>CM068372.1:16844624-18262182 GCA_034769895.1 Magicicada septendecula
CAAGAGAAGATAAAGCTTTGCATGGCTAAAATGACAGGGTCTACCAACCATTTGGTTAAGCGAGTGGCATTAGTCGAAGAAGAAGTCAACAGGTCTGGTCAAGAGGAACTCTTCCTATTGCAAGCGGAAATGGAGGAAGAACTAGCAGAGGAAATACAAATAAGTGTAACGACAAAAGAAGTGATTGGAAAGCCAAATGTGGGTGTCGAGACAAAGTTCTTGCTTGTTTCTGAGCTGATAGAAGCGCCCGAGGGCAAAGTGGCTGAAGATGAGGTTACGCAAGTGGTTGTTGACGAGAACCAAACAAACTTGGATCAGCCAGTGGTGTTTAGGTCATCAGTACATGACGCAACGGGAGTGATTCCAGCAAAACTAGTGGTTGAGCGGAAGACTCGCATCCTGGGAACATGATGTTCGGATCACACGAGACTGAATTCGGAGAACGGGAGAATTATCTTTCTCAAGGGCGTCCACCTAGATCGCCTGGTCGAGTATTACTTCAGAGACGGTTTGCCAGTTCGGGACGAACAAGCTTAAAGAGGGGGAAGTGTTACGACATCACAGAACAATCTACGTGTTTGTCGAATGTGCCAGAAGAATCTCGACGTAACGCATGTGGCGTACGTGCTTGTCGACGCATTTTCGAGAGGTTTCTCGAAGGCGCCAGCCGCGCGGTCTGCGTCAAGGCCGCAGTTAATTACGTAGTTCACACGAGCGCTAAGACGCAATTAGGAACATTCTGGTATGTGAGCGCCGGTATAAATACATGGCGGCAACGGCCTTAAGTTTCATTATAGTGGCGATATATTTACAGAGCGGTTCGAGTTATTATCGGCCGAGAATACTGTGTACGTTCAAGTAGTTATTAGTGAGGTGTTGTTTTATAATCGGACGGTATAATTGTAATACAATTCTGTTTAATATTAGTTGACATTTTATTGCGTGTGAAAAATTTTTATTTGATTTGTTGTAATAGACTGTGTTGTTAATTACGAACTGTTTAACTGTAAAAATTAAAGCTGGTGATTAGTGACTTAATTGGTGTCTTGTATTTTGTTTGTTTCCACTATAACTACGATGGGTCAAGTAGACCGACGTAGCAGTATAATTAAAAATGAATTGCTCAATTAAGATCATGATCTTTTATACAATTTTATTATTTCACAACCAATGTGTTATAAAATAGTTTCAAAATATTTGTTTCCGCTTCGGTTGGCATTAATATAACTTACATGTACATTTCGAATTTGAATTTGATTATAAGTACGCCATCTAAAACTATAGTCCTACAATGTTAAAGAAGACAATTTTCAGTTTCAATTTGAATTATTGTAATGCGTGCCTCTACAAAATTTGGTATACAGAAGATGTCTTAAAGATAAAGTTTATTATGAATCAACATCTATGTCATTCAACTACAACAGTTCCCAGAAGTTTCTAGACGGTGTGAACAGTTCTCTCTACAGAATCCAATGTGTCAGTTGTTTCCGGACGCAGTTGTGTGTCCGGCCGTATCTTCAGCACATTCTGCTTCACTGATTGGCTCCGGCTTATGGCACTTTCCGCTCCAGCATGTCAGCGAAGAACAGCAGGCTTTATATTGGTCGCACTGAAACACACAACAACCCATTAACCTTAGTCTTTATATTTATTTATTTATAAGGTCGCTGCAACAGGATCGGTCATTAGTGACCACAAGAATTATAAAAATAAATTTATAAATCATACAGAAATTCTCATACAGATGCAGTAACATTTACGAGGGCTATTTTTTTATTCTACCTCCGGTTAGTTGGCCAACCTGATTCTGTTGTCATAGCAAGAGTCTGATTGTTGATTAATGTTTCTGAGGTTTTGTTCTAACCTGTATCCACTGGTTTTGTAGTTATTTTGCCTATCACTGTGGTGGCGACAGTTTAATTATGGCAACTACAATTAAAATTGCCTCCAAGTGTGAGATTCGGTCTGTTAGTAGATTTCCTCAAGCTGAAGGTCATAGTGCTGCAGAAATTCATCGAAGGTTGTGTAATGTGTATGGAGAAAATGTGATGAGTGATGGTTCAGTTCGGGAATGGTGTTAAAAATTTAAAGAAGGGTGAATTGATGTTCATGATGACGGAGGGAAAGTAAGAAAGTCCGTGGCTACTGACGATGTTGTTGAAAGGGTAGACAGGATGGTTCGAGAGTGCCGTCGTTTCACAATTACTGAATTTTCTGATGATTTTCCTGAAATTTCCAGGCCTGCTCTTTATGGTATTCTTACTCAGAAGCTTGGGTATAGGAAACTCTGTGCTCGGTGGGTTCCTAAATAACGCACAACCTCACGCAGCTGCACTCAGACAAAACCTGGTTCATGAATTTGATTGGGAAGTTCTTGATCACCCACCTTATAGCCAGACTTGGCACCAAGTGACTACTATTTGTTCACTGACTTGAAAAAGTGGTTAGGTGGGCTGCGTTTGACTCCAATGATGAGTTAAAGTCCAGTGTGGCAGATTGGCTGACTACTCAAGAACGAGTCGGGTAAATCCGGGAGAGTCGCCGCATGCGGGATAGACTGCGCACCCCCCCTAGTTTCAACGCCGATAGAATGTGCGCGCATTCGCACACCAGTTGCTCAGTTGTCGCCAGAGTTAAGTAAAAGTGTATTCGTTTTGATCGCTGAAGATTTACGTGATTTCCAACGGAATAACTGAGGTAAGTCTATGATATTTCCATCAAAACTTTTTTAGGGTCACGATTAGTTCGCAATGCATACTCAGCATTCAAGTATTTCCAGTTGTATGAGTGATTGTAGCAACAGTAAGTTCTGTTAGAAGTGTCTTGGTCGTAGTTTGGCCAACATGGCTGTCAAGGTCATGGAGTTACAAGGTGCGACGTCACTCCCCTACAGAACGGGATAGACGCCGCAGTGTATTCCGGTACTTATGCCGCACTTTTTTCGTAAGGGATAGTTGCCGCAAAAATGAAATATAACAGTTTTACATTTTTAGTAAAATGATTTTTGTGTTTGTATGGTGCTAACTTGTTTAACATGCTTTTTTGTGTTGAACATACAGTCTCATTTCAGGATTTTACTGAAATATTAAAAATATATTAAATATACAAACAGTAGGCATATATTTGCAGTTTTTTATTATATAATAATAAAATTTTTACAATTTTTATTATTATAATATATTAAATATTACATTAAAGAGTAAATAGCCTATCAAATTAATAACTCTGTATTTTAGATAATTTCAAGTGTTTGATTTGGGGGTATTAACTTAGGGGTTTATTTTAGGTTTTGATACAAATTATAAATGCCTACCTTTTACAAACGAAAACCAGGGGCCAAACCTCGTGGTCTGTGGGAGCCGAAAGATTGAAGGAGGCTATTACAAGAATACAAGCGGGGGAAATTTCTTGTCGGGAAGCTGAGAGATACTATGGAGTACCAGCCAGGACCATAAAAAAAGGATGGATGCAGGAAAAACCGACGCTCCTGGCCACGGCCCGACAAGTAAGTTTTGTACAAGAATTTGTAAAAAACTACTGCTGTAATATTGTTATAAAGTCTTAGGCTACACAACTCGTAATATTCTTACAAAATTAAATATCGTGATAAAGGTAAAAGACCCATGGTGTACATTGGTATGATAAAAACCACTGTGCACTAAACATAGTTTTTGGGATTTCAGGTAGCCTTGGACCTGAAAATGAAGAAAGGCTCGTAAGGCACATAAAAAAACTTGGTGATGCTGGATTTTGCCCCGATCAAAATGCTGTCAGAAAAATGGCTTATGAATTTGTAGTTGCCTTAAATATTAATCATAATTTTGACAATGAAAAGAAGATTGCGGGATATGATTGGCTTTGGAGTTTTTTGCGTCGCCACCCTGAATTATCAATTAGGAAAGCAGAGGGGTTATCAATGGCAAGAGGCAGAGGACTTACCAGAGAAGCGGCAAACCATTTCTACAATCTTCTTGAGACAGAGATTAATATACGTAACCTCCAGGATAAACCGCAGAGCATTTTTAATGTTGATGAAAGTGGGATCCAACTTATTAACAAAGTTGGAAAGGTTGTGGCAAAAAAGGGAGCAAAGGTAGTAAACAAAATTACAATCGGAGAAAAAGGCGAAACGGTAAGCTTGGTGGCGTGCTGTTCTGCAGAAGGGAGGTTTCTTCCTCCATCATTAATTTACAAAGGAAAAAACCTAAAACCAGAATTCCAAGATGGGCTTCCCACAGGATCAAAAGTATTCATGAATCAAAAATCTGCTTACATAAATAGTGACTTATTTTTTCAGTGGTTTAAAGAGTTGTTTCTGCCCCGGAAAGCACCAGGAAGGAACATTTTAATTCTTGATGGACACTGCTCCCATGTTACTTCGATCGCCCTTCTTGAACTTGCTGCAGCCGAAGAGGTTACTTTACTTTGCCTTCCTCCACACACAACACATGCCTTGCAGCCTCTTGGCAAGTCGTTCTTCGTTCTTTTGAAAGCTTATTTCAAAACCGCCAGTAACACCTGGGTTGAGCAACATGTTGGCCGCAGGCTTACAAGGTACCAGGTTGGTCCTTTAGTTTGTGAAGCGTGGGAAAACTCTGCTTCTGTAGGGAATAGCACAAGTGGGTTTAAATCGACAGGTATTTTCCCCTTAGACAAAAATGTTCTCCCAGACTACTTATTTTCAATATCTGACAACATGGTGCCCAACTCTAATGGCGAATTGATTCAAAATCAGCCAAACTCAACAGCTTGCGCTTCTAACATCCTAATTGATAATGAACCGCAACCTTGTTGCAGCAAGGACAGCAGGGGTCCTGAACCCGAAGGGATGACTTCCAAACATCTCGCTCAAATTTCACCCGTTCCTAAATTGAATGAAGTAAACAGAAAAAGAAAGGTGAGGTTGTACTAACCTCTAAAGAAAACAGGGAACAACTGAAAAGGAGGTTGGATGAAAAGACTAATAAAGATCTTAAAAAGAGGATAGCAGGCCAAAGATCCAAATCTCAACTTAAGAAGACAAAATTAAATTTGAAACCTGACCCTTCAGTTTCCGGCGATTCTGATGTCGATGAGCCGACCATAAAGTCAAAGAACGCGTCCCTAGAGACATGTGTAGAATGCGGAGAGCTGTACCAGGACACGCAAAAAACGTGCGATTGGTTATGCTGTGCCACTTGCAAGTTATGGCTACATGAAGACTGTACTATTTTTGATGCGTTTTGTGTCGATTGTGGCCGAAAGAATCGCCAAAAATCCAAATGAACTCTTGAGTTTTTTAGTTTTAATTGTATTTGTAATTTTCATTTTATATCTTAACCAGTAAAAATAACATTGATTTTATGATACCTAAGCTGTAATTTTTACATAGACTTATTCATAAAATAAATTTTTTTATTAATATTTTTGCGTACTTTTTTTAACTCCACAAAATTTCTAAACCAAAAATGTATTTTCGATTTTATATACAGACATTTAGCTTACAACTGTGCTGTTTATACTGTGTTTTTGGGTGCGGCATATCTCGCGCAAGGGTGCGGCATGCCACCCGTAGCATAAGGGATAGACGCCGCAGCGTAAAGGTTTTTTCAAAATAAAAAATTATGCCTAAAGGTTACATAAAAAAAAATCCAAAATATTATATGTTGTAGTATTTGTGTTTGGCTTAGATGTTAAGAAAAAATTTGACTAAAAGTGCACCATGGGTCTTTTAATTAACGATTTTGAAAACTAGCGCCATCTCTCCCGGATTTACCCTATTCTACAACATGGGCATAGCAAAATTGATGCCTCGCTATGATAAGTGCCTCAACAATGGTGGTGACTATGTAGAAAAGTAGTTTACATATATATGAAACTTTTGTGTATAATAAAATTATTGATGTCACTCATGTGATTGTTTATTGGTCTATCGAAAGTTGAAAAACAAATAGCCCTCGTATTAAACTAGAAGGTGCTTAGTGAAGACAAACAGTTCAACAAAAATACACAGGAACTTGTACGACTTAAAAACTATATTAAATATATTTGTTTAAATATCAGCAATAATGCAAAATAAAATGATAAATATTGCCTTTCACAACACAAATATTATACATACATAGCATGGAGATATGTAATTATTAATTAATAACATGTTACGCGTATATGTAATAATAAATATAATACATCATAAAATATGTAATGACAAATAATATATAACAATAAATGTAACAAAAAGTAGTATATATAATAAATAAAACAGTAACAATAATCTCGACTACTTATTGATCCATTAACTTACACGTTTAGAAACTACATAAATTTTAATAAATTTAATAGTCCGGCACCTATAGTTTTGTTTAAATATTATGGTAATACAAATAGCACTGAATTCTCTTTATTTCGGATGGAACATAAATAAATCCTGCAATATGTCTATGGTAACTGCAGAGTACATAAATGATTTTGATAAAAATCGTATATACCGTTCGCGAACTTCCCTGACATTTATTATATTTAGTCTTACAATTTAACAAACTTCTGTTTTTTTTTTAACAACCAAACATTTCACTTCTTCTGCAGTGAAACATCTTTAGTGGCCTGACTGATAGACAAAACATTTTCACCGAAGCAGGTGGACCGTGATCAGTCAGAAAATGTTACTAACTTTGATGAACTGTATTTAATTCATTCAGAACATCATTTACACTGACACGATGTTAAATGAAAAGGAAAAATAGTAAAAACTTTTATAAATAAATGGAATGATTATTTTAATTTAAATTGACTATCCCGAAAAGTGTACTACGACCTAGGAGGTAATCTACAAAACGTAGGACGTTAGTAAGAGAGACCCTAAGACGGAAAACTTTTATAACATTTAAAAACTACAAATAACTTTAACAAAAATAATTATTTCAATTCAAATTGTAAAAAATTAATAAAACAGTGACTAATATAAAAATTCTGGTATGAAGAACCATACATGACTTCCAAGTTCTAAGGCTTGGAATGATTTATTTAAAATCATTTACTTGAATTCGGTTCGATAATTTCTAAAAAAAATATCCCTCAACCTCAAACTATTTTTACTATTTATAAATATTTTTGTTATTATGTGATAGGTTTTTATATAATGTTATTTTTGAGTCACTTTATCTATAAAAATTAGGTACTTTATTCTTATAAAGAAACTGAAGTACATTACGCACATAATCATCACTCCTCCTCAACCGATCACCACCGTTAATGATATTTACACTTCCACAGAGTAATAGTTTAACCATATGTAATTGCTAAGGTATCTTATCCTTAAAAATTAAATACTTGTACTTTAGTTGATATCAGCAAAGTAATTTTCAAAAAATCATCCCCTCCCACTTCAAGTACCGGTACTCTCTCCATTTATAGGTTAATATGACTTTATTTTCGGGCACTTATTTATAAAAATTAAGTACTTTACTCTTAACAATGCGCAAAACAATGCAGGTAAACTACGCCTCCCCCTTAACCGATCTTCACGAAAATCAATAGGCCTTGAGTCCTCTACAACTCGGGCACACATGCAAACAATTATTTGATTCTGATTGAATTTGCGGCAGTTGTCGTTCGCCATATAAAAAATTCTACATACAGACACATAGACAGACAATTTTTTTTTCGGAATATGATTTTTCTTCATGTTTTAATGGTATTACAATCAGAATCTGCCCTTACCACAAGATTTTTTCGCGATCACTATACGTCCATTTCCTTAAGGAACATAGCAGTAAAATTCTTCGTTTAATTCTTTTAAATTTAGTTGTTAAATGACTTTCGAGCAATTATAAGTATCATCCGTAGAAGAGCCTTGTCAATTTTATATTTTTAAAATCATAAACTTGTAATTGTCTTCTATAAAATTTGAAAAACTGAACATAAGTCATATCTGTCACAAAGGATTCAAATATATGTGTGGATATTGTCAGCAAATTACATCTTACGGATACATCATTTGTGTTAGTAGGCTATACTTACATTTTCTCCTTCAGTCCGACACCGGAATTCAGGTTCATCATCGTTGGCTGCAATCAGCACAATCAGCAGCAGACACAGAATCGCCCCGAGAGAAGCCTTCATGTTGTCTCAGTCAGCTGTCGGCAGTCAATGAACGATATATGTGCTATATAGAACGATATATGCCTATTTATACCAACGACTCTGATGTAATCTGTTCAAGTGAACTATGTTCTGTATTGATTGCAATGAAATCTTTTTGAATTCCAATTTTCTGTTGTAATGTATTTATTGTTCATAGTCTAAAGTTACCATACATATGATTTGCAATAAAGTTTTAATTGCCCACATTCTTAAACACGACCGATTTCGGTCATAGACCATCGTCAGGTCATATACAGTGGACTTGCGGTCACAATATCGTAAAACAGCCACTATTTACAAAATCGAATTCGTAGACATTGATTAATGAACGTGATACGTACGTCGTTGTCCGAAGTTTCACGAGAACACATCTTGTTACAAAGTGTTTATGTTTACATTCAGTTCTATAGGTTATATTATATCAGCTGATTACTGTATGTTGATTTTCATTTTCCCCCAATACTTTAAATGTGATAGGATTTTTGATGTCCGTCATGATGTTCAATAGATTTAAGTAGCCCTCTTCTTTTATATGTTTGTATACACGGTATTGCTCATATATTTTATATATATATATATATATATATATATATTGTAACGGTACATAACCCAGTCCCAATAAATGATAACTCTTGTACTACCATAAAGGTCAGAAATGGGTAAACTATAACTAGCTAAAAATTAAGTTGTATCACTAAACATTATAAACAATATTGAAGTGATATACAGTGACAAGTGAGTTATAGTGTACCCAGTGAGGTAATAAGTGAAGGTGAAGGGAACTTCTTACAGAATTGTGCTGTAGATGTGAGAATTATAGACTATAATAGTAGACTATGATGCTACCAACTAATTATGTATTTTGTTTAGTTAGATATCATGTACTAGTTAATGAAAATATCGATTGTAATATTTGTATTTTGGCGGAAGAGAAAACCAATAATATTATAAATAAATATTATTGAGAAATGATATTGAATAATAAAATGTGTTTCCTTTATTGTAGTGGGTAGTTGTAGTAGATTTCAGAAAAAATAAGAAGAGGACGATCCACCAGGTCATATTCAGCAACAGTGTCGTTTGGTTAACCTATATTTGGAGACTAATGTCAAAATCAGCTGATTCGGTTCACGGCAAATATTTGAAAAATTTAGAAATCATCTAATCCGAGGGTAAACAAACGGTACTTGCTCTCTCTTCAAAAGAAGGCTAAACAACTTCCCTACTTGACCCGAATCACACACACACTCGATTTCTGCTTTGTTTGGGTAACATTACCACCAACTTTATTTAAACTTCAGTCTTTATAATTCATAAGTGGCGATTGCTAAGAGGTGTTCTGACCGATCCGAGACTGTAAAAAAGACGGACGTCACACACACACTCTAAAGGTGGTACGTTACAGATTGGCGCTTACAACAGTGGGGCTTAATTAAATAAGACGAACACTCAATAGGCCACATACCAAGACTCCGCGGAAAGTGCCTCCAAAGCAGTTACGTTACAATATATATATATATATATATATATATATATATATATATATATATTAGATCTTATTTCATCACTGCCTGTTTTCAATACGGTTAAATGTTGTTGTATTGGACCATATTCACAAGACTGTTGTTTGTTTTTTTTTGGCTACTGTTGAGTTCGGATTTGAATATCGAGAATATCTGGTGTGTTCAATATATCTGTGTTTTTGTAAATAGTGGGTGTTTCATGATGTTGTGGCAGCAAGTGCACTGTATATGACCTGATGATGGTCTATGACCGAAACCTATCGTGTTTAAGAATGTGAATAATTAAAAGTTTATTGCTAATTATATAATTGCTAATCATATGTATGGTATCTTATGTTATGAAGAATATGTACACTGCAATAGAAGACTGAAATTATAGGTACCATTAGTAAAAAATAATTGTGTGTATATTATAAATACATCAACATTATCATTAGTCTTTTTGAATTGTTTTACATGCCACGTTGGGCAACTATTTTGTGCTTATAAAGCATGATTCTTTGTAGCAATATTCGATTATTACAATAAAACTCCGTCAAAACTCTAATGTTTGATGACGATCAGGTCTCAGTAGCAGACAATAAAAATAGCCTGCAGAGAGCCCTATATGAATTACAGAAGATAATCAGGATGTATGGTCTGGAAATTTCTGTTATCAAGACTAAGTCCATGGTATTTAAAGGTTGTTTTCCTGTAAGTAACTAGTAATGAATGATCAACTAATTGAACATGTGCATTCATTCAAGTTCCTTGGATGTCACTTGTCTCATGTTGGTGAGATAGATGTGGACAAAACAAATAGAGAAGTATAATCACATGTGTGGAACGATAAGAAGAACACTGAATGGGAAAATCAGAAGAGATACTCCTTCAAAATTTTATAAAGTGATGACAGTGCCATGCCTTTATAGCAGTGAGACTTTGATGCTGAACGCAAAGACCCAAAGCCGGAACAGGTTAGTGAACTGAGATGTTTACGATCATTACTAGGAGTACTACGGACGGACCGGCTAAGAAATGATAATATGAGAAACATCCATTGTTTAGGAAATCCTAAACAAAAGGATAAAGCAATACAGATAGGAGTGGAGCGACCATGTTGAAAGGATGGATATGAACAGAATACAGAAACAAATTTTGTTTTATAATCTGAAAGGACGCGGATACTAAAATCCAAAGAGTAGATGGTTGGGCCAAGGACCGCGCAACGTATCGTAAGGTCTACAGAAGAAGAAGAAGACAGTCAGACTTCAAATTTTAATAACCAGGGAAATGATTTTGCAAAAATATATATAATATTTACCGTCTTTCTCCCGTCGTGTGACTTCGTGTTTCGTTCAATTGATTTACGCGTTTCAAAACATATGTTTCGTCGCCAGAGTAAGAAATCACTCAAAGTTAAACATTAAAAATTGCAAATATTAAAAACAGTTCTACACATATCCGCATTACATGAGTAAGCGCTCGAGTGTGACCGATCGGACACTGTCTATTAGTAGCTATTGTGTAAACAGGTTTATTGCGGTGTCGTAGAGCGAGTGTGATATAAAGTTTAAGTGATCGTTTAGCACGAAGTCACGACTGTGTACGTCACTGTATGCTCTGTATATCTCGAATTCTTCCAAGGCGTTCATGTAAGCGCCCTTATTACAAACATTTATGGGTTCCAAGTTGGAATTAAAGCTCGTCTATTTATGATTTTCATTTATCGAGTGACGTGCGTAGTTGGATTTTATGTTGGATAGTGTTGTCTGACCATTCAAATTGTGCTTTGGTATGGGTTCAATAACAAGTTTTATGAAACTCTTTCCGGTTTGGTCAATATAAAAGCATTCACAATCGTCGCATGATAATTTATACACCCTTTATTCACATCGTCCGTAATAAAATAACTATGCCTTTAGTAAAGAAAACGGGGTGAATACTACTAATACACAGTGTCCGATCGGTCCCACTCGAGGTAAACTGTGACAATTGTTTAGCCTAGTAGACTGTCCTCAAGGGACATGTACGTAATTTGCGCACTTCACTGATGATCATGAAAATGCCGACAGATTAGGCCGCCAGAGAAGTGCACACTCCGTGTCTCCCCTCTGCAGTTCTGTAACTCTCCTCTAGATGACCTTCTTTCACCCTCTTGTTATGTCTACAGATGTACCGCTAGATTGTGGGTACGTAGTCTACTAAACATTATCAACGTAGAACAAATTATTATTGTAGCTTTCAATTTACTGGACGTTAAGTATCAATTTACAGGATGATTCAAAATTGGACGGAAATCTCTCGGGAGCTGATTCTATACTTGAAAATAAGGGGAAAAGTCCGTAAAAACATAGGTCCCAAAACGGTTCATTAGCGAGTTACGGCTCGCGAAACATTTTGCCCTGATTTCTGCTCCACCGGTAAAATGAAGCCATACTAAAATTCTTGGAGTATAAAGTAAATGGTAAATTTAGTAGTTTCCTGTTGTTTTCAACCTGAAAATTGAATAAAAAAGGTACCAGAATTTTATCTTAATTAGCTTATAAGAAAAAGTGTGTAAAACACAAAAAATTGGAGTCGAACAGTTTTGACTTCAACAACCATCGTCGTTTGTAAGGCACATTACAGCATAGACATTAAAAATTACTGACCTGCTACAAAATAGTCTGAAGTCCTTGCAAATTCCACTAAATGAGAAAAAATTAAATAATAAATATTGAAAAATTACTACTAAAACTAAGGAAACTAAAAACTGTCGGTTAATCTCAATTCCATTAATAAAATTTTAGTTTCGTTACGTGGATGACATTTTTACAAAAAATTGTAAGTTGTGAAGAAAAATTCTTTATGATGACAATGGTAACTTACAATTTTATCATTTGCGTGGCTGAACTAGAATTTAATGTCAGATACGTAGGTAAAATAGACGAAGTAGTGTGACGTAGGTTTAATTATTTTAATTTGCTGGATATTCTTATTTACCGTTTAATGTACCATTTACATATTTATAGTCTATTTGTAAGCGTTTACTGATATGACTGTAATCTACTTATTAGTTGATTATAACACAAAACGTACTAATTTAATTCAACGTATTTATTTGTAGTCTGTAAATAACGAGTCACTTGAAGGTCACAGACGTCTATTCACTAATGTATAAAATGAGTCGGGTGTCGGTGACAGGGAATGAGTCGCCGACATGAAGACTGCGACAGTACTGTTGGTTCTGGTTAGTCTTCTTCTGGTTGTAGCCGTGACCCATACCAGCGCTTGGAAGAAAAACTGTGCAGAACGTGGAGAGTCTGTAAGTAATTGTTATGTCAGTAACTACTAACTAGATAAGTTATGTCAGTAACTAACCCCCCTAGATTTCAGAGCGTATGCTAAACGCAAAATGAAGGAAACGTCAGTTTGATCATACATCCGGAAATGTTTAGTTTCAGAATTATTATCCCTCAAAGCTTTTAGTAATGACTTGAAAATAAAATAAAATGCAATAATAAAATTCTGTCGGATTCAAAAACTGTTTCGTCAACAGCTACTAAGAATATTGTTGAAAATCCCGAAATCCTGAGTCAAAAACACTTTCTAAATAACGATGGTTGGACAACAGTTGACAATCCAGTATGCTCACAACAATACACAAAGTGATCAGATGTTAATACTGTATTGCTAACATATAAAACAAAAATTTGCCAAGTTTTTATTTGCATCGGCCATCCAAGGACCACATGCTAATTTCAATTCTTTATTCTTTGTTTTTTCTTTTCCTCCAATATTCTTTTATCTTTTTAGTGTGTCGCTTCTTCCTGTCTTCAGTCCGCTATGAATCTGCGTTTTTCTCTCTCCTACCCTGGACTCTTTCCATTTTTAACACTTTTGCCCGAAAAACTTCTCTTTCAATTGCTTCTTCCGAGTTTATATTATTTTTTCTAAATCCTTTTGGACTTCTCTAATCCAACTTGATATTAATTCTTCCTCCGCAGATATTTGAAGATCTGCTTTGTTAACTTATTCTCGTCCATTCTACATAAATGTTTACAAAATAACAGTCTTCTTTCTAATCCTTTCTGTTATATTCCCAAATTCTATTATTATCTCATTTCTCTAACTTTGAAACAAGAACAAAACACTGGAAATCTTTGACTGGCCGTGAGTTGAAAACCAAGCTTTGATGGAAATATGTCTGTTACAGTCTGTATGAAAATTTTTGTGTTTATTCTGACTTTTAATGGGGGTAAAATAATGAGAATCATGCTGTGTATCAACTAAAGTCTTATAGTCGTAATAAATCAATTGCGTTCTGCTTTTCTCTGGCAGTTTGTTACGTGGCAGCCTGTGTGTTCCCTAATATCTTTAGATCCTCTTGCAGTCTTAGTTGAAGCTACCACTCTCCACCCACTTTTGTTCTTCTACAATCGCCACTTTTTGAAGGGCCAACTTCAGTAAAGCAGCAATGCCCCAGCCAATTTATCTTACGTTATTACTTCCATGTTCAATAAAGAAATGGATGATGGTGATGGAGAATAAATCGTGTTCGAGATGAGGACTGTTTATGATTGTACTACCCTCAAAATATGAAGAAAATTAATTTTCCGAAAAGCGTTTGTGTGTAGAATTTTTTATATTGCGAACGAGATAAGTCCCGCAAATTTAAGCAGAATCAAATAATTTTTTGCATATCTGTCTTAGTTGTAGAGGACTCAAGGTCTGTTGATTTTGATGGAGATCGGTTAAGGGGAAAGGGTAGTCTACCTGCAACATTTTATGTTTCAATAAAGTAAAGTACTTAATTTTTGTAAATAAAATATCCTGAAAAGAAGGTGATATTAATCTACTTTTAAAAGGTAGATGAAATATCTTTAAATGAAAAGGTTGTTTGAAGGGGAGGGGTAATTTTCTATAAAATAATATTTGAGGGGGAAGGGATACATTTTTTTATATGTGTACTACGTTATCAGCAACAAAGAAATACTTTGTTGTCAAAATTCCTTCCCGGGCTGCTTGGCCGTGGCCCAACGTTTTTGCAAACCAGATGTTTCGGCAGTGCCATCGACTGTCATTATCAGTGAAAATCGAGTGCGCTAACGTGAGATGGTATACGTTAGTGACCACAATACTGTGGTTAAGGCGGAAGAAAGAAGTAGTGTCTATGGAAATATTACATTTCGAAAATGATTTTAAATATAAATCTTAGAACATGGAAGTCTTGTATGGTTCTCCATACTACCGATATTTATATAATCTTGAACGTATGTCCTTTCTCACGAATCCTTTGGAGTACCTTTCCATTCCTTAATTAATTCTTCCACCTCACTCCCTCTATTCTCAGTCGTATCCCCAGTCCCAGTAGCTTCAATCTCTTCGCATTCTTTGTGTGGCGTTCAAATTTCAGGCTTGTATACAACTTTCGTTATAGGCCTACAGATACAAAATTACTGATGCAATGCTTTCTATTACAGTGCGCGAAGATAAATTGCTGTCCAGGTCTGATCTGTCTGCCCATGTTTGGAAAGACGAAAAAGATATGCATATGATGTTCCTGCCCTCGAGGCGATGCGACTGTATCGGAAATTTTGACTCCACAATGTTGTCATTTGTTCTAAATGGTTGTGTTAATTTTTTTTATTGATCTAAAATAAAATAATCTTTAAATACGCAGTTTTTGTTAATATCACCATGCACACTGATAGATATCATTTTAACCACACAACATGCTGTCATTGAGAGAAGGAAATTTATGTTTTCGTGTTATTCGGATGAATAGTGCAGTTCGGGTGAATGCGTATTTAGTTGTAATTTCAAAGTACCTACGTTGTTTGTTATTAAAAATTGTCATCAGTTGTCACAATAATTTAATTTTACTGCAAAACGTATAGCTTACCTAGGTTTAGTTGTGATGTGGTTGCTCTACCGGCAAGTATAGCCAGACGCGGTGGTGATTATTTTTAATTAAATGTGAAAAGATTTAATAGTTATTCTTTGTGTATCACGTACTAACTTAAACAGTCGTTTCAGACCTACGTGTAAGTCTGGCTGTATTATTGTCCACACGATGACATCAAATTTTGTGGAAACCCGACATTGTATGGATGTAAATTTGTGACCTAAAACCCCCAGTACTGAGGCAACGTACCCTGGTACGTTGGTGTGGTCGCCTCCAAACCAACCATCGCCTAAAATCTCCAGAAGATGGCCTCCGTCGGTGAGTCCCCAACGTTGGGTTCTAACAACACAAGCCTAGTTGTCATAGTAACAGTAGTAGCTCGGCAAACATCCGTTTAAACAATATTGTCAACAGCCATGACATCCACGAATTAATGTAATTTGAAAATCACCATTAACCTCATGTGTTATAAATACAGATTAACGAATACAATCTTTCTGGGTGCAAGTAACTGTCTTAATACTATTAATTCAAACGCAGAAAAAGAAACTGGTGATTCACAAAATGGATTCCGTCGTGGAAGATTGACTACAGCCCAAATATTTTCCCTCAAAACAATATTACAAGTTTGTGGAGGACATCGGATTAAGACGCATCACCTATCCATCGAATTTAATTAACTTGATTGTGTGTCGACCAAGAGCTCTATGTGCACTCATGTCAGAAATTAACATTGTCATATTTATGTTGTCACGATTTAACAATAAACATAAAGATGAGACATTCAGGCTGCTACATATTCTCGGTCCTCTTCTACGGTGTAGAATCTTGGATTTTGACTGTAGCCACAACAAAGAAATTGGAATCTTTCGAAATGTGACTTTACCCTAGAATACTGAGAATTTCATGGACTGCACATATAAATAATGTTGAAGTTCTTAGAAAGATGAACAAAGAAAGGGAAGTTATTAACACTGTAAAGATAAGAAGGCTTCAGTATCTGAGACATCTCATGAGAAATGAACAGAGATTTTACTTATTGCAGTCCATACTACAGGTAAAAGTACTTGGAAAGAGAGGAGTTGGGCGACCGAGAATCTCATGGCTGAGAAATTTAAGGACCTGGTTTGGGATGAATACAACTGACTTATTCCGTGCAGCAGTGCAGAAAGCTAAAACATTCTGTATGATATCCAATATCCGAAACGGATAGGGACTATCAGAAGAAAATCATCAATATACGAATGTGTATCCCGTGGCACGATCAAGTGGTTACAATATCGTGGCTTTAATTGGAAGGTAAACGTCACATGCCTGAGTACAGAATTGTGGATAGATGCCCACGTGATACCTGAAAGTATAGCCAGACACAGTGGCGATTACCTTGGTAATTTGAAAATTAGCATTAAACTCGTGTTACAAATACAGAATCTTCTTGTTCAGCGGCGCGAGAACGCATTACTGAGTCAAGGAGGCCTCCTTTTTTAGGTTTCTGCACATAAAACGGTTTGACAGATGAGATATGTGAATTCTCCGATCCAACCCCAAACCTGGAGGACCAGGAACTTTGATTATTTCAGAGTGCTCTTCCCCTAGTGAAACGCTTTTACCTCAGCTGACGAGGTCTCTCTCTGCCCGGTCGCAGTAGGCTAACTGACTCAGCCCATGTGTGCAGCCGTTGGGCTACTATAGCCTCCTCCGCCCCTACACTAGGTGCACATCCTGCTGGCGATGTGCACCATCCTATCAGACCAAGAGCCAGGATACCCCCAGACTGCCCGGACAGAATCCCCATCTCTCGTTTGCTTACCGATCCATTCCGCCGAAGGGATTGGTTACCACAACATTGGAGTGGATTGCTCGGCGTAACAGGGTCCACCGACGTGTAGTTGAGAGTGGAGTTGGGGAAGAGAGGCTGGTGCATTTCTCTTCTATGAAAGCATATGTTTGCGCCACACCCCCTTTGGACCACTATAAATATAGATTAACAAATAAAATCTTGCTAAGTACAAGTAACTGTCTTAATACTATTTCTTTTATTACTGTCAAACGCAGAAGAAGAAACTGGTAATTCACAAAGTGGATTCCGTCGTAGAAGATTGACTACAAATATTTTCTCTCAAAACAATATTACAAGGGGGTAGAGGACATCACGAATCCATCAAATTGAATTAACTTTATTGTGTGTCGACCAAGAGCTCTATGTGCCGCCATGTTAGAAATTAACATCGTCATATTCATATTGAACATAGCCATGATCATATTACTAGAGATATCTAATGGATCTCTTAATGCAGTGGTTTCTCGTTGCCTTCTACATCCCAATGTCGTTGACTAGTAACTAGTTCATCCGCCTTCGGGGCCGATTTCTCAACCTCAGGACAATGAGGTGCCCTACCGCTTGCCAGTTCATCCACCCGAAGCTGTCGACTAGCAAGCGGGAGTCTACTTATTCTGGTAGTCACTCGGTCGCCATTTCCTTGTCAGTTAAAGCAACGATAGGTAACAGATAGGAACTGTCAGAAGAAATTATTCCTGTTGATTCCAACGATTAGGCCCTAGTTGAACTGTTCCGGAATGCACTTCCCCCACATGTTCTGACACCCCCGTTTCAATAGACTGATATCTCCTTCATCTTGTTATTTGAATTAGCAGTTTCTGTAATACCAACTTCGTCGTGTTTACTTGCTAAACTTCTACATAGCCGGAGCATGACAAGTGGCAACTGCTACATATCCGGAACGTGACAAGTGGCAGCTGCTACATACCCGGAACGTGACTGCTACATATCCGGAACGTGACAAGTGACAACTGCTACATAGCCGGAACATGACAAGTGGCAGTTTAGCAAGTAAACACGACGAAGTTGGAGAGTGATACCTCGTCTGCTACTGGTATGCCAAGCAACAACCAAGGTATTTAAAAAAAAATTTAAAACTTCCTGCTATCTCCTCCTTTTCTTCTTCTCCTCAATCCAGAGTTTGGTGGACTTGAAATTTCTTCTCTTTCGAAGACAGTCGTGAGGGGTGTGTCATGACAAAAAGGAAACCGGCAAGATTCAGAGTGCTGAAATGCAGTTTCTTCGAAGTACTTTAAATTATACATTGTAAAATAGAGTAAAGAATGAAAATATCAGAGAAGAACCCGAAGTAAAGGACATGAATGAAATTACTGCAATTTACAGGAGACAATGGTGGGCTCATCTACAAAAGATGACAGTGGATCGATTGTTGAAAGCGCACTGAACTATAATGCCATTGGTAGAAGGGACGTGGGTCGTCCCAGGATGAGATGGGTGCCGGAACAGGCTTATATAACCTAATACATGAAGAGTGGAAGAAGAAGAAGACGAAGACGAAGACGAAGACGAAGACGAAGACGAAGAAGAAGAAGAAGAAGAAGAAGAAGAAGAAGAAGAAGAAGAAGAAGAAGAAGAAGAAGAAGAAGAAGAAGAAGAAGAGAGTCTCTTAATCACCACTTACTTTCTTCCATATTTTATCTCACCTCCGTACTCCTATCTGGGCCTTTCCTTCCAACTACACTCCTCATTCTCTCATCCTAGCGTCTCCTACTATTGCCCCTAATCTTCTGTAACGATTCAAGTTTCAGTACTCTTGTACCATGATTATTCATTTTCCGATTCAAGAAGGAATAACCTTATGTACATGTTAACAGTTTCATTTCAGAATATTTTATTTTATATCCTTTTTCCCAAACCTCTATGTTTTCCTTCTATTCATCACTGTGAAAATAGGGTTTCTTTTGCAAAATATCATGCGTGCATAATTTTTTGAATTATTTTTAATTAGTTCTACAGATTTGTCTAAACGCTTCTCACCCATTGCTAGCATATTTCGTTTTCTTATTATACGAAAAATGGAAAATCGATACGTTAGATAAGGTAGGCCCACTGCATTCTGCCAATACCTGAAAGCGACCACTCTCACTCCTTGTGTTCCAGACAATGAAATAAAGGTGACGCATTCACAGCTGTCCACCACAGCATGCCTCCCATATAACCTGGCGCCACAGACAAACTACTGAACAAAGAACCATTTTTAATACAACAGTTCAGATAATAACTGTGCCGATAACACTTGATCGTCGCTTGATCCGAGACCGCTTTCATTAAGACTGTTATATTACTACAATCGTCGATCTAATATTCATGGTTATAGAGGTCCTGCAAAAACACGAGAATTTGGTATAGAAACACACCACTTATTCATTGATTTTAAAAGCGCTTATAATAGTGTGAACCGAATGGCAGTGTTCAATGCATTGAAGGAATTCAGGATACTAACACACTTAATTAAATTAATCCAAGAATTTCTCTCAAAAGTAGAATGTAAAATTAAAGTGCAGAAAACCGTGTCACGTTCGTTCACAATTCGAACTGGACTCCCACAAGGAGAGTGTCTGTGTACAGTAGCGCGGTAATTTTTGCATTTATAGGTTGGCTAATCTGCGCTTTTAACCTGCTCAATTCATGTCCGTACATCTGGACAGTTCGTTATGTACGTTCGCTAGCGGCGGTCGGCCTTGCGCCCGCTGCTATACTGTCACATTTTCTTCGTTGTCGCGACAACTATTTAGGCTTTAGGCCTTACCACATTATATATTGCATACATGCAATATGCTAGCAATACATTACTAATACGTCTTCTCACGTAATTCGAGTGTCGCGTACTCGCGCCTCTATTCATACAATTCATCATACGACAATTAATGTAGGCCTTAGGCCCAAGACTTTATATGGCCTTCTAGGCCTTTTCATTAAATTAATTATTCAATGTAACATTACGACTTGTATTTACGATGCGCTCATTAGCCAATCTTATATTCAAAAGTGACACCTAACCATTTTCAATGCTGTATATGTGAATAATTTTCAATAAATGTATTAACTACAGTCCACTCTCTCTTCATCATTTCTGCATCCTGGCGAATTAATTACAACAGTAAATCGGCATTCACGAACACTTCATACTTAACAGCCTGTCATGCTTGTTATTTAATCTAGCACTAGAAAAAGCGATAAGAGACTCCCAAATAAACAAAAGAGTTAATAAATTAATTACCTTAAATTATCCGCCGTGTGATTTCTTATGCTTCGTCTATGACGCGTTTCGGAGCGTATGCTCCATCATCAGATGTTAAAAGTTAAAACTGTCACTCTTGCGAGATCGTTAAGAAGTTAAAATGTCAAGATTTGCATATGAACCGTACGCGGATTTGGGTGCGCACCCGTTCAAGTTCATTCTGCCACTGAGCGGTTGCTACCTTATCGTAGCCCCAGCGAGCAGACTCAAGGCGGTATCGTACAATCGGTTGGATACAAAGTTCAGGTGGTCATTTAACACGATATCGCGACTCATTGGGTTTGCATATGCACTGTAAATTTCAAATTCCTCCAAGGCATTCATGAAACGGCCCTTCTTACACACATGTAACGGTATTAAATTGGAACTAAAATCTGTGTAATTATGATTGTGTGAAGTCAGGTGTCGGGCGTAATTTGATTTGATGTTGTCAATGTTTCTTATTTTATTAGGTAAATGTTCTCGAAATCGTTTAAGGAAACTTCTCCCACTCTGTCCAATGTAGAAGCACTCGCAATCGTTGCATATTAACTTATATATGCCAGTTTTTTCTTCTGGAGGCGTGTGTTTTTTCGGTTTGAGAATATCCAGTAACTTATTATTAGTCCTGAATGAAATAGTGAAACTATTATTATTCAATATAGAAGACAAAACCTTAGGCATAAAGCTAGTGTAATTAGTAGATATAAAAATTTTTTGCGTGTTGCTGTTTATTCTGGGTTTAAGCATTCTTTTTTCATGTTTTCTCAACAGTTTGTCAATGGTTAAACTACTGTAACCATTGGCAACCGCGATATATTTTATGACATTTAGCTCATCACGGAAGTCATTATCATCCAAAGGAATCGTCAATAATCTATTATGAAACTATTGTACGCTGCCATTTTATGTGAAAGAGGATGATGAGAGTCTGCGTGTATTGTGGTATCAGTGGTAGTCGGTTTCCTATAAATGTTGAACTTTAGTTTATTCATCTGTCGAGTGATGGTTAAATCTAGAAAGTTTATCTTGTTATCAACCTCTGTTTCAAGAGTAAACTGGATGTTTCTATTTATTTTATTTAAACAGTTTTTAAATAATTCGATTTGTCTTATAGTACCATCAAAAATTAAAAACGTATCGTCTACATACCGTGCATAAAATATTATTTTATTGATATTTTGTAATTAATTTATTAATTCGTACAAGTGATTTGGTTACCATATGAAACATGAATATTAAATTAGAGCCTAGCCAGTAGTTTAACCATTGACAAACTGTTGAGAAAACATGAAAAAAGAATGCTTAAACCCCGAATAAACAACAACACGCAAAAAATTTTTATATCTACTAATTACACTAGCTTTATGCCTAAGGTTTTGTCTTCTATATTGAATAATAATAGTTTCACTATTTCATTCAGGACTAATAATAAGTTACTGGATATTCTCAAACCGAAAAATCACACGCCTCCAGAAGAAAAAACTGGCATATATAAGTTAATATGCAACGATTGCGAGTGCTTCTACATTGGACAGACTGGGAGAGGTTTCCTTAAACGATTTCGAGAACATTTACCTAAGAAAATAAGAAACATTGACAACATCAAATCAAATTACGCCCGACACCTGACTTCACACAATCATAATTACACAGATTTTAGTTCCAATTTAATACCGTTACATGTGTGTAAGAAGGGCCGTTTCATGAATGCCTTGGAGGAATTTGAAATTTACAGTGCATATGCAAACCCAATGAGTCGCGATATCGTGTTAAATGACCACCTGAACTTTGTATCCAACCGATTGTACGATACCGCCTTGAGTCTGCTCGCTGGGGCTACGATAAGGTAGCAACCGCTCAGTGGCAGAATGAACTTGAACGGGTGCGCACCCAAATCCGCGTACAGTTCATATGCAAATCTTAACATTTTAACTTCTTAACGATCTCGCAAGAGTGACAGTTTTAACTTTTAACATCTGATGATGGAGCATACGCTCCGAAACGCGTCATAGACGAAGCATAAGAAATCACACGGCGGATAATTTAAGGTAATTAATTTATTAATTCGTACAAGTGATTTGGTTACCATATTAAACATGAATATTAAACAAAAGAGGTACGATCCTAAAGAAAAGTATACAGCTCTAAGCATACGTAGACGATATTTACCTAATTGCCAGGACAACACGAGATCTCATTATTGCCTTTACAGCATTAGAGGAAGCCATTAAAATTGGACTGCAGAGAAACTTGGAGAAAACAAAATATATGTATGCTGCCAAAAAACTACCATTAAACCGAACCCTTCAAAACGTTGAAAGAGCCATACAAAATATAGAGGCAGTAAAAGAGTTCATATATCTTGGCTCACAGATAAACAGCACTAACGATGCGAACACTCAAGCAAGAAGAAGAATACATCTTGCAAAAAAACATATTAGAAATTAAAAAAGTAGCTTACATCTAGCTTCATCTTAAAAACCACGAAATGTAAAATCTACAAAACACTTATCAGGCAAGACTGACATATGCTTCTGAAATCTGGACAATGAGAAAAATAGGAAGAGACTTCTAGGTTCCTGTAAAAGACGGATTCTAAGAACAATATGTAGAGGAATGTGATTCTAAGAAATATGTACAAGAAAATGGAATGTGACGTAAGCGCTATAATTATGAACTGTACCAACTTTACAAAGAGCCGCACATTGTCAGGATAATCAAAATACACAGGCTAAGGTGGGTCGGACACATGGAGGAACGACAGCCTACGAAACATATTTTCTACCAGAAACCAATGGGTAATAGAAAACGTGGATTCAAAGACCAGATAGAGGAGTACCTCGGAAAGCTGAGCATAAGAAACTGGAAAGCCAGGGCATGCAATAGGGAGGAATGGAATCGAATCTTGGAGCAGGCCAAGACCCACCAAGTGTTGTAGAGCCATGGTTGATGACGATTGATATTACTACAATCACCTTCCAGGAATATGAGACTCCAAACAGACGATGAAACGACAGTATACGCAACCCGCAGAACCTTATAGGGCAATTAGAAACGTAGCATTTATGTTTTTTTTTTTCAGTGATGGCAAAAGTCTCTCATGTGAATTCAAACGTAAATGTCGCCTAGTCTTCTCGTCAATGTTTCGTGGTTCCTCACTCTGTCAACCCGTTTCACATTAATCATTCTTCGCGAAAACCACAAGTTGAAACTTTCTAGGTGATTTTTTTTTCATTATTTTTTATGGTCCGTGTTTAGATACCATATAACATCATCACACTCCAAATAAAATATTTGGTAAATATTTTTCTCATCTCTATCGGGATACATACCCGTTATAAATTTTAATAGGCCAATGAGTTTCCTTATCTGGGCACGGATAAGTGACAGGCGGAGACGGATAAATGTTACGAAATGCGGTAACAGTGTTACGACATTACGAAATGTTCTGGTACATTGGAGAACGTTGTTCTACTCTATTCCCGCAGCTGTAATGCGTACGTGACGCTTGACACGCGAGGCAGTATTACGTAATGCGTAACGTCTCGTGGGTTCAATGGTGTCGTTCTAGAAGCTTCTAGAGACTAGCCCAACGGTGTGTGTTTCTGCCACGGCCGCGCTGAAGTATTGTCTAGAATTTTGTTAAAGACGCATATTATGGAACCCTGCAGACTATAAACAGCCCATACCTGCCGCTTAGTGTTCAGTGTTACGTCGGGTGGTTTACACAGTGCGTCGCAAATGGTGTATTAGTGAAAAGTGATTATAGCGCGGAATTATTTATATCTGACATTATTATTGCATATATATATATATATATATACATAAACTTTCACTATGAACTTAATTTATGGTTTTATGTCCCAAACCTTTCAACGTGGTATACGTCTTCTTCAGCGGGAGTAAATACTGAATGTCTTTACAGAGTAACGGTTATGGACTGTAGGTGTGTCTGGTGGGGGTTGAGGGTGGGAGGGGATTGGCGCTGGGGTTCAAATTGTGTATTTGAATCAGTCTATCGAAAAGTATGTGTGATCTATAATGTAATTGTTCATTTAATATGTTGTTTGGTTGTAGTGCGTGATATCTGTATATTTCAAATTGTTCTGCTGACAACATAATTAAACAACAACATATTAAATGAATAATTACATTATAGATCACACATACTTTTCGATACACTGATTCAAATACACAATTTGAACCCCAGCGCCCATCCCCTCCCACCATCAACCCCCACCACACAAACCTACAGTCCATAACCGTTACTCTGTAAAGACATTCAGTATTTACTCCCACTGAAGAAGACGTATACCACGTTAAAACGTTTGGGACATAAAACTATAAAGTAAGTTCATAGTGAAAGTTTATATATATATATATATATATATATATATATTGCAACAGAACACAGGATGATAAGATATGCTGTTTATATCAGAGTACATGAATGACAAGCATTTTCTTGTTTAAATTTGTTTGTGTAATATTTTGTGTTTTAGTCATAAGTTCTGTATTTAAAAAATGATAAGCATATATGTTACAGCAAACTCTTCATAAAAAAAATGTACTATATTCTCATGTATTTTTTGTATGAATTGGTGCGCGTGTGCGGGTGTGATAATCTGCGATCGATATAGCGGCAGTGGTAGTTAACCGATTTACATGAAAATTTGACAAGGAATTATATAAGTAAATAGCTTCGATTTGTGTATACTCTGAGGTTTGTAATTATTTTAGAAATATGATTTTTTAAGTAAAGCAAAACTCAAGTGTAACTCTTATCAATGATAGGGTAATAATAATTGTAGTTAATTTCCATGCAAGAATATGCAAAATTATACAAAGTTTTTCATGAAATTTGTGTATCTGGTTGTTCCATCAATCATGTGACTTGGGCTTGGCCTATCAAATTACACCAAATTCAGCGAGATTCATACGTTGCAGAGCTAGGTTGAACACAGTCTGTCTGTCGACGTTGCTAGGGGAACTTGTGCCCCGGGTAAGAGAGTTATTCTCTTACAAACGTAAAAAGATCTTATATAAAATAAACCAAAAACCTTAAAATTCTTAACGAAGTTTTGCGGTAAGAACCAAGAAGGAATAGAGGAATATTTTATATAAAGTAAACTATAAACCTTGAAATTCTTAACGAAGTTTTGCCGTAAGAACCAAGAGGATAAATAATTAAATGAAATTTAAAATAAAATACAGCGCTGTGTCGTGTAAGTTAAGATATCCGCATAGGGAACTTAAAGACACTACAAGATGTCGTGGAAGCAGTTAAACATAACTACGAGACTCTGAAATATCGCTGCTGGAGCCGCTTGCTGTACAAGGACGACGAGACGAAGAGGACACCAGGAAGGAGTGAAGCTGTAGAAGAGGACGACGAGACAGGACCGACGGGACGAGAGGAGGACATTGCAGCAAACAAGTAAAATCGATTCATATTAATCGATCAATACAAACAATTTAATATACTATCAATACATGACAATTTAAAAAACATTATACATCTTTATAAACAATATTTGTATATAATAAATAATATTTCATCTCCCCCATAATAGACTTGTATCGATTTCTACACACTCACAATATCCTTATTAGAATAATAAAGTTGGATCTGTTGCAATATATATATATATATATATATATATATATATATATATAATATTTATAAAAGTGAACGAAGAGGATGTAACCAACAAGATAATTATTATTATTGCGTGTAGACAAATCTAACTGGAATTATTGTACGAGTTGATTATAAACTGTTATTTGTGATAATTAAAGCTGGTGATTAGTTACTTGATTGGTGTCTTGTATTTTGTTTTGCATTGTACCACACGACGATCAAGGAGACCGTCCGTCGTAACAATATATTAAGTATTTAGAAATCTTTAGAAAAATATTATAAGTGCTACTTTAGAAGAATTAATACGCAGGTTGAGTTCTAATAATACCAAGATGAGACTACGCAAGCTTCTGATTAGGAGAGTAATAACGTATACCTAGACTAAATAAATCTGGCTTTTTATTTGAAGAAAAAATCTATGCCCTAATCCCAGAATGCTAGATTTGGGACGCTATTTGTCTTTTGGGAGTCTGGCAGCGGTAAGGAATAAGAGAGCTTCAGTACAGGAACGACTGGCATAGCTTCAAGAGGAAGTCGTCTCAGGATTGGGCTGCTCTGACATTGGATAACGATATTTATTAATGACTTGTTGGGCACTTGGTGAAACATATTAATACGAAGGTTTTCAAAAAATATGAACACTTGGTACTTTTCACAGTTTTTATTTAACTCTGCCAGCTGTTCCAGCTTATTAAGCTATTGTCAAAGAGATCAGTGAACAACTAAACTAAACAAAGAATGTGAACATGTGTTTAGGGCGTATATTCGGATATATGTGTGGGGGGGGGGGTTTTGGAGGAACTAGTGAGAAGGTCAAGTAATTGTAAAAACTAAGTATAATCAGAACCTGAAAGTGATTTTAACTAATACAGCCATTACAGATTTTGGAGATCGTTGCTTACAACACAATCACTTCATAGACACAAAAACATAACACTACTGCACAACATACAAAAAGGTAAAAAAATGAATTTATTAGAAATTATAGAAATTATAAAACAATCAAAAGTAACAAAAATTAACAAACGAACAAACTGAATTCTGTGTATCATCTTTAGTAAAAGTTGTTATTTAGTTTAGTTAATTTTTATATTTTGCCTTCCAATAATACTTACTTTTTACGCTCCTTTACCTTTCCACTACTTTCCTCACCCCCTTACCACAACCATCATACACACCCCACACATGTCCGGATACATGCCCTAAACACATGTTCACCACCCTCAAAGTCTTTGTTTAGTTTAGTTGTTCACTGATCTCTTTGACAATAGCTTAATAAGCTGAAACAGCTGTCAGAGTTAAATAAAAACTGTGAAACGTATCAAGTGTTTATATATTTTAAAAACCTTTGGATAACGATGATTGATTTTGGAGGTGATGATTATGATACTGAGAATTATAACTCTTCTTACACAAATGTTTACAAAGTTAGTAGTTGTAGTTGTAGTATTTTTACAAGTTAATCTACCTGTAAATTTATATAATATTTTACAAAGAAATCGTATTATTTATAATTGAACTTATCGTCTGCATATGTCATTAACTTCCGTTAGAATTTAGTAAGTACTGGCAGATTTACCAGGGCAGATTTATTTCGTTAGGGTTTGGTAATACTGGCAAATTTTAACTTTCGTTTGTTATGTTTAGAACACTGTTCGTAGATCGATTGAATTTTATATTGTAATCTTCATAAAATTAAATCAGATTATGTTTTGTACTAATGTTAGCTTGAAGTTTAAAAACACCGCTCAAAAATATATAGTAAATAAAAAAGTTCCTAGTTTTTTAAAATAATTTCATTGATTAAACAATTTATTAATTAAATTTTTTATAGCACGTAAACCTGAAATAAAATTTAAACATCTAACTTTAAATTAATTTACATTCGAGAAATACAATTTTATGTTTATTTAATCAGCAATCAAAAGCACATATATTGCAATCTAATTGAGACTAAGAAAGACATGATTTGTAATTGTCAAGTGACGATTTCTCAAATACACCATATCAGTTAGCCGTCTTCTTTGAATCTTCTATTTGAATCTTTGCTGGTCGGTAGTGGTTCAATCGACGGATTGTCGTGGTATCTGAATTTAACAAGATGCCTTCTCCTGTCATGGTGAATGATGCCACGGCGCATCATCATTCTCATTACAATTTAGCTCTTACAACTACGAGGTCTGTAAATTTAGTAATGAGAGTAATTCATTAAAACCTTTTATTTACAATCAAACAATATCTAGAGTCTATCGTCTTCAAAATAGTTTCCTTGGAAAGCCAAACAGCTTTGGGACGATTTTTCGATTGCTGGAACTCAGAAACTGGAATCTCCTTCAACTGGTCGGTTACATTTTTTAATATTGTATGTCGTCCCAAAATAGTGACCTTTGAGATATTTTCCAATCTCAGGAAGAGAAGGTAGTCACAGGGGCTTACATCTGGTGAATGAAGGGGCTGAGGAACAACAGAAATAATTTTCTTTTCCAATAACTCATTAACCGAGAGCGTTGTGTGACAAGATGTATTGTCATGATGCAGCATCCAGGAGTTCACAGTGGCTGGTCTCACCCGGGGCTACTCCTTTCCGCAGCCTTTCAAGAATTTCTCGGCAAACATGTTGATTGACAGTCTGTACTGTAGTCAACAATTTCTTATGAAACATTACATTATTATCAAAGAAATAAATGAAGAATTTTTTGATTTTGGATTTGCTCATTTTCTCTTTTTTTGGTGAGTCTGGTGTGTGCCACTACTCGCTCTGGCGTTTTGTTTCTGAATCGTACTCAAAAGATCCATGATTCAACACCAGTAATAACAATTTTTAGAAAATCAGGGTCATTTTCAGTTCGTCCTTGAAGATCACTGGACACTTCCATCATGTTGTCTTTCTGTTCAAGGGGGAGTTTTTTGGGACCAATTTCGCAAACATTTTTCTTATTCACAATACCTTAGTCAAAATTTCATGAACTGTAGTGTGGTTCAAATGTAATATTATTCTTCGATTATTTTGAAGAATAATCGACTAATAGACCTCACCAAGTCTCTGATTCGATCAACACTGTCGTCAGTTCTTGACGTTGACGGTATTCCAGAGCGTGGATCATCCTCAATTGATTCCCGGCCATCTGAAAATGCTTGAAAAACATCTGAAAACCTGTGCTCTTAGCAAAGCTTCATTTCTATACGCCTTTTTCAATTTTGTAAATGGCTCAGTAGTTTATAATTTTGTTCCCGAGTTTAACACAAAACTTGATTGCAAACAACGTTGCTCGTAATTGAAGTCACTCATTTTTATAACGAACAACAAAGCTCGAAAGACATGTTTGAATTGGTATCCAAGTCACTTATTGACAAAATCTGTATAATATTTACCTTATTTCTTCCGTCGTGTGACTTCGTGTTGCAAAAATCCAATATTTTCAATTTTAATATGTAACGACCTCGATAAGAGTGAATTTTTATTTATTTCTGAAGACGAAACATATGTTTCGAAACGCCTTAATCAAATCGAACGCAACACGAAGTCACACGACGGAAGAAATAAGGTAAATATTGTACAGATTTTAACAAAAACTCACTTCACGAAAAATTTGTTTACTTTTCACGTGGCAACAATAGACAATAAATATAATTCAATATCAATCAACTGTTAGTCTAGCCATTTGTGTTAATGGAACCCTTACAATGTTGAAATATTTACTGTTACACGATTATTCATATTACTTAATTTACAGACCTCGTATGTTGGATATGCTAGTGCATCCCCCACAATTCTATACCACAGGCGGTTTCGTACTGGCTACGATATTTGGTTTTTGATTATATACTGGTAAGTTTGATCTGCTTTCCAATTTAGTTGTTTGAAGGTCAAGTCTATTTTATTTTCAGTACCAAACATACGATATAAAGAAGATAATAAGGAATGGTAAGTTGCGACACTATCCCGAACAACGATGTAAGAAAAAAGGAGTATGTGGCGTTATAAGTGTATAAGTGAAGGACATGTATTGGATGGATGGTGAAAACAAAATCATGTCTTGGTGACAGGTATCTAGTTGAAACAGCAAAGGGAATGAAAACCAAATATCGAGAGTGGATTCAGGTGTCTAAAGAGGTAACGGTGTTACTACAAGTAGGCGGGAATATTTTAAAGGAGCAGAAAAATAAAAATATTAAGAAGAAGAAGAAGGAGAAGAAGAAGGAGGAGGAGGAGGAGGAGGAGGAGGAGGAGGAGGAGGAGGAGGAGGAGAAGAAGAAGAAGAAGAAGAAGAAGAAGAAGAAGAAGAAGAAGAAGAAGAAGAAGAAGAAGAAGAAGAAGAAGAAGAAGAAGAAGAACAAGAAGAAGAAGAAGAAGAAGAAGAAGAATGTTAAAATTACCTTTAGTCTGATACCAAACATGGAGATTTTTGAAATATTATATGATCCCTTTTTGGCCCTTGATGTCTTAAAAGTTTGATATTTTCAATACTGATATCTATATTCTGATTATAGTTTAAGTTCTCTTTAATTTGATAGCCAATCGGATTTTTGAATTTTTTTAATAATGCCTCAGCTATCTTGGTTTTGACATCACTTATGATGTGGAGTATGATGTTAATGATAAGTTGGCTAAGATTCAGTCAGTATGTGGCCCAATTCTTGGAGTCTTATAGAAGACAACAAGAAAAGACTATGGACTAAAATTTTATAATTTAATCGTTGTATCAGTGTCCTTGTATGGCTCTGAAACTTGGGTTCAGTCGAAAAATATCTGAGTAGGATACAGGTATCAGGATGAAAAATAAAAACATGGAAAAGAAGAAAAGGAGAAAAAATAAGAAGAAAAAGGAGCAGGAAAAATAACAGGAAATTTTGAGAAACCGTAGAATTATTCTAATGGACTTTATGCTATTTTGAAAAAGTTCGGATATTGTTCAAATAATGCTAAAAAGAGGAGTTGAGTTGGTTTATTGTTTTTAAACGGCGAATTTGTTTTAATTAGCAGGTTAAGTGTAAAGAACTACTCGTATTTAAAATGATAAATTGTCTGTTTGTCTGAGTTTACTGATACCATTGTACTATAACTATTTATAGAAACTGTAACACACGATACTTACAAATTTAGTTCTATTATCAGTATGTGTTTATTAAAAACCTGTAAATAACCAATCAAGCCGAAATGTTATGGAAGTTGAAGGACGTCCATTAATGTATAAAAAGCGTTGGTTGTCGGCGACAATCACGAGTCACCAACATGAAGCTCACAGTAGCGCTTTTCGTCGTGGCAATTCTGTTGTTCGCTGCCGTGACTTTTACCACCGGTCGGGAAGCCTGCGCGGAAGTTCATGAAAGCGTAAGTTCTTCTTCTTTAGACTACCGTGAGCCCTGGCTTCCAAAACTAATATTCTCCAATGTCTCCTATCCATTGCCATTTCAGTATAACCCCTCGCATCTTCTAGCACGTCATCTAACCATCTTATCCTAGGTCGGCTTCTCTTTCTGTATTTATAGACTTGCACCCTCATGATTTTCTTTAGCATACGCTGATTATCCATCCGCTTTAATTGAATTAGCCATTCTATTCGTTAAGCGTTTACAAATATTACAATGCTCTCATGCTTCAATAACTCATTTAACTCCTGGTTTGAAGAAGCTCATCTATGAAAATTGGTTCGAATGCTCTACCTTTACGCTTTGTGTAAGTTTCAAGTTTACTGGAGGACACGGAGGATCATGCACCTCAATTATGAGAAGCATTGAAGTTGTCAACATCTACGTTGACGTCATTGATTTATTTAGTAACAGAAAGAAGTTTCAGTGGTCAGTGAGGCGTAGAATGTTCTGACTGCACGTGTTCGACTGCTACAAACATTTTGTGGCGCGGCTCGCTGGAGGCGTAGTATTAAAAATTTACTACGTCTTCTAGCGTTTCTTGCCACAGACATCTTCTTACGTGACACAATAAATTCTTCAGCTTTATGTCTTTTTGAAATGTAACATACTAAGGCTCTATGGTTGGATGATGTGCTGGAAGATATAAGAAGAATGGATGTATGAATGTGCAGGGGCGGATTTACCATTTCTCCGCCCGTAGGCAGTATGAATTTGCCACTCTCCCACAAATCCATTTACGGGATTAATTCAATCAGTCATATTTTCAATTACCTTAAAATTTGTTCTTTATACATTTTCTTCCTAATTTTTCTTAATACATTTCTATACAAAAACTTACATAACGTGCTAGGAAGAGTAAAATAAGACATTAAATTACTGTCGCCATGTTTATTCCAAAACGTTTTAACTGAAATCTGAATCAACAAACTAAAGACTAATAACTGAAGGAAAATATATTAGTAAGTAAACAAACACAAGAGGGGGCGGTGGTGGGGTTAAGAAAAAGTGATCAGACGACTCACACTTTACGCAGAAATACACGCCACGCTAAAAATTTACACGGTGGCGGTCAGAGTTTTGTACGAAATTATGTTACGCTCACAGTCTATGACTTTTATAGTCATGACTTATGCCTCCTTTATAGTGGCATCTATCGACAGTCACTCACCTCAAATTACAGGGTCGGTAAAGGATATTCAAAATTTTAAATTTAAACGAAATAGTTAAATAATTAATCAATACAATGAAAGTATCACATATATAGGCCCTAATGCATGTAAATATATTCTGTTTATGTGATAAGACTAGTTACTAAAGAATATATATTTTTAAAAGTTTCTTATCATATTGGAATGAAAAGCAGCGGCATTTGAAACATCTCTTAGGTATGAAACCAACATAGCGGCTGTCAAATTTCACGTTTCCAAAATTTTCCACCTTTCAAATTTTGCCGCCAGTAGGCAATGACCTACTTTGCCTATGTATAAATCCGCCACTGTGGATGTGAGGGTTTACACTGAGACACTGGAGAAGATTAGTGTAAAGAAGAAGTAAGAAAATAGACTACTTTCGCTATATCACTGATTAATGGAGTAAAACATTTTCAAATTATTGGTGTAAAACGTAAACTTCAGTATTGTCAAGAACGTTTACTCTAGGTCTATTCATACACGATTACTAAATCTGTGCTTTTTGTTACAGTGCGCCACTCTGAAATGCTGCCCAGGTCTCTACTGCCTACCGATGTATGGGGACACTAAAAAAAAATGCATATGATCTCTCTGTGCTGGAAGCGACCACGTGTAAAAATTGCGATGAATTCATACATATTCTGATTTCTTGTAACTGTCACATCAATTTGTATTGAGTGGGTTGAATTAAAGTAATTTTTGATTTGGCAGTATTTCATTATTATTTGGCTATTTTTCTTTAAGCTTAGTTTCGCTGCTGTAAGTTATTCGTGTTCTGCAAGTATTTGTAAAAAAATTCTCATATATAAATTTTGACTAGAATTATCTCCCGGGCTGTTTGGCAGTGGTCCAAAGTTTGTGACAAAACCAGACGTTTCGGCAGTGCCACTGACTGCCGTCTTCTGTACTTTGGTCCTAAAGTATATCGTCCCACGTTAGCGAAGACTCGTTTCCACTGAAGATGGCAGTCAATGACATTGCTGAAACGTCTGATTTTTAACAATCTTTGGACCACGCCCAAACAGCCCGGGAGTTAATTTTAATCAAAATGACACCGGCCCTGTAAGCGAAGCGTATCTCGTATGTAAAGTTTGTCCATTGTTAGAGTGGAGCCTGGTGTAAACAAAGCGGAGTGATACACTACAGAGGCTTGTACAGAACAAAGTTAAAACTTTGTTAACAAAATCGAAAAATTATAAACCCTGTTACCTTTATTTTTATAAAAATATTATAAAAATATAATTTTATTAGTTCCAAAAAACATTAATAATGAATTCATAATAATAATAAATTTCGAACTACTTTGTTTATAGGGCTGGATTTAGTGATGCGGCCGCTCATATAACAAATCCGGTTCAAGTACAAGAACATGGTTTTGGGATCCATGCTATTTAGTATCCAGGCCACTATATGTATATAAATAGTAAAATAGTTTAACCTTTTTCTTTTCCGTCTGGTGGCCTTTATCCTTTATGAATATCTACGCGTTTCGGGACATATGTCCCATCATCAGGAATTATCCCTTGGTGAAGTTCGTCAATTATTAAAATATTAAAAAAAACTTTATATACAATTTTACACAAATCACAATAAATATAAATATAAACACAAAAAATATATAAAAACCACCAAACGTGAGAACACACGCGATATCGCTGGTGCGCACCACGAAATACTATAGTCGACTGCTGTGCTCATGTTGTTATAGGTCGCGCACTATGGACCTTGTTTTATTAACGCCAAAATCTTATTATTAAAGATAAAAGCATCTTTAAATAAATTATTCTTTTAAAAGGTTAAAGATAAAACCTTCAATATTGAAGGTTAGAAAGATTGTTGCTCACATAACATTCAACAAAACATGCCTAAACAAATCAATAACACCGAAATATGCTCAAATCAAAATTATTCGAACACATCTCGCCCCACACACACAGCATCGATCTTTCGAAACTCGATTCCGTCACCTACAACGAGACGGACAGCGCTCCCAGCGGCAGCCTCTGAAGAAGCCTTTTAAATGAGAAACCGGTTCAGGCTGTAAGGTAAAACGTTATGCTTTTACTTATAAAAAACATAGTGTTCCGAGTCGTTAATGTAATAGTGATATTTAGTTAAGTAACGGACACGTCATGGACAACGAAACCCAAGAACAATTTATAAATCAAGAAGGCTGTGCAGACTCACGACACAACTAAGGATAAGCTATAACGCTGCTAGCGGAGCGTTGCAGAAACTCTGCAACCGCGAAGCTTACATTGGGAACACAGGGCAATTGTGAAGGGTAACGCACGTCCGCCCATATATTTGTGTAGTGACCTCTGCCATTTACGGTTCAAGGTTGAAGCGGCGTACAACCACCAGCCTGCGCCCTACATTCGACTTGTACGCGAACATTGCCGCGTAGAATCTGGTATGCTCTTCGTTGAAATGTATGACGCTTTTAGTTGATTAATGTTTTCGAATATTATTTTATTTTATTGTTTTATTATTTTATATTATTTTATGTTTTTATTTTCTATATTGGTGGTTGTGGAACGCTGCATCCATAACACCAGCCACCACTGCCTAAGCGTACGACGGTGCAGCAACAGTGTCAGGAAATTCAAGTAGAGTACAGAGTACGGTATCGGATATAACTCAGCTTCACCAAAAGTTTTACCCACTGAACGCCACTGAGTTATAGTCACAAGGCACTACAAACGCGCACATACAAACAAAGAATGCTCGGACCGGATGTAATTATTTTATGTTTAATTAAGGAAGTTGTGTTAGTGGTTAAAATCACAAACAGAATTATCACTGTTGTACACCACTAAAGAAAAATTATTCCGATTAGGGCTTCCAAGTTTTTCAGCTCATCGTCAGATCGGAAATAACAACCTATTTCCGATCTGACGATGAGCTCAGAAGCTTGAAAGCGCTAATCCGAAGAATTTTCTTTGATTTTTTCGGAATAAATTTTAATCGGAAAAATTATTCCGATTAGCGCTTTCAAGCTTCTCAGCTCATCGTCAGAGCGGAAATAACAACCTCAGATCGGAAATAGGTTGTTGTTTCCGATCTGACGATGATCTGAGAAGCTTGAAAGCGCTAATCGAACAAATTTTTCTATAGTGGTATGCAACAGTGATAATTCTGTTTGTAATTATTTTATAGTGTAAAAGAAAGTATTTTAGATAACCAAGTATGTCTGCAGTGAGTGTCAGTCATACAATAGGAAGAGTTCAATGTGTACGCACAACAGTGATAAGACAAGTGTACTTCTTATGTAGGACACTGGCAGCACAGTGCAACGGCCACATGCAACTAACTGATAATTGCATATGGGTTAAAGTCACGGACATGCAACAGAGACAGCAAGGAAATTTCCCGTTTTGATAACGATACCTACAAGCCGTGTTCACGTGTGTGTACAAATGGGTGGATATACAATATGTGAGACATCTGACACGGTTTACTTTAACCTGTGATTTTTTTTTATCAAGGAAAGCGAGTTTTCTGTTTCCACTCAAACGTTTAGTATTCTTTTTGCATGTTTATCTGTCTATTTAGGGTACATCACGTCATAACTTTCGAACGCATCAACCGATATTTGTAAAACTTGGGACCAGTGGCGTGGCGTGGACACATAACACGTGTTGCCGGTTGTGTTAGTCTTAAAACTTAGCCTAAAAATTAATTTGAATTTCTTCTGGTGCTAAGTGTTCTTTTTAGAGCCAGTTTATGTTACATACTACTACTACTCTCCAGCACGACAGCCCACGAATAACACCAAGGTACTTAAATTCTGCAAGTCCTTGGAAACAGTAATTTCCTGTGTGAAGATCTAGCAGTTCTCTATTTTCCTTCACAGACACTTTCATGTATTTTGTTTTTCCTCATTGACTTCCAAACCAATTTTGCTTACTTCCCTCTCCATTTCAATAAAAGTAAGTTTATGTTACATAATACGGAAAAGTGTTACGTAATACGGAACGTAACACTGCACCATACGGCGATCAGTTAAACAGTCGTAACAATATACTTTTTGAGAGTATTTTCTATCATTCGCTGGGAGAAGAAGAAAGTCTCAGTTCAACGGGATCTGACTCCATTATACTTATACAGAATAAATCAGCACACAAATAATTGAATTAAAAATAATGAAGACAAAGAGAGAAACACTTGACTAAACGCACAAAACACAAATAGGTACGTAGTAACTGCTCCACGTCGGGTCCGAAAAAGGAATATAGCTGCTAACTAAGTGTTTTCCTGGTTTATACAGCGACAACACATTGGGTGGAAAAATATGTCCCCCCCCCCTCAACAATACAGAGAGTACACTGAGAACTACTACGATGGCAATGACCGTACGCAGTAAAAGCATTGCCGATGTCTGAGTCATCAACACAAGCCAGTGCAAGTGCCCAGCAGTTCTAAAGCAATGCTATGCTTTCCTTCAAGTTTCCCTACTAATATTGTTCGGTATTCAAATTATTCAATAATCAAAGTATTTATTCTGTGATATAATTAATATTCATCATCCTCAAGTTTTAAGCCAAGAGTGCTTTGTTCCGGTCTCAAATAGGCAAATATTACAGCTGGTCACTACAGCGCTTCCTCGGACGTCCTACCCTCTCCGCCCATCGGCTTATAGTTCCATAGGTGTTTGGGGATGCGGCACTCATCCATGCGGCAAAGATGTTCCCACCAATTCAGCCGATACTAGGCGAGCCTGTCGAGTAAACTCATAATATTCAGTTCCTGCCGTATATCTGTGTTTCGTCTATGATCATGGAGAGTATACCCTGCCACGTGCCTGAGAAATCTCATTTCAGCCTCTTGGATGCGACTGGCCTGGCCTTTTGTTAATGTCCAATTCTCAGACCCATAAACAAGTGTGGGAAGAGCCATCACCTTGTAGAATTTTAGGAGTGTTTCTTTACTTGCTGAATTAAGGGTTCGCCTGATGGTCCCGCAGATAAGGTTGAACTTATGCAAATTGTTCTTCACGTCGTTGCTTGCATTATAAGACACACTGTAGCCCAAGTATTTAAAGCTGCTAACTTGTTCCAGGACAGTACCGTCTATAACAATTTTTGCCCGTACGCGATCAGTTCCGCAAAAAACCATCACCTTGGTTTTAATTGTGGATATCTGCAATCCAGCCTTTGCAGATAATATATTAATAATAATATTATTATTAATATTAATAATAATTAACAATATTTCTCTTATTTCCAGTATTGTGGCCGCCAGTAACAGCGGTTACATGGTTGCAACGATACTACTTGGGACGCTTGTCAGTCGGAATAAGAAGCAATTAGTATAAGGTCCTTACAAAAAAATATACAATGAAATACTTACTCACACAACAAAAAAAGGCACACTTAGAGGTAAATTAATTTGTAGAATAAGATTTAGTTTCTGTAACAGAAAATAATTTAAAGAGACAGTTCAGACATTTAAAATTACTAGCCAGCTCCCTGAGTTGCAAAAATCTCTCACTGTTTTGAACGGAACTGTACCTTCATCCGTTCCTGCACTACATTTTTGACGTTTTTAATATGCCGTTGTGTCGATATATTACGATATGGAAACGAAGAAGTGTACTAATTTTAAATTGTCTTATTTTGCAGTTAGCCAAAATACGTGTTGTTTTCATTTGTGAGATAAGATGACAATGGTTTTTGGTTTTTAGTTTACTGGTGAAATAAATGACAGCCATGTTTGAGGAAAACATAACGTTTAATGTGTGTATATACAATGTTTACAACACAATAATACTTGAAATAATGGAACCTAGCGTTTTTTAATTGACAAATTAACAAAACTGCAACAGCAAATGTAAACTGAAAAATATAAATATTTCTGGTTAATGGAAAAAAAAACAAATACACTAAGGAATGAGAAAATACTCTCTACATATTGTACATAAGGTACGTTTCTTTTTGGTTATCTGCAAAACGAGTAGTTGTTGAAAAACGAATATTACCGAAAAAACGAGTTCTAGTACAAAAAAGTGGTAACAGGCCTTACTTCCAAGGCCTTACTTCGAAGTTGGAGTTTTTCGTAGTTTCTGCAAAAGGAAACGAGGTTTACATTACACACGTGTCGCTTTCCATGTTTTATTACAGTTCTCATGTTAACCGAACAACATCAACGTTTTGGCGTCACAGGTACGAAACTGTGATATACTACTGCCACAATCATTTTCAATTAAAACAAAAGGACTAAGAACAACAACTGCAATCGCCAGCCAACTACTTTGCAACAAACGAAATTAGAATTTGTATAATTCTTCCACCTACGTAAAATTATGTGCGATATTCACTAAAGATCGAAGCCAAACAATCGCATAATCGAAATGTTGAAAATTACTGCTGGAACGGATAAAGGTGCAGTCCTGAACATTGTTAGTATGAGATAAAATCAAATTACTGTAATAAATTATAATTCGTTAAAAATGTGAGTAAATTTTATATTGCGTATGACTGATAGCATTAGAGGGCGTATCACTGATAAACACCACGGCAATACTTATGACTGATAAGCATCACGCCTGTCACTTAATATTTATAAAGAGAAAATTAATTACAAAAATTCCCACTATTTTATTATTTTCTTTTGTAAAATGACAATATTAAGGCAATCATAATTACTTTGTTTTATTATTGTATTATTAATTTTGTTTTATTATTTTCTTCTTCTACTGTCGTTAAATCTAGTTTTTGTTTTAGCCTCCTCAGCGATTCATCTCCATTTGGCTCCCTCTAGTAACACAATATTTTCCATTTTCTTACCCCCATATTCCTCATATCCTCCTTAACATCCTCGATCCATTTATTCTTTGGCATTTCTCTTGATCTCCTACCTACTGGTCTCTGTTCTTAACATTTTCTGTGAATTCTGTCTTGTTCCATCCTCATTGTGTGTTTCAGCCAGGCCATCCTTCTACTTTTTATAAACTTTACTATACAAGTTCCATGTATTAGATTACTCGTTTCATGATTTCTTCGTATTCTCCATAAGCCTTTTCTATTTTCACGATATTAATTGATGACTCGTTGGGCACTTGGTGAAACATATTAATACAAAGGTTTTGTAAAATGTATAAAAACACTTGGTAAGTTTCACAAATTTTTTAATTAAATCTGACAGCTGTTTCGTCTGACAAAGCCATTGTCAAAGAGCGAGATGAAAATGGCTTAGTTAGACGAAACAGCTGTCAGAGTTAATTAAAATATTTGTGAAACTTACCAAGTTTTTTTATATATTTTACAAAATCTTTTCTATTTTGTAAAGTTTCAAACAATTTTCTCAGTATTTTCTCGTTCAAATAGTCTCAGATACTGTTTGTATTTTTGTACTTGTACCCATACACCGCTGAAATTCCAGAATAATCCATAATGCGAATCATCACAACTAGAAAACACTAGAGCGTAATTGTTTGCTGCCTTGAACCTTAGACCGCGCGGGCCGGTGAAATCTGGAACAGACTCGGTGGTTGGCGGCGCGTGATAAGTGTCACGTAATTTTTCTTTCATCTCAAAGTAGTAGCAGTATGTACGCGCGCGCACACACATTACAGCCGGACTCCGCTGGGATGGCCAAGAATCATGTAGAACGTTGTGTAATGACGTAACAGTCCGATAGATCAATACTAGTACGGTCAGTACTATACTAGCAGTACCACGGAGGTACCGGCTAAGAAATTATGATATAAGGAACATCCTTGGAATATACAACCTAAACGAAAGGATAGATCAATGCAGACAGAATTGGATAGAACATGTTAAAAATGCATAAGAACAGGATAACAAAACGACCAAAGAGGAGATGGTCGGGTCCAAGACGTGCGCAACGGATTACAAGGTCCACAGCCTGAAGAACAAGAAGAATAAAAATATACAATAAACACCGACAATACAGAACACTACAACGGTTTTTTTTTTGTTAGCAAAATTCATGGCCATAAGTAATTGAGGCTAGCTTATAAGCTTATGTTTCTATGGATATCTGGAATCCCATGTCTATTGCATTTCACAAATGTGTTCATAACCGATAACAATATGATGGTTTTTAGTACACTTAGCTTACAAAAGTTTTGAACGTGTTCAAAACTTGTTAACGTTGATGAGAGATAATAATTTTGTGAAACAATTTAACGATAGTGATGGCTTGCGTTTTTAAACAAAATTTGTGATATTTAATCACGCCACACAAACTTTAACGACTGTCTTGAAATGTTGACGACCATTTTTAAATCACAAGCAGAATATCGCTGTTGCACACCACTATATAAAAATTATTCCGATTAGCGCTTTCGAGCTTTACAGCTCATCGTCAGATCGGAATTGTACAAAACAACATGAAAACAATCCCTTCACCCCTCCCCACCACACTCTGCTCACACACAACAAGCTATAATTCAATGTCCCTTCCCCACCATCAGAGCCCTGTCCCACCATCTGGGCAGTTATATTTTTTTCTAGCAAATTCCTTGTGTTTCAGTGTGTGTGTGTGTGTGTGTGTGTGTGTGTGTGTGTGTGTGTGTGTGTGTGTGTGTGTGTGTGTGTGTGTGTGTGTGTGTGTGTGTGTGTGTGTGTGTGTGTGTGTGTGTGTGTGTGTGTGTGTGTAAATTCCTTGTAAACTTACCCGTCTTCCTCATCCACACTTCTGGGCCAGTCACAAAACCTTATCTTAAAAACATCCAATTAGTCCTAAGCAAATTAATTCTTAATCTTATTTATCTATCCGTTATCGTTTACTTCTTAATTATGTTATAAAATATTTCTTCATTATCAAATTTGATTTTAGTATTAATTAAATTTTCTAACCCTTTTTCTCTTTCTTTCAATAATTGTAACTTCTGCCTAAGCTTCCTTTTAACTGTTTTATTTACTACTTTTACAATTTCGTAGTATTCCAAAGGATTAACAAACTTATGGTTGTCTTCTATGAAATGTCTTGCATGTAACGAATTCGTTGTTCTATTACCTTCTCCACGCTTGTGGTCAGATAACCTGCATACGAATTTTCGTCCTGTCTCACCTAGGTACACTTTGTTGCATTCTTTACATTTTAATTTATAAATCTGTAAAAAGGAACACCTCTCTAAGAATAAGTATGAAAAAAGTGTAATAAACCTTACAGAGGTAACTTTAAATACAGAAGAAAAATAAATGTTAGCAAAAGGCTTAAAATACGCGCCGTCACCAGAATTAAATCAAGAAAAAACGATTATTGAATGCGAAAGTATAATACAAAAACTAGGAAATGAAAATGATAAAAAAAGAATAAGGTGGGAAGTAGGGAATGTAGTAGATAAAATATTTAAGAAAAATTTGAATAATTCAAAAATTGAACCAAAAATCAAATCAACTGTAACTAAACTAAAGAATAAAATAAAAAAGAATGATATTATAGTTACAAAGGCAGACAAAGGAAATACAATGGTGCTACTGAGAAAGGACGAATACATAAAGAAAACGGAAGAATTTATAAGTGAAGGGCCATATGAAGAAATAAAGTATAATTATACAAGTATGTACCAGTCAAAGATAAAACAAATGATGAAACAGATAACGTTTATAGAAGAAAATAAGAAAAAGTATTTATTGGAAAGTAATTCAACAACACCAACTTTTAAAAGTCAGGTTAAGATACATAAAGAAGGAAAACCAATTAGACCGACTGTTTCTTTTACTAATGCACCTATTTATAAATTATCAAATGAAGGTAGCAGAGTACTGAGAGAGAAATATGAATTTGGGACAAAATACAACATAGAGAATAATGTAAAATTGATAGAAAAATTAGAAAATATTAGGATTAATGAAAATACAAAATTGATATTACTGGATGTTAAGATCATGTTTTCCAATATCACAGTAAATAAAGTTATTAAGTTAATAAACGATAATAATATGGGAGAATACAGGTATATTAAAGAATGTGTAAATCAGAACTATTTTAGGTTTAATAACTAGTTTTATATACAGAACAAAGGATTTACCTATGGGATCCTCATTATTCCCTATTCATGCAGAAATATACATGAATGATTTTGAAAAGCAATTAACAAGTTCCACTAAGTATAAAAATAATATAAAATTATGGACTAGATACGTTGACAATGGATTAGTAATTTGGGAAGGAAGCACAGAAGTGCATGAGTTTAAAAATGAGGTAAATAATAAGGATAGAAACTTACAATTTAAAGAATAGATAGGAGGTAAGAAAATAAATTACTTAGATTTAAACACAGAAATTAAAGGTAATGAGAAACTACAGTTTGGGATATTTAGGAAAGAATCGTATTCTGACATAATTATACCAAGAGAGTCTTACCACACTTATAGATATAAAATGGCGGCAATAAATTCATTTTGTTATAGAGCTCAGAAGTGTTTAAAAGATAGGAAGTTAAAAACGATAAAGGGAATTGTAAGGAATAATAATTATAACACGAACATAGTGGATAAAGTTATGAAAAGTGTTAACATACAAAAAGCTAAAATAGAACCAGAACAAAAGAATTATACAGGGTCATTGACATACATAGGTTCACATACTAGAGAAATTATAAAATGTTTTCATAAATACGGAGTAAGTATAGATATTAAAAAATGTGAAACGGTATTTGATAAGATAAGGAATAAAATTATAGAAAAAATCCCAGTATTACAGAAAAGAGGAATTTATAAATTAAAATGTAAAGAATGCAACAAAGTGTACCTAGGTGAGACAGGACGAAAATTCGTTTGCAGGTTGTCTGACCACAAACGTGGAGAAGGTAATAGAACAACAAATTCGTTATATGCGAGACATTTCATAGAAGACAACCATAAGTTTGTTAATCCTTTGGAAGACTACGAAATTGTATAAGTAGTAAATAAAACAGTTGAAAGGAAGCTTAGGGAGAAGTTAGAAATATTGAAAGAAAGAGAAAAAGGGTTAGACAATTTAATTATTACTAAAATTAAATTTGATAATGAAGAAATATTTTATAACATAATTAAGAAGTAAACGATAACGGATAGATAAATAAGATTAAGAATTAATCTGCTTAGGACTAATTGGATGTTTTTAAAATAAGGGTGTGTGACTGGCCCACAAGTGTGGTTGAGGAAGACGGGTTGGTTTAAAAGGAATGTACACACACACACACACTCACACACACACACATACAACACTGAAACACAAGGAATTTGCTAGAAAAAAATGTAACTGCCCAGATGGTGGGACAGGGCTCAGAGGGTGGGGAAGTGACATTGAATTATAGCTTGTTGTGTGTGAGCAGAGTGGGGTTGGGTAGGGGTGAAGGGATTGTTTTCATGTTGTTTTGTTCAATTCCGATCTGACGATGAGCTGTGAAGCTTGAAAGCGCTAATCGGAATAATTTTTATATAGTGGTGTGCAAGAGTGATATTCTGCTTGTGATTTTAACCACTAACACAACTTTCTTCATTAAACATTTTTAAATCGTTGTGTCGGTAATTAAACAAAACCCATTGTATTTTGGTTAAAAAAGCCTTTAGTCTAGCACTGAGCACGGAGATTTAAACTTTTTGTAAATTTTAACTGTTTTTGGGCTTAGATGTCTTAAAATGTTAATATTTTCAATTTCTGAACACTATAATAAGGTGTTAGTTCAAACTTTATGAAAATTTAAATTAGTTTTACTTTAATACCCAAACGGATACTTAAGTTTTCCAAAATTTTGTTTCTTCGCCTTATAACGACACGAGATCTTGCTCGTTAAAATACTTACAAGTGGAGAGTGTCTACCCACCAGTTCGGATGTTCAAATTCGTATTTTCAGCCTCAAACTAGGGTTTGCCAACTCTTCTTGGTAAACCAAAAATGCAAGGTTTATTTTTTATAAGTGAGTACTCAATTTTTAAAGAATAGTTAAATAAAATCAAACATAAATTGCAATGCTTCTATTACGTTTTATTAACAATTATCAGTTGTTTTTTCTTATTACAATTTTTTCTAAATTATAATTTTATTTTGCGCCGGCATGTTTAATTATTACCGGATGGCTATTCTGTCCAGCCGTTGTATGGAGACTAGGGTTATGGGGTTGATTTTTTCGTTAATTTATAATCTCAGGTCGAGGTTCTTGGGACTACAGACAATGTTGTCAAATGGACTAATAAAAGTAAACAATTTTACAAATACCATATAAATAACATAGAAAATGAGATACACTTATAATTACAATGGTAAACTATAGCTACTGGATTTAGCGTTTGGAGGTTACTTGAGTTTAGTAATTTTTACGTTTAAAATATATTCACTTAAGGAATCAGTTAGATTGAGATTGTTCTTCAATTTGAGGTGTTCATTTAATCAAAGAGAGTTCAAGTGTTTGTGAAAAGTGATAAATGGTGTTGAAAGTGTATTTTCACTTATTGTTTTTATTTTCTTGTGTGTTACTCTTAAGTCGTATTTTAAAATATACTTAACAATCCTCTGTATCTTCTATCCGGGTAATATTTCTTACGAATAATGGTGAGTGTCCTTTTCTAGTTAATTCAATTCTTCTATTTTCTTAGTTATTTGGTTAAAGTGTTTATTTTTCATCAGGCACCCTTGTTATTGAAAGTTCAGTCATTCATTTATGGGTTTTAGATATTTTCTTCCTTCCAGTGGTTCGTATTCCATCACTTGGGATTCCTCAGCAATTCCTCATGGATAATTTAATTTCTTCTGTTAATTTAAATTCATGTGAGTGTTAATGTTATTTCTGTAATTTAGTTTACTATTTTCGTCGTTAAATTTTATAGATTTTTGTTAATTAATTATTTTCTTTACTCATTGCGGTATAATACGTCTGCACTCATCAAGAGCTAATAATGGAATCCTACAATTTATTTACTGGTTACCATAGTTTCTCTCTTCCAAACACTAACTCCCATTGGTTGATAATTTACAACATTGGTATATAAAACTAACATTTTTCTATACATAATTACTAAAAATCTTTAAACTATTATAACTCCCTTATACTACCTGTAATCTTAAATATAATAACACCATTAGTTTGCTTTTTGTTTACAAATTATTTTGATATCTCATAAAGTTACCTTTTTTAATTATAACAGATTCTTAAATTTTCCATTTGGGTTTCTTTTAATAAATTACCTTTAAACTAATTATTTTTTATCCAGTTTTGTGTCCTACACTATTATTATGAAACCTAACCGGATTATATACTTTATTTTATCAATTGTTATTGTTTTGTCTGAAATTTTGCAAATATTTAGTTACCAGTTATAGGCCTATTGCCTAGAGTTCATAATTCACCTCCACTATACTCGTTACAACTGTTCAAGTCAATTTTGTTAATTTTAAGTGCTTTTAAACGTAATTACTGTAATAACCCAGACTAAATTATAACATTTGATTATTTTTTTAATCATCATATAGCATAACATAATTCCTTAACAAAGCTTTTAGGCCAATGCTAGTGTCTAAGGGTTTACATGTATTTTAAACGGTTCTGTTAAATATAATATTCAACATAATAACATTTGGGGTTAATTAAAACCAAAACAAAATATAATAAAGTGAACAGTAGGTGTGTACTAGTATTCCCTTATAATTTCACATATAGAATAGAGTGTCTAACTCCCTTTACCTGTTTTCAGCCTAACATATTAGTCTTTTATCATTATTTTTGACAGTGGTTAATATAAATTTATAAACTTAATTCATTAAAAATAAAACAGTGGACTCCTTCCCATCCTTATTATATACTAAAACACTTCCTTAAAATAATGGAAAACAATTATTAGCGGTTTGCTTCTAACAAACATTGTTATATCATATACAAACAGTTTCTGATTTCATTAAAACTATGCCAATGTCTACATATATCTGTTCCTTATAATTTAGACAGTTTATTTATTATATTTGGGTTCAGTTGTTACTTATAGGCTATTATTACAAGTTCTTTCTTTATTCCTGACTACTCTTCACATTATTACCTACTGTTTTTATGTAGTTCATTGATTAACACTGGGTCCTATCATGGTTCATTATTTATTATTATCTTTCTTACTTCCTTATCACTTTTTTGTTCACCTTCTAACATTGTATTTTATATTTCATGTAATTATTAACACTGGGTCCTATCAAGGTTCATTAATTATCACCACTTTCCTACTTAATTATTGCTATTTAAGTTTATTTTATAATAGTGTCCTTTGATAGTTTACTCATTACCACTCTTTCCTATATATTATCAGTATATTTGTTCTTACATTTCATTTTCTTTTACATTTCCTACTGTTTACATACTACTTACTTTCCTACTTAATTTTGTAATTTTATATATATGATTCTTTTTAACAGTTGGGTATTTTTTATATTATGACTTTAACTATTTTCTCTGGATCACCTTTTCCAATCTATTGAGTCACGTCATCGTCATTGTCCTTGTCTACGTCAAATTCAGTTAATGGTGTTGTTCTATCATTTCCTATTTAATAATTTTTTTATACAGATTTTCTTCACTTATTGATACTTGTAAACCTTGTGCTAGCGTAGGTCACGTTACAGCTTTTATGTGCAAAGCAGTAAAAGTTGTGAGGATCAAGTGAAGAAATTCAAGCCACGTTTTATGAAAATCAAATCGTTTGGTACAAAAAAAAAGTTATGGTTAAAAACGCTCTAAAGCAGGTTTGTTACAGTCTCAAATAGGCAAAGATTAGAGCTGGTCACTCCAGCGCTTCCTTGGACGTCCCACACCTCTCCGTCCCCTCGGTTTATAGTTTATACAGCTGTGTAACCCCTCTTTCCACATTATGTTTTATATATAAAAAAACATAAATCTTTTTTTTTTTGAAAGAGAGGCCACTAGTTATTTAGAACTAGGCGGAAGGCCTAGAGAAGCCAAAAATGCGCTGGGTCCAGTGAGACGGGACTTGCAATAAAACTCGGTCGAACAGTAATAACCATCTTTTATTCTTGCCCCATAATACATTACATGCACCTATAAGTTACAAGTCCCTTGGGACACAACTTTAACAACAAGCTTGATAAATAAATAATTTCAGTTTCAATAAGGCCATTTCAATTCATCCCATATATGTATATTGTAACGTACCAAATTAGCAGTTACATAAAATAACTATCTAATACGTCAAATAAAAGGATATCATGAAAATATTTCATCGTGCATAAAAGAAGGAACAGAGAATATAAATAAAGTGTGTATCTACGAATGAATATTATTGAAACAACCCAACAAAGAAGAAGGAAGAGTAATAAGGATATCATCGAGTATAACAAAGAGAGAGAAAATACCAACGAGCCAATATAATATGTTAGCAACCAGGCCCAATAGATCCAAAATAGTGAGGGGATATGCCGAAAATAATTATTAACATAAAAAGGAGAAGAATCAAGTACAATCACAATGGTGATAAAACAAACGTATTTGTTTATTAGTGTGAAATAATATGGGACAATGACTACCATAACCATGAATAAAAATATGGAAGAGTATGACAATATTAAGGGAACATGGATTATTACAAATAATGTGTAACCAAGGAGAACACCGACAGTGCGAAACAACTAACCAGAAGAAGAAAAGAAGAAGAAGAGGAAAAGAAATGTACCATGAAGAATGAAGATTATGTATGAACAGTACAAGACATCAACATTCACAAGATATACAAGGAATTAAAATCAATATAGTGAACAGAAGAAGTATAATGATTATTCGAATACCAATAACAGAGAAACCAGTGTTGAGCATCATTAAGTGATCACGAACAATGACAGTGAATACTTAATATAAGTGTAACAACGTGTGATATGATAACCATTTTACCCCAAGTAAACAGCACAAACAATACCAGTGAAAATGTTTATAATGGGGAAAAGTGATTAACCATTATAAGTGAAAGAATCCACGATTAACTAGTGAAATGCACAGACAATTAGTGTGACAAGTTTAATCAGGATTGTAAAATCACATAGATAATCAGTAAGACCACCAAGAAATATGAGACAGAACAGTAAATTAATTGTTCATAGGGATTAATAATAAAAGATTTGCAAGCCTTGATATGAAATGTGCCTGAATGCCATAGCAAGACAGGACAAAATGTAAATGAATACCAGAACAGATAGTAGCAAATAAGCTAATTTGTTGTGTATAAACCAGTCAATGTACAAAAGACTAGTTACAACCCACCAAAATATGTAACATAATTAGACTAAGACTACCTGTATTATTGTTTCAACAAATAGTGTAAAAATGTGTATAACTTAATAATAAACCATTGTAGTAGAATGCCATAATGAGATGGCAATAGTTGAGTTAAATACTGCATAAAAGTATGTAGCACATTGTTGTCAGACAACTGACACATAACCTCACAAGAATTGAACCTATAACATAAAATCATGTACATTAGTTAAACCAAGCAATTATCCACAATTGTTTCAAACAGAGACTAAATAAGAATAAAAATGCAAACCAATGAATACCATATGTACTGAAGGACACAGCAAATGAATCAGATTGAATATAATATCATAAAGTTAAATAGACAGAACCCCAATGTGACAAGAGAGTTAGTCAAAAAACATTATCAAAACTTATCAAAAGAATGTGACAAATTTTACCAATAGTTAGAGAAATGTCTAATACTGCTATGAGAACACCTCACAAATATAATACTAGTAGTTTAATAATTGAAATATTATAAACTAACTAACTGCAATTGTAAAACCAGATGTAAATAAACACCATACTATAACTTAGAGAGCTTTCAGATAACAAAAAGTTAATGAATACATTGAACCAACAATGTACAACAATTGTACACTATTTTAATTACTAACAATATATCCCTTGTGTACTAAAATAACTAAATAAGTGACAAAATGGAGAGATGAGAACAGAAAGTATTATGATCATACTATATGAGTATACAAAATAACATTTTTATCAAAATAAAATGTAAATACATGTAAATAAATATACCTATCAGTGTTATGATGTCAAAAATATGTATTAGAATAATTAATAATGGCGTTACAAGTAAATATAAACAATCGAACATTGTTGGTATAGACGCCATTAACAGATTTTGTTTAAATTATAAGTATAACCATTTTATGTACTAACATGAAGGAGAAATGGACTCAAAATGTTTAGTAATAAGTATTACAGTGTAATTATAACGAAATATGGTGAAAAAGACTTATTTATATTAAGAATCACCATATGAGTTTTCAAGATGACCAAGTGAATTAATTATGGACGGATTTAGTGCTTGTTTAGACTTAAAATAAAGCCACAAGTGTCCGCGATTTAATGCCACTATCCAAATGGCGATATGACAAAAAATAAGAAACTTATGACCATTATAAGTTTTTCAATCATTTTGAGTATCAATGTATACGTCAGAGATAATCTCGAACCCACGCTTAGAGCTGCCAAAAATTAAAAGTTTTATTTTACCAGAGTGTTTTGGGATTGAGAGTATGACTTTTGAACCAATCAAATAGCTTAAAATGACCAGACGAAAAGAGACGCTTTAGCGAAATGTTAGAATCGTTCTGCAACACTCACGGCGAGAGGTCTATGCCGAAAGTCAGCAAGATAATTTTTTAAATGTGCGCGTCACCTACAGTAATACACAAACAGACATTAACCTGTACACAACACCACATTACCGAGTGTCAAGTGAATTAAGTGAATAGTGAATTAACATGACCAGTGTATAATAAGGGTCATGTTCTGTGTATATAATCAGGGAGTACAATATTTTAATTATTTTAAAGAAAATAATAAAAGAAATAATTCTCGTTGATGAACGAGAATTATTGTTTTGACTGCACTAGTCAAGTAACGCTTGAGTGCTTTAACGAACAATGATGGACAATTATCAGCATTTAATAAACAAGTTGTAGCACAATCTAATGACAATAATAAATTAAAAAATAACTATTTTATATTTAAAGAATAATTGAGAACGGCGGAATTAAACTTAGATACCGCTCATCAGTATATAAATATAGTCGCTTACTTCAATATAACTTTTGAATTAATAAGTAATAATTTTCTTGTGCGAATATTTTCATGACTGATAATTACACATCAAATGAATTATAAATACAGTGATTGTAAATATATTATTAAGAATTTTATAAATAACATTACTTATTCTAAATAACCACTTACGTGTTCCTAGGCAAACTAACCTAGAACCGAAGCATATATTTTTGTCACAAAGAAACAATTCTGTTCTTGAATGATTTCAATGAAATGAAAGCAATAATAAGAGTTTTTTCTTTAGATTTTTTCTCTTTCCAGTACATGGTTCTGATAACTAACGAATTAATGATAATAATATTTTAACAGTGCAACGTTCAAAGCACGTGTTAACCTTAGTTTTTCTAAACCTCTGCATAACATACGATAGTACGATATTATCGACTATCGTACAAAAATTAATAATTTTAAATTTTTGTTCTTTTTTATAATAATAGATAAGTAAATATTGTTATTCAAACTCACATCTTTATATCTGGTATCATGTATCTTCAAAGAACTCACTAAATTGGTAATATAATTAACTAAAGTGAACCTAACCTCGTTTACAATACTATTGTACATCACAACAGTTTTACCAGCCTTGAGATACAGAGATCTCAATATTTGTTTAAATTTGTTGTTGTTTGTAAAGATATCATGTTAATTGTTTTAAAAGAGTTTGCTGAATTTAATCATTGTCAATAAATCCTCAGTTTATTATCAGTGGAAACAGAGGTTTAATTTCTATACAATAGAAGCAGTAGTTTAACTTTTATAAACAGTTATCTAATAAGGTGGCGGTAGTATTTGAATTACTGATATCATTCAACTTACAATTGAACATTTGATTTATTTTATTGTTTATGTGCATTCTTTGCGATATTCAAAAGGAATATCTATGTATGTATGTCAAGTGTGTTTACAGTAAGAGAAGTCGCCAAAGAGAATAGTGAAGATATCCACGGATGGTAAGTGGGGAGGTTAACACAGTGAAGTGATAGCAAGCCTAATACTCTTTTAAACCACAAACTTTAAACTATAAACGTGAACATTAATTCCAATCACCCAATTTTAATATTCATATCTAATAATAATCATCAACAATAACATCATGTCTACATATACTCGACTTGAGTATCTACACGACAGCATAAATCAATAAAGCAATCTTAACGTCGTTGTATTGTTACAATATATATATAAATATCAATCTGGTCCCTTAATTATATAAACAAACCACATATATCGGGCAACATCCTATAAATTATATAAACCCCCCCCCTAACCAGCACTTAACACTAACATCACATATTGAAACATAGAGACACACATACATATAATATATATCACAATAAAACTCAAGTTCAAACTGGCAGACTTCCTGTATATTCTACAAGCCCCTAAAACTGCAATCATAAATTCAAGCTTCCAGCCACAGTTGGAATTAAATCATTAAAAACCCCAACCCCTTTAATCCATTAAAAATGAAACCAAAAAAAAATTGTTTAAACCGAAAGGATAATGATGCCAAAAAAAACTGCAAGATGAGAGTGGCATGGCAGCCCATATGATTTTATAACATCTAAGAAATTTAATATTATAAATATATGAGAACCTTTAAATTTCTTTGAACGGTATACAAGTGGTAAAAACCCTTATCACCTAAGTTTAAACAACTGGCATAATTTTACAAAACGTTAATTCTTGTGTTACAAATATAGATGTATCCATGTATCAGGCATTCGCTCTTTAATCATAATAATTTAATTAAACAGACAAGTCCAGCAAGCAAGTCAGAACCTAAGTTACAATAATCAGTACCACCAGTATGATTTTACAATCTCAAAATTATTAGTATATGCCCACAAGAAAAAAATTTTAATATCAGACATCTGTGTATAAATAATTTTAAAATAACAGCATGTTGTATTCGGGCAGCTGTGGAAGTGTGCCAGCATGTGCCAGACTAGGTCAGACAGGTATCCTGCCTGCATAAAACTGTATCAACGTGTGCCTAACTTCTGTCAAAAAATCTATGTAAATTTTAAACCCGAAAACAGCCTGAAAAACGAAACCCCCAACTCTTACATGCAAAAAAAATAATAATACAAAATGAACCCCGTCCTGAATCAGCCGGTTCAGAACCAATAAACACATGACTTAAATCTAGATTGTAAGTAACTCTAAGGCCTTTGCATAAAAAAAAAACTATGAAGAAAGCCAAAATGAGCTCTGGCACGCTCCCACAGTGCAGTACACATCTACAAGAATAGTACGTTATAGTTATAGAATAATTTTAGGATAGTTATAATAATGTTCATGGTGAATGTCCTGTTGACACACCCTTGATCGGACTGTCTAGCAGCGTGCGGACATGGTTTAAAAAACAATTTGTAACAAGGATGTACTGCGGGCCAGGCCAACGAAAAATTATAACAGAGTTTCTATCACCTCAATTGCAGCAGTGGAGTTGCATCTTACAGTTGGTTCGCAAGCTCCCTCCTCAGAATCAGACAAGTGTCGGGTGGTTCATGACTGGTGAAGGCGTCAGTACACCAGCTGAGGCCACATCTCCGTCTGGGTGCGAGAACCCGGGAAGTCTCGAAAAATTAGCCTGCCGTCAAGACGAGAAGAAAATCACCCAAGAAGACTGTCCAAGGTAGGGAACTTGTTGTTTCATTCAAAGTCTGCGTCGAACTGCGAAATACATCAGCAACTCAACAGAGACCAAACTCCGACGCGAGATAGCGCGCGCTGTCTCCCAGGGCCATCTCAATATCACGGCACTAACTGACATTAATACACGAGTTTACTATCGAAAAAGTATTTATTATACCTTCGATTGCCGGGTTATGCAAACACCGGCACACCCCCACCCCGAAACGGCAACCTGGTTGCCCCACACTTGAACTCGGGAGGGTACACTGCAGTGTACCCTCTTCCAAGGTGATCCTAGTGGTCTTGGTGATCAAGACGACCCAGCGGTACTTGCTCTCAGGAGAACAGGGAAACCTCACAACTGCGGCCATCCCCATGCGATCCTCTCCGCCATGCCAACCCCACGGGACCACCCCAACACGTCACCCTCTCCGGTGACCATCACCTACTTCCACCGGTCCTACTCACATACCCATCCGAAGACCAAACAAGGTATCACCCACCTTGGTATGTGAGTGACCGTACTACCTCTCGTCCATCTCTTGGACCGACCAGCCACATGCACCAATATGGCATCTCCATCCTTGCCATATGGCTGGCCCACATCCCTACACAAGGGCGGACGGCCCCGCTTAGCCAGACAGAGAGGACCGCATCAAGGGCACGCGAACATCCATCCCAACTTTTACTTAACCTTTTGGTCACATACCATGACTAGCAAGGAGGTTTTACTTCTCTGCCGACGTCGATACACAATATATACAACCCTCTCTCTCTCTCAACAAAAACACCCGGGAAACAACCGGAGAATGCGGCATGGCTCGACCTCTACACTAACCCACAATCAAGATTTACAACCATTAATCAGAAACAACAGCACGCTATCACTCTCCATCTTACTTTTAAAACAGGGGAAACTGACGATCTCCAAGACCACGACAAATCTAAGGGCACTCTCCAACTCTCTAACTTTTTCCATGATAACCTTCCAGAACAGGGGAAACTGACAATCTAGAGGACCACAATCTAAAGTGCACTATCGACAAGGTTCTCTAACTCCTTATTGATAGTTTTTTTTTCTCTAAAGGGGAGGGGTAGGAAAGGTAATATGAAATGGGGCAAGGCTCATTGAAAGGTCAATAGCTAGGACTAAGGGTAAGGACATGGTTCCCTCCGAAAAGGAGAATAACTGGAGAAAACCAAGGCTCGCGTGGGCAGGGGCGCAACCCTGAAGTAGACGAACACCACTGGGACTGTGGGGAACATCTACCCGCTACCCGTTAACCGCTTCTTCTTACCTTTTTGTGACGGACTTTGGGTACTCGTTCCTTTCGGTCTCCACTCTCTGAGAAACTATTTCGTGTTGAGCTTGTAACCCCTCTTTCGGACGCCGATAATACTTAATTATTTAATTCGACGCTGTCCGTTCTCGTTAACATAAAAACAAAACAGCCGAGTTTTTCCAAAAGACGGCACAAGGCTGTACTAACTTGTTTCCTCTGAATCAGAATCAAGCCAACTTACATCACTACTCTCACCCCGATTTGGATTATGGTCATCATCTAACTCCTCTACTTCTGCCTTCCCTACTTCCCTTTCTTCTAACCCTTCCTTTTCTTCTACCTCTTCTACAATTTCCCCTTTTTGATCCCAATAATCCAAATCAACCTCATGACACTGCACCTCCTCATCATCTTCCAGTTGCTCCTCTGATCCATCTTCAACCGCCTCTACGCCCAGCTCCTCACCAATTTCTTCCTCGCCCTTGTCACCGACTGCCTCACCAACTACTTCACTAACCTCTTCTCCAATCTCATTTTCACCAACACGCTCATCATCAACGTCATCGCCATCACTTCCACTACCACCATCCGAACACTGCACATCTTCATCCTCTAGTTGGTCACCTGGTCCGCATGAAACGTCTTTCCGTTCCTCGGAATCCTCAACACTACTTACAGAAGGCGTCTGCACATCTTCACACACTACATCATTCTCACTCACACACTCCATGACGCTGCCGCCAAATTCTTCCTCAACTACTACCTCATCTACTTCTACCACACTTGCAGCATGGACATCCCCTTGTCCACCCGCAACCTCAGAAACACTTGCAGCCTGGACATCCCTGTGTCCATCCGCAAACTCAGACTCTTCAGTCTCCCTAACACCTATAACTATACTTCCATGTGCAGCATCCGCAGACCGCTCTTCTGCCTCTTCTGTCGATTCCACTCCTTCACCACTCTCAGGAACTACAACGTCCTCAACATTTTCCACCCTGGAATCCAGCTGTCCAGGTTCATGTGCAATGACTAAATTAATTTCTACTGGCGATGGTGAAGCTACACCATCAAGTGACTTCTCATATCCCTGCGTAGGCGATGACGATATTACCGGATCTGGATCCGTCACGAACCGAGATGGAGATACCGGAACAAATTCTGCGGCATCTGGATTCAACCATGACGTCCTCTTCGAGTCCTGTAACTGAGTATTAACAGACGTTTTCTTGTCGTCTCGTGTTGATCCCCCGAAGCCATTCCGCTTTTCTTCTCCCGCTTCACCTTCTTCATCCACTACTGTATTAGGCACTTGGGATTCAACTGGAACCTTTAAAGTTTCCTGTTTCCCCGAATAGGAATAACGCCTTGCTACAGGCTCCCTACTTGCCGATGTTTGTTCCCTAACATAATTTCTTCTTCCCCTGTTAATTTCGTACTTCTTTGTTTTCGGTGCTGTGGCGGTTGTTACCGTCTTCTCACTTGCCACCCCCTTGTAGCCTCCATTAATTCCGGAATCTTCAGTTTTTCTTACTGTCTCCTGTGTTCTCCTCCAACCGCCATGTTTGTCCTTTTAGCTCTTCCTAATGAACCACTGGAGTATTGGACATCTTTAGCAGCTCTTTCCCGGGACTCGTCAATCTCCTGGACCGTTCTGGAGACCACACACAGCCGTTCAAGGTCCGCAAAACAACGTGGACGGTCCGCGAATATCAAACGAGATCTCTCTTGGGGATTCAGTCCTTCCAAAATTGCTTGTATTACATCTGTCTCGGGCAACCCCAAACTTAGCACCCGGGCAGCTTTCCGTATATCACGCACGAAGTCCCCTAACGCCTCTCCGTTGGCCTGTAGGCGATAGAATAACTCAAACTTAAGCTGGGCACGTCGTCGAATGGGTAGGAAGAAGTTCAACGCCTCCCCATGAAAAGCGTCAACACTGCCACCCCGACGCAGAGTGCTGGTGACCAGCTCAGCCAACGGACCCCGGCAATACGGGTATATAAGAGACAAGACCTCCCCATCGGACACCCCCGGGAAATCTGCCAACTGCAGCACCAGTTCCAAGAAAACCAGCAGCTGGTCCACATCAACTCCATTCACCACCGAAAATTTCTGGAGAACGCCTGAAATGGGATGGGGCAACTTCTGATAGCATACGGCCGCCAGAATTGCGCAATTCACAATACACAACAACAAAACATAAATTCCCACGAAACACCTAACATAAACATGACTTACAAAACATAGTCACAAAAACAGAAAAAACTCAAGTACTATCCTTCCTTTGAGCGACCCCCGCTTTCTCTAGCGCTGCGGAGACCTGGCCTAGTTCTGATCCACCTATCAGCACCACAGAAGGAAACAAGCAACAACCAACAAATACCTAACATACCTAACACCAAACACCAATCCGACACACACGTCTCACCAACACCTAACTAGCAAACACAAACTAGTAATCATAATTCCGAAACCTCGCAACACAGGAATTAAGTCGGTGACGGTACCGACTACCGATCGGGCCATACCGCATCCCGCTTATACCACACGCTATACTTAGACCTCGAAATACTAAAATTCTATCACCCAGACAACGCTTCAGACCCCCCGGCAGTTCAACATCTCAAATTTTCCAACCACAAATACCCACCCCGTGGTGCGATCAGACTCAGAAGTTAAGCAACCTAACAATTATACATGGGCATATACCTATAGAACAATAACATAACCTACGTTTTAATTCGATAAGTTCTAAAATTTCACCCAAGTATTTCAGAGTTTGCAAGCCCCGTCACACCCAAGGACCCAAGGGTTCAACCCTACAATCAACCACGCTCTGCTACCATTTGTAACCCCTCTTTAGTGAGACGGGACTTGCAATAAAACTCGGTCGAACAGTAATAACCATCTTTTATTCTTGCCCCATAATACATTGTTACAAGTCCCTTGGGACACAACTTTAACAACAAGCTTGATAAATAAATAATTTCAGTTTCAATAAGGCCATTTCAATTCATCCCATATATGTATATATATATATATATAAATATCAATCTGGTCCCTTAATTATATAAACAAACCACATATATCGGGCAACATCCTATAAATTATATAAATTCCCCCCCCTAAATAGCACTTAACACTAACATCACATATTGAAACATACAGACACACAAACATATGATATTTATAACAATAAAACTCAAGTTCAACCTGGCAGACAGCCTGTATATTCTACAAGCCCCTAAAACTGCAATCATAAATTCAAGCTTCCAGCCACAGTTGGAATTAAATCATTAAAAACCCCAACCCCTTTCCTCCATTAAAAATGAAACCAAAAAAAAATTTTTAAACCGAAAGGATAATGATGCCAAAAAAACTGCAAGATGAGAGTGACATGGCAGCCCATGTGATTTTATAACATCTAAGAAATTGAATATTATAAGTATATGAGAATCTTTAAATTTCTTTGAACGGTATACAAGTGGTAAAAACCCTTATCACCTAAGTTTAAACAACTGGCATAATTTTACAAAACTTTAATTCTTGTGTTACAAAAATAGATGTATCCATATATCAGGAATTCGCTCTTTAATAATAATGATTTAATTAAACAGATAAGTCCAGCAAGCAAGTCAGAACCTAAGTTACAATAATCAGTACCACCAGTATGATTTTACAATCTCAAAATTATTAATATATGCCCAGAAAAAAAAAATTTTTAATATCAGACATCTGTGTATAAATAATTTTAAAATAACAGCATGTTGTATTCGGGCAGCTGTGGAAGTGTGCCAGCATGTGCCAGACCAGGTCAGACAGGTATCCTGCCTGCATAAAACTGTATCAACGTGTGCCTAACTCTGTCAAAAAAAACTATGTAAATTTTACACCTGAAAACAGCCGGAAAAACGAAACCCCCAACCCTTACATGCAAAAAAAATAATAATACAAAATGAACCCCGTTCTGAACCAGCCGGTTCAGAACCAATAAACACATGACTTAAATTTAGATTGTAAGTATACTAACTCTAAGGCTTTTGCATAAAAAAAAAACTATGAAGAAAGCCAAAATCAGCTCTGGCACGCTCCCACAGTGCAGCACACAACTACAAGAATAGTACGTTATAGTTATAGAATAATTTTAGGATAGTTATAATAATGTTCATGGTGAATGTCCTGTTGACACACCCTTGATCGGACTGTCTAGCAGCGTGAGCACATGGTTTAAAAAACAATTTGTAACAAGGATGTACTGCGGGCCAGGCCAACGAAAAATTATAACAGAGTTTCTATCACCTCAATTGCAGCAGTGGAGTTGCATCTTACAGTTGGTTCGCAAGCTCCCTCCTCAGAATCAGACAAGTGTCGGGTGGTTCATGACTGGTGAAGGCGTCAGTACACCATCTGAGGCCACATCTCCGTCTGGGTGCGAGAACCCGGGAAGTCTCGAAAAATTAGCCTGCCGTCAAGACGAGAAGAAAATCACCCAAGAAGACTGTCCAAGGTAGGGAACTTGTTGTTTCAGTCAAAGTCTGCGTCGAACTGCGAGCTACATCAGCAACTCAACAGAGACCAAACTCCGACGCGAGATAGCGCGCGCTGTCTGCCAGGGCCATCTCAATATCACGGCACTAAGTGACATTAATACACGAGTTTACTATCGAAAAAGTATTTATTATACCTTCGATTGCCGGGTTATGCAAACACCGGCACAGCTGTTTGGGGATGCGGCAGTCATCCATTCGACAAAGATGCTCCCACCAATTCAGCCGATACTGGGCGATCCTATCAAGTATACTCATAATATTTCGTTACTACCGTATATCTGTGCTTATTCTATGATCATGGAGAGTATTACCCTGCCACGTGCCTGGGAAATCCCATTTCTGCCTTGAATACAACTGGCCTGGTCTTTTGCTAAAGTCCAATTCTCAGATTCATAAAGAAGTGTGAAAAGGGCCATAACTTTGTAGAATTTTATGCGTGTTCTTTTACTTGCTGACTTAAGGGTTTCCTTAATGGTCCCGGACATACGTTTGAACGTATGCAACGTATTCACAACGTCGTTGCTTGTATTATAAGACACACTGCAGCCCAAGTATTTAAAATTTCTGACTGGTTCCAGGACAGTACTGTCTGTAAAAATGTTTACCCGTGCGGGATAAGTTCCAGGAAAAGCTATTACCTTGGTATAAGTGTGGATACTTGGAATCCAGAGTCTTTGCAGATTCGATTTAACGAATGCATACCCATCTGCAACCTGTTTTCCGAGTCCAAAAGGACTGCCTGATTATCCGCAAAGAACAAAGTGTCAATTGCAGAATGACCAATCACATAACGTTCTGGAAGACAAATTTACCAGTTTTGTATAACATTGTCAATATGTAAATTAAAAGTAAAGGTGATAATGGACACCTTTGTCGTACTGTACAATTCATCAGGCCAACTCTAGGAGTTGTCCTCGGTTTTCAGGCTTCCATTAATATATTATTCTCTACATATAAGATTTTATGACTAAACGTAATGTTCATAATCTTATTTTTCTTAATACAGCAGGAAATGTAAATAAATAAATATTTCGTATTTTAAATGCACTTTAATAGGCATAGTGTGGTGCATTCATTAATAAAGCAATTCAGTTGAAATCCCCCTCCCCACACCAAGGTACAGTTGAAATCGTCGTATATCAAACATCGTGTAATTACAATCGTCCACACAATAATGCGGCCTTACAAAGTTGTCGTTTCCAAGTAGACATTACACTAAGCGTGGTCGCTTTGGTTACATGTCACAGGCACGTGTAGGTCATCTTCCCGAGTTTCAGCACCATCAAACAGGCGAGACCTGGGCAGCAGTCTATGAACTGACACTGCAACAAACAAACACGTCTGTAGGCTTAAAATAAAATTTCAGAACAATGATGAAATCATAGTTTACTCAAAGCCATGGAAAGGATTATTTGGAGTGCTGAATAATTTTGTTTGGAAGATCAGGTGTAGCTTTCAAAGGCTAAATATTTATACTTTCAATGTTATATTACATATTCGTATCCGATTATTTAGAACAGTAAAAAGTGATTATCGAACCCTTAAGGCAGCAAGTAAAGGAACACGCCTAAAATTCTACAAGGTGATGCGGTGATGGCTCTTCCCACACATGTTTATGGATCTGAGAATTGGACTTTAACGAAAGGCCAGGCCAGTCGCATTCAAGCGGCTGAAATGAGATTTCTCAGGCACGTGGCAGGGTATACTCTCCATGATCATAGGTGAAACACAGATATACGGGAGGAACTGAATATATTATGAGTATACTCGACAGGATCGCTCAGTATCGGCTGAATTGGTGGGAACATCTTTGCCGAATAGATGACTGCCGCATCCCCAAACAACTCTAGAACTATAAGTCAAGGGGACGGAGACGTTTGGGACGTCCGAGGAAGCGCTATCATCAACCTCTTGAAGAGACTATCTGCAACCAAGTGGGGAGCTACGCAGGACGTGTTATCCACAGCATACAAAACATATGTCCGTCCCGTCTTGGAGTATGGAGGCGAGGTAACCTCCCTAGCAAGCAAAGCAAGCCTAGCTAAATACGACGTCGTGCAAAACAATGCCCTTAGACTGATTACCGGAGGAGCCAAATCGACTCCAATCCCAGCTATGCTCCTGCAAACTGGCATCGAGCCCCTGTACAGTCGGAGAAAAAAATCTACATTGAAATTCTGGGCTAGGGCCAAGAGAGTGGATAAAAATTACTGTAGTGGGTACAACCATGCTTCCCAACGACTCAAAACTCAAACTTCACCCTTGACGTATGCTGAGTCCCTAATTACCAAATATAATCTGGCAATGGACAACCCAGCTCCTCTAAGACACTTCACCTCTATAGTGCCTGCACTACCTTCCAAGCGGCTTGATCTCATAAGCCTAACGACAAACAAAACCGAAGCCACCCTTCTCGAACTCAAAGCTTGCGCTCTCGAAACCATTAACTTAAGATATCCGTCGACCGAGTGGATTCACATCTATACCGATGGCTCATATCTTTCTGACATAAAAGGGGCCGGCGCAGGATGGTTCTGCAGCATGTTTGAAGACTCAATGGCTGTAGGGAAAAATGCTAGCAACTACGACGGGGAGGTCTGCGCGGTGCTTGAAGCCTCCAACCAATTAAGCACACATAACCTAACTCCTTCCAAAGCAGTCTTCCTCATTGACTCACAGGCCGCAATATCAGCTCTGAGTAGCAACGCTTCAACTGACTGCCTCCGTACCATCCAGTGCCGCGAGAAACTGGCCGAACTCATCAAGAATGGCTGGGTTGTAGCTCTTCAGTGGGTTCCAAGCCATGTTGGAATACCAGGCAATGAAAGGGCGGACATCCTGGCAAAACGCGGCGCAGAGACTGACCAGCCTGAGATACCTTTCACACTCAATAGAGCAAACAACCTCATAACCAACACCATCAACAACGCCACGCTCAAGACTCTGAAGGACCTTAGCATTGGCAAAAAGTGGGAAAGCCTTGCCACAGCGGGAGCGATTCCAAAGCATCTTGAGAGAGCTGAGGCAGTAGCACGATTTCGTCTTGCTATTGGACATGACTACCTCCAAGCGCATCTCTACCGTATCGGTCTTGCTGCTGATGAAACATGCCCTCTCTGTGGTCTTGGCAGGATGGACGGCGACCACCTGCAGACGTCCCAATCGCTGACTTACCCGAACGATGACACAATCAATCGCTACTGGGAGGCTCGACGTCGAATGGTGGAAGCACCAAAGACGGGCGTTGGATAAGTAAGTAAGTAGGAAGCGCTATAGTGACCAACTCTAATGTTTTGCCTGTTGGATACCGGAACAAACTATCCTTGGTTTAGTTTAATCCTTGATTATAATGATGATGATGGTGAAAAAGTAATTATTGAATTGTACAGTAACAACTGACAAAGGCATACTATAGACAGAGAGTCGATATTTTCAGATTCCACAGTAGTCATACGCCCTAGCGTGACAAATTTGATACTGAGAAAAAAATTAATAAAATTTTACCCAATTCGTGACGAAATCAGAAGAACACTTGAGGGTAATGTAAGAACAAACACGCTACATACATTCGATAAGTTTATCTCTGTACTCTACACCAAAGCGAAGCGTGCACTCCAAATGCTTGTAGTAGAGATCAATCCATGGTGAGGCTGGGATGACGTTCTTAAGATCATTTCTGTGGGTAACAAGGAGGTATACATTTCATAATGAAACAATCAGAAAGCCTCCAAAATTTAATCAAAGAAGACATAGAAAAATACTATTAATTATATTATTAATTGTATTCCAATAACATATTTTGAATTAGTCCGATAGCCTCAGACTGGTAATCTATACATATAAAACTCAAAGCCTGAGAATTTGTTTCTTTGTATTGACTACAAATCCACGCTGTTACACCAATTGCCACCAAATTTCTCTTGTTAGACACAAGGCGAAAACACTGTCTAACTTGGAATTTGATACTCTACCTCGTTTGCACGGTTTAGGCCCTTTTTGTTGACGCGTATAATGATGTCAACAACACCATGGAGACTAGAATTATTTACCGCAACAACAAGTAAATAAACAAATGCTATTTATCGGCATTGGAAATGTACCTTTGTCCGCAGTACGTTTTCGATATTTTTAATTGCGATTGTATCGATATATTACGATGTGGAAAACAAGAAGTGTATTAATTGTAAATTGTACTATTTTTTAGTGCAAAGTGAAAATACGTGTTGTTTTCATTTGTGAGCTTAGATGATGACGGTTTTTGGTTTTTAGTTTACTGCTAAAATGAATAAAAGTCATGGTTGAAGAAAACATAACGTTTAATGTGTACATAAATGCTTATAACTATTAAAATAAAGAACCTAACGTTTTTGAGTTAACGGGTACTTGTAGTGTTATTTTCCAGACTTTTTGAAGTTATAATAATGATCTGAGTTTCTATGTGACACTCAGCTCGCGCCACCTAGCACGAAAATCCCGTAGGAGAAGAACGTGTGCTTTTGTCAGCATTTTCTAAACAATTGCCCAAGCATCATCATCATCATCATCATCATCATCATCATCATCATCATCATCATCATCATCATCATCATCACTTTCACAACACGGCATAGTCAAGGTGTTTCGCCTTCAAGAATCATCCAGCCATCTCTTCCCCGGTCTACCCACACACCTGTGTCCTATAGACTTATTTGGCTGGTCTGGAATCTGACATTCTTTCTAAGTGTTCTTTCCACCGTTGTTTGTAATCTTTTAATTTTTCATTCAAGTTGAAAACTTGTATCTCTTCTCTTATGACGTCATTTCATATACGGTCGTTTTTACAACACCTTTTAACCGTCAATTTCAAACTTTCATTTATACCAACTCGCTTATCCTTTTTGGGTTGTAGTCTTTCACCATTATCTCAGTTCGGCTGTGTTTTATGAAGGTTGTGAGTAAATTAAATTATTTCCCCATTATAATTTAATCGTTTAATTAATGGGGATTAGTTAATCATTATAATTTAATCCCCATTATAGTGCCAGCCTATAGATGGGTAAGTCATGTTGGGGGGCTGCCTTCTTACGGCCACGACTCCCGGTCATTGTTATTCAGGGTTGTCTTCCAATAAATTTTGATGTCCCAACACCCAACTGCAATGCAGCAACAATATATAATCCTATAACAATAGGAAGCAGTATTACAGCCGACTAAGTCCAACTAGATTCTGCCCTCAACTAGTTCAACTAGGACTGCTGCCCTCCACCAGGAATATTTATCGTCCGTCTGGTCTAGATCCGTACTGTTCTAAATCAACAGGATCACCACTTGTAGGTTGTGGCACTTCACTACGCAGTACGGTATTGGCTGGAGAGAGGCTAACAACTCCCTTGGGAGCTAATAACACTTCATCCAACACCGTGAACTTGTGAGGACTAGTGTTCAGTCAACACGGTACAGAGGCACTACCGTGCCTATTTCTTCTTTGGTGTGGTGGTTCGTCTAACCCTTAACAGACAAAATAAAAAGAAGAAGAAGAAGAAGAAGAAGAAGAAGAAGAAGAAGAAGAAGAAGAAGAAGAAGAAGGAGGAGGAGGAGGAGGAGGAGGAGGAGGAGGAGAAGGAGAAGGAGAAGACGTGAGATGTACAGTGTCACGAGTCTCGAAATGGACTCCTTGCACTGGGTCAGATTGAGTACAATTTATGTTAAGTTCTAATTACGGGAGTGCGTGAAGCGATCCCCGATCGGTGGATTATACCACCGCGGCTAACAAACGGGGTCGCTTCCAAGACGCACCTTGCCTTGGACTGTACTTACCGAGTCCGGCAATCAAGGGATTGTGGGTCACACGAACAGTTCGGCCATAGAATCTACACGCCAGAGGTCTCAAGGTGTCATCCAGAGAGCGCCTCTTTTCAAAGCACGAGAAGAGAACCTATGGGGACTTCACACGCGAGCTTAAGTCCCTTGTTGAAAACGCGCTGCACCGCCGATCTATGACAGCGTTCAAGGTAACGCCACACGGGAAAAGTGTAGGTAATCACCGGCTGCACGTACGTGCTGACTATGAGCTTCCCTAGCCGAGGGGGGGGGGGTTCATCGCCGTATTTGAAAGCACGGGTCAGAGTCTGAGGTGTTGCGTCGAGGCGCGTTGGTGGATCTTCTGTGCGTGGGTTTGCCGAGTGAGTCGGGAGTGGATACGAATCCCGAATCTATGAGATACTTTACGCTATTGATCCAGGGCAACTCGACTGGGCCTATGGTAAGCAAAAGATAATTTCTTGACTTACTGACTCTGGGCTGCGCGGTTGTGCATCGCAGAGACGAACCGCTATGGAAACTGAGTTCCGAGCTACCTTCTGGAGCTCCTGCCACGTGGCCCTGTCCAAGTAGGGTGACTTGCTCTGTAGCAGGCCGTTTCTCGGCTTTTGTGCTAGCCTACGCTAGCGCAGTATACACCGAGGGCATTTTCACGAATTACCTGGACGTATACGATACCTGCCCAGCCCAGCCACAAGAGGATTGTCTGGGAACCTCGCCGCACGTGCATGAAATTTGCGTGCCAGCCGCCTGAAAGTGTCGTCTATGGATCGGACGCCACGTTCTCTCCTTAGAATGCGAGATGAGAATCGGCGGGGGACATTGGCCGCTAGCCGAAGCCCCTTGTAGAGGACGGTATGCAACTTCGTTTTATGCATTGCAGCGAGGTGACCACAGACCGGGAAAGCGCAAGTAATGACCGGCAGCAAATATAGAGATAATTTCTTAGTTTTGAGTGAAGTATTCAAAGTACGTGCATGTTAGTGTTAACTTACGTTTTGGAAACGTCCAGCGCAGACTCGATCCCCTTGCAGACCGCTGGCAGGCCTGTACGTCACGGTGACGATGAGAACAATCACCAGGACTAACAGCAGCAATGTTGTGTTCTTCCTCATGTCTGCGATGACGGTTGGTTGTCGACTCAACTTGTCGCCAACGTCCAGCGTCCTTTATACTCACCCGTACTGAACTAATCTCTCATGAAAGTTTAAATATTACAATTTTTTGTTCGATCCAAACACAGTATCTAATCTTGCGTCAGACCATTAATAATCGATTTCTTTACATTTTGTTTAATATAAAAGTTTGTATCAATAATTTTACTGTCAACCGTAATAAACGATAAAGTTAGTATATTATTGATAGTGTCAATGATAACGGTATATTAATGATAAAATGAACGTTGATTACAATTAACGAGTAGCAAAATGCATTCAAATGATATTGCTTTGCATAAGTAAATTTTTTAAAAGAATATCATAATTACTTTTACTGAAGATAGGAAAATTAAAAAATATAAACAATAATAAATTCCAAATAGTTATTTTACATTGTAATTGTGTCTAGAAAGTACTAAGTTCTTAAGATAACATAGACCTTAAATTTAATTAAGAAAGTTGTGTTAGTGGTTATAATAACAAACATTTTAAACTTTAAAAATTGTTAATTCTTTAGAAATTATGAAATTTTAAATGTAGTGAGTAACACATTTGAAAGAAAGCTTAGCGAGGGGTCAGAAATATTGAAAAAATGCGTTAGGTAATTTAATGAATACTAAAACTATCTTTGAAAATGAAGAAATATTTTATAATATAATTAAGAAGTAAAAGGTAGTGGGCGGATAAAAAGTTAAGAAACAAATTAAATTGCATATATGGATTGTTTTTTAAATAAGGTTGAGTGACCGCGCCTGTAGGCGGTAATAGGAAGAGACGAAAAGGGTGTTTACCTAAGTTGTTGTTTGCGTTCAATATATCGCTAGGTTTTGACAATATATCGCATTGTAAAACTGTACCGAAATGGAACTTGCAGTTAAAAGTGTGAATGAGAAAGGTTTTAAACGTTAGGTATTGAAAAGAATGCACACACACACACACACACACACACACACACACACACACACACACACACACACACACACACACACACACACACACACAGAGTGTACTAAAAAAATTTGTAAAAATACCGACATGGGTGACTGAATTCGCCAGTAAGTTAAATAATATCAATCAAAATGATCAACTTCCACTACTATTTAGCAAGAAATGGGAAGTAAGATTAAGAAAACCAATGATCAAAATACGAAATAAATAAAATAAACATTCTAAGAATTATAATATGAAATGAGATGAAACCAAAAGTAATTAAAAATGTGAATTGTATCAATAAAAAGAAACGCTTCAAGTATTATCAAATAGTATCTATAAAGAAGGATGAAAAAATATATGCCTCGAACTGAGCAATAATGAAATATAAAGGTAAAAGATTCCCAACAAATGTTATGATTATTATTATTATGATGAGTCACGAGATGACTGTATTTAAGATTCATTAATTGAGATTGACTGTTGAATAAGTCCAGCAATCATTTTACTGAGCAGGGATGATGTTCCCCTGATCTCAGAATAATAGTAGTTTTGAACGACTGAGTTAGGTAAGCCAATAGAGCCCATCCGAATCGATTGCAACTACAAAGTAAAGATAGTTAGGGAAAATAAGATTTATAGGGAATAATTTATAATAAAAAATCAATAAGCCAGTTCGTAATAAGAAAAAGTAATGAAGAAAAGAATCAGAAGAAAGGAAATAAAAGATACAGCATTAAGCAATAAAAATCGACTGAGAAGCAGGAGAGGTTAAGAAGAAAATGATACAATACAATTGATAATTTCATCAAACTTAGAATCACGTTTTATAAAATGATCAATTTTGGTGGGAGAGCATTATATAACATCACCAAATTCAGATAAATTTTGATAACAATAAGTATGTATAAAAAATGCTAAATGATATTATGTTTGAATAAATAAATTATGTGGAGAGTAAAAAATAAATAAAAAGTAATTAACATGGAAGGAGAAGGAGTAATAAAGCGAAAGTGATTAATAAAGAAACTCAAATAATAGACTGACAGACAAACGACATTGACCCAACCCCAGAGATTGGCCAGTCAAGAAACCAGTTAAGAAACCAGTTAAGAGACCAAAATAAAGAAAACAAGACGAATGAAGGAGAAGAAGAATGAAAATCAAGAGAGAACAAACCCACGAGGAAGAAAACAAAATTAAACACGTCAAGAAAACCAAACAAGTAATAAAAAATAGAGAAGGGAGAAGTAATGTAATCCAAAATAATAAAGAAAATAAAATCGGTTGAGAACCAAAACTATTAATGAATGTTAATATTGATTGAATGACAATTATAAACAGTCAGTAATATGAAACAATGTATAAAAGTACACTAACCAAAGAGTTAGGGATATATATAATTTGTTAACAAAGAAAGACATAATATTAATAATTTTATATAGATAGTGTGTAGAGAAAGAGAATAAAATGATGAGAAATAAATGGAAGTTGAACTAGTGAAAGTGATTTATCCTAGAGTGAAATAATACAAAAGAAACACTAAGTAAATTATAATGAACACTAAATAATTTAAGAAAGTGCAAGTGAAATTTAAATACAAATATTGTCTATCATAAAAATAGTAAGAGGAATAGTAATAGGCTAAGGTAAAGACTTAGTAAAATAATCTATGTTTAAGTTATAAGAGTGAACAATAACATTTAACAAAGTTACAATGAATAATATTTAGAATAGAACATTGATTCAGTAAATAATGAACACTAAGTAGTGATATTCACTGTGATGACTAGGAAATAGTATTGTTATAACTTAAGAATATATTGTAAAAGTTTAAAGGTGGGTTTCACAAGGAAAAGTAATAAGATGGTGTTAACACGGAAGGGAGAGCAAAGAGCATTAGAAAATAAGTCTGTATTAACATTAAGTAAATACCCATGTTATAAGGGGAGTTTAATGAAAAAAGTTCAATAAAGGTGAGATTGTTTAGCACCAGAAATACAAATAAGAAATAATGAATTGTAGGAACTATTGTTTATGAATTGGATATGGCTGTAAGAGTCATACAGACCACAGACCTAAATGTTATATGTTATATTGGAAATGGATAGCAAATAATTAGCCAGTAATATAGAATAACACAGTTGTTACTAACCAAGATCACAAAAAGACTAAATTAAACACATCCAGAGATATTAAACCTAATTATAAATGCAAAATGACAATTTAGGACTAAATGAAATATATTGTGTATGAAGCCATAAAAATCCAGTAATGGCTACTTAAATGTGAAACAGGCCTAACGGTCAAATATAAACAATTACTGATTGTATAAAAATCACCATGTAATGGACAAATCCAAGGTGACTGATTCATCAAGTATGAATGGTAGTTATTATTAAAAACCAAATTTTAAATTAAGGAATTATATAAACAAATAAATGTAATTAGTAAGTATGAAATTAATTGTAAACTTAGAAAACTTGATAAAACCCAATATTGTGGGGTACCAAAATAATCTTTGTGAGAAAATATAAATGACAGTGCAAATAGATAATAACTAAGAAGGAAGATAAGAGGAGGAAGGAAGTCCGAAGATATGGGAAGATTTGAAAGGAATTCAAATATTAATAACAATGTATTCATATCGAGCTCTCCCAATGAGAGCAATGATGTAACCATGGAAACGGCAGTTTAACGAGGTAATTACCGTTGAATACACTTACTTAAAAAGTGACGCTATCGCAAGCCAGATGCGAAAATTCTGTACAACACATTTTCATATTTAAAACATCTTAGAAGTAAAACAAAGTATAGAAATCAATCGTAAAGAAGTCTGATGTATACGGAATACCATTACCAGAGGGAGGAGGCGTTGAATTGAAGACGAAATATCTAAATAAGTCCAAACAACTTTGAAAAAGATGCCGAAGATTGAATAAAGAACAAATGAATTATATTGATGCCACAATCCTTCCTTCCCAACATCCAGAGTAATACCCTACTACAACGCTGTTAAGTATCAGTTAAATTATTTCAACTTCCAAAAATAAACGCACTTTGAATATTTCTCAATCTATGTTGAATCCCACTGAATCACTTTTATTGTCTTGCAAGGATTGAATCGTAATATTGTGCTGAGTCAAAAGATTCAGCGCTAGTTCAGTCATTTTATTGGCAGTTTTGACGTTATTGGCAGTACGAAAGTTAAGGACAGTACAAAAATTAAAGTAATAATGAGTGCTGCTCCCTACCCGGAAGAGCAGAAACTACAGTTTTCGACACTTCGCCTTTTGATCGGTGTCGGCATCTGCTGAGTTTTGCAGCAGTTTTAAAACAGTGCTGCAGCCTGGTGAGATTTTCGTTACCCAAACGAGGACGGCGTTCCGTTTTTCTTGTCTCTACAGGGAAGTCTAGATGATTGCCTCGTGGTAAATTCCTTCGGTGGAGAGAAGTGTGAATTCCATCTTCTACTTCTTATAACTATGGTTAGATAGTTTCTTAAACGACTGCGGTGAGTTTTGATTTCATTATATTAATTATATACAAAATTTCACGGGAGAAAACGTTTTTTTTTAGTAAGCTTGAGTAAGCGTACCCACTTGTCGAAGCATGCGTTCCAAGATACGTAATTGTTGTAAAGTTTTTATAAACCAATAAAACTTGATTATTGGAGTGTCAGAATCTCGGCCTTAATACCTAAAGTACAATAACCACAAAATAATTAAGTTTGAACTTTCATTAACACTGATGTAACGAGATTCTGTTGAGCACTTAACCTATTACACAATGTGTCGTTATTAAGTGGTATAAGGTTTTGCTACAATATCTGTAAAACTTTATACATATATATATGGGAACTTACTCAGGCACGTTTTAAACGTAAATCATGTCTCATTCAAAGTAATAGTATTCTCAGATTCTATGGAGTAAAAAACTATGTGTTTTAAATAAATTCTGCACCACGTGGTAACCTCAATTTCACTCAAAGTAATAAGTTCATAAGATGTTACAGAGCCAAGATAAATTATTATATTGCAAAAGCAACTCACATTCAGTGAGGTTCAGGTTATAAAGGGTTATAAAGAATCGTTGTTAGAGAGTTTTTTTAAGTAAGGCATGTTGGCCAAAATAATGTTACCAAGTTTTATTATGTAGCACATAACTAGGTGTTGTTTTTATATATGATTTTGGAGGGTGTCCAAACAGTGGGGGCATTTGTGTGTGGTCTCTCACTAAAAATATAATATGTGACCAGGGTTCGCCGAACAGAGACAAGTCCTGCTACATGACTGAAAGAATGACATCTTAAAAGCTCCACACTCGACACCGAAGAGAATAAGACCACAACAACCACAACAACATGCCAATCATAAGATCGCCACGTTACAAATAAGAGATCATTCTTCTGGACACATAAGCAGGTGAAAAACAACCATTTATAATTAACACGTAGAATCAACATGGCACCAGTTATACATAATCATCAGTTTTTACCTTTCAAGTTAAACATTCATTTGGATCCCCAATTGATGGGACAGTTTAGTGTGAACACTAAGAATTAATTGTAAAATTTCAATATATGTATAGTAAATTGTCAGTTCAGAGACTGACATGTCTACAACACAGCATCCAACTTAGATTTCCACTCATTTCTTTATAGGGCTTTCGCTACAGATTTAAAGTCAGTTTTGTTATTAGTAATTTTCTCAAGTTTAATTTACTATGCATAAAAACATATATTTTCTCTTATTTTTAAAATCAGGTTATGTCATTTGTATAAAAAGATTACTGGGGAGGTAGGTGAATTTTTAATTAGTTTCAACCACGCTCTGCTACCAAATGAAACCCCTACTTCATCTTGAGTAGTTAAAACAAAAAGAATATTTCTTTTTGTAAAGAGGGGCCACAAGTTAATTAAAACTAGGCTAAGGCCTAGAGAAGCTAAAAATTGCGCTGGATCCAGTGAGAAGGGACTTGCAATGAAAACTCAAGAATTAAATAAATAACAATCCCATTTTATTATTCTATCTCATAATAAAAATATAATGAACAAATAAATACAACAGTGATTTATAATTCCCCTTTAAATGGTTAAATAAAGAAGTATACCCTCTCAACAAGGCCACCTGAAAAATATTAACTTATAATAACCCCGATAAAATCGGCACCAATGATACAATCCACTCCCAGAGCAGGAGAAACCAGAAAAGACCACACCCAAGAAAACCCATCGATTTTGATCTTAAAGGAAGTAACCCGGGAGATAGGCAAGATTTCCCGGGATGCCGTCCAGCATATAGCAGATGACTTTTCTGACCTTTTAATTAAACCCTGTCGTTCAAGGTCCGCATGTACCCGAGATGAAATGATGGATCGGGCTGAACCGGAGTCAACTAAGGCTCTGAGCTGACCCCCCTCTACCTCGAGCGACAGAAAGGGGCATACAGAAAGTTGTTGCGAGGTAGCGGACTGGACCTTGATATTTGAAGATTGGGCTTTTAACGACTGCCTGGAGGTCGACGGAAGTTGAACAGAATTGAAGCGGGGGGAAGACATCCTCCGAAATATCTTCCCCTGTCTACTTAGTTTTTTGGCGCTGGTCTAGACATAGGTGGTGCTGGTGGCGCGCGCCCTCGCATACAATTTCTCGCCACGTGTCCTGGGCGGTTACAATTGTAACAAATCACAGAAGTTGAATTTGTTTGCTGACGATTTCGAGCTGGCTGGGCCTGTCGGGGGAAGGTAGGCTCTCTGGCCCCTTCCGATGTCTGAGGACTTGGTTCGGCTCGTCTACTGTTTCCGCTCGCCTGGTCGGTCATCTGCATGGTCTCCGTCATAACGCAGAGTCGCTCCAGGTCGGTAAACCACTGCGGCCGCTGTGCAAAAACTAGTCGCAGACGGTCGTCGGCAGAGACGCCGTCGAGGATGTGTTGGACTACCTCTTCCTCCGACATGCCCATTCCCAGAATACGAGCTACCTGGCGCATCCGCAGCACGTACTGGGCCAATGTTTCGCCCCGTGCCTGTACTTTATAAAAATGACGATGGCGCAATTGCTCCATCAGTCTACTGGGTACGAACGCCCTCAGCACCACCCGGTGGAACTCATCCACACCTTCCTTGCGTCGCATTACCTCCGCCACCCTGTCAGCCATGGTACCGCGACAGTAGGGGAAGATGAGTTCGAGCACCGTTCGCTCCAGCATACCCGGATAGTCCTTCAATTCAAAGACTATCTTGAAAAAAGGTAGTAGTTTGTCTGCTTCCAGTCCGTCCACGACTGGCAGTTGTTGAATTATATTGGCAAGTGGGTTGGGCAGGTGGTTGTACGTTGCCGCCCCCGAACCAGTCCGTACAGGCTCTACTTCTCTGTATGAAGAAGTGTTCACCGCTGAGATCACGGACTCCTCAACAACCGGAATTGGGGTGGATGCTCTTACCGGTGGTGACCCTTGGAGGGTCGAGGTAATCTCCTGTATTATGTCAGAAATGTTGTATGGTGGCGGTATGTTATATGGCGGTTCACTGACTTGTGCCAGTAAATTCTGCAGCCGATGAATCAAGTGCTGCATACGTTGCCGGATCCCCCGGACAACGAGAGAGCATCCCGGTCCCTCCTCCAAACTTTCGACGGATTCAGCCAACTCCTGCAGCTCACCCCATTTTTCCGTACACCGTTCCCACTCACTTTCGGGGTCAGTGATAGTGACCCTGGAGAGCGCATCACCCGCGGCCAGCGCTTCACGGAGCAGCCGCCGTAAGGTTTGGACATTGCCTCGGGTTTCTTTACCCCGGGCCCGGAGCTCGAACTCAATTTCCTCCCTTACAAACAACTCAGGATTTATTGAAGTCATCCTCACTTCGCGGTCGGCACACTTAACATAAACTTTAAAACTTATTCTAAATAACCAGAATCTGAAAAACCCAAGTACTCTTCTCCTGAGAGCAAGCTCAGCTGAGCCAACCCAACCACGACGACCACTGGTATCTTTTGGGGAGAGGTACACTGCAGGGTACCCTCCTTGCCTTTAACGTTGGGGCAACTATGTTGCCCTTTTGGGGTGAGGGTGTGCTGAGTCAAAAGATTCAGCGCTAGTTCAGTCATTTTATTGGCAGTTTTGACGTTATTGGCAGTACGAAAGTTAAGGACAGTACAAAAATTAAAGTAATAATGAGTGCTGCTCCCTACCCGGAAGAGCAGAAACTACAGTTTTCGACACTTCGCCTTTTGATCGGTGTCGGCATCTGCTGAGTTTTGCAGCAGTTTTAAAACAGTGCTGCAGCCTGGTGAGATTTTCGTTACCCAAACGAGGACGGCGTTCCGTTTTTCTTGTCTCTACAGGGAAGTCTAGATGATTGCCTCGTGGTAAATTCCTTCGGTGGAGAGAAGTGTGAATTCCATCTTCTACTTCTTATAACTATGGTTAGATAGTTTCTTAAACGACTGCGGTGAGTTTTGATTTCATTATATTAATTATATACAAAATTTCACGGGAGAAAACGTTTTTTTTAGTAAGCTTGAGTAAGCGTACCCACTTGTCGAAGCATGCGTTCCAAGATACGTAATTGTTGTAAAGTTTTTATAAACCAATAAAACTTGATTATTGGAGTGTCAGAATCTCGGCCTTAATACCTAAAGTACAATAACCACAAAATAATTAAGTTTGAACTTTCATTAACACTGATGTAACGAGATTCTGTTGAGCACTTAACCTATTACACAATGTGTCGTTATTAAGTGGTATAAGGTTTTGCTACAATATCTGTAAAACTTTATACATATATATATGGGAACTTACTCAGGCACGTTTTAAACGTAAATCATGTCTCATTCAAAGTAATAGTATTCTCAGATTCTATGGAGTAAAAAACTATGTGTTTTAAATAAATTCTGCACCACGTGGTAACCTCAATTTCACTCAAAGTAATAAGTTCATAAGATGTTACAGAGCCAAGATAAATTATTATATTGCAAAAGCAACTCACATTCAGTGAGGTTCAGGTTATAAAGGGTTATAAAGAATCGTTGTTAGAGAGTTTTTTTAAGTAAGGCATGTTGGCCAAAATAATGTTACCAAGTTTTATTATGTAGCACATAACTAGGTGTTGTTTTTATATATGATTTTGGAGGGTGTCCAAACAGTGGGGGCATTTGTGTGTGGTCTCTCACTAAAAATATAATATGTGATCAGGGTTCGCCGAACAGAGACAAGTCCTGCTACATGACTGAAAGAATGACATCTTAAAAGCTCCACACTCGACACCGAAGAGAATAAGACCACAACAACCACAACAACATGCCAATCATAAGATCGCCACGTTACAAATAAGAGATCATCCTTCTGGACACATAAGCAGGTGAAAAACAACCATTTATAATTAACACGTAGAATCAACATGGCACCAGTTATACATAATCATCAGTTTTTACCTTTCAAGTTAAACATTCATTTGGATCCCCAATTGATGGGACAGTTTAGTGTGAACACTAAGAATTAATTGTAAAATTTCAATGTATGTATAGTAGATTGTCAGTTCAGAGACTGACATGTCTACAACACAGCATCCAACTTAGATTTCCACTCATTTCTTTATAGGGCTTTCGCTACAGATTTAAAGTCAGTTTTGTTATTAGTAATTTTATCAAGTTTAATTTAATTCATGACTTTCACACCAGGTGGTACCACTGGATGGACACAATATTTTCCATCCGACATTACAAGACCTATCCGACAATACCCTCCCTTGCTCTACGGGTGGTGTTCACGGAACTGCTAGCCTTACGTTAATACAGCTCGAATTAGTGAATTTATAGGTATGAGTGTTGTTCACGGGACTGCTAACCTTAACTACAGTACTGTGGTCTTTAATGTGTACCAACTTACGTTAATATAGCTCGAATTTTTTGAATTTTTTACACTGATGATGGCAGTCCATGGTACTGTAGAAACGTCTGTTTTATTAAGAAACAATGGACCACGGCCAAACAGACCGGGAATGAATTTTAATTATAATGAAATTGTACAATTGTCTGCAAGTTGGTTGGTTGCGCCAGTGTAGAATCTTTGAAGTTGTAGTACAAATTGGGAGTATATGGACTCCTAAATGGTGTAGTGTCCATAAGGACGCAATGTCTGAAAAGCGGTAGCGTAGGAACGTTGAATGTCCGAACGCGTGTAAGAGTTGCTTTTGTCCAGTCGCTTTTGTCTTTTGAAAACAAATAGCTGCGTCACTTGCTGTGCTACATGGCTGGCTACATAAAACTAGATATGGAAAGAAACAATCAGGCAAAAGAGGAACTGAAAGTTGAAGAAGTAAACGGAATCATCAACAAGTATAGAGAAAGCTGGAAACAGCACATTAGCAGTGATAGATTCGCCAAAGTAGCCTTATTCTATCAGCCGAATAGGAAGAGAAACCTGGGAAGACCCAAGAAGAGATGGTCCAACCAGTTTGGAGCCGGAAAAGAATAAACAGTCTAAGAAGTTATTCTAGAAATCTAGAAGAAGGAAAAGACAAAAATAAGAAAAGTAGCAATTGTTTTGTATACAGTGAAACAACAAAATTTACGATATTATTTGATGACTCGATGGGCACTTGGTGAAATATATTGATTCAAAGGTTTTGTAAAAATATATAAAGACTTGGTACGTTTCACAGATTTTATTTAACTCTGACAGCTGTTTCGGGAGTGCAGGAGGCAAGGGAAGGTCAGGTGTCTGTAAAAACTATATACAGTCTGAATGCAAAATATAAAATGAACTAAACTAAATATAATCTGTATGTAACGTATAAAATTAACTGAACTAAATATGATCTGAATGCAAAATATAAAATAAACAGAACTAAATAACAGCTTTTAATAAAGGGTATACACAGAATTCAGATTGTTCATTTGTTAAATATTTGTTATTTTTATCTCCTTTTTAATTTATAGAATTTCTAACAAATCCATTTTTTTATCTTTTTGTATGTCGTGGAGTAGTGTTATGTTTTTTGTGTCTATGAAGTGATTGTGTTGTAAGCAATGATCTGCAAAACCTGTATTGGTTGTATTGGTTAAAATCACCTTCTTATGTTCAGAAATGCGATGTTTGAGAGCACGGCCACATTGTCCGATATAAATAGAATCGCATTCTGCACAGTGCATTTCATAAATTCCATTTTTCTCCAGTGAGTTTGATTTTTCTTTATTGTTGACTAGTAGTGAAAAAAGATTAGGTTTGTTTACTGATACCATGTTAAGTGTATTGGAACATCTGTATTTAGGTTTTACAGAAAACTGGCTCCTGAACACACCCTCTCAATCTCAGCACCCTCACAGATGTTCCAATACACACCCTAAACAGATGGCCGCACCAAAACTTTTACTCACACGTGTTTTGGTTTCTAATTCACTGGTCTCTTTGACAATGGCTTAGGAGGTCGAAACAGCTGTCAGAGTTAAATAAAATTTGTGAAACGTACCAAGTGTTTATATATTTTTTCGTAAACCCTTTGTAACAAAATGTATACTTGCAGTAAATTGGTTGACATTGTTTTGTACATTTCTGTTCCCTTAACTGCTCTAATTTGTATGGAATTATTGTATTGTTTATTTGATTAACCTAATTTAATGCATAATGCATATTGATATCATTTAAATATATTTGTATAATTATTTAGACAGAATCATACATTAAAATTTTAACACGATATAAAAATTAATTATGCAGTCGCCTGACACAAACTGGAGATTAAGTCAAATAATTATTCTGTAAACGTTTAATCCCAGGAAAGCCATTAAAGTTTAATTCTGACGCAGGCGGGTATAAAAGACGCAGGACGTCGGAGACAACTTTAAGTCACCAACCGACCAACCTTTGTCGCCGTCATGAAGAACGCAACTGCTCTGTTTGTCTTGGCAATTCTTCTGGTCGCTAACGTCAGCTATAGACCTACCAGCGGTTGGCCCTGTGCTGAAAAGGGTGAATATGTAAGTATACCGCTTAAGTTGCTAAATGTTGTACTTTCTTTAAGGAAGATAGTCTAAGACAGTCAGTCATAAACTTTTAAGACTGCCTAATATGTGGCAAAACTAGTACGGGTTAGCTTCAATTATTCAAACGACAACTGTTCAAACCGGCCAACACCCGACCTTGTTAGAAAAAATGTTTACAAGTAGAATATAATTAATATTGGATACTGAGCCTTTTTTCAATTATTTACTTCCATATTCCATAAAGAAATGGAAGTATGGTAATGGCGAAAAAAATCGTGTTCTAGATAAGGGCTGATTAGGATTGTACTGTCCTCAAAACATGAAGAAAAGTGATTTTCTGAAAACTGTCTGTGAGTAGTGCATGTGTGTAGAATTTCTTCTATGGCGAACGATAACTGCCGCAGATTCAAGCAGAATTAAATAATTTTTTCATGTATGCCCGTATTGTAGAGTACTCAAGGCCTGTTGGTCTTCGTGAAGATCGGTTAAGGGGAAGGGGTAGTTTACCTGCAACGTTATATGTTTCAACAAGAGTAAAGTAATTAATTTTGCTAAATAAACTATCATGAAAGGTCATAATAATCCACTGTAGAAAGGTAGATCAAATATCTGTAAATGAAAAGGATAGTTCAAAGTGGAGGGGGTAATTTTCTATAAATGAAAATGATATTTGAAGGGGGAGGAAATAATTTTTTATACGTGTACTTAACAATCGGCAGCAAAGTAGTAGTTTGTTGTTAAAATTCATTCCCAGGCTGTTTGGCGGGAGTCTAATGGTTTCTGCAAAACCAGCCGTTTTGGCAGTTCCATCGACTGCCATCATCAGTTAAAATCGGTTGCGTTTATTTGAGGTGGTATACGTTAGTGACCACCGCACTGTAGTTAAGGCTGAAGAAAGAAGTAGTTTCTATGGAAATATGAAGTATGTACCGGGCTGTTTGGCCGTGGTCCAAGGTATACTACAACCAAACCAGAAGTTTCAGCAGCACCACTGACTGCCGTCTTCAGGGGAATTCGAGTCTACCTAACACGGGGTGTTACACGTCAGGCCCACACTACTATTATTTCTTAAATAATAGTATTTTAAGCTGTTATCATTAATATTTTTAACATACGTATTTGTAGTATTCGAAGAAACGCGCGCGATGTAGAGGTGTATGTATTCCAGTGTTGCGATGTACAGGTGTCGCATAGAATAAGTAGTTGGTAAATCGTGTTTTGGAATGCTGTCAGGTTTATTAATGACGTAACTACAAAATTTCACACTTTTGATTTACTACAGTTTATAAAAAGAAACTAATTACTCTGTCTCTGTTGACCTGACTACAAAATAAAATGGTTTATATATTGCGACAAAACAAATGTCAGCCATAGTAATAATGGAACACCTAAACAGTTATCTGGAGCAAGGTTGTATATTTTAAGACAAATTTTTATATGATTTATAGTACAAAATATTTATTTTATTTCAAAATCGTCTCTGAATTAGATTGATCTGATTTTTAAAAGAAATATCAATTGGTTACTTGGATGTTGTTTTCGTGGGTTTACGTCTTACAGCCAGTCCTGTGAATCGCCGCAATTCTGCTCCTCGGATCGTCACCTACTTTCTGCACAATCCCGCTACGCTGGGGCTCCTCTTGTACGCGCGCACGCCGTCACACCGGTAATCAGTCTAATCTAATCTCAGGGCACAATTGGGTTGTAATTTAATCTCACTTATTTTTGGCGCGTTAAGCATGCACCCTCCCGCGTCTTGAGGTGTCCTCGCGATCTCATAGGAGTATCCCGGCTGGATACGCCTTCCCTATGCGGAGATCTTGATTCACGCGATACTAGTACTGTTTAACACTCTTGAATAGCTTATTACATTTTATAATGAGTTCGTACCCCGGCAAAGTATCAGCAACGGGTAACTCGTGGCAAATTTGACCCTGATCACTCGTTCAAAAACACGTTTCTGCACGGGTAACTCGCGCAGAGAGCACGTCTGAAAAATGCGAACTGCAGGATAGAACTGCCTTGATATTCGTCGGCGAAGACCCAATCTTAATGGAAATCGGGGCCGCTGATTGGTCGAAACAGCTTATCACGTGATTGATGGCTACAACTGATAGATGATTACTTGAAACGATTTGCAGATTTCTGCAGCAGCAGGTATAGATTTTATCTAAGACTTTTCTGGCTTCTAAAAGATAAGGACTTTATAGAAACGGCTTTTTACCAATAAAATCCTATTAACATACTACGTAGCAAGCCTCTGACACCCCAGAGAATACAGCGCTATTTAATATGCGTGCGCTGTCCAAATCTCTGTTCGGTACGCTAATTTATACATGAGCTATTCATAAAAATACGACTGACACGGGCACTCGCAACTTTTACTCGCACCTCACATGATCACCAATACTTTCTAGGCGTTTTAATACATAATAGTCTTTTGCCCAATTCTTATATTAATACTTACCTCTAATTTACATATTTGGACAGAATCAAATATTAACATGTCTGTAACGTCATAACCTGTTTTAACAGCATGTAATCCTAGCTACATTTCCCTTACTGCAATGTTCTATTGCAATATAGTGCAAGGTAACAGGTTATAGCCCAGACCAGACTTGCAGGAAAGAATGCTCAGTTAGTGAAAATACATACATTTATTGTCCTTTTCTTTTACACACATTTATATCAAAATGTTCTTTCGTTATTTTAAACAAAATTGATTTAGTAAAGCTCAAAATCTTCATTGAAAATATATTTTAAATAAATGTTCTCTTTTTTTAAATATTGCTGTAAATTTTAAATGTTCAAAGTCTCCGTTAAACAAAATTATATTTTAAATTAATGTTCTTTTACTTTACACAATGAAATAAAATGTTTTTTATATGTTCAAAAGTTCTTTCTTTTTCACTTTAAAGCTTTATACTTGGATAAAAAATTTCCATATAAAAATTTCTTCATTGTCCTCCCGGTCGATGATCTCGATCCGGCCTCCAGCGATACGTCGTCTTGGTTCCACTTTCCAGCAACCGCGTCCAGGATTGATACTAAAAAAACCGAATGCAAAAAGGTTGATTTAAATACTTATAGTGAAAAATAAATTAAAATATGTGTAATATCAGTGCATCTCCAGATAAACAATTGAATAATTATATATATCAAGATTAAAATAGAAGAAAGTATTGCTACAAGACACTACAGAATTAAACCAGGACATCTCTGAAGAAATTGGACCAATTGACACAGGGAGAGAAGTATTTTTTTGATCTAAAATTAATCTGAAATATTCCCTGTTAAACCTGATCTAAAGGTTTTAAAAAACTTTGAATACGTTTTTTTAAAAAACCATAATTAACTTTCACTGAGAACAATAATGATTAATAATATAGACATAAGCATAAGCCACCATTGATGTATAGTGCTAACATAATTTAAAGCTAATTAAGTCTAAAAAAACATTTTTATAAATTAACCTATACACCGAACTGTTTTACACTCTTAATATAATCCTTTTAAGATACATTGTGACTATTTCTCATCATATGTATTTTCGTACTTTCCCTGTCAATACTGTTGTTATATCGTAGTCTGAAGGACCTACTGAACATTATAATTGTATTTTATTTATTAAAAATAAATTATAAAATGTTTTAAAAAGCCTGAGATTTAAGAGTTACTGCTGCCACTCTGAGCTTATAAAAATACAGCTGGCCAAACTTTGTTAAAAATTATGTTTTACATTTAGAACAAATTAAAGAATAAATAAAGGATTGGAGTTTACAAAATACAGAAAAAGGTTTATTTGTTTCTTATTTCATGAAAACAAAAAGGGTATGATATTCTGAACAAAATATCTGATACTGTGAGTTGACCTCAGTAATTAGATTAAGTTGGCAACACTCATCAATTGAAAATCTTAGCAGATTTCTTTTAAAAATGTGGTGAGGAGCACAAGTTATCATATCCATTGCTGAAAGAAAAGAATAAAGAGAGTTCATTACAGAATAAAGAGGAAATATACTACTTATATAAATTTGATCAAAAATTTATTATTGATATTTCACCAATAAAATTTTATTTGCAAACGGTGACTGCAAATTGGCGCTCAACAAACATCCCCCTGAACAGGTACTCATCCTTAATTTAATATTAACAAAAATATATACAAATAATAACAGAGTTAAACAAGACACAAATTCAGATAAATAACCATAGATTCGAGTCTAGATGTAACAAACTGGCTATCCCAATAGTGAGGCTAAATAAAATATAATTTAGAAAGAAAGATTATTAGATTTGTATAATAGAATACGAGAGAGTACATCTAGAAACCGTTACACATTGGCGCAACCAACAGTGAGGCATAAGATAAAGATTGAAACGATCACGTTTACACTATTAAACATTTTTAACACATTAAAAATTGATTCCAACAACGTGAGGCGTTAGAGAAAGATAGATCCTCAATATAATTCGAGGGTAACATCGAGGAAACGGTACAATATATATATATATATATATATATATATATATATATTCAATCACTTTCTGCTGCAGTCCGTTTCTTGAAGTATATAATATATTTAATATTTATAAATAAATTTACTTCAAGAGATACCTTTTTTTCCCTTATTAGGAACATGTTTCGGGTACTATCTTGTACCCATCCTCAGCCTTCCGGTTTTTGTCTGGTGAAGTACATATGTATAAAATCACATGACCCAAATGGCATATGGATAAGATATGTAGTTGATGGGCTATACGTATCAAATAACAAAAACACAAATGCAGAGAACATACTGAAACAAATCAATAACATACATCCCAAAATACAATTCACAGAAGAAAAAGAAAAACACAACAAAATCAACTATTTAGACATAACCATCACAAGATACAACAACCACATACAATATGCAATATATAGAAAACCAACTTCCCCTAACATCATTATACCTAACCATTCTGACCACCCACCACAACATAAAATGTCAGCATTTTATTCGCTATTTAACAGAATGTACAAAATTCCCCTAAACAAACAAGAAACTGACAAAGAAAGAAATATAATATACCAAAATGGTTTATGAAAATGGATACAATAAAAATACTATAATCAAAAAGAAAATAAAATCAAATACACAATAATATCTGAACAATTAAGAATTAATCAAACTGAACAACACATAAATAATAACAACAACAAAAAATGGGCTACATTCACATATATAAATAATAAAATGACAAAACTAACAAAACTATTTAAAAACACAGATATAAAAATAGCATACAAAACTAATAAAAATAAATTACAAAATCTAAATAGCTCACACAACAAAGATAATACAACAACTAACGGCATATACAAAATGAATGCCAAGATTGCAATAAATGTTACATAGGACAAACAAAAAAACAGCTGAAAAAACGTTATTTTGAACACCTAAATGCATACAAAAAACTATAAACATATAAATCCAATTTAGCCACACATGCAATAAACACAGGACATGAATTCCCAGACATAACCAATGTAACACTAATAAAACATATACCACACAAAGGCACCATAATGAACATTTGGGAAAATTTACAAATATACAAACATAAAACAGAAAACAAACTAATACCTGAACAAATACAAATCAATACAAAACATGACAAAATTTTCAAAGCACTCAACATTGAAAATACACAAAAAACTAACACATACACCACAATCACACACAATAAAACCAATTTGAAATACCAGAAGCCAACAGGAAGCCACAATAATAATAGTCAACCAACAACACATATGTACTTCACCAGACAAAAAAAACCGGAAGGCTGCGGATGGGTACAAGATAGTACCCGAAACATGTTCCTAATAAGGGAAAAAAGGTATCTCTTGAAGTAAATTTATTTATAAATATTAAATGTAATATATATATATACATATATATATTCAATCACTTTCTGCTACAGTCCGTTTCTTGATGTATATAATACATTTAATTTATTTATAATTAAATTTACCTCAAGATGTTATTTTTCTATTTGTCACATGTTTCGAGAGTTCCTGTTCTCTCATCTTCAGCCTTCGCAATCTTGTTTCTGGTGAAATATTTGTGTGTTGGCTGCTGGATGCTATTAAGATTGTTTGTTGGTCTTTGGTATTTTAAAGTTGTATTATTGTCTGTGATTGTGGTATATGTTTTTGTATTTTGTGTATTTTCGATTTTGAGTGCTTTGAATATTGTGTCATGTTTTGTATTGATTTGTATTTGTTCTGGTAATAGTTGGTTTTGTGTTTTATGTTTGTATATTTGTAAATTTTCCCAAATGTTCATTATGGTGCCTTTGTGTGGTATATGTTTTATTAGTGTTACATTGGTTATGTCTGGGAATTCGTGTCCTGTGTTCATTGCATGTGTGGCTAAATTGGATTTATATATTTCTGGATATATTTAACCAGGAACTCTCGAAACATGATCCAAATAGAAAAATAATATCTTGAGGTAAATATAATTATAAATAAATTAAATGTATTATATATATAGTATTTAAAATTTATAATTATATTACCTCAAGATGTTCTTATCCTTATTTGGAACATGTTTCGAGAGTTCCTGTTCTCTCATCTTCAGCCTTCGCCATCTTGTTTTTGGTATATATTTCGCCAATCATCTCTTGAATCTAAATAGAATTATTTAATTAGCTTATCAGCTAGTCAGCATCATTAAGTTTCAAATTTTTGTTCGTTACTCCCCTGAGTAACCTCCTTGCCACACACACTATGACCCCCCACTGAACTGTGGCGTCCAGCTGCTTCCACAAGAACGGAATTTTTTGGAGAAATTTTGGCATCTCCTGTCCTTGCTTCGGCGTTACATTTTTAAATTGCCAGATATTATCATATCTAAATGTTACATAGTTATACCCTTAAGGCGGGTCTATCCTTATTCCAAATAAGGATAAGAACACCTTCAGGTAATATAATTATAAATTTTAAATACTTTGTATATATCAAGAAATAAAACTGTAGCAGAAAGTGATTGAATATATATAATAGTGTTGCTACAGCTACTGCCGTCTCGCTTCCTTCAAATTGGATTTCCAATTCTCCCGATGTTCCCATTGTACTTCCTCAAGTCCTATACGGTGCATAGATTCACCCACATCGCCACTCCAAGATCTTCTCGGTCTTCCCCTTTTTCTCCTTCCTAATGGACTCCATTCGGTCACTTTGTTGATCCACCTATTTTGGGCTCTCCGGACATGACCGTACCACACCAACCTTTTTTCTTCGATGTAGTCAATTACACTTCTTACCGTTTCCATTCTTCTTGTGAACTCCTCGTTTGTTATTCGGTCTGCTCTCGTTATTCTACAGCACCTCCTCCAATATTCCATCTCTGTTGCAAGAATCTTTCTTTTTTTTTTGTTAAAAATCCCATACTTCTGCTGCATACGTCATAATGCTTTGGACTACGGTCTGACATATAATTAAAATAAATTTTCTCTCTTATAATCTGAGACATCAGTTCCTAAGGGCCGGCACCGGAACGAATATCAACCAATTTTACTCCCCACTGCGAGGAGACTACCGGTCTCAGATGCTACGTTGAGTAAGACCATGAATAACCGCACAAAACGCAACGTTGCCCAGCAAGGCGCTGTTTCGGTACCCAATGGCACGAGTCGATGAGGGCCAGCCACCGCACTGGAGTCGGGTACAGGCTGGCTGCAGCGCAGGTCACACACCGACGCTCCTCTAACGCTGGACGTACGCTTTATTACGATTATCAGAATTGATAATGCCTAAAAACGGATAGCCCCGTTAGAAAGATAGCCGATAAGGCAGCGTACGCCAGGGTGGCGTTCTTGGAAGTAGTTGTGGCACTGGTAATCAGCGGTTAAGGCACAACCCACAACCATCCCGGGAGAACGCCCGGGCCCACCTGGCGGGGCTCAGTCCGCAGCGCGGTGTTTCCCTGCATGGCCCTCTCCCAACATCCAGGGGCGTGTCGCGTGCCGACCTCTCCTACTCGGCTTCACCGCACAATGTTTGTTTGGTCCACTGAGGCAGGGATGGTTGCCTAGTAAGGCTACTGGCTAGGGACAGGACAGCGCTGGTTACCGTTTGCAAGGTAACACCCACCTTGGTCCGGCTAGCCAATTTCACCCGACTTCGACGGGACAACAACGGGTGGCAGGTGTCAGGTGGGGAAAGCCAAGGTCCGATCCACCGGAAATGGCGGATGGGTGTAATACATCTACACCCAACGCTGTATCTATCATCTACATATACTATACATGTATCATATGGTGGTATAAATCTTATACATCGAATATTTTTTTCAAGCTCTTTTGTCTCTTTAGTTTATAAGTTTATAACAAAATAAAGTCACTTCCCTTGGTGACGAATGTAAGTCGCCCAGATGTTAATCCAGTCTGGATAAAGATGTGGGTGGTTTACTCTGCATACAGGTGTAGATAGCATCGCTCTGAATCTTTCTGGTGTCCGACGTTCAGGGTCGTTCTCGGGTTAAACGATTCCATAAATTGCCGTTAATTACTTTTCACGGTTATTTATTGAAGTACTTAAAACCATACGTTTAAAATACGTATGGAACCCGTAATTCCGTCTGGATCCCATCTGAGTTCGATAATATAGTTTGCATTCCCGGAACGATTAAAATAAGTGTCGGGATGTTATAATAAAATAGAACTACTATTATGAACTAAATTTCTCAACTGTTTGTTGTCGTTTACATATTTTAAATGTCCTATCTCTACAGTACAGTAGATATATACATTAACAATGTTATATCGGAATGTTTCAGTGTCAGCTTAGAATCTGCTGCCCTGGCCTCGTATGTACTGTAAAGGTGGTAAGTCCCAAAGGAAAGAGAATCCACGTGTGCACATGATCTCGTCGCTGCTGGAAGCCTTGGTAAATGTAAACGTTTTCGCAGAACTTCTTGAAGAATGACGACTACATGAAATTTCACAGTAATGCTATTAATATAGTGATATGTAGCCAACAAATATATATTAAATATAACTATCATTTATACTTGTTTCATTTCTAATCTTTTACGTACTTTTTCGTCTCCAGGAGAAAGAATAAAACTTGAAGAATCTGTTTGAATAAGGTATCCAGGTCACTTATTGACAAAATATGTACAATATTTCCGTATTTCTTCCGTCGTATGACTTCGTGTTGCGTTCGATTGATATACGCGTTTTGAAACATATGTTTCGCCTTCAGAAATAAAAAACCACTCAAAGAGAGGTCGTTAAATTTTAAACACATGTCGTTTTATTGAACACACACCAAAGCACAATTTGAAGGATCAGACAACACTATTCAACATAAAATCCAATTACGCACATCACTCGATAAATGAAAATCATAAATATACGAGCTTCTATTCCGACTTGACACCCATATATGTTTGTAATAAAGGCGCTTACGTTAACGCCTTGGAATAATTCGAGACATACAGAGCGCACAGTGACATACACAGTCGTGACTTCGTGCTAAACGATCATTTAAAATTCAAATCAAACCCGCTCTACGATACCACGATATACCTGTTTACACAATAGCTACTAACAGCAGTGTCCGATCGGTGCCACTGGAGTCCGCAATCATGTAACGTGGATATGTGTGGAATGGTTTTCATTATTTAATAATTGTAATATTTAACGACCTTACTTTGAGTGATTTTTTTTTTCTGAAGACGAAACATATGTTTTGAAACGTGTAAATCAATCGAACGCAACACGAAGTCACACGACGGAAGAAATACTGTAAACATTATATATAAAGATTAAAAGTAAAAGGATGTTTTTCTTCCCCTGCCTATCAGGTAAAGAGGCTGACTGTTTTTTATAAACCAAACATATCATAAGTGTCGGTTAAATAGAAGCGTTGTTTCCTTGTTAATAGTTTGCTGTTGTCTTTAAAAGTAAATTTAAATGAAGCGTTCCATTGTCCGACCGCACCAACGAGGGAACGGCAGCAGCGATATGTTTTCTAAACTCGGTGCAGAGCGTAATCGTAGAGTGCAACATTGCAACATGAAGACGTTTATAGCTAAGACTTTCACGGCCGGTGTCAACTGTGTTAGACTGTAGCCCTAATTGACTTGTGTCCGGTCAGTTAGGCTGTGGTCCGCTCCTGCCGATATCAACAGAGCCCATCTTCAGTGTAACTACGATTCTGGCACTGGCACGGGTCTTCGTTGGGTAGCCTAACTGTGGTACTGTGTCGGGCACGTGGTTAGCTGACGAAGACCCGAACCAGTACCAGAATCGTCCTTACACTGAAGATGCCCACCAGCGTTTGAAAATGGTTAGGTAAGAAAGACAGAGAATCAATATAAAGATAGGTAGACATTCTCAGCATAAGCTTATTTACAGTCTTTCCGTTCTTAGTTCAATCCTGGTGTTAACAAACCCACGTGACAAATCTAAAACGTTATTGGTCAGTGGCTTTGAAACTGTTCACACAGTAATGTATTACGCGCATGCGCAGGATGTCTGTATAGTCATGTGAGAGTTATCTTAACACGTAAATTGGGGGACGTCGTTTTAAGACTTCCACCTTATCACTGTATTCTGAATCCTATTGAGGAGCCAGTTGAAAGAATATGTTGCCCGTCACAATACAACATTAGCTGCTTGATATAAAACCATTTATTGAGAAGGCGATAAATGAAACAACGGCGGACAAGTGGAGTCATTGTATGCAGCATATAATCAAGGAAGCTGATAAGCTATTCCAACTGGCCGACATTCATTCATATCAATACCGCTAACTAAAGTAATGATACAAGTTCAGACACATATATGGAAAGCATTGAATTACTCTCTGACAGCAACTGATAGTATTCAGTACACTGGTAATTTTCACAGTTTCTATTTCCGTTTTAAATAAACTTTACATTTTTGTTTGTAGCGATATTTAAACGGTTAATAAAAAAAGCCATTAACTGGCGTTATAGAATATTTCACTGTCGGTCTGACACTGTCACATAAATTCTACTTTGGTCAGGACAAGTTAAAACAATTTACTTGTGTTTATACAGTATAAATATTATATGTACCCTGTCTGTCAGAGTGACACGCCTCTAATTCAGGCAGAAAATAACGTTTCAGATGTGCCACGCCTGTATGCTTACATCAGGATTGAACTAAGAACGGAAACAGTATACGTCAATATTCTAAGTTCAATAAAAATTCTACTGGAATTTATATAAAATAAAAAAAAAACTATTGTGTAAGTAATAAACGTTTTGAGGACGAGACATGTGTGAATTTATTTAAACAGTTTCATTGTTATTTCCGTTCATCTTTTTATTTATACGTTTTTAATAGAAAATCTGAATTAAATTTTTTACGTCGCCTGAAAACTACATTATTGGAAACGATATCCAAATGTTATCAGTAATTATACGGCGTGTTGAACAAAAGACGAACAAAAGAAATGACAAAAGACGAAACTGCTAGACTGTAATTGGAAGGAAGAAGATCAAGTCACAATAACTCTTGGAAATAATGTTCTCCAGGCAGTTACAGAATATAACTGTCTAGGAAGTAAAATCACAAGTGATGGACGTAGCAGTAAGGAAATTACAAGCAGAATTAACCAGGCTAAAATTGCTTTCAACGAACCGAAAAACTTAATAACTTTAAACAATATGAGAATTGGAGAAAGTGACAATAAAAGACTCCAAGCATTTGTGGCGTGGTGCTACAGAAGACTATTCAAGATAAGCTGGAGGGAGAAGATAACGAATGAGGAAGTCTTTAGAAGAGCTCAGTAGGAGAAGAGCTTTCTGCGAAATTTAAAAGGTAGAAGAGCTAAGTTTATAAGGCATATACTACAACACAAAGGGTTGGTTAAAAGAATAATAGAAGGAACAATTGAAAGGAAGAACCACAGAGGTCGACCCCGTTTGACTACATGAAACAGCTTATAGTCGATATGAACTGCACATCATGTTGTGAGTTGAAAATAAATGCAGAGAAGCGTGAAGAGTGGCGAGCTGCTGCCAACCAGCCTATGGGCTGCTAACCTAGAAGAAGACTTTATAGTAGAGATGGTGGTTCACGTCGGCGAACTGGCATAATGAACTAGGTCATTAGTTCGATTTTTCGAACCTCTCTTTTTCTAAATATTTTACAGACATTAAGAGAACAAAAATTGACATCTACCTCTTTCCGTTTATTTTACGTTTATAGGCCAGTGATGACCAGTCTCTTCATGCACGTTAGATAACATCAAAGCCCATGAAGATTAGCTTAAAGATAACCAAAACCCGTTTATGGTTTTCCAACAAAACAGACCCAATATTATATTATTATTGAAATACGAAAAAAAAATGTAAAAATAATTTTATTCATGTCGCCTTTGGCCAGAATCGCTAAAAATAACTTACAAAAACTAAATAACCCACACAACAAAAATAATACAATGACCAATGGAATATAGAAAATTAGGAATAACATCCACTAGGATGTTACTTTAGGTAGATTGATGATAAGAGCAGTGGTGTTATCTGAATTATCATCTGTGTATCATCTTCTGTACATTTCCCAAAACAATGGTATAAACATAAATAAACTATTCAGCTCAATACGTAAGTTACATTCAAAAATATAATTCACATTAAAAGAAGAATCTAATAATAAATTACATTATTTAGACATAACAATAAAGAATGAAACAGATTTTGAATACTCAGTGTACAGGAAACCTTCTTAAGCTGATTTAGTAGTACCAAATAATTCTAACCATCCTAATAATAATAATTGCTCTCATGTGTACCACCGAAGCAGCTTAGGAGTCAGGCAGGGTAGGCTGCCTTATGCGAGCCGTACGGCATTCAAGGAAGGCAGTGTGGCCAGCACTACGCTTCAGCCGCCCATTATTATCCCGAGGATGTTATCCCCGGTACTCATTTTCAACAGGCTGAGTCGACCTGAGGGCTGAAAAACGCACCTTGATTTTATTGTGCGGGCCCGGGGATTGAACCCGGGGCCTCTAGAGTAGTAGCCAGGTGCCATACCCACTGGTCTACTGAGCCGCCTCTAACCATCCTCCCCAACCTAAAATAGCAGTAGTTAATTCCATGATTTCCATGCTTAGGCTTCCACTAAATGACAAGGAAAGGAACAAAGAAAGAAATATTATCCAACAAATAGTAATTAAAAATTGATAGAAAATAAAAACTATCAACAAATTAGAAAATAAAATAAAACGTAAACTCACCAATTAAATTCCCAATAACATTACATCTAAAAATTCATTCACCTAAATAATATAAAATATACAACCCTTACTTATTATAGAAATATAAGTCAAAAACTAAATAAAATATTTAAAGATGATCATCATCATTATTATCATTTTAACGGATTAAACCAAGGATGGTTCTGGTGTCAAGTAGGCAAAGATTAGATCTGGTCACTCCAGCGCTTCTTCGGACGTCCCACACCTCTCCGTCCCCACGGCTTATAGTTCCAGAGTTGTATGGGGATGCGGCAGTCACTAATTCGGCAAAGATGTTCCCACCAATTCAGCCGATACTGGACGATCTTTTCGAGTATACTCATAATATTCAGTTGCTGCCGTATATCTGTGTGTCTTCTATGATTATGGAGAGTATACCCTGCTACGTGCCTGAGAAATCTCATTTCAGCCGCTTGGATGCAACTGGCCTGGCCTTTCGTTAAAGTCCAAATATTTAAAGATACAAATTTAAAAATATCTTATAACAAAATAATATAATTTTTTCAAATAAAACAAAACTAAATCCAATATTTACAATAAAAATGGAATATACAAAATAGAATGTCCAGATTGCAATTAATTTTACATAGGCAAAACAAAGAAAAATTTACTCGATAGATTTCTTCAATGCTGCAACTCATTTTTAAAACCAAATATTTATAAATCTAATTTAACCATACGTTCTCTAAATAATAACCACCAATTTTCAGACACTGAAAATATTAAATTAATAAAAAATAATACAAAAACATCAAAAAATGAATATTTGGGAAAATCTTAATATTTACAAACAGAATAACAATAATTTATTAATTAAAGAACAAACTCAAATAAAAACAAAACAAGATGATCTATTGAAAATTATAAATTTATTTATAAAAATAAAAATCAACAAAATATAAACAATAAATATTCCAGTACAGCCGACAAAACTGCTACTTAAGTAAGTAAACATTAAAACAATCGTTTTACTAATCGACTTAGAATCGAATCCATTATTCTACATTAAAATCAGAACAAACTCGATTATTCGTTAGTTTCTGTATTAACATAGAACTATTTCGATTGTTATTGACTTAAAAGCCTCTGATGAAGCTGATTTTCTTTTTCAGGAAACGTGCGTCAGGTGTTGAAACAACTAAAACCCAACACTCTACTTGCAGAAGAAACCATATTCAACGATATCACAATATTATATAATTCCTGCAAGGAAATTTGAATTGCGTATATAGAATACACCCACACACATACACACACATTATATTTAAAATGTATATTTACTTTACCTCAAGATGTCATTTTTCCCATATTTGGAACATGTTTCGAGACCCTTCGTGTTTCCCATCATCAGCGTTCCTAATTTTGAATCTTGTGGACTACCTGTGTGCTGGTTGGCTGTTGTTATCGCTTCTCATTGGTTTTTGGCTTTTTTTAAATTGTTGTTATTGTGTTTGATTTTGGTGTATATATTAGTATTTTGTGTATTTTCGATGTTGATTACTATGAAAATGTATATATATTTGAATTATAAAATTATAAAATTTGAAAATACATACACACACATACACATATGTATAACACACACACACACACACACACACACACACACACACACACACACACACACACACACACACACACACACACACACACACATGTGTGGACATGTGTAGACTATAAATATTTTAACATGAAACGATAAATAGTGGCAAAGAAATTAGTTATTTTATGAACAATGAATATATTATAAAAGATACGTAACTGTAATAATAATAATAATTATTATTATTATTATTATTGTTATTATTATTATTAATATTAATAATATTATTATTAATTAATTAATTAAAAATACATAATTCTTTTATAATATCAAAAAGTAGTTACCTAAAGGTCAATTAAAGCGATAAAAATAATACAGTCTACTTGCATAAGTAGCCACTATTTGATAATAAAAGTATCCTGCAAGAAACATAACGAGTTACGCATAAAGTGATTAGACTACATTATAACATATTATACGCTATTATTATTACTAAAAAAAAATTAATCATTCAATTCTTTTAAATTTGTTCCAATTAACTATTAAGATAAGACTTTTAGGCTGCTACTTATTCTCGGTCCTCTTCTACGGCGTAGACTCTTGGACTTTGACTGAAGTCACAACTAAAAAATTGATATCTTTTGCAATGTGGCTTTAACGTAGAATACTGACCATTTCATGGACATCACATACGACTAAAGTTGAAGTTCTTAGAAAGGTGAAGAAAGATAGGAAACGTAATAACACACTAAAGATAAGAGAGCTTCAGTATCTGGGACTTCTCATGAGAAATGAACAGAGATTATACTTATTACACTCCATACTATAGGGAAAAGTACTTGGAAAGAGAGGGGTTGGGCGACCGAGAATCTCATGGCTGAGAAATTTAAGGACCTGGTTTGGCATGAATACAACTGACTGATTCCGTGCGGCTGTACAGAAAGTTAAAACATTCTGTATGATATCCAATATCCGAAACGGATAAGAACAAAAAAATTAAAAAAATGTTATTTTCTGTAGTTTAGCAGATAAAGCATACTAACGAATTTGATTGGTTTTCAGTTACTGACTCTTGACAGTTTCTTTGTTCTGGACTTTTTTGACAGCTTTACACAAAATATTATACTCAAACCATTATGTAAACAAGTCATGATTAATAATTTTTTGTTTATATTTTATATTTATGTTAAATTTTAACTAATACAGTCAATACAGGTTTTACAGATCATTGCTTATAACACAATCACTTCATAGACACAAAAAACATAGCGCTACGTGCAGCAACATACATAAAGTTAAATAATGTATATTTATTAGCAATTCTAGAAATTATAAAATCTACCAAATGTAACAAAAATTGAACAAACAAACAAACTGAAATCTGTGTATCCCCTTTATTAAAAGTTGTTATTTAGTTTACCTAATATTTATATTTTGCCTTCCGATTATACTTTTTTTATTATAATGTTTTTACATTATACATTTACATTAAATAGTGTTTTTACAGACACTTGACCTTACCTTACTAGCTTCTCCACCCCCTCCTTCAAACACACCTCAAACATGTCCGGATAAACGCCTTAAACACATGTTCACCACCCTTACATTCTTTGTTTAGGGATCTCTTTGACAATAGCTTAATAAGCTGAAACAGCTGTCAAGAGTCAAATAAACACTGTGAAACGTACCAAGTGTTTATATATTTTTAAAAACCTTTGTATTAGTTGTAATTGCATGTTAAAAACAACAAATTTTAAATTATTTGTGTCGACGTTTTGACAATATTTATCATCAAGACCTGTGTACGGATATAAGAGAAAATATCAAAACAAAACAGATAAATTAGTTGAGTGAATGTGTTTGTGTATGTGAGTGTGCGTGTATGTGTGAAGGAGATGAAGCAGTTTCTTTTACATCACCAAAATAATTACATTATTACGCATTGTTTTCCTTAAATAGTTCGAGAAAATTATAATACCGCAAACCGTAATTTATATTTATAATTAAATTGTAACGGTGTACAAATTATGGTACTGACTTTGCTTAATGGGGGGGGAGCCGATGTCCGGTCCACTGGATTTTGTACAAGCGAAGAAACAAGTTAACACTAATCAACATTACTATCTTCAAAGTGACTGAAAAACGTATGACAGCATTTCGAAATCAATCCCATTAAAGTCAACGGTAATAAAATAACACTATAAAAATATTATTCAAACATTGTTTACAAGATACTTATTGACTGAATTGATTTGCCTACCTTTCATTTTTCAAACGTGTGCGCAACTTAATTAATTAAATATTATGTACTGATGAAAGTTTATTGAACTTTTGTAGAGCAGTAAAAAACACAAAGAAATGGAATGATACTGAATATTTTTCTACTTTAAATATGTGTGTGGCATATATTTTTATTTTACATCATAGTAGAGGGTGTGCGTAAAGAACGTTTAATTTAATTAACATTGCTAGAAATAAAATTATAATTAATTATGTACTAAAACATTTTAAAATTTAAAGTTTTTTACCTTAATCCGTCTATGTGACCGCTTAATTTTGTCTTCTTTGTCTTCTTACGCGTTTCGGATTATGTTAATCCATCATCAGATATAAAAAATTCGTCGGTTAAGACTTCGTTAAAACATTAAAGTTACACTAAAAGACATTTAAGTATATATTCCACAAGCACAGCGACGTACGCGGATGTGAGTGCGCACTCAATACAGGTTAGCACAGTTTATTGGAGTTTTTATGCTATCTATTGTTGTGTTGGGGCGTGTATTCTATGGCTATGTTATCTATAATCTTATCATATAGTGTATGCGACTTAAATGCCAATTGTTCGTTTAATATATTATTGGGATTATTTCTGAAGGCTCGGTAAATTTCGAACTCTTCTACCGCATCCATATATAGTCCCTTTCTGCAAATGTGTAAGGGTTTGCAGTTTACCTCAAAATTTGTGTAATTATGATTCAATGAGACGAGATGTTTAGCGCAGTTTGATTTGTTTATATTCGAAATGCTCGTGGGTAAGTGTTCTTTATATCTTTCGAAAAAAACTCCTGCCAGTCTGACCATTCTAATGCATGTTGCAGTCATCATACATCATTTTGTATACACCCGTTCTTTTTTCAATTGATGTACGTCGCTAACCAGTATTGAGTGCGCACTCACATCCGCGTACGACGTTGTGTTTGTGGAATATATACTTAAATGTCTTTTAGTGTAACTTTTAATGTTTTTTATGAAGTCTTAACCGGCGAATTTTTTAATCTCTGATGATGGACTAACATAATCCGAAAAGCGTAAGAAGACAAAATTAAGCGGTCACATAGACGGATTAAGGTAAAAAACTTTAAATTTTAATTATAATTGTGACGCGGATACCAATACAATGACTTTGAAACATTTTCTAGCTTATTACACACAAAAGTGTCTATTACGCAGTCAAAATAAATTTTGTTATGAGAACTTGGGCTAGCCGGGCTGTAAGGGCGTGGCTCAATGTTGTTTAGTGCAAACGTTTCGGCCGCGACTTTGACGGCCATCTTGCACCAAACAATATTGGGCCACGCCCTTACAGCCCGGCAAGGCATAACATTGAACTCGGCCGAGAAAGCCTCAGACAAAATAAATCTTGTTTTGATTTCACTACAAGTCGTTCGATGATAGACAGACATTGCAACTCTACATAGAAAGTATAAAAAATATGTGTGAATGAATGTAAATTCTTTTTGTTAATAAGATAATTCAAAAGTTGTGCACATACTGTATTGCAGACTTTAACAAACTAAGAGCAAGAAAGAAAAAGATTTCAAAAGATTTCGGTTCGATCAGAGCAGGTAAGTACATTACGTTTGTTCATCTTTAGAAAACGTTTTTAATACTACCTTAATTCTTTAGCCACACTTAAAGGACTAAAATATTTTTTCAAAAAGGAAATTTTTTTCGAGGGTAGGTGAAAATCTCTGTAGACACTAGGAACTACGTAGTTCCTGGTAGTGTGGGACTCTAACCCACTAAAAACACCTTCCTGAACTGAGGAATCTCATCCAGCAGCTTCTCCTTCATGTTTCCTTCACGGGTGATGGGGTAAATCCCAATGGCTAATCCCAAGAATATTCTGTCTTTCTCACACGTATAGTTTTATCTATACATATTAAATGGTTTCTATTGCGATACCAGATCATGTGGCTTCTGTCTTTTGAGTCGCCTCAGGAGCTTCTTCCACGTGCCGCATTATTGGGTTATCGTGGATCTGAATCCTCTGATCATGTTTGTCTGCATGTTTTGTTACTATGTCGCTGACATATTCTACATTGAGGTCTCTATGTAGGCTGTCGTTCTTTATATACCAAGGGGCATTCACTATGCTTCTGAGTAATTTGTTCTGAAAGGTTTGTATCATTGTTAAGTTTGTTTTCTTTAGCAATGATGAGCTCCTCCTTTTTTTTACATGCTCTATCCATTTAAACTTTATATCCAGCGTCATGCCTATATACTTCTCTGTTTTAGCACGTGGAACTTCCAGCCCATTAATATAAATCCTTACTGGATCTACTTTTTTGTAGGTAAAGTTGATATAAACTGATTTGGATTCATTAAGTGTGATCCATTCCACCCCTTGGTCCATGCACACACTTCTGCGACAGAGCTTTGGAGCTTGTTTGCTGCTGCTTCAACCTCGTCGCCCACTGTTAAAACGGCAGTATCGTCAGCAAATGTGGCCATGGTAACTTCCTCACGATTGGGCAAATCCATCGTGTACATTAGATACAAGATGGGTCCCAGCACACCCCCCTGCGAAACTCCCGCAGAAATCCTCTTCAATTCTGAGTACTCGTTCCTATACTTAAGACGAAAATATCGGCCTGCAATATAAAATGTAAGTTATAATGTTTTGTACACATAATTGTGGATATTTACGCCAAAGTTGGAAAATTATAATTGGCAATGTTGGGAAAGAGGTTTGATCAAACTGGCAACACTGTTGTAGTGTTGATTAAGACGTTGAACCGTGCAGATGTAATGTTCCTGTTCCGCATTGTTGCTGTGCAAAGATAAACAGTTTATCTGTGCCCTTAACTAATCAGTAATTGGTTGTATAAATCGTAATTGGCCCTTTACTAATTAGTAATTGTTTGTATAAATAGTAATTGGCAAATTGCCAGTCCAACCGTGCAGTTGCATTAAAACATGCCGACAATACAGTAAATTATCTAAAACGTGACCTTCAGTGGTGCATTCAAAACCTATAATAACATCAGTTTTGTAGATCTTTTCCATCACAAAACTAAGACACTGACACAAATTTAGTATCTACAGAAAGCCCACCACAATCTAACACACTGATGCGTAGCGCCTCCAGTCACACAACGCAACACAAACTATCAGCTTTCAAATCCATGGTACACTGACTAAGCAGTATTCCAATAGAACAGAGTGAAACTATCAGGATGAATTAAATACAATCAGATGTTAAGCAGAAGCCAATGAATACAACAGAATAATAATTAACAAACTCCTACGTAAACCCCGAAATAAACAACAAAAGAAGGCTGAAAACAACAATAATTGCAGAAATAAAAAGGACTAAGGACATAGCTAAAAAAAATACAATAAGACGGAACTGACAGATAAAATTGTGAAAATGATTAGTAGTGATCGGAGAATAGATAAAAAAAATAGAGAAGAAATATAACGGATTAATTACATATGTGGGTACCACATTCATTCCTGCCTTCGTACTACTACTACTACTACTACTACTACTACTACTACTACTACTACTACTACTACTACTACTACTACTCCACGGCGCTACAGCTCATGAAGAGGCTTGGCCTCTACAACGACGTGCCTCCACTCCTCTTTACAATCCTGTGTGATTCTTCGCCATCTTCTGATCTCCAGTCTTTACAAGTCTTCATCTATATTGACCACCCATTTTCTTCTTATCTTCCCTTTTGCTCTTCTTTCTTCTGGTCCTCTAATGAATACTTTTTCACTGCCCTTCACTCTTTCCCACTGCCCTTCTTTCTTTGTACGCGACCCGACCTCTTAATTGTACCTTCTTTATTACCGTGACGATATCCGGTTTCTTATATAGATCGTACAATTTGGCTTTTGTCCTCATTCTCCCTATCTGTACACTCGCATTCCTTTTATTTTATTATTAAAACTCTTTATTAAATATTATTATGATTTATGATAGCGATAAAATTAGTTTAAAATGTGCGATTTATTAAAATTTATAATTTCTCAGCTTTTACATTACCTATTTATTAATTATTTTATTTTTAATTAATGAAATCGTCACATACTCCGCCGCTTGAAAATAGACTCCGGCTGGGGAAAATATATGTTATTTGGTCAGCAATGTACTGGGAGTATGCTTGGGGATTACCGTGTGAAATTTACTTGGTACTCTTTTCTTTCTTTCGTGAAGTTCCCTTTATCTCGTTTCTTAAAGGCTACCTTAATTTTATTTCTTACTACTAATTTCGTAACCTCACAACATCGTGGCCCGACTGATTACATTTTGCATGCTCTAACTCTATTAGTTAGCTTTCTGCACTTTCTTTAACCCTTGTAAAGAACTCTTTCAGTGCGGCGCCGTTGTGACTTTGTTACGTTTCTTATTTCTATCTCTCAATACTACTAAGGTAATCTAAAGTCGATCCCATACTCGACCCTAGATCCTTTCTTAACTCTAATTGCTTACTTTACTGAGATAAGCGGAATTTCACGAAGGGGAATCTTTATTTACTTTTAAACAATCAACTGTAACACACTAAGCACGAGGGGACAAACACTTTTACACAAAGAGCATTATACACAGGGGTGTTTACTATCGTTTACTTCGGTACCACTTTAGGATTTCATAACAATTGGGGTCGCTTCCTACAATACTAAACACGATTATTTCCTGCACAACGAGTTTGTCGTCTACTGTCACGCTGGGCAATTATTTTCAAGCAGGCCACAACCGGGTGTTCACACTATTCAAATATACTTTTATTATTAATTCCTTTTTACTTATTTCACTAATACACTTTTATAACACGTTAGTATAATTTAAGATATTATTAAACTTTTTATTTAAAGGACTTATCATTTACTTAAAAATTTTATAATTTATATTTTTTTTTATTTAGGACACGTTTATATACTTCGATTTAATTTTACTTAGTTTAAAGGTTAACATTATACTTTGTTACGTGGTAAGGGGTTGCACACTTTATCTAACAATAGAGGGGTTTAACTAAAGCCATTTTTGAAATGTGAGTGACTATAAATACTTATTCTACTATTCGCATTAAATTCTATACTACTCTTTCTTGTTTTCACACATAAACGATTAAAGCTCGCATTTAAAATTTACATTGATAGTGAGAGAGATATATTTCAGAGAAAGAGAAATCTCACACAGGCGTCAATATACATTCAACGAAGGGGAAATTCTCGGTTACTAAACACAGGATGATACACGCTTCTTATAACAATAGAACAATCGAAGAGGGTTGCGTATTGTCTAACTCAACTTTGCGGGAAGTAACTATGACAGATGTACACAGGCGTGGACAAGAATTTAACCGGTCAGATTTTATTTACAAACCGACACGTTGATGAATGACATTTTTTGACAAGCACGTACCTGATGTTTTTTCTTATACCTGTGGCGTTAAGTTAACATTGTGTAAATTCCTATATCTAATTCACAATTAAAGTTACCTATTTACTATACCACTATAATAATAATCATCATTTTTATTTTATTTAAAATTTTAGACACATATTAAAGTACATGAGTGAATAGATCAACAGGGTGTCACAATATTACACAATTACTTATTAAAAAACACAAGGTGGCGCATGTTAATAATAAAATTATTTAATTTTTTTTACAAAGCAGAGTGGCGCATTTTATAGCGTGTCACAAACGCTATAACACTGGAAACCTGTGCATACTTACCTCTGATCCATTGCACGGGATGCCATACTCGTAATTAACTTTTAATTACAATAAAAACCAGCAGTAGTAATAACTAAAAAAACTTTTACATGGGGGTCTGATGATTTATTCACTCACAGTTTTAGTGTAAAGTAACGACATCTCTTTATTAAATCATTGCTACAACAGCTCTACATAAATATTCCCATATAAGGTTTTCTGAATAAAAGATTACAATTGATAACAGATTTGTGTAAAGAACTGGGCCCAAAACATATGGATTTATTTGTGCTAGCATTATCCACGGATCCGGGACCTTAAATTTGTTTATGAGTTAAGCTCGCTTATTTATATTCTATAATTACTATTTGGGGGGCCATTTGATGAATGGACTTAATCTAAGAATTTGTATCAGTGAAGCTATACATATACAACAGCATTATTCGTTACTACAAATATTTTGAATTCTATAACATACTACATCTTATAATGTGGTTATCGTTAAAGTCTTTCTATTTATTTATTTCAACTGTCTTTAGTAATTCATTGGTTAGAATTTTAATTAATCACGGAGAACAAGTCTCCGTGTCACCTGCCAAATCCACCAGGTTACTCGTAGTCAGGGTCCTTGGTCCTTATGGTGTTCGTCTGCGGTTAATCTTAAGTGGAGATAACTTTTCTGTTGAAGTTCTTGAAGTGGTTAGTTCATAATGAGGTAGCTTGGAGGTTCTCAGAAGTCTCGTGGTTAAACATCGTTAGTAGTATAAGTGCCGTAACTGTTCTTGTTTGTTGCAGAATCGCACGTCACATTATTGTTTATAAAAGTTCTCACTTTTGGTAGCTCGTACCATATTATTTAAAACAACATAAACATCTTACCAATTGAACAGATAAGATGTCATCCCTTACACAGTTATTTATGCATTTCGGTTTTTTAACATTTAGACTTACTACCACACTAATTTGCCAATACTTTAGTTACACATTGTTGTATAGGTCTTCTAAATAAAAATATTTTGTCTTTCGCGGAGACATGGTTCAGGTTCAGGCGTGTGTCTTCTACGCGAGCGCTTCATCTCGACTCTTTACAATGTAGGAAGGGTCAGTTAATCGCGCGGAGGTTACGCGTCGCAACGAAATAGTTCCACATTTATCCTCTATTTAAATGGTTAAAGTTTGACTTTTTAATTATCCAAAGATATTCTTAATTACAGATTTCATTATAGTACACTACTGTGGTCTTATTTATTTATTTAATTAATATCAAATTTACAAGGATTATTAGTTTTTTTAGTGGTCGGTATTCAAGTTAATTCCGGTTAGCGCATGTCTATGCATGGTTAATTAACCAGGGTCTCCCTATCTGTACACTCGCATTCCTTTTATTTTATTATTAAAACTCTTTATTAAATATTATTATGATTTATGATAGCGATAAAATTAGTTTAAATGTGCGATGTATTAAAATTTAAAATTTCTCAGCTTTTACATTACCTATTTATTAATTATTTTATTTTTAATTAATGAAATCGTCACAGTACACCTCCATGTATCCTTCTCAGAACCTTCCTTTCCTATCTTCTCATCATATCTTTTTAAGGTGAGGTCATGGTCCAGGCTTCTGAAGTATACAATACTAATGGCCGCAATACAGTTACGTAAATCTGGACTTTGCAGGTTCTAGAAATGTTTCTGGACTTTAGGATAGGCAGCAAAGGAAAGTAACACCTATTCTCCATAGCTAGTTTCCCTTGAATTTCCATTCCCATCTGATTTATTGGCGTCAAGAGCGCCCCAAGTTATCTAAAACTATCTACCCTCTCACATTCACTGCTATATTAACTATAATTTTTAGGATTCTTTCTTTTCGGACATTCTTCTTTATTGTTGCATAGTTTGTCCTTTGACTGTTGAACTTGCAGCCCTAGGTTCGTCAAAGCATGCTTCAGAGAGTGTACTCCTCTTCCAGTGCTTCTTTGTTTCTTGTCATGAGAACAAGATCGTCAGCATATGCAATCCACTGCGGCCTTCTATTCATAATTGTGCCACCAGGATTTATTGATAGCTGCCTTACTGCTTCCTCTACGCATATATTAAGTCCCTTGTTTTAGTCCTCTTAGAGCTCTTAGAAATGTAATGACAGTTTAAATGGACAACGCTATTCGTATACAACATACGATTGTCCAGCACGCAGTCCTGTAAAGCACAAAAAGTGTCAATTATTTAACAGTGTCGTGCTGGACATTACAAGTCACCAACTACAGATGTCCGCGCACAGGAAGTCACAGTTACTCAGTGGCATTGTACAATGAATCGCACTGTAAACGCTAAACTTACTACTTCGTAAGCGACTATTTTATGCTTTTTTCGTGTGGTATATCGACAAACTCTGGATAGCGTGTCTAGATAAATCGTGAGCATTACGTTATCCTGTCGCTCACTCAACGCGTGCAAATAGCCAAACACGTTCTATATCGACTCACCGTTGCGACATGTTAACAGGTAAGGTTTTTATTCAAATTATGATCCGGGCTGTAAGGGCGTGGCTTACTATAATTATCCTGTTATGGGTGTTATCATCAGACATTCCGGTCTCACATCCGAAGGGTCGTGAGACCATCATCATCATCATCACCATTATCATCATCACATTCCGATGTCCCATCTTCACTGAAACGGTTTAGAAACAAGTGAGAAGGGTTTCGTCAGTGAAACCACAAGACTGTGGAAAAGGACCAAAAATGACTGTCTTACATAAACTTGTAGAGTTGCACAATGTCAGCTGGAAACAGTGGCGGCTCGTGGTCCTGACAGTTGGGGGTTCAATGTCTGAGTGTTTCTACTGAGATAAGAGTAATTATCCCATTCAAAATAAGACACGGTGTGGATCGCAAGATGAAGACATAACTATTGACAACTTGTAGTAGGTCTAATATTAAGTTGTGTTTATGCTGTTTGTAAATTATTCTAAAAATGTATAGTTAAAATAAACAAATAATTGCTTATCTAATCCGTCGAGTGACTTACTTGTAATTCCGCTTGACGCGTTTCAGGGCATATGCCCCATCTTCAGAATAATTCCTCTTCACAGAACGTCAGACATTAAGATTAAAATGTAATAAATTAAAATTAAAATCCATGGTTAAAATATTAACTCGTCAAAATATTAAAATATATGAATGCACAGAGAAGCACGCACTATCACAACATGAGTTCACTTCGCGTTATAGCCGGTGTACACCGCCGCGATGTTAATTCGCAGTGCGCGATTAACATCGCGGCGGTGTACACCGGCTATAACGCGAAGTGAACTCATGTTGTGATAGTGCGTGCTTCTCTGTGCATTCATATATTTTAATATTTTGACGAGTTAATATTTTAACCATGGATTTTAATTTTAATTTATTACATTTTAATCTTAATGTCTGACGTTCTGTGAAGAGGAATTATTCTGAAGATGGGGCATATGCCCTGAAACGCGTCAAGCGGAATTACAAGTAAGTCACTCGACGGATTAGATAAGCAATTATTTATTTAATACAGTGACTTGGATACTTTAAAAATGAATATTAAAATAAACGGATATTTAAAAATTTCTGTATAATATTTAAAACGGGAAGCGGCCTACCAAGTTCCTTATTTTTGCATTTATCTTTAAAAAAAAAAAAAATATATATATATATATATATATATAGAGAGAGAGAGAGAGAGAGAGAGACGGGGAAGAAAAATGTGTTTCTTAAATAGATTGAAGAATATTCATTTTACCAAATCAATGAACTGAACACAAAAATAAGAAATACCTGAATACTTAACGCATAAAATACCCTTTAAAGGTTATACACGCTTCGATGTGCAGTTTAATGTTAATACAATTATATGACTACATTAAACACACTTTATTTTCGGAATACAATTACTTCACTATTTTATTTGATTTTAAGACTTTATTGCACACATTTTCATTGCATTCTAACTGAAATAGAGAAATCTGACACAAAACTGATGGTAAACGGACAAATCATGTGGTAAAAATCATAATAATGGCGAATAATGGTATATAATGAAAATGTTAAAACTCCCGGTCAGTGCGGTTGGCCCCACGTCGGAACTATTCGTCTCTATCGCTAACACTCGTGATTAGCGACTGTTGAATGTAATTTTGCGTATACTGATTTCCCCCTCGAAAGCTGTCTACACAGTTCACAGCAGTCTACACAGGAGATGCTGAGAGCTGTTTTGCACCTCAAGCAATAGTAGCGAGCTTATTACGCGAATCCATTACTGTTCAGTCAACAAGATTATCCCGCAAATCTTGTTGTTTAAGTATGAATCCATTATCTCAACAAATCATTAAACATACTTAAATTATTTAGGGTGGTTCACTGAACCATTGAAACTTATGATCACTAACTGGAAACCATCATCAGCCAATCAGAAGCAAGCGCAGTGCTACAGGTCAAGCAGCACAGGATGCCAAACCCTACTTAATGCCACGCGGCTCTGCTATTGGCTAATTTAATTTTTGGTAGGTTTACAATATCTGGTGTGGTTTACAAACTAAAGATAATAACACTGACGTTTGTAAAAGTATATTTACTTATTTGAGCTATGTAATAAATTTACAAAAGTGTTGGTAAATTTCGCGTCAGCCGTGGAATCGATCGCGAAGACAGCAGCAACTGACGACGAAATTCATGCGGCATAATTTCGGTCACGGTTTCGAGTCTGATAGCGTTAGTGGCAGATCTTGTAAACTGGAGAACACCGCAGAGCTGCACAGCAAGGAACACTTTGGCACTGCAACACAAGTATATGTATAATTAACATAATATAACAGTTATATAACGTTATAACATTTATAACTTTATAACAGTTATATTATACGTTATGTGTAATTACTGCTTACACACTTACAGCCACCGTGATGTCGTTGTTATTCAAATATTTTGCGTCATTTAAATTACAACCTTTTCGCCTTTAAATTTAATTATAAAAGTAATTTTCAATCGCTGGGCGTATAAAAACTAATAATAATAATAATACATTTTTTTTACAAGGAGAAAAATGCTTTATGCACCGACAGAGAAAACCATGTTAGGACTCTCACCCAATAAAAAACTGCACCTCTAATATTACGGTAGGTATATCTTGAAACCATTCGGTTAAAATGTTCCAAACATTTTAGCCGACTTTGGGCAATCCTATCGAGTATACTCATAATATTCAGGTGCTGCAGTATCTTTGCAGGTCTTCTGCGATTCTGAAGAGTATATTTTTCTGCGCGCCCGAGAAACGTCATTTCCGCCGCTTAAATAAGGCCTAGGATTGTCCTAGGATTTCTCAGTCCCTTAGAGAAGTGTAGGGAGGATCATTACCTTGTAGACCTTCAGTCGTGTTCCTTTACTCGTTGATTTTAGAGGTCTCTTGAAGAACCTGCACATGCGGTTGAACTTATGTAGCTTAGTCACCACGTCACTGTTTCCATATCCATAGTAATATTTTTTGTACATAGAAATAAGGTGGTCATAGAAATTGTTGTAACTAGTTTTATGAAGCAATTACCGAGGTGCTAGCGAGGGCGACGACCTGTTGTGTATGTGTGTGTGTTACGTATTTCGTTTACGGTATGACCTCTAATTAGGGAATAAATAAATACTTAAAATAGAATATCATTTTATTCATATATATTCACAAATTTAAAATACATATTGCAAACGGAGCACTACCATTACCGTAAGAGCAAAGAGACGCATAGATAGATACAAAATGAAATCAAGTTACGCATGAATAATTAAACTACCTAACAAAAATAATTTAATCTTCTAATCAATAAGTTATAAAAAAATAATGTATATGTTTTGAAAGAGTGAAAACTTACGAATCATATGCAACTACTGACTGGTTTGTACACCAACGCTGTTATTAGTGCAAAAACAGACGTAAAAGTGATTTGTTTAAAACCAACATTTATGCAGGACTAAATAAAATTTAACAAGTCTCGAAGCGCGTTCAGCAATATCAAATCTGTCGACTTGCACCGTGTTAGAAAATACGTTGGTCTATTTTGAATGAAGGGACAGACGTTGGTAATAACAATCAAATATATTGCAACTTACCGTCCGTGACTTTCTGCAACGATGTCTTCAATCTAAAGTTGACATATTTCGGGACACTTGTCCCATCCTCAGAACTTAAAAATATGTTCTTATATCATCAAACGATGATATAGTTGTCAAATAACTAAAAGATTAAAATCCAATCAAACAAAAACCACAATACTAATGTATAAAGTCGAGCGCGACGGTTAAACGGTGCACACCGTACGGTAACTGACCGCGCACTGAATCAAGACTGCCTCTTATCACGACAATAACGCAAAGCGGTGTCGTACAATATATTCGATTTAAAAAGCAGTTGATTGTTTAGGACACGCGGCTTGGTATCAGCATTGTTATAAGCTCTGTAAGCGGTTTCAATTATTCGACAACTATATCATCGTTTGATGATATAAGAACATACTTTTAAGTTCTGAGGATGGGACGAGTGTCCCGAAACATGTCGACTTTAGATTGAAGACATCGTTGCAGAAAGTCACAGACGGTAAGTTGCAATATATTTGATTGAACAACACGTGGCTTGGTACTAATTTCGGATTTATTCCTTTTAAAGTTGGTAATAGCGATGGGTAGAATCATAATTACGACTAAAAACCGGGCTGTTAGGCCGTGGTCGGTTGCTATTACGTCATTACGTCGGCAACGTTTCGATTCCCCGCCGGTAATCTTCTTCAGGCCGCCAAGAAGCGACAGAGGTTGTTGTATTACCTGATACAGGTATCGGGTAGTGTTCGGTGTACATCTGCCGTTATTGTGTTTTTATTCTGTGTCGCTTCTTGGCGGCCTGAAGAAGATTCCCGGCGGGTAATCGAAACGTTGCCGACGTAATGACGTAATAGCAACCGACCACGGCCTAACAGAGCGGTTTTTAGTCGTAATTTTGAATTGACTGACACGGGCCGTGCGAGCTGCAGACAAAAGTCAACGACGAGTAGACTGTTTCGCTCTGATTCTCGACTTAGAATCGTCATCAACAGCATCATCATGCAATAATCAAAACACACACACACACACACACACACACATACAACGATATCTTCTCCATTGTACCTCAGCAGTGAGACCGTCTGAAAAATGAACAATTCTTTTTTCATAAACAAGAAAGACAGTAAATAAACTAACGCATGTAATAAATAAATAAATACATAATTTTTCAATGTAAATTAAAAAATTGAAAGAATAATCATAGTTTAAGTATGGAAAAAACAGATTTAATAAAAATCTTAAATTTGTTTGTTTGCAGATTATATTAATATAATAATATTAATATTTGTTTGTTTGCATCTTTGTTTTAATAAAGTGGGTGCGCAATAATTAATGTTCATTAAACTGAATTAAGGTACTTTTTAAATTAAAATATTGCCAGTAAACGTTTTGTTGTATGTAGTAAATGTTAATTGGTACTTTTATATACGATTTCCAGCATTTAAAGTAATTATTTAAATTGTGTATTTTTATTCAAATAACGAAATCATAATGCTACCAATATAGGCCACAAAATCAACATAGATAAAACAAAAATATTAGTGCAGACTAGAAGACAAAGAAACTACGGAACAATCGGCAATATCGAAAAGGTGGACAACTTTAAATACTTGGGAACCATATTAGAAAATAACGGCACAGGAGAAGCCGAAATCCGGAACAGGACAGTCCAAGCCAATAAAGCGTATTTCGCAACATCAAGTATCTTCAGATCGAAAGACATCCACAGAAACACGAAACTAAGGATATACAAATCAATAATAAGACCCATCCTAACCTGCGGCTGCAAAATGTGTATCCTGAAGTCCAAAGCAGTAAACACTCTCGATATCTTTGAAAGAAAAATATTATGAAGAATCCTGGGACCAGTTAATGACGTACATGGCTGGAGAATAAGATATAACTTTGAATTGTATCAAATGTATAAAGAACCACCGCTAACACGATACATAAAACTAGAGCGTCTAGGGTGGGCTGGTCATGTAGCCAGGATGGGGGAAGACAGGATACCACGAAAACTATTGAATACCAGAATCCACGGAAAAAGACCAGGTGGGAAGACCGAGGAGAAGATGAGAGGACGCTGTGGATGAGGATGCGAAAGAAATATTGAAAGTGCGTTTCTGGAGGAGGATGATGGCTACCAACAGAAGAGAATGAGGAGAAAAATTGAAGGAGGCCAGGGCCCAACAAGGGCTGGAGTGCCATAAGAGAGAGGAGAGAGAGAGAGAGAGAGAGAGAGAGAGAGAGAGAGAGAGAGAGAGAGTGAGAGAGAGAAATCATAATTAATTATTTTCATGTGTTTCATATTTGCATATTCGTTCTGTGTTATTTATAATATATTAATATGTTTTTATGCTGTGTGTTTAATAACAAAGAAAAAATTTAAATTTATGTTTTTTCCAATATTTAATCATTTTAATAATTTTTAATAAATCAGTGGGTTTCTTTTTAAATCTTGAAACCACCACACCATGTTTACAATCATGGTCTTCTCTACTAGCAGTAAAATATTTTGTGCAAACAGTAATAATGAACATAACACACACACACACACACACACACAACTCCTACGATCTAACCCGTAATTAGAACACTATCGTTGGTTCAGTATTACCTCTGAAAATTTTTACATAAAATTGTAATATTTCAAAACAAAAATATATATTACTTCGAATGCTTACACGGCCGGTAAGCCGTCAATGTCGTTAAATTGAGATCCCGGGCTGTTTGGTCCAGAGCTAAAATCCATAGCAGACGTTTCGAGCGTGCCATCGACGACCATCTTCAGTGCAAAATTTTGCTTTTGCGCTAACGTAGGGTGTTCACGTTAAAGACCACATTAGGCCTACTGTGGTAATGGCTGAAGTACTGACCACAATACTGTGCTCTCTAACGTGAACACCCTACGTTAGCGGAAACTCAACATTTTCACTGAATATGGCCGTCGATGGCACGCTCGAAACGTCTGCTATGGATTTTAGCTCTGGACCACGACCAAACAGCCCGGGATCTCAATTTAACAAAAAAAATGTGTGTGTGTGTGTGTCTGCGTGCGTGCCTGGCCCTAAAATATGGTCTGTGTGTGTTAGAGGGTAGCGATTGAAGTGGATATTCTGTTTTGCACAAGCAACTTCAGCTATATATTCAACTTATTTACGTATATTCAACTTACTCTGCCGCCGAAACGACCACAAGACGGCTTGCCCATAGTACCGGCCACTACTAAAAGAATTGCCAAACCCATCAATAGGCATACAATGGTAGACTTCATGATGACGGCAACTGTCATCTCATTAAGTGCAAGAGAAAGTTACGCGTATATACATCGACCTAGTAGTCGCAATCTTCATGTTTATCAAATTACTGGTGAACCGTTATCTACCCGCTGTATCAGCTCATTCATTTATTACCGCTATTTTAATGCCAATTATCAGCGGTTACGGGCTGTAAATAACCTACCGGCTGTTAGTTCCGCATATAATTGTCGGCATTGAGTGACCTTGTTCAGATAAGATGTCTTAAAAAAGAACAAAAAAAAAACAATAATCCGGAACTCGCGCAACTTACGTAGTTATGTTTATTCTGTATCCTTTTGTTTGTTTATCTATTTATTGTACAGTAATCTCTCCAGTCAGCTGGACAATAAGCACGTGATTGTTAATTTAAATGCATTGAACAGTTTGTACTTTGACTATTGCAACTTGATACGGTTAGATATGAGGGTCAGTAGAAAAGTTCGCGGAGCGACATCTGTAGCTTAGCGGTAAAACTACAATTTTATTTTAGCTGGTAAACTACAATCTTGTGTACTGCTACATTTGTATTTTATGTAAACTCCTGTTAATTTTCAAATCTATTTATCAATTTATTCATTGTTTAGTAACTATTTAAGTTTGACGTGTCCTGCGTGTTTTGAAAAAGGACAAAATCAAACATCGTGGTGTGATTCTTTGTTAAAAATTGTTTAGCGTCAACAGAAATTCAAAACGAAATTGTAAATGTGTCAGGAGTTGCTGTGACTACAAAGCCAACTGTTTGTAAGTAGGCACTTGAAGACTATCCCAGCTGTGGACGTCCAAAAGTTGCAACAAAAATTGCATTATTGAAAAAAATGCATAGGGTGTTAGAAGCCCGCAGGTTGAGGACTGGATGACGTTGCTGAAATCATAGGCATCTCATATGAGCGTGTCCATCATACTTTAACTCAAGAACTTGTGTGAAAAATCGTTGTGCCAGATGGCTGCAGCATCTGGAGTTGTTGCATTTTTTGGGCGTCAAGTGTGACCACGTTTTCAAGGCTTGTACGACCACGTACAAGTGTGCCCCACTTATTGTTGTTTCTGAATGTAGTGTGGCATCTCCTAATACATTTACATTTTCGTTTTGATTTTCCATTGGCGGTAAAACGTTTTAACAGAAAATTCATCACAACACGAAGTTTGATTTTGTGTATTTTAAAAACACGCGTGACAGAAAAATTCAAACAGCTGATAAAAAGTGAATAAATTGACAGATATATGTGGAATTAACAGGTGTCCACGCGAAATGTACGTCTTGTAGCACACTAAAGATTTTAGTTCTACCACTGAGCTATAGATGCCGCTCCGCGAACTTTCAACTGACCCTCGTATATAGTCCAGTATAAAAGCGTTTTAATATCGACTATCGCTTTCGTTATTTACACTATCATCAGGTCGAAACAACAGAAAAGTATCAACTACCTTCCCTTTATATACAGTATGTTTTTGAAGGGGAGTTATTATTGTTCTGTTGATTTTGACCTGACGATGGTTTTTAAGTACTAACAACGCTAATCGTAGAGGTATACATGATCATCATCTAAAGGCCATCCCTGGTCGACTTAACCACTTATGGACAGTAATGTGGTAATTTTCGCATTCAGAGGTTGGCTAATCTGTGCTTTCTGATATTGCACTGTCATGTTTATACAACGTTACAGTTGACCGAGCGTCGGCGGGCAGCAGACACAGCGTTTGCTGTCTCGTTCTGTCTTTTCACTTTTCTTGTCGTCAGACAATCAATGTAAGCTTTAGGCCACAACATTTCTTGCATACTTGCACCAATTAGCGATACACTGCTAATTTTTCGATTTCTTGATTTCATGATTAGCCAACCTCTGAATGCGAAAATTACCACATTACTGTCCATAACTGCCCGCAAGGCATCATCTTCCTATCAGAACATTTCCTGGTACACACGTGCCAACATTCAACACATTTTTATTTGGTCTCGGACCGAAGCTCAACATAACTTTTTTGGTCCTCACGTGACGGATCATTCTTCTTATTAACAACGTCTCTCTCTCCATCATAGTTCTCTTTAAATTGCAGTACGATAGGAAGTTCATCTCTTTTGCAAAGTCTTTGAAGAACTCTGTTCTTGGGCGTGTTCTTAGTTTTTCCCAACAACTTTCCTTCAACAATGTTACTTAAGAATTGATTCTGTCGTAACACGTGCCTGATCAATGCTGCCCTTCTTCTTCTAATCATTTTTAAAAGTGATCTTTCTTCGTTCACTTCTGCGAGGACTTGCTCATAAATTTTCTTAATTGAGGTGTACTCGTCAAAAAATATATGGCTCTAATATTTACACGTTACGACACCTTAAGTGTCGTGTAGAGATTACTGATTATTATTATCTTTACTTGACACTCTTAGTAGTTTGTAGCAAATCGTCTTCTGAGATCAGAAGGTAAGAGCATTTTCAATCGTGTGATTTCATCCGGTGTCTATAAATTTACAAACAAGTCTGCTTTGATGACAATTGCGTTTTTATCACTTCTTCCACAGTGGGTGTATTCAAATAGGGTGGGGTTATTGCAGTTTGGTACGAGCCGCGGCGCATTAACAATGTTCTCATGACTTTGTTTTGAAACTTTTTTGATGTTGCCAATATTGTGTTGTTACTGACGGTTCCCCAAAAAAGACACTCCCTAGGTTCATACAGGTTGTAAACTTGTCATTCACAAGAGTTTAAGGACATGTTTGCAGAACGACATCTATAGCTTGACAATGGAACTAAAAATTGTATTATTTTGAATGTTCATCATTTCTTTGTTCACTACTATAATAATTATTAGTATTGTTGGTACTTTCACTGTGAACTTACTTGTTGTATTTTCTCATACGTCGTTTCGGGGTGTTCTCCTTCTTCAGTGTGACATTCCTCTACGATGGATGATTGACGCTCGGTGTGCGGTATTTATACTATTTTGAATGTTCATCACTTCTTTGTTCAGTTCACTACTATAATAATTATTAGTATTGTTACTATTGTCAAATAGTATTGTTAATAAAGGAAGGTCACACTGAAGAAGGAGAACACCACTCCGAAACGACGTATGAGAAAATACAACAAGTAAGTTCACATTGAAAATACCAACAATACTAATAATTAAAAACTGTAGGTTAATAAGATTACCATATATCCTCCAAAGTACTGGAGAGAATTATTAATGCCTTACGATCTCATTCCTTGATGAAGGGAAATATCCAGCCGCAACTCCAAGTGGTGGGTGATGGGCAAGACCTACGGGTCGCTAACGCGGCTCTTTAACCCGAGTGACAGCCAGTATAACCTGTCCCTCCTCTACTTATCATTGTCAAGTAGAGGTTAGGTCACCCTCTTGCCCTTGGGGTGAGAAATTGCCTCTAAAGAAGGATGACCTTCTATTGGTCAACGACGTACGATGTGGGAGGAAAGGAGAAACCACTATATTAAAGATCCTTATGGATATCTCAATAGGGAAAACTGGTCTCTTTTGACAGGTAAGAAATAAGAAAGGCAGTTTATTGGAGAACACCCAGACGGAAAATCGGGTTGGACGTTAAGCTTGAAGGTGTCAGCCCCACCATAATTCTTACCTTGCGATATGCTAGTAACATATCCAGGGGACATTACAATTACTAAATTGTCTTAAATAATGACTAGCCGGACGGTTCAAAGGGTGGTGACCACATCTGTTATACAAGGTGATGGTCTTTCACACACTTCTTTATGGGTCTGAGAATTGGACTTTAACGAAAGGCCAGGCCAGTCGCATCAAAGCGGCTGAAATGAGATTTATCAGGCACATGGCAGGGTATACTCTCTATTATCATAAAAGAAACACAGATATACGGCAGGAATTGAATATTATCAGTATACTCGACAGGATCACCCAGTACCGACTGAATAAGTGGAAACATCTTTACCGAATGGATGACTGCTGCATCCTCAAACAAATATGGAACTATAAGCTGAAGGGACGGAGAGGTGTGGGGCGTCCAAGGAAGCACTGGAGTGGCCAGCTCTAGGCTCTTTGACTGTTTGGGACCGGAACAAATCATCCTTGGTATAATCCTTGAAGATGATGACGATGATAATGATGTTAACACATGATTATTTTAAGTCTATCTGACAAATGTATTCGTCGTTTACCATCTGTTCGAAAGTTATTTGTCTTGCGTGTTTTAAAAATACAAAAAATTATAAATCTTGATAAAAAGTGTCTGTCAGCAATGGAAATTCACAACAGAATAGTAAATGTGCTTTCATCATTTCTAAACAAAATGCTGCACTTTCAAAACAGTGGTTTCTAAGTGGACTCCAAGATTGAACGTGCTTGTATAAGCATTAGAGATGAAGTCATTGTATTGGTATCCGCGTCACAGTTATGACTGATGGTGTTATACATGCTGATTCTTTCCACCCGCACTCAGAAAAAATTGGCGCATTCAATAGTATGATACACAGACTATACAGCGTACCTTTAGATCCCGCAAACCACAAAGAAGTAATAGATATAATTAAACACAATGCAATTATGAACGGTTACCGCAGTTCATTAGTTGAACACTTGATACTTAGACACAAACGCAGAACTAACAACCCTCACCGTGTCACGACGAACGCAATATATATGGCGGTTGATTATACTAACAACTTTTCAATGCTCATTAGAAACACTTTTGAAAAACATAACATCCACATCACTTTTAGAACAAACAACAATATCCATAAAATGCTAAATAATGCCACACGTACATCAATTGAAAAAAGAACGGGTGTATACAAAATGATGTGTGATGACTGCAACATGCATTACATTGGTCAGACTGGCAGGAGCTTTTTCGAAAGATATAAAAAACACTTACCCACGAGCATTTCAAATATTAATAAATCAAACTACGCTAAACATCTCGTTTCATTGAATCATAATTACACAAATTTTGAGGCAAATTGCAAACCCTTACACTTTTGCAAAAAGGGACGATATATTTTGATGCGGTAGAAGAGTTCGAAATTTACCGAGCCTTCAGAAACAATCCCAATAATATATTAAACGAACAATTGGCATTTAAATCGCATACACTATACGATAAGATTATAGATAACATAGCCATAGAATACACGCCCCAACACAGCAATAGATAGCACGAAAAACTCCAATAAACTGTGCAGTACGTCGCTAACCAGTATTGAGTGCGCACTCACATCCGCGTACGTCGCTGTGTTTGTGGAATAGGCCTATATACTTAAATGCCTTTTAGTGTAACTTTTAATGTTTTAACGAAGTCTTAACCGACGAATTTTTTAATCTCTGATGATGGATTAACATAATCCGAAACGCGTAAGAAGACGAAGAAGACAATATTAAGCGGTCACATAGACGGATTAAGGTAAAAAACTTTAAATTTTAATTATATTAGAGATGATCCCCTCAATTGACCCCCCAAAATGCAAACAAGCTTATACAGATAAGAAGAGTTTTCCGGGCTGTTTGGCCGTGATCTACGGTTTAATGGAAAACCAAACGTTTCAACAGCGCCACTGGATACCATCATCAGTGGAATGCAAAGAAATCCAAGACCTCCTGAACGTAGGTTGTTATTGTCAGGCCCACAGTACTGTGGTAAAAGCTGACAAACCTTTGGTTTGTCATTAAACCATAGACCACGGCCAAACAGCCCGGAAGACTCTTCTCATACAACTGACACCGGCTGTAAAAGCTTTAGGACAATTTTAAGCTTACACAAAGTTCTTGAGAGAAAATAAAACACATATGCTCATGTGAGATGCCTACAATCCGAGCAGTGTCGTCTGTGATAAAAATCGCCAGTCTTCCGTCATCTGCGACGAAATAATCAATTTACACTAAATACACCACCTAAAAATTGAAACGCCTCGGTCAAGTGATTAGGTTACAAATTTATCTTCCCAGTGATTATGCTTTTAAACGATTCACAGCTCTCAGCAATCTATATAAATAGTAATGTTATTTATTTTTCCATTTTTTTTTCAATTAATACAAGTACAGTATTTATTAAAACATTTTACATAATAGAAACGTATATTTAATCGTGTATGTGTTGACGACTAGAGAATGGTCTGCCACAGTTACAATTTTATCCTCATTTTAAGCATTAGTTTCCAAGTTAATTACAAGTAGTTTAAACAGAATCGACCAAGCTGTGAACACCACAGGTCTTTGCAACAGGGCACTAAGTCCGAACACTGAAACAGAGACAAGTGTTAACAGTAATTATTATAATGGCTTTGTGTACTAGCATCACTGAAATAATTTACATTAGTTACATCGCAGAATGTAGAAACACACACACACACACACACACACACACACACACACACACACACACACACACACACACACACACACACATTTAAACACTTTTTGCTACAGTGTATTTCTTGATGCATATTGTTACGGACGAATGTCCGTTTTATTTTAAACGTGTATAAGTGTAATGGGTGTATCATGTCTTATCATCCGTCGTCGCTTAGAACGTAACTTACGTTGATTGTGTTCGTCGCGAACGTACGAATAACCAGGTATCGAAGTCCTTACCTGTTGTACACTAGGGGTGTGAAAATCCCGGGTGGCGCCAAATTGTTTACTTAAAACAATTTAAAAAATTATGTATGTATAACAAGCGCAGCTCAGGCGGTGTGGAGAATTCAATTTGTTCCCGCCTTGACTTGGCCGTCTGAATCGGGCCAGCAGTTCGTTGCGTTAGCTATGCGAGCGCTTGCCGTCAATACTAACTGTTCTCTAAAATGTACACAAATTATTATACACCATCCTAATGAAATTACAACACAGTGGTTACACTCAGTACTTGTTTATTATATGTAGATTATTAATTATTAAGGTTAATACAAATTATGTTTTCTTTTGTAATACAGTTGCACCGGTAATTTATATGAGACAAAATCTTTGGGTTTGACAAATCGATCTTTGAACTTAACAGACAAACAATAATGGCGTCTGTCGAAGTCGTATACAAATATTTTCCTTCAATCCTATTGGATTCTTGTGATTACGTTAAAAGGATTATTTACGATTACAACAATAAAAATACACAACCTTACATCAGTTAAACTTAAATAATATACTGTGTAGTTATAACTTGTTCTTGGAGTGTAGTAAAAGCGTTTCAAAATTTCGTAAACTGACAACAGGTTAACTTCATAAGTTGACAAATTTTCAGTGTCTTGGTTTTTTATTTTAATCTTTGAAAGAAATTATGTGCAGTTTAGTGAGAGTTCAGATTACTGTGAGAAATCTTTAAAGTGAGTTTATCCGGAAATTTGGGTAATTTAATTCATACTTAACACATCAGTAGACTGGATGAACTCGGTTGGTCTGGTAAAAAGTAATTAGGCTGCAATCATATTTAATTTTCAATTGTCTAGGGCGTCTGGCATCTTTTTTAAATAATCGTGGTAATTTATTCGTTTCTTTTTTAGTTAATTCGTCTTCGGCATCAGTTAATTGGTTTCAGGCACCGTCTGCTTCCTTCTTGTTCATTTGCGATAATTTCGTTTACTATTTTGATGTTTTAAATTAGAAATTTGATCATTCAAGATTTGGCGTCTATTCAGCAAGAGCGTCACATTACGAGTAAAGTAATCTAACGGTAAATTAGTAACCAAACGTCTGTCGTCATGGTTACCAATTAATTCTGATTGGTTAATTTTGACTTATACCCATTGTTATCAAATTTGAATTTTTATTCAAAATAGCTGTATCTCTTCTAATTGCTTATATTCTTCGGTCTTCTTCCCTACATATTAACTATTATCACTACTGTTATTATTTCCTTTCAAAGATTATTTTGATATCCCTTAAGGTCGTGTTCTTCAAAATATTAATGTTTGTACACATATTTTAATATTTGGTAATTACATTTCTCCTTTAATTTAATTCCTTATTCTAACATATTTCTTTTAAAATGACTTACAACTTATTCTTGGCTATTTACTCGCCTTGAATTTGTTGATTTCCTAGTGGATTTTATACAATTTGCAGTTATTTGTTATTGACAGTTAGGCATTTCCTAGGCCTGAGTAGCCATTGATTATTTTTTACCTATTTTATACAAATTATATTTCATTTTACTACAGAATATTTTGTTTTGTTGTTATAATTGGTTCGTTTATTGGTTATTGTGTCTTGAATTTGTTTGTGTACTGATTATGTGTCAAGATTATTTTCTATATTTTGGCTTGTCAATTATTTCATAACTGATTTTCTAGTGTTTACTATTTCTGAATTGATTCATTTGCTTATTTATTTAACTTGCCATTGTCAACAATATGGCTATTATTTACTATTCTTTAATACATAAAATATAACAACTAGGCCTATGGGCTGTATGCTTCCTTCAGCCATAGCCTATTCATAAATTTAAATGAACAATTCTTTACCAGTCATTAGGTACTGTTGGTTTAACATACATTTCATTCCTTTACTATTATTTTGGGTGAGAAACTTCATCACTCCTTTCAAACTTACTTAATCTATGATCCCTTATAACAAAGGGTGTTTATTGATTGCATTCTTAATTTCTTATTTCTTTACTATTCTCTTTCTCCAATCCATAAAACACAAACGGTTTACCTTACATGGGCTTCCCCCTTTTAACTACAATTGTATTCAATTAAACTTAACAATAAGATTCTTTTTTAATTAATACTGTTATCATCACTCTTCAGTGTTCATTACTTCTTAATTAATTGTTTACACCTAATCTAAATACTATTATTTATTACCATTACTATATAATTCTTATAAGTTCACTATTAAATCATTTAGCGTTTTATCATTGATTTCCTAAATGTTTTCTTATCTATTACTATTTTTTATCGTATTATCTTTTACAATATCCTTTCTTATTCAGCACTTTCACTTTTAACTAATTAGTGTTTATCGCCTATTCACTTATTATTTGGGGTATTTACACTTTCATTATTGGCACTTCTTAAACTTTATATTTTAAGTGTTTATTAGTGGGTAATCCCTATTAGTATTTTTCTTTGTCACTTAGTTGCTTTCAGTATATTTCTCACTATCTCACTATCTCTCTCTTTCTTTACAAATATTATTTATATCTATTAAAGTTCATGTCTTTCTAGATTTTTTACTTACATATACTAATAATTCTTGGGTTAGTGTATTTTTATTTATCGTGATTTTATTAATTATGAATTACATTTGTCACTTAGTCAATACTAATATTTATTTTTTATATTGGTTATTTACTGATTTCGTTTCCTTTATGATATTTGATTGTATCATTTCTCCTTTCCCTATTCTATACTATTTGTCTGTGTTTCATCATCTTGTTTCAACTTATTTCCTTTATACTTGGTTTGTTATATTTTTATTTTCATTTTTCTTCTCCTTCACTTCCATCTGGTTTCACTTTATTTTGGTTTTTATCTGGCCAATCTCTGGGGTTGGGTCAAAGTCATTTGTCTGTCAGTCTAGTCTGTAATATTATTTAAAATTCACTTTTGGTTTACTATTCTTCCTCCTTCTTTCTTCATTACATTTTATATTTTTATTCTCTTCATTATTTATTTATTAAAATATATTACTTTTTAGCATTTCTTACATACTTATAGATATCAAATATGATCTGAATTTGGCGATGTTATAATATGTAAGTTATTATATAAGTTATATAAATATTAAATAAATTTTATATATATGTGCTCGTGCGAAAGCTTTCACGGTGAATATCTGTTGTAGTAGGATTTTGGTTACATCCGTGTATGTGATGCTCATATTGCCGATGATTCGTTCCGTAATCCCGGAACATTTTCAAGGCGTACTGATGTTGATTTAACTACGCTACGCGTTTTGTATCTTGCTTCAATTGTGATTTTTTGCCGTTGGAGGGTTAGAGAGTGGGGGTGAGTGTGTTGTGGCCATATGTTGTTTCTTAATTTGTGAAATGTCAGGAATTTCCAAGTTGTCGCTAGTTTTGTATATTCGTTTCTGTCGTTGACCGCTCGCATCGGGTATATCTCAATGGCCTCTCTCTCTCTGTAGTGTCTGACTTTCTTATAATTAGTCTGTGCTAAGATTGTTGTGTTTTTGAAAACAAAAGTTTGTCCTGTTTCCTTGGCGTACTTCGTTAGGCATGTGTTATCTTCTTGTTTTACTACTGCCAATTCGTGTTCGCGGACGCGTTGACGGATATTTCTGTCAGAGTGGCCGATATAAGATCTGTCACAGTTTTTGCATGGTATTTGATATACACTTTGTCCCTCTAAGTATATGCGGCCCTTCGGATTTTGTAGAAAAGCGTTTATTTTTTTGTGCTACTCCCACGGCAACAATCACAAGGGAAGCAATATATATAATATTATATATATTATATATAGCAATATATATACTATAATATTTATGACTAAATTTACCTCAAGATATACTTTTTTCCTTTAGGAACATGTTTCGGGAGATCTTGTTCTCCCATCTTCAGCCTTCGCCATCTTGTTTCTGGTGAAGTATTTGTGTGTTGGCTTCTGGATGTTATTGAGGTAGTTTGTTGGTCTTTGGTCCTTTAAAGTTGCATTATTGTGTGTGGTTGTGGTATCTGTTTTTGTATTTTGTGTTTTTTTTTTATGTTGAGTGCTTTGAATATTGTGTCATGTTTTGTATTGATTTGTATTTGTTCTGGTATTCATTTGTTTTGTGTTTTATGTTTGTAAATCTGTAAATTTTTCCAAATGTTCATTATGGTGCCTTTGTGTGGTATATGTTTTATTAGTGTTACATTGGTTATGTCTGGGAATTCATGTCCTGTGTTTATTGCATGTGTGGCTAAATTGGATTTATATATATTTGGTTTTTTGTATGCATTTAGGTGTTCAAAATAACGTTTTTCAGCTGTTTTTCTGTTTGTCCTATATAACATTTATTGCAATCTTGGCATTCAATTTTTTTATATACCGTTGGTTGTTGTATTATCTTTGTTGTGTGAGCTATTTAGATTTTGTAATTTATTTTTATTAGTTTTGTATGCTATTTTTATATCTGTGTTTTTAAATAGTTTTGTTAGTTTTGTCATTTTATTATTTATATATGTGAATGTGGCCCATTTTTTGTTGTTGTTATTATTTATGTGTTGTTCAGTTTGATTAATTCTTAATTGTTCAGTTTTTATTTTGTATTTGATTTTATTTTCTATTTTGATCATAGTATTTTTATTGTATCCATTTGCATAACCAATTTGGTATATTATATTTCTTTCTTTGTCAGTTTCTTGTTTGTTTAGGGGTATTTTGTACATTCTGTTAAATAACGAATAAAATGCTGCCATTTTATGTTGTGGTGGGTGGTCAGAATGGTTAGGTATAATGATGTTAGTGGAAGTTGGTTTTCTATATATTGCATATTGTATGTGTTTATTGTATCTTGTGATGGTTATGTCTAAATAGTTGATTTTGTTATGTTTTTCTTTTTCTTCTGTGAATTGTATTTTGGGATGTATGTTATTGATTTGTTTCAGTATGTTCTCTGCATTTGTGTTTTTGTTATTTGATACATATAGTCCATCATCTAAATATCTTATCCATATGCCATCTGGGTCATGTGTTTTTATGATATTTTGCATTTTGGTGTCTATGTGTTGTAGGAATATATATATATATATATATATAACGCGCAGCGTAGTTAAATCAACATCAGTACGCCTTGAAAATGTTCCGGGATTACAGAACGAAACGTCGGCAATATAAGCATCACATACACGGATGCACCCAAAATCTTGCTACAACATACACACACACACACGTACACACACGACTTGTATTTCGATTAATGTTATAGGGATTGTTGTTTGAATAGTTATTCAAAATGTGAATAATTTAAGTAAATACACCTGTCATGATCCGAACGAGGCCTTTTAGTGTCACTTTCAGTAAACGATGGTGGAGACACTGAAAGGCCTCGTCTGACGCATTCCAGATAGCACTTTAGCAAGTAAACACGACAAAGTCGGAACTACGGAGACTCCAAATCTAAATAACAAAATGAAGATTATTTTATGATTCCCTACGTTTAGTAACTAACGTTACAGAACAAATTTTACGAAACTTATTTTGGACAAAACAAATTTATACTTATGCTATGATATTACTATCTTAATAATACTTATGTAATTAGGTTTTTAGAGGCCTAATTGTATAGACACGTTACGTAGATAATAAAATGGATTGGGAAAAGAAAGTAGGGAACTGTACCTTTATCCGTTCCTGTAGTGCATTTTCGATGTCTTTAATATGCGATTGTATCGATATGTTACGATGTGGAAAAGAAGAAGTGTACTAATTGTAAATTGTCCTATTTCTTAATGCAAAGCGAAAGTACTGTTGTTTTCGTTTGTAAGGTTAGGTGACAAAGGTTTTTGGTTTTCAGTTTACTGCTTAAATAAATAAAAGCCGTAGTCGAGGAAAACATAACGTTAAATAATGTATATACAATGCTTATAACACAGTAATATTTAAAATAAAAAACCTTACGTTTTTGAGTTCACAAACTAACAAAAATACAGCAGCAAATGTAAACTGAAAAGTACAGATATTTATGGTTAATGGAAAACACAAAAAACAATATATTAAGAAATGACAACCTACGCTCTACATATTGTACATGGGCATTTCTTTTGGTTAGGCACAAAACTTGTTGAAAAACCATTATTACCGGAACAACGAGTTTTGCCACAAAAAAGTGACACGGAGAGTAATAGGCAAGGGGTGGTACTTGGGTCACCCCGCCTTACTTTTGAGTTGTCGATTTGTTTTTTTTCGTAGTTTCCGCTATAAAAACGAGTTTTACATTACACACGTATCACTTTCCATGTGTAATATCAGTTCACAGAACAACATCAACTTTTTGGCGTCACAGGTACGCAACTGTGATATACTACTGCTACAATCATTGTTTTTCATTTATACAAAAGGACTAAGAACACCAACTGCAATCGCCAGCCAATTATTTTGCAACATACGAATTCAAAATCTGTATAATTCTTTCACCTAGAGAAAATTATGTGCGATATTTGTTAAAGATCAAAGCCAAACAATCGCATAATCGAAATATCGAATATGACTGCTGGAACGGATAAAGGTACAGTACCGAGAGTGGTTTTGGGGATTGGTAAACCTCTCCTCTGTGAGATAAAAAGAGCTAATGTGAAAAATTAAAATAAAATGTATTAAGTAGACACGTAGTTATTCGAATCAAATAATTAGGATAATTATTCATGTAAGTACCAACATGTTTAACAGTAGTACGCTACATCTTCAGACTACGAAATCACTTCTTGTAAATATTTCAAGTTTTCCCGTGGGTTCACGAATGGTTCAAATCTTTTACCTAATTTGGTGAAGTTATGTCCTCTTGGCGAGTAGGTCTCGGGCAGCCATCGAATGTTCAGCCCGCAGTGTGGGCTGTTTACAAGCGCAGTACATAGTCTATAGGGTACAGTTGAACTCATTTTCTGTGTTAGCTCTAGTAAAATGTGCGACCAGCCACGTGTTTGCGCACCCCATAAAGCGGCTTTGAAATATTTGAATTTGATGACCTGTACGAGCGTTAGTTGAAAACTTTGCGGAGCGACATCTATAGCTCAGTGGTAGAACTAAAGTCTTTCGTGTGCTGCAAGACGTACATATATTTCGCGTAAAACCCTGTTCATTTCCAGATATATTTGTCAATTTATTCACTTTTTACCAGCTGTTTTAAATTTCCATGACACGCGTGTTTTTAAAATGCACAAAATCAAACATCGTGTTGGGCTGAATTCTCTGTTAAAAACATTTTAGCGCCAATGGAAAATAAAAACGAAATTATAAATGTGTTAGGAGATCCTGTGCCTCCAGAAACAGCGGTAAGTGGGGCACACTCGAGTTTAAACGTGGTCGTACAAGCGCTGAAGACTATCCCAGCAGTGGACGTCCAAAAAGTGCAACAAGAAATGGCATTATTGAAAAAATTTCATAGGGTGTTTGAAGAGCGCTGACTGAGGAGTGGATGACGTTGCTGAAATCATAGGCATCTCATATGAGCGTGTGCATCATTCTTTAACTCAAGAACTTGGTGTGAAAAAACGTTGTGCAAGATAGCTGCCACATGTGGAGTTGTTGCAATTTTGGGGTCCAGTGCGGGGGGATCATCTTTAGTGCTCGTAAAAACACGTTTAAAGTCAAGTGCCTACTTACAAACCGATGGTTTTGAAGTTGCAACATCTCCTGTCACATTTACAATTTCGTTCTGAATTTCTGTTGGCGCTAAACAATTTTTAACAAAGAATCACTCCACAATGTTTGATTTTGTCCGTTTTCAAAACACGCATGACACGTCAATTTAAAACAGTTTCTAAACAATGAATAATTTGAGAGATATATTTGGAAGTTAACAGGAGTTCACATGAAATACAAATCTTGCTGCACACGAAAAATTTCAGTTTTACCGCAAAGCTACAGATGCCGCTACGCGAACTTTTCAACTGACCCTTGTAATGCTTATTTTACGAGAACTTTTTATTGAAGTCTCTGAAAAAACAATTAGACCGATTTAATTCCGTTTTTGGCAAGTACTTAATAACAAGTAAACAATTAAAGGCAGAGTTTTAACAAATTTGTACAAAATATTTAACACTTCCTGCTGGTGAAGAAGTGGACGAAAATTTTAACCAGTTTCCTGTCACTGTGTATTTTCTTTATACTTTAATTTAAGATGTGATATTTAGTTTTTCATGATTTCGTTAACTTTTAAACCTCTATTAACATAATCCTTGTACCTTCTCAATTATAACAAATAAATAACAAATAAAGAACTTTTTTCTGTTAGTTATTGTAGTTTTATTCAAAAAAATCTAAAACCACCGCAGAACACACCTGAATCCCCCCGAGAAGGAAGTCGTGACTGCGCCTCTCTTATGCGTTTTATAACTTAGTTGCAACGGTTTAAATTTCCGGTAAAAATACGAAAACACTCGCCTAAACTTTCCATTTCCGTATAGCATGATCACTTATCACTAGCAATAACACTTACCCTTTCAGCAAAATAAGCACATTTTTGTTGCGTAGTAACGGCGGCAAGCAGAAGAGTTGCCAACACCGATAGTACAGTAGCGACTTTCATGACGGAGTCAACTATGGTCTGATTGGTTTCCGAAAGCGTGCGAGACAGCTATATATCAACTGAAACAGCGAATGGCCTTGATATTTTCTATCCGCCTACAAATACGTAGTGGAAAGCCGTATTTTTCTCATTGTTTATTCATTTAGCCTATGTTCATTTGTTATTTTCGAGAAAAATAAATAATTTAATGAATAAAGTTGTGTTATTGGTTATAATCACAAACAGAATTAACACTGTTGCACAGCACTATAGAAAAATTATTCCGATTAGCGCTTTCAAGCTTCACAGTTTATCATGAGATCGGAAATAACAATAATGGAACTACACAACTTCTTTATAACCCCACTTACCCTACGGCGCATATACAGTTTCGTAAACAATCTTCACATTAAACGCCTTTTTCTGGCTTCTAGTAACTAACGAGTTCAGTCACCCGTTCGGTACTTTTAATAAAAAAATAAATGTAAAAAAATAGACATTATTAATAAACTATGTTTTATATTTTTTAGTAATAACATATTTTATATTTATTTGCATTTACGCTGTCTTCTTAGTTTTTATTACTGCCATTTTTTGAAATATAAAAGTATACATATATTAATTATTTACTCTACGAATTTCTTGCAGTATCCTGGATAATATTATACATTATCAAATTAAATTGCTTCTGCAATTTTTCATAATATTTTAATTATCCCTACGTACGTGTCAGTGATATTATTGTTGTTATTATTGTTATTAGTTTTATTGTTATTGTTGGTGTTATTATTAATAATAATATTAATATTATAATTATTGAAATACAATGTAACAAAATGTATAATTCTTGTTTTAATGCCCCACTGTTGTGAGCACCAATTTTGTAACAAAACGTAAAATTCGTGTTTGTTAACAAAATAAGAAAAATTTTTTTGTTTTTTTGAAAATATTTTTTGAGAATTGTTTTTGTTGGTTTTATTATTTAGTAATTAATTTTGGTGTAAAATTTTAAATCTGTTATCACTGTTTTTGACAATTATATCCCCTTTTGGTAACTAGAATTAAGTTCTGCGTTAATCAGATTGTCTACGGCACTGATCGGTTAACGGTTCTTCTTCTTCTGAGAGTATTCTCCTTTCACCTTGGTAATTGCCGCTTTTCGTGTAGTTCGTTGTTAAAATATTATCTTACGTTATGTTAATTATAATTTTTGAAAGAAATATAAGTCAAAATTATGAAACTCCAGTTTTTATTTAACAATTATTAAATAGATCGATATGAAATCGATTTTTCAACAGTTGTATCGACTTGTATCTCAGGGCGATCGATTATTTTTACATAAATTATTAATATTAAATTTAAGTTCTTTTAACGGTTATATTATATAGTCAGAGAAAGGGTAAGTTTAGGAAAGTATAACACTTACAATTAATAGCTTAAGAATTAAAAATACAAAGATTCATTCAATATTTATAATGTTTATAAATGTAAAATTTCGAACCATTTGACGTTGACGACGAAACTAGCTGTGGTATACTTTGAATTGTGGGAGTTAAAGATGGCTGCTTCAGTACTGCATATGTCAAAATGACGACTTCACGACAGAATTCTCTTCAAATAAAAGTAGTTTTTCCAGGTTTCCTCGTCTCAGCAGTAGTGATTATTCCTTCTGGTGTTAGTGGAGTTGTCCTTGTTCAGTGTTCTGTGATTCACCTCGTTGATTAGTGTTGTATAATGTTTGTAGTGCACTTTAGTCAATAAGGTCTAAAATGGCACGTTCCGTCTTTATATTCAGTATTATCGTTTTTATGTGTTTAAATTAATTAACTCACTTTTCCGATTCAATATTAGTTAATTCATTAGTTGTAATTGTTTATTGCACTAAATTTAATTGAGTTTTAAAGTTTTTCAAAATTTGCAATTTTTTACTTTGAATAGGCTAGTTTGATGAAAGCCATTTTTTCTTCCTTCGATATACGTTAATATTTGAGCTAGAGCTCGTCTCATGTGTACTCGACAAAGTCTAATAATCAACTGTTTTAACTTCCTTCTTCATCCGAAACGTCTTAGCCAAGTTAATATTAATAAAAATACATTGTTTTAAATTTTTAGCATTTCCGCTACATAACTGATTTTTACATTATACTACTGAATACATTTTTATTATTATTTAACTTTCTTAAATATTAAATACATAATCTCTTCCTTTAGTTCATTATGCTTGATTTGATACCAAATAAGATATTTTTACAAAGTTTTTTATCTAAAAATGCCATATTTACTGTATTTCTAACTGTAGGCTTTAAAATTTTACTTCCTGTCCTCTTAAAAGGTTTGCCATTTGTATTATGTTATAATTATGATTGTACAAAATCTCAGATTGGAATAACATGTTTATTTTCCATTAATTCCTTGTAATCTTATTAATTAGTTATCCTTTTTAAATATTATTCTTTAATTTGGGACTCCCCCCTTGGATTTTTCAGTTATTACATTTGCATTTGTTCCAATAATCTTTCATACCTTTTTCTAATATCTTTCTAAAGTATAGTAAGATCAAGAATCTTGTTTATAGAGGATTATGAAGGTTTGTTTTTTCCATTATAAAATAACTTTCGTGGGTGGACTTTTACTTATACCTCTAAAGACTTTTGTCTATATCTACTTCACATTATTTTCTGTTTTGGGTGTTATACTTTCATTAGTTAGATTTCTTTAGGGGTTTTATTCCTTTGTTACTAGGTTTATATTGGGTATTTCCCTACTTTGTCTTGTTCTTCCATGTGGTTTCTTCCATTTCAGTCCTTTTATTTTGGGGTGTCGGTTTGTTCTAGGTTTTTCCTTACTAATTACTTATTCTCCTACTTCGTTTCTTCGATAAAAATAGTTTTATTAGGTATGTCGGTTTGTTCTAGGTTTTGAATTACTTATTATTATCTTATCTTGTTTCTTCAAAATTAGTCCTTATATTTGGGGTGTCGGTTTGTTCTAGGTTTTGCCTTACTTACTCCTATCCTACCTGGGTATTTCCTTATTTTATCTTTTAGTTTTTTGGTTTATTTTTCATTACTCATAGGTGTTGCTTAGTTGTTTTTAATTTATTTTTATTTCTTCAAATTATGATTGCATTTTCTGTGGTACTTATTTGTTTTTATTTGGATTTTTCCTTCAATTCATTTTATTTTATTTTTATTTATGATCATTTTTCATTCGTTATAATGTGAATAATCTGTCATGCTACAATAATTATTTTGTTTATTGTTAATTTAATTATAACCTCTGAAGATACTTAATCTATCAGTGAAACGTACGTCAGGATAATTGAAATAATATCGACAAATTGCAGAAGTAATATAATTTGATAATATTCAGGCACATGGCAGGGTATACTCTCCATGATTATAGAAGAAACACAGATATACGGCAGGAACTGAATATTATGAGTATACTCGACAGGATCGCCCAGCATCGGCTGAATTGGTGGGAACATCTTTGCCGAATGGATGACTGCCGCATCCCAGAACAACGATGGAACTATTAGCCAGCGGTGGGGACGGAGAGGTCTAGGACGTCCGAGGAAGCGCAGGAGTGACCAGCTCTAATCTTTGCCTGTTTGAGACCGGAACAATCCAACATTGATTTAATCCTTGAAGATGATAATGATGATGAATATATAATATTAAAAGTGTTAATTATATACAATATAATTGTGTATTTAATATTTATGACAACTTTATCTCAAGATGTTTTTCTCTTATTTGAAACATGTTTTGGAACATATTTGTGAATTTTACAAGATTCAAAATCAGGAAGGCTGAGGATGGGAACACAGAGTGTCCCGAAACATGTTCCCCAATAGGAAAAAACATCTTGACGTAAAGTTATCATAAAAATTAAATATATTATATACATCAAGAAATAGACTGTAGCAAAAAGTGTTTGAATATAATTATGATACGATATAAATCTAAATAAACATGATTTAAATATACTGTTTCTTAAAAAGAAATAAGAATACCCATGGCTGGAACACTTGATTGTATCCATATTAGATATCTGCTTTTTATTAAAGAATTTTTGTAAAACTTAATGAAAAGGCATGTAAAATAGGACTCATAGTGAATGAAGGTAAGACGAAAACAATGGTGTCAAGAAGAATGATACACCCACTGTACAACACCAATAGCATTACGTGTTTGGTGAGAAGCAGTCTCTAGTTTCCAATACGAGTTTGGTCCTACTTCAGTGAAGATATTGACAAAATGACGGAATTGAGGAGAAGAACTACATTCGGGGAACAGAGCATACTTACTTTGCTTTGAATAAGGTCTTGAAGAATAAGTTAGGACCGCGGTCAGTTGCGACAGGGTCAAATAAAACCTGGTCAGTTGCAAACGAGGAAGACATTTGAACTCAATCAGTTACGATCAATTGCACTTTCATATTGATATTATAATAATACAGATATTACCTTTATAATTCTACTTATTCATGGTCTAACCTAACCTAACTTAACCCAACCTAACCTAATCTAACCTGATTTTTGGACTCAGTCAGTTGCGATCAATTGCACCTTCATATTAATATTATAATAATACAGATATTAACTTTATAATTCTATTCATTCATGGTCTAACCTAACCTAACTTAACCCAACCTAACCTAACCTAACATAACATAACCTAATCTGACCTGACCTAACCTAATCTAATCTAACTTAACCTAACATAACCTAACCTAACCTAACATTTGAACTCAGTCAGTTGCGATCAATTGCACTTTCATATTAATATTACAATAATACAGATATTACCTTTATAATTCTATTCATTCATGGTCTAACCTAACCTAACTTAACCCAACCTAACCTAACCTAACCTAACCTAACCTAACCTGACCTGACCTAACCTAACCCAACCTGACCTGACCTAACCTAACCTAACCTAACATTTCAACTCAGTCAGTTGCGATCAATTGCATTTCCATATTAATATTATAATAATACCTTTATAATTCTATTCATTCATGGTCTAACCTAACCTAACTTAACCTAACCTAACCTAACCTAACCTGACCTGACCTAATCTAATCTAACCTAACCTAACCTAACCTAAAGTAGCAAAAGTATTGGAAGGAAGAGATTGCACAAACAAAAAATTGCATAATTGAAATTTCATCGAAATTAAGAATAGCAAGGTTTTTAAATGACGTATTCGGTCAGTAAGTGAAAGTGCGAGGCGCCATTGACGGCGTAAGAATAAGTAAAAACGTTGTTTCGTCGCAACTGATCGAGACCGGTTAGTAATGGAAAGTACCAATCAGCGAAGGTCACGTATTATTAGACCGTCCATAGACCAGTAGTATCGTATGGCGGTGAAACCTGGGCCCTTAATTGTTTGCCAGTTAAAATTTCATATGTCAAAATGGAATATTACGATGGACAAAAAAAATATTTAATGTACGACAAAAATTGCATGATATGGTGACCTAAGCATTACCTCTTTCATTAAGATATAAAGTTTGGTAAGAAAGCTGAATGAAGAATACACAAAGATGGGATTGGAAATAAACATAAAAAAGACTGAATATTTGGCAATTAGAGATGAAGAAACAACAGATTAAAAGTAGACGAAAATGTTAAAATTAGAGGAACAGAGAAATTCAAGTACCTAGGATTCACACTGAGTAAATAAGGTACAACGGAAGAGGAAATAAAAAGTAGATTAGGGCAGACTAGAACAGGGATTAGACAATTACACAGTGTTATATAGGACAAAAAGATTAGAAAAAGCACCAAAAAATGATATATCGGACCATAGCCCAAAGCATTATGATGTATGCAGCGGAAGTATGGGTTATTAACAAAAATAATGAAAGAAATATTCTTGGAACGGAGATGCAATATTGGAAGATGAGATGTGGAATAACGAGAGCAGACCGAATAACAAACGAGGAGATCAGAAGAAGAATGGAAACGGAAAGAAGTGTAATCGATTACATCGAAGAAAAAAGATTGGTGTGGTACGGTCATGTCCGGAGAGCCCAAAATAGGTGGATCAACAAAGTGACGGAATGGAGTCCATTAAGAAGGAGAAAAGGGGGAAGACCGAGAAGATCTTGGAGGGACGAAGTGGATGAACTTATGCAACGTATAGGACTTGAGGAAGGACAATGGGAACATCGGGAGAATTGGAAAGACAGGTTGAAAGAAGAGAGACGGCACTAGCTGTAGCAACCCTATTATATATATATATATATATATATATATATATATATAAAGTTTGTAATGTCTAAGTCATGTAGTGAGAATTGAAGACCGAAGGACTGTCAAAAGCTCTACAAAACTTCTGCTGGTGAAGTGCAACCTTGGGGATGGCTTAGGAGTCTATGGAGAGACAGCGTTCTCGGCGGTCTCCAGTAGTTCAGGATAAATATCTGCCTTATTCCTGGACCGATCTGGTTGAGCGACAATGGTTGAGCAGCCCAAGAACAGTTACACGTGTCTGTTGCGCCAGTGAACAAAAGTCACTCTGTGACTACGTACACCGTATAAAAAGGTTAATAACGTAAATAGGCTACTGGTTGAAGAACGATAAAAAGGTTAGTTACTGTAGGAACGGGTTTAACAGTAGGAGGGTCAATTGAGAAGTTTGTGGAGCAACTCCAGCGGTAGAACTAAAATTTGCTATGTTTTGTAAGATTCATATTTTATATAGACATCTATTAATTTTCAGTTTCTGCAAAGCTGGATGCCGCATTTAGAGTTTCTTATTTTTCGGGCATCCACTGCAAAGATTACCTTCAGTGTTCATACGACTACAGTTAAGAAAGAGTATTCACTTACAAATTATTGTTTTTGAGTGCGCAACATCTTATAAAAAACGTCTATCACTTTGTTGTGAATTTCCGTTGTGTGCTAGATGTTCCGTTGTGTGCTAGATGTTCCGTGTGTGCTAGATGTTCCGTTGTGTGCTAGGTGTTCCGTTGTGTGCTAGACGCTAGACCTTTTTCAAAAGCAATTGTTGATTTTGTCCATTTCTCAAAACATGCGCGACACGTTTATTTGTAACTGGTGATAAATAATGAATAAACTGAGAGACAAATTTGGAATTTACCGGCTTTTAAATAAAATAGAATCTTAAGAAACACAAAACAATTTAGTTTTACCGCTAAGCAACAATGAGCTAAGTTCTACCAAATGCAACAATTAAAAACATTAAGACAATTTTTAGTTATCAAACGTTTATTAGTAGATTACAGAATCGTTACGAAGAACATCACTTGTACTTACAACAAAGGTAGTGAATCCCAATAATTTACCTCAGTCATCAAATGAGATAAAACTATTATTTTTGATGGGGCAGGATCTCTTAAAATATTTACAATTTCATTCTGGATTTTATGGCTTTCAAATATCAGCAGATAAAAATAAAACCACGGCATTTAGATGGAAGCAACCGGTAAGAACTAAGATGAAACTATAACTAAGAACCGGTATAACTATACATGGAAAGATTATGGTTCAAGTTCAGCATTTCAATTGCTTGGGATGTTTCATTTCTTATTTTTAATGTAGCTGTCAATTGTTCTACAGATATTCCTAAAATTGTTTAATTTTTAATCGAAATCAATTTTTGTCTCATATGTAACGAAACAAGGAAAAGTTTTCTTAACATTGTAGTGGTATAAGTTTTGTTGTATGGAGATAAAGCCAGAGTTGTGACAGAAAGAGAGAAAGGTAAGGTTCAGGCAGCGGAGATGAAGTTTATGAGGAGTAGTTTGGGGTGTGCCATTTTCGGTAGAAAGAATATGTCGATGTGAGAACGAAACTGAGGGTCGACCCATTGTTGGAACAGCTAATGAGCAACAAAAGAAGGTGGTGTGAACCATTTAGGAAGAATGGCGGGCGGGTGGCAGGATTCCAGTGCTAGCAAAGGACCGGTGAGGAAGGGAGATGTAGGTCGGGCGAGAGCGAAGTGAGTCCTGGAACAGGTTCAGGATAAACTTAATCCTTGAAGTTGATGATGATAATGATGATTCAAACTTTTGTTGAGCCTTGATCGTTTTTACCAAACAATTCAATCAAAGCACGAAGTTTGTAAATTTTAAAAACACGCGTGATCCGTACATTCTAAGCTGCCGGCAAACAATGAATAAATTGAAAATTAACAGCTATTTATAACAAATATGAATCTTAAAACTAACAAAAATTTTAGTTCTTCCGTTAAGTTACAGATGTCGCTCCTCGTACTTTTCATGTACTTTTCATTGTCTTGTTCCTGTTGGACAATTAATAAGGTCGCCATGGAGTCACGAACCGATGCGAAAACAAGCAGTGTTATATAGATAAACAAAATAACTATGAAGACAATCTGCAAACAATTGCCGAACATAATCACCACCAGCTCTTCGAATTGTGCTTGAAAGAGTTTTGAGTAACCTAACAGTCAACCAGTAGTTTAACGATTCTCAAGTACAATTTACGTTTTGTTTTATATAATTAGAAACATGTAATTATTTGTTTCAAGGCCGTTCTTAATTACCATGAATTTCTCACGCCACTATCTCGTATCTAGCAAATAGTGTTTGATAATAGTATCTTTCAAAAGTGTAATAAATAAACGTAAATTACAGTCGCGCAAAACTACGATGAAATAATACTTTGCAATAGCGCATAATATTTGACTGTAGTACCTGTTTCCGTTCGATATATTTATGACTGTTTTGCGTTTGTGTGAAACAATCTGATATATGCCGCAGCAATACGAAGACCGTCGACAACGTATTCGTGAAACGCTGTTGATCACAGTGTAAGTATAACTTACTATATTTAGTAAGTTCTGTGGGCCTTAACCACAGTACTGTGGTCCTAACGTACGACACCCGCGTTAGGTTTGACTCATTTTACCCACTGAAGATGGCAGCCCGTGATGCTGCTGAAAACCTTGGACCACGGCCAAACAGACCGGAAGTAAGTTTCAATTTAAATGACACCGGCCGTGTAAGCCTTCGAGGAACAACATAACTTACTATACTTTGAACATACAAAGTTTCTGCAAAATAGGCGTTGATTGCAGTGCTCTGAAGACAACGTAGAGTGAAAGTATTACGTATTTAACTATTTATTTGTACTGCAGATTATTGTAAGTTTATTAAAATTGCGTGACTTTTTTATTTTATCTTTTGACAGTGCGTATTATACAGTTCTATGGCTGGAACTATTTCACAGAAACGTCCTGTTACGACGGTCAACCAAATCGTCGTATGGTTCAATGGAAAAAAATAAAGACACCAGTTAAGCTACCAATAACCAGCTTTAATTATCACAGTTAATAAATTGTAATCAACAAGATAGTCCCTTACAACAATTGAAATAAAATTTGTCCACACGCAATAATAATGTCAACTATAAAGAATTGAGCACTAATTATAACACAACAACACTTTGCTACAATACTTCAACATCCACTCGATCCGCGCTAAGGAAAATCGCTCAACACAACTTACTGACAAGCCGGCTGGTATGGTTTTTGTATAGGTAGCGCACGCCTTCTGGAAACTTTCCATCCTCAATGTGGTGTGCCAGCACTGCGTATTTCAAGTGTTATCGAGAGTACTCTGGAATGTACTTGAACCCGGCCTTGTCTGAGGCAACACCTACACCAGACGCTCTCAGCTGTTCTAGGCGATTCCATGCATTATAGTGTTCTTCTGCTATTCTCAAACCGAAGATTGGTCGTTGTCGTTGATTTCAAAGATAAGGCCTTGCTACCTTTCCGGTCAGCACATTCCACTTCTTCATACGGCTACCGACACTGCGACTTCCAACAGGGACAAACTGAGAGTTAGCAGCTTTGGCAATCTCTCATCTGCCGTTTTAAATAAATAATATTTTTCTTCTTCTTGTCTTCCGCAGCCCAGGAGTTGGTGGAGTTGCAATTTGATCCCTTCCGAAGACAGTCCTTTACTTACCACATACTTCCTTCCTCTGTTAATCTCACTGAGATATTCTTATCTGGGCCTGCCGCTCAATGATCCCTTGCTCAGGACAGTAAACCAGTTTGGATTATGTAGCTGGTAACTAACCATATTGCTTCCCTACTGCAATAGCTTTAAGTAGAATAAATTCTTCATCCACTCTCTTTGAAGCCTCATCATTATGCACACTTCCTGTCCACGGTATTTTAAGGCCCTCCTTCAAAACCACATTTCAAAAGCCTCAAGGTCTCTAATTTCCTAAGGGCCCAGGTTACCGAGCTATACGTGCGCATTTTCCAAATGAAGATTTTTGTAAATTCCTTCCTGGACGTATTTATGGACGCCAGAAGAGACCTTTTCTTGAAAAATATTCCTTTTGCTTGTGTAATTCCACACTTTTACATTATTGGTAGATCTCCCATCCGATGTAAATGCAGCTTCCAAGATATTTAAAGATATCAACTTTTACCAGCTTTTTAATATCCCACTACGTTACTCAAGCATTTCCTCAATGAGTGTGAACCAGTTTGAATGGCACGGCAGGTGAACAACCGTACTGCTTTTCCTTTCACCAATGGTCTTAATCGGAATCTTTCCTACATCAAGAAGAGACTGCATATGACCAATTCCTAATTGATCTTCAATACCGGGTAAGAAAAAGAGGAAACCAGGTGGCGACGACTGACCTTGAAGACGGTGCTGGAAGCGTACCAGTGAGAGCCACCTCGGGATCGGTTGGCTGTTGCTGCGGGCCAGTCAAACGACAGGTGCAGTCTTGAAAGTTATATAGGACTCAAGACACCTCTAGTGTTTGAGCATAGCCGAGGCCGGCTGCCAGGGTAAACAAAAGACAGCGTTTTTGTCTAAGCGTAGAGAAAGTCTTCAACCGTATCGTGGAACGAGGATGTCTTGCCTGTACAAGCTTAGGGTAATCCTTCTCCCAGTTTGCTACGTTCGATTGATTACCAGCTTTCTGCAAGACCGTAGCTTCTGTGATATAGACCGTGGCGCAACTCAGCAAGTTTTGGCGTGTGCTTTCTAGTCGGACGATGACCCTCCCCCTTCTAGGTAAGCTCATAGTAAACACACACATGTGTCGCCTGTCGTTGCCTACGCCTGTCCCGTTTGGGAACACCTGGCCACTTGCCACAGAAAGTTGCTCCAGAGAGTTGTCAAGCGGGGGCTTAAACTTGTATACAAAGTCCACCGCAGGTTCTCTTCTCGAGCTGTCAGCAGAGGACACGGTGACTGCTGTCTCAATGACAGGTTGAAAAGTCTGGTGTGCAGATTCCATGGTCGGGCGGCGCAAGTCGCCTAAAAACCCCTAATCTCCGGGCTGGACAGATACAATCCAAGGGGAAGGTGAGTCTTGGAAGCGACCCTGTTTGTTATCCCCGGTCTTTTAATCCACCAATCGATGGAAGCATGATTGAGGCAAAATATATAACTGCAAGCAGACAAATCAATGGCCTATTACGAAATATAAAAAAACTATGATGAATAAATACCTGTGACTTTAGAAATCAACAGTAAAATTCTTCGTATTGTTTAAATTAGCAGCCATCCTTCTATTTCTTTTATGAATTTGCTAACTGCTATAATTTTTTATTGTTCGACTAAGCTTTTCGTCATTACTGACATCTTCAGGTCTTAAACAACCTAAGACCTGACCTAAACAGGTCTACGTTGTTTAAGACCTGAAGATGTCAGTAATGACGAAAAGCTTAGTCGAACAATAAAAAATTATAGCAGTTAGCAAATTCATAAAAGAAACAACAGTAAAATGTATTGACATATACTGTTCACAAAGTTTGCATAACGGTGGAAAATAAGTCAAGTAACCCAGATGTAGAGGTAGAATGTTGGAGACTTACAACGTGCTGTAGAAGACTAAGAAAGTAAAGTAGACTCGCACCTATACTGCTGTAGATACGTGCTGTAGATATGCTGAGTAAATGTCAAATATAGGAAAACGTTCAAGACGAAGAAACAAAAGTAGAAGGAATAAGATTGCATGAAAGAAAAACGTGGTGGAAACAATTGAGGATAAAGGCATCGCGGACTGGAATGGTTTGGATAAACAAAGTTGGAAAATACTATGCTAGTATGTCAGTTGTAAAATAACTCGCTTAAGTAATAATAATCATCATTATCACGACAATTTTATTAAAATAAACCAAGCCGGTACATGATATACATAATTTTTTATTTATTAAATCATACTGTATAATAGGTTCATATTCATGTAAAAATAATTATTGTTGAAGAAGCAATTTCCATGACAACAACGGGAGAATAAATATATTCGGCATATACTGGGTCATGGTTTTAAGACCCCTTGGTGACGCACATGATGTTACCAACCGGTGGCACTGGCAAGCACGCAAGCCCGTCGCAGCAGGCTATGAATTGACACTGCAACACAGAGATGCATATATAAAAATATTTATTATTATAACACTACCTATAATTAATTTTCACTTAGTACACGAATTTTATTTACCAATTAGCCTACAGAATTTTTTGTGTATGACTTATCGCAAGACGAGTACCTCCATATTCATCAGGCTCTGCTATAGATAACGTTCCAAAAAGAAGGTAAACTTCAGGAAATGGTTCTACTCATTATACGGAAGAAATGTAACCAACAAACATATTTCGAGGAACGTTTATTGTCAATGTGTATAAATGTATACCCTCTATATATATTTCTAGTGGATCATCCACGAGAATGGTCTTTCAGAGCTCATTGAAAAGATAAATATAAATAAAAATTAATATAAAAATGAAGAAGTTTAGCAAGTTAAATTGAAGTTTGGATATAAAGAAATTTAAAAATCCAAGTCAACACAAATACAGTATATCAGTATTATCAAAATTATTAACTTTATTAATAAATAGGCTTTGTAATTATAACAAAACCAACTAAATTATATAAAACATTAGTTATACGTAACATGCATTACGCATATATACAACAAGTTTTTATAAATTATTGATTTTAAATTGATTTGATTACTTCTTTATATATTTTATATGTGAAGATGACGGCACAGAAATGACAACGAATCGGCCACTAAGGAATTAAGAGATCATCTTCACATCAAAGAATAAATTAGTATAACACAGGATCAAACAAAACAGATACATACCGTCACAATAAACAACAATAGTAACAAAAGCAACGCAGGAACACCATGCCGTAGCGCCTCCGTTCACATTGAAACGACCGGGGTATGTTGACTTTGTTACTATCATTAATTAGGCTGAAGGTGAATTGCGACACTGGTTTAGTGTTTACACAAATAGTCATATTGTCTCACCGTCGATTAGGTAGAAAAAGGGTCAGATCGGTAAGGATGAGCATAAGTAAACCCTCAACCGTGCGGGAAGATAAATGACCTTGGCAACTGGCATGCGTTGACAATTAATAAAGTAAACCCTTCTCGTACAAGTTGTTTCATTTGCTTTTCCACTGTAGAATTTCTGAGGATACAGGTTTTATACGTAATGATGAACATTTGCTATACTTTGGTAGTAAAACGAATATTGGTGCAGTAAAATTTTCATTCGTGATAATATCTGCAAAATATATGTTAACGTATCAAACAAATTAAAGCCTGTAAATGTCTGACAATGTGTCTTAGTTTTTGTCAGGTTAGGATGAAAGTTTTTAGAAGTTTGAATAATTTTTAAAATAATGAATCAAATTAACCGACTTTTAAACTACAAAAGACTATTATAATTAATAATTATAAAAATAATTATTGTAATAGGATATTTATAAAATGATATGGCAAGAATCCTGACTATCTCATTTTCGGTGAAGAAAATAAGGAGATCCAACTTTGAAGCTAGTCTTGTCCCCCCTCACTAGAACAGATCCTAGTGACGTCACTGTGTTTAATACGCATAACTAGTTTTTACGAATATTAGGTGCCTACTTAGTATAAATTTGTGTTTAATTTACTGAAAAATATTTTCAATAATATTTATACTTTAAATTTACAGCCATACAATTTTAAATAGCGCAAAACGTATTTAAAAACAGCGATGACTTTTTCAAATACTTCGCAGTTTGAAATGCTTATATTTAAACTTTTTTTGGCGCTATCAAATTCTGCTGCTTACTTCGTGATAATGTATGTTCGGCACTAAAGAGAAAGGAATGTTTTGGCAGGATAGAGTTAATTTAATAATTAAAACTAAATCAGGTGATAAATATTTTGAAAGACACGGGACGGTAGTAGGCTATAACGCGAACAGTGCAAGGTCTGTTATATTCCTACGCGGTTGTGGTGTGATAATTTATCTCCACGCCATTTATTAATACATTTGTTTCATGGTGACGGAAACTGTCTATTTTGATTGCATTTTCTATGAATTCATTGTTTTATCTGAAGACGACCTCTGATTTGGTTAAGGATCAAAACGTTCACTACCAAACCAACCTGGACACTATTGTTAATGAGTGCGCTGTCGGTTACCGTGTGGTGTACACCGAAAATTGTTGTGTGCGTACTTTGTGTAGTGTAATTGTGTTTCGCGTTATGTGGATTTTAATATTTTTAATATATTGACGACTGTGCCATCGTATGATGGTATGAAGAGACTTTTTTAAATATTCTTAGGATGGGACAAGTGTCCCGAAACATGTCAATTGTATAAAGACATTTACTTGAGCCACAGACGGTGAGTTACATAGCGTTTAGTTGGACACTGTGCTATGGCTGAGGTCCAAAAATCGTATAATTCATAATAACAATAATTACAGGTCATCATCTTTTTGTGTAAAGAATCAACCTTAAGATTTCATAAAGTAATGTCTGTGCCAGTGTTACTGTATGGTTCTGAAACTTGGGATCCGGCGAGAAAACATCTGAGCAGAGTACCCGGCATCGGAAACAAGATCCTTGCTATCTGTTAAAGAGTGCACACAAAGAGATAGACTTTACAATAAAGACATTTGTACTGGATTGAACGTTTTTCATATCCAAGATCGTATTGCAGAGAACGAACGGAGATAAATTGCTCATATAAACAGCATACAGGATGGCAGGTTGGCTAAGGAAATTTGGTAATAAAAGCCTGTTGGACAGCGAAGTATAAGAAGCGCTGGGAAGCGTTGGAGAAGTGTATATATACCTTTGGGACCGGAAGAGGTGATTCGCCTAGTCCCTTGTAGAACAAAGTAAGAAGAAAATAATAAGAAGAAGAAGAAGAAGAAGAAGAAGAAGAAGAAGAAGAAGAAGAAGAAGAAGAAGAAGAAGAAGAAGAAGAAGAAGAAGAAGACGGAGAAGATTGTTTTGATAAGAAATAACGACCGCCAATAAGTAAACCTTGTGACTTCTTCTAATATACAATTGTCTACTACTGTCTTTGCTTGTGTTGGCCTAGATTAAAAATATAGTTAAACCTATGCGACGGTAGAAAATGTAGGTAGGGTTAAACACAAATACTTTCAGCTGTTACATTGTAACGTTGTAACGTTAATAGAACTTAACGTTGGGACAAGAACAGGGAAAATCAGGTTAATTGTAAACAAGAAGAAGAAGAAGAAGAAGAAGAAGAAGAAGAAGAAGAAGAAGAAGAAGAAGAAGAAGAAGAAGAAGAAGAAGAAGAAGAAGAAGAAGAAGAAGAAGAAGAAGAAGTTTCATATCTTATTTTCATAAACTGTGTCCGGATACTAAAGCCAGTGTGTAAGCTGCAATCAGACATTGGTCGCTTTTGCCTAAATTATGTTGTTCGAGGTACAAAAACGAATACGGTATTCATAGTGGTGTCATACATGTTAAGCAACTTACACTTTGATTAATGCCCGCACATGGCGCGTGCTGAGCTGAGAACACTGCAGTCACAAGAATCGCCAGAACCAGCAACGCAACAGTAATCTTCATGTCGATATCAACTGTCGCCTCATGCTCTTCGGTGTTGACGAATATATACAAAACGTAGCGGGGAATAACTTTTGAAAAATCGAAAATTTTATAAAAATGTAATATCACCTCATGTTTAATATTCATTCATTACTTTTGACACTATCAAACGGTGCTTTGCAGTTTTTTCTACATACATATTAATATGTTCCCGTAACCGATAACTTTTACCCTAATTATTTAAAACGATCATGAATGAAGAGACGATGTACGATTATATACAAACTAAAATAGGCATTAGACAATTTATTAAAATATATAATTAAAAATTAATGAATTTAGAGAGTCATCATTGTCAGTGAATGAATTAATGAATACATCATCGTCAAATATGACATTATATATAACCCAAGTTAGGGACAGTAAGAGCTTCACGGGGGATGGGTAGAGATTTCAAACATAAGCGGTCATAATGATTAAATCATTGGTCTCATCATCTGCAGTGCTAGACACGTGTTTATTATATCAGTGCTTTCCAACTTAGACGACCTCAACTTATCTCATCCTCGGACGACCCACGTATTACTACCAATGGCTTTATAGTTCAGTGCCGCATTCGGCAATCGATCTTCTGTCATCCTTTGCAGAGGATCCCATCAATGTCTTCTGTAAATTGAAATAATTTCACTTACGTCCTTTACTTTGAGTTCCGCTCTTATTCTATCTCGCAATGTATAATTTAAACTATTTCGAAGAAACTGCGTTTTAGCACTCTGAATTTTGCCGCATTTCTTTTTTTGATGTGACCCACGACTCACTCGCATATGTTAATGTGGGTATTGCAATTGTCTTATAAAATTTAAACCTTGCGCTGTGTCTTGTTTTATTTCTAAGATTTCTATGGATCGTACAACAAATATTCCTAATATTTATCTTCTTTTCTACATCATATTCAGGCTCATAGCTTACTGCATAGCCGAGATATTTATAACGGGTCACTTGTTCTAAACTGCTGTTGTTTGTAACTTTCTTACTCCTCACTGGATATTTACCTTTAAAGGCCATGGTTTTGGTCTTACTTACTGAAATCGTCAATGAGTACCCTCTTGCCACTTCTTGTAACTGAAACATAGCTCTTTGTAAATCATGCTCATTTTCTTGAATAAGAACTATGTCACCCGCATATAGCAGGGAACCCATATAAATTGATTTGTTAAGCTGTATTCTCGAAGTCACTCTGGAAGTCCATGCTCTCAACATGTCTTCGATATATTTATAATACTTGTAGTACCCAAAGCAGCCTCGGAATTGTTTGTATATTTGAAGGTATATATGTGACACACTGACACGTGATGTATGTATTCGTAATTTAATTGTTTATCTCTCGAGTCTAGTTGTAAGATTGTGTATAATGAGTTAAAGAAATTTTGACTGAGTCAGTCTTTCTATTCTCATCTCAACAATCCAACAGCCTACCCCATTCTCAGCGTACGGCGTGATTATAATACGGAAGTGATTTAAAAAAAGGAAATTTATAGCTTTGCAAGCATATGAAAATTTATTTAGATTGCTTAAAGTTTGGACTGTAACGAAAGACAAGGCCAGTCGCATTGAAGCGGCTGAAATGCGATTTCTCAGGCACGTGGCAGCTTATACTATCCATGATCGTAGAAGAAACACAGATGTACGACAGAAACGGAATATTCTGAGTATACTCAACAGGATCGCCCAGTATCGGCTAAATTGGTGTGAAAGTCTTTGCTGAATGGATGACTGCCGCATCCCCAAACAAATCTGGAACTATAAGCCGAGGGGACGGAGAGGTGTGGAACGTCCGAGGAAGCGCTGGAGTGACCAGCTGTAATCTTTGCCTATTTGAGACCGGAACAAAGCATCCTTGGTTTAATCGTGAAGAAGATGATGATGATGATGATCACTTACAGTATCGTTTAAGGTGTCATTTTAAAGCAAAAGACATCAAGTTTGACTCACGTAGTACTGTCATTAGAAATGCAGTCACCAGAAGCGCTAGCACCATTGTTGTTCCAAATGGCTAAATTCACAGGTGCGGAACGTGCTCGTTGTGTGTTTTGGTTTCATGAAACGTAGTCAGCTACTACAGTCCAAAGTAATTTCCGTACTGAGTGTGGTAAATATTCTCCAAGTAGACCTACGATTTACTTTTGGCACAAAAGGCACCAAACCTTTGTTTAGACTGGTTGTTCTGTACGACATAGAAAATCAACAGAGCGCCCGCAAGATTCTGATGCCGCTGTAGAACAGCTTAGAGCAGTGGTTCCCAAACTTTTCAGTCCGCGGAACCCCCTCAAAAAATTAAAAATTACACACCCCGTCTGAGTTATGAAATAAAACAAACAGTAAATATGATAGAACCTCTTCTATTTTAATTAAAATATATTAAAATTAAAATTATTTTAACTCGCAAAATTATAATATTAATGACATCGAACATAGCTTAATGTGGACAATGAAGCTGCTTTTGATCAATTAGCTCTGCAATATTATGTTTACTGTCTGATAATTTCAGTATTACGTCACTCTCGACATCAAGTTTATTTCTTAACTTTGCCAACCCCGGCTCTACCTTTCCAACCACACATGTCGAAATCCAGCTAATTAGGCGTAAAACCAGCAACATGGAAAAACGTTATGCTTAGTGCTTATAAGTGGACTAAAACAGCGCCATCAGTTCTGCCTTGATGCGGCGTTCTAGTCAGTTCGGCCGACAAACAGATCTGCTACGCAACATGATTTAAAGATGTTATTAAAGCCATTGGTTTGAAATTTCTTCTACAATTAATTTGCACCAAAAATAAAATACTGGATTCTTCTCCTAATTGTTTTAGGATTTTAAAATTTAGATTTTAGACTACACAAGTCTATTATACTTTTTCTTAAAAGTGTCCGTGGATCCCAGGTTGGGAACCACTGGTTCAGAAAAAGTAGCCCTACGAAATCAACATGGCATGCTTCTCGTGAGACTGGCATACCACAACCAACCGTTTGGCATGTATAACACAACACGTTTGGCATGTACACCACAACACGGCATGCTTCTCGTGAGACTGGCATAACACAACCAACAGTTTAGCATGTATAACACAAACGTTTGGAATGTATACCATAAAACGGCATGCGTCTCGTGAGACTCGCATACCACAACCAACCGTTTGGCATGTATACCACAACAAGGCATGCTTCTCGTGAGACTGGCGTACCACAACCAACAGTTTGGCATGTATACCACAACACGGCATGCTTCTCGTGATAGTGGCATACCACAACCAACCTTTTGGCATGTATACCACAACACGGCATGCTTCTCGTGAGACTGGCGTACCACAACCAACCGTTTGGCATGTATACCACAACACGGCATGCTTATCGTGAGACTGGCATACCACAGCCAACCGTTTGGCATGAATAACACAAACGTTTGGCATGTATACCACAACACGGGATGCTTATCGTGAGACTGGCATACCACAACCAACCGTTTGGCTTGTATAACACAAACGTTTGCACCTTAAAACAAACACACTTTCCATTATATACAATATTAACGAAGCAGATAAAGTCGCTCGTGAACACTTCTGTTGGATCGAACAGAAGCCAATGAGACATTCCTGGACAGTGTAATCTTTACCGCTGAGTCAATATTTTACATAAGTAACAAGGTGAACACCCAAAACTGGTGGGTCTGGGGTAGCACAAATCCACATGAAACATTTCAGCCCAGAAGTGAGTGTTGTTTTGTGCCTTCAGCAAATTTAAAGCGTATGGTCCGTTATTTTTGATGAATAAAAATATAAATGGTATGGTGTATCATCATACACTTGAAAAAAACCTCATTCCTTGTTCCTGAAGATGACCACGATTGCCGGCTTCCCTACCAGCAAGACGGTTAACAACTTATTCCCCATCGTTATGTTGGTTGTGCAGGGGATGGCCTCCTCAAACCCAAGATTTGATGTTGCCGTGTTTTTTTTTTTTTTTTTTGGTGGCGGGGTTATTAAAAATTGAGTGTTTGTTCCACCTTTACCTGTTGATCTTCCTGAGCTGAGAAATTGCATTTACGCCGCAGTTGCAGAAGTGACACCCGACGTACTGGCTTGAGACTGAAATGAAATTGACTTCATAAGAGTAGTTGTCTGACGGATCACAAACGGTGCTCACATCAAACCTAAATGACTGTTTTATAAAAAAAGAACGTGATGTGTTTTGTTTAAAATGGCATCTCAAGCGACTCTGTAAGTCATCTGAATATATTTCTGTATGCTATGAAATTCGCAAAGTAGTTTTGGAGTCACTCTTATGTTGCTGCATCAGAGTGTTAGAAAGGGACGACGTATGTTTACTTGTAAATTTTCTCAAGTTTAACAACCAAATGCAGACACTATTGATTAATGGCGATTACTGGCACACATAAATTATAACGCTTATGTTTTGTAGTGGATTTAACCTCTTGCCAGAGAATATACTGGCAATTGGCGACAAGAAGATAAAGTTGTATTCTCACGTAGGCTTCCGCGGCCGGTATCAATTATGTTTTTGAATTCTTCTTCCGTTATGGACTGGATCAAAAATGTCTTGTATGATAACGTTTCACTCATATTACAATGAGTATCCTCAGGTCTAAGTGTCAAAAACGGCGGCAAGCGAACTCAGTAATATAGTGTAGAAGTGGCGGTGGGTGGTCCGGTAAGCGGACCCTGCCCTGTACGCGTTACGCTGTGTGCATTTCTTGTGCGGTCAGTCAACCCGCGTGCAGTCAAACCAGAAAGTAAAGGGTACCAAGTCGTACTAAGCGTGGCGGTTTCTCTGTTGATGTTGTCATTTTGTTTATTAATTTCTGTTGCTTCTAGGTTCAATCTATCATAATACCTGTTACATGACCTTATTACAGATGCGTATTGTGATTAGTTAAGGCTGAATGTTCAGCAACTGCAGACTTTTCAACCGCCGAGTTCTTCGTATGTCTGATATGTTCTTGGACTCTTGTGGAAGACCGTCTGACCAATGTAAACCTTTCGGCAACTGCATGGAATTTTGTAGATACCTTCCGTGTTGAACGGGATTTTGTCTTTGATTGTAAAGTGGTGAACGGTTGATACGGTGGGAACGGCCCAACCTTTGACCAAGCATTTGACGTTGGTCGAAAAAAGAGTCTACACTTAATGTTGGCCGCGGAAATGGGACAAGAACCGAACAACAAAGTGCAGAAATGTGTAACGGCAAAAGAGGTCTTTGGAAGTGTATGGGGAAACTGTTCTGATAGTGGAAACAGGACTTCCCGGAGTCAGACTTAAGGTAAAAACTGAAGACCATTTACCATTTCAGGGAATACGCTTAGTTAGTGATCAATGTTACGCTTACGATATATAACTCGTGAGTGGCTGGGTGACGCCTTCGACGCACTGCTTGAACAATAGTATTACGCAACGCTCGCGCACGTTCTCAACTTTTCCAGTCGCGCCTTCCATTGCCGCAGATGCGACCTCATCCTTCCTATACCTGAGGGCCATCAGCACCACAGAACCTCCATCGCCTATTCGGGTCAAACGCTCTCGGGCAATTCTCGATGACCCGCCATAAAGCCATCCTTGTTATGAATTCTGTCCATAGTTCCAGATTTTACCATGTAAAAACTGTATTTTCCTTCCATCCACAGATTGTCTGCCTAGCAAGCTGCTTGTCGCTCTGTTACCTTTGTCACCGACACGGAGGCTCTCTGCCTCGTGGAGAGCGACTGACACTTCACGCCGTCTCTTTCCTGAACTTGAGATGGGCAATATCTCTTGCCTGAATCGGTTCCAACAGCAGTAACACAAATGCAAGTCTTTTTTTCCCTCCTCATCTGGCGAATGACCATGTAAACGGTTTCCATTTCAGTCTTAGGTTACCCGTCGATTGTACCAGCACTAAGTTATCTTCTGGCAGCCACTGGGCTCGGTTACAATCCTGCCACGAGTGCAAAGCAATACGCCTTCCAGGATATGGTCAACTAAATTTCCGATGTACAGGAAATTTTGCCACACATTACGCGACACAGCTGGAGTATTTTAGCAGTTTTAATTAGCGATTCAGTCAGTTGTTGGGCGTTACCGGAGTTCTAGTTTCATTGTGACTTGTGAATTGTGTCTGTGTCTGTGGACATCTGTAACTGGTGACTTGTATTAATTGTTACGACACGTGTTTTAGACAATTATTAACTTGAAGCATTGTTGTGTACGAATCTCTTTGTTTACTAAACGTATTATCGTAAGTAACGGTTTTTTTCTTGTATAGTTATAAGCGGGTTATTCAATAATTAAAGTGACAAATAGATGTGTGTGTGTGTGTGTGTGTGTGTGTGTGTGTGTGTGTGTGTGTGTGTGTGTGTGTGTGTGTGTGTGTGTGTAGAGGAAAAACGGTTTATTTAATCAGTAACACATTTTTTTTCACATACCTGTAGCAACATTAATACAACTACCCGATCTCAGAATAAGCGTTTTTGTGCCTGCTCCAAGGAAATTTTTATGTTTATGTCACAGCCCTTTTAAGAATGTTGTTTGACCTCGTCTTTGTCATAAAACTTCGTACCTCTTAAGGCCTCCTTGAGCGGGTCAAACAAGTAGAAACAGAAGAATCCAAGTCTGGACTGTAGATAGGGTGAGGTAGTCTCTCAAGTCAATTTATTGATGGTTTCATGTGTAGAGCAAATGGTATGGTCCTCTATGTTGAGACTGGTTGCTTACAACTGCCATGGAGGGTGTCATAGAAGGAGAAAAAAGAGGAGGGCATAGAAGAATGAAGTTAATAGATAGCATTAAAATCAGATGGTGTTACGAACAAACGAAAGACTGGCATGCGACGGGACAGCTTGGACAGCTCTAACCATTTGAATACCTGCCTTAGGGCAGAACATCAAATAATAATAATGTGTTAATTCAGCTGTGTCTGTACGGCCGTTGTCATGAAAGAGAATCCATGACGTTTGAAATGGCGTTTCCTTTGCGCAGAAATTCATTACGTTTCTGCATTACTGCCGTGTTTACTTTTTTGATAAACATGTCAGGGTAGTGGACTGTATAGTGCTTATAATCCGCTGATTTAAAATGCGACAAAAAGTTGAAATCTAAACTGCACTTCCAGAACGGGGGCTAGTCGGTCACTGAAGTTCGACCATTTTTAAACTGTGCTTACTTCATAAACAGTTTTTAACCTACTTATATAAACTTCCGAGCTTCATACAGTTTTCCCCTAAATTGTGAATAAATAAACGGAATAGACAAGAATTAAAGTCATGAAATTAAAATATGGGTTTTCATAAATCTTGATTAACATTTTAAGTATAAATTCTTTACATATTTTACATTTGGCAAAGTTGTGTTTGACAATAAAATGTAGAGAAAAATTGTCTGAAAAAACACGAGTTTTGGAGAATTGCATATATATTTTTATAAGAAGAAGGCATACATTTTAAGAGATTTACTGCACACAATTATTTTATCCGTTTCTATGACGACGATAAAGTAGGTGAATAGATGGCGCTGTCGGCCATGGTTTCGAGCCTCTTCATTGAGGGAAGGCGCAGAGTTTCAATGTTGGAGTACACACCAGATAAGTACCGCAGCACCTCTGGGATCTACACTAAAACACAAAAAAAGATAAGTGTAAATTATTTTCATACCTGTGTAAAATGGTCATCTGCTTAGTAAATAGCCTATTGAGCTTGTAGCTCAGTCCAATTAAACCTCACAAAAGCCATGTACTTATAATAAATTATAATATTATTCAATATAGTTTCTTCTGAAAGTTGTTTATTATGTTCTTGTCGTTTCGATACCTGACGCACGTTTTACTGAAATAAAAAAGAAATTTTTTTTCGGAATGCAAGTTTACAATGAATGAATCTAAAATTAACGACGCAAATTAAAGACCTAACGATTGTCACTAACACTGTAAAGAGACATAACTTTCGAGCGCCATCAAGTATACATCGGACGACATTTTTTGAAAAGTGAATTTTAGATGCTTAGCAGGCAAACTCCTAACTAGTTTCAACGCTAACAAAGTATCTGTTTATTGCTCACATGCGCAGAACAGTTTTAGAATGTTTGAATCAGAGCCGACTTTACGGGGGGGGGGGGGGGGACGAACGGTACCAGACCCCTCCAGAGCGTTGAAAAAGTTTTACGTATTTTGTTAATCTCTTGGTTTCTAGGCTATTATTTATTTATTATTTTTAAATGTGTATGTTAACACAGTGGTAGCTTTTTTTTAAATATGCAAACAAGTGGCAAATAGGAGGCAAAGGTAGAAGAAGAAGAGATGAAAAAGAAGAAAAAGAAGCGGAAGCAGAATAAGAAGAAGAAGAAGAAGGAGACAAAGAAGAAAAAGAAGGAGAAGGGGAAGAGGAAGAAGAAGAAAGAAAACTAGAAGATGAGAAAGAAGAGAAAGACAAAGGAAAAGAAGGAGAAGGTGGTGGAGAAAATAATAATAATAGTAACAATAAGACGACGACGATGATGCTGACGACGTACGGTGACGATGACAATGGGATCGAGACGTGGCATTTAAATTCCAGAAGTTTCCAACCTACCTGAGGAAATCGACTTCCGATTATTCCTTTGTCTTCTGAGTCGACAATTTGTTTGGTGTCTAAAGGCTTGCCGCTGTGATGAATCAGATGTAGGACTATAATTACTTTGTTTCTGAATGGCTCAACGTTCTCTCAATCAGGCGATCACCGTCCGTTTAACCCACGAATCCCCACCGATGAAGACCTCGCCGTCATCATCGAGGTGATCATCGAGTCGACACAAACGAGATTTTGATAAATGGAAAAAGTACTTATCTCAAAAAATGTATAAGACTATGAAACCGTAAACACGTGAGAATAATTGAACTCATTTACAGAAAATGATCTTTTCTGAAAATCATGTGGATAACTGATCGTTCGCTTGATTGAGTTCCAGATATTCTGTGCCCTATTGAACCATCAAGAGGAAGCGAACGTTGAGAAAGGAGTAAAACAAAAATGTTCTCTGTCTCCAGGTTTGTTTAACGTGTACATCCGACAAGGGATCGATAGAGTAAGGGATGACACCCATCTCGGAGAAAACATACAAGGGGAAAAGTGGACATGTTTAGGTTCGCAGATGACATTGCAGTGACTGCAGAGAGCAGCGAAGATCTACAAAAGATTCTTGGCAAAATTGACCAAGTAATGAAGAATGAATTCAGTATGAAAATAAATAAAAAAAGACCAAAGGCATAGTCTGTAGTCGGGAGGAAAAAGATCCAGTCAGAATAACTCTTGGAAATAGTGTTCCCCAGGCAGTTAAAAAATATAAATATCAAGAAAGTAAAATCACAAATGATGGACGTAGCAGTAATGCAATTATAAGCAGAATTAACCAGGCTAAAATTGCTTTCAACAAACAAAAACCTCTACACTTTAAACACTATCAGAATAAAAATAAAGAAGAATGTAGTAAAGACATACGTGTGGATTGTTGCCCTATACGGGAGTTGAATAATTGGAGAAAATGACAACGATAGACTCCAAGCATTTGAGACTTGGTGCTACATAAGAATATGCAAGATAAACTGGAGGGAGAAGATGAGAATGAGGAAGTCTTTAGAAGAGCTCAGGAGGATAAGAGCTTTCTGCGAAATTTAAAAGGCAGAAAAGCTAAGTTTATAGGGCATATAACTACGACACAATGGATTGGTTAAGAGAATAATAGAAGGAACAATTGAAGGGAAAAGAACGGCGCCGTTTAGACTACATGAAACAGCTTATGGTCGATATGAAGTGCACATCATATTGTGAGTTGGAAAGAAAAGCAGAGAAGTACGAAGAATGGCGAGCAGCTGCCAACCAGCCTATGTGCTGCTAACCTAGAAGAGATGTCCTATTGTTAAATGTTTAACTTACACTGTCACCAAGGCGACCACACTGTTGCCCCGCGGTTACGGTCGCAACAACCAGCAGAACGGTTACCATCATGAGCAGTACGAAGGCGGTCTTCATGTTAATGTCTCAATTTCTCTGTCTCAATGTACTGAAGAAACGCAAAACCGTTATATACCGACGCCAAAGGGGACGGCGACCTTCAAATATTCACCACTCTTATAACAGTGATAGTGACTCATACTGTATTAGCGATTTGTTTTGCTCATTAACATAATGTGTGCAGTATTATTTATGTTTTTTCACAGATACGAATGCATATTTTATTAGTTTTTTTTCCTACGTACATATGACAAGTGTTAATTTACAAATGACCACTAAGATAGGCCCGGTTGATATAGATTATACGAAACGGTGCTATTAATTCTGACGTAACCATTATGTATGGACTTTATTTGCACGTGTGTATATACATTTTGCTTTGTAAGTAACACTTTGAGTTTCCAGCAGGACTCCCGTGTAATATCTTCACATAATAAGTACTTCTACAACTAAGTTTACTCACACTTAACGCACGTTTCAAAGAAATTATTCTGTATCTTTAGAGAGGTTTCTATGAATTAACGTGTGATTGAGTTGTTTTGATTATAATCATTACCGGATGTAAATAAACTTACTTGAAAAAGTATTTATTATTTGAAAATAGTATATAGGTATATTGCGATGTACATGTGTCGCATAGAATAAGCAGTCGACATAGAGGTTATTGGAATAATACGGACTTATTAACGATGCTATTAACTTATCAGACAACCTACTGTGCCTTTAATACAGTTTATAAACGATAATAAATTTGTTGGCTTTCGTTGTCCATGACGTATCCGTTGGGTAACTAACAATAATTAAATCATTACCGACTCGGAACAAAAAGTTTTTTATGGGTAAGAACGAAAAGTTTTACCTTATAGCCTGAACCAGTTTTTGCTTATTATAAGCTTCGTCAGAGGCTGCCACTGGGAGCGCTGTCCGTCTTGTTCTTGGCGACGGCGCCGACTTTTGAAGGATCGATGTTGCGTGTGTGGGGTGTGATATGTTCGAATAATACGTGTGGAATTGTGTCTGTTCGTTTAGGGTGTCGGTTTTATGTGTTTGTAACACAACATGGATCCTTCAAAAGTCGACACCGTCGCCAAGAACAAGATGGACAGCGCGCTCCCAGTGGCAGCCTCTGACGAAGCTTATAATAAGCAAAAAACTGGTTCAGGCGATAAGGTAAACATTTACATTTTTACCCATGAAAAACTTTTGTGTTCCGAGTCGATAGTGATTTAATTATGTTTAATTAATTTGTCTTTGTTGACCGTAGTAACAAGAACTAAAATTTCATTTTAGTACAAAGAAATAAATTGCTATTTAAAAATTGTTTTTGTATTATCTAGCCTATAAAGTCTTTACTGACATAACTTGCACTATAGTATTTCTTTTAAATAAGTTTTTTTAAGTGTGCATAAAATAATAAAAGTTCATGTCCCTGTAGTGTTGACTGCAGGACCTTCAGACAACAGGTTAATTGTAACTGAAGGAAAACGTGGGAAAAGTTACTCTGTCCGATCTCAGGGTCGCTTCCGGATATGTGTAAATAGTTTTCGTAGGCGCGGTAATTACAATTCACAACGGTACTGTTACTGCTCTAATTGATGTATTATGCTCACACCTTTACAGGTAGCTTGAAGTGCCTGTACTTTTACGCTATTACACAACGTTCTACATGTTTCTCGGCTATCCCAGCAGAGTCCAGCTGTAACGTTTGTGTGCGTACGTGACAATTCACATGCACCAACAATAGAGGCAGTGTTACGTAACACCGGAACATTCACGTACATTCGATAGTGTTGTTCGACAAGTACTCTCAACTAGGCCAACGGTGTGTGTTTTTGCCAAGGTCGCGCTGAACTATCCTCTACAATTTTCAAGTGCTTGTTAAGGACGCATATTATGAAACCCTGCAGACCATAAATAGCCATCACCTGCCGCTTAGTTCAGTTTGCTTCGGGCGATTGCTCAGTGCGTTTAAGTGGCGATTTATTCAAGTGAGGTTCGAAGTATTATGGCGAAGTGTTATTGTGTGATTATTGTGCGGGACTCTATTAGTTGACATTATTATTACGTGTGGACAAATTTACTTTGAATTATTGTACGAGTATAATGTTGTCGAATAGCTGATTGATTAAAAACTGTTAATTGTAATAATTGAAGCTGGTTTTTAGTGACTTCATTGTATTTTTGTTATCCACTGTACCATAGTTATACGTTTTTTTTTTAACTTCTGTTCTTCACAGTTGGCAGAACGAGCTGCGCTTTGTACGTCTTTATCAGTATCATATCGTCGCTTTACAAATACCTCTTTCATATTACCGAGCTCCTAACCCCTGTAGCAATTAATTTGTTAGATAATATTGAAGACATTACAAACTAAAAAAAAATATAAATTGTTAGACCTACACTTCAGGTTTAACAAATAACATGCAATCTATATTATCTGTATTGTAATGTCTGTGTTAGCTGTACTGTAATATCAGTATCATCTGTTTTCATGTCAACTTCTTCTTCAGTGCCGCTACAACCCATTACTGAGTCAAGGCCTCCTTTAACAGCCAATAGTCCCGGTCAAGTGCAGAGCTTTCCAGTTTCGGGTCCCAAAGAGCATGAACAACAAAGTCTAGGAATTTATAATAATATGTTTTGTATGTTGTCTAACTGCTGGCTAAGAAAGTGATAGTTTTCCGCACATAAAAGATTTTCACATATGGGATATGTGAATTATCCGACCCAATCCCCAAACTTGAGGACCATGAACTTTGATTTAGCGATGGTCTTTACGTAGACAGTTGCTTTCAACTCAGCTGACGAGCTCTCTCTGCCCGGTCGCAGTAGGCTAACTGACTTAGCCCATGTGTGCAGCCGTTGGGCTACTATAGCCTCCTCCGCCTCCACACTAGATGAACACCCTGCTGCCGATGTGCACTATCCTGCCATTCCAGGACCCCCGGATGCCCTGACAGAACCCTCATCTCTCGTTAACAGGCTGGTGCATATGTTCGCGTCACACCCCTTTAGACTTCCTTTCATGTCAACATTAAGCGTTAATATCAAGCGGTTATTCTGCCCTATAGGCTCAGTGTTTAAAACATCCAAGTGATGAACTCAGTTCATGCCATCAGTAAGTGGTAGTGATTTTTTTGTTCAGTTGTTTACATGTTTGGCTATTTATTCTTTTAATTTGTGTATGTGTTTAATCTTTAGACAATAGACGGAATTTTCAAGGACATTCTTGTTAAGTGTTTCAAAACGTTGAGCGCAGATCTTCAACGTTACAGACTAAACGAGATGATGCAGTGCACACATGTAGAAGCAAAACTTGGGCTGGCATTCACCAGCCGTAATTTTGTCCACTTCGATAAGGAACAATACTGGTGAACGCGTTCCAATAGCGTTCGTCGCCTTACCCACACAAATCGAGTCACTGGGCGAATTTATAATGTTTACAACACTCGCAAATGACGTGTCAGGTTTTTTTCGGTTAAATGTCTATATTTCTTAAACCCAACTGGATTCTTCAATTGTATTAAAAGTTTATCCCTTTTTGGATCCCCATGGGATAATCCCTACATTCCTTTGACCATCGTCGTACCTCGACCCTCTTTATTGGGATAATCCCTATATTCTACTGCCCATCGGCGCGGGTCGACAACACCCAGCGGTTACTAGGTTGTAAAACTTTATAAAGATTGAACAGTAAAGCCACTAAGACTATTTTATTGCATATGAACATACAACTTGAAATACATACGCCTATTAGATGTGTATGCGCCAGTGGTGTCTAGAACATACAGTCGCAGAATACCATTGGCTGATAATGATAATGATAATTGGCGCTTAAATATAAGACGTCCAGTTTTGGTTTCCATGTAGCAGCATACTCAGTGTTATTTGTATGCTTTTTATTTTGTGTGAAACATGCAGGTTTTAAAGCTGGAGCACAGGAGGTCATTAAAGCAGTCTACTATTTCACACTGAAACACACACACTCCCACACAAATATGAGCACAATGTTGTCATTACAAATAGGAGTATAGCAACTATAATAATTATTCAGCGTTATCGATGAAAGAATGCCTATACTTCGAAAATGTTTCGTGCCAAAAATGTCACTACACGCAAGTGACATGGCGTGGGTACATAACAGCTGTTGCCGGTTGTGATAGCTACCGGCTACCGCTTGTGTTAGGCAAAACTTAACCTAAAAATTCATTCGATTTTTTTCTAATACCAAGTGTTCTTTTTAGATTCGAAATGTACTTTTTACGGCCTAAATATTTTTTATAATATTTTTTATTATTTACTGGCAGAAAAAGAAAGAAGATTCCAGTTCAGGGTGATCTGGTTTCATTATACTTACACAAAATAAATCGGGAAGGAAACTTTGAGTTAAAAAAAAAATAGACATGTATAGCATCCTGAATTCCTTCGAGTTGGTTGCTTTTCCAAGTGATCCGCACAAAAACCGAGTCTTAGTGGGAAACGAGTTCTGCCACAACAAAGGGAGACATGTATGGTAAAAGGGGCCATCCCGCCTTAGTTCGAGTTTGTGATTTACACAAAAACCGAATGTTACTTAAACAACTAGATCTATCGCAAAAAGAGAGACATGTATAATAACAGGCAAAGGCCACCCCCCATTCTTTCAAGTTGTTTTCTTTACGAGTATTTTACAAAAACCTAGTATTATTTAAAAGGCGTGTTGGTTTCCGGGTGTAATTTTATTTTGTATGTTAACATAAATACGCCCACTCTCGGCGTCACAGGCAGACATCGGAGTTATATAATTACTAGAGTTATTTTTTGTAAAAAATATGACAATGGAACACGATTGCAATTATCAGCAAACTATATTATAACATACACAAATACGTTTTCACGATCTCTGTCTACTAACTATAATTTTATGCGATATTCACTACATATTGATGTCAATAAATTCATAATCGAAATATCGAAAATGACGCGGGTACGGTCATTGGGACAGTATCGATTTTACAGATTGTGTGTGTGTGTGTGTGTGTGTGTGTGTGTGTGTGTGCGCGTAATCTTTGTAACTTACACTATCACCTAGCAGCGCACACCCTTCATGTCCTGTAGTGACGGCCGCAAGCAAAAGAGTAACCAGCACCACGAGTATTATGGTGGTCTCCATACTGATAGTGTCGGTTAATGTCTTATGTCCATAACAGAAAAACGACGCTTTTGTATACCCAACAAAGAGCCCAGCAAAAGAAAAGGTCGTCTCAATATTCTATAACTTTAGTCTGACAATCAACGTCAATTAGGCGTTTTGTTCAAGTATTGTTTTACATCATTATCTTTACTGAAGTTTTTTCGTATGCGATAATGTTATCTGTAAATAAATATCCACTATCTATTGCACAAAACAAAAAAAACGACAATGTTGAGCGTGACAATAATTACGATAACATAATGACAAATAAAACTGCATTGTCGAAAAGCTATTAAAAGTAAGACTAATTATAATTTAGTTATGTCAAGTCTCGATTATATGTACGTTACATTCATCATCATCATCATCATCATCATCATCATCATCTTCTTCACAGCATGGTACTGTATACGCAAGGTGCTGACTGTTCCGCTTTCAAATATCCTGCAGCCGTCTCTTCCTGGGTCTGCCCACACACATGTGTCCTACAGGTTTGTCTTTCCAGACGTGTTTGGCCAGTCTTGATTCTGACATCCTTTCTAAGTGTTCTTTCCACCATTGTTTGTAATCTTTTAATTTTTCATTCAAGTTAAAAATTTGTAACTCTTCTCTTGTGGCCTCATTTTTTATACAGTCAAGTTTAAAACTCCTCTTAAGAACGTCATTTCCAAGGCCTGCATTGTTCATTAACTTGTGTTATTGTCCGTGCTTCTAACCCTTATTAATGTTAACACTGGCCTAGTAAATGCTTTAGAGGTTGCGGATTTAGTGCCTCTTAAATTAACGTGTGATCTGACATGCCTTATCAGCACAAAATGTGTTCCATTCACCAGATAATAAAATAAAATTAGAATTTCTTATGTGATTTCATTAGTCGCCAGTTATACTCAACAGTAGTTTTATAAGCTTTAATATATTTTGCAATTTCGTATAATTAAATTCGGATAAATTTTAATTCTTGGACCTCCTCTAAACTGTGGTTGCCTATACTTGTTCTTCCTTTTTCTCTTCTCTTATTCCTTGTCATTATATCCTCAAGTTCGTAGTGACCGTCAAACGATAAATTTTTCCGGTGAAGAGTTTCTGAGGATCGGTTAAAAATATAACACAAATTTTAATTTATTTGTGTCAACGTTTATTTTGAATCACCTCAGTTCTTAATTAAATCCTAAAATTCGTAGTAACCGTTAATTAAATATTAAATTCGTAATATTTAATTGTTGATTATAAATTAACAAATACCACTTTATAATTAGTTACAAATACCATTACATTATGAGTAATTTAAATTGTAATACTGTATAAATTCAGTTCTGTGATATTATAATTTTCTCTTTGTCTTAAAGGAAACATTTAAAGATGTAAAACAAACTATTTCAACTCCTTCACATATACAAGGATACACATATACGCACGTACACACGCACGCACACACTCAGATACACAAACACGTTCACTCAAATAATTGTTCTGGTGTGTTTGAGATTTCTTTTGTATTCATACACAGGTTCTGATGATGACAATATACATTGTCGAAACGTCGACTCAAATAATTAAAAATTTGTGTTATATTTTTAACCGATCCTCACAAACCCTTCACCGCAAAAATTGTTATCATTAAAATATACTTTGCTTTCTCCTCATTTATTTTAATCTGGCATTTTGCTCTTCTCTTTCCAAATCCTGATATGCTGGCACTAGTGCTTGTCTTGTTATTGCCATAATTACCACGCGTCGTCTGCATATGCTAGGTATTGGCAGGATCTGTTATATATTGTCACCGGACAAAAGGCTTGCCGCATGACAAATGGCACCAATCGTACACTCTAGTGTTTTTGGTGGCCCTAAAAAGACCTGGTGGTGAGAAAGCTGATGTTGGTTGTGCCGCGCTGAAATGTTCGGCGGCTGCGCCCGCTGTTCGTGGCGTACTGCAGTCCTCCTCTTCTTTCGGCATCGGTTGTAGAGTCGGCTGCCGGCCCAGCGACGTCCTATCGCTGGAGCGGAACTGGAGTGAGAAGACGCAAGAACGCCGGTACTATTCTTCGGCCGTTTCTTCCGGCTGACTCCGCGCCGATGTCGTCCGTGAGAGGAGAGGAGGTGAAGTGCGTCCGATGGCGTTGCGATGAAGAGTGCGCCGAAAATTTCTACCGCGGCTGGTTTTATGCACTAACCGAGATCGCTGATTGGTTCGCTCCGAGCACGTTAGTTGTCACGTCTCGGCTGCTGATCCCTGATTGGCTCGCTGTGTCCGCCGCTGATACCAGATGTTCGCATACCGCTGCCGTCACAATATATTTCCTCCTGGGTTTATTTCCGCTTTCTTTCTTATACACTTCTCCAGTACTAGATTGAATAGCACTGAGGAAAGCGGATCACCTTGTCTTAGTCCCCTTTTCACTTTAAAATATTTTGACAGAACTTCCTGTTTCCTCATCCTATTTATTGTTCGCGATATTGTCATTTTTGTGAGATTAATCAACTTTTTGGGTATTCCAATGTCCTTTATTGTCTGAAGTAAATATTTTTTTTAAACTGTCACCCGCTTGTTTATAATCTACGTTCACTTGGTGAACGTCAATATTGGATTGTTAGCATTTTTTCAAACTCATTCGTACAGTGAATATATGGTCTATAGTGGATCTTCCGCGTCTAAACCCTGATTGGTAGTCTCCTAAAACCTCCACTGCATGTCGCTTAATTCTCTCTGCTATAATCGAGGCCGAGGATACATACTATCTCCGCTTTGATTCAACACCTACTCGGAAGGTACTATAGTCAACGAACAATGGGACCACTCTCAAGAAATAAAGAGCAGAATTGAAAAGGCAAGGGCAGTGTACACTAGAATGAGCAGTTTATTCAAAAGTCACGATTTAATAATAAACACAATGTTGAGACTTTTACGCTGCTACGTATTCTCGGTCCTCTTCCTCTTCTACGGTGTAGAATCTTGTACTTTGACTGAAGCCACAACTAAAAAATTGGAATATTCCTAAATGGAATAGAAGCGTACATAGTTCCGGCAGTGAAGGCGCAAAGTTTGAGATGGTTGGGGCATGTGGTGACAATGACAAGAGACCGACGCTTAAAAATGGCATTGGAAAGGAAACCGGAGGGAGTAAGGAGGAGAGGATGATATGGCATGGTACCGAGGAGAAGCTGGTATGAAGATGTAGGATGGTATGTGCCATTTGAGGAAGATGCAAGTGGCAGGTTGGAGAAGTAAGGCTCTGGACAGAAAAGAATGGAGGAGAATCGTTGAGCAGGCTGTAGGGGTTCTACAGGGATCGCAGTGCCAGACGAAAAAGAAGAAGAAGAAGTCATATTAGTAACAAAAAGAAATCTTATGTTAGTGAAAGGGAAGAATTTCTTGTATGTCTTATGGTGGGTAATTCACCAGGCATTACTCACTTTCTATAAAATCTGTCTGTCTGGTATGGTCGTCTGTCTGTAGCGTTCATCATCCTGTGAGTATTGCGTCAACCAAAACACCTTTAGTGCCAGTTCTGTTGGGGGTTCAGTTAATCTACTTCTGTACATAGTGTAATGATATTTAATGTCTTACGGTTCAGAAGGGACCTTGACATCGTTTTTTAAGGCGCGGTTTGGCCCAACCACCACTGTCCTGAGTAACATGTTCTAAAAACGCTGCAGGATCTCTCCATCATTATATAATCAAATAATAACAAGCAAACAAGAAGCAGTAGCGTGGCGTCCATGTAACCGCTGTTGCCGGCGGCAACAGTACTGGAAATAAGAGAAAATAATATTAATTATATCACAGAATAAATATTTTATTTATTGAATAATTTGAAATCCGGACAATATTACTAGGGAAACTTGAAGAAAAGCTTAGCATTGTTTTCGAACTGCTGGGCGTTTGTACCGTCTTGTGTTGCCGGCTCAGACATCGGCAATGCTTTACTGTGTACGGTCATTGACCTCGTAGTAGTTGTCACTATACTGACTTTCGAGGGGGGGGGACATTCCTCCACCCAATATGTTGTCGCTGTATAAACCAGCAAAACGCTAAGTTAGCAGCTGTGATCGTTTTCGGAACCAACGTGCAGCAGATACTACGTAGCTATTTGTGTTTTGCTCGTTTAGTCATGTGTTTCTCTGTTTGTCTTTATTATTTTTAATTCGATTATTTGTGTTCTGAGTTATTCTGTGTAAGTATAATGAGAGCCAGATCCTGTTTACCACCCTCGCAGTTTAGAGCTAGAAAAAGATATGTGTGATTCATTAGTACTAAGCGCTCAACTCTGCTTGATGGCGACTCTTAAAATTATCTCAGGGTATCACAAAAATGATTATTAACACAATTAACTTGAATGACTCCAAATTTTAATGAACATCTTCATTAACATTTTGCAAGTTACATAAAATCTTAATTATTTACAATATTGAAATTATACTTCTCATCAATTATCATTGGAAAGCAGGTTCATAGACAGATTGAATTGCCAATAGTAATAGAGTTACAAAAGATACATGAATTAATATGAGTTAATGGTCAAATTGGGTTACTTGTTGGTTAAATTCCTTTTGTTGGTGATTCCTTCCCTCGGAGTCTGTGATCGTGGAGATTGCGTTCTTTGACGATTCGGACGATCCTGTTGTTGACACTCGTTGACACTAACACTTTAATTACGTCGATTTCAACTGCACTACCACTGTTCACACCTACTTACTGGTTCAGCATGTAACTAGTGTATACTACTATTTACTTTTGACACCTTAGTAACTATGTTATTAAGCTGAGTGCTCGCAATATCAATAATTCATCCCGAATACACTCCAACGTTTCGTAACTTCCGAATGCACGTGTTAGATTATCGATACTATGAAGTTCGGTAATTATCACCAAGCTATATTTTATTTATTCTACTAATTATTTCGATTTGGTATACTCCTTTCACTGTAATACCGGGTTTAATATTATTAAACGCACGACATGAATAGTGTACTTATATTAAAATCGCAAGTTTTAGTTATAATTCGTAATACGCGGTAACGAGTCTGATAGTTGTAGTGTTCGCCGTAGTCTACCGACAATTTTCCCAACTACGTTTTTTATACACCCTCAAACGTTACCCACACTCAATATTTACAGATCGCGTTCCCATTGGTTTCAAGTACCGCGATATTTGATTTCCTCCAACCCAACTAGCTAATTTCGCCCGCTCAAAAAGTGACGCTTTCTTCCATTCGTCAAAAAACAGCGCGTAGCAAACTTATACCGCGAAAGGAAAACGACGCTACCTAGAGTTCTCTCTCTCTACCCTCTCTTTCTAAATTCTAACGGACCGTATTGTCTGAACACGTTCAACTTTCTCTCGATTTCACTTAACTTTATTGCTTTTTTTATTACAATACATTTTATGATTTTACACCCTGTACGTGACTTGTATAGTTTTCGCCCCGTCAGACAGGCGCCTCGCCAACAGTGTGTTGCTTTAAAAAACACCGCTAGGCTTAGTTCTAACAGTACATAAACTCAACATTATTTGCATTTCTTAGTCTAATACACAATTAGTAATCATGATTCTATCTAAAACCAGCGTAAAATTGGGTAGCATTCAATTTTTACGTTATATGTTGAACCGGGACCCTCTTCCTCTCCCAGCGAATGATAGAAAATGCTCTAAAAAGAACACTTGGTACAAGAAAAAATTCGAATTAATTTTTAGGCTAAGTTTTAGAACGATCACAACCGGCAACAGCTGTTATGTACCCACGCCACGCCACTGACATGAAGAAAATAAGCAGGTTTATCGATCCGAATTAATAACAAACAATAAGTAACAATAAGTTTAAACAAGGTAAAAACTATTTATTAAAACAAACTGCTGAATAAACGTGCAATTAATTATTATTTAAGCGCTGATTGGTTGTCTGTGGAATCGACTGGCTTGACAGTAGCGTCTAGGACGGCATCCGGTTGCTCAATTTTACCATGCAGATTTTAAAAGGCATGTAGCACCATATGTCAGGCCAGCAGTCTCGATTTACACACTGAAACACAGAGAGAAAAATAAATAAATGTTTATACTGTAGTTGTAAGTAATAGTTATAGCGCACTCCCGTTAATGGCTATTGAGAATCAGTAGATTAGCATTGAGAAGTAAGTAGTTGAAACAAGATGCTTTACACGATATTGATTTGTAACTCGTTGGGCACTTGGTGAAACATATTAATATAAAGATTAAAAAATATATATAAAAACTTGGTAAGTTTCACACATTATTATTTGACAATTGTTTTAATATTGTATTAATATCTCTGACAACTGTTTTAGCTTATTAGGCTATTCTCAAAGAGATCAAAGAATATAACTAAACAAGGCATGTAAAGGTGGTAAACATGTGTTTAGGGTGTGTACCCGGACATGTGTGTGGGGTGTGTATGATGGAGGGTGTTGAAAGAAGACAGTAAGGGAAGGTCAAGTGTTTGTAATAAATAAGTATACTCGGAAAACAAAATATAAAAATTAACTAAAAAAAATAACAATTTTATTAAAAGGGATACAAAAAATTGATTTTGTTCGTTTGTTAAATTTTTGTTACTTTTGATTGTTTTTCTAATTTCTAGAATATCTAATAAATCTATTTTTTTATGTTTTTGTTTGTTGTGCAGTAGTGTTTCAATCTATGAAGTGATTGTGTTGTAAGCAATGATCTGTAAAACCTGTTTTGGCTGTATTATGTAAAATCGCTTTCTCTTGTTCAGAAATGCGATGTTTCAGAGAACGGCCACATTGTCCAATATAAATACCATCCCATTTTACACACTGTACTTTATGAAATCTATTTTTCTCTGAGGTGTTTAATTCTTCTTTATTGTTTACTGGTAATGAAAAAATATTACTGATATTTGTTTACTGGTGCTGTATTAAAACCATGCTTTGTTCACGTATTATTGGTTCTATCTGTTATAAACGGAATGTAATTTGTTAAATGAAATTTTTTGTTTCCCTGATCTGGCTCTATGGAATAAAATCCTTTTTAAATAATTTTCTTTTGATTTTTTTTAATTAAGGAGTCTGTTATTCTTTTGTCATAACCGTTATTTTCTGCTATGGTTTTCATAATATCAACTTCTTTATTAAAAAGTCCCTTGCATAAAGGAACTATAAGGAGACGATTAACCGTTGCATGAAAACAGCTTAATTTTTTGTGGCATGACGTAAGTGACTGTTTATGTATAACTGTACCTGTAAAAGAAGATTTTCTATGTCTGATAACTAAGATTATTTTGTAACCTAGTAATGGTGAGATCCAAAAAATTTAAACTTACAATATTTTCTGTTTCAAGTGTAAATTGCACAGTACTATAAAAGAAATTAATATAATGTAAGAACGTATGGAGCTGTCTATCTGTTCCCGTCCAGATACAAAATATATCTTCAACATAACTTGCCCAATTAAAAACATATTTTATCTTGGGGGTATTGGATGTAAAAATGCTTTCCTCCAAAAACATCATAAAGATTTTACTTAATAAAGGTGATAAAAAAGAGTCCGCAGGTAAGCCATTCAATTGTTTATAGATTTTATTATAAAACTGGAAATAATTTTGTCCTATACAAATATATCTTCTCTTCAGCGGCGCAACAACTCATTACTGAGTCAAGGCCTCCTTTAACAGCCTCCACCAGTTGTCCCGGTCAAATGCAGACAACAGACTGGCTGAGAAACTGATAGGTTCCTGCACATAAAAGTTTCACAGATGGCATATGTGAATTATCCGATCCAACTCCCAAACTGGAGGACCAGGAACTTTGACTTCGGGGTGGTCTTTACGTAGAAAGTTGCTTTCACCTCAGCTGACGAGATGTCTCTGCCCGGTCGCAGTAGGCTAACTGACTCAGCCCATGTGTGCAGCCGTTGGGTTACTATAGCCTCCTCCGCCTCCACACTAGATGGACTCCCTCCTCCCGATGTGCACTATCCTGCCAGTCCAGGACCCGGGATACCCCGGATGCCCTGAAAGAACCCTCATCTCTCGTTAACAGGCTGGTGCATATGTTCGCGTCACACCCCTTTAGACTTCCTTTCATGTCAACATTAAGCGTTAATATCAAGCGGTGTTTCTGCACTATGGGCTCAGTGTTTAATACATCCAAGTGATGAACTCAGTTCATGCCATCAGTAAGTGGTAGTGATTTTTTTGTTCAGTTGTTTACATGTTTGGCTATTTATTCTTTTAATTTGTGTATGTGTTTAATCTTTAGACAATAGACGGAATTTCAAGGACATCCTTGTGAAGTGTTTCAAAACGTTGCGCGCAGATTTCGAACGTTACAGACTAAACGAGATGATGCAGTGCGCACATGTAGAAGCGAAACAGCGAATTCGCCAGCTGTAATTTCGTCCACTTCGATTTGGCTACTTGCAAGGAACAATACTGGTGAACGCGTTCAACGTTGTCATACGTTGTCGAAGACGTTTCCTGTTGGTAATCGTCCTCAAACAACTTCCCTCTGCAATGGCATTCCGTGAAAGTGCCATGTTAGGCTACACTACCCTCAACGTACGATGAATTTTAGTAGGTTCCGTCGCCTTACCCACAGAAATCGAGTCACTGGGAGAATTTAAAATGTTTACAACACTCGCAAATGACGTGTCATGTTTTTGTTTATTACTTTTTGGATCCCCGAGTCTTAAGATTTTAATATCTGTACATAGATTTTTTTAGATTCTTTTATAATTTTGACCACTAAAATTGTTTCCATTCTAGCTGACATTTTTGGAGAGATCAATTTCAAAAAGTAAGGTAAAATTATGTACGCACTTGCCAAATTTTTCTCGTTTGCTTACCGATCCACTCCGCCGAAGGGATTGGTTACCACAACCTTGGAATGGATTGCTCGGCGTAACAGGGTCCACCAACGTGTAGTTGAGAGTGGAATTGGGGTGGAGACGCTGGTGCGTTTCTCTTCTACGAAAGCAAACAAATTACAGCAGAAACTTAACCCAAAAGATTTAAAACCATTGTTAGAAGTATCATGACTTACGGCTCTGAAGTCTGGACTACTAATAAACACACAAGAACAAAATTAATGACACGAGAGATTAAATTTTTGAGACGTTTGGAAAGAGTATTCAGACGTAAGAAAATTAGAAATGAAAACATTAAGGACAGAATAAACGTGAAAAATTCAATTGTTGATTTTATCCAAACAAAGAAATTACAATGGTATTGACACACGAAAAGAATGACACAGGAATGATTGCCAAAGAGAGTTATGGAATGGACCCCACCAGGAAGAAGGAAAAGAGGAAGACCACCTTTAACACCTGGATAGAAGAAACTCAGACTGTATTGAGGGAAAGAGAAATTGAAGATCTTTGGATAGACAAGCTGCAGTGGAAGCTGAAAATTCAATTACTTCTGGAATCTTTGGTCCGAAAAAATGTGAAAACATTGTACAGTCGAAAAAAAAAAAATAATAATAATAATAATCTTTGCAGATAACTTACACTCTCACCAATACCGGCACATCTCTGCCCAGTAGTGACGCCCGCGACCAGAAGAACGGCCAAGACTACCAACAGTACAACGACACGCTTCATGTTGCTCCGGTCAAGTTCTTTACTCATATAGTTGTCCGAAAAAATTGAGGCCGTTATATATATCCGACAAACCAGGGGAAACAGCCTTCAATCGATCTACTACTTTATGTATGGATTTTGGTTCTTTGTCGTGGGTAAGTTAACCTCTTTAAGTTTACTTTTTGATTTAAATGGTATAACTCCTATTGTAGTCCCAAGCCACGTGTTTGTTAACCAAATATACTGTTACTCACCGTGTATGGCCTTTCCGTGATGTTATTTCGTTGTTTACATGTTTCGAGGCACTTGCCTCATCATCAGAACTTTATAAAAACTAATGTATGTCATCAATGATGACATGTGTCAAATTACTAAAACACAATACGGCATGAAACTATGTACAGAACTTGCTTAAAAAAAGCCCACTATAAACTTATTTCTTTTTACATTTTGAACTTGTATACAAATGTACCGGTGAGTGAAACCTTACGCCTATTAAGAACTAACCTTGTTAACACCAATAAACTGGATGCTAATTGCATAAATGAAATATTAGAATTGTTGGGAATGATTTTGGACCAGAATTATTTCACACATAACAAACAGTTTTTCAGACAGCTGGAGGGGTTAGCTATGGGTTCCCCACTCTCTAGTATTCTCGCGGAGGTGTACTTAAATTACTTTGAAAATTCTTTCTTGTTTGCAAACCCTACACATAATTACAATGTGGTGTTCTATGGTAGATATGTCGACGACACTTTTATGGTGTATAAAGGCACAAATCGTCAAATTGACAATCTCCACAATTACTTGAATGGCATTAATAACAAAATACAGTTTACTTTGGAGAATGAAGTTAGAGGTCAATTACATTTTCTGGATTTGACAGTAACTAAGGGCTTTTTTACTAAAAAACTATGTTTTAATATATTTAGGAAGCCCACGATGACTGACGCTGTCATACATGCCTCATCGTTCCACCTCATTTCACAGAAATTAGCTGCATTCCATAGCATGATACATCGCCTACTGTCTATACCCCTTGGAATCGAGGATTACATCGAAGAATTAAACACCATTAAAGTCATTGCGTTTAACAACGGGTACAACAAAAAATAATAGATAATATTTTTAAAAAAGAAAAGAAAAAGAAGAGTAACGCTATTAAAAATAAAACTAAAGATATAAATAATAGAAATGAGAACCTCGAAACAAAGGCACGCAAGTACATTGCGGCACCTTATACGCATTTCATGCCAGGAATTTTTAAGTCAACCATTAATAAAGTCAACAACATAGTTGTTTCCTATAAGACCAGTAATAACGTCTTAAATAATCTCCGCAGCCGTGAACATATCAGTCTTGAAAATAAAACAGGAGTTTATAAGCTAGTCTGCAACGACTGTGAGGCTTTTTATGTGGGCCAGACGAGTCGAGGTTTTTTGAAAAGATTTTCTGAACATAGACCCCCTACACGAGTTTACAACTTTGACAACATCAAGTAAAATTTCGCCAGGCACCTTATAGACAACAATCACGGATTTTAGCTCGAATCTAATACCCCTTCATTTCTGCAATAAAGGGCGTTATTTGAAAGCCCTTGAAGAATATGAGATTTATAAAGCATATAACGACGCCAGTACCAAGCCACACGTGTTGAACGACCAATTACAATATAAATCAAATATACTGTACGATACCGCTATGCGATATGGTCGAGATAAAACTTAGATTTCGTCAGTACGGCGCGTGTTGTCTTGCAAGGCACACCTAACATTGACGTGCTCATTTTTAAAGCAAGTTCTGTACATAGTTTAATGCCGTATTGTGTTTTAGTATTTTGACACATGTCACCATTGATGACATACATTAGTTTTTATAAAATTCTGATGATGAGGCAAGTGCCTCGAACCATGTAAACAACGAAATAACATCACGGAAAGGCCATAGACGGTGAGTAACAGTATATTTGGTTAAGTTTACTTATTATATTTCAAAGCAAATAATCTTTACCTTGTACATTACTATCAGTAAATATGTAACGAATTAGTGAAAATTGTTATGATAATTTCAAACTGATATATCCTCACAAATAAATAATTACATTAATTACGACTTAGTCCTCGTACATGACCTGAAAAACTGCGATTGTCTTCTCTCCTCCAAAACAACTATCGACTTTATAACCATCATCATCTTCTAGGATTAAACCATCGATGGTTTGTTCCAGTCTCAAGTAGGCGAAGATTACAGCTGGCCACTCCAGCGCTTCCTCGGACGTCCTACACGTCTCCGTCCCTCGGCTTATAGTTCCATAGTTGTTTGGGGATGCGGCAGTCATCCGTTCGGCAAAGATGATTCCATCAATTTAGCTGATACTGGGCGGCCCTGTCGAGTATACTCATAATATTCAGTTCCTGCCGTATATCTATGTTTCTTCGATGATCATGGAGAGTATACCCTGCCACGTGCCTGAGAAATCTCATTTCACCCTCTTGGATGCGACTAGCATGGCTTTTCGTTAAAGTCCAATTCTCAGACCCATAAAGAAGTGTGGGAAGAGCCATCACTCTGTAGAATTTTAGCCGTGTTACTTTACTTGCTGACTTAACCTTTCGCCTAAAGGTCCCGCACATAAGGTTAAACTTATGCAACTTATTCACAACATCGTTGCTTGCATTATACAACACACTGTAGCCCAGGTATTCTACTTTATAATGCTACGTAAAATACCTAAATTCTGATAGAATACAAGTTAAGATCTCATCATTCGATTAAAAACTAATTTGAACGGGTTTTTTCTGAGTAAAGTATATCACTTTAAATATGTGGATTGTGATGTTACTATGGAATGTAATGATACCATGTAATAATAAGGCTACTGGAAATAAGGTTACTATGTTATCTAGAATATGTGGCACGATAAGAAGGATTGTCCAGATAGAAGGAAATATACTTGGTTTTATACATGTTATTCATGTAATAAATGTATTCCTTCAACACAGAATATGCCTGTTATTAGTAGAACCCTATTACCCTTTAATAAACTCATTTTACTAAGGCGCCCAATTGTTGGTTGTGAAAAATTAAAAGTAACATGTTTTGCTGATAAATGCAAACAACCGCTGTATCAGCCTTATAAGGAATGCGAAAAACACTTATCATATTTTCGTTTTTAATTTAAAGCTGCAAACAGAAGAAAGAACTGTTGGTTTTTGTATTTGCTGAATATCCAATTGTGCAGTAAGCGAGATGGTGTTTAAGGTGTCAGTCAACTTAAATTCTGGCCATTTTTGCATTTCTGAGTTTAATCTGTAATAGTCCTCGTAGAAGCTTATAGATTACCGGTTTGTAAAATGATTTGTAATATAAGTATAGTTTTAATATAACAATATAGTAATATAATATAGTTTGTAATATAATTTGGTCTTTTAATGTGATAAGCAATGAGGACTAGAGCAGATACATTTGGTCTTGTAATATGATAAGCAATGAGGACTAGAGCAGATATATTTGGTCTTGTAATATGGACTAGAGTAGATACACTTCCCATCAGTCAAAAATAAAGTAAGTTATACTGTACGTTTATCAGCGAATTCAATTAACAGAAGTTCTCCCATGAGAGCATAGTTTCATAGGTTGCTCCTACAAAACTATTCTCTGTTAAAATAATACTTTAATTCTTTATCTCAAAGAGGAGTTGCGGCATCTCGAACAATCGCTGCAAACGAATTGTTACTCCGTCGGGGAAGTGAAACCTCCAGTCCGGACGAGAAGAAGATCTACCAGGTCGGCTGAGTCGGAATTGCAGGAGATTGTTGGCTTCCGGGTCTTTGCCCTGCATTCACGTGGTGACGGGCCGTATTGATAGACGGCTGAATCGGTGCGGCGTGAGGACCATCTACAAATCGACTACAAAGATACAGCAATTCCTGACACCGGTGAAGGACGCGCGTATGCAGTGTGCCTCGCTCGTTCGGCAAAGTGTACATCGGGACCACAAAGCACACCGTCCGTACACGCTTTAATGAACACAGCCGCCGTTGTCGCTTGAGGCAGCCATAGAAGACTGCGATGGCTGAGCATGCATTCTCCAACGCTGACCGTTCCGCTCACTTTGGCGATAGCTCTTGTCCTCGGAGAGTGCCAACTAACATTGGCTGCATATAAAGTGCGTGGAAAATTGTCAAACTTGGTTCCGCCACTATTAATCGAAGGGGAGAAAGCCTCCTATTAGATAGCATTTGGCATGCTGTGCTCCATAGCCAATCAGATAGGATTTGCTATTGTTTTGTTGATATTGCTTTCCAGATTTGATCGTGCTGGTACAAAAGTAAATATATTTGTAGGCAGTGGCGGCTCGTCCATAAGGTTCAATGGTTCAGTGAACCTCACTAAATAATTTAAATATGTTTAGGGATTTGTTGAGATAATTTTGTCATATTTAAATAACTAAATTTGCGAGATTAATCTTGTTGACTGAACAGTAATGGATATGCGTAATAGGCGAAGTGCTCGCTACTACTGCTTGAGGTGCAAAGCTGCTCTCAGCACCTCCTGGACTGTGTAGACAGCTTTGGAATTGGAAATCATTATACCCAAAATTACATTCAACAGTCGCTAAACCCGAGCGACAGAGATGAATAGTTCCGACGAGGGTCGAACCGCACCGACCGAGAATATTAACATTTTCATAATAGGCTGGTCCCCGAGGAATTCCGTTTTCGTGCTGGGCACTCCTCTCGACGCATCAACTGATGCGCTTCGTGGAGACCGTGCCCGAGGCCGGTTGCTCGCGAGAGCAGACCGTCGCCGTTTCCTTGATGCCGAGAAGGCTTTCGATCGAGTTTGGTATCCAGGGCTTCTATACAAACTCACGGAGCTTCTGCTTCCGGATTGCTACATTCATTTGATTTCTAGCTTTCTTCGGAACAGAACCTTTCGCGTGAGAGTAGATAACACCCTTTCTTCGGCAAGGGCTATTACTGCTGGTGTACCTCAGGAAAGCGTCTTGGCCCCCCTGCTTTTCTCTGTGTACATCAATGACGTTCCCAAGTTGCCTGGCACCAGGTTGGCCATGTTCGCTGACGACACGGCGGTGTATGCCGTCGATCGTCGAGCTGAAACGGCAGTTATCTGGCTCCAGGAACAATTGGACGAGTACGTTGAGTGAGCAGAAAAATGGAGGGTTGCCATCAACGCGACCAAGAGCACAGCTGTAGTCTTCTCCAGACGCTTAAGGCTCCGAGACAGAATCTACGTAGGCGTCACTCTGTTGCCCTGGTCCCGAGAGGTCAAGTACCTCGGGGTTCACCTCGACCGACGTCTCACCTGGCGGACACACTCTGCACAAGTACCCCGAAAGACCGCCAATCGTGTCTATCAACTCCGTCCCGTGTTATGCAGCAACGCCGTGACCCGCCGCCTAGGGAAGCTTATCATCTCCACCTATGTGGTGCCGATGGTTACCTACGCGATACCCGTTTGGGGCTATTTGGCCAAGACCTACAAGCGAAAGCTTCAGTCTCTCCTTGACCGAGGATTGCGCTAGGCATGTAAAGCCCATTACCTAACATCTAACAAAACGATCCGAGACTCCCTGCGTGTCCGTTCCCTGAACGCCAATATACGGACACTGTCCCGAAAATTTTATCGCCGCTCCGCCCGATTCTAGGGCAACCACCTGATTAGCGCCCTCGGTCGCTACCAATCTGTGCCAGGAGAATCTTGGACCCGGCCTCGGCGAACACTCACCCTCAATTAAGTAATTAATTGAAAACCCACGGCCGGTAGCAGGTTACACCCTAAATCCAGACCCTATCAGTCGACCCTGCGGCAGGAGGTCTATTTGAAGCTCGGAACGTAGTATACGAACGGGCGACACGGGCAAGCCCTTCGTCCCGCACAGCCATTGAACTTGTTATAATAGGCTACCTCAATTAGCCATTACTATAATTTTTACCACATGATTTGTCCGTTTATATATGGACTCTATTTAATTTAGAATGCAATGAAAATGTGTGCAGTAAAATCGTAAAATAAAATAAAATAATGACGTAATTGTATTCCGAAAATACAGTGTGTCTAATATAGTCATTAAATAATTACATTAACGTTAAGTTGATTGTAGCGTGTATAAACTTCAAGGTGTTTGCTGGTAGTTTTGTGTGTTAAGTGTTCAGGTATTTCTTATTTTTGTGTTCAGTTCATTGATTGGTAAAATGAATAGTGTTTAATCTATTTTAAAAATAAATTTTTCTTCTAATAAAGTAACAAAACGTTATAGTTCTCATGTGTCGTACAACATGACCATTTCATAATAAATTTCAGTTTCATTATTAAATATAAATGCAAAATTAAGGAACTCGTTAGGCCGTTTCTCGTTTTAAATATTAAACCAGAAAAAAATTAACCAATGAACAGACTGAATTTTGTGTATCCCCTCTATTAAAACCTGTTATTTAGTTTAGTTTATTTTATATTATTTTGAATGTTCATCATTAGTTTTAATTTTGCATTTAGTTTATATTTAGTTCAGTTAATTTTATATTTTGCATTCATGATTGTATTTAGTTTTTAAAGACACCTGACCTTCCCTTGTCTCTTGTACAACACAGATGTTCACAGATGTACAACCCCCCCTCGCCCTCACAACACAGATGTTCCAGATACGCCCTAAACAGATGTTCACCACCTACACTCCACTAACATCCTGTGTTCAGTAATTTCATTCACTCGCCTCTTTGACAATGGCTTAGCTAGTCGAAACAGCTGTCAGAGTTAATTAAAAAAAAAAAGTTTGTGAAACTTACCAAGTGTTTTTATATATTTTACAAAACCTTTGTAAACCAGAGATGTTTAACTATCCTTTCTTTAACTATATACTTTTATAATGATTTACAAATAGCATAACACAATCTGTATTAGGCCTACTTAAAGTTGTCAACAGTTATTTCTTCATTTTGCTACCCACCCCGTGTGTTATTTGGAAGGGGGTAATTTCTCTTATCTCAGTAGAAACAGTCAGACATTGAACCTCCAACTGTCAGAACCACGAGGCGCCATGTTTGTAGGCGTTCTCTAGCAGGATACACAGTCTCTAGGGGTGAGTTGGCGGACACCGCGTCAGTTGTTTCACACATTGCTGATGATCTCCAATGGTGGGGCCGAAACGTTTGTCAACAACAACTGTAAACCACGGGCCGACAGACCGGCTAAGAGTAGGAATTTCAACAATAATACTTCATTATTCATTTTGTTTATTAAATTTGTAGCACTTCCCGCAGCTGGGCCCCGGAAGTGTTCAGCATAGACACAAATAACATAATATAATATCTAAATACATCAAAATGCTTAGGACACCTTTTCTGTGTTGCAACGTATTTCTAAAATGTTTCTATAATTAACATAATTATATAGAAGGAGCAGGTGCGAATAAAAGAAATTGTTGAAAGCAACAATCTGTGAGCTGAGTCGGATGCGACCCGTTTATTTCAAAAACATTACGAGCCTCTAAAATTTGCCTAATTATGTGCCAGTCAGCAACGGTCAGTACTGAGCTAAATTTTTTTTTTTTTTGAATAACTGTATATAGAAAATGTTAAATGCTAAATATGGGGGTGTCGCATAAATCAATGCTAGTTTATAAAATGGTGTTCAGCGTACACGCTGTGATCTACTTATAAACTTCTGACACTGTTATCTATCGCAAAAGTTTATAAAATTGTTTCAGACACTTATGATGAGTAACTAGTTTGTCTCGCTTTTGCTTCGTGATTATGCAGCAACTATCACCGTAAGTTATTAGGTAAAAATGTTACTTGGCAATCCAGATAAGTCCATTTGCAACCTGCTGTATCTGGTCGCTACGGCTGCGTGTTCCTCAGTACCTGGTTTGAACCACTGCTATGTCTGTGCTGGAAGATCGTGTAAAACTGTACGAAGTTCGTGTTCTCGTATCTTCTGTCCGGAACGTTGAACCAAGTTTTTAACTGAAAGTTTTCACATCGTTTAGTACACTTTTATACCCACATCGTTCGATTAACACGCACACATGCATTCATACAGTGCGTGTTACAATTTACAATATTACAAAATAGCATTACAAGGTTACGTCTTCAAATTACATATATAACGAGTACTGACACTGAATCTTACATATCTTAGGTCTTTTCATCAAGTTGACTGACTGAAATTTAGTTTTCGGCGAGGCTGGCCATTACAGACAAGATACATCTTGGTTGGTTATGGATAACAATCTTTTTACATCTATTACAAGTTTTCTTTTTTTGTTACAAACGTAATATACAAAATTATTAGTCACTAGCATTGATTTACGATAGCTCAAAAACAAACATAGTTACCTTGGTTATTGAGGCTTCCAAACTTGACGAAAGTCCGGCGACGGGCCGCTCAGCTCACAGCGTTTGATGGGAGACTGACGAGATTTGACAAAGCCAACGATAGGGTTAGTAAAAGGGAGGGCGTGACGTCAGTGCGTCGGGCAAGGTACAATACGCGGATTGTTGCATTCGACAGAAGACGAATAATTGCAACAAATTAAATAGGATAATTTTTATATAATTTTCCAAGATAAAGATAAGGTCGCCAGCTGGAAATACACTTATAGCTACAAAGGTTTTTAAACAAAATATACAAACACTTGGTAATATAACAGTTTACACTTAAAACTAATACATTGTGAATTAACTTACAGATACAGTGCAGTGGAAATTAACCTTATCGACAACGTGATCAGAGAACATGTAAGTTATTTTGCTCATATACAGTATTTAGTAGTTAAATCCTTAAATTCATAGTATTATCTCTTCTCTTGAGTTATAACTTAGGGAACCAGTAATAATTGGATATGCCAATTGTACAGGCTGCCTTCGTTGTGAAGCACTGAAAATAATCACAACAAATAAAACAATTTACATAGCAGGATATTAGGAAGGGGAGACTGTTGATTTATGCACTCAGTTTACTCGGTACTCAGATGACATCTCTTTATTACATTTGGTGATTAAGTTCTCTATTGAAAGTTCTCAAACAATATAGTTTACTATATGATTAAATATATAAATTACTACTTTACAAAGGGGCCTCAAAATATGATGTACATCTTATTGATTAATTCCACGGATCCGGGATTAAATATATTAAATGAATAATGGTCACCTTGCCATGTACAATATTGAAACTCTAACCATTTGAAGAATGGTTTTTTATTAATCTTCTAAAACAACAAAACTTTTAGTTTAAACTTTACCTTTTTGCTATAACTAGTGTTATTAGATTTTAGACTACATGTTACCTATAATGTCAGTTTTCTAAAGTCTTTAATGTTATTACATTTAAAACATAAGTTTTGAAGTCTTTAATATGATAATTTAAATTGTCTTTTGGGGGTTATAATTTTGTAACTCTTAACCATGGAAGACAAGCCTCCATGTCACCTGTGTGTTTCCTGAAGTTGCTGCAGAATTAGTTCTTCGGTCCTCCTGATGTTTCTTGAAGTTCAGTCGTTACCTTATCATACTGTGACGGTGAAGTTCTAGAAGTATGTCCAATCATTCCTGGTGTGGTACATTCATCTCAGGCGACTGTAGTTATTCTTCGTAATTCTTGTAGTTAGAATACATAGATAGAAAGTTTGTTTCACTGTTATACTCTTCACATTATTATAGATTAGTTGACTATCACCTTCTTGGTTGTAATACTGTATAAACTACATAGTCCGTTATTTTATAATATAGAGAGATGTCATCACCACACAAATTTACTTATTTAAATAGTCATTGAATCAAGATTTTCACATTTTTATATACACGTAGCGAAACAACGCTTTACGCTGCTTACGGCGTGAGCACTCCATTCCAAGTGGCAGAAATAGTTAAGGGGGAGAGTAGTAATCTCAAGACAATTACTAGGCAACATAAAAGTAGTTCCGTGTTTCTAATTTTAATTAAAGGACTACGGTTTGATTAAATAATTAAATAGAGATATTCTTAGTTACAGAAGTTATCAAAGTACGTAACAATGGTCTTATTTAATTATTTAAATAATAACAAATTTACAATAATACTTAGTTTATTTAGGGCTCAGAAAACAAGTTAATTCTGGTCAGCGCCTGTTTATGCAGGATAAATTAATGAGCTTTACCCTTTCTGTACACTTCCATTCCCTTTTAATTTTATTATTAGACTTATATTAAATATTATTATTATTAAATGATTGCCATAAGATTTAGTTTACAATGTGAGATTTTATTAAGAATTTAACATTTCTCCGCTTATATATTATCGACTTAAATAATTAACATACTTTTTATTAATGAAATCGTCACAATAGTGACCGTCAATCAACTAATATTTCCGTAAAGGGTTGTGTGTTTGGCGTCAGCAACAATTGTCCTGATGATGACAATAAACATTGTCGAAACGTCGACACAAATAAGGTAAAATTTGTGTTATAATTTTGACCGATCCTCACAAACCCTTTACCGAAAAAGTATTTAGTACAAAAAAAAAACAAAATTACAAAACTTATCACAACTAAGCTAACTAGTAAGAGTGTAACCGCTATGTCATCAGCAGTAATTACATTTTATAACAGACTGGACAATTTCTCAAATACTAACCTTACTCAGAAAGAAGTAAATCTGTTAACTGGAGGTTTGAAATATTGTACAAACATACCGTACAAAGGAGACATGGAAATGTTATGTATAAATACAGAAATAGTACTTGGTAATTTAGATAACCTTGATACAACAGATAGTGAAATAGTTTCTTGTGCAAATATTACATCAAAAAGTAATAACGATAAGTTTAGTTTAAAAGATTCAGATAATTACATAGTCAACAGTTTAAGACAAACAATTAATTCAAATAGTTTAGTTGAAAAAACTGTAAAACTTGCCAAGTGTTTGTATATTTTTAAAAAACTTATTCATTAATATTGTTACGACGTCACAGAACAATCTACGTGTTTATCGAACTTCCAGATAGATCCAGAATGTAAGCGTGCGGCGTACGTGCTACTAGACGCATTTTGCGAGAATCTTCTCGACTGTGCCTGGCTTCGTTCGGTCGCTCTGCCTGTGTCAAGGCCGCAGTTAATTACGTAGTTCACACGAGAGATAAGACGCAGTTTGGAAGCTTCTGGTGTGTGAGCGTGACTATAAATACATGGGGTAGCGGCCTTAGTTTTCAGCTTTAATGCGAGATATTTACAGAGCGGTTCGAGATATTTACAGAGAGTTATACTAGCGAGATTACTGTGTACGTTCAAGTAGTTATTAGTGAAGTGTTGCGTTTCATAATAGGGCGGTATAATTTCAATTTATTGTAATACAATTGTGTTAATATTAGTGACATTTTATTGCGTGTGAACAATTTTGATTTGATTTGTTGTGGAGACTGTGTTGTTAATTACGAACTGTTTTACTGTAACAATAAAAGGTGTGATTAGTGACTTAATTGGCGTCTTGTACTTGTTGTGTTTCCACTGTACCTGCGACGACGCACTGGACCGTCGTAACAATATGTTTCACCAAGTGCCCAACGAGTCATACGTAACAATATGTTTCACCAAGTGCCCAACGAGTCATACGTAACAATATGTTTCACCAAGTGCCCAACGAGTCATACGTAATATGTTTCACCAAGTGCCCAACGAGTCATACGTAACAATATGTTTCACCAAGCGCCCAACGAGTCATACGTAACAATATGTTTCACCAAGTGCCCAACGAGTCATAAATCAATACTCTTATAGCAATTCGAGAATTGCTGTAGTGAAAGAGGCATTCAATGGCAAGAAAAGACTGTTGTGTGGGAAAATTAATAAGAATTTAAGAAAAAGATTAGCCAAATGTTATGTGTGTAGCGTTGCTTTATACGCTGAACACTGAGGAAGGAGTATGAGAAAAGATTAGAAGCATATGAGATGTGGGTTTGGCGAGCAATGGAAAAAAGTAAGGTGGGTTGATAAAGTAAGGAATGATGAAGTTTTAAGAAGAATATGGGAAAAGAGAAGAATCCTGAAGATAATAGTAAATAGGAAAAGGAATTGGTTAGGTCATTGTTTAAGAAGAGACTGCTTGCTTACAACTGTCACGGAGGATAAAAAAGAAGTAAAAAGGAGAAAAAAGAAGAGGGGGTAGAAAAATGAAGTTAATAGATAGCATTCAAATCAGAGAGCGTTACGAAATAATGAAAAAAGCTGCCATGCAATAGGACGGCTTGGAAAGCTTTTACCATTTGAAGACCTGCCTTAGGGCAGAACACCAAATAATAACAGCTATTCGTTGATGAAGAAATTTGGCTCAATATAAGAGGAGGAGTTTTAGGATTACATTAAACTCTGACGAGAAGATTGGTGAGGCACTGGCAAAGAAGATCAATTTAAATAAAAATGTGTTTATTTACGACATCCTTTTGTTGTAAATAATGTTGAACAAACCAGCAGCGACCTTGATATTCAGTCTGTCATTCTCTTGGTCTCTCTATGCGGAGGGAACAGATGTTGTAGTGCGTGGAACACCAGTATCCAGGGCAGCAATGTTTCTTGGCACACTGAAACACATACACAAACGTATGTTTCACTCATGGTAACAACTTTTAATAACATTTTGTTTTGTTAGAAATCATCATCTTCAAGGATTAAACCAAGGATGGTTTGTTCCGGTCTCAGACAGTTAAGGAGTCTAGAGCTGGTCACTCTAGCGCTTCCTCGGACGTCCCACACTTCTCCGTCCTCTCGACTTATAGTTCTATAGTTGTTTGGAGATGCGGCAGTCATCCATTCGACAAAGATGTTCCGACCAATTCAGCCGATACTGGGCAATCCCGTCGAGTATACTCATAACATTCAGTTCCTGTCGTATATCTGTGTTTCTTCGATGATCATGGAGAGTATACCCTGCCACTTGCCTGAGAAATCTCATTTCAGCCGCTTGGATACGACTGGCCTGGCCTTTCCTTAGAGTCCAATTTGGACTGCCATAAAGAAGTGTGGGAAGAGCCACCACCTTGTAGAATTTTAGGCGTGTTCCTTTACTTGCTGATTTCAGATTTGTCTAATGGTCCCACACATAAGTTTGAACTTATGCAACTTATTCACAACGTCGTAGCTTGCATTAAAAGTCACAATGTAACACAGGTATTTAAAATTGTTAACTTGTTCCAGGACAGTACCATTTAAAACAATTTTTCCCCGTACGGGATCAGTTCCACGAAAAACCATCACCTTGGTCTCAAGTGTGGATATTTGGAATCCAGATTCTTTCAGATTCGATTTAACAAGTGCATACCCATCTGTTTTCAGAGTTAGACAGAGTAGCCTGATCGTCCGCAAACAACAAAGTGTCAATTTTAGTGTGACCAATCATAAAATCTTCTGCCAGTTTTGTGTGACATCGTCAATACATGTTTTGTTAGAAACTATGGTTTATTGATACAAATTGGTAATCTGTATATAGCAAAGAACCATTGAAATGAAACGTTCAAGAGACATGATTGTCAGCGTTCTTCTTCTGTTGCATAAGATTACATGAAAACATTATTTAAAACAAAAAGAAAATTCCAAAAATTATTTCTTAAAATAAAATACAATCAAACGTAGCCGAAACGCCTCATAAAAAGAATCCTTTAACATAAGGAAACTCAAAATAACAAAGGTTTTTACTCTAACCCGGGAACTGTACGGAAAGAAAAACCTTCCAGAAGTGCCAAAATCGGCCATTGTAGCACTGTGATCAGGCCAGTGATCATTAATGGAGTGGAAACAATGTGCTTTCAAAATTTGGAACCTCTTCTTAAAATTAAACGAAGAAGTCTTTCGAAAATTTATGGTCCAAGGAAACCGAAGATGGGTACAGGTATAGACCCAAAGGAGAGCCGCACAAGGATCAGGAAGATCCTTGAAACGGCTTTTCGAAGGAAATACTGAGCTTCCTTGGAAATATGTTTTGGATGGATTGATCCCCATAAAATAAACAAATTTCCAACTATATTTGGCAACTTTCCAGTCCGAACTGAATGCTCCAAACAACACAAGGAGGAAATGATGAAGCTGGATATCTCAATGAACAACTGTGTGGATAGAAATACATACAGAAACAAAATTCAAAAACTTGAGGTTCTCTGCGGTAAGAAGAAGCCGAGGAAGGGGTGGACAGTGGAAAGGAACGCACAGTGGTATACTGTGCGGATGAGTCCTCTGCAACTATGTCTAATTTTGGAGAATTCAGTTGAACTCTTCATGCTACATTATTTATAAACAAACAAGACTACAAACAGAATCTATTTCAAATTTCTGTATTTGATTTAAGAAGAAATTTTACGATAAGCCGACTTATTTTAATAGTCTGAATGTTTTTACATTACACACACCTTAGTATGAGGTTTGTGTTCCGAGGCAGTAGTGTTATACTTATAATTAGTTAATCAGCGGACACGTCATGGACAACAAAACACAAGAATGTAATTTTAACTGCATTCTTCATCATTGCCACTGTTTCCTAAATGTATTCCGAATGCTCTGTTATGAGAACATTCTCTCAAAATCTATCAGATATTTGAAGTTCTTCGTAGAGTCACGTGTTTCTTATCATTCCTATTTATCGCCCCCATTCTAGCTGAAAATTATTTAAATTCCAGTGGTAGCCAGTGCTGGATTTACCACTAGGCCGACTAGACTGCGGCTTGGGGCCGCGGGGGCCGCAAGCTACGGATAATTTTTTTTAACAGAAGTATTTTTTATAAAAGCAGGAGGCACTTTGGTTTATTTAAGTATGACTTTTTGAAATTAAATTATCAAATTTTGTTAATAATACAAATGGTAGACAGTTGTTATTTAAATATTGCGTGCTTATTTTTATGACGTTGGCATTCTTGAAAACTAGCCTACGCATGCGAATTTCGAACGTCCGCTATATCCCCCCCCCCCCGAATTTACACGACCGTGGTACCACCATTGTTTATCTGTCTTCTGACTGAACGGTTTGTGATTTGAGGTTAAATTTGTATTTTGTTTTGAATGTAAAGAAGGTTTTTAGCTCTGTGTGGTGGGTAGCGTGTTGTTTCGTTGATATTTATTAGGGTGAAAACTTTATTAACACAGAATTGAATCCGTACACTAAACGTATTCATCATAAACAAGCTTTTGAAATAAATTTCTGAATAAGCTTAGTTAAGTTACTCTACTTGAAAAAATAAATTAATTTGCTTAATTCTTTTGCAAGGTTCTTAATATTTTGAAAAAGTTTGCTAAATGAAAGCCGCTTTTTTATTAGCCCACTGGTTTTTAATTTGATAATATTAACTTGACATCAAATTACTTCAGGAGTACATATATTATATGAAGGAGTACTTCAAAGTCATAGTTGTGGGGGGGGGGTCAGAAAACTTGGCCTACGGCCTCAAAAATCTTAAATCCGGGACTGGTGGTAGCGGAGGCAATCGATATATTGTGTCTGTGCTGTTGTGAAATTTCATTAGTATAGAGCTATATTTTAATATTAAAAGGTAAAATAAAAAAGTTTAAAACAATACTAGTTTAAGCTAATAACAAAACATGACGCACACTTTCGCCGAGACGCGCACACGAACGCGCAGCAGTGACGACTGGTAGTGCAACCAGGAGCAGTACTGCCACCAACCCCAGCTCAGCTATACAATGGCATGTCTGTTTTACGTTAAAACAGAAAAACACATACATACAGCAACAATAGCGAATCACAGGAGCCAGATACGCAATCACAGAAATTGTCAAAGCACTGACGAAGGAGATACAAACGGTCCTCAAAAGCGCTCCGTAGATTGAAAGTAGATGCTTTGATAATAATTGTACCAGACAACACATACACAAACATGAACAGTAACATGGAGATCCCACAGGCAAAGAAAAGGCCAAAAATTAGACACTTTTGAACAACTAGAAATATACAAACACAAAAACAACGCATACAAACAACATCTTAAATGAACAGACACAATTTAAAACACACATACTTTTTGAACATATTATACAAGACACACACAGCAACGATCTTCTGAACGACGGCGCCGTCACCAAAAGCAGGACGGACAGTGCCCTAGCGACAGCCCCTCACGAAGCTCTAGCGAAAACTAGTTTAGGCCATCAGGTTAAAATTTATCATTTTGATCAACAACAATTTGTGTTCTGAGTCAGTAGCTTCTGATATACAATTTTTAACTAAATTCTGTTATATTTGAAGTATTTACCGGGCTGTTTGGCTGTGGTCCAGGGTTTACAAACAAACCAAAGGTTTCAGCATCTTCAGTGGAATACGAGTCTACCCAACGCGGGATGTCAAACGTCAGGCCCACAGTACTGTGGTGAAGGCTGTGGCAAGCCTCACAGTACCGGCCGTAAAAGCCTTAGAACGATATTACAACGCCTCTACGGGGAGGAAGTTTTTAAATAGACTCTTATTCCACTGAAGATGGCAGCCAGTGGTGCTGCTGAAACGTTTAGTTTGTTTGTAAACCCTGGACCACGGCCGAACAGCATACACGGTAAATACTTCTAATATAACTGACACCGACCGTGGAAGACTTAGAACAATAATACGATTTCTGTGATTGCGTACCTGGCTCCTGTGATTCGCTATTGTTACTGTAGGGCCTATGTGTTTTTCTGTTTTGACGTAACAAAATATAATAATTTCGTTCAAATCGTCCATTATTTTCAAGCATTCCCATATGGAGTTAATAAAATAACAAAATTTTTATTGCTCTTAACTGTCCATTTGATCCCCTTTTTCTATATGAAAAGAGGAAAAAAACATATTCTTAATAAATGACAACGGACACGTCATGGAGAAGAAAATCCAGTAATTGAACAAGTTAATGTGAAAAAATTTACTCACAGCTTAAATAAAGTTTAATTAGATTTTAACTAATCGATAATGAATGCACATTGTTTAAATCAGTGCTACAGTTAATAATACTAGTATAGTTTAAGCTAATAACAAAACTTGACGTACACTTTCGCCGAGACTCCCACACGAACGTGCAGCAGTGACGATTGGTAGTGCAACCAGGAGCAGTATTGCCAACCCCAGCAATGCAATGGTGGCGGTCTTCATAATGTCTGGCTGTAGCTGTTGGAACACGTCACGCCTTTATATATACGTCTATATAACCAGATATAGTTGGTAATTTTATGGTATATATAATATATTAAAGTCTTTTGCATATCAACATTTGTTTATTCTGATTAACAAATTGTAATATAGTAATATGCAATCCAGTATTTATCTCTTAATATAAGTGGTTGCTAAACCTATCAATTTATTTAATTTTATGTAATACATTGTTATAAACAAATAACAAACTGCTGTTTGAATGTAATTATTTGTTTACAATTGCGTAGTGTTAAGAGTGCAGGTGAATTATTAATTTGGGGAATGTTCATTTTTTAAAAATAGTAAAATATTTTAAATTGGTTGTATAAAATTTTAGAGAATATTACAAGTTAGGGATTCTTCTTTTTCTGTTGATAGTTGCTATCCGTTTCGGATGTTGGATATCATACAGACTATTTTAACTTTCTGTACTGCTGCACGGAATAAGTCAGTTGTACTCGTGCCAAACCAGGTCCTTAAATTTCTCAGCCATGATATACTCGGTCGCTCAACTCATCTTTTTCCAAATACTTTTTCCTATAGTATGGACTGCAATAAGTAAAATCTCTGTTCATTTCTCATGAGATATCCCAGATACTGAAGCTTTCTTATCTTCACTATGTTAATAACGTCCCTTTCTTCCCGCATGTTTCTAAGAACTTCAACATTAGTTATATGTGCTGCCCATGAAATGCTCAGTATTCTACGGTAAAGCCACATTTCGAAAGATTCCAAATTTTTTAGTTGTGGCTTCAGTCATAGTCCAAGATTTTACACCGTAGAAGAAGACCGAGAATACGTAGCAGCGCAAAATTCTCAAGTTAGGGATAGTTATTATTACATGTTTGTGGTTTAAGGCATTGTTTCTTAAACTTTCAAAAGTTCAATATATTCTTTGTGAGTATTACGTAATTATGATAAAATATACAGCCAAAGTTGTGTCATAACAGAAATAACAGAAATAATATCGCATTATATTTACTGGTAAAAATATTTTTTTTAATCGTAGGTTCCCAAACACTTTGCTTGCAATCCATGTTTAGGCAACGCTAAAATTCTTGGAACACAACTTTTGGGGGTTAAATTGAAGTGTTTATATTTTTTTTACCTAAAACGTTAAAAGAAAGTGGACCCCAGAACTGTATTTCTTGTTGTTTTGGAGAAAATTGTAAATCCAACAAACCCAAAATTAAAAATCTCAATTAACGTGGAAATTTTTTTGAATTTTATTTGAATCTGATATGAAACGAAGTAAACTCAGTGGCGCCCAGTTTCGGGAGAGGAGAGAAGATTAAGAGCTACAACAAATTCCAAAGAGTCTATGAAGTCTTTTATTCAAGGAACATCGAACCCCGAGTGTCAAAATATTACAATTAACAAGGAATATCTCAGTAGACTAGTGTGTATGGCACCTGGCTACTAATCTAGAGGTCCCGGGTTCAATTCCCGGGCCCACACCATAAAATCAAGGTGCGTTTTTTCAGCCCCCAGGTCAACTCAGCCTGTTGAAAATGAGTACCTGGGATAACATCCTGGGGATAATAATGGGCGGCTGAAGCGTAGTGCTGGCCACACTGCCTTCCTTATATGCCGTACGGCTCATATTAGGCAGCCTACCCTGCCTATTCCTAAGCTTCTTCGGTTGTATACATGGGAGCCATTATTATTAACAAGGAATATCAACTTGTTATCATAAAATGGATGTTGTTAGCGACGAGGCTGTTGATAAATACAGTAAAGTTAACAACGTGAATACTTCAAACTGTGAAACTGTCAAAGTACAGTTACAAGATTCACCTGGTTCTGGTACCATGGATGATGTTGCATCGTGCAGTCTTGAAATTACAAGCGAGGAAGGATAGAATATTACTAGCAATAGTGTAGACCGTGCTCCCGGTGCTCCTCTACAAGATATGGGAGCTTGGCCAAGCGAGATATCTTAATCCTTCCGAGCTATAATGGAGAATAGAAGAACATGTCAGTTGCGGAACGAGGACAGTCATTTTCCTGAAGATGTAGGGAACACGTCCTTTGCATGGTAAATAATTCTGGGAATATACTAATTACCGCATATGTTTACGGTTCTCAGGGTGGCCGTAATGTATAGAAAAAACGACGATCCGATCTTTAATCCAACTTAAAGTAACTGTACATGATAACAATTTCAATTCACACTGTATGTAAGGCATCTGAAAACGGAACAGGTCTCTACACCTACACCAGGATGTATGGAGTCTAAGAATTAGAAGACGATATTAACTGATGACTCGTTGGGTACTTGGTGTCTCGTATAAATACAAATATTTATATATACAAGTATTAATACTCGAATAATACAAAAGTTTTTAAAAAAATGTATAAACACTTGGTACGTTACACAGTTTTTATTTAACTCTGACAGCTGTTTCAGCTTATTAAGCTATTGTCAAAGAGATCAGTAAACACTAAACTAAACAAAGAATGTATGGGTTGTGAACATGTGTTTAGGGCGTGTATCCGGACATGTGTGGGGTGAATTTGTAGGAGGAGAGTGGAAGGAGCTAGTGGGGAGGTCAAGTGTCTGTAAAAATTAAGTACAATCGGAAGGAAAAATAAAAAAATTAACTAAACTAAATAACAATTTTTAATAAAGGGGATACACAGAATTCAGTTTGTTTATTTGTTAAATTTTTGTTAATTTTGATTGCTTTCTAATTTCTAGAATTTTGAATAAATCTATTTTTTACCTTCTAGTATGTTGCGCAGTAGTGTATGTTTTTTGTATCTATGAAATGATTGTGTTGTAAGCAATAATCTGTAAAACCTGTATTAGCTGTATTAGTACAATTCGTTTTCTTATGTTCAGAAATGTGATGTTTCAGAGCACGGCAACAATGTCTGATGTAAATAGCATCGCATTCTGCACAGTGTATTTTATAAACTCCATTTTCCTCTAGTGTGTTTGATTTTTCTTTATTGTTTACTAGTAATGAAAAAAGATTACGTTTGTTTACTGATACCATGTTGAGACCATGCTTTATTAACCTATTATTAATCCTATCCAAGAAACCTTTGAATTATTATTATTAGTATTTCAAAAGCCTTTGAATAAGAAAATTCTTTAACAGCTCTAAAGGGACACACACACACACGCACACACACACACACACACACAATCAGTTTTACGGCGCAGTTTTTCACGTGTGACGTCATGTCTGAATGATAAACTGTGTGAACTGCGCAGTTTAGGCAGGTTTTTAAGCAGTTTGCTACTGGACCCGCTTTTGCAACGATAAACTGCACTGTTCACTCAGTTAAACGTACAGTCGCTCAGTTGACACGTGGTTGACACTCAACTGTCACTATGGCCTCATCGAAGAAAGAAGCTTTCCTCGCATTCCCGAGCTATGGGATGTCGAAATCCCGTCATATTCTAGCCGTGTTTAAAAAAATTCCTGCATGCGATGTATTGATGGAAAAATTGAAAGTTATTGAGCCTGACGCGACGCATGATAGTGTTGTAATAGATATTTACGATACAAGTGGGATAACAGCATTATTAATATACGCGTGTGAAAGATTGAACGACGAGTGCGTAGCACGAGTCGTCTAATCACACAAGTATATTAATAATGCGTTATCACTCGTGAGTCGTACAATATTTTATCTACACCCGCTGAAAAATAAAAAATGTGAGAATCAGAAAATTTAAACTATCTACGTAGCAGTTGAAATAATGTATTTTGACGTATACGTTCCCATAGCAACCACGTTGTTATGATTAAAAATAGTTTGTTTTTGATGGGGATACTGTTGCCGAGGGATATATTGAAATTTCTGTCGAAAATAAGAAGAAAATAGGTTCACACATTTTAGGCATTGCTGATATCGACAATAAGGGCAAGGAGCTTGCAACTACTTCTGACGATCAAACATTAAACGTAGTGACATAAAAGATCCAATCTTCTTCTACAGCAGGAATTCACTTAAATAACTCTAAAGACTGTGTTATTAATATCTACAATAAGTACACAACATGTTTAGATTGTAATATTAAATTGTAATATTAATGAGGGTAGTGTAAATAACCCAGATATTTAGGGTTAATTGCGCAATAATACTGAGAGTGTGTGCGCCGCTTAATATATTATTGGACTTAAAAATGTACGTTTAAACATTGTTGTAATGTTGTGCAACAAGTGAGTGTAGCATATATTATGTTGTATTTTGTGTTATGTTTCAATAAGTTTTAAAATGTAAACGAGTGGGATAACAAAACCATTGCGATAATGAACTTGTTATCACACTCAAAATGAGTGGGATAACACGCTATTACGTTACGGGTGTTGATAAAAATAATTAACAAACTGCGATCCGCTTTTCGAAAAGAGCTAAGGAAAGTTAATGATTGGAAAATATTGAGAGCTTTAACTGACAATGTGTATGTGTCGACCCGATGGAACTGACAAAAGTGTGGGGGAAACAACTGGGGATAAAACTGACGTGCCCCTACACTTTCAGGTCAGTTAATTATACAGTTTTTTATCAAGTTATTTAGGGCAGTTAATTGGGCAGTAATACTGAGTGTGTGTGCGCCGCTTAATATATTATTGGACATAAAAATGTAGGGTTACGTTTAAACTTTGTATCATTGCACCAGAAGATTGAAGACCACAGAAGGCGATGGTGTGGACACTTCAATCGCATGTCTGATATCCGTTTACTTGTGGCTGCCTTGGGTTATCGCCCTACTAGGAAGAGTGATGTCGGTAGACCGAGGAGGAGATAGATTCCGGAACAGGTCTAAGCACTAGTCCTTGGAGTGGCGATGATTAAGACGATAATGGAAATATATAAATACTTGGAACAAAAATATACCTGGAAAAAATCGAAAACAATGCGCGTTGATAACTAGTAATCACGATGTATTTATAAAATATGCCAAGGTCATTGTGTGGATTGATAAGTATAAAACGGACATACCGTTTTCTGATTATAATCCAGACGACTTTTGGCGCTATCATGAAGACCGCCGTTTTTCTGTTATTGATTTTCGCGATTCTTACTCTTTCAAACGTCATCACGGGACAAACGTGTATATGTCTGGGTCAGAGTGTAAGTTTAACACATATAAATACTCTAAATAAACGCAAGTCTAATAATACTTAGTATATCTATAACTTAATGAATCGATAAATAAATTCTTCGTCATTAGGTCAGTAGGTACGACTCTTAGCTTTTAAAGTACACAGCCCTGTGTCGACCTCCCGGGGAATATTATAACATTAGTGCGCTAGTACTAAATCTCGCTAAGTTAAGGTCACAACAAAATAAATTTTCTTAATTTTTGTATAAAGTCATGTGTTGACCGTTCTGACCAAAAGTCTACCTAAAGCATTTGCCCTGGTAGGCTGTGACTGTTTTTGCTCTGCAAAATTCTTCCAAATTGTGCGGAAATATTCAGTTTTCATCATTTTTATCACCATCATCACATTCAGCATCATCAACTCTACAAGTTTCATCAGCAGTTCAGTGCTAATCAGTCTTATTTAATCTGTGCGGGAGTGTTTTTGTTTCCGAGTGCTGTGCGGTCTGTGTCGTGTTCAATTGTGCCTGTGGATAGTTTTCAGTGTCTGGTGATCCCTCAATCCTAGACCTGCGTAGACGTTTATTTCGGCTTGTCCGAAATGGCGTCGAATACGCCCCCGAATCCTCTGCCGGCGCCGCTTGTTTCCTTAATGGAAACATGCTCAACCGTCTTCCGTTCTACTCCACTTCCTCACGACAGTGAAAGTGATAGTGAAAGTGATAATAGTGCGGTAGATATGTGCAGTGTTGGGTCGGGGGACGGACAGTTCTCGCTTGTGGAGGGCAAATCTGCCAAACGCAAGCGAAAACTGGCCCAAACTCCGCCGCCCGCCTCAGCTGCAGATCTGCCGTCTAATCATGGTAACAGCGGCACTCAGCGCGTGCAACGTGAGTATCCAGCTAACCCAAACTGTGTCTTCCCCACGAATTCCTCCTATTGTAATTCCTGATAATAGGAATTATACTGAACTTTTACGATCCTTATCCCGAGCTCTCCCTTCGGTCAAGGTCGAGGCGAGGTGCCAAGGCGCCTCGCTAAAGCTGGCGACCGCTACGATCCCAGACTTTCGCTCTGTTCAGTCATTCCTGACAGAGCGTAAGATCTCTTTTCATACTTTTGCCCTCCCGTCAGAGCGAGAAATCAAGGTCGTTCTGTCGGGAATTCCTTCCTTCACAGATACTGATGCCATCAGGCAGGAACTTGTTGCGCTCGGCTATGCGCCGACCGCGGTAAGCGTCCTGCATGTTGGCAAAGGTGATGACCGCCGACCTGTTGACAGCTTTCTTGTAAAATTACTGAAAGTAGGCCCTTTCGAGGAGATTTACACTCTCCAGAATCTTCTGCACCTACGGGTGCAAGTCCGAACATATGACCCGCGGCCCGGCCCCTCGCAGTGTTTTAACTGCCAGAGGTTCGGCCACAGCAGTATCTTTTGCCATCAGCCCCCGCGTTGCGTGCGTTGTGCTGAGCCTCATCGTGGCTGTGATAAGCCAAAGGTGGGGTACACAGCTAAATGCTGCAACTGCGACGGAGCCCACCCGGCTAATTACCGAGGCTGCCCTAACTTTATCGCCGCCATGAAACCACAGCGACCTCCTGTGCGCCCTGGCGCGCAGGCTGGCCGTGTACCTGGTCCTGGCCCTAACCGGCGAGAGGCATTCCCACCTCTCTCTGGTTCATCTGACAAGGTCCCGGCAGCAACTTCGGTTGCTTCCGGTGCCGCTGTCTCGCCTGCAGTCGTCGCTTCGGCGCCGCCTGCAGCGGCCTCAACACCGGCGCCTGCCGGAGCGCCCGCACCTTCCTACGCGGCCATGGCCGCTAAATCAGCCCCGCCTCCAGCCCGCTCGGGCAAGTCCAAGCGCTCTCTTCGTCGCCGGAACTCCGCCGGCCGACCTACATGATCACAGGTTCCACCTGTACCCTCTCCGCGGGCTCGACCCGCCCCCACTCATCGTCCTCAACCTTCCAGCGAGCAGACTACTACTCAATCCACCAGCCCAGCGCCATCTGCTACCCCTGTCGAGGCCAGTCAGGCTTGTCCTCCTGAATCCCGGGAATCTTCCCGGGCTTCGGCGGATCCCCTGACTGCCTGGGCAGATAATCTTGTTGCGTCTATCAGGACTGCTCGCGATACTACCACAGTGCTTGCACTGGTGTTCCAATCATTAGCTACCCTCTTTCCTCTACTTCCCCTAAATGGCTAATAGCCTGAAGATCGTTGCGTGGAACGCCTTCGGGCTACTCCCCAGGCGATCTGAACTGATGACTTTCATGACGGAGTATGATGTTGATATCGTCCTTCTTTCCGAGACTCATCTGGCTCATTACCACTCGTTTTCCCTTCCTGCCTATGCCTGTTATCGTCAGGATCGTCCCCTACGGCCTCGCTGTCCCCCCTCGGGGGGCACAGCTGTTTTAGTCCACAGGCGGATATCCCACAGGCTTTTGCCTCCTCTAAATACATCTATTATTGAAAGCTGCGCGGTGGCGGTGGACGCCGGCGGATCGGAGCTGCGCGTTGTTTCTGCGTACCTCCGGCCTGACCGGCGAACTCCGCCACCGCCCGAGGAGTGGGACGCCCTCCTCGACCACCCCCTCTCAACCATTGTAGCCGGCGACTTAAACGCCAAACACCCTTCATGGAACAGCCGCGTTGTCAACGCCTATGGAAATTCTCTGTTCCGGTTCGTCTCTGGCGACCCGGCACTTAATGTCATCGGCCCTAAAGACCCTACCTACTTCCCCTTTCACGGCCATCGGCCGGACGTTCTTGACATAGTAGTTGTCAAGAACGTTGCCCGCAACATCGAGGTCTCGTCTGTGTCGGACCTTTCGTCCGATCACAATCCCCTTGTTATAACTGTTCGAGAGCTGTCGGCGTCACCCCGACTTCCCGTTCAGATTGTTAGGAGAGTCAACTGGCGATCCTATCATGATGAGCTCTTTCGAAGTTTACCATCTCTTCCGGCGGACCCAATCGTCACTCGTGACGATCTGGATCTCCGCGCCACAAATCTTCAGGAATTGGTCCAAGGTGTCATGGATCGACACACCTACGCACTCGAGGTGAATCATCGTAAATCGGCCTTACCTGCGGAAGTACTCCACGCCATCTGGCTACGGCGCCAGCTCCGCCGCAGATGGCAAAGTACCCGTGACCCAGTCATTAAGCGACGATTTCAACAACAGTCCTTTACGTTCAGCAGCTACTGCGGGACGTAAACTCTGATCGATGGGACTCATACCTTGAGTCTCTTGAAGTCGACCACGCCTCCGTCTGGAGAGCGGTGAGTAGACTGACCCGCGAGAAGAGAACTCGCAACCCGCTGGAAACCCCGAACGGGGTTGTGTCTTCATCAGAAGGCAAGGCTGAGGTCTTCGCCGACTGCATGGAGTCGCAATTTACCGTTCATCGAGGCGTTTCGGACCCTGCCCACTCGGCAGAAGTCCGGGACTTCCTATCTGGTTATTTTTCTCGCCCTCCCGCTGGCCCAGACCCCCCCGTTCGACAGAGACGAACTCGTTTCGTCTGTCTGTCGACTAAACCGCCGTCGCGCCCCCGGTCCTGACCGGATCGGGGCCGCTGCATTACAATATCTCCCGGCCTCAGGCGTTGACCTCGTTCTCGAGCTGTTCAACTCTTGTCTCCGGCTACAGTACTTTCTCCGCCTGTGGAAAAATGCCAACATCGTCATGGTTCCTAAACCCCGTAAGCCGCGCATGCTTCCTGAAAGCTATCGGCCAATATCTCTCTTGCCAGTTATCTCGAAGGTGTTCGAGCGGCTCCTCCTGGCCCGCATCTCGCCGTTGTTGGATAATTTTATCCACAACGAACAGTTCGGGTTTCGCAGAGAGCACTCGACCACGCTTCAACTAGTCCGCGTGGTAACGCAACTCTCTGACGCCACCAACAGGCGAGCGGCTACGGCCGCCACACTGCTGGACGTGAGCAAGGCCTTCGACAAAGTCTGGCACGAAGGTCTTCTCTTCAAACTAGCTAACTCCCCCTTACCATCGTCCATAGTGTTTTCCCTCCGGTCGTATCTCAGCGACCGAACCTTCAGGGTGAGCTTCGACGGAACCTGCTCTGCAGTTCGTCCTGTCGCCGCCGGCGTACCTCAGGGATCTGTCTTCGGCCCCGTTCTGTACCTCGTGTACACGAACGACCTGCCTGTTTTGCCCGGAGTCACGTTGTCTTTGTTCGCTGACGATGCAATGTATCATTACAGCTCTGTGTCCCCGCGTTTTGCGAGTACACAGTTGCAGCGTCAGTTGGACCAGCTTCCGGACTGGCTACGGAAATGGCGGGTGACGATCAATGCGGAGAAATCCGAGGCGATCTGTTTCACTCGTGAGTCCATCTCCCGATGCCAGCCCCTCTCCCTGGAAGGGAGGCCTATCGCCTATAAAGAGTCGGTGAAGTATCTAGGCGTTCGGCTAGATCGTCGCCTTTGCTTCAACGCCCACGTGACGGAAACCCTTGCCAAGGCTCGCGGCGTTCGACCCAAACTTTACCCATACCTCGCGTGTCGCAGCCCCCTGGCGCTGCGCACGAAAGTTACCCTCTATCTGTTGTTTCTCCGGTCTGTCTTGACCTATGCGGCACCTCTTTGGTGGTCACTTGCCTCCGCCACCAACAGGGGTAGGCTGGAAAGTTTCCAATCCAGAACCCTCCGTTCCTTGTCGGGATCTCCTTGGTTTGTTAGAAATAGTGTCATTCGAGGAGGTCTACGAGTTCCTGCTCTCTCAGCCTTTGTCTGGTCATTAGCTGCGACTCTCTTTGCCGCAGCTGAGACCTCTTCCTTCCCTTACCTCAGGACCATCAGCACCACGCAACCACCTCCCCCTGTTCGGGTCAAACGCCCTCGGGTGATTCTCGATGACCCGCCATAAGTTTAAGTAAACTTAAACCTCAACTACTTTGCATATTCACTATCTGCCCATGCCCCAGAATTTACCTGCAAATCTGTTTCCTTCCTCCCTTCCTAGTATGCCGACCGCGCTGAATGCCGCTGCTACGCGCCATCACTGGCACGGAGGCTCTCTGCCTCGCGGGGAGCGACCGACGCCTCACGGCGTCTGCACGCGGGACTGGGACGGGCGACATCTGTCACCTGAACCCGTCCTTGCGGCAGTGCCCACTGATTGCAGAAATTTTTAAAATAAATAAAAATTGAAAACCTTTCTCCCCCGCCTTCTCAGTTAACTGGTTGGCGGTTGTCCATTCCTGTTTTTAGGCACCAGTCGAATGAACCAGGACTAAGTCTATCCACAGGCAGCAATTGGGCTCGACCCAGATGCTGCAGTCATGCACCGGGTGCAAAGACGCCCCGCTACTATGATGCTACATGCTACATCTGACCAAAACAATGAAGTGACAGAATTTGTGTGCATAGGACACTAAAAACTTTATGACTTAAAAACTGGGTTGAATTTTATGGTAAAAATTGGGATTTTGTGTAGTAGCATTATCAGGCGTTAGATAAGAAAAGAAGTGTAACAATCTATAATTTTAATTGCATAATACTTGATAATTATTTATCATGAATTATCATCATCGCCTTCTTCTTCTTCTACTGCTACCAAAACTTCGTGCCCTCTTTTTTTAAGTCGACTTTTATTTATTTTTCTTTCCAGTGGATACACTCTTCACAACTATGACCAGTCGGTCATTCCCTTTACATGCGTTTGTAAGTCTTCTTTTCTTCTGTGAACTAAATCGCTTCGACGCCGCATTTGCCTCTTTCGTCATAACTTCTCACTTTCCTGAGCAGTGTCAGGTTCAGTATTCCTTTCTTAAAGTCTTCACATCCGTTGCTTCCAGCGTTTTATTTTATATCGTTTTCACATTAGTATTTTTTGTTTCAGCACCCTAGGCCAATATTGAGCGCACCATTGTTAAGTACCAGTGGCTTCATAACTATTCTGATGAGCCGGTCATTCACTTTAAATCCGTGTGTAACTCTTATCTTCTTCCGTGAAGACGATCAAGCGACAATACTCCTTAGACGCAGGCAGTATTTTTTTGTTTCGTCATAACTTCTCTCCCTCCTAAGTACTGTCAGGTTTCAATTTCCTTCATAAGGTCTGCATCTTGGTCGCTTACAACGATTTTGTATTGTTCTCACATTATCATCTTTTGTTTCACCGGGATAGGCCAATATCGATATTTTTAAATTGTTCTCACATTAAGATATTTTGTTTCAGCAGGGTAGGCTAATATTGGTGCGCACCATTGTTTTGTACACGCGCACCTTGGCTCCAGTTCTTAGACAATGTTCGACCCCTATTGCGCTGTTTAAGCAACCTGATATTCTTGAGGCACCAATTTCTTAACGATTTATTCCATCTCCTAGAGCTTGGAAAGAAATTATTTGTAGGCCTACCTGAAGGATGAAATCTGTTCAACAATTTTACCGTATAGCTGTAGTTCACAAGTTAGTGGTTCTTTAGAAACGGTAATAACTAGTTTAGACAAAATTTGGGTTACGTTTTAAGCATTCCAGCTAAGTTGGTAGAGTAGGAATTGTAGAGGGTTGTTATCTTTGGTAATCGATAGCGTAAGGTGTTGTGTCGATCGATATCGGTATCGATTCTCTATTCGGATTGCTTCTATTGTCGCTTGACGTTTCGATCCCTGGAATGTTATCAAAAGATCGTCCTCAGAAGCTAAACAACATAGCACAACTTAAAACATTATAAAATACATTAGCAATATATACTGTGACGAACATCTGCTCTCCGGTACCAGCGGCGGACACAGCGAGCCAATCGGGCATCAGCAGCCGAGACGAGACCAACTAACGTGCTCGGAGCGAGTCAATCAGCGATCCCGGTTAGTGCATAAAACCAGGGCCGCTAGAAATTTGGCGACTTTCATACACAAACACCCATTCTTACCTAACCGCATTACTTCTACTCTCCCCTTCTTCAGACTCACTTTCCTTCTCTGACCCACTAACGCGCTACCGCCTCGACACAGCTGTCCTTGCAAATTCATACGCACGCGCCTCTACCCTTTCATTCTAAAACCTAACTACACTTATTGCTTATATACTACTTGACACATTGCCGGCCTAATACTCTTATTCCCTTCTCTTTAATTACTGATTACTTTAATTAATTTTTAATTTAATCATTTTTTCTGCACACTCTACTTTGCACACTTCCCTGCCTGATAGCCTCACTCAATTGTATTTTAACCATGACCAGACGCAAAACCCGGCCACCCGCTACCTCCCAAAAACATCCTCCTGATCGCTCGCCATCCCCTGCTTCCTCACTCGCCTCTTCCGCCTCATCAATTTCTATATCAACTACTCGCTCTCGTAAAAGGCAAGCTACACCCAAACCGGCCTCACCAATCCCCCCTCACCACAATCGCCATCACCCTCCACCTCAGCCCCCCTTAACCAGCGCCAACCTACCCCTACTACTACCCCCCCGCCTCCTCAATCCCAAACTTTATTAATCCTGAAGCACACAAAGAATCCGAACAACCCAATCTTCCTCTCCAACCTCATCAAAACCCATTGCCCAAAACTTCGGCTCCCCCGCAACTTCTTCTCCCCAAAAAACGCTATTACCACCCTGCAATTCTCCTCCCTCACAGACCTCCAATTATTCTGCCAGTCTATACCCGTGACCACTTTCGGACCAATGCCGTATACAGGGCATTCCAAACCACACAGCCGACACAGAAACCCAAAGACCCCCCCAGAAAACCTCTTAAAACCCTAGTCGTCCGTGGTGTCGCACCAGACATCGACATACTGGACTTCCAGGAAGCTTTGGAAGAGGACCAGCGCCTCCAAATAGCTTTCTGTAAGCGGATTATGTCGGATCTTGGACCGACCGGCCTCATCCGCATTTTTAGCCACGACTCTGAAACCATAAACCTCCTACTAACGGAAGGCGCCTTTGTCGCTGGAAGACACTACAGGACGGAAGAGTCCAGACAGACCGAACGACACATACCTTGCCCCCGTTGCCACCTTTATGGCCACACCGCTTCCTCCTGTTCCTACCAACCCCGTTGCCGCGTATGCGGCAACAAAACTCCCACTACCATTTGTCCACATACCAACCATGACTTCAGCTCGCCGTTCTGTGCGACCTGTAACTCCTCCACGGACCATTTCACGGGCCAAACTAAATGCCCGAAATATCCAAAACAGACTCCGGTCCCCGCCTCGCAAGCCCCCGTCGTCCCGATAATACCCGCATCACCACCTAAGGCAAACCCGTGGAAACCACAACCCACAGACTTCCCCTCTCTCAATACCGCTATCGCCACCGCCTCCGCACCTACACAAACCGCCCCCACCTTACCTCAACCGGTCGATGGCCAACCCGCCGAAACCGAAACTACTCCAGAAACCTCCAACGCTTCTTCTACTCCTACAACAATCGACACAACGACTATCCTCGGCCTCTTTCAGTCGATGATGACCGACGTTCAAAAAATGATAACAGACATGACTAGATCAGTCTTTGACGCCCTCATCGCAGTCATCTATAACGTAACAGAACCCGTTTCCCACAACAAACTCCGTACAAGTGTAAACCAGATCACTAAGCGACTTTTTGACACGAGGACGCTTTTTAACCGGACCCCTGAAGGCCTTACAATCCTTCACTCCAAATCCAAGCGATAAGCTTCGATGGGAGAAGACGGCAGCGTAATCCACAAGAACCATCTCACCCTTCTTCATCTCAACGTTCGTAGCCTCCGGGCTCGACGAGATGAACTCCTCCTCCTTCTACAGGAATCCCATACAGACGTCGCCACCCTCAACGAAACTTATCTAACTGCCAGACATCGCCTTTTCTTCCCGGGCTATACCCTCTTCAGGCAGGACAACGGATCTCACCCGGGCGGAGTTGCGATACTTGTTCGTAACTCTCTCCGAGCGAAAGTAGTACCCCTAACAAACAGCCCGACTGACTCACTTCTAGTCAAACTCAGCTTCGCAAACTCCCCTCCCCTCTTCATAGCAACCTACTACTGCCCCCCACGTGCCGACCTAGACGTCAACTACCTCCATCATTTGGCCATGACCTACCCCCGTTTACTTCTCTTCGGAGATCTAAACGCCCACCACCGACAACTCGGAGACTGTTATAACACCGCCCGAGGTACTAGTGTGATTCAGGCGGTCAATAACTTCGGTCTCAGGCACCATCGTACCCCGTTTACCCGCCAGCCGGTAACTCCGGCCCAACGACCTACCTGTCCAGATAAGCTGTTTACCTCAGCCGACATCTCCCGTAAAATAAGCGGGATCTCCCAAGGCCCGGATGTTGGCTCTGACCACATCCCTATTTTACTAGTAATTTCCTACGGCCACGTAAAATACCCCACCCTGGAACCCCGCACGACGGCCGTAACAGACTTTCACACTGCCGACTGGCCTCTTTTCTCTCACGCTCTAGCTTCCCTTATATCCCCTCTTCCAGCCCCACCCACCACCCCCACACAAACGGACGCTTACAATGACCTCCTCACGACATCGATTCAGACGGCGATGGCACAAGCCATACCGACGAAACATGTCCGCTACTCCCAGCTCAGGCTCCCTCCGCCGGTCCTTACACTGATACGCCGGAAACGCTGGATCCGCCGCCTCTTAAACAGAGATCGGCGGAACGAGCATCTCTGCTTGGCATACAGGAGACTTTCAAATGCCGTCAAGATCGCCATAAAAGACTTTAGATCTTCCCGCATTGAAAGCCTCTGTACTTCAGTACAGGATTCCTTCCACAACGACACACCCAGATTCTGGAAACAAGTCAAACGTCTCCACAACCCGCCCAAAGCCGATACCCCTCTCCAGTCAGGCGACCGCCTTCTCGTCAGCGATGAGGAGAAGGCCGCTGCCTTTCGGAACTCTCTCCAGACCATCCATAGCCACCCTGTTAGCCCGGACTTTGACGCCATCGCCGAAAATACGATAGACACTTTTTTAACCACCCGCTCAGACCTCTTCACCCCATACGACGTCCTGACCGCAGACCACGACCATCCGCTGGAGCGGCCCATCGACCCAGACGACATCAAAGACCGACTCAGTAAATGCAGAAATACTGCCCCAGGCCCTGACGGAATAGCCAACCGAATTTTAAAAGCGCTCCCCGCCACAGCTATCGAAGCCCTAGCCCATCTGTACACAGCTAGTCTCCTCCTCGGCTACGTCCCGCGGGCCTGGAAACACGCCCATGTCCTCATGTTCCCCAAACCTTGCAAAAGCGCCAGCCTCCCGTCGAACTATCGCCCGATTTCTCTAACCCCTGCAATCTCCAGGCTTTTCGAGAAAATCCTCGTCGCCAGGATACATCCCCACCTACAAACTCATAGCGTCCTCCCCAGTACCCAGGGAGGATTCCGCCCTGGTTACAACATATATGATCAACTTGTTCGGGTTATCAGCGCCATCCAGGACAACTCGGCCCGCAAACGCCCGACCATATTAGCCCTACTCGACATCCGCAAAGCCTTCGACTCTGTCTGGCACAATGGCCTCCGTTTTAAGATCCTCGGATGTCACTGTCCCCCAACCATCATCAAATGGCTCTCCCAGTTCCTGGATGGCCGCACGGCACAAGTCCGAGTCCGTCAGCATCTCTCGGCACCCTTCCACCTTAATGCCGGTGTCGCAAAAGGCTCCGCCATTAGCCCGCTACTCTATATCATCTTTACGAAAGACACCCCTCCCCCCGCCTACTCTACCCTACCCATCTGCAGGCCCAGCCCAGTACGCCGACGATACTGCCTACTGGGTCTCAGCAGGCGCACACCGGCAGGTCCCAATCAAATTGCAACAAATCCTAGAACCTTTCTTCGCCTACTGTAATACTTGGCGAATAACAATAAACGCGGACAAAACCCAACTCCGTGTTTTCAACTCCACTGGACGCAACATGTCGCATTTCTATACAACGCCCGTCCGCGTTGGCCCATCATCAGTACGTCCGAAGCGTGATTACCAATATCTGGGCGTCACGCTTGACTCCAAACTTACCTGGCGACCACACATCAAACGCACAACTACCATCGCCCGTACCCGCCTCCGTTCTCTCATCACATGAGATTCCGCATCTATACTACATGTATCCGACCCATCCTCACATATGCCCACCCAGTTCTCCTTACTGCCTCTCTAGCCTACCTCGATCTCCATCGTGTCACAGAACGACGGGCCCTACGACTTATATACCGCCGACCACGCCTGACGAAGACTTCCAATGCCGCCCTGTATGCGCTTAACACCCGCTTCCCTGACCTTGATTCCTTCCTTGTTAAACTCAACTGGAAGTATTCCAGCACAGCCTCCCGCCGCAATTCCATACAAACGATAGTCCCGTCAATTAATAGAAACACCCGCAATACAAGCCGACCTTCCTACCTACTAAATCGCCTCCTCGCAATAGCCAATGGTCCTCCCCCTCGCCTCCAACCACGCCGGCGTCAACGACACAGACCTGCTTAAGCAGTAATACATACTATTTCCCCGCCAAGGACTTATCTCTCCCCGGCAGTAGTGACCTGTCTTCCTAAAGCAGCCTCAATATTCGACACACGATAAAACTCCCCCACACTCTCTTCACTTCACCACAGTAAACACACGCTCTAGTTCCCCACACTTACGTACCCGCATATAGTCCAAATCTGTTCCTTCCGCCTCCCTTGACGGCTCCCTGTCGCCACCTAACAGCTTTGGCGACCAGCGTCACACGTCCCAGTCTTGGCCCCCCCCGCAAGAACGTCGCAGGAAACTATGAAGAAATAAACAAAACAAAGCAAAATGAATAAATAAAGATGCCCCAGAACAACTATAACGGCCACATCCATCTACCTCTCCCGCCCGCGTATGGCTACACACTACACTCTCACACAATATAACCAACACACAGTACTCTCCCAACTAACCCCTTACCCACACGGCTGAAGGGAGCTCGTCTCCAAAACAGCCCGAGTCCGACCATACTGGTTGGTCTCATACAAAAAAAAAAAAAATTTGGCGACTTGCACGTAAATTTTACGTCCGAGCTGCGAGGTCCCAGACAAACTCTCTCATAGCTGGCCTTAGCAAGTACCGAACACATCCAGGTGATACTTTGAAACGGCCTCGGCAAATACTGTACTAGGACGACCTAGTATGACCATGCCGTTTTAGCGTCCATAAATAAATAATCAATATTCCGTCTGGACAAGATCACTAGGTAGGAGCCCCTACCGAAGGCTCGGTACTAGGAACCCATTGGGTCGTCTCACGACGCGCAAACCATAAACCAACAGCTCTGGCTCTTCTTCTTTTCGACGCACTCTTCATCGTCACACCGTCGGACGCACTTCATCTTCTCTCCTCTCTCGGACGACATCGGCGCGGAGTCAGCCGGAAGGAACGGCCGAAGAATAGAACCGGCGATCTTGCGTCTTCGCCCTCCAGTTCCGCGCCAGCGATAGGACGTCGCTGGGCCGGCAGCCGACTCTACGCCGATGCCGAAAGAAGAGGAGGACTGCAGTACGCACGAACAGCGGGGGCAGCCGCCGAAAATCTCAGCGCGGCACGACCAACCTCAGCCTCCTCGCCGCACGGTCCTTTTTAGGGCCACCAAAAACACTAGTGTGCGATTGGCGCCATTTGTCATGCGGCAAGCCTTTTGTCCGGTGACAATACATAACTACGATTAAAAAACTTTTCATGACAATTTAAGTCATACAAACATTAGGCGAAACATATAAGATCAGAGATATAAGAATAAACTACAAAATAATGAAAAATAAAATGAAACTTTCTTACCCGTGAGTGGCGGTTGAAAGACCTAGCAACGGCTGCAGCTTCCTTCTTCCGTACTTATAGCCTTCCCCTACCTGCTAAAGACCACGCCCCCTCCCCTACTTCTCACTCTCTCATGAGAAGAAAACACCAACCTACAGGAAAATTTCCAACCCTACAAGAATTTTCCGACCTTCTAACACCTGTCCCCACTGTAGGTTACCTGAATTATTTTGCTTTTATAGAATGAAATCTCCATTTGATTAGTCTAAGTTTTCAAAATAAAAATCTATACCGTACAGCAATTCTGTATGGTAATTGTGCAACTATCATTGTTGTAGTGTGAAGCTGTGCATTGCTGTGCCGAACTGTGGTGTTCTCCGTCTAATAAAAGTTGCTATTCTACAGGTAAGGCCTTTAAACCATGACCCCTCTAGTGTGCCGACTAGATTTCGTCGTTGATTGATAACATCTCTATTGTTTTACTATACAACAATAAGTGCATTTACACAAGTTTCTGGTGTATTGTACAATGTCTTTTAATAAAAACAATATTTGTTTACGCTCTTATCTTTTGACTGTAATTAAATAATAAAATTTACCAACTTACCATTTTTGAACTGTCGCCTTTATTCATTTTTCTATACACCGTATTTATTATGTAAATTTAACGGTCGTTTAGGGTAAGTATTGAAACAAGGCTTGAGCGTCTTATTTTTCTTAATTTTTTTCTCAACCCGCAAATTGGTGTGTCTCAGCTTTCATGACTTCAGTGGTATGGCGGAGGACAGATCAGTCATTGAGTGTTTCTCCTTTCCACAACGAATCCAATCAGTGTTCTTTTTTTCCGCCTTTTCTTCAAAATCTTATCAGTAGGTACCTAATCTGTACCTAATTACCTGTCCAAAATCTGGGCCGCAGTGTGCTATCGTTAGTCCAAGATATTCTTAAGACCGTCTTCCAGCACCATATTTCAAAAGCTTCATGGTGGCTAGTCTCCACTGTGCTCAAAGTTCAGGCGTGCAATCCACATGTGCGGATGTTTCAAAGAAAACTCATTATAAATTTCTTTCTGGTTTCCAGGGACACGTTTCTAGACGCCAGAAGAGAAATTGTTTTAGAAAATACTTATTTTGCAGTTCTAATTTTCACATGTGATGTAATGCAGGTCCAAAAATATTGAAGGAATCAACGTGTACTGGCGGAATCGGAGCAAACTATTGGCAGTAATGACAAGGAAAGGGATCCCACAACGTCTAATTAGAGCAATACAGAGTCTTTATGTAGAGAATAAAATCTAAATAGAAGCAGGGAAACCGAGAATAGCTCCTAGAGTAGGTCTGATCAGTTGTAGAGTACGACAAGTGTGTCCATTGTCACCTTCTCTTTTTAATTTATATATTGACGATGTAATACAAAACTGGCAGATGTGTCTTCCAGAGAATTTTATGATTGGTCACTTTACAATTAACACTTTGTTGTTTGCGGACAACCAGGATATACTGTCGGACTCTGAAAACAGTTTGAAAATGAGTATACATTTGTTAAATTGAATCTGCAAAGACTCTGGATTGCAAATATTCACACTTAAGACCAAGGTGATGGCTTTTGATGGAACTGATCCCATACGGGCGAAAATTGTTATAGAGGGTACTGTCCTGGAAAAAATTAGCAATTTTGAATACCTGTTCTACGGTGTGTCTTATAATACAATCAACGACGTTGTAAATAAGTTGCATAAGTCCAACCTTATGTGCGAGACCATTAGGCGAACCCTCAAGTCAGCAAGTAAAGGAACACGCCTAAAATTCTACAAGGTGATATTATGATACTACTGTATAAGCCGAGGGGACGGAGAAGTGTGGGACGTCAGAGGAAGCGCTGGAGTGAGCAGGTCTAATCTTTGCCTATTTGAGACCGTAATAAACCATCCTTGGTTTAATCTTTGAAGATGAACTTGTACTGGCACCTTTCTACCGTCCACAAATACCTTAATCTTCCGTTTTCCTGTTCCCAAGCATTTCGTGACATTTTTTTGTTTATTTATCATTATGCAACATTTACTTTTTAAGATCGCTTTCACTTTGCGAAGCGCATTCTCTAGATCATCCTCGTTGCTTCCTGAAAGCGCAATGTCACGTGCAAAACGGTTAGTTTCATAACACACGCCACTAATAATAAATATTATTCCATTGTTGTCTGTTTCAATCAACTCCGTCATCACATACTCTGAATAGAAGTTGAATACTAGTGGGGAAAATCTACAACCTTGTCCAACACCTTTTGATATCTTTCCTTGGAGTCCATCCCGGCATAGGAGAGCTCTCTCTCAGTTGCAAGATAAATCCTATACAGTTCCTATAGCGTGGACTACATTTACATCCGTGAAGACTTTCAACATTATATCCAATTGATTATATCAAATGCCTTTTCGATGTCAAAAAGTTTATCATGATTTCTTTGTGATGTCTTATTGTTTTCTCCAATATTGACAGAATTTTGGCCTTTCGTGATTTCCAATTTTTCCGAAAATCAAATTGACATTCTTGTATATTCTCCTCAATTTTCTTCGCCATCCGAAAAATTTTTGTTAGCAGCTTACAATTATTATCTTCCAGTTTGATGTCTTATTTAATCAGTATCTATAACTGGGTGACACACTGAGGAATATCATGGCTCACTTACTCCCTTACAAAACGTGATATACAATGTTAGAATTTGTCCTTGATATTTTTGAACTGGGTATATAGTGATCAAGTAATACCGTTATTCTGGAATATATATTGTGGCGATACATATCACCACCATGCATAGAACTATTCAAATAAATAAATAATAAATGACTAAGTACTAGAACAAATAATAAATGAAAGAAAACTTACAAATAAATGTGTATTAAGCAGTGAATTCTGGTTCCTTGCTAAAACAAAACAATGGATGAAGAAAGATAAATTCTAAAGAAATGTAATATCGTAATTATGATGAGTATTAGAAGAAGAGAACTTAATAACGTGATAAACCCAATAGATATGGTGAGGGAAAGGTATAAACAAGTCTAACAACGAAACCACTAATTAAAATAAAGACATGCTAAGCAACAAGACAGTGAAGACCACATTAATTACCAAATAACTTAAATGCATGAAGAACTGAAAAGAAACAAAATTAACAAAAAACTCAAACTGTATAGATGAGCTCCATGTAACGGATAATCGTATTTGCTGAATAATTAATAATTGAAAGTAAAAATAAAGAGATGACTATACCAAATTTAAAAAAGTTTTCAAAATAGGCAGTCATTGAGGACTGCCGACAGAAGTGAAAACTTAAAACTATGAAATAACAGTGGTTTTTTTGGATATTCAAATTAATTGTAGTATCAAAAATTAAAATTTTTTATAAATTAAAATCTTTAACATCAGTCTGGTTTTCACATATAAGCTAATAAAAAATAATTTTGAATTAGTAACCATATTTTCAAAATTCAACACATAAATCTAAAATTATTATAAAATTTTATAGAATTTTTAATTTTAAAATTCGCGGCAAAAATACTATCGAACAACTAGAAATTTGTTTTATCACGCTAGTAAGATAACTCCTAAGCCACTATGAAATACTCATTGCATGATGTATGGCAGAGGTCAAATATCAAAAATAAAAAATAAATAATATCAATTTTTTAAACGGAAATATTGATACGAATATTGGAAATATTTGAAAATACATGCTTTGTTTATGATATTCATTTTTCTATATAAAAATATTAACATATTTAGTACTCACTTTTGTACTGCACAGTGATCCTACATTTGAACATTTAAAATAATGATCAAACTAAAACACAATTTAAACAATGCACAGTATACACACATTAAACTTTCCACGTAGTCAATTTAACTTTACTTATATACATATACACAGCACTAATGTTAAAATCTTACAATAATAAAAACACTATTAAAAATACATACTTCGACATTAGACATGACGAAAAACCCTAAATTAACAGCCAGACGGACAAATAACAATTATGTAAATATCATATAATATAGTATAAGTAATTAATAAGAATAAAAATAATGTAAAATAGATCATAAGTATTGCGTTAATTGTTAATACGGAGAGCCGAAATCGCGCTAGGGATCGAACACGCGATAGCAAATTCGGCAGCGTAAGAAACTCCAAAATAAAGTACGTAAACGATAAAAGTGTGTTAAATAGTATAAATAGTATTACAATTGTATAATATAATTGTAGTATAATAGTATTACACACAAGTATATTCTATACTTTCACTCCTGGCCACGCGCAACACGTCATACTTATAGCTACAGATATCATGTTAGCATTAGCATGTCGGTGACGCGAACTCATAAGATTTTACCCATCCAAAAATCGCCCAACGTGCCTATAGAAGTTTTCACTTCAAAAACACACATTAGAGAACCGCACAGACAATCCCTACAAGAAATAATTGAAGACGAGATAACAAGACGACGATTTATTCAAGTTAATACGCCGGGTGGTCAGAATCTTCATAAACTCATAACGAAACAACCTTAACACACTTTACACGAGATTCACCAACAACACCGTTAATCCAGACACTTGTGAACTTCAACAAACCTTTATTTAATAACATTGTGGACATAAAAAATATTAAAACATTATTTAATTTAAAGACATTAGGTGGAGCAGATTCTGAGACGCTTAGACGCTGGCCGACGGCCATTTTGTTGAAACCGTTTCGTCATTTCGAGTGACATTTGGAACTGAACGCAAAGTTGTAATACTTTTAAAAGTAATACTATTTAAATTTTATTATTTGTTAAGAGGGTTAATTAATTGATTGTGATGTATTGTATTTTATCTGAAGGCATTTTCTGATCTTTCTTAGCAGCTCAAAGTATCCCCGACCTGATATAAAAATAAGATTGTATTTCATTTTTACATTGTAATTTCTCGAGTCGAGTTTGGTGAGCGAGTCGATACGGTCACTGTCCCGTTCGATTCATGAACCATTGAACTGAGCTAGATTTTTAAACATTATTAAATAAACTCATTTTATTAATCGAAGAAGCATTTTTATTTTTTAGTGAATTAAGATAAAGGATTTTCAGGCGATAAGTAAGAAGAGGAATACGGCGAGAGCGAAGAACATCGAGCAATTAGTATAAAAAGACCAGATAACCTACAAGACTGAGTCGAATCAGTAATCGATTGCGGAATACGACACAATCCATTCTACTTTTAAAAATTAATTATTTTGGCAACATTTTCAAAATAGTAAACTCTGTGACGACCTGTTTTGCCTGATAATTCTTGCCGATTAATTAAAGTAACTAAAATAAAATTTAAAACCAAATAATGTAAATAATTCTAATTCAACAAATAATTAATTCATTTTCAACTAAATAAAATTTCAAAGAAGACAAGTTTCACAATACACCAGAAACTATTACATTACAAAAAAATATATATACATATATTTAGTCACTTTTTGCTACAGTCCGTTTCTTGATGTATATAATACACTTAATATTTATAATTAAATTTACCTCAAGATGTTATTTTTATCCTTTATTGGAACATTTACATAGGACAAACAAAAAAACAGCCGAAAAAACGTTATTTTGAACACCTAAATGCATACAAAAAACCAGAAATATATAAATCCAATTTAGCCACACATGCAATAAACACAGGACATGAATTCCCAGGCATAACCAATGTAACACTAATAAAACATATACCACACAAAGGCACCATAATGAACATTTTTGAAAATTTACAAACATACAAACATAAAACAGAAAACAAATTAATACCTGAACAAATACAAAGCAATACAAAACATGACACAATATTCAAAGCACTCAACATTGAAAATACACAAAAAACTAACACATACACCACAATCACACACAATAAAACCAATTCGAAATACCAGAAGCCAACAGGAAGCCACAATAATAATAGTCAACCAACAACACATATGTACTTCACCAGACAAAAAAACCGGAAGGCTGAGGATGGGTACAAGATAGTACCCGAAACATGTTCCAATAAAGGATAAAAATAACATCTTGAGGTAAATTTAATTATAAATATTAAGTGTAATATATATATATATATTTATTTATTTATTTACTTTCACTTTATCGACTGTGTCCTATTTTTTGGAGTCATTTATTTTTAAATTATTTTTTAATTACAGTTATCTTTTTAAATTGGAAAGGTAACAGTTGTTTTTTTTTAAGATGGATAGCCTTATCATCTGTAATGAAAAAGTGTTAGGTAATTCTACTATCTTTCACTACAATGATATAAGTATGTCAATTGTCAATAGATTGTTAAGAATATAATTACAGAATTCGTAGAATATTTGAAGGTTGCTGTCTGCTATGTTGAATATAAATAACATTGTCACTGTATTCTGGAAGCTATAGGGCAGCTTACAGGATCATGAACACAAACGTTTTACTGCTGGTTTTAGTGATACTGCTAGTTGCAGCGGCCACCAGAGGGCAGCAGCAGTGTGCGTCTCTTGACAACATTGTAAGTTACATTAAGGTATATTTAGATTTGGTTTAAGTATTGGGATTTATTTGACATATAGGCCTATAAGTGAGAACGCTAACTTTGCGTCAATGTACGTATTGTTACCACGGTCTAACAGGTCATCGTATGGTACAGTGGAAAACAAAATACAAGACAACAATGAAATCACTAATCACCAGCTTTAATTAAACTCTGTTAAAAGTTTGAAGTCAACAAGATTATACTCGTACAATAATTTAAGTTAATCTGTCCACATAAAAATAATAATATCAACTGTGTAGCATTCCGCACTATAATCACTAATACACCACTTGAGACGCACTGTGTGAATAACTCGAACCTCACTTGAATAAATCGCCACTTAAACGGGAACTAAGCGTCAGCTGTCTTTATTTAAATAAGCAGCATAAGTGTTCCGGAATAATCCATAATACGCGTCAACACTACCAGAAAACACTGGAGAGTAATTGGTTGCCGCCTTGAACACAGTGCGTAAAGTCTGGAACAGCCTCGATTGTTGACGCACGTCAAGTGTCACGTAATTGTCTTTCATCTCAAAGTAGCACCAACGTGTACGCACATACACATTACAGCCGGGCTCTGCTGGGATAGCCAACAAACACGTAGAGCACACACACATTACAGCCGGGCTCTGCTGGGATAGCCAACAAACACGTAGAGCACACACACATTACAGCCGGGCTCTGCTGGGATAGCCAACAAACACGTAGAGCACACACACATTACAGCCGGGCTCTGCTGGGATAGCCAACAAACACGTAGAGCACACACACATTACAGCCGGGCTCTGCTGGGATAGCCAACAAACACGTAGAGCACACACACATTGCAGCCGGGCTCTGCTGGGATAGCCAACAAACACGTAGAGCACACACACATTACAGCCGGGCTCTGCTGGGATAGCCAACAAACACGTAGAGCACATACACATTACAGCCGGGCTCTGCTGGGATAGCCAACAAACACGTAGAGCACACACACATTACAGCCAACAAACACGTAGGATACTCTGTAATGACGTAACAATATCATTACACAGCTGAAACAATTTGAGAGCCTAACGAGAGGTACTTGAAAATTAACCTTCGACTGACAGGTGGAGAAAAATTACAGCATCATTATCGGCATTCTCATTGTACAACACGATGATCCGTGAGGCCGACGTAAGACTCCCGGACATTTTCCCGAGTGGACATTTTTCCGAATGACGAGATACCCGAAATCATTTGCCCGAAAACTTTTTTCGCAAAATCATTCTCCCAAACACCCTGTTTCCCGGAAAAAATTATTTAATAATAAATCTATTGTATTCTATTTCGTATAACAATCCACTTGGTAACACTATCCAATTATACACATATGTGTTACTATCTCATGCTTTTGTCTCCATTGAAGAAGTTACGCGTATGTTTAATTTACTCAGGCGAGGTGCACTTGGGAAAATAAAGTCGGTTGTGGACTACTTTGAAGAAAACTATGTGAATGGGCGACCTGCTAGAGGAAGAAGGTAAACTGTTCCGCCACGTTATGTACCAGAGCTCTGGAATCAATATGATGCAGCGCTTCAAGGGAGTCACGGGACAAATAACGTGAGCGAAGGGTGGCATAACAGGTTCCGTAATCGTAATTGGTAAGCATCACCCAGATCTTTACTCTGCCATGACGGAGTGTCAAAAAGAACATGCTGACACTGAGATTAGTCTTGTAGAGCTAAGTTTAAGCAAAAAAATCAAAATCGCACCAAAGAAGGTATGGATCGAACTGCAAAGAATACTGAAACGATAGTTGAACGTAACGAAAATTATAAAGATGAAACGGGTGGCATTGATTTTTTCCATGCAATAGTGCACAATATTAATTTATAACAATTTGCAAATTCGTAAATATAGATTTTGATTCCTATTTGGTTCAATTTTTTACAAACAAAATGAAAGGTTTATTTCTTCTTCTTCTTCTTCTTCTTCTTCTTCTTCTTCTTCTTCTTCTTCTTCTTCTTCTTCTTCTTCTTCTTCTTCTTCTTCTTCTTCTTCTTCTTCTTCTTCTTCTTCTTCTTCTGCCTCCTCCTCCTCCTCCTCCTCCTCCTCCTCCTCCTCCTCCTTCTTCTTCTTCTTCTTCTTCTTCTTCTTCTTCTTCTTCTTCTTCTTCTTCTCCTTCTCCTCCTCCTTCTTCTTCTTCTTATCTTCAAGGGTTAGGTTATATAATCCTGTGCCGGCACCCATCTCATCCTCGGGCGACCCACCTATCTTCTACCAATGGCTTTATAGTTAAGTGCCGCTTTCGGCAACCGATCCTCTGTCATCCTTTGCCGATGATCCCACCATTGTCTTCTGTAAATTGAAATATTTTTATTTATGTCATTTACTTCAAGTTCTGCTCTGATATCTTCATCCATTTCTATCTTGCAATGTATGACATAAAGTATTTTGGAGAAACTGCATTTCAGCACTCTGAATCTTGCCGCTTTCCTTTTTGTAATTTGCAATTGTCTTATAAAATTTAATGCTTGTGCTGTGTCTTGTTTTATTTCTAAGATTTCTATGAATCGTAGGCCTACCACAAATAAAAATATAAATAAAGCTTTATATAAGAGCTCTATATTAATTGCATACATTTATATTCGGCCAAAAAGTCGTTCGAGTGAATGGATTCCGGAAAAAGTGTTCGGGTAAAACGATATCGGGTATCTCGGGAATGATTTCGGGAAAATGTCCATCCCGGAAAGTGGATTCGGGTAAGTGTCCAGGTACCCAGCCATAACAATATTTACGGAACACACAAACGGATGTTTCCTATTTTTTTTGTCAGTATTCAAATAGTACGTCGACTGATACTTTAACCACACTGGGTAACCCGTGTACCTTCCCATACAGACTAACTCAACTCAACTAACTCAATTCATTCTAAGTGAACTCAACTAACTAAGCTCAACTAACTCAATTCAGCGTGCAAACTTCTAATAGACGATTCTGTAAATATTGCTCTTGTATAATAAATAAAAGAAAATTATTCATACGTACCTGAAAAATAAAACACGGAAGGACACCAGAATTAAATTCTTTAAAACTGTGGCTGTCCTCACATTCGTGTATGCTAGTGACACATAAGACAAGGGACGGGTAGAGAATTCAGGGAGCCGAAATAAAATTTCTTAGAGGAACACAAAGTTGTTCTCTCTTGGATCGGAGAAGGAACGAGAATATTAGACGCGATTTAAACATTGTATCATTACACCTGAATATTGAAGACCAGAGAAAGAGGTGGTGTGAACACTTGAATCACATGCCTGATAACCGTCTACTTGCGGGCTGCCTTGGGTCTATCACTCTACTGGGAATAGAAATGTCGGTAGACCGAAGAAAAGATGGGTTCTGGAACAGACCTAGAGCCTAATTCTTGGGGCGGGGTGATGATAATGATGAACTTAAAGTCAACAACGCAGTTAGTGTAAGGAACTTCTCAGGCAAAGCGAGTTGCGTGTATTGTTCTAGACTGGAAGTATCTTCCTTGCGCTGCAATACCGAAACTACTTAATTATAAATCTAATAACAAAGCAGTCGATGTCCTTAGTATAAGGAAACTGACCGCAGTGCTACATTATCAGACCTCTGGGAAAAGCAGTATGGTTTTTGAAATGCGTTCGTGGAAGGGCGGTAGTAGCGCCCTTACTCGACTGCTCGCCTTGTCAGCTTCCATTTCGTTCGTTATTTTAGTGTATTAACAGTTGTGTGTGTATCTGTGTTGCAGTGCGTCAGCATACCCTGTTGTCCTGGCTTGTGGTGTTTTCCGCTTCTGAAAAGGTGTTATGTAATGTAAGGACTACAGGCCGTGGACTATAATGCTGATTGATTACGTTGTTGCTCATAACTCCTATCGCAGGCATGCTGTCTATTATGTAACAAAATAAATATATGTAGAGGTGTACGAACGTACATTTAGTAATTTACACGACCTAAAAATTTACATTTATCAAATTGGCTTAATTTGTCTTTATTTGTGCATTATCATCATCACGAATCCTGACACTTCCTAACGATCTCGAATGGACCTTTCAAAGGAGTAAGGTATTCTTCTCCATATTTCTTCTTCTTCTTCTTCTTCTTCTTCTTCTTCTTCTTCTTCTTCTTCTTCTTCTTCTTCTTCTTCTTCTTCTTCTTCTTCTTCTTCTTCTTCTTCTTCTTCTTCTTCTTCTTGTTTACAATTAACCTGATTTTCCCTGTTCTTGTTCTTATTCTCCTGCTTTACCATTAACATGACCGCATGATGACCAATTTACTTCTTCTTACGCCGGTCGCAGGAATCGTCCTCTTTGAATGGTGGAATAAACAATTAAACAGAGAACGCGACACTCGCAGCTTTAATAACAGCTGTTCTGAATAAAAGACATTCGTGGACAACAATTATTCAAGTGTCCAATTGTCAAACACGTTACAATAAAAAATTAACAATCAGAATAAACCTCTGACCCACAGTGAATCGCAAGTCAAAGCTCCAATCCGCTGTTTGCTTTCACAACACCGATATTTATATTTCGCCAAGTTTGTGAGATTGTATGTCTCTTTTTGTTTTTGAGTGTGATCTCACAAATATATTTGGAGTGGAGAACATAATGCGCAAAATCTTATAAAATAGGAAAAATTTAATATGGGAATATAAAATTGAAGACAATTTTAATCCCAATATCAAAGTAGTGTTCAGTTTTGAAAATTCCAAAATTTCTTGACACTCGTCCTGAAAAGTAGATCGAAGTTTGTAAAACTTCTGAAATGCTAATGTGAGACTAAAGAAAATGTTAACCCAAATTCAAATGTAGTATGTACACTAAAAATTTTCAGATTTAAGTGCTCAATGCACAAAAACAGTAGTCAAACGTTTCAAGAACAGTGGACTACTCTATCTGTAGCATCAAAGTATAAACAATGATTTAATACAAACTTGATATCTGTACTAACCTGACGAAATCATACCTGTCAACACCCTTGCAAATTTTAGAACAACTTCATTAAGTTTATATTCTGTGTTTGCAAAATCTTTACACATTAAAATTTTAATTATAATATCTTCAGTTTCATAATATCTTCTAATATGAATAAAATTTTCGCCATGTATTGCAGTTTGTTTGAAGATTCCAAATTGATCACTTTAACTTTCTGTCATTTAGTTTATTTTCTACGGGTAACAATTCTTACATTCCCAACTGATCTACAAAGTACTGTCTCATTTCCAAAAGTGTTGTGCGTTTATTTATAAAACGGTTCTATAATGCTGTTATCTTATGTTCCCACATACGGCATTCTGACAACCTCCTAGTGTCTCCTACACAAACCGTTCATAACATTAACATTATTCTTCATATTCTACTTTTATATTAACTGTGTTGTTCATCATCACCATCTTCACGGATTAAACTAAGGATGGTTTGTTTCGGTCTCAAATAGGCAAATATTAGAGCTGGTCACGCCAGCGCTTCCTTGGACGTCCCACACCTGTTCGCCCCCTCGGTTTATAGTTCCATAGTTTTTTGAGGATGCGGCAATCATCCATTCGGCAAAGATGTTCCCACCAATTCAGCCGATACCGGGCGATCCTGTCGAGTATACTCATAATATTTAGTTCCTGCCTTATATCTGTGTTTCTTCTATGGTCAAGGAGAGAATATCCTACCACGTGCCTGAAAAATCTCCTTTCAGCCGCTTGGATGTGACTGGCCTGGCCTTTCGTTAAAGTCCAATTCTCAAACCCATAAAGAATTATAGGGGTGTTCCTTTACTTGCTGACTTAATGGTTCGCCTAATGGTCCCCCACATAAGGTTGAACTTATGCAACTTATTCACAACGTCGTTGCTTGCATCATAAGACACACTGTAGCCCAGGTATTCAAAATTGATAACTTGTTCCACGATTATTTTTTTAATTAAAAGGTTGGTAAAACCTGTTATTTTTTTAATTATTTAAAATACACTTTTGTTTATTGACAGGCTACTTACAAGGGTTAGCACATTAACTGATACTTATTATTTTACGTCTTTAATTATAACCGTAATTTAACCTGAATTTTTGCCAAATTGGTCTGGTCAGTCACGTGATAAGACAGCAAAATTATGTATCTACAGATAAACGTATTCATAATAGGGCTCTCGGGCATTGAGCTAACGGGAAAAGCAATTGCTTATACTGCTATCTAATTTTAAAATTGTGTCATATTTGAAGGCCGACTTTTCCTTTATCACACACACACACACACACACACACACACACACACACACACACACACACACACACACACACACACACACACACACACACACACACACACACACACACACACACACACACACACACACACACACACACACACACACACACACACACACACACACACACACACACACACACACACACACACACATATAACGGTGTTGGTTTGGATGAGAACTGTCAAAGTGCAGCAGTTGATACGACGACGATGAAGACCGCCATTGTACTGCTGATGTTGGTAGCTCTCCTGGTTGCAGTCGTCGCCCAAAGACAGCAGAAATGTGGCCAACTTGGCGATGGTGTAAGTTATATACAAGCCGGCTTATGACAATACAGTAATATAATTGTTGCTCCCTACAATTATTAGCTATCTAATTGTTATAAGACAGTTATATCGAACTGGCGGCTAGCAAACACTTTATATGCGGCGTGCGGCCTTGTCATGGTAAACCAACTTAGTAATGCCTACTCTATATATTTTAATAGTTTAGCGAATTAAGTGATTCTCAGCACCTTTTTCTAAATGAAAATAGTTATTTTTTGAAAGATGTACTTTGCCGTTGTCGTTACCACAGTCTCCATCCTGTTTTACCACAGTATATATCCTATTGGACGAGTTAAGGGCTGTAGTCGAATAGACAGAATAAGAAATGAAACGATTAGACAAGAACTGCGGGTATTCAACTTAAATGAAAAGATAAAATTTAATAGTAACAAGTCGCAAGAACATGTAGACAGAATGCAACAATACAGGATTCCAGTAAAAGCTAGAAAATACAAAGCCAGAGGAAGAAGAAATTTAGATAGACCAAGGAAAATGTGGGAACCGTAACAGGCAGAATGCCTAAAACATGAAGTGAAGAAGAAGAAGAAGAAGGAGAAGAAGTACTTGCTCTAGTCGCCTTTTATTTTCAAACAGACAAAGCAGGCGCACTTGTCCTTTGTTTTGACTTTGATTCGCATTCAGACGCATTACAAAGTTACGTTTAAAAGTATATAAAATATATAATTGCACATTTAGGTAAAACATGTTTTTAGTAGCTGCAGCAGGTCGACCTCAGTTTGAACATTGAACAGTTTATGTTAATATGCAATGTTCACTAAATTTCTTGTATTATACTGACACAATAAAGCTATAAGACCTTCACTGCCGGCGCCGATGTTATTAGAACGAGCGTCAGTCGGGCTGTTAGGCCGTGTTGTCATGGCGATGTAACCAGACGTTTCGGCCGCACTATCGGAGGACTTCTTCAGTGGGAAAAAGTTTTGCCTTTTAATTTTGATATTCGTAAACACTCGGTTATTCACCGTCTTGTGACTTCTTTAAAACTTTCAATAACTTCGCGTTTAAAGGATAAATACTCATATCAGGTTATATAAAAACAGCAATTCTTCTGGAGAAGTTGTCAGAAAATCAAAAACTTTGATCAAACCTTACAATGTGTACGTCATCTAAGAACACATTATTGTAGCACTTCACGCCGCGTCGCGACCTGGTGCCCACCTCTACACGCGATCGACTGCATCGTTATCGCCCGAGATTATTGCTGCACCGCCATTGCCCGTACGTATTTTCATATCAATGGCATTATTATATAGACTGTTGGATTTAAAAGACAGATTATCATTTAGTAGCTTGTCTTCTGACAATTTTTTAGCCTTATATATATCGTACTCCTCAATGGCGTCCATGCACGCTCCTTTTTCATAATTATGGAGCAAATTAAAATTAGTTGAGAAATCCGTATAGTTGTGACTGTATTGCATTTGGGGTGAGAAAAATTAGATCTAGTCTTTGAAATGTCCCTCTTCGGTTGGTGTTCTTTGACCTACAGGTTTACAAATATTACAATTAAATACTTAGACCATTGAATAAAGGCAGATTTTATGAAAATCTGGACAAAAATCCTCCAGACACGAAATTTGGTAGAAAGTTAGGTTTTGGTGTCACTTCAATGGGGGAAAAAAGTCGGACACTCCAGCTCACCGCTGGACCCCCCTGGGGGGGTTAAAAGTGAGTAAAACGGTTTGTTGTAAATATCTCAAACACTAAGCAAGATATCAAGAAAGTTGAATACAAAAGTTGTAGCTGACCAAATTTTCCATCAAAATGGTCCTTAGTAATGTTTTCGGCAGACGCACTGGGACAGAGATATGAGTGGTCAAAATTGAGACCTTTTTTTGCAATTTTTCGTATAAGGCATTTTTACGAAAAAAAAACTTGCTTTTTTTTAGTTTAGGCCGATTTTTGTATAGTAAAAAGCGCTAAATATGGGTATGTAAGTGTTTGTACATGTAATACCAAGTATTTGGATGTAAATTTTTGCATGTATATATTTATGCACACATATACACACACACTACGACTACAAAAACGTGCATTTTTGAACGTAAGCGTTACATGCATATACTGACTAATCCATGCGTATAGATGTGCATTTTTGCATTTAGACAAGTATAATATATATGCATGAAAATATTTCTACACATATTTGCACATATATGTGTGTGTATATACATGAATACAACTAAAAACGCTTACGTTCAAAAATGCACGTTTTTGTAGTCGTAGTGTGTGTGTATATGTGTGCATAAATATATACATGCAAAAATTTACATCCAAATACTTGTTATTACATGTACAAACACTTACATACCCATATTTAGCGCTTTTTACTACACAAAAATCGGCCTAAACTCAAAAAATTGCAAGTTTTTTTTCGTAAAAATGCCTTATACGAAAAATTGCAAAAAAAGGTCTCAACTTTGAGCGCTCATATCTCTGTCCCAGTGCGTCTGGCGAAAAAATTACTAAGGCCCATTTTGATGGGAAATTTGGTCAGCTACAACTTTTGTATTTAACTTTTTTGATATCTTCCTTAGTTTTTGAGATATTTACAACAAACTGTTTTGCCCCACCTTTTAACCCCCCCAGGGGGGCCCAGCGGTGAGCTGGAGTGTCCGATTTTTTTCCCCCATTGAAGTGACCCCAAAACCTAACTTTCTACCAAATTTCGTGTCTGAAGGATTTTGTCCAGTAAAAATCTTTATTCAATGGTCTAACTTATACACTTGACTTGGAGACAATAATATAATGAAAGTTTTGGCAGTTGTTCGCCAAATAATCACAGTACACAGGCACCAACTAATTGCAATTCCAACGAACAACGACCAACACTTTTTTTATATAAATGAAGATGGCCTCCGGTGGTTAGCCTGAAACGTCTGGTTTTACCGTCATGATACCACGGTCTAACAGCCCAGGAACGCTCATTCTAATAGCACTGGCACAATAAAGGTTCAGCGGCTAAAATATTCAGGAAGTTATGTCAAATGTGTAACTTACCTCATTTTATTTGCTTACAATTAAATACTACCTTTTTTATTTTCAACTAAATACGGCCAAACCATATTAAGTTAATACTCTTATTTAAATTAGCAGTCTTCGTGACTCCAACTCCGTCGTGCTCATTTGCTAAACTGCTAAGTGCCATGTTCCGGACGAGGCCTACCAGTGTTGCCACCATTTTCAAGTCGTAATAACAACAATGTATACCATTGTTAAGTCCTAAATTTGTCTCGATTTAGGACTTGAAAATGCTGGAAACACTGAAAGGTCTCGTCCAGAACATGGCACTTAGCAGTTTATCAAGTAAGCACGACGAAGTTAGACAATCCATATTAAGTGTTTCCTTTTAAAATCACCTGCCACTGTGCGCGTCATTTCCACAACTTCTCTCTCTCTCTATCAATCATTATTCTTAGCATTCTTGATCTGCCTGCCGCAACTATCAAAAACTGTTTTCATGTAAACTTATCAAAAGTTTGCCTTAATAAAGGTACATGTGTATATTATTATTATTTTTTTTTTTGTATGATAGCTGTATTTATGAAACACTTTTTGCACTGCGTTTATTCGTTGACTTGTGCTGTGAGTTCTGGTCGAGGTTGAATCGGTCCAGCACCGTCTACTTCATACGAGTGCAACAAGAAATGTTTTCTCACAAACTACACATTGTGCTTGTCATTTCCATAATTTCTCTTATTCTTTCATTCGTTATTTTTAGGATTCTTAATCTGCGTGTCCATTTTACTTCAACGAGGAGAAGAAAGTAGAAGAAAAAGAAGAAGAAGAAGATGAAGAAGGGGGAGGAGGAGGAGGAGGAGGAGGAGGAGGAGGAGGAGGAGGAGGAGGAGGAGGAGGAGGAGGAGTAGAAGAAGAAGTAGAAGAAGAAGAAGAAGAAGAAGAAGAAGAAGAAGAAGAAGAAGAAGAAGAAGAAGAAGAAGAAGAAGAAGAAGAAGAAGAAGAAGAAGAAGAAGAAGAAGAAGAATGAGGAGGAGGAGGCGGAGAAGGAGAAGAACAACAGTAAAAACAACAACAAGAACTAGAACAAGAATAAGATAAAGAAATAAATAGCAAATAATCAGACTATAAACAAAACATTTAGTTCTGTATTTATTTTTCAGTGTATATTGGTACCTTGCTGCGGGGATTTGGTGTGTCATTCCCAAATTAAATTCTGCTTTCGACGCTTGCCGTAGGAAAAACACGGGAAACCATTACCAAATGGATACCACCGTTAAAATTCGTCATGGAAGTCAACGAACAAAATTTGCTTTGATGTAATCTTATTACACGTTTTGCCTTAATAAATGTATATATATTTATTTATTTTTGTTTTAACTGTATTTTACCAAACATCTTTTGCAAGACGTTTATTCGTTGTCCTGTACTGTGAGTTCTGCTCAACTTCCGACCAGTCCAGCTACGTCTACCTAATACGGGATTTAAGAAAATCCTGCTCACAGGTAGTCGGCTAGAGACTAGGTATTGTTATGACGGTATCACTGGTCGTCGTATGGTACAGTGAGAAACAAAATACAAGACACCAATGAAATTACAAATAACCAGTTGTAATTATCACAATTAACAGTTCTTAATCAACAAGTTATTAAACAAGATTATACTTTATTATTATATATATAAACTTTCACAATATGAACTTACTTTCTTTATCACTTCCCCAAACGTTTCGAGGTGATGTGCCTCTTCCTTAGTGGGAGTAAATACTGAATGTCATTTTACAGAATAACGGTTATGGACTATAGGTGTGTGTGTGGTGGGGGTTGATGTTGGGAGGGAATTGGCGCTGAGGTTCAAATTGTGTGTTTGGATCAGTGTATCGAATAGTGTATGTGATCTATAATGTAATTGTACATTTAATATGTTGTTGGGTTGTAGTGCGTGATATCGGTATATTTCAAATTTTTCAGCTGTGTTTAGTTTCTACTTTTTGGTAAGTAGTGTAATATTTCCATGTTGTGTTCTATGTTTGTGTAACTGTGGTTTTCGTTTTGTAAATGTGTGGCAAATGTGGAATGTATGTAGTTTGTGGTGAGGGCGTTTAAATGTTCTGAAAATCTGGAGGAAAAAGATCTTCCCGTCTGGCCGATGTAGAATTGGTGACAATCACTGCAATTTAATTTACAAAACCCTGTTTTGATGTATGTGTCTGTGTCTTTGTTAGTATTATTTATATGTTTCCTAATGGTGTTGTTGGTTCTGTAGGCTACTTTATAATTATGTTTTCTAAATGTGTTTGCAATTTTGTGCGTATTGGAATTGTAGTATGTAAGTGTTATGTATTTACTGGGTTGTGTGCTGTTGGCCTGATGTGTTTTACTTTTGTGTTTAGGATGCGTTTGTGTAGTTTATTTATTAAATCGGGGTTGTATCCATTTTTGACTGCTGTATATTTGATTGTGTTTAATTCTTCTTGGTAGTCATGTGTGTTTAGGGGTATTGTAGGGGTATTGAAGTGAGACTATGGAGCATGTAGTTGAAAGCTGCATGTTTGTGTTCACCACTTCATATTGTGAAAGTTTATATATATAATAATATTTTATAAAGTGAACGAAGAGGATGAATCAACAAGATAATTATAAGATTATACTTGTACAATAATTCAAATTAATCTGTCCACACAAATAATAATGTCAACTATAAAGAATTCCGCACGATAATTACTGTTTATTAATACATCACTTGAAACGCACTGTGTAAATCGCCCGACAATAACTCAAATTTCACTTCAATAAATCACCACTTAAACTGAAAATAAGCGTCGCTGAATGCTTACATTTATACCCCGCTGTGATTCCAGAATGATCCATAATACGCGTCAACACTACTAGAGAACACTAGAGCGTAATTGCTTGCCGCCTTGAACACAATGCGCGGCGCAGACCTGTGAAGTCTGGAACAGTCTCAGCTGCGGACGCATGACAAACGTCATGTAATTGTCCTTCATCTCAAAGTAGCACCAATATGTACGCACACACACATTACAGCCTGGCTCCGCTGGAATAGCCGGAAAACAAGTAGAATATTCTGTAATATCGTAACACTATACTGTATATACTGTTTCCGTTCTTAGCTTAATCCTGATGTAAACAAACAGGCGTGGCACATCTGAAACGCTATTTATTGCTTGAATTTGAAGCGTGTCTTTCTGACAGAAGGAGTACAGACAATATTGATACAGTATAAACACATGTCAATTGTAATAATTTGTCCTGACCAAAGTAAAATTTGTGTGGCAGTGTCAGACCGACATTGAAATATTTTATAACACCAGTTAATGGCTTTTTTATTAACCGTTTAAATATCGCAACAAACAAATATGTAAAGTTTATTTAAAACGGAATTTGAAGCTGTGATAATTACCAGTGTAACGAATACTATCAGTTGGTGTCAGAGAGCAATTCAGTAATTCAATGCCTTCCATATCTGTGTGTGAATTTGTGTCATCACCTGAGTCAGTGTTATTGATAAGATTGTTCATTGTCCATAACGACGTCGGTAATGTGGGCCTGTTGCCGTAGCTTATCATCTTCCTTGACTATGTACTGCGAACAATGAGTCTACTTGTCCGCCGTTGTTTCATTTACCGACTTCCTACTGAATTGTTTTACATCAAGCAGCCAATGTTGTGCTGTGACGGGCAACATATACTTTCAACTGGCTCCATATTAATTCAGTACGATTCAGAACACAGTGATGAGGATGAAGTCTTAAAACGACGTGCCCCGATTTAAGTGGCAAGGTAACTCTCACATGACTATGCAGACATTCTGCACATGCGCGTAATACATTACTGTGTGAACAGCGTCAACGCCCCTAACCAATAGCCTTTCAGATTGGCCACGTGGGATTGTTTACATCAGGATTGGACTAAGAACAAAAAGAGTATAAATGCCTAGATACAAAACATAAGGCATAAGTGACAGAAATATGCCTATTTATACAAAACTGTAATCAAATTATTTCGATATTATGGATACAAACTTAACAAAGAAAAAACAATGATATTTTTGGGATATCTAATTTTTGGCCTATTTGTTAAAAAAATCATTATCATTTTATCAAGAGCAAAACGAAAAATGGTTTGTTTCGGTCACAAGCAACTTCATCGGTAGAACTGGTAGCTCCAACGCTTCTTCGGGGCCCCCACACACATCTTCATCCTCCCGGCTAATAATTCCGTAGTTGTTTGAGGATGTAGCTGTCATCCATTCGGTTAAGATCTTCCGACCATTTTAGCCGATACTGACCATCATATCGACTATAATCATAATATTCATCACCTGCCGTATATCGACATTTCTTTTGCGATCGTGAAGAGTATATTTCTTCCTTGTTGATTTGGATTTCTTCTGATATTCCCAGATACACATATGGTTGAAATTGTGCAGCTTCTTCATTATACCATTGTTCCTAATGTGTGACATGTTTGTTCAAATATATTCAATATTTCTGACCTGCTCAAGAACAGTGTCATTTTTCATAGTCTGTTCCATATATACCCCTGCGTTTCGTTACGTGTTTATTATTGTTTTCTAGAAATCCCTCAGGTGTCATGCCTGTTAATCTGCATCTTCTATTCACAATTGATTCCTCAGACTTCCTTTTATCATATATTTTTTATCACGACGTTCATTTGTAATCTTATAAAGCCATTTAATTCTCACCAAAACCTATTATACCAGATCTCATATGTCTATAGTTTCCCCTTTCTTCTATTCCCAGAGACCACGTTCCATAAACATATATGGCTACACTACATACTTACCTTTAAAATAATCTTCACATAATTTCGGGATTATTACTTCTGGAAGTCAAGGTAACTTCTTTCTTAAAGGCGCTTTTTGCGTGGAGGCCATTATTCTCCCAGATTCTACTTAATTATGACCATCTCTAGTGATCTTACTTCCTCTAATGATTACTTATAATTAAGTAAATCCTCTTCTTCACGTAGTTCATTGCCAACACTAATTCGTATTGTCACGACGGTCTCACTGATCGTCGAGTTGTACAGTGGAAACGGAATAACTGAGGCCAGGTGAAGACACTAATTACACACTTTAATTAGAAAATCCTTAAATTCGTAGTGACCGTCAATCAATGATTTTTTCCGATTCAATGAATTATTTGTGTCGACGTTTTGACAGAATTTATTGTCATCATCAGGACCTGCTATTGGATACAAAACAAAATGTCAAACGCAACAGATTAATTATTTGAGCGAACGTGTTTGTGTATGTGGGTTGTGTGTGTGTGTGTGTGTGTGTGTGTGTGTGTGTGTGTGTGTGTGTGTGTGTGTGTGTGTGTGTGTGTGTGTATCCTTGTATATATGAAACAGTCGAAACAATTTGTTTTACATCATCAAATGTGTTCCTTAAATACAAAGGGAAAATTATAATATCGCTGAAGATAATTTATACAATATTACAATTTCAGTTACTCATAATAAATGGTATTTGTAAATAATTATAAAATCAGTAATTAACAATAATTATCTATTGCATAGGTACACAAACGTTTATACATATACCTGTCAACATATCCTCCTCCTATGGCGCTACAGCCCAAGTCGGGCACTGGCCTCCAATAATCTCCGCCTCCAATCTACTCTATCCACTGCAACCCTCCTCCAGTTTCTTATCCCCATGTCCCTCGCGTCTTCTGCAACGCCATCTTCCCACCTCTTCCTCGGTCTGCCTCTAGGACTCGTTCCCTCCCATGTACCCAGCAAAGCCCTCTTGGGGTTCCTGCCAGCCTCCAATCTCATAACATTTCCGGCCCAACGCAATGTTTGTATTCTTATAAATTTTGAGACTGGTATCTCTTTATATATTTGATACAGTTCATTGTTGTATCTCAGTCCCCATGAGCCGTTTTCTTGTATCGGGCCTACAATGCGTCTGAGGATTTTCCTTTCAAAGGTGTCTAGTAGACACTGTCTACTATGTCGGCTGTTTTCTGTGTGATTGTTCAAAGTATAGCATCGTAAATCTTAAACAGATATATAATCCTCAATCTAACACGCAGACACACAGGCACGCACACACACACGCACACACACACGCACACACACACGCACACACACACACACACATGTAACTATGTACAAGCACAAAAACACGCTTGTAAAATTAAACACCCTGGTTTAAATAGAAACAAATAACAGTTAGAAACCAACAAAGGCACTGTTATACAATAATAATTGAAGTTAAATTTTCCGAACATAACAAAAAATCTCAACCTTATTTCAGTTTTGCAATGATTAACACAATGATCACTTTCCACTAAGCCGTAAAAATGACTTTGAATCGCACTCGTAATATCGCCAGGTCTAAACTAAACTTGTTCTCTTCGAAAACCAATATTTACAACCTTCCACTCTAGTGACACCTAAGTCGACCTGAATCCTGGAACAATAGTTGAGGATAAATGTGAGGAAGGGATCTCGATTGATCTAAGAGCGTACGTAATTCTGCCTCGCACTGCATAATTGCAAAGCGGCCGTGCAGTATTATATATTTCCTCAACGTATCATTACTTTAACTTGTCATTCGTTGTGGAAGGCACTTACCTTTCTTTTATATTTATCTATTTCAATATTATATACTTCCTTATAACCTTATCCATCAAAATTAACATGACCTCAATATTACTTTGCTATACCACATTAGTAAGATTTTATTAAATCACAGTTTTATTATCTCCAGTGACATAACATCTTTAAATATAGTTACGACGGTCACATTGATCGTCGTATGGTACAGTGGTAAACACAATACAAGACACCAATTAAGTCACTAATCAGCACCTTTAATTAATCTCAATTAACAGTTTGTAATCAGCACGTTATTCAACAAGATTATACTCGTACAATAATTGAAGTTAATCTGTCCACACAAATATTTATGCCAACTATAAAGAATTCTGCACTATAATCACTTTTCACTAATACAGTACTTGAGACAATAAATTGCCCGACAATAAAACTCAAATGAGTAATCGCCGACTTAAGACTGACTCTAAGCGGCAGCTCTGGTTGTCTTTTAATTAATTGTAAGCTCAATTTAACTTAGCTTTTTTTTTTCTAAATTGGTCTAGATAACTATGCGATAAGGGCACTACAATTATGTGTCTACAGATAAACTCAGAGACAACAGACCTTGAGTTTAAAGAGTTAAGCAATTGCTCACACTTCATGAGTAATTATCTAATTTTATAATTACAGAATATTTGAAGGCAGACTTTGTCCTTTGATGTATATATATAACGGTGATGGTGTGTATGAGAACTATGAGAGTGCAGCAGTTGATACGACGAGAATGAAGACCGCGATTGTACTGCTGATGTTGGTAGCTCTCCTGGTTGCAGTCGTCGCCCAAAAGAGGACAGAGATGTGGGCGACTTGGTGATGGGGTAAGTGATGTACAAGCCCCCCTATAGTAATAATATACCGTATTTTATCGTGTATAATGCGTCCTATTTTTCCCCAGATATTTTTCTAAAAAATGTGGGTTTGCATTATAAACGAATAATGCAATTTACAAGCTAAATTGTAGATCAGCACACGTATGGTCAGATTGTACACAGTCAGTAACATCGCTTAAAACAGGGAGCCTGAGTATAGAAATTATAACATTTTTTTTTCATTTTGTGTCGACCATCTAAGGAACACATTCCAATTTAAATTCTTTATTCTTTGTTCTTTTTTCTTCAATATAATTTAATCTGTTCATTGTGTCTTTTCTTCCTGTCTTCAGCCCACTTTGAACCTGCGTTCCCTGGACTCCTTCCATTTTAACACTTTTGCCCAAAAAACTTCTCTTTCAATTCTTTCTTCTGCTTTTAGATCCATGTTTTTCGGTATCCAAGCCACTTATAGTATATAATTAGTAAAATAGTTTACCTTTTTCTTGTCCGTCTGGTGGCCTTTTCTCTATATTTCATTCAACGCGTTTCAGGACATATGCCTCATCATCAGGATATCTCTTGTTGAAGTTCGTCGATCGTTAAAATATTAAAAACACTGTACACACAATTCTACACATAACAATAAATATAATATAAACATAAAAACACATAAAATACCCAGATTTTAGACACACACGATATCGGTGGTGCGCACCACGACATGCTATAGTCGACTGCAGTGTTCATGTTGTTATATGTCGTGCACTATGGACCTTGTTCTGTATTCTTATCGCTGTGTCGTATAATAGATTGGACTGGAAATACAGCTGATCGTTAAGGATGACTTCTTCTGTTTTTTTATTTTTGTAAGCTTTATATATTTCGTATTCTTCGATAGCATTCATATAATTTCCTTTTCTGCATATGTGGAGGGGTTGAAAGTTCGTTGTGAAATCAGTATAACTATGGTTGTTGTCCATCAGATGGCGCGCGTAATTTGACACTGTTTTACTAAATTCTTTTTTAGGTAAATGTTCTTTGAATCGTCTTTTAAAAGGTCTACCAGTTTGGCCAATGTAAAAGCTGTCGCAGTCATTGCATATTATCTTATATACGCCCGTCCTGTCTTCAATTGATTTTGAATGTTTAGGTAAGAGTATCTTATTAATGTTATTATTAGTTCGGTAAGCCATTTTAATATTTATCCCACCGAATACTTTGTTTAAACTTTTGGGTAGGGTGTTACCATATTCTGATGCTATATACCTAATTTTATTTCTATTATTTTCTTGTAATTCTATGTTGTTTTTCTTCTTTCTGTGTTTCTTGACTAAATTATCTACGATTGATCTTTTATAACCATTGGCCTTAGCTATGTATTTGATCGTGTTTAGTTCTTCGTGAAAATCTTTGTCTTCTAATGGTATGGAAAGTAACCTATGTATTAAACTATGATAAGCTGCCATTTTCTGAGAAAAGGGGTGATGTGATTCAGCATTTATCGTGAGATCCATGGTTGTCGGTTTTCGGTATATTTGATATTGGAATTTTTCATCCAGTCTTGTAATTGTCAGGTCGAGGAAGTTAAGTTTATTATTTATCTCCGTCTCAAGTGTGAACTGTATGTTTTTATTGACATTATTCATGTATAATTTCATATTTTCTATTTGTCGTATTGTGCCATTAAAAATTATAAACGTATCATCAACATAGCGTGTATATGATATTATTTTCTTGGAAAGTTTATTTACGTCATTGAGCAAATATGTATTCTCATAGTGGTTTAAGTATATGTCAGCCAATAAACCAGATAAAGTTGACCCCATGGCTAGGCCCTTTTTTTGGATGTAATAATTATTATTAAATGTAAAATAATGTTGGTCAAGTACAACTTCCAGTAAATTAATTAAATCATTGATTTCTTCAGAATTACATATTTTGGCGTTAATAAGATTTTCTTTAAGGATAGTGAGAGTTTCTTGAACAGGGACATTCGTATACAAGTCAACAATATCAAAAGATGCTATTTTATAATTAGGTCGTAATTTAATGCTTTTCAATTTGTTAACAAGGTCAATGTTATTTCTTATACTATGGTTATTACTTATCTTTATACTGTTTTTTATTTTCACTGCAAGTTTTTTGCTGACATTGTAGCTCGGCGCAGTTGTGAAATTTATCAATGGCCTAATCGGTATATTGGTCTTATGGATTTTTGGTAGGCCAACAAATTGTGGTGCTTCTGCGTTAATGGGTTTTAGTGCACGGCGTGTGGCGTTATCAAACAGCCGTGTACATAGGTTAATTTTATTATTCAAAACTTTGACGAACTCTGCAGTTGGGTCCGATTGTATCATTACAATAATATTATTTGATATGAAATCATTAACCTTTGAAGTGTATTCGTCTCTGTCTATTACGACTACGGTATTCCCCTTATCAGCCTTTGTAATCAGTGCATTGTTATCTACCAATTTAGTTTTTATATGTTTCAAGGTTTTATTTTCTTTCAAGTATCTCTGATTAACTTTACAGCGCTTTTCATTATTTGTTATAGTTTTTAGGCATTTATTCAAGCTATTATTAATTACGGCACGGGTTTCATTTTGTAAAGTCTGGTTTGGTATTGTTTTTATGGCGGCCTCTGCACTAATAATTTCTCGAATCATGTGGTCTTTACCGATATAAGGAATATTATAATTTAGCCCCTTGTTAAGAATATCTCTTTCATCAGATGTAAATTGTGTACTCGTCAAATTAGAGACACGCGTGTAGAACTTGTGTTTACATTCGAAGTCCTCCTCCCTTATCTGCTTATGTTTAAGAGCTTGAAGTTTAATCTTTTGTTTTTGGTAAACACGTTGCAGTACGTCATGAACGTATTTGTTGATAAACTGGATTGTGTTATCTAGTAGGGCCACATGAATGCTATCAAGTAGTTTTAAATGAGTCATATATAAATCTCTGTTTATTTTTGCTTTCTTTTTATACAAATATTTAAGTTCCTCTTTCATCCACATTATTTCAGCATGTCTTTTGATTTTCATTCTGCGTTTATATTATTTTTCCTAAATCCTTTTGGACTTCTTTAATCCAACTTGATATGGACTTCTTCCCCTACAGATACTTAAAGTTATGCTTTGTTAACCCGTTGTCGTCCATTCTATATAAATGTCCAAAAAATAATAGTGTTTCTGTTATATTTTCTATACTCTGATAAATTTCATCATTACTTCTTAATTTCCAACCTTCTGACGTTTTCCGTGGGCCTAATATTTTCCTATTAATTCGTCTTTCCGATATTTTTAGTTTGTTTAAATTACAATAATAGTAGCATTTTATTTTGTCGGTAATTTGTTTTACAGTTTTCACCCCTACTCCATCAGTTAATTGTTCACGTCGTAGACTTATATCGGTACACTCTTGTGGCATTCTGTTACTGTACTTGTTTGTCATAGTCAGTCTGTTGTTTTTTAGTACAATAATTTAATACCGGCATTTCGTCTTTTGTGAAAAATCACGTTATATATTCATGATGAGTGGGTGAACATCGCGCTTGTCCTATGAGGCTCAGTTTAAATTATCCGTAATAAAATTCGCAAAACGATAATATCGCAGCATCGCGTAAAGTTGATGTAACGGAATCTAATGTTTGAGAATAGAAAAAACAAAAAGAAAAATTAATGGTTAATACTCCTGATCGGCGTTCTTTCCGTGGTAAGAAAGCTATAGGCTATATATATTCCGGTTAACACGTCCTGCGACGTTGTCCGATGCCTAATTGCCAATATCTCCTGTCGTTGCAGTTTCCTTCGGTTAGACCTCGTACATTCATTCATCTCCTTACACCCTGTATTCGTGTCACTTTTGGCCTTCCCCTTTTTCTGTTTCCCTATGGTATCCATTTCATCACTCTCTTTGGCAACCTCTCCTCCCCCATTCTCTGCACATGCCCATACAAAATTAATTGATTTTTCTCGATGTGTTCTAAATCAGTTTCTTTGTATTCATTTGTTGCTTAATTTTTTCGTTTCTAATTTTGATGTTCTACATATTCTTCTTTAGGCGTCCATTTCTGTGGCTTCTATCTTTCTTTTCAGATGTTCTTTTATTCTCCATGTCTGAGACCCATATACTAATGTGCTTTTAATCGTTGTGTTGTATATTCTCATTTTCCTTTTATTTACCTATTTCGGTGCTCTACAGTATTCCAATTAGATACTTAATTATTGCTCTTGCTTTGTTTACTCTAAACTTTATTTCTGTATCGCCTGTCCCTTCCTTGTTAAAATTTATTCCCAGATATTTGTAATTCTTACATTTTGCTACAAGTTCACCGCTTTCCAATACTATGTCGGTCGTGTCGTCTGCTATACACAAATATTGTTTTTTCCACATTCACTGCAGTCTCCATTTTCCGTATTCTTCCTTCAGTATGCCTGCCATGTATTCTAAGTCATCTTTGTCATTTGTGTATATTACTTGATCATCTGCAAACTAAAGTGTATGTAGACAGGTGTCATCGTCGATTTGTATGCCCATTCCACTGCATTTCTTTTTCCAGGTTGTTAAAGGGTAAAAAACCTAACTTTCTAGAAATTGGAAAGCACCTAGTAGAATTAGTATCAGCTCAACAGGATGGCGGCAAAAAAAGGTGCATCAGAAGAATCAGACGATGAGAGTATTTCAATAGGCCTACTCCCTTCTTCAGAAACCGATGAAGAATGTTGATAAATGTGAATGTTATGTACTTGTGAAAAACAAAAATCCAAGCAAATTAAACAAAAAGTATGACTTGTGTTGGTTTCAAGTTATTTCATGTTTAATATGATATTAATATTTGTGTTTACAAATAAATACTCATGGTAAAAACATTTTTTCCATTTATTTTCTATGAAACACTTTCTCTGCACATTACAATATTCAAACAACAACATTTTTCTACTTTCTAATAAATTTGTTCATCTGTTTTTCACTACAAATGCGCCTTATATACAAAAATCACATTTTTTTCTGCAAAATATTACGAGAAAATTGGGGTGCGCGTTATACACTAGAGCGCATTATACGCGCAAAAATACGGTAATTACTGCCATCTTAAAAGTAATATCATTGTAATTACTACAAGCAAACGATTTACAATAGGCGGCCCGCTACCTTGTTTTATACCTAAATTTGTTTATTAATCGCTCTATCTATTTTAATAATTAAGTAAATAATACAGTCTTTAACATCTAAAAATATTTCACTGATTCAAAAATAAAGGCGCAGCAGAATTTATTTTATTATTTTAGTGGAATATGTACCCTATTTGGTCTAAGACTCTAGTCCTTACAAACAGGATAAATCTTTGTGTCTAGTGACTCTAGCAGACCTACCTCTTTTTTAACATTGAACATTTTCCGTATTTCTTGTATAATATATAAGGATTGAATTGAATAGATAATATATAATATAAAATATACAATATATAATATATAATAATTTAATACATACTAAATATTGAACATAATATATTTCTTGAATAATATTGATATATTTAAAGTTGAAAGGTTACAATATTTAGTGAGATGTGTCAAATGTGTAACTTACCTCGTTTTATTTGCTTACAATTGAATACTCTTTTTTTTCAGTTAGCCATGCCCGAACCATATTAATTGTTTACCTTTGTCATCATCCTCCACTGTGCGCGTTTTATCTCTATAAGTTGTCTCATTCCATCAATTGTTATTCTTAGCATTCTTGATCTGCCTGCCGCTCTCATCCAATAGTCCATTTCCGTTGAAAACGAAAAAAAAGAAGAAGAAGAAGAATAAGAAGAAGAAGAAGAAGAAGAAGAAGAAGAAGAAGAAGAAGAAGAAGAAGAAGAAGAAGAAGAAGAAGAAGAAGAAGAAGAAGAACAAGAACAAGAACAAGAACAAGAACAAGAACAAGAACAAGAACAAGAACAAGAACAACAACAACAACAACAACAACAACAACAACAACAACAACAACGACGACGACGACGACAACAAAAGTAGCATCAAGAACGACTAGAACAAGAAAAGTTATAGTAATAAGTAGAAAATAATCAGTATATAAACATATCATTAATATTATTTATTGTTTTCATCATTAATTCTATATTATTGTTTTCAGTGTTCATTCGAACCATGCTGTAGGGATATGGTATGTCATCCCCAGTTGAAACTCTGTGCTCGCCCCTTCCCATGAACCATGACCAAATGGATTATACCGTTCGTCGAAATTAGTCATAGAAGTCAACGAACAACAGCTGCTTTGGTGTAAACTTATCAAATTTTTGCCTTAATAAATTTACATGTGCTTATTATTATTTTCTTATTTTAATTGTATTTTGTAAAGTACCTTTTGCAAGGCGCTTGTTCGTTGACTTATGCAGTGAGTTCTGCTCAAGGTCGAATCAGTCCTGTCTCATCAATACGGGTGCAATATGAAATGTTTTCTCACAAACTACACATTGAACGTGGCATCTCCATAATTTCTCTTATTCTATCATTCCTTAATCTTAGCGTACTTGATCTGCGTGTCCATTTTACTTCAACAAGAAAAAAAGAAGAAAGAAGAAAGAAGAAAAAACAAAGGAAAAAGAAAAAGAAGAAAGAAGAAAGAAGAAAGAAGAAAGAAGAAGAAGAAGAAGAAGAAGAAGAAGAAGAAGAAGAAGAAGAAGAAGAAGAAGAAGAAGAAGAAGAAGAAGAAGAAGAAGAAGAAGAAGAAGAAGAAGAACAACAACAACAACAACTAGAACAAGAAAAAGAAATAGCCATAAATAGCAAATAATCAGCTCATAAACAAATCATTTAGTGTTGTGTTTCGTTTTCTGTCTACATTCGAACCTTGCTGCCGGGATTTGGTGTGTCATCCCTTAATTAAACTGTGCTTTCGAACCTTGCCGTAGGCAAAAGACGGAAAACCAATAGAAATATGGATACCACCGCTAAAATTCGTCATGAAAGTCAACCATCAAAAACTGCTTTGATCTAAACTTATTACAAGTTTTGCCTTAATAAATGTATTATATACATTGATATATAAATGTATATATATATATTGTAGCGTGACAGATGTATGCATAATATTGAATGGCAATTGATCATTAGAATAATGAAGTTATAATATTTAAATTTGGAAGAAAGCATTAAGTTTAATATAAATAGATTAATTCATAGCAACTGTGGAAAGAAATCATTATTATAAAGAAAATACGAGTTCAAATAAAAGGAGTTACTAGTGATGAGTCATCCAAGACCAGTCTCATAACCAAAGGTTTTCAAGGTATAACCCAGGAAGGTAAATAAGTAAATAACCAAGCAGTACAGAATATGACCAAACCCACAACGAGGGAGAATAAATAGAATAGAAACCCTAAAATAAGCCAAGATCAACCAATACAGGTTGTGTATTTCTGAAATAAAGAAGAAGATGGAGAAGATCCCAAGAAACCTGATGGCATCAAGAAGAAGATGGAGAAGATACCAATCCCAGAAGGCAGGAGAAAAGAAGACTGATGAAAGAAGAAGAAGGCAGCATCCTGAAGAAGATGTCATGCTCTTATAAAAGACACCCAAATCCCTATATCCCCAAAATAAATATCTAAAAATAAAAGTATAACGAAATAAAAACCACATGTATATAAATTTAAAAGAGAGGAGTGTATAAAGTAAAAGTTTCCTGTGAACTAAGATGAAACAATAATATAGTACCCATGGAACAAATCTCCATTGAAAAAACGCTAACCAATTTATTATGTTAATAAGACTATACGACCATTTAGCATTGACATGATATATAAGTGCAAAGTGAATCAGTGATAGTTTTGGGTATTATAAAAAATGAACCTTGTGTTTCATTCTTGGCAATCACAAACATTGGATGCAATGAAATATGCATTTTTCAATGACTTAAAATGTGTACTGTGATAATATGTTGTTCATAAGACATGAATCTGTTTAAAATAACATTTTGTTTTACATGAAAAAAGAAAAACAGATTTCATAGTGCTTTTTGAACGGTTCATACTATTTATTTGTTAATGACAGGGTACAATTCCCCAAAGACAATGTATAAAATACGGTATAAAAACTGTAGAATCCTACTTATAATAATAGTTAGAAATAAGAATATAAATATAAGGTTTTTATGTATATAATATAAGAATGTTTAAAAATGTTTTAGATATAAGGCCATTTGTTTGGGTCTGAAACAACTAACATCAGAACTATAAAAATAGTTACCACTTGTAAATAGTAGAGAGTAATTAAGATGTTAGTTAGTAAAAAACCTTTTTTGTAAACCATGTTTCCATGTTGGAAATGGGGATTTTGTTGCAAAATGTCTGACTTGAAGACAACCATTTATTTAAAAAAATATTCTTTATTTGTTTTAACTATTATTTGTATTGTAACCAATACTAATTGTTTTTGTGTAATTTGAAAACATGTTTAATTTATAATACTATATGTAAAAGTCAGAGAGGGTATCACACATCATATATTGTTTGTAAAATATTTTGTAAGAAAAATTGTTAAAAAATCATAGGCCAAAAGATTGGAAACCAAACTTCATCAAAACAGAGAAATTACTCATTTAAAAGCAAATAAACAAAAGGGGTTTAGACAAAATAAACTTGAGATCATGCCATATAATTGCACATACCATTCAGGGAGATTTTAATAAATATATTCAGAATTATAAATAAAAATGAAAATCACTAAACTCAGAAATTTGGACATGGGAGTCATATATTCCCGAATAATGTTTCAGAATACAACTAATTCAATTAATTACCAGAAAATAAGGGAATATGAACCTTTTAATACAATATAGGATTATTAATATTAAATATAACTGATAAAATGGCTGAATTTATATAATGACAGGAAGTAAATTTTGATGTTTTGACTTTTCAGAGTATACCAAACTGAAAGCAAATTACTATTTTTTGGACAGAAAACACTATAAAACGGCATTATTTAATCTGAAAATAAGCTGAGTGAACTGAAAGATTAATTTAAATCACATCTAGTGAATAAAATTGACAAATAACGAAAGTTTAGGCATTCATATAGTGAAATAGTAAAGTGTACACAGGATGTGAAAAAATATTTGAACAATGTTAAGAATAATATTATATGAGCTAAGAGTTTAATTGAAACTGAAGGAAACAGTTAGTTGATTATTGGTATTTGAACGGATAACATAAACGAGAGTTTTGTGACGATCTAACCTATCTTACAAAGGTGAAGTTAAGTGGCGAACAGTACGTTACTGTGAAGTCGAGAGTGAATTATAAAATCCTTCCAGAACATATACATTGTGACAAAAACAATCAAGAAACACTAATTAACACTAAACAATACATTTCTACTCCGAAAAAACACCAGAAAACTGTATAATACATTAACCCAAATTAGTGACGGAATCGGGGAAAGTGTTTGAACTAATAATTATACGGATACACTAAATACAACTCAGAAACAGTACACCAATCACTACACAACATTTAACAAGAGATTTGCAGACACAAGAACAGGAATATTGCCAGAAAATACATTATTTGGAACACTGCAGGAACGAGCAACATTTTGATCAACTTGACGGCGGCCATTTGCTTTGACGATCCCAGTGCCTTCTTCTTAGTTCAACTCAGCTGTTTGGTGAAAACAATTATTATATTTACAATTTATTATCCAATGTCTGTGTTTATTAATAACTATTAATTTGATTGTAACGTTATACTTTTTAAATATTAGCCCGATTTCTCTGACTTTGATAATAACTGGCTGTTTAAAGAGCCCTATATAATTTTTATATCATATACTTGTAACTTTTTTCGATATCCTGAGAATCGATACTAATCGATAAGAGTCAATATTGCTATTAATTAATAAAACATTAATACTTTTCAATACTTAATAGTTCTTTATTTCTTCAATAATACTAATTACCAATAATATAATTCTAATTGATAATCTACAAGGACTTTACCACCCGTAAGTGAAGATAACCTAAAAAATAAAAAGGTAAACAAGTATCGATTGGTTTGAAGACAGTCTTATGAGTGGTGATAGCTTATTTAAAATATACTAAAACTTTAATAAAAAATTTCAGAAGAGCATTACACTGTTTAAAACTTCACAGCCCTATATTAATTAATTGATCCTAATTAATTAATTAAGAAAATTAAAAAATTGTTTAATAATTATTTTTTTTTATATAAACATAATTTTTTTTTTAAATTTCCTTCAAAACAATAAATTTTGTTTTGAAACTTTCGGCGAAGCTGAACATATATATTCCTTCATCAACTTTACGCTACTCGACCGGTCTTGCTACCATTGGGACTCGACCAGCTGGGAAACTTAAGGAAGTGTTTCAGGCCAGTAAGACGTCGAGAGCCACAACAATTACACACCAATTAAACACCTTACAACTTACAGATTCACACATCAATCTTACTTATTTTATTACAAATTGGCTAGTCCAAACAGTGGGGCTTGATTACATCGGAGTCTCATACTTCACAATCTCTTATATCATCAATCAACAACAATCATTTTTTATTATTTATTACAAATTGGCGCACAACTTTAGGGGCTTTAATTAGCTATTGGAAGGCCAATACATTCTCCCCAATCACTAGTTGGAGCTAGGCAACAGCTACAAAGTCAGAGAATTTCAAGGGAAAATGCAACGACGTGCAACATCTAAGAAACGGGCGGCGGAGGCCGAGAAAGAAATAGAAGTTGACATGGACAACAAGGAAGCAACGCCAATAGACGCGGAAAGTTCGTTGCCACCAGTGTTATCCAAACAACATGAACAACCAGGGGAACAACCTGAGATGCCTACTCAGACAGAGGAAGTCAATGTCCGGAAGGAACAATTAGAAAAAACCTCACAAGTAGATAATCGGACAGTACAAGAAATGTTCAGAGCGTTAATGGGAGACAACCAGTCCTTGAAAGAAGATACCAAATCCAGCAAGGAAGAAACAAATAAGAAGTTAGAAGAATTGAAGGAAGACAACAAGAAGATGATTGAGAAAATGGAGGAAATGTTCCAGCAGATGATGAGGAAAAGGGAAGAGGAGCATCAAAAATGGATTAAGGAAATAAGAGAGGACAAATTAAAAAGGGAAGAATTAAGAAAGGAGAAGACCGGAGAAATAAAAAATAATAGCAAACCAGAACCAGAAGAAGTACCAAATGATAAAACGCAGGAACAAGTAATAGTAGTACCTAAAGTTGACATTAACGGAAACCAGGAAAATATTAAACAGAGGAAAAGGAGAATGTATCCAAGAAATGTAAAAAAAAACGAAGGAAGAGTTGGAGATGATGAAACATGGGTTAATTGATGGCAATAATATCCCAATTACCTATGACAAAGACGTCATGAATTCTATGAATTATAGAAGGAGAATCGAAGTAATTTCAGAAATAATTTACCACAAGACAGTAGTTTATCACTGGGAAAGGACCAGAGGTAAACAGAATACAACATGTGAACCAGATCAATTTCAGCGCAAGACTGGACAGTGTATTACAGAAAGATGGAAATGTGATATCATACCAGACTGTAATGATGACACAGATGAATCACCAGAATGTATTCCATTAACGTGCCATCTAGGACAGTTCCAGGGTACGGTTAGACTAAAATATATTCCGGCAGGGTGGATATGTGATGGTAAACCAACTTATGGTGTTTCAGATAAACAAATAATAAGTGATAACCCAGATGAAGATCCTCACAGATATTTGTCAAGTAACACAAAACATGGACCAGAAAAGTATTGGGGTATACAGTACGATGATAGAGGGAACCAGCCCAGTAATTACGACGGCCCTAACAACCCGCCGCGTAATAACCAGTTTAGCAGTAATTTTAACGGCGTTAGGGATAACAACCCCTATCCATACAATAGAAACAATTTATACCAACATAATAATGTCCCATACAGTCAGAGAAATCCATATCCCAACAATAATGGTGACAGACCTTACCAACCTAACCGAAATTACTATCATGATAAATTTAGTAATAACAATAATAACAGTAATAATAACCGAGTGTCGCGCCCTAGGGTAAATTTTATAAGAGCAACTGAGATGATGGACCCTGGTTGACACAGATACCACACACCATCAAGAAAAGGGACGGATACCATGATAACCGACTACGACGAAAAACAATGTTGAAGGAGACGAAATAAATATCATTGAAAGGAAATGATACGAAGAATAAGCATAGAAACAAAACTGGGTTTTATGAGTGAAGACTATGTAAGAAAATGAACATGACCAATAAAAATATGAGCAATGCAGTGACATAAAGAAAATCGTCCATCTTCCTGGGTATATATAAGAAAAGAAAAAGTGGAGATCAACTTATAAAGTATAAATAATATGGGCCAGTGTAGAGTACAATATAACCCCATATGTTGTGGTAAATGATAAGTATAACAATACATATGAGTTGAAGGAAATCGTTTCAGGAAAAATCAAAGGAGTGTACAATCAAGCTTCTATGAAGAAATATTATGAAGAATGAGTTGTGAGATTTAGAATTTTGAATTATATTTTAAAAATTCGAAAATAATGTAAGTACATCTTACAACTTAATATTTTGAGAAGAACATTTTGGAGAATTATAAGAAGAAGGAATTTAGAATTTTTATTTTAAAAATTTTAAAATAATATAAGTACATCTTACAACCTAATATTTTGAGAAGAACATTCTGGAGAATTAAAAGAAAAAGAGAGAATTTTGAACTTATTATTTTTAAAAATTCAAAAATAATGTAAGTACATCTTACAACCTAATATTTTGAAGAGAACATTCTGGAGAATTATAAGAAGAAGGAATTTAGAATTTATTTGAAAAAATTCTAAAATATGTAAGTACATCTTACAACCTAATATTTTGAGAAGAACATTCTGGAGAATTAAAAGAAAAAGAGAGAATTTTGAACTTATTATTTATAAAAATTCGAAAGTAATGTAAGTACATCTTACAACCTAATATTTTGAGAAGAACATTCTGGAGAATTAAAAGAATTTTTTAATTTAATTTGAAAAAATTCTAAAATATGTAAGAACAACTTACAACCTAATAATTTTGGAACAAACTTTATGGAAGAAAGAAAAAGAAAGACTTTTGAATTGAAATATATTTATAAAAATTTAAAATTGAGTAAGTACATCTTACTACAACCTGATAATATAGAACAAAAATTTATAGAAGAAAGAGAAAGAGAGAGAATTTTGTACTTATTATTTATGAAAATTTAAAATTGAGTAAGTACATCTTACTACAACCTAATAATTTTGGAACAAAACGTTATGGAAGAAAGAGAAAGAGAGAGAATTTTGAACTTAATTTTACAAAAAATTTAAAAATGAAGTAAGACCAACTTACTATAACTAAGTTTATGAGAAATCTTTATGGTAAATAATTAAGAAGAATTTGATTTTGGAAAAATACCAAAACATTCAGAAATAGTAGTAAGATAACAGTACTATAAACAATTCTGAATGAAACAATTCTGGGAATAAATGAATTAAACAGAATTTGAATGTTGATAGAACGTCAGAACTTTTAAACAAGATAAGATCAACATATTACAAGGATTTATGAGAAATATTTTTCAATTAAATAAAAAGAATAGTTTGAATTTTACATTACAACTAACCAAGTTCCAAAAAATAATTATGTGTCAATTATGATTGAATTGAGAAGAAAATAAAGTGGTTAATTCAGAAAAGAGAATTAACGTTAATACAGAATAAATGCTAGACATTCACAATAGCATTTGAAGGAGTAGAGAAGAATAACAAAAAAGAGTGTAATATGCCAGAGAAGGAAAAAATTTGGAAGCAAAGAGACTAATTACCTATGAAACGATAATGAAAACAGTTAATTAAGAGCAAAGAAGAACAACTCATACCAAACATATGGAGAAGATGATTCTGAACAAATGATAATAATAAGACCTATATGAAATGCAAAGAGAAGAAATACCACATGAAATATAATATAAATGAATTAATGTTAATGAATGCGAAGGCGGATTAATAACTTTCTAAGAGAAAGGAAAGAACCAAATTGTTTAAATGAAATGATCAATATAACAACCTGTATATCTAATGTAAAGATACAATGTTAAAAAATTAAATATAATATATTAAGACCATTCAAATAATGAATACGAAAGACTATTTATAAAGACCATGCTAATACCATGAGTAACCAGAAGAAAATATAAAGAGAATTCAGATGGGGAAGAAAGAGAGTTACACTGTAAACAGTAACCAGAATTATTAAAAGAAAGGTTTTCAACCATAATTAAATTAAATATATCAGACAAGTTAAGAGTTTTGAAAAAATATATATGATGAGTATAATAATGATTATGAAGATTTATTAAGATAGAAATGTGAGATAATCTGAGAGACTACGAAGTGGAGAATCCAAAGATATTTTTATTAGTCGAAAATGAGACTACTTTTTATTTATTTATTCGATGACTGACTGAAGATAATTCCAGCAGCATTATGTTTTTGAGCAGGGATGGATATGCCTCTGTACTCAATTTATAGAAGTGGTGTATGGCCAGCAGAGAAGTAGCGTACAGTGCCCCTCTGATCTGCCCCAGCCCACGTGATAGGGAATGTTAGGGAATTAATATCCCAAGGATACAACACGAAGTTGATATAGAAAGAAAATGTATTACAATTATAATATATCTCAGAAGACACTAACTATCCGAAAAGGAACAGTAGTAAGACAAGTAACCATATATATAAAATTAATAAAACTCTAATATAAAAAAGTCATATATAAAAATGGAGAAGAAAATGAATTATAAGAACTGATGAAATTATCATAAGAAATTATTTCATCCATAAACATGTCTGAAATAATTACTTCTGGAGGAGAGCAATCTGTAGCGTGACAGATGTATGCATAATATTGAATGGTAATTGATCATTAGAATAATGAAGTTATAATATTTAAATTTGGAAGAAAGCATTAAGTTTAATATAAATAGATTAATTCATAGCAACTGTGGAAAGAAATCATTATTATAAAGAAAATACGAGTTCAAATAAAAGGAGTTACTAGTGATGAGTCATCCAAGACCAGTCTCATAACCAAAGGTTTTCAAGGTATAACCCAGGAAGGTAAAAAAGTAAATAACCAAGCAGTACAGAATATGACCAAACACACAACGAGGGAGAATAAATAGAATAGAAACCCTAAAATAAGCCAAGATCAACCAATACAGGTTGTGTATTTCTGAAATAAAGAAGAAGATGGAGAAGATCCCAAGAAACCTGATGGCATCAAGAAGAAGATGGAGAAGATACCAATCCCAGAAGGCAGGAGAAAAGAAGACTGATGAAAGAAGAAGAAGGCAGCATCCTGAAGAAGATGTCATGCTCTTATAAAAGACACCCAAATCCCTATATCCCCAAAATAAATATCTAAAAATAAAAGTATAACGAAATAAAAACCACATGTATATAAATTTAAGAGAGAGGAGTGTATAAAGTAAAAGTTTCCTGTGAACTAAGATGAAACAATAATATAGTACCCATGGAACAAATCTCCATTGAAAAAACGCTAACCAATTTATTATGTTAATAAGACTATACGACCATTTAGCATTGACATGATATATAAGTGCAAAGTGAATCAGTGATAGTTTTGGGTATTATAAAAAATGAACCTTGTGTTTCATTCTTGGCAATCACAAACATTGGATGCAATGAAATATGCATTTTTCAATGACTTAAAATGTGTACTGTGACAATATGTTGTTCATAAGACATGAATCTGTTTAAAATAACATTTTGTTTTACATGAAAAAAGAAAAACAGATTTCATAGTGCTTTTTGAACGGTTCATACTATTTATTTGTTAATGACAGGGTACAATTCCCCAAAGACAATGTATAAAATACGGTATAAAAACTGTAGAATCCTACTTATAATAATAGTTAGAAATAAGAATATAAATATAAGGTTTTTATGTATATAATATAAGAATGTTTAAAAATGTTTTAGATATAAGGCCATTTGTTTGGGTCTGAAACAACTAACATCAGAACTATAAAAATAGTTACCACTTGTAAATAGTAGAGAGTAATTAAGATGTTAGTTAGTAAAAAACCTTTTTTGTAAACCATGTTTCCATGTTGGAAATGGGGATTTTGTTGCAAAATGTCTGACTTGAAGACAACCATTTATTTAAAAAAATATTCTTTATTTGTTTTAACTATTATTTGTATTGTAACCAATACTAATTGTTTTTGTGTAATTTGAAAACATGTTTAATTTATAATACTATATGTAAAAGTCAGAGAGGGTATCACACATCATATATTGTTTGTAAAATATTTTGTAAGAAAAATTGTTAAAAAATCATAGGCCAAAAGATTGGAAACCAAACTTCATCAAAACAGAGAAATTACTCATTTAAAAGCAAATAAACAAAAGGGGTTTAGACAAAATAAACTTGAGATCATGCCATATAATTGCACATACCATTCAGAGAGATTTTAATAAATATATTCAGAATTATAAATAAAAATGAAAATCACTAAACTCAGAAATTTGGACATGGGAGTCATATATTCCAGAATAATGTTTCAGAATACAACTAATTCAATTAATTACCAGAAAATAAGGGAATATGAACCTTTTAATACAATATAGGATTATTAATATTAAATATAACTGATAAAATGGCTGAATTTATATAATGACAGGAAGTAAATTTTGATGTTTTGACTTTTCAGAGTATACCAAACTGAAAGGAAATTACTATTTTTTGGACAGAAAACACTATAAAACGGCATTATTTAATCTGAAAATAAGCTGAATGAACTGAAAGATTAATTTAAATCACATCTAGTGAATAAAATTGACAAATAACCAAAGTTTAGGCATTCATATAGTGAAATAGTAAAGTGTACACAGGATGTGAAAAAATATTTGAACAATGTTAAGAATAATATTATATGGGCTAAGAGTTTAATTGAAACTGAAGGAAACAGTTAGTTAATTATTGGTATTTGAACGGATAACATAAACGAGAGTTTTGTGACGATCTAACCTATCTTACAAAGGTGAAGTTAAGTGGCGAACAGTACGTTACTGTGAAGTCGAGAGTGAATTATAAAATCCTTCCAGAACATATACATTGTGACAAAAACAATCAAGAAACACTAATTAACACTAAACAATACATTTCTACTCCGAAAAAACACCAGAAAACTGTATAATACATTAACCCAAATTAGTGACGGAATCGGGGAAAGTGTTTGAACTAATAATTATACGGATACACTAAATACAACTCAGAAACAGTACACCAATCACTACACAACATTTAACAAGAGATTTGCAGACACAAGAACAGGAATATTGCCAGAAAATACATTATTTGGAACACTGCAGGAACGAGCAACATTTTGATCAACTTGACGGCGGCCATTTGCTTTGACGATCCCAGTGCCTTCTTCTTAGTTCAACTCAGCTGTTTGGTGAAAACAATTATTATATTTACAATTTATTATCCAATGTCTGTGTTTATTAATAACTATTAATTTGATTGTAACGTTATACTTTTTAAATATTAGCCCGATTTCTCTGACTTTGATAATAACTGGCTGTTTAAAGAACCCTATATAATTTTTATATCATATACTTGTAACTTTTTTCGATATCCTGAGAATCGATACTAATCGATAAGAGTCAATATTGCTATTAATTAATAAAACATTAATACTTTTCAATACTTAATAGTTCTTTATTTCTTCAATAATACTAATTACCAATAATATAATTCTAATTGATAATCTACAAGGACTTTACCACCCGTAAGTGAAGATAACCTAAAAAATAAAAAGGTAAACAAGTATCGATTGGTTTGAAGACAGTCTTATGAGTGGTGATAGCTTATTTAAAATATACTAAAACTTTAATAAAAATTTTCAGAAGAGCATTACACTGTTTAAAACTTCACAGCCCTATATTAATTAATTGATCATAATTAATTAATTAAGAAAATTAAAAAATTGTTTAATAATTATTTTTTTTTATATAAACATAATTTTTTTTTAAATTTCCTTCAAAACAATAAATTTTGTTTTGAAACTTTCGGCGAAGCTGAACATATATATTCCTTCATCAACTTTACGCTACTCGACCGGTCTTGCTACCATTGGGACTCGACCAGCTGGGAAACTTAAGGAAGTGTTTCAGGCCAGTAAGACGTCGAGAGCCACAACAATTACACACCAATTAAACACCTTACAACTTACAGATTCACACATCAATCTTACTTATTTTATTACAAATTGGCTAGTCCAAACAGTGGGGCTTGATTACATCGGAGTCTCATACTTCACAATCTCTTATATCATCAATCAACAACAATCATTTTTTATTATTTATTACAAATTGGCGCACAACTTTAGGGGCTTTAATTAGCTATTGGAAGGCCAATACATTCTCCCCAATCACTAGTTGGAGCTAGGCAACAGCTACAAAGTCAGAGAATTTCAAGGGAAAATGCAACGACGTGCAACATCTAAGAAACGGGCGGCGGAGGCCGAGAAAGAAATAGAAGTTGACATGGACAACAAGGAAGCAACGCCAATAGACGCGGAAAGTTCGTTGCCACCAGTGTTATCCAAACAACATGAACAACCAGGGGAACAACCTGAGATGCCTACTCAGACAGAGGAAGTCAATGTCCGGAAGGAACAATTAGAAAAAACCTCACAAGTAGATAATCGGACAGTACAAGAAATGTTCAGAGCGTTAATGGGAGACAACCAGTCCTTGAAAGAAGATATCAAATCCAGCAAGGAAGAAACAAATAAGAAGTTAGAAGAATTGAAGGAAGACAACAAGAAGATGATTGAGAAAATGGAGGAAATGTTCCAGCAGATGATGAGGAAAAGGGAAGAGGAGCATCAAAAATGGATTAAGGAAATAAGAGAGGACAAATTAAAAAGGGAAGAATTAAGAAAGGAGAAGACCGGAGAAATAAAAAATAATAGCAAACCAGAACCAGAAGAAGTACCAAATGATAAAACGCAGGAACAAGTAATAGTAGTACCTAAAGTTGACATTAACGGAAACCAGGAAAATATTAAACAGAGGAAAAGGAGAATGTATCCAAGAAATGTAAAAAAAAACGAAGGAAGAGTTGGAGATGATGAAACATGGGTTAATTGATGGCAATAATATCCCAATTACCTATGACAAAGACGTCATGAATTCTATGAATTATAGAAGGAGAATCGAAGTAATTTCAGAAATAATTTACCACAAGACAGTAGTTTATCACTGGGAAAGGACCAGAGGTAAACAGAATACAACATGTGAACCAGATCAATTTCAGCGCAAGACTGGACAGTGTATTACAGAAAGATGGAAATGTGATATCATACCAGACTGTAATGATGACACAGATGAATCACCAGAATGTATTCCATTAACGTGCCATCTAGGACAGTTCCAGGGTACGGTTAGACTAAAATATATTCCGGCAGGGTGGATATGTGATGGTAAACCAACTTATGGTGTTTCAGATAAACAAATAATAAGTGATAACCCAGATGAAGATCCTCACAGATATTTGTCAAGTAACACAAAACATGGACCAGAAAAGTATTGGGGTATACAGTACGATGATAGAGGGAACCAGCCCAGTAATTACGACGGCCCTAACAACCCGCCGCGTAATAACCAGTTTAGCAGTAATTTTAACGGCGTTAGGGATAACAACCCCTATCCATACAATAGAAACAATTTATACCAACATAATAATGTCCCATACAGTCAGAGAAATCCATATCCCAACAATAATGGTGACAGACCTTACCAACCTAACCGAAATTACTATCATGATAAATTTAGTAATAACAATAATAACAGTAATAATAACCGAGTGTCGCGCCCTAGGGTAAATTTTATAAGAGCAACTGAGATGATGGACCCTGGTTGACACAGATACCACACACCATCAAGAAAAGGGACGGATACCATGATAACCGACTACGACGAAAAACAATGTTGAAGGAGACGAAATAAATATCATTGAAAGGAAATGATACGAAGAATAAGCATAGAAACAAAACTGGGTTTTATGAGTGAAGACTATGTAAGAAAATGAACATGACCAATAAAAATATGAGCAATGCAGTGACATAAAGAAAATCGTCCATCTTCCTGGGTATATATAAGAAAAGAAAAAGTGGAGATCAACTTATAAAGTATAAATAATATGGGCCAGTGTAGAGTACAATATAACCCCATATGTTGTGGTAAATGATAAGTATAACAATACATATGAGTTGAAGGAAATCGTTTCAGGAAAAATCAAAGGAGTGTACAATCAAGCTTCTATGAAGAAATATTATGAAGAATGAGTTGTGAGATTTAGAATTTTGAATTATATTTTAAAAATTCGAAAATAATGTAAGTACATCTTACAACTTAATATTTTGAGAAGAACATTTTGGAGAATTATAAGAAGAAGGAATTTAGAATTTTTATTTTAAAATTTTTAAAATAATGTAAGTACATCTTACAACCTAATATTTTGAGAAGAACATTCTGGAGAATTAAAAGAAAAAGAGAGAATTTTGAACTTATTATTTTTAAAAATTCAAAAATAATGTAAGTACATCTTACAACCTAATATTTTGAAGAGAACATTCTGGAGAATTATAAGAAGAAGGAATTTAGAATTTATTTGAAAAAATTCTAAAATATGTAAGTACATCTTACAACCTAATATTTTGAGAAGAACATTCTGGAGAATTAAAAGAAAAAGAGAGAATTTTGAACTTATTATTTATAAAAATTCGAAAGTAATGTAAGTACATCTTACAACCTAATATTTTGAGAAGAACATTCTGGAGAATTAAAAGAATTTTTTAATTTAATTTGAAAAAATTCTAAAATATGTAAGAACAACTTACAACCTAATAATTTTGGAACAAACTTTATGGAAGAAAGAAAAAGAAAGACTTTTGAATTGAAATATATTTATAAAAATTTAAAATTGAGTAAGTACATCTTACTACAACCTGATAATATAGAACAAAAATTTATGGAAGAAAGAGAAAGAGAGAGAATTTTGTTCTTATTATTTATGAAAATTTAAAATTGAGTAAGTACATCTTACTACAACCTAATAATTTTGGAACAAAACGTTATGGAAGAAAGAGAAAGAGAGAGAATTTTGAACTTAATTTTACAAAAAATTTAAAAATGAAGTAAGACCAACTTACTATAACTAAGTTTATGAGAAATCTTTATGGTAAATAATTAAGAAGAATTTGATTTTGGAAAAATACCAAAACATTCAGAAATAGTAGTAAGATAACAGTACTATAAACAATTCTGAATGAAACAATTCTGGGGATAAATGAATTAAACAGAATTTGAATGTTGATAGAACGTCAGAACTTTTAAACAAGATAAGATCAACATATTACAAGGATTTATGAGAAATATTTTTCAATTAAATAAAAAGAATAGTTTGAATTTTACATTACAACTAACCAAGTTCCAAAAAATAATTATGTGTCAATTATGATTGAATTGAGAAGAAAATAAAGTGGTTAATTCAGAAAAGAGAATTAACGTTAATACAGAATAAATGCTAGACATTCACAATAGCATTTGAAGGAGTAGAGAAGAATAACAAAAAAGAGTGTAATATGCCAGAGAAGGAAAAAATTTGGAAGCAAAGAGACTAATTACCTATGAAACGATAATGAAAACAGTTAATTAAGAGCAAAGAAGAACAACTCATACCAAACATATGGAGAAGATGATTCTGAACAAATGATAATAATAAGACCTATATGAAATGCAAAGAGAAGAAATACCACATGAAATATAATATAAATGAATTAATGTTAATGAATGCGAAGGCGGATTAATAACTTTCTAAGAGAAAGGAAAGAACCAAATTGTTTAAATGAAATGATCAATATAACAACCTGTATATCTAATGTAAAGATACAATGTTAAAAAATTAAATATAATATATTAAGACCATTCAAATAATGAATACGAAAGACTATTTATAAAGACCATGCTAATACCATGAGTAACCAGAAGAAAATATAAAGAGAATTCAGATGGGGAAGAAAGAGAGTTACACTGTAAACAGTAACCAGAATTATTAAAAGAAAGGTTTTCAACCATAATTAAATTAAATATATCAGACAAGTTAAGAGTTTTGAAAAAATATATATGATGAGTATAATAATGATTATGAAGATTTATTAAGATAGAAAATGTGAGATAATCTGAGAGACTACGAAGTGGAGAATCCAAAGATATTTTTATTAGTCGAAAATGAGACTACTTTTTATTTATTTATTCGATGACTGACTGAAGATAATTCCAGCAGCATTATGTTTTTGAGCAGGGATGGATATGCCTCTGTACTCAATTTATAGAAGTGGTGTATGGCCAGCAGAGAAGTAGCGTACAGTGCCCCTCTGATCTGCCCCAGCCCACGTGATAGGGAATGTTAGGGAATTAATATCCCAAGGATACAACAATAAGTTGATATAGAAAGAAAATGTATTACAATTATAATATATCTCAGAAGACACTAACTATCCGAAAAGGATCAGTAGTAAGACAAGTAACCATATATATAAAATTAATAAAACTCTAATATAAAAAAGTCGATATAAAAATGGAGAAGAAAATGAATTATAAGAAATGATGAAATTATCATAAGAAATTATTTCATCCATAAACATGTCTGAAATAATTACTTCTGGAGGAGAGCAATCTGTAGCGTGACAGATGTATGCATAATATTGAATGGCAATTGATCATTAGAATAATGAAGTTATAATATTTAAATTTGGAAGAAAGCATTAAGTTTAATATAAATAGATTAATTCATAGCAACTGTGGAAAGAAATCATTATTATAAAGAAAATACGAGTTCAAATAAAAGGAGTTACTAGTGATGAGTCATCCAAGACCAGTCTCATAACCAAAGGTTTTCAAGGTATAACCCAGGAAGGTAAAAAAGTAAATAACCAAGCAGTACAGAATATGACCAAACACACAACGAGGGAGAATAAATAGAATAGAAACCCTAAAATAAGCCAAGATCAACCAATACAGGTTGTGTATTTCTGAAATAAAGAAGAAGATGGAGAAGATCCCAAGAAACCTGATGGCATCAAGAAGAAGATGGAGAAGATACCAATCCCAGAAGGCAGGAGAAAAGAAGACTGATGAAAGAAGAAGAAGGCAGCATCCTGAAGAAGATGTCATGCTCTTATAAAAGACACCCAAATCCTTATATCCCCAAAATAAATATCTAAAAATAAAAGTATAACGAAATAAAAACCAAATGTATATAAATTTAAGAGAGAGAAGTGTATAAAGTAAAAGTTTCCTGTGAACTAAGATGAAACAATAATATAGTACCCATGGAACAAATCTCCATTGAAAAAACGCTAACCAATTTATTATGTTAATAAGACTATACGACCATTTAGCATTAACATGATATATAAGTGCAAAGTGAACCAGTGATAGTTTTGGGTATTATAAAAAATGAACCTTGTGTTTCATTCTTGGAAATCACAAACATTGGATGCAATGAAATATGCATTTTTCAATGACTTAAAATGTATACTGTGAAAATATGTTGTTCATAAGACATGAATCTGTTTAAAATAACATTTTGTTTTACATGAAACAAGAAAAACAGATTTCATAGTGCTTTTTGAACGGTTCATACTATTTATTTGTTAATGACAGGGTACAATTCCCCAAAGACAATGTATAAAATACGGTATAAAAACTGTAGAATCCTACTTATAATAATAGTTAGAAATAAGAATATAAATATAAGGTTTTTATGTATATAATATAAGAATGTTTAAAAATGTTTTAGATATAAGGCCATTTGTTTGGGTCTGAAACAACTAACATCAGAACTATAAAAATAGTTACCACTTGTAAATAGTAGAGAGTAATTAAGATGTTAGTTAGTAAAAAACCTTTTTTGTAAACCATGTTTCGATGTTGGAAATGGGGATTTTGTTGCAAAATGTCTGACTTGAAGACAACCATTTATTTAAAAAAATATTCTTTATTTGTTTTAACTATTATTTGTATTGTAACCAATACTAATTGTTTTTGTGTAATTTGAAAACATGTTTAATTTATAATACTATATGTAAAAGTCAGAGAGGGTATCACACATCATATATTGTTTGTAAAATATTTTGTAAGAAAAATTGTTAAAAAATCATAGGCCAAAAGATTGGAAACCAAACTTCATCAAAACAGAGAAATTACTCATTTAAAAGCAAATAAACAAAAGGGGTTTAGACAAAATAAACTTGAGATCATGCCATATAATTGCACATACCATTCAGAGAGATTTTAATAAATATATTCAGAATTATAAATAAAAATTAAAATCACTAAACTCAGAAATTTGGACATGGGAGTCATATATTCCAGAATAATGTTTCAGAATACAACTAATTCAATTAATTACCAGAAAATAAGGGAATATGAACCTTTTAATACAATATAGGATTATTAATATTAAATATAACTGATAAAATGGCTGAATTTATATAATGACAGGAAGTAAATTTTGATGTTTTGACTTTTCAGAGTATACCAAACTGAAAGGAAATTACTATTTTTTGGACAGAGAACACTATAAAACGGCATTATTTAATCTGAAAATAAGCTGAATGAACTGAAAGATTAATTTAAATCACATCTAGTGAATAAAATTGACAAATAACCAAAGTTTAGGCATTCATATAGTGAAATAGTAAAGTGTACACAGGATGTGAAAAAATATTTGAACAATGTTAAGAATAATATTATATGGGCTAAGAGTTTAATTGAAACTGAAGGAAACAGTTAGTTGATTATTGGTATTTGAACGGATAACATAAACGAGAGTTTTGTGACGATCTAACCTATCTTACAAAGGTGAAGTTAAGTGGCGAACAGTACGTTACTGTGAAGTCGAGAGTGAATTATAAAATCCTTCCAGAACATATACATTGTGACAAAAACAATCAAGAAACACTAATTAACACTAAACAATACATTTCTACTCCGAAAAAACACCAGAAAACTGTATAATACATTAACCCAAATTAGTGACGGAATCGGGGAAAGTGTTTGAACTAATAATTATACGGATACACTAAATACAACTCAGAAACAGTACACCAATCACTACACAACATTTAACAAGAGATTTGCAGACACAAGAACAGGAATATTGCCAGAAAATACATTATTTGGAACACTGCAGGAACGAGCAACATTTTGATCAACTTGACGGCGGCCATTTGCTTTGACGATCCCAGTGCCTTCTTCTTAGTTCAACTCAGCTGTTTGGTGAAAACAATTATTATATTTACAATTTATTATCCAATGTCTGTGTTTATTAATAACTATTAATTTGATTGTAACGTTATACTTTTTAAATATTAGCCCGATTTCTCTGACTTTGATAATAACTGGCTGTTTAAAGAACCCTATATAATTTTTATATCATATACTTGTAACTTTTTTCGATATCCTGAGAATCGATACTAATCGATAAGAGTCAATATTGCTATTAATTAATAAAACATTAATACTTTTCAATACTTAATAGTTCTTTATTTCTTCAATAATACTAATTACCAATAATATAATTCTAATTGATAATCTACAAGGACTTTACCACCCGTAAGTGAAGATAACCTAAAAAATAAAAAGGTAAACAAGTATCGATTGGTTTGAAGACAGTCTTATGAGTGGTGATAGCTTATTTAAAATATACTAAAACTTTAATAAAAATTTTCAGAAGAGCATTACACTGTTTAAAACTTCACAGCCCTATATTAATTAATTGATCCTAATTAATTAATTAAGAAAATTAAAAAATTGTTTAATAATTATTTTTTTTATATAAACATAATTTTTTTTTAAATTTCCTTCAAAACAATAAATTTTGTTTTGAATCTTTCGGCGAAGCTGAACATATATATTCCTTCATCAACTTTACGCTACTCGACCGGTCTTGCTACCATTGGGACTCGACCAGCTGGGAAACTTAAGGAAGTGTTTCAGGCCAGTAAGACGTCGAGAGCCACAACAATTACACACCAATTAAACACCTTACAACTTACAGATTCACACATCAATCTTACTTATTTTATTACAAATTGGCTAGTCCAAACAGTGGGGCTTGATTACATCGGAGTCTCATACTACACAATAGTTTATCATCAAAACACATAAAATTATTAAATTATTACAATATATATGTGTGTGTGTTTCTTTAATTTTTTAATTTTAACTGTATTTTGTGAAACATCTTTTGCAAGGCGCTTATTCGTTGTCCTGTACTGTGAGTTCTGCTCAAGATCCGACCAGTCCAGCTACGTCTACCTAATACGGGATTTAAGAAAATCGTCCTCACAGGTAGTCGGCAAGAAACTAGGTATTGTTACGACGGTCTAACTGATCGTCGTATGGTACAGTAGAAAACAAAATACAAGACACCAATGAAATCACTAAGTACTTGTTACCATTGTAAATCACCAGTTTTAACAATTAATAGTTTGTAGTCAACAAGATAGTCTCTTACCATAATTCAAGTAAAAATTGTCCACACGCAATAATAATGTCAACTACAAAGAACTTCACACTAATTAGAACACAACAACATTTCGCTACAAACACTCGTTCCGCGCTATAGAAATCGCTCATCACCACTGAACTGATAAGCCGGTTGCTATAGGCAGAAAAATCTTCCATCCTCATTGGGCTGACGCCACTTAATGTTAACGCTAATGCGTCTCTCAAGTGGCCTCTTAAAGAGTCTAGAACAAACTTGAAGGCGGCCTTGACACAGGCAACACCTGTTACACTGGACGAGGTTGCTGCAGCCTCGACCTCAACCTTCCCTTACCTAACAACTATCAGCCCATCAGAACCACCAACGCCAATTCGGATAAAGCGCCCTCGGGCGCTTCTTGATGACCCGCTATAAAGTCATGCTCGTACTAACATCGTCCACAGCGTAAGAGTTCACTAATAAAACTGTCCTTAATTCCTTCCTGACCACCTCCTAGTACGCTGAGTCAGCTGCTTTTTGGTGTTACCTTTATCACCGGGACGGAGGCTTTCCGCCCCGCGGGGAGCGACCGACGCCGCAAGGCGTCTGCTGGCTGGATTTGAGACGGGCAACATCTGTTGCTCGAATCGGTACCAGCGGCAGTGTTACAAATATAAAGTTTCCTTTCTCCCCCGCGTCCTGAATTAACTCGTTGGCGGTTTCCTTCTTCAGTTTTAGGTTACCAGTTGACTAGAACCAGACTATATATATCCACTGGCAGTCATTGGACTCGATCCAGATGATGCAGTCAAGCCACGGGTGCATAGACACCCCGCACCGTCAAGGCAATGCAATAATGAACGAAGGTAAGACTGGGGAATGTACTAGACTGTTCTATAGGATTCTCGCTACAGTTTCTACAAGGAATACAGTACCTTGAATCTTTTCATTGCGCGTGGTTAAACACACACCGAACATGAAGTCAGATGCACCACGTGTACATGGCGCGTAATTCCTAGGCGGTTAATTTGACATTTTATTTAAATTGGTCTGGCTAACCATGTGATAAGGACAGTAAAATTACTGTATCTAATTGTTACGAGATAAACTCGTACATACTAGGCCTAATTGAGTTAATGACTGATGCAATTGATCATACTCAATAAGTAATTATCTAATCTTAAAAGTATGCAATATTTGAAGGCCGCCTTTATCCTTTGGTGCATATATAACTGTGCTGGTTTGCATGTTTGCATGAGAACTGCAAGATAGCAGCAGTTGATGCGACGACAATGAATACCGCCATTGTGCTGCTGATGTTGGTAACTCTCCTGGTTGCAGTTGCCGCCCAAGGATGTGGACATTTTGGTGATCAAGTAAGTTATATATAAGCCGCTCTGTAACAACAATGTAATTGTTGCTCCCTATTATTGCAAGCTTTCCAATTGCTGGAAGCCAGATATTTCTAATTGGTCGTTGTAACAATATAATTCGCCTTGTAACAATAATATAATTGTTGGGTCGCTATTATTGTAAACTTCCCAATTTTGTTGTAAGCCAGACATTTCCAATTGGTCGTCGTAACAATATAATCCGCCATGTAAAAATAATATAATTGTTGCCTCCCTATTATTGTAAACTTTCCAAATGTTATAAGCCCGTGAATTCCAACTGGCTGCCCGCGACTTTGTCTTGAGAAACCAATGTATTAATTACTCTTTATATTTTAGTAATTAAGTGAATATTACAGTCTTTATATAACTGAGAAAAGTTTTGTAGAAAAAACATCTAAAAATGTTTCACTGATTTCCCTAGTAAACGTACTGCACATTTCATTTTTTTAATAAAAAATGTATTTGTTTTAGTTCTGTTTTATTTTCATCATATTACTAGACCCAATCTATGTCCCCCCATCTCTATAACAGTGTTTTCAATGCACAAGGAGACACGCAGTCAAGGCTTGTGTTTTAGTAGCCACAGCAGATACACCTCGCTTTAAAAATTGACGAGTTTATGTAAATATACTATTTTTAATACCGTTCCTCCATTATACTTAACATAATAAAAACTGTGCTGGTAAAATATTTAGTATGTTATGTTAAATGTGTAAATTTCGGCGCTTCGTTTACTTACAACTAAATACTGTCTTTTTTAGTTTTAATTAAACATGTCCGAATCATATTAACTGTTTACCTTTGATATCTTCTACCGTCGTGCGTGCTACCCTCATAATTTCTAATGTTCTATCATTCGTTATTCTTAGCACTTTTGATCTGCATGCCGTCCTCATCTAATAGTCTACTTTCGTTAAATAAGACGAAGAAAGAAGGAAAAGTTGAAGAAGAACAACAACAACAAAAACAACAACAGCAGCAGAAACAAGAACAAGAATATTATGTAGAAATAGGTACCAATAATCAGTCTATAAACAAAACAATTAGTTCTGTATTTATTTTTCAGTGTGTATTGCAATCTTGCTGCGGGGATTTGGTGTGTCATCCCCAGATTAAATTGTGCGTGAGCCCCTGGCCATTTCCAGAACGCCGAATCCCATGACCAAATGGATAACACCGTTAAACTCGTCATGGAAGTCTACGATTAAAAAACTGTTGTTATGTAAAGTGATTACAATTGTTTTCCTGAATAAATGTAAATGTGTTTATTATTATTTTTTATTTGTATCGCCGATTTGAAGACCACATGCCATTTTAATTTATTATTCCTTGTTTCTTTCTTTTACTACAATAGTCTTTCATCTTTTCACTGACTCTTCTTCCTGTCTTCAGCTCACTTTGAACCTGCGCTTTTCCCTCTCCTGCCCTGGATCCTCCCATTTTTAACACTTTTGCCAAAAAAAGTCTCTTTTAATTGCTTCTTCTGTGTTTATATATTTTTTTTCCTAAATCCTTTTTACTTCTTTAATCCAACTTGATATTGACTTCTTCTAACACAGATATTTAAAAATCTGTTTTGTTAACCTACTGTCGTCCATTCTATATAAATGTCCAAAAAATACTAGTTTCCTTTTATGTATTTATTATAATTTTTTGTAATTTTATTTGTACTCTTGAGACTCTACCTGCACGGGGTTTATTCGTTGTCCTGTTCTGTGAGTTCTGCTCAAGGCGAATCAGTTCAACCTCGTCTACCTAACCGTAGGGTAATACGACATGTATTCTCACAGGTAGTCAGTAAGAAAAGAGATATCTGCAAGTGATCGCAATGTCTTGAAGCTCCACGTGGTTAAACGCAGATTATACATGAAGTCAGACGTACCACAGAATGGTGCTTTCATGAAGTTGGTGAAACAGAATATGCAGCCAATTCTTGACGGAAGACGTTAAAGGCGGAAAACTGTTTAATTAATCAAGTTGTGTAGTGGTTGACGGAAAGACGATAAAACGTAAAACTGTTTAATTAATAAATGTTATAATCAGAAAGAGAAATGACACTGTTCCACACCAATATAATTCCCGGTGAGCGCTTTCAAGCTTTACAGCTCATTACCAGATCGGAAATATATTTCCCATATCAGATATTATTTAATAATTAATTAATTCGTATGATAGAAATTCAATAATTACCTGCCAGTTATCAGCACTTTTATAATTCTTCATTTTCTGCAAATTAAAAGTTTATTTTGTAAAATACTGTTACATTATTTAAGAAATATACTAATTAACTCATTCATGTGATACGAATTCAACAATTCAAACAAAATTAATTCATTAGGCTTAACACTATTTCATTAATTTCTTTAAGTTAAACGTATAGTACTAAGTGTGCAAAGAACTATAATTTAGAATCACCTATAAATAGGGCTACTCATGATTTTATTAATGCTATAGAATTAAATCAAAATATAACATGTTTGCTTTAGCTACTTTATTACTCTATGCTTATAGGCCTCAGACGCAACGTTGCCACGTTTAATATTCCGGCTCTCTACTAGAGCCTGTTATTCTTTTCAACGTGTTCAGTTCTGCGACCATTGTCTGTTCCTGGCTGTTGAGCTTTCTGGTTTTGTCTGTGCTCTATTCATTACTATAGTTCTCACAGTATTTTTATGTATTTTGTTTTTATTTCTAGACCTAAAGAATGTATTGTTAGGTAGAGTATCACCCACGCATCTTGATATCCTGTTTGCTTTAGTGAATCGACAGGTTATTGTCTCAGTTTAGTAAACAATAAGTTGATATCGCTATCCCTACATAACTAACTTCCATTCTTCTACTGCTTCTCCTCTTTAAGGATTAGGTTATATAAACCAGTTCCGGCACCAATCCCATGTCTCTTCTACCAATGGCATTATTGTTCAGTGCTGCTTTCGGCAATCGATCCTCTCTTATCTTTTGCAGATGATCCCACCATCGTCTTCTGTAAGTTGCAATCATTTCATTTATGTCCTTTACTTCGTGTTCTGCTCTGATATCTTTATTCCTTATTCCATCTTGCAATGTATAATTTAAAGTATTTTGAAGAAACTGCACTTCAGCATTCTGAATTTTGACGCTTTCTTTTTTGTCATGACCCACGCCTCATTTGCATAAACCAACGTGGGTTTTGAATCGTCTTATATAATTTAATCCTTCTTGTGCTGTCTTGTTTTATGTAAGAAAGACCAAACCCGTGGCCTTTAAAGTAATTATCCAGTGAGGACTAAGATCGTTATACACAACAGCACTTCGGTACAAGTGTGCCGTTTCAAATATCTCGGCTGTGCAGTAAGCTACTCCTATAATCTGAATGTGATATAAGAGATGTTACATAAATTTAGCAACATTATGGCATTTATGGTTCTATTCACAGAAATCTTACAAATTGAACAAGACTTCCATTACGTGGTCTACAATTTCACCTTCCACTATTAGGACATTATCTTTAGTTTCAGCTGTAGCCATTACCATATTATGTACGCACTTGTAAATCTGTTCAAAAGCTTTTGTAGATCATCTTCGATTGCATGATCACAATAGTATAATAATTAAATTTTCTACAAAGTTAGTTAGAATATTTCTTTCTTGTTTATCGGCAAATTAACGAAGCTATTTTATCCCAAATCTACAAATGTGTTTTTTCGGCTTCAATGTTTTTGATTTACACAGTTTTTTCTTAGAAAATAATTGACATAGAGTTCTGGGACCTCTTTTATTTAATTTTTCACACTACAAACCATCAGGAATCACCAAATTTACCCGTCAGTTTATACCCCAAGAAATTCAGTATGGCGTCATTTTACAGTGGGGGCAGAAATCAGGAGGAACTGGTTCACGAGCCGTAACTTGCTAACAAACCGTTTTCGGACCTATGTTTATAGGAACATTTATTCTTGTTTTTACCTATAGAATCAGCTCTCTAGAAATTACCGTCCAATTTTGAATCACCCTATATAATGATGAAATTACTATTACCAGTCTTACATACTTTAGGGAAAATCTCCTCCACAAAAACAAAAAAAATCATGGTCTCTTCAAACGAGACTTGTGACTGGCGAACGATTTTGTGATTGTGAATGTGGTACAAAATTCCTATCATGTTATGTAGGTCCGTGTTTTATTCTAAAATTAGTCTTAATTTAAACTGTAAGTAAATTTTACCACCTTGTCTGATACATAACTATAATGAGCAGTGTGCATTGTAAACTGTACGTTTATTAAAAGAACAATGGGCTAACAAATACAGATACGATTTTATACTTCAAAAACATAGATATTTTTTAATACTTGCACGTTAATGAAGGTATTGTGTTGGTAATAACACACTGTATTTTTATGTTCAGTCATTCCCATTATTTATACTTATATAAAAATCACACTATTTCCGCCATTAAAGAATAGTACAACCATTATATTCGTACTATATGGGTCAACTCTTCATATTCCCTTCTAAAATTCAACTCCCTCCCCCCAAATTACTTTCTGTATTTTCCCCTCATTCACAGTCATTATTGACTCGTTTATTAGCGATCTAAAAAAAAGGAAAGGGGAAGAGAAAAGAAGAAGAAAGACGAAGAACAGTAGGGGGGGTATAAGAAGAAATCAGGCGACTATCTGGCGCCTCAAAACCAGTTCCTTCTGGTACTACATGAACCATTACATAGCAGTCCCACCACGGCAGTTACCTATGTAGGCTACAGAGAGTTATTCTGTAAGAAAACAAATAGGAAGAAATCAGGGGACTATCTGGCGCCTCAAAACCAGCTCCTTCTGGTACATCATGAATCATTACATAGCATTCCCACCACGGCAGTTACCAATATACAGAGCGCTATTCTGTAGTAGAGACAATCAGCTATTACTTACGTGCCTCAGGTAAATACTTAAGCCTGTTAAAATAAACTACAACCAAAGCTGAATAAGGGGAAAGAAGATTACCTTGACGAGCAATGTCAAGGAATACCACAAGTAAAAAGAGTTTACAGAAGACCAAGAAAGAGGGGTGGGAAAATATTTGAATCCCAAAGCCGCCAAAGTGAATAATAATAGCCATAGTAATAAGAATAATAATATGAAGAAGAAGAAAAGAAGAAGAAGAAGAAGAAGAAGAAGAAGAAGAAGAAGCAGAAGAAGAAGAAGAAGAAGAAGAAGAAGAAGAAGAAGAAGAAGAAGAAGAAGAAGAAGAAGAACAACAACAACAGCAACAAGAACAAGGTGTACAAGAAGAAAACAAACAAGAACAAGAACAAGAACAAGAGGAACAAGAACAAGAAGAAGAAGCAGAAGAAGAAAACCTAAAGACAAAGATGATGACGGAGGAAGAGAGTAAAATGGAAAATAAGACAAAAAAGAGAAGTAAAATAAGAAGAAGGATATGCAGTAGATTATTTTAATCAATCAATAAGTCAGTATTGTCGTGCTTATTAATAATAATGTATGCAAATTATTTAATCACTCAATACGTGTTAATGGGTCCTATTAACTTTTACTCGATAGCTACCGTATTTTACTTTGAAAACAAATAAACGGTAACGTGTTGATAAATAAGTTGTCGTGACTTATCGTATTATATTTATAAGATTCTGAAATGTCTAAATGTAGTTGGTGTCGTCTGATGAGTATATAATTCGAGTGTGTATCCTGATAACTCTGAAACTGGAATTGGCGATACTATGAACACCACTGTCTTAATTATAATTTTTGCAGTCCTCTTGATTTCGACCATCACCACTGGACAACGGTGTGCGAGCCTGGGAGAAGTTGTAAGTGTGGACCACATTGAACCTCGAATATACGAAATGTGATTATTGAGAACAGTGGATAAATAAATTCCCACTTTGTCGTGTTTACTTGCTCAACAGCTAGTTGTCATGTTCCGGACGAGGCTTTTCAGTGTTTCCACCATTTTCAACTCCTAAACTACCACCTCGTCGTGGTTTAAGACTTGAAAATGGTGAACACTGAAAGGCCTCGTCTGGAACACGAGAAGTAGCAGATGAGCAAGTAAACACGACAAAGTGGGAATCACAGAGACTGCTAATTCAAATAACAAGATGAACACTTAATAAATTGTATTGATTCGTTGGTGGATGCAAGTGAACTTGAATCACATATACAAATAAATCAGTGCAGGAGAAATTTTTTGTTATCTACGTACATTTACCGACACAATAAGGAATAATTTAAGACATAATTTTAAATTGTGTCTACTGTAGTTAACTCTCGAAGCACTGCTAATCTTCATTACTTTAATCTGTAAAAATAGGCCTGATTATGAATGCGTTGGCTAAAGTCACATAAATAGTTTATTATCGTCGTTCATTTTCAAAACCAGGTGCATCCAAAATATGAACATTTTCCTGAGAGCTAAAAAAACCTTATTGCAGGAGAGTTGGTTTTGCAAATAACCAGCAATTTCAACACCAATTTTATTAAGGATGTTTTAGAAACTTGTAAAGTAAATAGTGACGTGTAGAAGGTAATAAAGTATAGGAAATGCAAACAATGTGAATGTGAAAAAAGGGGATGTATCTGGTTTCGAAACTAGACGACTCTATTGTGATTATGAGGATGATGACGATGTTGTTGTTGCGACGACTGTTGTTACTACTACTACTACTGCTACTACTACTACTACTACTACTACTACTACTACTACTACTACTACTACTACTACTACTACTACTACTACTACCACTACCACAACTACTACTGCAGCTACTACTACTACTACCACTACCACAACTACTGCTACAACTACTGCTACAACTACTACAACTACTCCTACTACTACTACTACTACTACTACTGCTACTGCTCCTGCTACTGCTACTACTACTACTACTACTACTACTACTACTACTACTGCTGCTGCTGCTGCTACTACTACTACTACTACTACTGCTACTACTACTACTACTACTACTACTACTACTACTACTACTGCTGCTGCTGCTGCTGCTGCTGCTGCTGCTACTACTACTACTGCTACTGCTACTGCTGCTAATACTACTGCTACTGCTGCTACTACTACTACTACTACTACTACTACTACTACTGCTACTGCTGCTGCTGCTGCTGCTACTACTACTACTACTACTACTACTACTACTACTACTGCTACTACTACTACTACTACTACTACTGCTGCTGCTGCTGCTGCTGCTGCTGCTGCTGCTACTACTACTACTGCTACTGCTACTGCTGCTACTACTACTACTACTACTACTACTACTACTACTGCTACTACTACTACTACTACTACTACTGCTGCTGCTGCTGCTGCTGCTGCTGCTACTGCTACTACTACTACTACTACTACTACTACTACTGCTACTACTGCTACTACTACTACTACTGCTGCTGCTGCTGCTGCTGCCGCTACTGCTACTACTGCTGCTACTAGTACAACAACTACTACTACTACTACTACTACTACTACTACTGCTGCTGCTGCTGCTGCTGCTGCTGCTGCTGCTGCTGCTGCTACTACTACTACTACTACTACTACTACTGCTACTACTGCTGCTACTACTACTACTACTGCTACTACTACTACTACTACTACTACTACTACTACTACTACTACTGCTGCTGCTGCTGCTGCCGCTACTGCTACTACTGCTGCTATTATTATTAATATATTATTATTATTACATCTCATACAAAATCAGTTCTACTGTATTATTGACACATTTAAAGTAACTGTCTACAAATTTTGTTTTGTTGCAAACTGAATTAGCAAAGTGGAGTTTGTCAGTATTCTTCAGAGGTAGTCTTCACGTTTACAGTCGTTTGGATATTTTAAAAACACCTGCAGCATACCGCTACCCGAAATGTCTAAGTACGCATTTACTCATGCGCTATTTTAGGAACTTATTGATCCGATACGAAAGCTCCAAATTCGAGAGTAACCTGGAAACATGCAGATTTCTTTCCAACGTAATTTATCTTGTAATTACAAATCAATAAAAAAAGTACAGCCGTATATTATGTGTGTTACAATGAAATGACAGAAATCCCAAACTGTAGACAAGTTAAAAACAATGCTAAATATTTATCCAACTTATCAAGTTGTTTATGACTTAAATAACCTTTATCGTCAGAAAGAAAGACGGTTCTAGCTGTAGTGTGCTCTGTGCTCGCAGGAAAACCAACTAATCGCCAAGTGAAACAAAAAGCTGTTTGGTTGCTTTTACCCTAAAAAGTTGTCGGATATCGTTCGCCGTACTTGTTTCCAACACTGTGTAGCTTTTTGCGGCCTGAAGAAGATCGCCGACGAAACGTTGCCGACGGTGTCACTTTTATACAGCAAGCGACCACGGCCTAACAGCCACGTTTATAATCAATTTGCTAACACTGAGCATAATGACGTAATTAAAACTAGTTAATAACTTCAAGCAAATACTACAAATTTAAAAAAAACTATTGTTGTTTTAAGGAAGCAAATAATAAATACAAAACAAATCTGTAGAAAAATCATGAGACGAAAAGTGAGGAGTACAGAATTAATTAGTGTCAATGAATACTTGAGACTTTCTGTGTTCAACTCTCTTTGTTGCAGTGTAAAACCGCAAAGTGTTGCCCTGAATGGTGGTGTTCTTCAGTTTTTAAAAGGTGCTTTTGACTCGAAACCATGGCCGAGTGTGTCAGCTGGATACTACGCAAGTTGTTTACGACAATTATTATATGTAGATGAATTAATTATTGGTCACTGCCCAACAAATCCACATATATATTAATCTTTCTTGTATAGTTTTCTTTGATTTTTGGAAAATATTTATTATTTATTGTATATAACAGTATTATGAGAAAAGTAACTGCATAAACATATTGTTGTTATCCACAGTTTTCCTTTTATTATTTTGCTCCCGTAGTAAATGTTGAAATAGAGCTATTCTGAGTAGTGACCAATGTAGTAGCAGTACTAGAAAGTACATGTAAAAAATAATATTAGTTGATGGGAAGAAAAGAGTTCGTATCAAGTTGCAGTAAATTTGTATTTACAATCAAGAAGAAATTGTATACATTATTATTTCAAATAGAAATTGCAACTCTTATTTGCAAATGATACTAAAAGATATACTATTAATAAAGAAGTAAGGTATACCTTAGCATATGAGTTTATAAAGTACCTTAGCATATGAGTTTTTTATTTATTATTCCGACTGTAAAATGTTTACAAATTTTCCGGAACCAAACATTACAGAATTGTCTGAATTATCATCTTCTACTGTTGCTTGTCCATCCAAAGATCTTCTTTACTTTCTCGTTCCTTCATTATAGTCTGAATTTCTATCCAAGTGATAGGTGGACTTCCTCTTTTCCTTCTTCCTGGTGGGGTACATTCTATAACTGTCCTTGGCAATCTTTCCTGTGCCATTCTTTTTGTGTGACTATACCATTGTAATTTGTTTGGTTGGGTAAAATGAACAATTACATTTTTCACATTCTTTCTGCCCTTAACAACTTTATTTCTAATTTTATCACGTCTGGATACTCTTGCCGAACGTCTATAACAGTAATTTCTGCTGTTATTAATTTTGTTCTTGTGTATTTATTGGGAGTCAAAACTTCTGAGCCGTAAGTCATGATACTCTTAACAATGGTTTTAAATATTTTAGTTTTAGATTCTGCTGTAATTTGCTTATACAGCAGCTGTATAATAAGCAAATTGCAGCATATGAATTTATGTTGTTTCAAATTTACTCATTAAGGGTACCCGGAATTCCTTTACCACTCAATAGTTACATAAGCAACATTTTCTTGGAATCAGCATGGACTAACTGTTTCAAATTTTTATAGTATCTAAGAAACGCTACTCACATATTTTAACAGTAGATTTACTAAGTAGGCACTTTAATATTGCTAAAAAAATTATTATTAAGCTTTGTTTGAAATAACAAAAATTGGATTTCAAAAAAATAATAAAATTAATTATACAACGTATTTTAAAAATCCAACTCGTTAGAGTATGTGCCTTTGTGCAGTAAAATCTTGTAAAACGTTAAGCAAAATGGGTTACACAGTTTTTGAGAAAACGTTCTATTTCCTAAAAAAATTCAATTGACTGATGAAACTGGTGAAACAGCTTAATGTTAAACAAATGTATCTGTCGAACTATGTCAAGTTTTATTTAGTAAATTAAAATCTATCCCATCCTTTTTTATTAAAAAAAGATTTGTTTTTACATTTTTCTAAGTAATACAATCTTCTTCACTTCTCCACTTTGTCTTCTTCACACTGCGATGTATTGGCACTATAGCGAAGGAAAAGCATCGGAATGCGTAAGAAAACTAAATGCAGGTATTGGTAATGGGAACGTACAAAAAAATGGTCTTAAAATGTTTGTTTACTTGAACATTAAAAACACAGTTAAAAATAAATTTTTAATTGTTCAATAATTTTTACACTTCATACGATAATATTTCTCCATTTTAATTTTGTTCTTGCAAACAGATCGACAGCGCGGAGACTTTGACACAACTCAAGCCCGGGAAGCAAGGAATGTGTCGGCACTGAAACACATAACATCGAATCATTATCAATGAGTTTACAGATTAAAATTAATTTACCTTTTTTATCCGTCGTGTGACTTCTTATTATATCTAATTATATAACGCGTTTCGAGGCTCAAGGCTTCATCTTCAGATTTCAGTCCCGTGTGGACGTTGTTTACACATTAAAATTAAACTACTACACATTAAAATAAAACACTACACAATTTAACCGATGTCTGGGTGCGCACCCTTTGCTGGCTCGCGACGCACTGCCTGCAACTCCTCTACGGTCTCGTCACAACGCCCCACCACAGATTGCTATCTATTCCTGCATAATATGAATCCCCAACCATATCGTATAGCTGATGCGATTTAAAATTTAGCTGGTCATTTAACATGTTATTAGGATTGCACTTAAAGGCCCGGTATATTTCAAATTCTTCGGCTGCATTCATGTATCGTCCCTTATTGCAGAGATGCAATGGCTTGCAGTTGGTGTCAAAGTCGGTTTAATTATGGTTATGCACCATTAAGTGTTCGGTATATTTTGATTTACAGGCATTTAAGTTATTTTTAAGTAGACGTTCTTTAAACCTCTGTTTAAATGCTCTGCCTGTCTGACCGATATACACCATATCGCTATCATTACAAACCATTTTGTAAACACCCATTCTTTTTTAATGTGTTTAATTGGAAAAAAATTGTGCCTGTAAACACATATAAGAATGATTTTGAAATCAAAAATCTCTTTCCTTATAATTTTAAATGTTTAATCTACTGACTAAAAATTATTTGACGGGTGTGAGTGAAAAATACAACTATAAATATTTTAAAAGACAAATAAAAGATAACAAGGATGAGAGTTTTAAATATAAAATATGTATAATATGATACACACACATATATATATATATATATATATATATATATATATTGCGACGGTACAAATAAGTGATGTACTGGGCATGAAATATAAAAATTTAAATTTACTTAATAAACTGTAAATAATTAATAATATATTAGAAATAAGCATGTTATGGATTGCAAGCTTGACTCAGACAAAAATATGAACAGGTGTTTCGACCTGAATCAACGTGCACACACACAAATGTAACTGAAAGTGTGTACACCAGTATTTTGCTAGTGTGTGTGAACGCAGGTCTCTGCAGGCAAGTTTGCCACCCCAGTATGAATAATTGCACAATGACTGTTTTCCCGTAATTATTCATAAACTAGAATTAAGAATTAAAATCCAAAAGCACCATAAAATGTAAATAAATTTAATAAATACTGTGTGCGATAACCACGCGAAAGTGACACGCCGTACAAGTGCAATAGTGAAATAACTGTGTACAAATCAAAAGGGTTAAGTTGCAATGTCCAAAATTACAATGAACACGTGTTGTAAAAATAGTTATAAGATAAGTATAAAAAAATACTTACAGGACTCTGCAATTCGCAGAAATATAAAAAATAGTGAATTTGACAAAGAGTGGGGGAACTGACGCCAAAGACAGTTTCTAACATGTCGATTTTGTATCACTGAAGGGTGTCGACCAAGACATGGGTATAAATAGGACACGCAAGCTTCAGTGGTTCTCTTTCTTGAATCATCCACGATGCAGCGGGAGATTATGCCCGTCAGCACGGCATATTTATTAATATTTTTATAAACAGTTTAAATTGCCAGTTATGTACAAATACGTAACCAAGCTATAAGACAAACATTGTAATTAATAACAGCACTACTGAAGAAGTTCCATAGCGATACGACGCTGGACAAGAGAAGAAGTTCTATAGCGATACGACGCTGGACAAGAGAAGAAGTTCCATAGCGATACGACGCTGGACAAGAGAAGAAGCTCCATAGCGATACGACGCTGGACAAGAGAAGAAGTTCCATAGCGATACGACGCTGGACAAGAGGAGAGGACGAGAGAGTGAGAGACAGCCGACGCTGGACAAGAGGAGAAGAGAGACAGCCGACGCTGGAGGCGAGACGAAGATGAACACCGATGGAACAAAAATGATCGAGTATGATTGACGACAATAAGGTGATAGACAACTTATTCATATCTTAATCATACACAGTATACAAAGACAGTTAAAGACATTAATATTTTATTTAAAAATAAGAGTAATATTTCTTGTATAGTAGAGTTAAAAATCATAGATGTTTTAGAAATACGATTAACGTAACAAGAGCTCAAATTAATATGATATAAAATGATTACAAAGAATATAAATAAAAACAATTAGTATTTGAAAAAACAGTACTGAGAAGTAATAACTATTAATCTTTTGAGTACGTACCATATATAGAAAAAAGATTTAAAAATTGATTTTGAAACATATTAATAGACTGAGTAGTCTAAAAATGAGATTTTTCTTTTATATACTATTTAGTAGCATAGAATGTTTAGTTAGTAAGGATGTATATATCTTAAACCTTACGGCATTATAACAAATAATAACTAATGTTTTTTAAATCGAAGTCAGTGCCATGTGCACATCTTTTTTTATAGTATCAAATAAATTTTAATGACTGTTTCAAGTTCCGTAGAGTTCTTATTGCAGATACACCTGACCCCCTATTTAAATGTTATATGTTTAAAGAATTTGTCAATCTTGAACGTGAGACCGTTCACACCTATTTATGTATATGTAACGTTGTTTAAATTTGGTGCTCCAAGATCGAAGGACTCCACAAATTTAAATTAAATTAAATTTGCCAAATTGTCACGTTATATAAATTTGTCGCCCTGGACGTGAGGCACGAGATGCCTAAATTTACGTACAAAAATTTGTATACATGCAATATAATATTATGCAACTTTTGCAAGGTTGTAATGTTGCATAAAATGTCGCCCTGCACGTGGGGCATGACATGACTAAAATTATGTACAAAAATTTGTGACATAAATTGTAGATCATGAATGTATGACCCGATACCCATCATTTGAATATTAAAAATTTTTTATGTAGCTAAATGGTTGCTCTAAAATATATAAAGAGTGTTAAATGAAAAATGTATAATATGTAATTATTATTTGTAGTAAACAGTAACTGAATGTAATGTTAATTGTTGTGTAATCACACAGTTGGCGCCCACTACAAATAATATTGTTGTCTATGTAACAGGTGTAACTGTAATGAGTATTAATAATAACTATTAATAAAAATACAGAAATAAATAAATAAGTAGGGAACGGTTATCAATAATAATTTTTAAAGAATTACTATTAAATAAATATTTTAATAATAATTATTCCCCATGGCAATATCGGGAAGTTCGAGGATGGGAGAAGCACTTGAAGCCATGATGCAAGCTGTATTTGGTGAAGTTGAGAACAAACAAACAGAAAAAGTAAAAGAAAATAATATTAGAACTCAAATAGAAGAGTTAACAGAATTTTTTACAGAACTGACCGAAAAATTAAGAGAAGAAAGGATAGCAAAAGAGAAAATTAGAGACACAAATACGCACATAGCGTCTGTAGAAGGTGAACAAACCGTAGTAGTTAAAAATACGTGTGTAATTACTAATGATAATTATAAAAAAGTAATTAACATTAAGGAGGAGAAGCAAATAAAGGTTAATAAAACATACCTTATTAATAGCGATATTCCAAGTGTGAGGCACACACACAATAGTAAATCACACAAGCTGACACAGTTGAAACACATAAAACACCACACTTACGGAGATAAATATCACTGTAGGCCTAACAAGAAACGTAGTAAGTTATCTAGACGAAACACTACGCAAAATTGTGGTAAATATGATGTTAGATATACGCACAATAATTATAATAACGCTAATTATAACTGTAAGTATGAAAACTACAGAGGTTATCGTAAACGACGTATGAAAAAACCGTCGACAACTGGTCAGGTAAGTTCACTCAACCAAACTAGGGACGAGAGAAGTGAGAAAGAGCGAAGCATTTGTAACGAGAGAAAGAGGGTAGATTTTGTGTGGCCGAGAGGCAAGATGAAAACATTGCTCAATGAACAGGTGACTTCTACGATAAACACAAACGTCGCAGCTATGCAACGGAAAGGTAACAAGGGATTAATACAATGGGAAGCGGACGTTGTTTACACGAGGGTGAACACAATGAATTTCCTGTGTACAACAATCAATTGTTATAATGAGGGGTGTCAGTTCAAACGACACACCGAACCGAACTTAAATAATTATTTTTTAAATGAGAAAAATAATATAACTATTAATTATTAATAATAAGAAATAATGTGTGTAATAATATAAGAGGGTTAATTAAGAAATGTATTAGTGATGGTAAGGAATAAAATGTGTAGAGAAATATTTAAGAAAGTAATGGTAAAAGATGTTATTGTTGTTATTAATATGAAGAAATGGTAAGGAATGTTGTTATTGATATGTTATAAATATGAAGAAATGATTAAGATGAACAATAATTGCCATAATTATTAGAACGGCTGATCAAGCGAACACTTATCGAAGATACAAGGACACAGAAGAAAGCGAGAGTGAAAAGTCATAAGGGCAGAGACTACTTAGGATTAAGGACTTCGAGAAAAATATCGTTGTTTTCCAAGACAGTTCCTCTGTAACCGATCATGCGACATACTACAAGCTAAAAGAGTATTCTGTTACGGAAGTGTATTTCAAGAAAGTTGTAGCGATCAGAAAGGTAATGTTAAAGAAATGTAATAAAAGGTAATGAATGTTAATGTAGTGTATAAATAATGTATTAGATAAAGTAATGTCATGTTAAGAAAAGAGCTAAGGAAGATTAGAAGCGAAGGTAAGAATGTATGAGTAAGTTAATGTAAAATTAAGGACCGAATTTACACACATATATAGGAATGCAGAGTATACAGAAGGAAAACAAAGGAGAGCTAATTGCAGTGGATTTTCTGGGACCATTACCACGATCAAGTCGAGGTGTGAAGCAAATATTGGTATGTATCGATGTGTTTTCCAAGGCAGTCCGACTGTACCCAATTATGCGACCCACAACCAAAGTTGTTCTAAAGATACTACTGCAAAAATATATTCCGTTATATGGAAAAATGAAGACGATACTCAGTGATCAAGGTGTGCAATTCCAAAGTGAAAAATGGGAGAGGACGTTAAGGGAAAATGGAATACAACCAGTACTCACATCCATAAGACATCCTCAAGGAAACCTTGCTGAGAGAGTTAACAAAGAATTAGGTAAATATTTACGAACATATTGCCATAATCGACACAATAAATGGGCAGAATATTTACCATTTATTGAAAAAGCCATTAACGAAAATTATAGTGAAGCAACAGGATACACTCCAATGGAATTAGAAGAAGATAAGAAGCCAACCAGATTTTGGACTAAATATCTAAACAAACCTAATAACCAAAATGTACCTGTACCAATAAGTGTGAAAATTGAATACGCAAAGCAACGAATCAGAGAGAGAGGTAACAAGAGAATAGAGAGATTTAATCTAACTCACAAGTTACAACAATTCAACGTGGGAGAAAGTATACTACTCAAAGCAAATCCAGTGGGAAAAAGGAGTGATAATACGGCGAAGAAATTCTTCAGACTTTATAATGGACCGTATACGTTAAGACAGCGAGTGAGACAGAACACTTTCATTGTATATGATGAGATACAGAAGAAAGAAATTGGTAAATACCACGCAACGTCATTTAAGAAGTTCTACACATAAAACAGAGGTCATTGAAACCAGTCAAATCAGCTGTTTGTAAAGCCAATTCAAGGTCGCGAGCAGTGAGCGTACGAAAGAGGGGAGGTAAGACATTTGTATACACTCCTATGAAGGGTGAAATGACGAATATTTTTCTTTATTATTTGTTATATTTTTTTTTGCAAATAATAATAATAAATAAATAGATAAAAAAAAATTATAAGAAATAAATTTATTAAAATTTTTTTTTGTTACCAAGCAGAGGAATAATGCGACAGTACAAATAAGTGATGTACTTAGCATGAAATAAAAAATTTAAATTTACTTAATAAACTGTAAATAATTAATAATATATTAGAAATAAGCATGTTATGGATTGCAAGCTTGACTCAGACAAAAATATGAACAGGTGTTTCGACGTGAATCAACGTGCACACACACACAAATGTAACTGAAAGTGTGTACACCAGTATTTTGCTAGTGTGTGTGAACGCAGGTCTCTGCAGGCAAGTTTGCCACCCCAGTATGAATAATTGCACAATGACTGTTTTCCCGTAATTATTCATAAACTAGAATTAAGAATTAAAATCCAAAAGCACCATAAAATGTAAATAAATTTAATAAATACTGTGTGCGAAAAACACGCGAAAGTGACACGCCGTACAAGTGCAATAGTGAAATAACTGTGTACAAATCAAAAGGGTTAAGTTGCAATGTCCAAAATTACAATGAACATGTGTTGTAAAAATAGTTATAAGATAAGTATAAAACAATACTTACAGGACTCTGCAATTCGCAGAAATATAAAAAATAGTGAATTTGACAAAGAGTGGGGGAACTGACGCCAAAGACAGTTTCTAACATGTCGATTTTGTATCACTGAAGGGTGTCGACCAAGACATGGGTATAAATAGGACACGCAAGCTTCAGTGGTTCTCTTTCTTGAATCATCCACGATGCAGCGGGAGCTTATGCCCGTCAGCACGACATATTTATTAATATTTGTATAAACAGTTTAAATTGCCAGTTATGTACAAATACGTAACCAAGCTATAAGACAAACATTGTAATTAATAACAGCACTACTGAAGAAGTTCTATAGCGATACGACGCTGGACAAGAGAAGAAGTTCCATAGCGATACGACGCTGGACAAGAGAAGAAGTTCCATAGCGATACGACGCTGGACAAGAGGAGAGGACGAGAGAGTGAGAGACAGCCGACGCTGGACAAGAGGAGAAGAGAGACAGCCGACGCTGGTGGCGAGACGAAGATGAACACCGATGGAACAAAAATGATCGAGTATGATTGACGACAATAAGGTGATAGACAACTTATTCATATCTTAATCATACACAGTATACAAAGACAGTTAAAGACATTAATATTTTATTTAAAAATAAGAGTAATATTTCTTGTATAGTAGAGTTAAAAATCATAGATGTTTTAGAAATACGATTAACGTAACAAGAGCTCAAATTAATATGATATAAAATGATTACAAAGAATATAAATAAAAACAATTAGTATTTGAGAAAACAGTACTGAGAAGTAATAACTATTAATCTTTTGAGTACGTACCATATATAGAAAAAAGATTTAAAAATTGATTTTGAAACATATTAATAGACTGAAATTATAAAGAATTGAAATTGGCATGTGGTCCTTAGATGGCCGATACAAAAAAATTAAGAGAAAGAATGAGTATTTAGTAGTAGAAATAAAATAGTAGATGGAAAGATTATAGTATCACAGAACTTAATTTATACAATATTATAATTAAATTACTCGTAATGACTGGTATTTTTAATTAATTATAAAAGCAGTAATCAACAATTAAATATTAGAACTGGTACAGAAAACGTTTTTACATATATCAATCAACATATAGCATAGGAAATATTGTTACCATAATCCTACCCAACAACCAAGAACATTCTCCACTCCCCCCGACCATTGTGGCAGGTGTTCTCAGTCAAGGCTGCTCTCAAGTGGGTTCTAGTGTATTCAAGAACACTTGAGATACGCATTAAGCTAGCGTGGAGTAAAGAGGGAAAGCTCTACTGGACTTCTCCGCGGCCTATATAAAGCCATAGCAGCCGACTTGTCAGTTCAGTTACGTGAGTGATTTTCGCTAACGAGGATCGAGTGTTTTGTCAAAGCGAAGTATTACGTGTTTTATAAGTTTGCGGTACTCTATTTAGTATACATTTTGATTGTGAACAATTTTTATTTGATTCGTTGTAAGAGACTATCTTGTTGATTACAGACTGTTGAATTGTGATAATTGAAACTGGTAATTAGTGACTTAATTGTTGTCTTGTATTTCGTTTTCCAATGTATCCTAAGACGATCAGTTAGACTATCGTAAAAGTATATTATAGTTAATACAGATTATATGGATGCTCAATTATGTAATTATTAAAAGTTATTTTTATCATGTTTCACTCACTACTGGTATTAACAACACCGTCATTAATTTAGAGAATTCTAATTACACAATAGCTGTAGAACTTTAGTTTATAGTACTGTAACGATGGAACCCGAGAGCGTCCTTCCACCCGTATCTTCGCTAGTCGAACGGGTGTAGCCTCAGTCAAGGCCTCAAAAAAGTACGTTCCAGACTATTCTGGAGAGCGCTTGAATTATGCATTATGCTGGCACGCCGCAGTGAGGATGGAAAGTTATTTTGGAACACGTGCGCTACCTACATAAAAGAGCAGAGGCTGGCTTAGTCAGTCAGTTACGTTAAGCGATTTCTTTAGTGCGGATCGAGTCATTAGTGAAAAGTGATTATTGTGTTACAAGTAGTGCGGAAATCATAATAGTTGACATTACTATTGCATGCGGACGAATTTAACTTGAATTACTGTACGAGTTGATTACAAATTGTTATTTGCGATTAATTAAAGCTGGTAATTAGTGTGACTTCATTGGTGTCTGTACTCTGTTTGTACTACACCATACGACGATCAGTGAGACACTCGTAACAGTACATTGTATTTATTTGAAAACAATTGTATTTGTTTTTCGCACACTAGTATAGTATTTCAATCATCTTACTTCAGATTTGTCTGTGGCATTGCAATCCATATAACTTTTGTCAAGTCATTCGCGGAGTCGCTCTTTATCTTCTTCCAGGAGGGATCCATTTTAGTAATTTCTTTGTTCATCTATCATTGACCATAGGGTAGACATTCCCCACTATCTTAAAGAAAACATTTGATGATGTAAAACAAACTATCTCAACTCATTCACATATACAACGAGACACACATACGCGCGCACGTTCGCACGCACACACACTCACATACACAAACACTAAAATACGTTCTCTCAAATAATTGTTCTGTTGTGTTTCACATTTATTTTGTATTCGTACACAGGTCCTGTTGATGACAATAAACATTCACGAAAAGTCGACACAAAGAAGTTAAGATATGTGTTATATTTTTTGACCGATCCTCACAAACCATTCACCGGAAAAAGTAATATAGTACTATAGAGTATTAACGATAAGTTACTTAACGCTTTGGCCGGAGTTCATACACGGATCTGTTATGCTGGTGGAGACAGCTACAAGCAGTGCCAAAACCAGGAGTACAATTGTCGGCTTCATGTCAGCGTCTATTGTTGGTGCCTCATTGTCGTCAACAAACGGCGGCGCCCCTTAAATAATCGCCATTAACCTTGAACTGACCTTCAAACTATGTAATATTTTAATGTCAGACTACGTGTGTCTGCGTCATGTGCAATTACTTATTATCTGTCAAGAACTAATTATGTATTATTTAATAGTGTCACAGTTTTCACTTTAGCACTGTGTTAGTATATAGGATGTGAGTCAAATTAACATTATTATAATGAGACAATTATACGTTAACGAGTAATAACAAATATATCTAAATTTATAAATTAACAGGGATAAGGTTTTGTTGCTCATTCATTCGTACGTTTTAAAAATTATGATAAGGATATCGCTTACATGTGTATAACTGTGACGAGGTTAATGGGAGACCTTCTGTTCTGCAAACCTACTTTCCCGCCATATTGATATTACGACTTTTATTCGGTCACAGTATGTTTCTATTCAGTTATTTTTTTTTTATTGATGCTGTTATTTTTATTCTCCGTCTCCTCGTCCTCCTCCTTCTTCTTCGGCTTCTTACGTATCAACAACATTACGTATCAAAGTTCTCTACATGGCAATTTGATTTTGATTTTATTTTCTTAAACTAAGCGCCAGTTTGACTCATCCAATCCAGCTAACCGACGATACACACGTCAGATTACTATATATAGCCTCAAGGCAAACCTTTTCAGTTCATCAGGTTTATCTAATTGATCATTTATACTCAGTACTTCGTTAGTTAAATTCTTCTTCTTCTTCTTCTTCTTCTTCTTCTTCTTCTTCTTCTTCTTCTTCTTCTTCTTCTTCTTCTTCTTCGTCGTCTTCTTCTTCTTCTTCTTCTTCTTCTTCTTCTTCCTCTTCTTCTTCTTCTTCTTCTTTTTCAGAGGCGCGACAACCTATTACTGAGTCAAGCCCTTCGTTAACAGCATCCGGCAGTTTGTAAAACTGACTGGCTGAGAAAATTATAGTTTTCTGCACATAAAAGAGTTTGGCACATGAGGTATGTGAATTCTCCGATCCAGCCCCCAACATGGAGGACCAGGAACTTTGATTTCGGGGTGTTCTTCCCCTAGAGAGTTGCTTTCACCTCAGGTGAAGAGTTCTCCCCCCCCCCTGGTCGCAGTAGGCTAACTGACTCAGCCCATGTCTGCAGCCGTTGGGCTACTATAGCCTCCTCCGCCGCCACACTAGATTCACACCCTGCTGCCGATGTCCACCATCCTGCCAGGCCAGGACCCAGGATACCACGAGACTGCCCTGACAGAACCCCCATCTCTCGTTTGCTTACCGATCCACTTCGCTCAAAGAATTGGTTACCACAACTTTGGAGTGGATTGCTCGCCGTAACAGGGCCTTCCGACGTGTGTAGGTGAGAGTAGAGTTGTGGTGGAGAGGCTGGTGGATTCCTCTTCTCTGAAAGCATACTTTCGCGTCACACCCCCTTTAGACCCCTCTTCAGTTAACTTACCATCAAAAATCTTTTTACGTGTTCTATGCCCTTAAGTACTGTACTTACAGTTTTGGTACTGTAAAGTGTACTGAAGCCTGTTTTTGTACAATCAGAGTGTATTGAAAGCGTTGTCTAATTTTGTCAGTACTGTACACATGCAATTAATTAATCTTTAATAAAATCAAATTTTAAAATTTGGGTACGTTCTTAATAACTGAATGCGCACTTTATTTTCTATGTTCCGGGTACGCAATATTATCGATGTATCTCTTCTCTGGAGAAGAAGATGTGTACCAATTTTGAAATATTACAGTACTTAGTGTCATGTAAAATTACATAATACGTCAGGTTAGGATAGGTTGTTTTAGTTTTTATTTTATTTCAGTTTTTTCTGTTTGCACCGACCATCTGAGAACTACACGCCAATTTCAATTCTTTATTCCCTGTTCTTTTCTTTTACTCTGAAATTCTTTCATCTTTTGACTGTGTCTCTTCTTCATGTCTTCAGTACACTTTGAACCTGCGTTTTTCTCTCTCCTACCCTGGACTCCTTCCATTTTTAACACTTTTCCCAGAAAAACTTCTATTTCAATTGCGTCTTCTGCGTTTATTTTATTTTTTTCTAAATCCTTTTTGACTTTTTTAATCCAACTTGATGTTGACTTCTTTCTCCACAGATATTTGAAGATCTGTTTTGTTAAACTATTGTCGTCCATTCTATATAAATGTCCACAAAATACTAGTATCCTTTTCTCACTGTTTCTGTTATATTTTCTATACTTTGATATATTTCATCATTGCTTCATATTTTTCAACCTTCTGACGTTTTTTGTGACCCTAATATTTTCCTAACTTTCGTGTTTCGAAAATTTCTAGCTTGTCCAAATTATAATTTAATGTTAGATATTCACATGCATATATTCATTCTGACCTCACTACTGTGCGGTAATGCCTTGTTTTTGCATTTTTAGATATGCACGTTTTATTTTATTTTGTGAAAAAACGCAATTATTATGTTATGACAACTAAAACCGTTACTAACTAAATTCAATGAACGTAACACAGTAGCATTTAAAAAAAAATATGGGAAAATTTTTAATTAACAAGTGAATGTTTAACATAGAGCTATAATTTTAGTAATACAATTTTGTATGGAATAAAAATACGGTTTCACACACACACACACACACACACACACACACACACACACACACACACACACACACACACACACACACACACACACAATGTGTTTTCAAATACAAACAATATGTGAAAACTACGAAATACATATGTAATGCGTATAAACATATGTATTGATATTGTATAAATACGTATTCCTAGTATAAACTAGAAGCATCATAAATGGTTGTGCTGAGCCACGAATCAAACAAAAACCAAAAATAATTGGTACAAATAAAAAAGAAGCTGTGCAAAATTTAACGGTGAAAGCAAAATTTGCGATTTATTACACAGTAGGACTCCTGTTTAGCCAGACTTTGTAATTGTGAATTGTAAAATAAAAGTAAGTTCAATTTATTAGCAGTTCAAATAACTAATAGCTCGGTAAACTAATAGCAAAAAATAATAATAATCCAATTAGCTAATAGCCCAATTTATTAACAATGGAAAATAATAGTAAGCCAATGAAATTCTAATCCGATCAATTATTAATCCAAGTAAATAATAGTTAAAATTAATAGTAGTTCAGGTAAATAATAGCCCGACAAACTAATAAATAAAATAATCCAATTAACTAATGAGTTGAAATTAATAGTATTTTAGATAAATAAAACCCTACTAACTAATAATAGAAGTTCAATTAAATAATAATTCAATCAACTAACAGACAAAATTAAATATCAACTAATAAATAAAACTAATATTAAATCAATTAAATAATAGTTGAATGAGGTAATAATTGCAATTAATTGTTTGCCCGTTAAATAATGCATGAGTTAACTAATCAAAGTTAGTAGTATGTCAGTTAATTAATAGTCGAAATTAACAACATTTTAATTAACTCATATCCCAATTAACTACTAGTTGAAATTAATAGTAGTTCAATTAAATAATACTAAAAATATCAAAGAGTAGAAATTAATAGGATATAAATAATTAACTTTTAGTTCAAATAAGTAATAGTTGAAAATAATAGTAGCGCAAATTAATCATAATTCAATCAACTAATAGTCCAATCGACTAATAGCTGAAATTGATAGTAATTACATTAATAATTTTTTATTTTACTAATAGTCCTATTAATACATTGTTCATTCAACTAATAGTCCAACAAACTAATAATAGAAATTAATAGTAGGCCATTGCAGTTTGCATTTTGGATATTTGTTGCAGTGTGTGACCGATCAGCATTATCTTTGCTGTGCCGGACTAAAATGCGAACCCTTCCCGTTTGTTCGGCTCTGCGTACCTCTGGATTTTTGATAATGAATAGCAAAGACGTTGATATTGTGAAAATTACGTGTACTAGTAAGGCTCGCGAACTACACGACTCGCACACTGTATCAAAGAAAACCCATTTATTTATTACTAGGAACGTCAGTTTTAAAATTTTAATTTTTTGACGCTGTAGGTACAACTTTGAAAGTATAATCTTAACGTCAGGCGTTAACACAACAAAGTGACCACACAACGCGTCTCCTTCTTTATATTATTGTTTTTTTTAATGTCTGTTTAATTTTAGTGTGTCTTTGTATGCATACAGAATGCACATATTTAGTAGACTACGGCTCAATAGCCGGGTAAATCGTGTCAGTTGTGTTAGAATCGTATTACTTCTGAAGATGCTCTACAGTGGTGAGGCCGAAACGCCTGAGAATGACATCTTTCAGAATAATAACTTCACTAGACCACGGATTTTAATTTCAACAAGTTTGACGCCCGTGTTGAAAACGGGGGGGGGGGGGGCCTTTCGCCCTAAAAATTTAAACAAATACATCTTCCAGAATTGCAAACAAAATCATTGTGAAATATACAAATTAAATTTGGATACAATGTTTTTTCTAAATTTTCAATAATACCTATGTTAAACAATGTAACGGTTTCAAGGTATCGGAGTGTACAATGGCATTCTGGAATCTGTGAAAATAATCAATTGGTTGTCTGTAAAGTCGGTTTACGGACGATAGTTTTACGTGATAACGTCATAAAGAAACATTGATGAAAAATTGCATACTTTTATGAATTGAATTGAATTATTATCACTGAATTATCATTATTTTGTATAATACAAAGAAGGAGTTAATTGAAAATTACAATTTTTTCGATAAATTAACATTTATTTACATTCGTTAATTCAAATATTTTTTTACTTAAATTATACAGATGAATTACAAGTAACAATGTGCTATTAAAAATGTATTTACAACTTATATACATGTGTTATATTTAAGATCCTCCAATCTGCGTTATTCTGTTAAGGATAGGACGATGATAGGAAAAGTACGAAATCAAGGGGAGTGTTTCAAGTGTAATGTGTCTTGAAAAAAATGTAACGCTTCCACACTTTCGATTCCCTAAAAGGCTCAGACGGAACGTGACACTTTTTCGTGCGTGCAGCCGGTGTTCATCAATTTATAAGACGTTATCACGTCAATAATTTCGGCAAAGTTCGCACAGTCTGGTGGCGCTAAATATCGAATAATAAATTACTTGAAGTTCCCTATTACTACTTGAAGTGAGCATTAGTAGTTGCTTATATCTTTTCATCTTTTATACTGTCATAGATTCGTTCAACTGTAATATGTAACTGCAAGATTGTAATAGTTTTACGTTGTGTCAAAATAACTATAATTCTTTCAAGTTTTAATTATAAATTATTAATAAAGTTCATAAATTAGAAAATTTTTTAAATATGCTAATAAAGTAAAAAAACATGGTTGTTTAAGACCTGAAGTTGTCAGTAATGACGAAAAGCTTAGTCGAACAATAAAAAATTATAGCAGTCAGCAAATTCATAAAAGAAATAGTAAGGATGGCTGCTAATTTAAACAATACGAAGAATAAAAAAAACATGAATGAATTTATTGTATTCAAATTAATTTAATTGCAAACTTTTTTCCTAGCTAGGGTGGCAAAAGTTCGTATTTTACACGTTTTAGAAATATATTTAGTTATACTGTTACCGTTGTTAGCTTAATCCTGATGTAAACAAACAGACTTGGCATATCTGAAACGGCTATTTGTTGCTTAAACTAGAGGCGTGTCACTCTGACACAACGATTACAGACAGGGTACATACAACATTGATACTGTATAAACACGTGTAAATTGTAGTAATTTGTCCTGACCGAAGTAAAATTTGTGGGACTGTGTCAGACCGACAGTGAAACATTTTATAACGGCAGTTAATGGTCTTTTTCAAGCTAACTGTTTAAATATTGCGAAAAAAGTAAAGTTTATTTAAAAAGAAAACAAAAGCTGTGATAATTACCAGTGTACTGAATATTATCAGTTGCTATCAGAAAGTAATTAAGTGTCTTCCATATCTGTGTCTGAACTTGATCACCACTTGCGTCAGCGTTATTATTGATAAAATTGTTCATTGTACACAATGACGTCGGTAATGTGGGCCAGTTCTCAGAGCTTATCATCTCACTTGATTATATGCTGCGTACAATGACTCCACTTGTTCGCCGTTGTTTCATTTATCGCCTTCTCAATAAATGGTTTTATATAAAGCAGCTAACGTTGTCTTGTGACGGGCAACATATCCTCTCAACTGGCCCCGTATTAATTGAATAGGATTCAGAATACAGTGATAAGGAGGAAGTCTTAAAACGACATGCCCCGATTGATGTAGCAAGACAACTTCACTACTGTATACCTACAGACATTTTACACATGCGCGTAATACACTACTGGGTGGATAGTGTCAACGCCCCAGACCAAAAGCGTTTCAGATTTGCTACGTGGGTTTGTTTACATCAGGATTGAGCTAAGAACGGAAAGAGTATACATGTGTGGCATTAGTTAAGATTATAAAAACGGGGTCTTAATCAAACCTCAAGGGATTCATGATATATCTGTCAAAATATAATGAGTCTCAGTGCAATGACTGCAGTTTGAGATGAATTTAAACTTCATGGTGCACACTGTTGCCCCATTCCGCCCTGTACGTGGCTCATAATACCACATATTCATCAAATAGCTTCTACTGTTTTATGAAACACGAAGCAATTAATTTTTATGGAAGTTGACTGTTCTTTTCTTTTTGTTTGTGGTGCGGCCCCCTAGGCTGTAACCTATGTAGCCTATGCCTAAATCCGGCACTGTATACAGGGGTAGAAGGAGGGCACATCCAAATTGGTATCTAATCCTTCGAAAAAGTTAACAACATTGTTTATTTAGGATGAAAAGTTGTTACCTCCGATGGGGAAACAACAGAAGAAATAAAGCGAAGAATCATCTCAGCTAATAGGTGCTTCTTTGGCCTCAGACCCCAGTTACAGAGCAGAACTAATTGCCAGGAGCGTCAAGCTGCTTCTGTATAAAACACTGATCCGCCCAGTTCTCACCTATGGCTCTGAGTCAAGCCTTAGAGACCTACGTCTGAGTCAAGCCTGCCGGTTCATGAACGCAAATTCCTCCACAGCACTGTTGGCACAATCTGTGTGGGAGGTAAATGGAGGAAAAGGACCAACCAAGAAATGAACACTCTTCTGAATAAACCAGATATTGTAAAAATTATAAAGCTTGGTAGACCCAGGTAAACTGGGTTACCAGAAAGTGACCAGAATGGGGGAGAATGAAATACTCAGAAAGGGACTCACGGAACAGATACATGGCACCAGAAGAGTTGGTGGACCCAAACTACGTTGGGAAGACGGTGTGAACTATGATGCACGCCATATCCTTGGGAGAGCAGCTGCACTTGACCGGGACAACTGGCGGAGGCTGTTAACGGAGGCCTTGACTTAGTAATGGGTTGTCGCGCCGCTGAAGATAAAGTATACAGGAGTATCTAACACGAAGTTTACCGATTCATGACGGAGGATGACGAACGGTAGGTTCGTAACTACGTAAGGATAGTAAGCGTTGCCACTTACGGATATTGCCTATCTTTGATGACAGTTCACGATCTTATGGCCAAGCAGCAGATTTAATATAATGTTGGGTGGGATACATTATTGTGAACTGATTGGTCCCCAGAAGAGCCCGGGCACTCATGTTCAAACGTATCTCTGATATTATGAAAAATCTGGCTGTTTGTTTTGGAACTGAGGAGGCTGTAATAATAGAGGAGACAATGTAAGACCTCGCCGACAGCAAAACAGAAAGGATATTCATGAAATGAGGTAGGCGAATAAAATAGACGGAGAGTAGGATATTATAATTTTTTATTAATATAAAAAGTAATAAACTCTTTATATTATAGATAATCGTATAACATAAATGACTATGATAACAATCATTGCGAAGGTCAGGTCACGTCAGAATCATCTGGTATAACATTAGTGAGGCGTGAACAGCACAGAGGTCACACTTGTACACGTTGGAAGCAGCGGTAGTTGAGTGGAGAACACTCCAGGTCATTACAACAATCTGAATCCCGTTTGCACTAAAACAAAAAGGAATACAAACTATAGTTGTCTCGTTATAGAAGGCATCGTGCAGAACCTGCTAAAGGAGCCGCGACTTTGATGATGTATAGGTAGGTACTCAGGGGTATACTAACGCCTCGCTCACGTCAGCACAAACTGTAGCTGTCTCATTACAGAAGGCAGTGCACAGAACCTGTTAAAGCAACCGCGGCTTTGGTGACGTATAGGTACTCACAGGTATTTTAACTCCTTGCTCACGTCAGCACAAATGTAGCTGTCTCGTTACAGAAGGCAGTGCACAGAACCTGCTGAAGTGGCCACGGCTTTGGTGACGTATAGGTACTCAGGGATGTGGCTCGCTCACGTCAGGACAAATGTAGCTGTCTCGTTACAGAAGGCAGTGCACAGAACCTGCTAAAGCAGCTGCGGCTTTGGTGACGTATAGGTACTCAGAGGTATTTTAACTCCTTGCTCACGTCAGGACAAATGTAGCTGTCTCGTTACAGAAGGCAGTGCACAGAACCTGCTGAAGTGGCCGCGGCTTTGGTGACGTATAGGTGCTCAGAGTTATTTTAACTCCTTGCTCAAGTCAGAACAAATGTAGCTGTCTCGTTACAGAAGGCAGTGCACAGAACCTGCTGAAGTGGCCGCGGCTTTAGTGACGTATAGGTACTCAGGGGTGTGCCTCGTTCACGTCAGCACAAACTGTAGCTGTTTTGTTACAGAAGGCAGTGTACAGAACCTGCTGAAGTGGCCGCGGTTTTAGTGACATATAGGTACTCAGGGGTGTACCTCGCTCACGTCAGCACAAACTGTAGCTGTTTTGTTACAGAAGGCAGTTCAGAGCACATGCTAAAGCAGCCGCGGCTTTTTTGACCTATAGGTACTCAGGGGTATATTAACGCCTCGCTCACGTCAGCACAAAGTGTAGCTGTCTCGTTACAGAAAACCGTGCACAGAACCTGCTGAAGTGGCCGCGGCTTTAGTGACATATAGGTACTCAGTGGTGTACCTCGCTCACGTGAGCACAAACTGTAGCTGTTTTGTTACAGAAGGCAGTTCAGAGCACATGCTAAAGCAGCCGCGGGTTTGGTGACCTATAGGTACTCAGGGGTATATTAACGCCTCGCTCACGTCAGCACAAAGTGTAGCTGTCTCGTTACAGAAAGCCGTGCACAGAACCTGCTGAAGTGGCCACGGCTTTGGTAACGTATAGGTACTCAGTGGTGTGCCTCGCTCACGTCAGGACAAATGTAACTGTCTCGTTAGAGAAAGAAGGCAGTGCATAGAACCTGCTGAAGTGGCCACGGCTTTAGTGACGTATAGGTACTCAGGGGTGTGCCTCGCTCACGTCAGCAAAAAATGTAGCTGTCTTGTTACAGAAGGCCTTGCACAGACTTGCTGAAGCAGCCGCGGCTTTGGTGACATATAGGTGCTCAGAGATATGTTAACGCCTCAGCATGGCTCCTAGCTTCCGTGAGCAACAAGAAGCCGTCGCATCGGACGTGCAGTCTCTTTTCGGGAAATCACGAAATTTGAGCTTAAGCTTTCACTACTGCCAAGGTAGTTTGGTCAAAGTGTACTAAGCCCGTAACTTCCATAAGCTGTAAATCCATGACCGATCAAAATCATCAGAAAATGACAATCGTTGGACGTGTTTGGATAAAGACCGGTATCCTACTACGTATTTTTACCCAATGTGATTGCCCTTCAGTTTTAATTGGCAACCAAAACACTTGGAAAGTATATCATAGAGCCAGCGGTTGAAGTTTTCAACTAAGGAGCAGAATCACACAGAATAGACGAAGCAAAGAAGATAGATCATTCCTGTGTTGTTAACATTCATTCCCGGAATGTTCCATTGTTTTCAACGAAAACAGACGTTTTGGCAGTTCCATCGACTGCCTTCATCAGTGTAAATTGGAGTTTCGCTAACGTGGGGTGGTAGACATTAGTGACTGTGTCTGTGGCTGTGGTGGAGGCCGTGAACATTACTCCCACTTATAAATTCCCTAAGTGCCACGATACAGTCATAAATCAACCACCAGCCAATCAGAAAGAAGAACGTGTATTAGAGGCTCGCAACACACCTTGCCGCAGAGTACTTAATGACAGGCTTTCACCCCGCCGATTTATAGCGATCGCACCATGTTTTTGGATCGGGACGGACTCCATGCAAAGGCGAGGGAAATACAGCCGACAAAAGCTTAGAGGATTTATAAGTAGGAGTGGTGTACACGGGACTTCTCAAGCATTAACCACATTACTATGGTCACTAACGTCTACCAACCTATGTTAGCGAAGCACGAATTCATACTGATGATGGCAGTCAATGGTACTGCCGAAACGTCTATGAAAAATAATGGGCCACGGACAAACAGCCCGGGAATGAATTTTAACAACAATGACTCCGGCCGTTTAAGCCTACGAAATATATTATAGATCATCCTATTTCTATAAAAAGATACATATTTTTTATTACAATTCTAGCAGCAAATTAAAGCAGCTACCTACTCTGCTATATGATGGTTAGTGACTTGGCATCATACAAAGAGAACATACAAAATATTTGCGGTAGAAACGTGATGGTGTTAAAGTAACCACAATATTAGCCTCATACACCTAAATAAAACAAATTTATTAACGATATGGAATTACGGCCAGTTGGAAGCAAGACAAAGATATACAATCCAGAATTATGTTTAGGAAAGATGGCTATATCTACATTAAAAGGAATCCTGTGGGATAATCAAATCACAGCAGAAACTATAACCAAAATATTTAAAACCATTGTTAGAAGTAAGCAATGATGCTTACTGCGCAGACGTTTGGAGTACTAATAAACACACAAGGACAAAATCAATGACAGCAAAGACTGATTTTGGAGACGTTCTGCAAGAATATCCAGACGTGAGATAATTAGAAATGAAGCCACTAAGGATAGAATGTAAAAAATTCAATTGTTGATTTTATCCAAACAAAAAAATTACAATGTTATGAACACACAAAAAGAATGGCACAGGAAAGAGTTATGAAATGGACCCCACCTGGAAGAAGGAAAATGGGAAGGCCACCACTCATCTGGATAGAATAATTTAGACTATATTGAGGGGACGAGAAATTGAAGAAAATATTTGGATGGACAATCAGCAGTGGAAGCAGAGAATTCAATCACTTTGTAATCTTTGGTTCCGGAAAATGTGTAAACATTGTACAGCCGGAATAAATAAATAAATAATAATTATTAACAATATGGGAACTGTACCTTTATCCGTTCTGGACACGCCACTGATCACCCATGATACTTTTTTATCTCTTCACCCTAATTTTACAATTCAGCATACAAGTAAAAACTACACCAAAGTAATATAGGTATGAAATAAAATTCAAATTCCAACATTCGTATCCAAACTCCTGATTACTAAATCTATTAACACTGGCTCCTCACAGATGAATGTAGGAGGAAGATTATGATAATTCAGTTTTGTCTGTTTAATATCAGCAGACTGTAAATTAAAAACATTTTGCCCGAGAAATAAAAATGAGCGTAGCAACCATAATGTATTTACTAATTATAAGTATAACACTACTGACTCGGAACGCTGGCACAGTTACGTTGACGACATCATAATTCGATACAAGGGAAACAAAAGATAATGAGAACAGCTGCTAACCCACATAATCAAAATACACAAAAACATAACCTTCACTGCTGACTACGAGTACAACAATAGCGTAAACTTCCTAGATTTCGCCATCACAAAATTTGAACACAGACACAAATTTAGTATATACAGAAACCCCACTATAACTGACACACTATTACACAACTCCTACAATCACCCAATACAACACAAACTAGCTGCCTTCAGAACTATGATACACAACAGACTAAACAACATCCCACTAGATGAAAAAGACTACAAAGACGAATTAAACACGATACAATATTTACCAGACACCAGCGGATACAACAGAACAATAATCAATAAACTCGAACACAAAACACTAAACAAACACCAGACAAATATAGAAAACAACAAGTTCATAAAACTAAAATACATCAATAACCACATTGCAGAAATAGCCCACAAATTTAAGTAAGCAGGCTACAGAATCGCATACAAAACAACAAACAAAACAGAACACACACTATCAAAAAACATACACACAAAGAACAAAACAAAATTAATCTACCTGTTGTTTACAAATTAAACTGCTCAGGATGCAACAAATTCTACATAGGCCAGACAGGACGTCGCTTCAAACAGAGATACATTGAACACACAAAGGCAACTACACTTTCACCACCGAATCCGCCTTTGCAAACCACCTCATTGAAGCAAACTACACATACACAAAGATAACAATCAACATGGATATTCTACAAGTACGCACAAAAGGCCGAAAACTAGACACTCTTGAACAACTAGAAATATACAAACACATAAAAACAACATCCTAAACAGACACACACAATCCAAATTACACACTAAGTTCTATTCGAACTTATCACACTACACACATACGTCATCGATCTTTCGAACGAAAGCGCCGTCATTTCGAACGCTTTAGAGGAGTTCGAAATTTACAGAGCATACAATAACACACACAGTCGAGATTTCATATTGAATTATCATTTGAACTTTACATCTAGCCCGCTGTACAGCATTGAACGTGCACAAACATTCATAGACAAATTCAGTATCCGGTCGGCCTTCAAAGGACGCGCACACATACTGACATGTGCAAGTACAAAATAATGTGATTTTTAACATTTAACGACTTCAACTGAGTGAATTAATCTGAAGATGGAACATATGTTCTGAAACGTGTTATTTTAAACAAAAAAAAAAGAAGTCACAGGACGGATCTAAGGTAATTTATTAATTTAAAATAATAACTGGCTTAGTTACTTTAACTAATATTAATTATCATGTCCGAGGCTTTCAGTGTTATCAGAACTTCGGCCCGTAGGGCTGTAAGGCCGTGGTACAAGGTTGTTGGGTTCAAACGTTTAGGCTGTGCCTTTGATGGCCGTCTTCAAAGTTGCCTTTGAAAGGTTTGAAAGAAAATGGTTTGTACCCACATACTTAAACCACGGCTTTACAGCCACGGAAAGCCGAAGTTCTGATAACATTAATTATTATGTTTAAAGGGATAAAGATAGCAGTAGGCGTAAACAGTTACCCTCATTCCGTTGGCACCACACATTGCAGCGGTATTACAAACAGCACACAGCAGAACTACAGCCAGCAACAACAATAGAACTGCGCAACGGCGACTCATATTGTTACACTCTGTCGACAGTAAGGATGGAAATATATGTTGTTCTGAAAATGACAAAAGTTATAAACGTCTTTTTTGCATCATAAATTGCGGTGTTTTACGCTGTTTTGTAATAATTAACTGATTATTTTTATCTAAAAGTTATTCAGTGGACATTTATTGATATCAATGCAAACATAATTAAATTTTTTCTTATCCAGTTGTACGGTCCATTCACACGTTACCAAAGAATTCAGACGCCACGGCTATGTGCCCTGTCCACTGACGTCAAGTAGGCCTATAGTCGAAAATCTGTCGAGGCCACACAACGTTCACCATACTTCTCCGTCTTCGGCCTCTGTTAACTTCAATCGTTCTCTCAGTCATCATTCTCGGTATACCGACTACATTCTTCTTCTTCTTCTTCTTCTTCTTCTTCTTCTTCTTCTTCTTCTTCTTCTTCTTCTTCTTCTTCTTCTTCAATACATGGCTTGGGCTATAGCCCGTTCTCACTCCACAGAGTCTCTGACCATTATTTCCAGGGTCTTCCATGGTCTCTCGTTCCCACTGGCCTATATTCAAACGCTTGTTTAGGAATACTCGTGTCTATCACGCGTTCCACATGAGACTTCCAATTCTGCCTGCACTCCTTTATTCTCTCCTGAACCGACTGTAACTTTAGGCCGTCCCTTATGTCGCCGCTTATTAGATGATCTTTCAAACTACTCCTCTTAACTGCTCTTAAAAATTTAATTTCCGAGGCCTGTATTTTTGAAACATCTTTTTGCAGGAAAGTCCATGTTTCACATCCTTACATTAAAATCGACACAGCCACGACTTTATAGAAGTTTAGCTCTGTATCCCTCTGCGTTTTATTCTTCAGTAGTCGTCTTATTGTTCCACAGGTAGGTCTATAACTAAATTTATTTAACTTTTTCTGGATATCGTTGTCCTTCGTATATGAGATATCACATCCCAAATAATTAATTTGTGATACCTGCTCCAAAACACTATTATCAATTACAATTTTTTCTTTTACAGGATTCTTCCCTAGGAAGGCCATTACTTTTGTCTTAGCATTTGAGATCTCAAAGTTGTATTTCTGGAAGATTGTATGCAAGGTATAAATATATACCTTTGTAATTTATTTTCACTGTCCGCTACGTATTTATTTGGTCATCTGCGTACAGTAATGTGGTAACTGATTCCTTATCCGAGATTCGTATACCTGCAGGACAGACGTTCATTCATTTTCGCAAACTTTCATCGATATACATATTAATTAAACTTTGAGAGAGGCTAGAACCTTGTCTAACGTCTTGATTTACGACCACGTCTTGAGATAATCTTCCCTTATCTAAATCTATACGAATAGTTTTCCCTGCATACAGACTTTGAATAGCGCGGACGAGGTGAAGTAGAAAGCCTCTACGAATTAAAATTTCCCACAACCTACGTCTACACAGCCTGTCAAAGGCTTTGTCATAATCTATAAAGGACACAAGTGTCTCTAAATCATGGCGCGTCTTTTCTCAGTTATTTGTGTTACTGAAAAATATTGTCACTGCAAGATCGTCCAACTCTAAAACCACTTTGTTCTTGTAATAAAAGTGCCTCAGAGATAGCTTTGAAGCGCTGATTAAGGATTCGTGAATATAACTTATAACATGTATTTATAAGGCTAATTCCTCTGCAATTGTTACTTGGCTACTGTACTGACTACTTACTTCGCTGATTCTGCTTTAACACTGATAACACTTTCGATGCTCCTAGACATACTTGTGGAGATTGGAGACCGGTAGGAAGAAGAATTAGAGGCAGACGCAGAAGGAGATTGTTGAATGACGCGTGGAGGATGATTTGAGGTGTATGAACGTGAGGGGATAGAAACGGTTATGTAATGAGAGAGCGGAATGGAAGAAAGTCATTGAGCAGGCTAAAGCCCACTCTGGGTTGTAACGCTAGGAAAAGGAAAGGAAAGAAGGCATACTTGTGATGTAGTTTACTTTAAATGTTAATTATATTACCAAGTCAATTATTCTCTTACTGAGTCGTATTGTGTTTTTATTCAAGACACATACGACCGCGTTACACATTTTGCTCTTTTCTAGTTCATTCATTCATTCTTTTTTTCACTTTATCCAAATGACTCACTAAGTCAATTGTATTACCGCTATGATATTTAGAGTGGGTTGCATCTCTAATTCTCTTCTTGTGCCAACACATCTCATACGGTCCTTCCTCGGTACCCACACAAAACACTTATTACAAACTTACTTAACTTCCACAGCGTGTACCATATTTTTCTGTCTCTCATGCCACATCCAACACAATACGTTATCGATTCCGAAGGGAGACTAACCGTGTAAATTAATTCTTATATTAAAACTGAATTTCAAGTCAATGGGATATGAAGAATGCGTCACAATGAGGAACTATACAAGCTGTATAAAGATGTGGCCACCATCATCCGACTGCATACATTCCAATGGGCAGGACACATCATTAGGATGGAAGGCAACCGAATACCTAGGAAGGTATTGTTTAGTCCAATCGAGGGTAGAAGGCTTGTCTGAAGACCCAAGACACGATGGATTGACGCAGTGGCGAGGGATGCTGATAATTTACTTAAAATAAAACGATGGACATCAATCACCAAGGACGGGGGAAAATAGAGGTGGATGATTATTGAGGCTAAGGTTCGACTTCAAACTGTTACTACATAGAAGAAGAAGGTTAAAACTGAATTTAGAGTAATCTGATTGGTTCTTCAGGTAACCCCTTCACATGATTTTCTTACAGATAATAAATTTTCGTGTAAAAGAATCGTATGTTACAGATTTATCCATGTTCAAAGAACCTGAAATATTTAACGACCAATTTTGTGGACTATAGAATTAATTATAAGTAAAATAGTACTGACTCGGAACACTAAGTTTTTTATTGGTTAAAACTTACCTGGTGTTTATAAACTAAACTGTTCAGACTGTAACAAATTCTATTAGGGACAGGACGTTGCTTCAAACAGAGATATATAGAACACACAAAGGCACTTAATTCCATCACCGAATCCACCTTTTTAAACCACCTCATTGAAGCAAATCACACATACACAAAACTTAAACAGCAACATGGATATTCTGCACGTACACACAAACGGCAGTAAACTAGATATTCTTGAACAACTAGAAATATACGTATACACAAAAACACATAAAAACGACATCCTAAACGAACAGACACAATTCAAATCATACATACTATTCGAACATATCACACCGCACACACACAACATCGATTTCAATGTCTCTATTTCAAACAACGGCGCCGTCACCAAGAATAAGACGGACAGTGCTCCTAGTGGCAGCCTCTGATGAAGCTTATAATAAGCAAAAACTGGTTTAGGCTATAAGGTAAAAATTTTACAATTTTACCAATAAAAACTTTGTGATCCGATTCAGTAGTATTATACTTAAAATTAGTTAATTAACGGACACGTCATGGACAACAAAATCCAAGACTATAAAACCTTTTTACTTTAAAAAGACACCAACTTTTACAATAACTACCGTCATAAGGAAGGTCTTTTCATTACGAGCAATCTGATATAAGTTCCGTTTTCAAATTTCTCAAACTTTCATAGTTACTCAAAGTAACGTGTTTTTTTATTGTATGCCGCAAAATAATTAGGCACACGCTTATTACACACGCGGCTAATAGACAGACAGACAGGCAGAGGCAGACAGACAGAGACAGACAGACAGACAGGCAGGCAGGCAGGCAGGCACAGAGAGAGAGAGAGAGAGAGTGAGGGAGGGGGAGGGAGGGAGGGGAGAGAGAGAGAGAGAGAGAGAGAGAGAGAGAGAGAGAGAGAGAGAGAGAGAGAGAGAGAGAGGTTCAATGACGAACTCTTAGGCCCGCTACTCACACGGCCACCACGTCGTTATTTTGCGGTAAATTGTTTCCTTTACATGGAAAGCTGGGAGCGCTGTTGGTGGCCGCTGGTGGAGCCACCAAGATTACGATGGCGAGAGGATGCTATTTTTTTCAGTCACCAGCCTGGCAGCGCCACCACGTCAGTTCGTTGTGTCATCATATTGCGCCTCCAGACGTCCCTCATTTCCTGATTTTTTTGACGAAAGTCCATTTTATTTTACGTTTTAGTTTGTGTTTTAGTGTAAAATGAATCAAGAGCATATTGATGTTGAACGTTTCATTTTGGAAACTCAGGCAAGACCGTCAATATGGAATTTAAGATGTAAAGAGTACGCGGACACAGACACAGGGAATTAAAGAAGTGTTGGGCGGACCCTGTACAAATTTTCATTCATAAAGAAGAAGCAGATGAAGCTGATTTAAATGAATTTGGTAAGTAAATTACGTTTTTATATCATTATGAATATAATCTTTGTCGATCGATCACACAAAATTGGATGCATCCAAAATTTTCTATTTTTACGGCGTTTTCATAAACGTAAGAACACTGAAATTACAGCACCTATTTCTTTAAACTCCATTGTCAGACCGATGAAATACACTTTATACTATCTGGTGGCGCGTTTGGTGGCTGACAAAAAAAAAAGTCGAGCTTCCAGTAGTGGCGCCACCAGTCACCATGGCAGCGCCACCTTGGTGGCCCTATGGGTGCCTTCACATGAGGCCACCATGCCCGCGCCACCACGTGAACACATAAGTTCAAATGAGCTCTTTCACACGAGGCCGCGCCACCAGTTTTGGCAGCGCCACCAGCCGACTGCGAGTCGACATGCTGCGATTTTTCAAGCGACCAAGTTGGTGGCGCCACCAGGTCATTCCCTTCTATCTTACCAGCTCCTTCAAACGAGGCGCGACCAGACGGCGCCACCAAGTCAACAGAGGATGAGCATCGCCAAGAAACCATCGCTGTTTAACATCGATATTAATATCGAGCAGACTACATCGATGTTTTCAAGCCGATATTGGAAACTGCACTTTTATTGTCACTATTTTTGACAAAATGTTTCCATAATTTACTTTTGGGTGGCATAATTAACGGGTGGATAATTATTAACGATGACGATGACATTAAAAATTCAAATATAAACTATTTGAATTATATTGTAACACTAACACAATTAAAAGAGAAACTGGAAGGAAAAATAACTGTAAAAGACAAAACTAAATCTGAATGAAAACCAAATACTACTAACGTAAAGGGTAAACCATTATTCCGTAAGTTTGTAAGCTAACTTTGAAACTGTTAAAACATATAGTGTACCAATAACTAGAACATTCATAAATTTTGCTAATTTATCATTATGTGGAAATTTAATGAAAATAGTCCTGTTGATGGATCAAAAGTTGAAAATAAATTTGGAATTGGAGCTTGTCCTGTTGAATGTCCATATATTAAGATTGGAATGATTTTAACAGCAGTTTATTTTATATATTTTGTTTTAGATCTACGGTCTCATATGAAACGGTTTTGTTCTATTTTTAGTTTTACCACGTAGCTCCATGTACATGGTACTTAATATTTACCAACTAGCCAACTACCTAGGATCTACCATTAATATCTAAAATAAAAATTTGTCGATGTAAAATAAACAAAATTTAACAATAAATCTAAATTTTTATTACAAATTTGTTAAAAATGTTCAAAGGAAAAATATAGAAACGAAACCATCGATTGTAAAAACATCAAACAGCGAATGTTAAGCATTGATGTTTTTCGACCATCGGCTATCGATGCTCATCCCTAGTCATCAGTTAATTGCCGTTCACAGTTCTTTGAGGAGCATTTTTTGTCACTCTCGCCTGTTGTTGTATTTTATTTTTGTTTTATTATTATTCTATTGTTATTTTGTTTGTATTTTGTATTTTATTTTGTATTTTTTGTAACCAGTCTCAAATATTTTACAAGGCGAGAACGTTGTTCCGATTCTGAGAAGGTCTTACACGTTTGATACTGAAAAATTTATATGTGAAATACAATCGAGACCAGCGCTGTGGGATCTGACGTAAAACGATTATGATATGACGGCATGTTGGTGTCCATTACAGTCAGACCATCCTTTAAATGTAAAACCAGTTCGTCAAAAGATGCTATAGATATTCTTGTATAGTTAAAAAAATGTTCCTCGTGCTTTTGTAGATCATTGAACAAAAGGCAAAATATCCCTTTGGAAGATTGGTCCTGTAAGACTGGGTGAATCCAAAAATGTCTTATTCTTTTGCGCTGTTTTCGCGACGTTATGTAAATGTCCACCAAAAATTGAGGCTGCTATTTCTTCCAAATCCATTTCAAGACTTGATCGCTTTCTTGGTGGCAGGAACAAAAAGATCACGCCACCAGTGGTGGCGCCACCAGCATCTGTGGTGGCGCCACCATGGTGGCCTCGTGTGAAGGCGCCCTATGTGTAGCGGGAGAGAGAGAGAGAGAGAGAGAGAGAGAGAGAGAGTCCCGGGTCACCTGCAAAGGGTTTTATACTAGCCATATATCGGTGACTCCCTAAGTATGAGGGGCAGTACACCAGGGGACTTCAAGTCGTTTTTTGAAGTTTAAAAATAATTGGTAACAAACATTTTTATATTCTGACGATGTCATACAAAACTGGCAGATGTGTCTTCCGGAGCATTTTATGATTGACCACTGTGCAATTGACACTTTGTTGTTTGCGAACGATCAGGTCTGTCGGTCTCGGAAAACAGGTTGCAGATGGGTATACATTTCTTAAATCGAATCTGCAGACTCTCGATTAGAAGTATCCCCACTTAAAATCAAGGAGATGACTTTTCGTGGAACTGATCGCGTACAGGAAAAAATTGTTATAGATGGTACTGTCCTGGAACAAGTTAGCAATTTTGAATACCTGTCCTACAGTGTGTCTTAAAATACAAGCAATAACGTTTTGAATAAGCTGTAAACTTTAAACTTATGTGCGTCAGGCGAACTCCTTAGTCAGCAAGTAAGGAAACAAGCCTAAAATTCGACCAAGTGATAGCCCTTCCTACAATTGTTTTATTAAAATTGGACTTTAAAGAAATCCAGCCCAGTCGTATCCAAGCGGCTGAAATAAGATTTATCAGGCACGTGCAACGGTATACTATCCATGATCATAGAAGAAACACAGATACACGGGAGGAACTAGATATTATGAGTATACTCGACAGGATTGCCCATTTTGCCCAGTATCGGCTGAATTGGTGGAAACATCTTTGCCGAATAGATGAATGCTTTATCCCCAAACAACTACAGACCTTTAATTAACAAAGTTGTGTTAGTGGTTATAATCACAAACAGAATTAATCACATTAACACAAACCACTGTAGAAAATTGTGCCGATTAACTCTTTCAAGCTTTACAGCCCATCATCAGTCTTGAAAAATTTTTATTTTTATTCATGCATTTATTTATTTTTTTATTTTATTTATTTTTGCTTAAGTGTTACTTCTGTTTGTAACTATGGAACTATAAGCCGAAAGGACGGAGAGGTGTGGGATGTCCGAGGAATCGCTGAAGTGACCAGCTCTAGACTTTGCCTGTTTGAGTCCGCCACAAAGCATCCTTGGTTTAATCCTTGCGGATGAGGAACATTTTTCACAGTGTTTTATTTATCGACTAATAAACAATGTTCAAACCTGCAATCTCTACTTATTCATACAGCGTCCTTTATATGCTATCATATGCTTTATTGCCTGCTACATTTCATATGCAATTAGAATGTCCATTGCAACATATTACCTGGACCTGAGCGCTTTACTGCACAAAAACGTAATAATACCTCTCACTTTCCTCTAAATTTTATTTTAATCAAATAAAGAAGATAATGTATAATTTACTTATGAATAATTTGCTGATGACCAATTACATTTGGCTCAAGATTTGGAAGGCATAGTGTGGGCCTACATGACTAGAAAATTGATACAGGAATATCAGGAATGGGAATTAAAGGTGAATATGAATAAAACAAAATACATGGCAATAGGTGACCTTTACCAAGACTTGATATTGCAGGAAGACATGGGGAAGATTTCATGTGAGACGAATACAAGTATTTAGGGGTCAAAATTATGGTAATTGGGAAGCAAGACAAAGAAATACAATCCAGAATTAATTTTAGAACGATTATGATATCTACATTAAACGGAATTCTGTGGGATAAGCAAATTAGAGCAAAAACTAAAACCAAAATATTTAAACCTACTTACTTACTTACTAGCCAACGCCCACCCTAGGCGGTTGAGCCATTAGGCGACGCGCTGACCAGTAGCGTCGGGCTCCGGCGATCTCGGTGTCCTCGTTGGACGGGGTGTCGTCTAAGGCCGGGCAGTTTCTCAGATGGTCGGCGTCCATCGTCGCGTGGCCGCACAGCTGGCACTCAGGGGTTGGTAGCGCGCGGAGGCGGTGCAGATGTGAAGCGAGATAGTCGTGTCCGGTTTTTAGTCGGAAGTTGGCGACACACACTGTACGAGGGAGGTTGGGGTTGATTGGACCGTCGGTGACGAGGCTTTCGCATTTTTTGCCGGCGACCGCCTCAGAGAGTCTTTGCTTCTTTCATATGCTGACGGCGGAGTTTATTTGAGCTTTGGAAGATTGTAGGGACTGCGGTCGGGTAGGCTGGTGTAGGGTTGTGCCTTGCTTGGCCAGTTTATCGGCCTCCTCGTTGCCCCAGATGTTGACATGACTGGGTATCCATTGGAGTTTTAGGATCCACCCTCGGCTCGCCAGGGTCTCCAGATTCCTCCTACAGTCGATAGTCCTTTGGCAGTCGGTTTGAGAGTTGCTTGATAGATTGCGTATTGCGGCCTGCGAGTCGACTAGGAGCACGGCTTTTGAAGGGGGAGTGATTTTTTCCAGTTCACTAACGGCAGCGTGAACTGCTTCGATTTCCCCATCGTAGTTACTAAGAGGGCTGCCCACAGCTACGTGTCCTTGGAAAAAACGGCTATAGTACCCAGCTCCTGTTTTTCCATTGCCTGGAATTGATGAGCCGTCAGTGTAGATATGGATCCACTCTTGCTCGGGATAATCTTCGTGGATGGTTTGCAAAGCTGATTGCTTTAGTTCTAAATCTGTGGATGCATGTTTTGGTGCTGAGTGGTTCTTAAGATGGTAGCTGGCTTGGGGTAAGAGACTGAAGAAGTCTTGATGGGTATTCAGCGGCGCTGTTTCTGTGAGGGCAATATCTCATTTTTCGGCGATGTTTTTATACATGGTTAATGGGGTTATTTGTGTCTTTAGCCTGGGAGTAGGTTGTCGGTAGTCGTTCCATAGATGCATGTAGACACGCCTGGAGCGCTCCCAGAATCGCAGTGCCGACCTTTCTCTATATGACTGTAATGGTTTTATCTGGGTTTGTGCCTCCATGGCCTCGATGGGGGTGGATTTTGCAGCGCCTGTTATTACTCTTAGGGCTGTATTTTGTGCGAGATCGAGTTTGTTTTGTACGCTGGCGCTTGCCGTGACGGTGACTTCGCTTCCATATTCTAGCATGGGTCTAATATATGCTTTATAGGTAGTCTTTAGGACATCTTGGTTAGCTCCCCACTTAGTGGCTGTCAATCTCTTTAGTAGTCGTGTTCGTTTTAAAGCGCTTTCCGCGCTTTGGACTACACGAGGTTTCCACGTTAAGCGCCTATCCAATTGTACTCCCAGGTATTTAGAAATGGCGCTTTCTTCCAGTGCTGTCCCGTTGTAAAATAGGTTAATCGGCGGTACTTTTGTAGAGAGTGGGAATAGTTGAAAGGCGGTTTTCCCAGAATTTACTGTCATTGCGTTTCGCTTTGCCCACATCTCGAGTTTTATTAAGGCCTCCTTCAGGCACGCCTCAAGTGACAGTGTGTTTCCACTGGTTGCCCAGGTGAGAAGGTCGTCCGCATAGAGGAGTGCTTTGACGCCTGGCACACTTCTTACTGCTTCGAGAATGTCGTCGATCATGATATTAAACAGCGAGCAGGTCAGCACTGCTCCATGGGCTAGTCCTTGCTGTTGGATGCGGAATTTCGATGTGCAATTTGAATACCGAACTCGGAGTTGCCTTTGGAACAAAAACGACTTAATCCATTTGAATAGTTTGCCAGATATTCCGTGTATTGCCAGCTTATGGATGAGCATGGGTTTCCATACCGTATCATATGCGGCTTTTATATCGACTAACACTGCTAACGTTGATATTTTCCTGTGGAACCCGTCTTTGACGTTGAAATTGGTTACGTGATCCATTGTGCTGCGGTGTCTGCGGAATGCGTCTTGAGCGTGGTAAACAATTTGTTTAGCCTCAACTAGTTGGTTCAATCGGTTTGTGATCATCTTTTCTGCTAGTTTACACAGGACGCTCGTCAGGGAGACAGGCCTGTAGCTTTCTGCTGAGTCTGCTTGTTTTCCCTTTTTTAGGATAGGGATGATTTCGGCCTTTTTCCATGTGTGGGGCACATGATTTTCCCATGTCAAATTGATGGCGGTTAGCACGGTTTTCTTGGCTGTATTGCCCATGTGTGTGAGGAATTCGGGGAAAATTTCGTCCACGCCTGCAGACTTCTTTTCTTTGGTTTGCACAAGGGCATTTTCTAGCTCAACAATAGTAAAAGGATCATAAGGAGATGTCTTGATTTTTCCTATATAAACATGTGGCCGAGGGTCGTTTTAGCAGAGTTCTGGCTACGGCTTTATCTCCGTGTGCTCGGCTTATATTCGCATAGTGCTTGCATAAGGCATTGGCGATGTCCGAGGGATCGGTGAGTGGGCGGTTGGCACAGAGCAATGGTTGTTGTGCCTTTGGCGGGTTGTCGTTATTAAGCCGTGAAATATATTTGTGGGCTTGGGTGCTGTTATTCCTAAAGTCACGTTTGGTTATAAAAGTCTTGAAGGCTGAGCGCTTAGCACTCTTTATTTCTGCGTGCAGCCTGGCTTGGTGTCTCCTGAGGGAGATGAGGTCTTCAGATGCTTTCGTCCGTTCGGCTGTGCGGCGGCAGTGATCTCGTTTTCCCTTCAAGTAGGACAGAGTAGAGTTCCAAAAGGGTTGGAATTTTTTTTTCCTGTCCACGGGGTATACATTGGAGAGCACAGTCGAGCAATGTTTTATTTACCGCCTGAATAGTCTTCTCAGGGGAGTCTGATACTAACGTGAGGGAAAGAGCTTCATCTGTAAGTGTGCGGAATTTCGCCCAATTTGCCTTCTTAAAATTCCAACGCGGGACCCTGCAGTTATTTAACAATATTTAAACCATTGTCAGAAGTATCATGATTTACGGCTCAGAAGTTTGGACTACTATTAAACACACAAGAACAAAAATAATGACAGCAGAGATTGACTTTTGGAGATGTTCGGCAAAAGTATCTAGACGTAAAAAAATTAGAAATGAAGTTATTAAGAACTGAATGAATGTGAAAAATTCAATTGTTGATTTTACCCAAACAAAAAATTACAATGTCACGGACACACGAAAAGACTGGCACAGGAAAGATTGCCAAGGACAGTTATGGAATGGACCCCACAGGAAGAAGGAAAAGAGGAAGACTACCTATCACCTGCATAGAAGAAATTCAGGCTATATTGAGGGAACGAGAAATTGAAGAAAATATTTGGATGGACAAGCAACAGTGGAAGATGAGTATTCAACCAATTCTGTAATCTTTGGTTCCGGAAAATGTGTAAAAATTTTACAACCCGAATAATAATAATATAAGGAAGATTATTGTAAATAAGTTGAAGCTCTTTCATAAACAACGTTAACAGCTTGTATATTTTGAACGAAATCACAAAATTTTGGCAATCAGATACTATCAAAACGCAATGTATTGCCTATGTACGAAACAGGAGGTTAAAGCGAAGATAGCTAAATATGTAAGCGATTATTGGGACATAACTTTATCCAGATAACGATGGTCGAGGGAATGACTCAAGGGAACAGAGGCCGAGGACGGGAGAGTATGGGAATTTTGGGTGATCCGACCCGGATTGTCGACGATATCAAGTAGACCTACTTGAATTCAGTGGGCAGGACACAGAGCCGTGGCGTCTGTAATTCTTTGCTAACTGTGAATAGAGACTGTTCCACTAGATAAGAAGAAACTTAAATATATTTTCATTGATATCAACAAATGTTGAGTTAATAACTTTTAGATATGAATAATTAGTTAATTAATAAAAAAAAACACAATCTACAGTGAATATCGCAATTTCTGATGCAAAACCAACGTTTATAAACGCTTACAAGGACGCTGTCAGTTCCAGAACATTATACAGTTTAGTTCTTGTTTGGTGAGACAGAGTGTACCAATATGAGCAGTCGCACAGTTCTATTGTTGTTGCTGTTGGTTGTAGTTCTTACGTTTGCAGTCTGTGATGGCGCTATTGCTTGTTTTGAAGCTCGAATGAAGGTAACTGTTTACGCCTCATAAACTAATTTTATTTCGTATCCTATATAGTAACTAATATTTGTTGTAGTCATCAACCGTGTCTCTACAACCCTTGGTTGTATCGGCTATGATAGGAATTATGATATTGATGTTAACATAGATAAGCTCCAGACGATCTGTGAGACAATCAACCGTATTTTTAGAAACAAGGTACCGCAAGATACAAAATTCCATGTAGTATCCTCATCATCAGCCGTGGCTCTACAACCGTTGGTGGGTCTTGGCCTGCTCCAAGAGTCAATTCCACTCCTCCCTGGTTCTATTGCATGCCCTGGTTTTCCAGTCTCTTATGTTCAGCTTTCCGAGGTACTCCTCTATTTGGTCTTTGAACCTACTTCGGGGTCTTCCTCTTTTTCTACTACCCGTTGGTTTTTGGTTGAAAATATGTTTCGTAGGCTGTCCTTCCTCTATTCTCTCTATGTGTCCAACCCACCTTAGCCTATATATATTTTGATTATCCTGCCAATGTCCGGCTCTTTGTAAAAGATTGTATATAATTATAGCGCCTGCGCCACATTCCATTTTCTTGTACTCCTCTAAATATTGTTCTCAGAATCCGTCTTTTACACTAACCTAGAAGTCTCTTGCTATTTTTTGTCATTGTCCAGGTTTCTGAAGCACATATCAGCTTGTTTTGTAAATTTTTCATTTCGTGCTTCTTGAGATTTGCTGTAGTAACGAAACTATTTATTGGTTTTAACGTAGTATTTGTAGTCACCTGTCCGTATATATACCTGTCTGTCTGTCTACTTTGTAGATTTCTCAAGATCTATTTCAAATGCATCAATATAATTTCGTAAACTTATCAAGAGAGTCTATACTTTGACTCCAGAGATGCCTGTAATTTGTGAGACTGCTACACCTTAATAGGGGCGAAACAGGGGGAAAAATGTAAGGGCAGAAAATTTATAAAGCTCCAAGATATCCGTGTAGGGTATCCAATGAAAAAAAGCTTTACACACGCGCGCGCGCGCACACACATACACACTAACAGTCAATTCTGTCTGTCTACTTGCATCTGTCTGTCTGTCTACCCCCCTCTCTCACTCACTCTCTCTCTCTCTCTCTCTCTGTCGTTTTCTCTCGATATATCTCTTTCTGTCTCCCTCTTCCTATCACCCTCTCTCTGTCTTCCTCTTTCTTCCTCCCTCCCCCTATCACTCCAACCTCAACTCAACCTCAATCCCCCTCATTTTCTCTTCCTTCTCTTTTTCTCTTCCCCTACAATCAGTCGTCAATTACTTCCTGCTAATATTAAACAGACATACAAAAGTATTTTGTAAAAAAAATGGTACAATTGGTTTGATTACAATCTTTGATTTGGTACAATTGGTACTATGATTTATTTGATAAAATTACTAATATGGCATTCATCTCAGAGAAAAAAGAGTTAATAAATTTAGTAATAACAATTTTGGATATGAATTTTTGAATTTTAATTTTGTATCAAATCCCCATATACTTAGGCGTTATTGTCAACAAACAGGGAAGCAGCAAAGATGAAATTCAAGAACGTGTTAACAAGGGGCGAACCGTTATAAGAACTCTGAATTCTCTTCTATAGGAAAGATGTATAACAAGCAAACAAAGAAATATACTCTTTATGGAGTAGACGTTTGTAGCGTTTCAGACATAAATAAGAAAAAAATTGATGGCAGCGGAAATGGACCTCTTCAGGAGGAGTTGTAAACAATCAAAATTAGACAGGGTTAGAAATGAGACTATTGGAGGCGAGATGAATATTGACAGGACAATAATATATGAAATAGAAAGAAGTCAATTGAATTGGTTTGGGCATATGAAAAGAATGGAAGATGACAGATAGCCCCGCAAAATACTGGAATGGATACCACCGGTGAGCAGGAAAAGTGGACGCCCACGGAGGAGTTGGCGAGATGACGTACCGAAAGCAATGGTTGCGAGAAATTTAGAATAATTTACATGCTACGATAAGTTACAATGGAAGTTGGGGACGGAGGAACGGCGACAGCTGTAAAGATAAGGTGTATAATATATATATATTTTTTATTATTTTTTACAGATCTTTATTATTTTTATAGCTTCTAGTTGTATGCAAAATTGTAAAATTAGGATTCAGAGTTTAAACACTGTCATGAACGATGTGATTCTTTTGTTTTGTACACGAACAAGCCATCCGTGGCCCACGCGAAAACCATCTCCTTTTCTTCTCCTGCCAGAAGGCCCTTACCACGTTCCAGCACATTAAATGTGTACTTCATCACACCTTGTGTGACTAGACAACTACATTTTGTGTAAATTTGTTTCAGTGCGAGAAAAATTCAGACTGCTGTGACCCGCTGCTGTGTTCCAGTATCACACATCGCTGCTTCAAGAAGGTACAAACGTGACCACTGGCGACCTCTGCGCTCTTCACGCACGTTTTACTAATGTTATGCTAGACGATTGTGTTATGCACTTTATAGACCTAACATTTGTAAATACTTTTATGACTTAACTTAATAAAAAAAACGTCGTATTTGATTCTGTGTATATTTTACTCACAAAGGTCATTTTCGAATCTTTTCGTCTCTTTCCGATTTACTTTGAGCGACGTTAAATATTGTCTCCTCTACAAATATAGCCTATTCCATTCCGCAACAAACAACTATTACCTCCTCTACCAATATAGCCTATTCCATTCCGCAACAAACAACTATTGTCTCCTCTACCAATATAGCATATTCCATTCCGCAACAAACAACTATTGCCTCCTCTATCAATATAGCCTATTCCATTCCGCAACAAACAACTACTGCCTCCTCTAACAATATAGCCTATTCCATTCCGCAACAAACAACTATTGCCTCCTCTAACAATATACCCTATTCCATTCCGCAACAAACAGCTATTACCTCCTGTACCAATAGAACCTATTCCATTCCGCAACAAACGGCCAGCGTTTTTCATGATACGCTCTACTGGATTCTACAGTGGTGTTCTGGGGCCCAGCCCTCTTCAACTAGTTCACAATAATATGTCCCACCCAACAGTACATAAAACGCTACCTGCCAACCTAATCGTAAACTGTCGTGAATTTTCTGTAAAATCCGTAAGTAGCAACACTTAGGCGGCGGGTACATTGCATCAGAATTCGTAAGAAAATGTGGTCGTACGAAAACGTGAGAGTTCGTGCGTTTTCGTCAAACGTGAATGTTGTTCATAGACGCGGTTATTTCGCTTCGACATCTGTGTACGAATACTCACGAATTCGTACGTCTAGTCGTATGCGACCAAAATAATTTTGTTTTTCAAATGTTTTTAAAAATATATAAACACTTGGTACGTTTCACAGATTTTATTTAACTCTGACAGCTGTTTCGACTTCTTTAGCCATTGTCAAAGAGCTGAGTGAACACTAAACACAGAATGTAGGGTGGACATCTGTTTAGGGCGCATATAGGAATCATGTGTGAGATGTGAAGATATAGAGGGGAGTTGCAGAAGCTAAGGAAAGGTGAAGTGTCTGTAGAAAACTAAATATTATCTGAATGCAAAATATAAACATATGGATGTCCACCCTACATCCTGTGATTAGTGTTCACTCAGCTCTTTGACAATGGCTTAAGAAGTCGAAACAGCTGTCAGAGTTAAATAAAATCTGTGAAACGTACCAAGTGTTTATATATTTTTAATAACCTTTGCAGTAACATGTTTCACCAAGTGCCCAACGAGCCATCAATTAATATCGTAATTTGTTTTTCATCAGTTTTCGTACGAAATTTGCCGTCTCTGGAAGTCCAGGAGTGTGTCTTCTTCAGAATTTTCGCCTCGACAGTCTCCAAAATGTAGTCGAATGTAGAGCGTGTCATTCGGGTATATTTAAAGAACTTTTCATCATTTCTTCTGAGCTCTTTATACGGTCGTCCAGATTCCTAAATCTTACTTCTCGATTCAAAATACTGTTGAACCCACTCACATCTTTTCAACCTTTCCACTTTGAGAAACATTATGGCATAAGAGTCCAACAAGAAATCTAGTTCAGCTGGACCTACCTTTCCTTCTATTCCACTCAGCACTCTTACGATTTCGGAAAGAAAGCGTTTACACGCTATTCTTACAATTTTGTACGAACCGTTACTCGCGAGTTCTCACGAAATTTAACCGCAGCCTTACCATGACGATTCGTTACGAACGTACCGTTCGTTCTCAATCGTGTTCAGTCGCTAAACTTCGTTTTGGCTACGGTCATGGATATTACAAGTGCATCCAGCCATTCTACAGACACTACAGTACGTTTACCATCCAATTCACATGCCCAAGACCTGCAAACCCTATTCAGACTTGTTAATATTCGATTAACAATCCTCCGGGGTATTAGGCAGTGCTCCATAACAGCAGTTCATTTGCCTCAGTAATGTGGACAACTGGTGAAGAACGTACCAGCTCCTCAAGTCGGTACACTGAAGATGCCCTCCAGCAGTGTGGTTGAAAGGTATGTTTTACGCAGTAGTAACAGACCACGGCCTAATGTCCCGGTGAACTGTCAATGGAATATTAACAGGATAGGCCGCGAAAGTCTAGCCTACCAATTACGTATATTAAGAATTACTATATAAAACACCGACACTGTTTAATATCTACATGGATGACATATTTCGGCAATGGACAGCTAAAGTTGACTCATGGATATCACTTCAGCGAAATATTCATGTGAATGCATTGCTATATGCAGATGACAAGCTAATAATACAGAAAACACAAGACCAGTTACAGCGGGCGATATATACGCTCAATAGCATCATACAACACTATGGGCTACAGATCTCTGCTACAAAATCTAAAACGATGGCATTTCAGGGCAGGTATCCTATAAGAATTAAGATAGTCCTGAATAATCAGATTTTTTATCAGGTTAGTCATTTTAATTATTTAGGTTGTAATATCTCATATGTAGCTGATATTGATTGTAAGCTAACAAAATTTAGACGCATGTGTGGAACGATTCATAGGTACCTAAAAAATAAAACACGAAAGTATACGCGAATGAAATTTTTTTAAACTGCGGCTGTCCCAACGTTCTTCTATGCTAGTGAGACATGGACTCTTGATAAAAGAGATGTGCAGAGGATTCAGGCAGTCGAAATGAAATTTCTAAGAGGAACACAAAGTTGTTCCCTCTTGATCAGAGAAGGAACGAGGATATTAGACGCGATTTAAACATTGCATCATTGCACCAAAGAATTGAAGACCACAGAAGGGGATGGTGTAAACATTTGAATTGCGTGCCTGATATCCGTCTACCTCTGGCTGCCTTCGGTTATCACCCTGCTGGGAAGAAATATGTCGGTAGACCGAGGAGGAGATGGGTTCCGGAACAGGTCTAGGGCCTAGTCCTTGGAGTGGTGGTGTTGATGATGATGATTATGATGACTATATAAAACATAATATGATATTGATTGATGACTCGTTGGGCATTTGGTGAAACATATTAATACAAAGTTTTTTTTTTAAATAAACACTTGGTAAGTTTCACAGTTTTTTTATTTAACTGACAGCTGTTTCGACTTCTTAAGCCATTGACAAAGAGATGAGTGAAGACTAAACGGAGGATGTAAGGGTGGTTGACATCTGTTTAGGGCGTGTATCGGAACATGTGTGAGGTGTGAAGATAGAGAGGGGGGTTGCAGGAGCTAAGGTCAAGTGTCTGTAAAAACTAAATATAATCTGAATGCAAAATTTTATATTTTGATTAGTTCATCTTAATTAATTTTATATATTACATTCAGATATTTTATGTTTTTACAGAGACTTGATCTTCCCTTAGCTCCTGCAACCCCCCTCTCAATCTTCAAACCTCACACATGTTCCAATACACGCGCAAAACAGATGTCAACCACTCTTATATCTTCTGTTTCGTCTTCACTTGTTTCACTGATGATGACTTAAGAAGTCGAAACAGCTGTCAGAGTTAAATAAAAAAACTGTTAAACGTACCAAGTGTTTATTATTTTTCTTTAAAAAAACCTTTGTAAAACATAATATAAAAATCTGTTTTCCTGAAAGTTGCGTTATTGTTGGTAGTTGCGTTTTATTTATTAAGTAAACTGTTGCACAAGAGCACGACACTTTGTGTAATCCAAAGGTGTAAAGCCGATCCCAGATGTTTTTCATCGGTCGCAGGCCTCTTCGAATCTTCTATCAAATATATTGGAACTTACCGTCTGCGGCTTTCCAGAAACAGCGTCTTTATAAATTTACATGTTTCGGGACCCTTGTCCCATCATCAGAATTTAAAAAGTAATTGTGTATCGTTTAAATATGATACACTTGTCAAACACTTAAAATATTAAAATCTAATATAAAATAACTTAATATAACATATTATAATATTTACAACGAGTACGAAGGTTACCGATGTACATCGGATGAAAACCGACCGCGCACTCCGGTTTTCATCCGTTGCGCGGTCGGTTTTCATCCGATGTACATCGGTAACCTTCGTACTCGTTGTAAATATTATAATATGTTATATTAAGTTATTTTATATTAGATTTTAATATTTTAAGTGTTTGACAAGTGTATCATATTTAAACGATACACAATTACTTTTTAAATTCTGATGATGGGACAAGGGTCCCGAAACATGTAAATTTATAAAGACGCTGTTTCTGGAAAGCCGCAGACGGTAAGTTCCAATATATTTGATTGAACAACACGTGGCTTGGTACTAAACATTTGGGATTTATTCCTTTTAAACATGAATCTTCTATGTTTGGAGAAAAACTCTCCGTATAGGCCTACAGCTTACTAATGGTGCTGTTCCTCACACCCTTCACGTAATACGATACCGGTTGCCAACGATCTGATGTTCCTCAAAAGCATCCGACAACGCAGATCTACGCGGTCGCAGGGCACCCTTCATTTCCGCAGCACAGTGATCCTTCACCTGCAGAGCGGCGTCAAAATGTTCAAACTCGCCGCCAAAATACCGGGGCTCACGTTCCGGTATGGAATGCTCGGTCAACCGGGGCGTCCCTCTGTACTGTGTACTCCTGCTTTGAGATTGCTACTGTGCATGAAGCCGAACTGTTAGTATTTTGGCGAAAACAGACCACAACAAATCAGACCTACAACTGCTTAAGTAATATCTACATAATACATTATCATCATCATCACCATCATCATCATCATCTTTAAGGATTAAACCAAGGAAGATTTGTTCCGGTCTCAAACAGGCAAAGATTAGAGCTGGTCACTCCGGTGCTTCATCGGACGTCCCACACCTCTCCGCACCCTCGGCTTATAGTTCCATAGTTGTTTAGGGATGCGGCAGTTATCCATTCGGCAAATATGTCCCCACCAATTTAGCTGATACTGGGCGATCCTGTCGAGTGTACTCATAATATTCAGTTCCTGCCGTATATGTGTTTCTTCTATGATCATGGAGAATATACCCTGCCTGAGAAATCTCATTTCAGCCGCTTGGATGCGACTGGCCTGGCCTTCCGTTAAAGTCCAATTCTCAGACCCATAAAGAAGTGTGAGAAGAGCTATCACCTTGTAGAATTTTAGGCGTGTTTCTTTGCTTGCTGACTTAAGGCTTGGGCTAATGGCCCCTCACATAAGGTTGAACTTATGCAACTTATTCACAACGTCGTTGCTTGCGTTGTAAGACACATATACATTATAATTTATAAATTAAAGGAGATTGTGTACGAGACATTAAAGAATCATGAGACGTAATCATGTCTTGTTCAGCATATTTTGTAAAAATTTATTTAACTTTAAAATTATGTAGAATTTCTTTTTCCTGTAAAATTTAAAAATTTACAAAACAATAAAGAAAATACAAAACAGACGGTTAGTACTTCGAAATCAGGTACGGGTTAAGGACAAATAAAAACAGCTGATAAGACAATACACACGTTATCAGGTACGAAAATGTTAGATACGTAATTAATGAAAAGGTACATAACATAAAAATCTTAAGTAAATGTGAATAACAATTGTAAGACCAAAGGCCAATTTACAATACTTTTGTGTTGTGACTAGATAACGTTAATAATAACGTAGTCAACGTTATTAAGTAAGTTTCTGACATATAACGTTTTAAAATATTGTCATAGACCCTCAGCTTCATAAAACTATACTATTTTTATTTTGTGTATCTTAGACTTTCACGACTGGCGTCTTCTTTGTTAACATTAGTTTGAAAATTCTGCGGGCTGGTAGGACGGGGCCCAACGCTGCCGCATAAAACAGACGTTTCGGTCCCGCTTTTGAAGGTTCTTTTCAGTGTAACGACTTGAGCAACAAATAGAGTAGTATATAAATGTTCTTTCTGGGACAGGTCAGAGGTCTAGGACAAGGTCAGAGGTCATGTCAAGACGTCACCTTATCAGCGATAACTCCGCCTTACCAGTGATGACCCCAATTAAAATCCAATTAACATTTGATAACCCCGCCTTATCGCTGATAACCCCAATTGACATCGAATTAATCAGCAGATAACCCCGTTGACCTTTTATAATTAACAGATAACCCCGATGAGCTTTTGTAATTAATGTAAACATGACCTCGAGGTTACTAGACCGTAACACACTGACCTAGTAAAAAACGTAAACATAAAAAACTGTCTAGTGATAACGTCGTAAACATGACCTCGACAACACGCTGACCTAGTAAAAATGTAAACATACACGTCAGCGTTGCACAAACGTAAACAAACAAACGTTTTTATGCACAGTGACCTAGTAAAAATATAAACGTAAACATAAACATTCAGAGTTCGTTAACACGTCGTAAACAGTTTTCCTTTCACAGTGTTGATACGTAAACAAACGTTCTAGTGATAACGTCGTAAACATGACCTCGACAACACACTGACCTAGTAAAAATGTAAACATACACGTTAGCGTTCCACAAACGTAAACATAAACATTCAGAGTTCGTTAACACGTCGTAAACTGTTTTCCTTTCACAGTGTTGATACGTAAACGTTACACATTTTAAAAATGTAAACATAAACAGACGGTGTTTGTTCATACGTAAACGTTACACATTTTAAAAATGTAAACATTAATATTCAGAGTTCGTTGACATGTAAACTGTTTTTTTTCCTTTCACAGTGTAGATAGCGTCGTCTTTAGTGACACCTAGTGATGAAATCGTGTGTTGTATAGCAGTCGAAAATGAATTGTTGTACGTGGTACAACGTTCCTCCATACGATATGTCAACGTGATAACGTTGTAATCAACGTAAACATGAACTTTTAGAGTTCAGTCAAAATGAAGAATTTAACATTGCAAGATGTCTTATCTCATCCTATGTTTGAAAGATTCATTATGAATAAAACTAAAGCAGAGATTGAATTTATGCGAGATACATTGTTGGTACTCCAAAAGTGTCGTAAGGTGTTGGAATTTTATAATTCAGACGGACTGAAAGAGATTACACCGGAAATGAATAAAACTAAAGCAGAGATTGAATTTATGCGAGATACATTGTTGGTACTCCAAAAGTGTCGTAAGGTGTTGGAATTTTATAATTCAGACGGACTGAAAGAGATTACACCGGAACGTAGAGAACAAAGCGGTGAGACGTTTACACATTTTCTTGAATGTCCATGGGCACATGAATCTACTGTGGATGGACCGGATACTTGTGTTTGTTGTTATGTGTCTATACAGTGTGGTGATATCATCAAGTTTCTCGATGATCGATTTAAATGACTTACGATAACGAATGAAAACATGATCTAGAGTATATGAGCATTTTTTGTGTATACAAAATCGTATTATATGTATGTTTTTGTATATATGATTTTAGTAATTAATAAATCAAAAATGAAAATATTTTAAAATTACATTTTCTTTAAAAAACCTTTATTTTACATTAACAAACCTTTCTTTTACATATCTTAATTACATTTTTTGGTGGCAGTTGGAAGTCAGTCCCCCAAATCTATAACAAACAAAAATAATAATTTGTTAACTAAACGTACCAAGAATCCCTTGAAAAAAAGAGTCATATTTTTTTTTAAATTAAACAAAAGATAAATTAAATTTTTTTAAAACTAAAAATTAAACCATAATAACTAAGATAAAAAAAGTAATAGAGAAACGTATAGAATACATTATATATTTTAATAATTACATATTAAAAAAATAACATAGGAAAGACTTATAACAAAAGACAAAATTTTTTTGAATAGAGAAATGTAAAAATGACATAGGAAGAACACACTTATTTTACAGGTAACGAAGAATTACTGTACATGTTCATGTGTAGAACATATTATAATAAGTTATTTTACAAGTAACTAAAAAAATAATTACATATTTTTGAAACCAATATAATCACCTATATTAAGAATGATATAGGAAAGACTTATAAATTTGTATATTGAGTAAGAAAAACATATTTCTTAAACAGTAAAAATTATCAAAAAAATAAAAAATACCTTAATGATGATGATCACAGATTACATCAGCAAGCTGTTTCGTCACAAACTGGCATTTTGGCATTACCTTCGCATGTAATGCGACAGGGCAATCGTCCGCTGACCAATCCATAAGTCTTACTCGACACGATAAACACCGTACGGTGTCTCCATCCCCTTGATATACAAACCCAGCGCCTGCCAGTTTGCGAGGATTTTGACTAGTATTTGGATATATTTCATAATAATATTTTCTCGCACCAACTCTCTCTATGTTAAAATACGTTCGAAAACGTCTATAAAATTCCGTGTGATTGTAATTCATTATGTAAGCAATGTTTTAATCAGGCTGTAGTAGCTGGTATGTTTCTGGATGCTGAACCACAATTTTTAATCGGTTTATATACACAGAAAATGCATTATCATCAGTACGTGTTGTAAGTAGGAGATCAGAAGATCAAGTAAATAACTTGTTTATCGAATTTATTACATTATCAGTTTCATTGCAATTAATACAATCACGTTCTCAGTATGCGTTTTAATGAGCATTTTTTTGTGTAATGAAATGTTGTGTAAGAAATTGTTTGAATCTTGTTGATTTATTAACTTTACATCATTTTCTTTTCAGGTATTAAAATACATACACACATAAAATATGTCATAGATCATTTTATTCAGATAATTACTTTTAACAAAACAGTTTACATAATTTTATCAAACAGTTTACATAATGATAGCAAAAGATTGATATAGGTAAACTCATACATTACTGATTATATAATTGTATTAAAAATGTATACATAAAATATGTCATTTAGGTAAACTCATACATTACTGATAAAATATGTCATAGATCATTTTATTCGGATAATTATTAATAATAAACTAGCGAAAGATGTTGAAAATTAACGGAGACCCTTGTTCATTATTGTAAGGAGTAATGACCATAAGGTAATGTGTCTATACCATTTTCACATATTACTCTTTTATCATCTGTGTTACTCAATGCAAATTTATTAATAGTTACAGTTTTAACGATGTGACTTTTTGATCGAAATATTGTCATCATTCTATGTTTTTGTTCGTCTGATAATGAATTATAAAGACATTCTTTAAAATCATTAAATTCAATGTTTTTTTTAATTACGCATTTTTTAATACCTTTTGCTTTTTTATACAAATACACTTTATTATTTTCGCCGTCGTTGTTTCGTTTTTCTTTTCTTTTTTTTTTTAGACCTCCTCCTGTTTTTTTATACGGTCTCAAATATAAACGTTTCCACTTTTACCAGCAAAACGTTTCAAATAATTATAAACTCTGTTAGACATAGTTTTTTTTCTTTTTTATTCCCCCACAAAATTTACTTTTAGCTTTCATTATGTTAGTTACTGACCACGCTGCAACTTTCTCCCCGAAACAATCACTTGATTTAACACGTTCCCAAGCTCTTTCAGCTAATTCCTTATCAGCCTTAGCGTGATTTGTAGAATCTGAATACTTTGAATATGCAATATCGTGTTGTTTACAAGCAGCGTCAAGCTTATTAATTCCTGGATCACCTCTTTGTAATCGTTTCGCTAAATTTGTACCGGGTCCACAATACTGATAACCGGGTAAATGAAGTTCGACAGGTAATAAATCAATTGATTTGTTTATAACTTTCCCAAGAATATTACTCACCAGACCACCGCCTTCTATCTTGTTTGGATACAGATGCATTTATGACGTTTCATATAAACTTTGTATTATATATACAATGCGAAATTCGTTTATAGTTTTAACAGGATTGTCTTTAGTGCACTTCTTATATAATTTATATAATATTCTAACTAAGTTACTGTCAACTTTATAGTCTTCTAGATCTAATTTAAATGCATTCCTAACACTTGTTAAAGTCTTTTGATTTATAACGTCTGTATCATCTTTAGTATCAGCAACATTAGTCAATCTGCTTTCATTAAAATTTATACTATTTTCCTCTTCACTTCGTAAATAATATATTTTATCATCTATATATTGTTTACATTCATCTTTTGTATTATTTATACCTGTTAATAAAGTCTGTTTATTTATAGCGTCAAGCAAATTAATAGGATCTGCTACATTAATTAACCTTTTTGCTTGAAATCACAACAATTAGGTTGTGTATTTTCATCAGGTAATTTATTATCAACATAAAGTTTATTGACAGCATCAAATTTATAAACAGGTGGTGCGATATGAGCCACACGATTATTCTTGAATGAATACACTGGATTATTATCCAACTTAATTGGTATTCTATCAGCTAAATATGATTTAGTAGCATTTTCTAAATAATTTTTATTTACAGCATCACAAGGTTCGATAGGATCGGCTAATTAATAACTTTTTTCATCTTAACATCGTAACAATCGTCTGTATTTGTTAAAGTAATCGAATTTGTTCTCATATATTTTACATTTACGGCATCATCATCCAATTCAGGATCGCCCACATTACACAATCGTTTATTACTTATATTAAAATTTCCGTCGTCAGTTAATTTAAATCCTTCTCCAGGCGGTCCACGCTGAACGTTGGAACTAGCCGCTAAGTCACCACTATAGTGTCCGAATTTATCGATACTCATTTTGAAAATATCGCTTCAAACGTTGCTGCATCTTCTTTTATTATACCGGCCTCCTGTAGCTCTTCAATAATTGATAACATTTCATTTTCAAGACCCGAATGACCTGCACTTTGTGAAGCAATCAATAATTTTAATCTATCGCATAATTCATTTACATTATTCCAGTACACAAACACTGGTTTATTGTTACTGAAATTTAACAAACCGCGACCTTCTGTATCACTATGCAATCGGCTACTTCCAACTTTTGATGCGGATGATTGTAAAAGCTTATTAATAATAGGCTTAATTATATTTTTTATATTTGTAACTAGTACTGCATTTAACTCTGTTTGTCTTTAAACTTAAATATGCCGCGGTTTCACTTATTATACGCGAGTAGTCGTCTAAATCTTCTTGTGAATATACATAAGCGTTTGGGTTTTTCATAAAAATAAGATCGTACAAACCAGGTGTACCTTTGTACAGAACATTATTAATTGTAATAATATCACTTTCATCATTCTTTAAAGGGTATTTACCTAACATTAAAATATTATTACCTCCAAAATATGGACCAAAAACATGATCAATATCATGATTACTATCATCAAAAAATTTACGCATATAGTGTCTTATTAACGGACCTTTAAACCATATATCGATAAAAGGTTCAATTGACTGTCGTCCTTTTGATGTTGACATCAATTCTTCAACCGTGGGTAAGATTTCATAAGTTATTTCTTCTTCACGCGGTAATGGTAACGGTGTTTCTACTGTTCGTTTGTTCGATATTGGGTTGTTTTCGGTCTCTTCTGAAAACCTTTTGTTTTGTAAACGCGACTGAATATCGTCCATTTCAAGATCTAATTGTTGTTCTTCTTTTCTAATCAATGACGAATTTGTTTTCTCTTGTACTAACTTTTGTAACGGAGTGATAATAGGTTTCAACGATTTTTCTGCAAACTGTTCTTCATCAATAACATTTTGTGTTAGAGTGTGATGTTTCTTTCGAATATTTTTTCTTACTTTTTTTAATTTAATTGACAAGCTTCTCTTGCTTGTCAAGGGAACGTGACTTCTTCGATGACATATTGATAAGTAATAAAAAAATTTTCGATTACAAATTAGTAATATAGATATCAAAATCAAAACGATAACGGCCGCCACAATTCATATAACTTTCTTTATCTATAACAAAAAAGCCTTTTTTGCGTCTTGTCCATGCTTTAGAACAAAGTTCTTTAAACATTTCAAATGTCATATCAGTATTAACATGATCTCTGTACATATGTTTTAAATTTAGTTCGTCTTGTTGAAAAATAATTATTAAATTCGCGTTATCACGAATCAAGTGTTTTGGCATTCGAACATACGTTTGACATATAAATAACATTATTATTTTTATGTCTACATATTGTAAAATGATTTCTTATATTATCTTGTTGTTCACATGCTACATCATCAAATATAATAACTGAATTTTGTTCAGTATCATCAGGATGAATGACTTGATCATTTCCTGAAAATTTATAGTATTTTATTGTTGGTATACCTGATAAAACTGTTTCTAAAAATTTGTACTTTGACTGATACAACGATTTTGAAAAAACGTAAACTTTCTCAAAACATAAACCATTAAGACTGAACAAAAGATTAAGCATTAGGTTTGTTTTCCAGTATTACTTGGCCCAATGATAAGAGCCCTGACATTATTTGGTAACAACTCGCTATGGACTCTTTCTTTTTTCTCCATAGATTTATCAAAATTACAAATACGTATTTTTTTTGTTTGCTGCACTATTTTCATGATTGATAAAAAAATAGTTCAAATGATTTGGTTTTTATCAATCCAACTGTTATGCGACTTATCGTATCTTAACCACTGAACAAGTAGTTTATTACCTTTACGTTTTAATATTTTTTCAATTAAAAATATATTGTCGTATTTTTTTTTTACTAATTTCTTGTTCGTAAAATCCACCAGCTAATACGGTTCCTGTATCATCTTTTAAAATATATGTTCTAGGTACTGTTTGTTTAATATTATGAATTGTAAATATTTCATTTGTCCAATTTGGTAAACAACCTTTGGTAAAAATTTGTTTGTATTTACTAATTCTCACTCTATCCCCAACTTAATAATTTGCAGGTTTCTTATTAACAAATATTCGTTCTTTATTTATTTGTATAAATACCCTTTTCTCGTTATTTATATTGACATCTTTAGGTTTCATACTTATAGTTCTATGTACAGTATTATTATATTTTTTCAATAACTGAGGAAGTACTTCGATCCATGTATACTTTCCACTGGTAGTAAACCACTTCCACATATGGTTTTTTAAAGTACGATTAAAGATAGAGGTTTTTTTATCTGAATAAGTCGAATAATGATTTATATTATAATGATTAAATAATTGCTGAATCGGTAAATTGTAAAATTCTTTTTCTTTATCAGTTTGCAAATGTTTCATTTTGTTTACATGTAATATAGGCATTAGAGTTTTACAATTTCGTGTGAGGCTTTTGATTTTAACGGAACTGCAAATGCAAATTTACTAAAACAATTTATCACTGTTAGTATATATTTATAACCTTTATTTAACTTTGAAAAAGAAATCATTTCTACAAGGTCAGCTTGATACAAATCGTGAATACCTTTCAGTTCGACATTGCGTGTAGGAAAATTTCTTCTCGCTTGCTTATGCAATTCACTATTTATCTCCTGTCTGATGCTCATTATTCAAAGTACAATAACAACTAAAATTGTTTACATCTATGACCTTAGTTATCAGAGGTTACTTTGTATCAAAGTACAACAACTGTTTACATCTACGACCTTAGTTATCAGAGGTTACTTTGTAAATACGTCAATATAAATTACTGATAACTTTTTATTATCAAAGGTTAAACATTACGTTAATAAGTTTTACTATTATCAGAGGTTACTTTGTTAAGAATAAACAACATTAATTAACTAAAATTTATCCTAAGGTTAAACAAATAACTAAAAAAAACACATCAACTCTTTTTTTATAAATTTTATTTTCACTTTAATATATTAACAAAATTAGCAACACACGTTTTTGATCTGATATAGTCTTCATATTTATAAGATATATAACGCACAGTTTTACATGTCGGATACAAAAGTTTGTGCATAAATTGAATATGCGTAATAGTATTAAATCATGTAGTTTTAAAACCACGTTTAGAACAAACAATATTATCCGAATCATCAACAAATCTTTGATTTTTAAAAAAGTCTTCAATACACTTTCCACTTTTGTCACTCAATGAAGCCATCTTTTATGACTTTGTGTAATTTAACAAGTAAACAATTTGGAGATGCCTTAGCGTGTTCAAACCATGGATCGTCTGTGACTTGCCAATCGTGAAGTATAACTTTACAGTCTATACACATTACATCATCGTCCACACCAGTATACAAAAAACCTGCCGACACTAAATTATCAACTCGTGGTAAACGTTTAGGCCAACAGCAAAATGTTAACTTCATGATTTCTTCAGTTTCTGATATACATTTTTTCGCATTCATTATATCATCAATATGTAATAATATACTGTATAGTGCATAATTATTATATTTATCATATATATAACATAACATTTTACATTCTGAATTAAATAGTTTGTGCATAAATTGAATATGCGAAATAGATAATGATCCTCTCGTTTTAAATCCACACTCACGACACACAATACTGTCTAAATCACCATTAAAAATAAATCCTGCTTCTTCAAAAAAATCTTGCAATAACTTACAGGGGTCCAATTTTTCACACAACTTCGCTATTTTTGACATTGTGTCCAACTTGTTGAGCCTCTACTAATTAACTACTTCCAACGGAGAGTTGTGTATTCTTCTTCAAAATCAATATCGATTATTAATTGATTTCGATATTTTTCTAACCTTTGTAATATATCGTCATACAAGCAAATCGTTGGAAATTGTATCTTGATAATTTGTTCATTTTCAATTATAGTAACATTTGCTTCAGAAAATTCATTATTTACAAAATAACATATTTCATTAAACGTTGAATCAGTAGATTCTATGCAATATATATACCAATTCAAAGCATGAATATTTCCTTTCTCCATGTTAACAGCTTCACGTGTTCTTCACAACTGTACGTTTAAATAATTATGTTCTTAGAAACTGAACTAATATTCTTCTTCATCAACATTACTATCGACTATTGTTTGACATCGATTGACCTTTCTTTTGTATTATCAATTGTAATATTAATTCTTTTAATTTATATAGTACATCATCATTTACACATTTCAATCCAAATATCGATAGATTATTTTTTCCTGTTCTAACTAATTCACCCGTAAATTTATTAAAGACATACACAGTATTGTCCTTAAAAAAATATAAATTACCATCAGAAAATCTAAATGATGAATCGATGTTAGGCGGAATTCCAGGAAATGTTTCAGATATATAACCCCATGATTTAGTAGTGAACGTACACTCATTGACTTCTCTATAATAATTATCATCATGAAATATATAAGTTTTACCTGTATAACTGTTGAATACCGCATGTAAATTATCCGGTTTTATGTTAAATAAAGACTGGATATGTTTCGGATAACCATGACTTAATTTAAGACTCGTTAAATCGAACATGAATACCAAAGAATCTATAAACATAACTATCTTACCAGATAGTCGTTGATATACAGCTAAAATTTTTGTGAAGTTTTTTGGAAGAAACGTTAACCAATCTTTTATTATGAGCGGTTTGGTATATATCATCTCTGCCGGAATTAATATCCACAACCATTTTTCGTATAATATATATAATCGTTTATCAGCAATTAAAAATAAATTAATATTTTTAAATTACAAAGATCGATTTTATTTGTATCTATAGGATGCTCGTCTTCTATCTTTGGTACTGAAGAAGATGGTGACTAAGGTATGAAAGATGATATAAAAGTGCTTCCTGCCTTACCATATAAATTTTGAATGGCTAAAACATCATCATCACCTAACTCGATTTTTCCGTTATAATAAATATACATTACAGAATCTGATACATCTGAATGTGATAAACCTAAAACATGACCGATTTCATGTATTAAAGTTGCATACAAACTTGTGTAGCCAAGAGGAACAACGTTATCAATCGAATATGACCACTTTTCATCTTCATCAATATGAATTTCTCGCCTTGAATTATTATAATCAGGAAAATATGCATGCGCTAATGTTCCACCTTTACCGTCAAACGTTCTCGTACATTCCCACGATTCTTTTTGCATCATATGTTTCAATCGTTTATTAGAAATTAAAATATGTGTATTTACTCTATCATGTTTAAAACGTATACCAGACTTTTCCTCCCATACTGCAAAAGCTTGTTTAGTCAATTCTAACACCTCTTGATTCGCTAAATAATAATGCCATGTTACTTCAGGTTTGTTCCATTTAAAACTGGATACTCGATAATCAAAAATAATATCACTATTACCGCACCTAGGTTTTAACATTAAATTTATAGTTTCATTATTTAACTTACCATCAGTAGGTAATTTATAGTATTCTTGAAATATAAGTAACTCATTAGTAATATCTGCTTCATTTACAGCTTGGAACGAATATTCATCATCTGTTTGAATAAATATTGTTTAACTTTATCCACTTCAATTTGTGTTGTATTATTGGCTAAAGAATTTATTAGCAATATTTGAACAATTACTATATATAATAAATTTTTTACTACCGACATGTTATTAACAAGGATGTTACTTTCAGAATTCACGTTGGAACACTAATAAACCAACTGCTAACGTGTATTATATATAAATGAATATATTTTTTATTTAAAAAAAATAAAAAAGTATGAATTAGCTAGGGATTGAACAATTGATACTTACCTTACATATAATCTATTATTAGAATAACAGAGTTGCACGTTACCGACTAAGCTAATTCATATCTTATCTGTATACCATGACAATCGTTACATATAAAATGTAATATATTAGAAAAGACGACGCTATCTATACTGTAAAAGGGAAAAACAGTTTACGTGCCAACGAACTCGGAATGTTTATGTTTACGTTTTTAAATGTTCAACGCCGACGTGTATGTTTTTACAACGTTATCATAAGAACTGTTTATGTTTACGTTTTTTACGCTTATGTCAATGAACTCGGAATGTTTATGTTTACGTTCTTTACGGTTATGTCAATGAACTCGGAATGTTTATGTTTACGTTTGTGCAACGCTGACGTGTATGTTTACATTTTTACTAGGTCAGTGTGTTGTCGAGGTCATGTTTACGACGTTATCACAAGAACGTTTGTTTATGTTTACGTTTTTTACGGATGTGTCAACGAACTCGGAATGTTTATGTTTACATTTTTACTAGGTCAGCGTGTTGTCGAGGTCATGTTTACGACGTTATCACTAGACAGTTTGTTTATGTTTACGTTTTTTACTAGGTCAGTGTGTTACGGTCTAGTAACCTCGAGGTCATGTTTACATTGATTACAAAAGGTCAACGTGGTTATCTGTTGATTACAAAAGGTCAACGGGGTTATCTGCTGATTAATTCGAGGTCAATTGGGGTTATCAGCGATAAGGCGGGGTTATCAAAAGGTTAATTGGATTTTAATTGCGGTCATCGCTGATAAGGCGGGGTTATCACTGATAAGGTGACCTCTTGACATGACCTCTGACCTTGTCCTAGACCTCTGACCTGTCCCAGAAAGAACATCTATATACTGCTAACTAGTACGCTCTACACCAGTTGTTACACCGAGGATGGCGTCCGATGGCTGGTCCGAAACATCTATCTTATGCTGCACCATCGGAGCACGGCCTAACAGAATTGTCAAACTAACGTTAAGAGAATTTTTATTTTCCACTTTGGAAAACTATACACTTTATATTGTACTGCAGTAAAATACACCAGCTCCTCAATGTGACGCATTCTTCATATGCCATTGACTTGTATTGGTCCATATATTCTCCTCAAATTTCTCCTTTCAAAGGTATTGACTATGTTAGCGGCTTGTTTGTTCAGAGTCCAAGTCTCGCTGCCATATGTTATCACCGGTCTAATCATAACTTTATATAATGTGACCTTGGACTGACGGTTGGTATTCCTTGTCTTGAATATAGTTGTTCTATGCATTACGGCAAGATATATTTTCAGACCGAGGAGGCGAATGTAACGACTGACAGCAGATACGCGCCGGCCATCACCATGTTGTCTAACTTCCTGGTCATAGTCAGGCTAGCCAGGAGTGGGAACAAGTTGCTCAGACAAGCGGACGCTGGCGTGTCAGTTCTCTGATTGTCGGTAGGCAGGTGAGCTGACGGTCCAGGTGTACTCCAAGGCAGCTGACTTTATTGGATCAAATCAAGTACGTTCTGCCGATATGAGAATGCCCTCGCGGATTTAAAGCCATTTTACAGTTTTCAGTCAAATCCACGAGTGAATCGAGCTGGCGCTGCAAATCGTAGGATGAACGGAGGTCAGTTGTGACACAATCGTACAAAATACGGTCGGTTGCGACCGAAGTGGAAATTTGAACCCGGTCGATTCCGACCCGACAAATTGCGATCGAAAATATCGTACTACAAACTACATACACAGACCGCATCTCTCAAACACGTGTGAAGGGATGGAGTACCAATTCACTGTCTCTTCTGTGATATCGGAAAGTGAAATTTACGCAGCCGTAAGGTGGTGCCGATCGTAACCAGCATTTTCACTTTTTTTTTTTTTTTTTTTACTATTTGCAATCAGTATAACATAAAAATAACATACTATAAGCAAATCAATTCACGTTATTATTATTAAAATAAAGCGGCGGCCCGTGCTTAGGTTCCACCGTTATACAACCACCAATAATTCACGAATTGTATTTTAAATTATAGAAATTATGAATAAAACAATAACTAATAATAGTGCTTTGAAGCTAAATCATCGTAATTAATCATTTGCCGATTGGGAAGCGCAGAGGAATACTAAAAACCGTACACCAACTGTGACGCGCTTTGTATATGGGGAAATAGAATAGAGCAGTGCTCTGGCTGGCTAGACTCGGTTGTTCGTATTACAACGATATAGGCTCGCTTGGTGTGATTAGGGACTGCAAACCCAGCTTGTACGTCACGGCGCCACCAGTCTGTTTGGTAAATAACACGTGGTGCGCCAGGTTGGAATTTGTAATGCACCAGACCTTTCAAATTTTAATCAAAGTGTAAAATCAGGTAACAGAATATTTAATCTAAAATTTAAAAAATACAATAAAATATTTCTAGTTACGTTGTGTGAAACTAAAATTGCAGTATTTTGCTTTCCTTGTGTATTTTTTGGAGACGAGGAGACTTGGACATTTTCTATTCAAAGTATAAAACAATTTTATTCCATCCAACCCATCTGCAACCCCAAATTTTTCAACCACAAGCCGCCACTATAATAATAATTTAGAAATTACGATTATAATTCTATTCATTCCTGGCCTAACGTAACGTAACCCAGCCTAACCTAACCTGACCAAACCTATTCTAACCCATCCTAACCTAACGTAAGGAAAGTATTGACAAACAGAGGTTACTCGCACAAACGAAAAGTTGCAGATTTGAAATACGTTCTGACGTTTGACGCTGTTAAAGTCAGAAATGATGCTATCAGGCGGGGTTTGAAGGTTCCTTCTCTCACCGGATTCGTTCAGTCCCTAGCCATTAACCATTTTACCTGAGACTCTGTCTCCACCCATCCTCAATTCCGTCTTCTTAGTACAGACGTTGGCCTACCACCTAGACGCCATAAACGCCCCCGAGCACTGCTCGACAACCCCCCGTAAGCCGTTTACCGGCCATTTGCCCCATCCCACCGAACTTGTAGAATTTTTACCCTCCTACTCCTTTCGTCTATAAATTGTCCGTGCCGATGGTGTCAGACTAAGGGGGCTACGCTTGCCTTAGGTATGCTGAGTGCCTCCTCTGGTGAGCTCTTCCTCCTCTTCTGTTCTCTCCCACTTGGCAGTTGCCACTTGAGAGCCCTCAGCGACTTTTACTGAGCGTTAGAGGCGCCCTGCCGTTGTGGACAGGCAATTCCTACCTCTCAATCGAAAGGTCTCTGAAGTCTTCCCCATTCTGTCGTCGCGGGTATTTGCGAGGTCCGCGGGTCCAAATAAACTGATATCATCCTGTCCCTCCAAAAATAAGTAAACGGAGGTTGCAGTCCTGCATAGCGCGAGATCGCTAATCAAGGTAACAAGCAGGCATCAGGCAGTCATCGGGTTTGCTGGGACACTGCAAACACCGGAGCACGTCAAACTGCTGCTCCGCACACCTGGACTTGGACCTGGCTGTTAAAGACGTTTTCTACAACTAAGGAAAGCCGCCTACGGTCTGCTCTTTTTGACACCTGGCGTCCACGATACATCCACCAGTCTCATCAGCTGGTGAATGGTAGAATGCAACACACGAAGCCAAACTGTTCAAGGACCAGAACGTCAACGTTTCTTAAATGCTGTACAAGCCGATCGAGCGCCTTTGACATATCAGACTGAACACTGATGGGCCGTTGGTTGTCGGCGCGGGAGGCGTTCTTTCGCTGATTTGGGATCACTTTATAACCACAGCCTTTCGCCATTTTTTGGTAAAAATATGGCAATCTAAAGGACCGTTTTCCTAAGAGCAGGTTTTTTTGCGCCGCGTAGAACGCAACACGACGAACTCAACACGCCGTTCTCCACACACTAGAAAAATAATGGTTTTGTTTTCCTCTAGAGCGCATCACGTAGTACACCAGCGTAGTGGGTTCGACGTGATAGGTTCTAGAGGAGTCTATTTTAGGGTAAACGTTGAACGTCTATTTTAGGGCTAAACTTATGTCTGTAGAACGGCTGGATGCACTTGTAATGTACGACCGTAGCCAACACGAAGTTTACCGATTGAGTACGAACGTTATGTTCGAAACGGTCGTCATGGTAACTAATACGACTTACGGACTTTATACCGAACCTTTACGACAGTTTACGATCCTGTTGGAAGGTACTATTTATATACTGTCGGATAGATACATTATTGTGAACTGGTTGAAGAGGGCCGGTCCCCAGAACACTACCTTAGGACCCATCCTTTGCAATACCATGAAAACCGCTGGCTGTTTGTTGTGATGAACTACACAGTGATGGACGAGGCAACAGTAAAGCGGAAAGGATGTTGATAAAATGACCTTTGTGAATACAATAGACATCGAACTTTTTTTTTATTAATTTTAGTCATAAGAGTAGTTACAAATGTGTGATCAATAAAGTACATAACACGTCGTCTAGCATAACATTAGTAAGAAGTGAAGAGCACAGAGGTCGCCAGTGGTCACGTTTGTACCTTCTTGTAGCAGCGGTAAGTGATTCCGGAACACAGCAGTCGGCCACAGCAATCTAGAGACGAGGCACACTGTAAAACAATACAAAAACTTGTAGTTGTCCAGTCACACAAGGCCTACATATCTAATGCGTAGAAGCTGCTGAAGAATCCTCTGACGAAGCCTGCTTCCACAAATCTCTGTTGGTGGGGAGAGGTGCGTTTACGCTGTTGATTCATTCCTTCATATTTTTAGTTTCCCTAAAATTTTCTTCCCAATTTTGCTTTATACATTATACTATAGAACAATTTGCAGAACGTAAACGATGTACTTCAAAAACCAATAACTTTGGAGGAATGTTCAGGAGTATATAGAATCCAGTGCAGTGAGTGCGATAAGTACTATATCGGACAAACGGGGAGGAAATTTATCGAGAGATTTAAAGAATACCTACCAAAAAAGAAAACCCAAACCACCTCATAAAATTACGCACTCCACCTAGTAAACGGAAACCATAATTACACCGGATTCAAAGAGAACATGGAGCCGATACATGTTTGTAATAAAGGTCACTTCCTGAATGCTTTAGAAGAGTCTGAAATATACAAGGCATCCAAAGTAAATAAAGAGCAGTTACTCAACGATCAGCTATCATTTAAATCCAATAAATTATATGATACCGCGATGATGATAAGCAATGAAGCACGAACACGGGCTAGTTGACGATCGGAGGTCGACCGGTGCACTGAGTCGCTTTTAACGTGTTCATGTGTTTGTGTTATATGTTAATTTATTCAGTGATTTTTGTGCGTGTGTTTTTATGTATAAACATTTTAATCATTTCGACGACCCCTATGTATTAGGGGAATAATAAATTTTTTACTGTAACTGAAGATGGGGATTTAGTCCCTGAAACATGTTGTATGTAAAAAACTGAGATCGCATAGTGGATTATACAAGGTAAAAAATTCTGAAGTTAAACGATGTACTTCATATACATTTCAGAGAGTCTGGCCGCCTTGCTCACTCCAGCACGGCTCTCACCTTGTGTGGGTTAACTACAGGGGACAACAAGTGGTAGCCGTCGCGTCGCCTCGGACCCGCGGCCTCGTTGCGGGGAAACTGTGAAGTTTGAGCTTATACATTTTGCACACTACCATGCTAGTTTGTTCCAAGTGAGCCAACATTATAACTTCCGTACGCTGCAAACCCATGATAAAAGTGTATCGTCACACCAAACCGGCATTCGTTGGGCACCTTTTGTTAAAGCCCTGCGTCACACTACGCGCTGTTACCCTCTCTGACTGACATGACGATCAATCCATTTGGAAAGGATAGCACAGAAAAAATCTATTTACTCAGCACCTTGGGACGCAGTATCACAAACAATGAACGAAGAACAAAGATGAATAGATTTCTCTTATGTCAATTAAAATATACACATATTCTGTTACAATTTGACTAGGAAATGAAATCACCTTGCAACTCCAGTATATGGTGGTGGTTAGTAAGTTCCCATAAGATAAAGAGAAGAAATGAAATATATGAGATAGCACTGTAGTGATGTTAGATTTACTACAATTTTAGTCTTATACAACTAAATGAACAAAACAACATTCTTAACAACATAAAACCACATGACCAAATTGTATCGTCACACCAAACTGACATTCGTTGAGCTTCTGTTAAAGCCCGGCGTTACACTACGCGTTGTTACCCACTCTGATAAACAGGAAGATACATCCATTTGGACAAGATTACATAGAAATTGTCCATAAATACATCATACTTGTGGAATTTCCAACTTTCTCATGCTTAATTGCCGAACTGCTTCGGACGAGGCCTTTCAGTGTCTTCACCATTGTCAATTTCTAACCGCGACGATTAGAAGTTTAGAAGGTTAGGACTTAGGTTTAGGCTTAATCGTCATGGTTTATGGCTTGATAATGGTAAAGACACTGAGAAACATCGCCGGGGGCATGACAGGTAACAGTTCAGCAAGTAAGCACGACAAATTTGGAATTACAGAGACTGATAATTCAAGTAATAAGATGAACTTGTGGAATAGTATCACAAACGATGGACGAAGAAAAAAAATAAATAGATATCTCTTATTTCGATAAAAAACACATTTTTTTTACAATTCATGAAATATTTAAAACAGTTGTGTCCTCTGTTATACGATGGTTGGCGAGTCTCCATCAGACAAAGAGAACAAAAAAATGAATGAGGTGGCAATATAGTTCTATGAAGTCATACAAAGCCGGTGTAATTTAGATTAAAACTAACTCCCGGGCTGTTTGGCCGTGGTCGAAGGTTTCCGACAAAACCAGACGTTTCGGTAGCACCACTGGCTGCCATCTTCAGAAGAAGAAACAAGTCAACGGTAGCGTGTAGTGCGTTATGACCACAGTAAGGCTTAACCACCGTACTCTGGTCCTAACGTACTACATCCACGTTAGCGTTGACTCGTTTCTTCCTCTGAAGATGGCAGCCAGTGGTGCTACCGAAACGTCTGGTTTTGTCGTAAACCTTGGACCACAGCCAAACAGCCCGGCAGTCAGCTTTAATCTATAGTGGTGTTAAATTTACTACACTATTAGTCTTAAACAAATAAAGAAACAAAACAAAATTCTTAACAGTATTAAACTAATCATTCATGACATTTTTTAAAACTTTTAATTCTTAACCGTATTAAACTAATTATTCATGACATAGTTTAAAACTTTTAATCCTAATTTTACAATTTATCATAAAAATAAAACCTATAACAAATAATATTCAAATAAAACAAAATTAAAATTTCAACGATCACATCCAAAATCCAAAATTTCGAAATCTATTACTTCTGTTATGAATGCTACGTTACTAATTTAAAAAAATCTTGAGTACTATCTTAACCTAACAACCAATTTTACATTTTTTCCAAAATGACATTACTTGTCTGTTTAATATTAACAAGCAGTAAATTAAAAAGTTTTCGTGCAAGAAATGAAAATCACCATCGGAACCACGACTTACTCCCTGTAGTTTCAGGGAAATTCCCTCGCTGTTGGTTTCGAGTTCTGTAATATTGATCGAGAACTAATTGTCCAGATCTTGTATAAAATGCTTTCAGTACTTTATAATCAAATCAGTGACGTAGAGGTAAAATTTTATTTTGAGAATACAGACTAAATGCTGTACCGAATCTGTTTTGCAAATCAAGAAACCGAATTAATAAAATTTGAGCCGCGGTATCAAGCAACTGACACCGTTACGTGGAGCCCTATACCATACCTCTATGCTGTAGCGAAGCCTTGAATAACAGGTAGAAAATCCAAGACAGCGTAACACAGACATTTTGCGAAAGTAAAATTGCATATATATTGTTTTCTTCTTCTTCTTCTTCTTCTTCTTCTTCTTCTTCTTCTTCTTCTTCTTCTTCTTCTTCTTCTTCTTCTTCTTCTTCTTCTTCTTCAGGCTGTGGACCTTCTGATCCGTTGCGCACTCCATGGTCCGATCATCTCTTTTTTGGTCTTCCAATATTCTGCGGCCTTTTCGGATTATAAGCCAAAATTAGTTTTGGTATCTTGGCCTTATGCATTCTTTCAACGTGGTCTGTCCAATCCTGTCTGTATTGCTTTATCCTTTCATTTAGGTTGTGTGTCCGAAGGATGTTTCTTATATCATAAGTTCTTAGCCGGCCCCTCCGTGATACTCCTAGTATAGATCGTAATAATCTCATTTCACTAGCGTGTATGAGCCTTTGGGTCTTTGCGTTCAGTGTCCGAGTATCACTGCCATAAAGGCTGTTAAAGGCTTTGTTAAGGCTGTATATTGCGCTGCCATCGGTTTCTAAAATTTCAAAAGAGTAGGTCTTCTGACTTTTTCATTCAGTGTTCTTCTTATCGTTCCACACATGTGATAAAACTTCTCTATTTTTTTTGTCCACATCTATCTTACCAATTTAAATGATAAGTCACATCCAAGGAACTTAGCTACCATGTTACTTTATGATAAACACTTTATCACACCTACTTACTTGATTAACAAGCAAATACATCAGGTAAATCTTATTGGATTTTGACTAGCTTGGTGGGGGGGGGGGGTCAGTTGAAAAGTTCGCGGAGCGACAATTGTAGCTTAGCGGTAAAACAAAATTTTTCGTGTGCTGCAAGATTTATATTTTATGTAAACTCCTGTTAATTTCCAAATCGATCTATTAACTTACTCATTGTGTAGAAGCTGTTTAAAGTTGATGTGTCATACGTGTTTTGAAAAACGGACAAAATCAAACATCGTGGTATGATTCTTTGTTAAAAATTGTTTAGCGCCAACGGAAATTCAAAAGGAAATTCTAAATATGTCAGGAGATGCTGCGACTTAAAAACCAACGGTTTGTAAGTAGGCACTTGAGTTTAAACGAGGTCGTACGAGCATTTTAAACGTATTCCCACTAAATGCCCAAGAAATGCAACAACTTCAGATGCGGCAGCCATCTTGCACAACGCTTTTTCACACCAAGTTCTTGAGTTAAAGTATAATGCACACGCTCATATGAGATGCCTATGATTTCAGCAACGTCATCCACTCCTCAATCTGTGGTCTTCCAACCACGTCCTCTGCTGGGATACTCTTCAGTGCTTGGACGACCACGTTTAAACTCAAGTGTGACCTACTTACCGTTGTTTCTGAAGGTGCAGCATCTGCTAACACATTTACAATTTTGTTTTAATTTTTCATTGGCGCTAAAACGTTTTTAACAGAGAATTCGTCTCAACACGACGTTTGATTTTGTGCATTTTAAAAACAAGCATGACAGGAAAAGTTCATACAGCTGGTAAAAAGTGAATAATTTGACAGATAGATATATCTGGAAATTAACAGGTGTTTACGCAAAATATACGTCTTTCAGCACACGAAAGATTTTAGTTCTTCCGCTAACCTATAGATGTCACTCCGTAAGCTTTTCAACGGACCCTCGTATATTTTCGAAGTGAGATTATGAGAACCATAAATTTAAACACGCGAAACTCAGGATTACGATTCTTGGATTTATCAGTGTTTTAACTATAATTGCATTCAATGCACACCATTTAACTTCCACACTGGTCAGGCGATTGACGGCAGGGAGAAAGAGGGGGAGCGTGAGAGAGAGTGAGAGAGAGAGAGAGAGAGAGAGAGAGAGAGAGAGAGAGAGAGAGAGAGAGAACGACAGAGACAGATAGAATGTGTGTGTGTGTGTGTGTGTGTGTGTGTGTGTGTGTGTGTGTGTGTGTGTGTGTGTGTGTGTGTGTGTGTGTGTGTGTGTGTGTGTGTGTGTGTGTGTGTGTGTGTGTGTGTGTGTGTGTGTGTGTGTGTGTGTGAAATTTTCTTTCATTTGATACCCTACACGGATGTCTTGGAGTTTTAAAAATTTTCTGTCCTTACATTTTGCCCCCGGTTTCGACCCTATCAAGGTGTAGCAGTTTCACAAATTATAAGCATCTCAGGAGTCAAAGTATAGACGCTCGTAGTAAGTTTTACAAAATTCGATCGATGTATTTAAAATAGATCTTGAAATCTACAGAAACACAAAATAGATGTTGAGATGTTGAAATCTATAAATCTACAAACGTATTAGTTATTATATTGATCTATACTTTAGATTTGTGTATTAGTTATTATTACAAATATATAAAACAAATATTAGTTATTATGTGAAACAGTCTTTGCTACAGTCTAGTTCTTGATGCATGTATAATATATTTAATAGTTATAACAACTTTACCTCAAAATGTTTTTCCCTTATTTTGAAAATGTTTTGGGAGACCTATTGTTCCCATCCTCAACCTTCTTAATTTTGAATCTTGTGGAGTACTTGTGTGTTGTTTGGTTTCTGTTATGGTTTCCAGTTGGTGTTTGGTATTTTGTACTGTATTATATATTGTGGTGTATATTATAATAGTATTTTGTGTATTTTCGATGTTGAGTGCTTTGAAAATTGTGTCACGGTTTGTATTGATTTGTATTTGTTCAGGAATTAGTTTGTAAATATAACACAAAACAAACTAATAACTGAACAAATACAAATCAATACAAAAGTGACACAATTTTCAAAGCACTCAACATTGAAAATACACAAAATACTAATATAACCACCACAATGACACACAATAATACCAGTATAAAATACCAACAACCAACGGAAAACCAAAACAACAACCAAACAACACAAACTACTCCACAAGATTCAAAATTAAGAAGGCTGAAGATAGGAACAATAAGTTTCGCGAAACATGTTCGAAATAAGGGAAAAACATCTTAAGGTAAAGTTATTATAGTTATAATGTATACGGAATAAAGTTAGTTTATAAGGCGTTACCCTGACTCCAGCTTCAAGACAATGAATAGCGCCATCACAGACTCCAAACGTCAGAACTACAACCAACAGCAACAACAATAGAACTGTGCGACTGCTCATATTGGTAAACTCTGACTCACCAAACAAGAGTGAAACTGTACGTATGTTGTTCTGCAACTGACAACGTCCTTGTAAGCGTTTATAAACGTTTGTTTTGCATCAGAAATTGCGATATTCACTGTAGATTATGTTTTTCTTTTATTAATTAACTATTTATTCCTATCTAAGAGTTATTAACTCGACATTTGTTGATATCAGTGCAATTTATATTTCAATTTATTTTTATCCAGTTGACAGTTTCTTTTCACAGTTAGCCAAATAATTGCAGACGCCTTGACTCTGTGTCCTGTCCACAGATCTCAAATAGACCTACACACGGCCGGCTTCAGTAGAAGGCCGGAATATTAAACGTGGCAACGTTGCGTCTGAGGCCTATAAGCATAGTGTAATAAATTAGCTAAAGTGAACATGTTACATTTTGATTTAATTCCATAGCATTACTAAAATCATGAGTAGGCCTATTTATAGATAAATCTAAATTATAGGTTCCTATTACTATTATTATTCTATTCTATTTCTATTACTATTTCTATTACTAGTAATCTAGTACTATATTCAAGAATTAGTGAATTATTGTTAAGTTTAATGAATTAATTTTGTTCGAATTACTGAATTCGTATCATAAGAATAAGTTAGTTATTATAGTCCTTGAATAATATAACAGTATTTTACATAATAAAATTATAATTAGCAAGAAAAGAAGAATTATAAAACTGCTATTCACCGGCAATTAAAAATGACGCGATTTGATTATTGGCATACATAAATTAGGAAATAGTCTAGTCGGCCTCAAAATATCAGCTGGTTCCAGTGTTGCCACTTTTAATATTCCGGCCTTATAGTAGAGCCGGCCATGACTACTTCATTTCATTGACAATCCGTCAGGACATTCAAGATTCACATACTTTCCCGTCCTCGGCCTCTGTTCACTTCAATCGTTCTCTCAATCATGGTTCTCTGCATAAAATTATGTCCCAACATATCGGCTGGCTATTTTGTTATCCCCGCTTTAACCTTGACAACATATCTGATTGTTGTGATGTAATTTCCGTTAAGAAGTAATATCTTACCGAGAGATTTATTCTGGTACTGAGTCGTATCTTTTATCTTCTGTAGGCCACTTTGGACCGCGTTATAAATATTGTTCATTTTCCTTTTTCCAATAAGCTTTTATTGTTTCACTTGTATTATTTTCCCCTTTTTCTGTGATCTCATGTCGTCTCTCTTGCCGTTGATATTTTCTTTCAGCTTCAATTGGTCTACTTTTCATGATCAGTCTTGCCTCTACAACACTTGGTGGATCTTAGCAGCTCAACCCGAATAGACAACCCGAATCAAAGATGTTACCTCTCCAACTTCCTTTGACACCATTGGTAAAGTATTACTTTATTACTTTTATTTACTAACATCTGTCTTCAATTGTTTCTTAGTCTATATTTCGCAAATGCTCTAAATATTTCTGTCTTCTTTGTACTATTAAAAATTTGTTGTTTTTTTGTGTTTCTTAGATATTCAAATATTTGTAACTTTAAGGTTTTATTTCCATTCTTAATGATTGCCCATAAAATTTTTAATCTTACCTTCTGCACTTCTATGAAATATTAAATTTAGAACTCAATTGTTCCAATACTTTCCAGTAAAGAGCATTACAAATATGTGCTCCACAACACCTACTTTATTCAGAATTTGTATTGGCGCTCCCTTAAGCATATGGAAAAGTCTGTGTCGTGAAGTGAGAATCTCAATAAATGACGAAGGGTGATTCACAAAGATATGCAGAGACTTTACGAAGATATGCGATTCATTTCTCGCAGTTGGTTTTCTAATTGCGAGGAATAGTTCTGTGGCTCTTGGGACTGAGTCTCAGGTGATCCAAACATTAAGTCCCCAGGAAGACGAATCTCCCGCCCAAACACCAATTTTGCTGGAGTCATGCCGGTTGTGTCGTGTACTGATGACATATACGCCATGAGGAATAGTGGTATTTGTTGGTCCCAGTCTGTTTGGTTCTCGTCAACAACCTTTGAAAGATACTGCTCAAGTGTCCTACTGAATCTCTCAACCATCCCGTCCGACTGAGAATGGAGAAGTGTTGTCCTGGTCTTTCGAATTCCGAGTAGACGGCATAATTCTTTAAACACTCCTGATTCGAAATTTCTCCCTTGATCCGTATGGATTTCCGTAGGGGCTCCATAACGACTTATTTTATTCAATTTTTCAAGTCAAAAACTACATGAAACCATCAAGTTTGTCCCTTAATTAGGGTTCCTAGAAATTCAGTACGGCCTAATATGACCAGAGGAGCTGAAATCAGGGTAAAATATTTGGCTAGCCATAACTCGCTAACGAAGCGTTTGCTGACCTATATTTATATGAACTTTTTTCTTTATTTTTACATGTAGAATGAGCTCCTAAAGTCTCTGCATATTTTCGTGAAACACCCTGTATATGATCTAGTACTCCATGAGGAATACAAATCTTAGGACCTTGACATAACTTTTGAGGATCCGAGTCGCTTTTTATAGGAAATGGATGAGCTGATGTCACTAGGGAATCGTATATTATAAAATCTACGAAGTACTTGATGGAGTATCTTGAGATGTCATAATACGAAGGCGATAGAAGTGATAAAGATACTACAAACCAACTATAACGATTGACGATGGTGGCAGTAGTACAGTGGACTTTAGTGGCTCGGGGAAGTTCTGGTAGGTGTCCATGTGCAGCGCATTAGAAATAATGTAGGAAGTAATGGAGGCGAAATGGTGTAGACAAAACACATTATATACCCTGATTGTGGAGCGCCAAGTGATTTCTAAATGTGGGATCCAACTGAGATAGCAGCAGGAGATAGAGCAGAGGAAATTATGTTTAATGAATATTTTTAAGAAAATTATGTAAGAAAATATACAATACAAAGTTGGTAAAGAGAGTGGAGATGTCAGAGAAGTTTACAAAACAAATAGATACTGAATACTAAAGAGAAGGATGTGTTGTAATGTGTGTATTGGTACAATGGAGAAAACCCGCATGGCAGGGAAAAGAATCCAGAACAAAAAAAGACGTGGTTAACAGAGGAAAATAGAAACAAAACTTTGAACCAGCAGAAAGACGAGGAGAAGAAGAAAACGGAAAAGAAGAAGACGAAGAAGAAGAAGAAGAAGAAGAAGAAGAAGCAGCAGATGCAGATGGAGAAAAAAAATAAAAATAAGAAGACAAGAAAAAGAACATGAGTAAACCGTGTGTGTAAATTTAAAATGGTCGGTAAAGGAGTTAATGACTTTCCTATAACTGACGTTAGGACAGTAACATTTTATTGGCAAACGACTGACAAACATGATGATATAACACCTGGATTCTGTCTTTTCGAGTGAGAAATTAGCCAAAAAACTATTACAAGCATTTACTTTGCCTTTTTGAAACCGTAGTCACCTCTGTTTCTGAAATATGGAAGACAAAGCAAAGAAATACCCAAAGGCTCCAAGCAGTGGGCATGGAGTTTTTGAGACGTTCTTTTAAGCTTCCAGATTCAGAGCATTAGAAATAAAGATGTCGTGATGCAAACTGGTGTAGACAAAACAATTTTGATACCCTATATAAGAAGCGCTAAGAAATTTCTAAAACTGCGATCCGACTGGTTTCAGCAGGAGCTAGACCCGAGGAAACCGTGAACGGAGCGCATCTTCTTCTTCTACACTTCAGGGATTAGACAATGTGCCTCTTCCAACTTCACATTATCAGATCAACTCAGATCCACTTCTCTCTTGGTCTACCTACTTCCCTCCTTCCAGAATGCATGTACTTGATTGCAAACAAGTGAAAGGAGGACATATGCGAAAAAACATCTTCATTCGTTAATAAGAATAAATCATTTATCTGATATATAATAAATTATTATTTTAAAGAGACAAACAGCAAATTATAAGTTTTACACACGAGTTGATTTCATGAGTATAAAAGTGACATTTTATTAACCCTCAGGAGACACTTGACACACCAACGTGAAGATCCATATTGTTCTGTTGCAGAAGTTGGCAATCCTGCTGACTACCGTTGTCTTACACTAGTCCCATATGTGTAGGATCAGATGAAAGCGTACCAATTATTAATAAACGTGGGTGATATCGAACCACATATAATTAGGTTATAAGTAACTAATTAACATAATTGTGTATTGTACTACGTATATATAATATATTGTGCACTTTTCTGATAACGTATTGTTTTAAATAATTATAAATACTATATTTTATCGTAATAATATCATAATTACTTTCAAACGCTAATAATAATTAGTGAAAACCATTTATTATTATTATTATTATTATTATTATCATTATTATTATTATTATCATTAATTTATTTTTACAGATATTTTTCTTCCCCTTCCAACTCTTTGTACTGGCCAGGATTAAGAACTCCGCGCTCTTCCAGCCTCACCATATTACTCTCGGTCTCCAACACTTAGGTTTCCCACATGATCATGTCTTTTAGGCTGTCTTGATGTTCTGTTCCCGGATACATTCATAAAATGGTCCTACAGCTTACTTTATATCGTGATGTTATTTCTGTTATCGGTTGTAAACTTAATTCCTGTCGTATGTCATTACTTCCTATACGCTCGAGTGTTGCACAGACTTCCCCTGTTCAAAGAAATCTTATTTCAGAAGATGTTTTTAACCTAATGCCTCCTTCTTAGGTGCCCACGATTCTGAGCCATGCAAAAAAATTGGGCTGCCACCAAATTATAAAACTTTATTTGAGTCTCCCTAATCGTTATTCGACAATCCCAATTAAAATATCTTTATAACGTAGGATTGCACGGCAGATGTCATCATTATTAAGTTGAAATGAAACCAGGCTGTTAGGCCGTGGTGGGTAGCAACATAGTCGGATTATGTTTCAGTCCCAGTCCTCCAGGGATCTTCTTGAGAGCCGCAAAGCGACAGACAGCAGAACGGCTTTGAAGAGGATCCCCTTAAAACCTAAGCTGACTATGTTGCTAGTTATCAGCAACCGACCATGGCCTAACAGCCCAGTTTCATTTCAAATAAATAAATTATGCTTGTCCTTCTCATATATTGTATCACACCTCAAACAATTAAATTGTGCTACCTCTTCGAGCGTTTGACTGGTAATTATACTTTTGTTGGTACAGAACCTTTTTCTATGGCTGCCTATGGTAATTTATTTTGGCATTGATATTTTCTTAGGAAAATAGAACTCTAAACATCGTAAAAGTGAACGTAGCTGATACTATTCCAACTGTGGCAATCAGCCGACTGTGCAGTTTAATTCATAGCAATAGATATCTTCCTGCATGGACTACTAATCGGTGGAAAATAGTTTACCAAGACAATCGTATGTGGTGTTACCCACATTTTTATTACAAACAACTTGGTTTTCGGCTTTTCCAGTCAAAAATGACATAGTAGTATACCAATTATCTATCGGGACCGTTATCAAATTACCGTGTTACTATCAACGGTTAGTCATAAGTAACAATTTGAACCGTTTTGGCGTATGCAATCACGTGAGCCTAATGACGGGAAACATTTTTAACCATTCTAGCTCGTTACGTGTGTGTATATAAAGGGCGTTCAGAATTTACTAAAAAAAGTACGAAAGGACAACATGAAGCGCATCGTTTCACTACTGTTGGTTCTGGTAACAATTATGATCGTCGCCGTATCGTCTGACGATTGTGCTAAGATGGGTGAATTGGTATGTATGATCGTACAATAATCGCTACTTACAACTTGTAATTATCCTCGACTTTCTCTTATTCTTCTTTTCTGTCATCATAATCGTCGTTGCCACAGTCATCATTATCATCATCAGATTCTTCTTCTTCTTCTTCTTCTTCTTCTTCTTCTTCTTCTTCTTCTTCTTCTTCTTCTTCTTCTTCTTCTTCTTCTTCTTCTTCTTCTTCTTCTTCTTCTTCTTCTTCTTCTTCTTCGCCTCCTCCTCCTCCTCCTCCTCCTCCTCCTCCTCCTCCTCCTCCTCCTCTTTCTTCTCCTACTCCTCCTTCTCCTCTCCTTCCCATACTGCTCCCCCTCCTTTCCTATTCTTTTCTTTCACTCGCTCTTTTTGCTGTGTTTCTGTTCTTTTCTTTTCTAATTTTTCTTTTTTTTCTTCTCATCTTCTCTTTTTCTCTTCTTCTGTTCTTCTCCTTCTCCTTCCTCCTCTTTTTTCTCCTTATTTTTTCTCCTCCTCTTCCTTCACCTCTTCATCTTCCTCGTAAAATTCTTTTAGCCCTTCTACTTCCTTCTTATCTATTGTTTCTCTTCTTCTTCTTCTTCTTCTTCTTCTTCTTCTTCTTCTTCTTCTTCTTCTTCTTCTTCTTCTTCTTCTTCTTCTTCTTCTTCTTGTTCTTTTTGTTGTTGTTCTTCTTGTTCTTGTTCTTCTCCTTCTTCTCTCTCTCCTCTTATTTCTCCTCCTCATCCTCTTCTTTCTTCCTTTTCCTCTCACTTGTCCGGTACATTGTCTATACATTAAATGTATGTATTATTCCCCTGCCAGTAAAATTTTGTCTTATCCCGTTTTCACGTACCTATCCGTTATTTCTTTCGCAGCCTAAATTCCTTCTCCTTTCTGCTTTGTATCTGACAGCTCGTTTACAGAATATCTCATCATTATCCATTATCCCGCATTTTCCACATTGTATGTGACTATTTTCGACAATTGATGATATATCGTGAGTGTGTTGGTTTCTGTCACCCATCACGTATCGTTCCTAGCGTCGCCATTGGTAATTCATTATTGTCTGCACCAGTTACAGGGCATATAATTGAGCAAACATAATAATTTTATGTACACAATAACAAACACTAAACATTTATAAGGTGCTTTCTAATAGTAAATTATGTTTTTTGTGTAGAATGTTGTCGAGATATTTATATTATTGACAAAAGTAATTATGTTACGAAGTTTTTCAGTGAAATAATAAAGTTTCTCTTTGTTTAACAGTGCATGTCCAAGCCTTGCTGCAGCGGCCTGCTGTGTCCTGGCATCGAAATTTGCGTTCCAATAAACTGAACAGGTGTTGGAGCCATGGTCTCAAGCCTACCGTCAGTTGTACAATATTTTTCTGAATAATAATGGCATTTCTATCCATCTTATGTCGAATGAAATAATATTATTTCATGGCTATGTGTTTGGATCAAATTTTAGCTTTTAGTGATAAATATTTTCGTAAATTATGAATTTTGTTGTATAGCAATAAATAGTAAGTGTTACATGCAATAAATTTTACGTTTCTTGTATAGTAATTTGCACAATCAATTGAACAATTAACGAAGACAGGTAAATATATTCCTTGCGGGCGTCTCACGGACGCTGGCCGCGCTAAACACATTCACTCCTCTTGCGCTCTGTTTTAGAATTCGGTTGGACAAAAGAAAAGTGCTTTAAGATGCTGGCCTTTGAAGTATTGACTACAATGTACTGTCTCGTTGTGTTGACGTTGAATTGACTATGTAATTCGTCCAGTTTTTTACCTCAAACCCGATCTTAACCATTGTAATAATATAATAAAAGATGTTGTAGTAAGAAGTATGGATTCTGATGTAATCGAGCCCCACTGTTTGGACTAGCCAATTTGTAATAAATTAATAAATAAGTTGTAAGTTGTAATGTGTTTAATTGGTGTGATTGGTGTGGCTCTCGACGTCTTACTGGCCTGAAACACTTCCTTAAGTTTCCCAGCTGGTCGAGTCCCAATGGTAGCAAGACCGGTCGAGTAGCGTAAAGTTGATGAAGGAATATATATGTTCAGCTTCGCCGAAAGTTTCAAAACAAAATTTATTGTTTTGAAGGAAATTTAAAAAAAATTATGTTTATTAAAAAAAATAATTAAAAAAAAAATTTTAATTTTATTAATTAATTAATTAGGATCAATTAATTAATATAGGGCTGTGAAGTTTTAAACAGTGTAATGCTCTTCTGAAAATTTTTATTAAAGTTTTAGTATATTTTAAATAATCTATCACCACTCATAAGACTGTCTGTAAACCAATCGATACTTGTTTACCTTTTTATTTTTTAGGTTATCTTCACTTACGGGTGGTAAAGTCCTTGTAGATTATCAATTAGAATTATATTATTGGTAATTAGTATTATTGAAGAAATAAAGAACTATTAAGTATTGACAAATATTAATGTTTTTTATTAAGTAATAGCAATATTGACTCTTATCGATTAGTATCGATTCTCAGGATATCGAAAAAAAAATTACAAGTATATGATATAAAAATTAAATAGGGTTCTTTAAACAGCCAGTTATTACCAAAGTCAGAGAAATCGGGCTAATATTTAAAAAGTATAACGTTACAATCAAATTAATAGTTATTAATAAACACAGACATTGAATAATAATTTGTAAATATAATAATTGTTTTCACCCAACAGCTGTTGAACTAAGAGGAGGCACTGGAATTGTCAAAGAAAGATGGCTGCCGTCAAGTCGATCAAAATGTTGCTCGTTCCTCCCGTGTTCCAAATAATGTATTTTCTGGCAATATTTCTGTTCTTGTTTCTGCAAATCTCTTGTTAAATGTTGTGTAGTGATGGGTGTACTGTTTCTGAGTTGTATTTAGTGTATCCGTATAATTATTAATTCAAACACTTTCTCCGATTCCGTCACTAATTTGAGTTAATGTATTCTACAGTTTTCTAGTGTTTTGTGGTGTTTTTCGGAGTAGATTTATATTGTTCTGTGTTATGGAGTGTTACTTGATTGTTTCTGTTATAATATGATAGTTTTAGAAGTATTTTACAAGTCACTCGCGATTTCACAATAACGCACTATACACTCGCTTTGTATGACTATTATAGGTTAGGTTATCCACGTTATCAAACGTATGTCATGTTAACCGTTCAAAAACCAATAATTAACTAACTGTTTCCTTCAGTTTCAATTAAACTCTTAGCCCATATAATATTATCCTTAACATTGTTCAAATATTTTTCACATCCTGTGTACACTTTTACATTTTCACTATATGAATGCCTAAACTTTCGTTATTTGTCAATTTTATTCACTAGATGTTATTTAGATTAATCTTTCAGTTCATTCAGCTTAATTTCAGATTAATTAATGCCGTTTTATGGTGTTTTCTGTCCAAAAATAGTAATTTTATTTTCAGTTTGGTATACTCTGATAAGTCAAAACATTTCCAAAATTTACTTCCTGTTATAATGTAAATTCAGCCATTTTATCAGTTATATTTAATATTAATAATCCTATATTGTATTAAAAGGTTCCTATTCCCTTATTTTCTGGTAATTAATTGAATTAGTTGTATTCTGAAACATTATTCTGAAATATATGACTCCCATGTCCAAATTTCTGAGTTTAGTCATTTTCATTTTTATTTATAATTCTGAATATAATTTATTAAAATCTTTCTTAATGGTATGTGCAATTATATGGCTTGATCTCAAGTTTATTTTGTCTAAACCCTTTTTGTTTATTTGCATTTAAATGAGCAATTTCTCTGTTTTGATGAAGTTTGGTTTCCATTCTTTTGGCCTATGATTTTTTAACAATTTTTCTTACAAAATATTTTACAAACAATATATGATGTGTAATACCCTCTCTGACTTTTACATATAGTATTATAAATTAAACATGTTTTCAAATTACACAAAAACAATTAGTATTGGTTACAATACAAATAATAGTTAAACAGAATAAAGAATATTTTTTTTAAATAAATGGTTGTCTTCAAATCAGACATTTTGCAACAAAATTCCCATTTCCAACATGGAAACATGGTTTACAAAAAAGGTTTTTTACTAACTAACATCTTAATTACCCTCTACTATTTACAAGTGGTAACTATTTTTATAGTTCTGATGTTAGTTGTTTCAGACCCAAACAAATGGCCTTATATCTAAAACATTTTTAAACATTCTTATACTATATACATAAAAACCTTATATTTATATTCTTATTTCTAACTATTATTATAAGTAGGATTCTACAGTTTTTATACCGTCTTTTATACATTGTCTTTGGGGAATTGCACCCTGTCATTAACAAATAAATAGTATGAACCGTTCAAAAAGCACTATGAAATCTGTTTTTCTTTTTTCATGTAAAACAAAATGTTATTTTAAACAGATTCATGTCTTATGAACAACATATTGTCACAGTACACATTTTAAGTCATTGAAAAATGCATATTTCATTGCATCCAATGTTTGTGATTGCCAAGAATGAAACACAAGGTTCATTTTTTATAATACCCAAAACTATCACTGGTTCACTTTGCACTTATATATTATGTTAATGCTAAATGGTCGTATAGTCTTATTAACATAATAAATTGGTTAGCGTTTTTTCAATGGAGATTTGTTCCATGGGTACTATATTATTGTTTCATCTTAGTTCACAGGCAACTTTTACTTTATACACTTCTCTCTCTTAAATTTATATACATGTGGTTTTTATTTCGTTATACTTTTGTTTTTAGATATTTATTTTGGGGATATAGGGATTTGGGTGTCTTTTATAAGAGCATGACATCTTCTTCAGGATGTTGCCTTCTTCTTCTTTCATCAGTCTTCTTTTCTCCTGCCTTCTGGGACTGGTATCTTCTCCATCTTCTTCTTGATGCCATCAGGTTTCTTGGGATCTTCTCCATCTTCTTCTTTATTACAGAAATACACAACCTGTATTGGTTGATCTTGGCTTATTTTAGGGTTTCTATTCTATTTATTCTCCCTCGTTGTGGGTTTGGTCATATTCTGTACTGCTTTGTTATTTACTATTTTACCTTCCTGGGTTATACCTTGAAAACCTTTGGTTATGAGACTGGTCTTGGATGACTCATCACTAGTAACTCCTTTTATTTGAACTTGTATTTTCTTTATAATAATGATTTCTTTCCACAGTTGCTATGAATTAATTTATTTATATTAAACTTAATGCTTTCTTCCAAATTTAAATATTATAACTTTATTATTCTAATGATCAATTGCCATTCAATATTATGCATACATCAGTCACGCTACAGATCGCTCCCCTCCAGAAGTAATTATTTCAGACATGTTTATGGATGAAATAATTTCTTATGATAATTTCATCATTTCTTATAATTCATTTTCTTCTCCATCTTTATATCGACTTTTTTATATTAGAGTTTTATTAATTTTATATATATGGTTACTTGTCTTACTACTGATCCTTTTCGGATAGTTAGTGTCTTCTGAGATATATTATTATTGTAATACATTTTCTTCCTTTATCAACTTCGTGTTGTATCCTTGGGATATTAATTCCCTAACATTCCCTATCACGTGGGCTGGGGCAGATCAGAGGGGCACTGTACGCTACTTCTCTGTTGGCCATAAACCACTTCTATAAATTGAGTACAGAGGCATATCCATCCCTGCTCAAAAAAACATAATGCTGCTGGAATTATCTTCAGTCAGTCATCGAATAAATAAATAAAAAGTAGTCTCATTTTCGACTAATAAAAATATCTTTGGATTCTCCACTTCGTAGTCTCTCAGATTATCTCACATTTTCTATCTTAATAAACCTTCATAATCATTATTATACTCATTACATATATATTTTTTCAAAACTCTTAACTTGTCTGATATATTTAATTTAATTATGGTTGAAAACCTTTCTTCTAATAATTCTGGTTACTGTTTACAGTGTAACTCTCTTTCTTCTCCATCTGAATTCTCTTTATACTTTCTTCTGGTTATTCATAGTATTAGCATGGTCTTTATAAATAGTCTTTCGTATTCATTATTTGAATGGTCCTAATATATTATATTTAATTTTTTAACATTGTACCTTTACATTAGATATACAGGTTGTTATATTGATCATTTTATTTAAACATTTTGGTTCTTTCCTTTCTCTTAGAAAGTTATTAATCCGCCTTCGCATTCATTAACATTAATTCATTTATATTATATTTCATGTGGTATTTCTTCTCTTTGCATTTCATATAGGTTTTATTATTATTATCAGTCCAAAATCATCTTCTCCATATGTTTGGTATGAGTTGTTCTTCTTTGCTCTTAATTAACTGTTTTCATTATCGTTTCATAGGTAATTAGTCTCTTTGCTTCCAAATTTTTTCCTTCTCTGGCATATTACACTCTTTTTTGTTAGTCTTCTCTACTCCTTCAAATGCTATTGTGAATGTCTAGCATTTATTCTGGATTAAAGTTAATTCACTTTCCTGAATTAATCCCTTTATTTTCTTCTCAATTCAATCATAATTGACACATAATTATTTTTTGGAACTTGGTTAGTTTTAATGTAAAATTAAAACTATTCTTTTTAATTAATTGAAAACTATTTCTCATAAATCCTTGTAATATGTTGATCTTATCTTGTTTCAAAGTTCTGACGTTCTATCAACATTCAAATTCTGTTTAATTCATTTATTCCCAGAATTGTTTAATTCAGAATTGTTTATAGTACTGTGATCTTACTATTATCTCTGAATTTCTCCAAATTCAAATTCTTCTTAATTATTTACCATAAAGTTTTCTCACAAACTTAGTTATAGTAAGTTGGTCTTACTTTATTTTTAAATTTTTTGTATAATTAAGTTCAAAATTCTCTCTCTTTCTCTTTCTTCCATAAAGTTTTGTTCTAAATTATCAGGTTGTAGTAAGAAGTACTTACTCAATTTTAAATTTTTATAATTATATTTCAATTCAAAAGTCTTTCTTTTTCTTTCTTCCATAAAGTTTTTTTTCTTCAAATTATTAGGTTGTAAGTTGTTCTTACATATTTTAGAATTTTTTCAAATAATAAGTTCAAAATTCCTTCTTCTTATAATTCTCCAGAATGTTCTTTTCAAAATATTAGGTTGTAAGATGTACTTACATTATTTTAAAATTTTTAAAAATATTAAAAATTCTTTTTCTTTTAATTCTCCAGAATGTTCTTCTCAAAATATTAGGTTGTAAGATGTACTTACATTATTTTTGAATTTTTTTAAATTTAAATTCTAAATTCCTTTTTCTTATAATTCTCCAGAATGTTCTTCTCAAAATATTAGGTTGTAAGATGTACTTACATTATTTTTAAAATTTTTTAAAATAAAAATTCTAAATTCCTTCTTCTTATAATTCTCCAAAATGTTCTTTTCAAAATATTAGGTTGTAAGATGTACTTACATTATTTTAGAATTTTTTTTTTAATAAAAATTCTAAATTCCTTCTTCTTATAATTCTCCAAAATGTTTTTCTCTAAATATTAGGTTGTAAGATGTACTTACATTTTTCGAATTTTTATAATTAAAAAATTAAAAATTCTAAAACTCACAACTCATTCTTCATAATATTTCTTCATAGCAGCTTGATTGTACACTCCTTTGATTTTTCCTGAAACGATTTCCTTCAACTCATATGTATTGTTATGCTTATCATTTACCACAACTTATGGTCCGGTGTAAAGTAATAGTAGTTTTTTGGTTATGCCTTCTAAGGTGCTAGGCAACTCTCTATTTTTTAGGAGGACTTTTTCACCCTCTTTATATGTTACAATTCGCCCTATTGCCTTCTGGTATTTGGCTTGCCGTTTTCCTGATCTTCTGCTACCTTATTGTAAACCTTCAACTGGTTGAATTTCCTATTGTTGTTCGTTGGAAATTCAATGATTTGTTCAATGTCTCGGGGAGTCGGCTTCTCATACATGGCTGAGTGAGTGGAATTCCTATAGCTGGATGGTGGGCATAATTTAGGAATGTTTCTGTCGCTGCTAGGTACTCTTGCCACTTTTTCTGTTGGTTGTGACAGTACGTGCGCAATATCCTACCCACTTCTCTTAGTACTCTCTCAGCCGGATTGCTACTTGGGTGGTAGACTGATGTCTTATATGTTTTGACCCCAAGTGCTAATAAAGTGTCTCGCCATCTCCTCCCCTTAAACTGTGTACCATGGTCGGTAATAATAGAAAATGGTCTACCGATCTCTGGGATATACAAATCGATAATCACCGCCAAAACCTTTGCTGTTGTTGCCCGATTAACCGGATATAGCTTTATATACTTGGTGTAGTGATCCATTATAATTACCAAGTATTTATATCTGTGTCGACCACCACTACGGGGAAATGGCCCGCAGATATCCAAAAACACTTTTTCCAGTTTTGTGTTGGAAGTTATCGGTATCATGATACCCTCTGTCTTTTCATTGTTTACTTTTGCACATTGGCAGATCTTACAGGACTTGATGTATGTCCTCACCTTGCGGTTGATATTCTTGATCTTACAATTTTCCTCTAGGGCTTGTATCACTTTTAACGCTCCCATGTGACCATACCTGACATGGTAATCGATGATGACCTCCTTTTCGATTTGGTGTGGGATTATCACCTTCCATGTTTCATCGTCTAGGGCGGTTTTTATGAATAAAATTCCCTTATTAAGGTGGTAATATTTAGAAATGGTTTCATCATTGGCTTCCAAGCGACTCACAATGTTTTTCAGCTTAGGATCAGACTGCTGATGGATTCGGATATTTATTAACAAAGCTTGTAAATCGGCTCTGGTCGTGAATATGTTATAAATTTTTACTAAGCTCTCCTTCTCTCCCTCGAAAGTCTGATCTTCCAGATTTATACGTGACAACACATCCGCTACCACGTTCTTCTTTCCTGGAATATATTCCCATTTCAGGTCATATTCTTGTAGGGCGAGTACCCACCTAGCCAATCGGCCGTGACTCAATTTGCACCTACGAAGGAACGTGATGGATTTATGATCAGTTCGTACCGTGACTTGATATCCGAGAATGTACGTCCGGAACTTGCTGCATGCGAACACCACGCTCAACAATTCCTTTTCTGTCACACTGTAGTTCTTTTCGCACTGGTTCAGTGTGCGACTAGCGAAGCTTATTACCAGATGTTGTCCCTCCTCATCTTCCTGGTATAATGTCGTTCCTAAGCTTAGATCGCTAGCGTCACAGTTTAGAAAGAACGGTTTCTTAAAATCTGGGTGACGAAGTATGACACTCTCCAGAAACTTCTCTTTTATCAAGCGGAAAGTAATATCTTGATCTTCACCCCAAGTCCATTTGTTTTTGGCAGATAACTGTGGTTGAAACTTGGCGGTCAACTCGGAATATCGGCTCTGAAACTTCCTGTAATAGTTACAGAGTCCGAGGAAAGATTGCAATTGTTTCCTGTTTCTTGGTTGCGGGAACCTCTGAATTGCCTCCACTTTTTCTGCTGATGGGGTAATACCTCTGTCGTCTAGGTTGAAACCTAAGAATTGTACCTCGCGCGCTATGAACTTGGATTTCTCCAACTTCAGTGTTATGTTGTTCTGCGCTAGTTTGTTTAGTACAAATTCCACTCTGTAACAGTGCTCCTCCCAGGTTCCGGATGTAATTAGTAAATCGTCAACATAGACGGTGGTAAATTGGAGCGCTTCTGGTCCCAAAATCTGGTCCATGCAGGCCACAAATATGGCGACAGAATTGACAAGTCCGAAGGGCAGTCTCTTGAACTGGTAATTGCGCCCTTCGAAAATGAACGCTACGTATTGGCGGCTTTGTGGATGCAGCTCTACCTGCCAATAACCACAGACCGTATCCCAGGTGCTAATAAATCTAGTACCATGAAAACGTTTTAAGATTTCTTCTATTTCACCAGGAGAAGTTCTGTCATTTACAATTGTCTTATTCAACTCACGCGCATCTAAACAGAGCCGGACTTGTCCGTCTTTCTTCGGAACAGCAATAATTGGACTAGTGTAAGGTGATTGACTAATCTCAATTATGTCGTTTTCAATCATCTTGTTTATCTCTGTTCTCACGGCTTCTTTGAGCGACTGCGCTATTGGATATGACCTCCGGTTAAACTCTACGTTTTCTTTAAAACGAAGTTGGCACTGGTAGTTTTTTACCTTCCCTGGTTCATCAGAAAACACCGCCTTGTATTTCTCATATATAGCGATTAGACGATCGGCCAGATGTGTTGGTATCTTCTTGTTATCGCTTCCGCACTGGAAATTCCGTATTTCTTGGATCTTAACTGACCATAAATCCTCTCCTCCATGATTGTATATTATGGGTTTATAAAGAGGGCTGTTTCTAATAACATTTATTTTACGAAGTTGTTGATGTATAGGGCTGGGAAGTATAGTTGTGCCTCCTACCAGATCTGCGGTCCATGTTACTCCGTCTGGGAAAAGTGATACTTTATTTAAATTAAGATCGATTACTGCCGAATATCTACGAAGAATATCGCAACCGACTAAGATGTCAAATGGTAATCCGGTGGCGATTAAAAATTCCATGTCTAAAGCTATATCACGGCTAACGACACTTAAGGAAACTTGCTTCCTAATGGTTTTATTCTGGCGGCCAGTTGCACCTACCAACACAATGTTGTTGACTGGTAACATTGGCAAAGTTTTTCCACATGTACATTGTATTCTCTCCAACTCATTGGAGTTTATTATTGAAATATTAGCTCCTGTGTCTATCATTATTTTAGCGGGAACTCCTTCCACCTCCGCTGTTATATAAATTATCTCATTATTACTGTTGCTGAGACTCTTCTCGTTCTCTTCCAAAAGTTCAGTTCGTATGTCTTTCAAATAATGGTTACTGATAATAGTGATGTTTTTATCATTGTTTGCTTGTTGCAAATCATCCTTTTCTAACCCAGGAAGTATAAGCAGTAACGGGTCATCGTTGTTGATTACTGCCTCCTCTCGTTTAAAGTATTTTGTTCATTGTTTGAGTTATTATTGACCGAGGCATCGTTCGGGAAACTCTGGTTTGTTTCCTGACGTTCTGTACTCTGGTTGATGTTTAACGCCCTGTTCTGTTGTCTGCCAAGATCTTCCAGGCTGGTACTTCGTCTTTCCTGTTCGTATCTTGGGCCGTCTCGTTCCGCACTCCGCCATCTTCGGTCGGCGCCGTGGAAGCTGCTCCTCCTCGGTTGATAATATCTCCTGGGTCCGCGATCTTCTGCTCTTATAAAATTTACCTTAGGACGCGACACTCGGTTATTACTATTGCTATTACTGTTATTACTAAAATTATTATTATAGTAATTTCGGTTAGGTGGGTAAGGTCTGTCACCATTATTGTTGGGATATGGATTTCTCTGACTGTATGGGACATTATTATGTTGGTAAAAATTGTTTCTATTATTTGGGTAAGGGTTATTATTCCTCACTCCGTTAAAATTACCGTTAAACTGGTTATTACGCGGCTGGTTGTTAGGGCCGTCGTAATTACTGGGCTGGTTCCGGTTACTTGCATGGTTATTGCCGTTATTGGGGTAGGTAGTCGGCCTTGCTTCTGGTCTCTCATTTCTCTTTCTGCTCTGCCGATAATACTCTTCGTTCTCGTATCCCTCCAATAACTCGGTCATTCCCTGGATCGTCTTGATCTGACTACCTCTCCGGGCCCTGATAATGTCCTCATCATAGTGATAAGATATCTTATTCACTAAACATTCTTCTGGGATTGCTGGCTCAAGGTGTTTTGCCATACACACCTTCCCCAGGAAATATGCCGTCATACTGCTACCTAATTGTGACCTGTATCTTCCATTACAAATATTGTCACGGATCAAGTTCTGGGTGGTCTCAGACCAGTATTTTGTCTTAAACATTTTCCGGAACTGTTGGTAGTCGGAAATTTCACTCCGGTTGGCCATCCACCAATTATCTGTTATGTCTCGGAAAGACTCGTCGAATATCTCCCTGCTATGGCTCCATTGAGTAATTTTATGCTTGGTCAAATATTCTTCTACCCTGGCCAGGAACTCCATCGGCTTGCGTTTGTATTGCCGGAAGTTGAGCCACTCTCGGTTTTCGTTGACGGACAATCCGGTGAAATGAGTCGGTCTGTTTCTAATCGCTTCCATCTCCTCTCGGCTTTGTCGCACCTGACCGGTGATATTGGCCATGGTCTCTTGTATATCATTACATCGTTCTGTGACCTGGTTGCGTACTTTTCCGAATTCTTCTTGATTTTCCTTCCTCTGTTCTTCTACCTTCCTACGACTATGTTCTTCGATATTTGTGAACTTGATGTTCACCACTTCTTTAAACTCATTCACCTCCTTTTCGGTCTGGTTGCACTTTCCATCAATCTCTCGAATCTGTCGATTGACCATTATATTTTCTTCTTCCATCTTCTTATCCATCGCTTTTTTGTTAACCTTGATTTCCTTATTCATTTCTTCTCGCAACAATTCCATTCTTTCGTCCAGTTTGTCCAAGTTCTCCTGATTTACCTCCCTTAACTCTTCTCTTAGAATTTGATTGTCTTCTCTCAATTCCTCCAATTTCTCCCCCATCTTCTCTTCCAACTTCTTGTTATCTTCTTTCAACTCTTCCTTCAATTGTCGGTTGTTCTTCTCTATCTTCTTCCTGGTTTCATCGATTTTCTGATTGGTATTTTCAATTTTATTAATCAATTCTTCTTTAGTTGACTTGAATTCTTCCTTGAACGATTGGTTGTCTTCCTTCAATTCTTCTAACTTCTTCCCCATCTCTTCTTCCATCTTCTTGCTGTTTTCTTCCATCTTCTTCGTCAGGGACTGGTTGTCTTCCTTTAATTCTTCTAACTTCTTCCCCATCTCTTCTTCCATCTTCTTGCTGTTTTCTTCCATCTTCTTCGTCAGGGACTGGTTGTCTTCCTTCAATTCTTCTAACTTCTTATTTGTTTCTTCCTTGCTGGATTTGATATCTTCTTTCAAGGACTGGTTATCACTCCCCATTTTCTTACTCAAGGATTGATTGTCTTCCTTCAAAGATTTGAATTCCCGTTGGAACATTTCCATCATCATATCCATCCTAATCTCCTCCGTCGTTTTGGATTTTTCCACATGTCTTTCCTGGACATTTACTTCCCCTGTCTGAGTAGGCATCTCAGGTTGTTCCCCTGGTTGTTCATGTTGTTTGGACAACACTGGTGGCAACAAACTTTCCGCGTCTACTGGCGTCGCCTCCTTGTTGTCCATGTCAACTTCTATTTCTTTCTCGGCCTCCGCCGCCCGTTTGTTAGATGTTGCACGTCGTTGCATTTTCCCTTGAATCTCTCTGGCTTTGTAGCTGTTGCCTAGCTCCAACTAGTGATTAAGGATAATGTATTGGCCTTCCAATCGCTAATTAAAGCCCCTAAAGTTGTGCGCCAATTTGTAATAATATAAATAAGATTGATGTGTGAATCTGTAAGAAGTATGGATTCTGATGTAATCGAGCCCCACGTTGGGCGCCAATTTGTAATAATATAATAAAAGATGTTGTAGTAAGAAGTATGGATTCTGATGTAATCGAGCCCCACTGTTTGGACTAGCCAATTTGTAATAAATTAATAAATAAGTTGTAAGTTGTAATGTGTTTAATTGGTGTGATTGGTGTGGCTCTCGACGTCTTACTGGCCTGAAACACTTCCTTAAGTTTCCCAGCTGGTCGAGTCCCAATGGTAGCAAGACCGGTCGAGTAGCGTAAAGTTGATGAAGGAATATATATGTTCAGCTTCGCCGAAAGTTTCAAAACAAAATTTATTGTTTTGAAGGAAATTTAAAAAAAATTATGTTTATTAAAAAAAATAATTAAAAAAAAATTTTAATTTTATTAATTAATTAATTAGGATCAATTAATTAATATAGGGCTGTGAAGTTTTAAACAGTGTAATGCTCTTCTGAAAATTTTTATTAAAGTTTTAGTATATTTTAAATAATCTATCACCACTCATAAGACTGTCTGTAAACCAATCGATACTTGTTTACCTTTTTATTTTTTAGGTTATCTTCACTTACGGGTGGTAAAGTCCTTGTAGATTATCAATTAGAATTATATTATTGGTAATTAGTATTATTGAAGAAATAAAGAACTATTAAGTATTGACAAATATTTATGTTTTTTATTAAGTAATAGCAATATTGACTCTTATCGATTAGTATCGATTCTCAGGATATCGAAAAAAAAATTACAAGTATATGATATAAAAATTAAATAGGGTTCTTTAAACAGCCAGTTATTACCAAAGTCAGAGAAATCGGGCTAATATTTAAAAAGTATAACGTTACAATCAAATTAATAGTTATTAATAAACACAGACATTGAATAATAATTTGTAAATATAATAATTGTTTTCACCCAACAGCTGTTGAACTAAGAGGAGGCACTGGAATTGTCAAAGAAAGATGGCTGCCGTCAAGTCGATCAAAATGTTGCTCGTTCCTCCCGTGTTCCAAATAATGTATTTTCTGGCAATATTTCTGTTCTTGTTTCTGCAAATCTCTTGTTAAATGTTGTGTAGTGATTGGTGTACTGTTTCTGAGTTGTATTTAGTGTATCCGTATAATTATTAGTTCAAACACTTTCTCCGATTCCGTCACTAATTTGAGTTAATGTATTCTACAGTTTTCTAGTGTTTTGTGGTGTTTTTCGGAGTAGATTTATATTGTTCTGTGTTATGGAGTGTTACTTGATTGTTTCTGTTATAATATGATAGTTTTAGAAGTATTTTACAAGTCACTCGCGATTTCACAATAACGCACTATACACTCGCTTTGTATGACTATTATAGGTTAGGTTATCCACGTTATCAAACGTATGTCATGTTAACCGTTCAAAAACCAATAATTAACTAACTGTTTCCTTCAGTTTCAATTAAACTCTTAGCCCATATAATATTATCCTTAACATTGTTCAAATATTTTTCACATCCTGTGTACACTTTTACATTTTCACTATATGAATGCCTAAACTTTCGTTATTTGTCAATTTTATTCACTAGATGTTATTTAGATTAATCTTTCAGTTCATTCAGCTTAATTTCAGATTAATTAATGCCGTTTTATGGTGTTTTCTGTCCAAAAATAGTAATTTTATTTTCAGTTTGGTATACTCTGATAAGTCAAAACATTTCCAAAATTTACTTCCTGTTATAATGTAAATTCAGCCATTTTATCAGTTATATTTAATATTAATAATCCTATATTGTATTAAAAGGTTCCTATTCCCTTATTTTCTGGTAATTAATTGAATTAGTTGTATTCTGAAACATTATTCTGAAATATATGACTGCCATGTCCAAATTTCTGAGTTTAGTCATTTTCATTTTTATTTATAATTCTGAATATAATTTATTAAAATCTTTCTTAATGGTATGTGCAATTATATGGCTTGATCTCAAGTTTATTTTGTCTAAACCCTTTTTGTTTATTTGCATTTAAATGAGCAATTTCTCTGTTTTGATGAAGTTTGGTTTCCATTCTTTTGGCCTATGATTTTTTAACAATTTTTCTTACAAAATATTTTACAAACAATATATGATGTGTAATACCCTCTCTGACTTTTACATATAGTATTATACATTAAACATGTTTTCAAATTGCACAAAAACAATTAGTATTGGTTACAATACAAATAATAGTTAAACAGAATAAAGAATATTTTTTTTAAATAAATGGTTGTCTTCAAATCAGACATTTTGCAACAAAATTCCCATTTCCAACATGGAAACATGGTTTACAAAAAAGGTTTTTTACTAACTAACATCTTAATTACCCTCTACTATTTACAAGTGGTAACTATTTTTATGGTTCTGATGTTAGTTGTTTCAGACCCAAACAAATGGCCTTATATCTAAAACATTTTTAAACATTCTTATACTATATACATAAAAACCTTATATTTATATTCTTATTTCTAACTGTTATTATAAATAGGATTCTACAGTTTTTATACCGTCTTTTATACATTGTCTTTGGGGAATTGCACCCTGTCATTAACAAATAAATAGTATGAACCGTTCAAAAAGCACTATGAAATCTGTTTTTCTTTTTTCATGTAAAACAAAATGTTATTTTAAACAGATTCATGTCTTATGAACAACATATTGTCACAGTACACATTTTAAGTCATTGAAAAATGCATATTTCATTGCATCCAATGTTTGTGATTGCCAAGAATGAAACACAAGGTTCATTTTTTATAATACCCAAAACTATCACTGGTTCACTTTGCACTTATATATTATGTTAATGCTAAATGGTCGTATAGTCTTATTAACATAATAAATTGGTTAGCGTTTTTTCAATGGAGATTTGTTCCATGGGTACTATATTATTGTTTCATCTTAGTTCACAGGCAACTTTTACTTTATACACTTCTCTCTCTTAAATTTATATACATGTGGTTTTTATTTCGTTATACTTTTGTTTTTAGATATTTATTTTGGGGATATAGGGATTTGGGTGTCTTTTATAAGAGCATGACATCTTCTTCAGGATGTTGCCTTCTTCTTCTTTCATCAGTCTTCTTTTCTCCTGCCTTCTGGGACTGGTATCTTCTCCATCTTCTTCTTGATGCCATCAGGTTTCTTGGGATCTTCTCCATCTTCTTCTTTATTACAGAAATACACAACCTGTATTGGTTGATCTTGGCTTATTTTAGGGTTTCTATTCTATTTATTCTCCCTCGTTGTGGGTTTGGTCATATTCTGTACTGCTTTGTTATTTACTATTTTACCTTCCTGGGTTATACCTTGAAAACCTTTGGTTATGAGACTGGTCTTGGATGACTCATCACTAGTAACTCCTTTTATTTGAACTTGTATTTTCTTTATAATAATGATTTCTTTCCACAGTTGCTATGAATTAATTTATTTATATTAAACTTAATGCTTTCTTCCAAATTTAAATATTATAACTTTATTATTCTAATGATCAATTGCCATTCAATATTATGCATACATCTGTCACGCTACACCATTTACCATTTACCGTGCACATATGTTTCTTTTGATTCTTCCTGCTCATCCGGTATCCATTTTAGGTACTTTTCTTGTTTTAAGTATATTATCTAAATCATCCTAACCTTTCTTTGACTCTTTTCTTTTGACTTTCTACTCCTAGCGTTACACTTTGATGCAGAAAAAAAATTTGAGACACATAAGCGTGGATCGTAGGCTGTGGTCTAAAACCATTAAGACGAATAAGAATGCCCAAGTAGCGATTAATGAAGACGTTGCAAGATAGAGGGGAAAAATTACGTCATCATTTTCAAGAATTAAACCAACGATGACTTGTTCCAGTCTCAAATAGGCAAAGATGAGACCTGGTCACTCCAGCGCTTCCTCGGACATCCCACACCTCTCCGTCCAATCGGCTTATAGTTCCATAGTTGTTTGGGGATGCGGCAGTCATCCATTCGGCAAAGATGTTCCCACCAATTCAGCCGATACTGGGTGATCCTGTCGAGTATACTTATAATATTCAGTTCCTGCCGTATATCTGTGTTTCTTCTATGATCATGGAGAGTATACCCTGCCACGTGCCTGAGAAATCTCATTTCAGCCGCTTGGATGCGACTGACCTGACCGGTCTTTCGTTAAAGTCCAATTCTCAGACGCATAAAGGAAGAGCCATCACGTTGTAGAATTTTAGGCGTGTTTTCTTACTTGCTGATTTAAGGGTTCGCTTGATGGTCCCCCACATGAGGTTGAAGTTATGTAACTTATTCACCACGTCGTTGCTTGCATTATAAGACACACTGTAGCCCAGGCATTCAAAGTTGCTAACTTGTTGCAGGACAGTAGTATCTATAAAAATTCTTGACCGTATGGGATCAGTTCCACGAAAAGCCATCACTTGGTCTTAAGTGTGCATATTTGCAAAAAATATTTTGTGTTCTTGCACTGATATTTTCATAGGAAAATAGAACTCTGAACTTCATAAAAGGAAATCAGGCTGAGACTAATTCAACTTTGGCAGTCAAACAGTCTGTGCTGTTTAATTTATTGCAGTAGTTTTCTTCATGCATAGACTTCCCGTCCATGTAACATGCTTAACAAAAACAATCGTATAGGTTACGGCTCTCGCATTTCCATCAAAAACAACCTGGTTGTTGGTTCCAGTTAAAAATGTTATAGTTGGTTTTCAATTACTTCTCGGGCCCGTTATCAAATAACTGAGTTACTATCAACAGTTAGTTATAAGTAATAATTTGAACCATTTTGGCGTATGTAATCACGTGAGTTTAATGGCGCTAATCCTCGGGAAATGTTTTTAATCATTCAAGGTCGTCTAGCGTGTATATAAAAATGCGTTCAGAATTTACTAAAAAAAGTACGGAAGGACAACATGAAGCGCATCATTTCACTACTGCTAGTTCTGGTAAAAGTTATGATCGTCACCGTATCGTCTGAGGATTGTGCTAAGATGGGTGAATTGGTACGTATGATCTTACAATAATCGCTACTTACAACTTGAACTTATCCTTGTCTTTCTTTTATTCTACTTTTTTGTCATCAAAATCGTCGTCGTCATCATCATCATCATCATCGTCGTCGTCGTAGTAGTAGTTATCATCACTATCACATTCTTCTTCTTCTTCTTTTATTCTTCTTCCTCATCTTCCTCCTGCTCCTCTTTCACTCCTTCTTTCTCTGCTCGTTTTCATTGTTTATCCCCTCCGCCTCCTTCTTTCTACTTTTCTGCTTTCCCTCTTCCTCTTACTCCTCCTCCTCCTCCTCCTCATCCTCCTCCTCCTCCTCCTCCTCCGCCACCTCGTCATCCTTCTCGTCCTTCTTCTTTCTATTTTTCTAATTTCCTTCCTTTTCTTACCCTCTCCTTCTCCCCTTCCGCCCCTCTTTCTACTCCCACTCCTCCTTCTCCTCATCATTTCTTTCCCTCCCTCTTTTGCTGTGTTTCTGCTCTTTCCTTTTACTAATTATTTTAATATTTTTCTTCTCATCTTCTCTTTTTCTCTTCTTCTGTTCTTCTCTTTCTGCTACCTCTTCTTTTCCTTCTCCTTATTCTTTTTCCCTCCTCGTAAAACTCCTTTAGTCCTTCTACTTCCTACTTATCTTCTGTTTCTCACTTCTTCTTCTTCTTCTTCTTCTTCTTCTTCTTCTTCTTCTTCTTCTTCTTCTCTGTCTCCTCTTCTTTCTCATCCTCTTCCTTCTTCTTTTTCCTCTCACTTTTCCGTTATATTGACTATACATTAAATGTATGTGCTGTTAATCTGTCTATAAAATTTTGTCTTATCCCATTTTGAAGTACTTGCCCGTTGTTTCTTTGCCCACCTAAATTCCTTCTCCTTCCTGTTTTGTATCTGACAGGTAGTTTAGAGAACATCTCACCATTACTCATTAACCCGTAATACACTGTTCACTTTGTCTGTAACTTTTTTCGACAATTGATGATATATCGCGAGTGTGTCGGTTTCTGTCAGCTCTCATGAATCCTTCCAAGCGTCGAATAGGAAATCCATAATTGGCTGCACCAGTTACAGGACATAAAATTGAGCAGGCAAAATTATTTTATCTAAACAAAGACAAACACTAAATACTAGTTAATCGTTTTTCTAACAGTAAATTTTATTTGTATAGAATGTTGTCGGGATGTTTATATTATTGGCAAAAGTAATTACTGCAAAGTTTCACAGTGAAGTAATAAAGTTCCTCTTTTTTTACAGTGCATGACCAAACATTGCTGCGGCGGCTTGCTGTGTCCTGGCATAGAGATATGCGTTCCAATAAATTGAACAGGTGTTGGAGCCACGGTCTCAACCCTTCCGTCAATTGAACAACAATGTTCTGAATAATAATGGCATTACTACCCACCTTATGTCAAATTAAATAATATTATCTCATGGCTATATCTCCTCCTCCTTCATTTCTTCTTCTTCCTACTCGTAAAATTCTTTCAGTCCTTTTACTTCCATCTTATCTTCTTCTTCTTCTTCTTCTTCTTCTTCTTCTTCTTCTTCTTCTTCTTCTTCTTCTTCTTCTTCTTCTTCCTCCTCCTTCTTCTTATTTTTCCTCTCACTCGTCGGTGCATTGTCTATACTTTTGTCTTATCCAGTTTTCAAATACCTGTCCGTTATATCTTTGGCTGTCCTAAATCCCTTCTCCTTTCTGCTTTGTATCTGACAGCTCGTTTCCAGAATATTTCATCATTACACATCATCAATACCCCGAAATACGCTGTCCACTTTGTCTGTGATTTTTTCGATAATTCATGATATATCTTAAGTGTGTTAGTTTCTGTCAACTCTCACGCATCTTTCCAAGCGTCATAGGTAATCCATAATTGGCTCTACCAGTTACAACACATGAAACTGAGCAAACATGACTATTTTGTGTAAACAATGACAAACACTAAACATTTTTTAGTTGTTTTCTAACAGAAAATACTGTTTTTTGTGTAGAAAGTTGTCGAGATGTTTATATTATTGAGAAAAGTAATTATGCTACAAAGTTTCACACAGTAAAGTGAAAACATTTCTCTTTGTTTCACAGTGCATGTCCAAGCGTTGTTGCAGCGGTCTGATGTGTCCTGGCATAGAGATATGCTTATAAAGTGAAGAGGTGTTGGAGCCACGATCTCATCAGTTGAACAACTTCATTCTGATTAATAATTTTATGTATCTTATGTCGAATAAAATAATATTTTTCATGATCATGTGTTTGAATAAAATTTTAGCTTCTAGTGATAAACATTTTCGTAAATTTTGTTGTATTGAAATAAATAGTAAATTTTAAATTTATTAGTGTTGACGCATCCTGTACAGTAATTTGGACATTCAGTTGAAAACTCAATGGTGACAACTCAATGTATTCCTTGCGGCGTGTCTCGGATGCTGGACGCGCTAAATACATTTGCTCCTCAATGTTCTGTTTTAGAATTAAATTGAACAAAAATAAATATCTCAAAAATTAATTTTCACACTTCAATTTTTTATTTGTTTTTTTTTTTTGAAATTTTTAAAATAAAACAGTTAATAGATCTACTATTTAACGTTTCTCTTTAAATTTAAAACAATGAAAACTAATTGAACGTTTTCCTGTTCTATTCTTAAAAGCAGCTAATAACACACGCTTTAAAAATTAGGTTTTAAAATTATATTGTCTAAAAAGAATAATGCGCAATTTTTTAAACTACTTCACACAAAACTCAATTTATCCTGTTCTATTCTGGAAGGAAGTTAATAACACATGTTTTAAAAATTACGTTTTTAAATTCTTTTTTCTAAAAGAGGAAACGCTTAATTTTTCAACGTCTTGGCACAAAACTCGAATTAAAAACAAACCATGCCTGCAAAAATGATGACAAAGCATTATTACGTTGCAACTAAGAACAACATTTATCGAATTCTGAATATTACAATATTGTTCATTTGGGGAAAACCCGATTTCATAATCGTCATTAAGTTGTTTAAACAAGTTTATACAAATAATTTTTCTTTGCACTGAGTAGTAGGATGAACTTAGCTTTTGAATGTTATTGACATATCAATTTCTAATCAGAATGATCACTGTTGCACACCACTATATAAAAATTATCCCAATTAGCGCTTTCAAGCTTCACAGCCAATCGTCAGTTTTTTTTTTATTGGGATAATTTTTATATAGTGGTGTGCAACAGTGATCATTCTGATTGTGATTTCAACCACTAACACAAATTTCTTCATTAAATATCAATTTTGGTTTACTAATCGATATTTAGAGGAACCGTTCGTTATGCTTTTCAGTTTATATTGTTACCATTTTTTATCGATTCTTTAAATCTAGAGAGGGCAAAGTTAGCAAGTTCTCTAGTATTTAACGTACTAGACAAAGATAAAGACAACGGTCTCAATTGACTGTGCAAATGACTATAGTTTCCACGATTGGCTATTCAAGCAACTGTAATCCTGTATTTTTCATCTCGCCGACAGTAATACAAGAAACATTAGGAAGTGGCATGGGAAACTGTGAAGTCTACGGTCCGTGTAGACACGTGTGACGTCATGATCAGCTGTTCGTGACGTAGGTCAAGAGGGCAGCTGTTCGTGACGTCATCCCCTCCTCCACTCCCCTCGTCGATCGGTGGCTCAGTATCCTCTCCAACACACCACTTTTATGGTCCGTGTAGAGGTCTATCAAGTATGTAAAGCACACTTCTAGAAAATTGTTGGGACATGAACTCTTATTTAGGCAGTTTTATGAGAACAGCAAAATAATTACCTACACACCAGAATATTTTTATAATTTACATCAGTAGTATGAAGAGTGTTCGCAACAGACGTTGTCAAACTTCAGGAAATGATTCTACACATGAAACTGAAACAAAAATGACCACTGAACAAACATGTGCCCGAAAATGCTTCGTTTCCATTTGTAGGTTTCTATGATTTTTTTCTGAATTGGTGACAAAAACATGATAAGATGTGGAAATGGAGTTTGATATAAAAAGTACGTTTACCATTTTCTACAAGTGCTAAGCAGAGCACACTGTTATCTTAAAAAATACAGGTAAGTCAAATTTAAACAATTTAAATAACAATGAATTTATGTTAAAACTGTGACGTATTATAATACATTTTAAACAAATTATTCTGTTTAATTGTCCTGTAAATTGTAGCTAATTAACGTTTATGCACCTACCTAATATCTGTAATTAACTGTAATTTATAATTATTTCGTTTTTTTAAGTTCTTATCAGTTTTACGATAAAACCAGTTGCTTAGTTACTATTTTTACTTCTTCTGCTTAACAAGACGTGTTTAACTGGTCAAAATAAAATCATGGAATAGTCTGAAATTGTTACAACCTGATGAAAATCTCAATTGTTTCCATAAGGAGAAATAGACGGTTAATGTTTCTTGAGTTGTCGCCAAAGGCTTCTCGAAAGTAGGTTGGAATTCGATGACTGCTTCCTGTTATGTAAACAGGAGGCAATCAACCAATTAGTGATGAGAATGTGATTGGAATTAAGGAAATAATTACTTCATGTCAATTGCAGTGGCGTAACTAGGATCTGCGTCTGGAAGGATATTCTAAAGGGGGGATGAGACTAACTGGAAGGCTGGACTCCCCATTTTCCTCAGCACAAATGGGAAATTCAGGATTTACCACAAGTACGTTTACAAATCTATTTTGTAGATTCTTTGTCGTATTAAAATTTTTTGGTAAACCAACGTAAAGTGGGGGGTTGAAAAATTATGGAAAAGCGCTGGTTTCAAAACACTCTACCTTAATTAATTGTTATTTAAAATAAATATTTATGAATCTCATGTAATTAAGAATCAGTTGAATCCTAAACGTTAATTCTTAATAATTTTTGTTGAAACGAGCCTTTTTGAACATACTGTGAAAACCCCAGTTTTATTCATTCTTTGCATTTTGATTTACGAAGTTATCCCTGCCCTGGAATGTCTTAAGCAACTTACTGTGTTAAACTACTATAACAACACTACACATTGTTTAATATAAATAGATTTTGGTAACCACACGTTCTTGGCGACAATACTTATACAACAACACACAGGTTGCAAATTTATTTGTGTTTCAGGAGCCCCACGCCTTTGGATCGCCAATATTTTATAACACTACAATTTACAAATTTAAATGTAATTTAATTTGTGGAGTGCCAAAATTTATATAACATTACTGGTAAAGTGTACCAATTAATGGAGTTTGAGTGTAATGGTAATAAGAGTAGTCATTGATTTAATTGTAACGAGTTTTCATAATTTTATTTATAAACCACAAGCGTGTTTAAAAATCTCAACTACTTCGCCATAAATATTCATTATTGTTCGCTTGAAACGTTCAAATGTTGCCGTACATTAAAATTAAATAAATCTTATATTCTACAGTAACAAAGTTATATTATAAATACTTATTTGTCAATATTAAAACTCGACTGCTCAGTCTGACAGTGTGCTTTACTGCATTTTCCATTTTTTTTAATTGTTATTTTTTTTATATAACTTTTAACTACGTTAATTTATATATTGCATACTTAGTAATGATTGATTGCTTTACAAACTTTAAAATAAAATTGAAATTGACTAAATTAATTGTTAAAGATCAAAGAAAATATTTTAATAAATTTAAATCAAATTCTCTGAACCTCTTTATCTACATTTTACACATTTTACATAAAACTTTTATTCATGTTTAAATTTCAAAATGTCTTTTAAATTTCTTTGGTCTCTCATTTAAAATTTATAAATGGATTATCTGTCACCTCGATTTTGTAGCTCATACTCATGCCCTTCGTTGATCCGTATGTCCTCTTCTGATCGGAGTTCCCTGCACGTCTCCAGGTTCCACTCGTCGTCCTCCAGTTACTCGTCTATCATGGTCCCATCTGGTTGATGTAGGATAGTGTGAGAGGTTGCTCTGCACCAGCTGCTGTCGTTCTAGCAGACGCCTCTATTGTTCAGCATAGCGTTCCTCTACTATTAAAGATTCTGTAATTCGAATCATTTGTTACGCAATACGGAACGTTCTCGTATAATGGAGAACGTTGTTCTACTTGTATCTCGGCTATTCCAGCAGCGTTCAAGGCCGCATCAAGTATGCTCTACAGCATTGGTAAATAAAGTGGGGTCCGCTGACACTTTTAGTAAAAAAAATTAATATACCGTAAATTTCTCCGATTTGTTATGGTCTAAAATCTAAATTTTAGAATCTTAAAACAACTAGTAGAAGATTCCACTATATTTTATTTTTCGCTTAAACTAATTGTAATTTTAAAAGTAATTTCAAACTAAAGCTTCAATAATGTCTTTAAATCATGTCGTTTAGTAGATCTGTTTGCAGCCGAACTGACTAGAGCGCCGCATCAACCCAGAACTGATCGCGCTGTTTTAGTCCACGTATAAGATATGTATCTCACGTATAAGTACTCTATCTCGCGTATAAGATCTGTATCTCGCGTATAAGCACTGTATCTCGCGTATAAGCGCTGTATCTCGCGTACAAGATCTGTATCTCGCGTATAAGCACTGTATCTCGCGTATAAGCACTGTATCTAAACAAAACGTTCTTCCTGTATAATATGTGAAGAAATGGGGAGTGGCCACAAGCAATTGTTGATCTACTGCGAAGTACGATGGCTTTTGCGTGGAAGGCTATTGGAACAGATTATTTAAAGTGAGTGATGAAGTAAAGCTTTTCTTATTCATTTCTAACTTCGATCTTAAAGAAGGTTTCATGACTTTGACTGGATTTTAAAGCTATCATATCTTGCTGATATTTTCAGTCATCTGAATGGACTCACTTTGAGCCAGCAGGGATCCTAGCATCACTATTTTCCAGTTTCGAGACAAAACCGAGAGGATGGTAAAAACAATTGAAGCTGTGGATTTAGAGACTAGACTCTAAAATCTTCGGTAAATTCCCTTCCATGGCAGATTTCGATCAGATGTTAGTAGAAAATGTTTCAAAGGTGATCCTCAACGTTATTAAGTCTCAATTGGAGCAACTGCACTTGCAGCTAAGGGAATATTTCCCAGAGACGGATAATAGTGACATGTGGGTAAGGAATACATTTGTTGATGGGCTGTCAACTAATCTCTCTCTTACACTACAAGAAGAAGATTCAGTTGAACTTTCAACTGATAGTTCATTAAAATTACAGTTTTCGTAATTACAGCTAGCTGACTTCTGTTTATATGTAAAGACTGAATATCATGAACTCTCAAAAATCTTTGAAGTATTTCATTGTGTTTCCCACCTACTTATTTATGTAAAACCGCATTCTCCCAGCTCACGTACTTGAAGTCAAAGTTAAATATTAACTTGATGTCGAGAATGACTTAATATTGAAATTATCAGACACTAAACCCAATATTGCAGAGGTAATTGTTCAAAATCAGCTTTATTGTTCAAACAAAAACCATATTTAATATCAGTAATATTATAATTTTGCAAGTTACAAGAATTTTCATTTTAACACATTTTAATTAAAATATAATAATTTCTATCATATTTACTGTTTGTTTTATTTCAGAACTCAGACGGGATCCGTGAAATTTTTAATTTTGGGAGTTCCGCGGAACCACTGCTCTACTGTTTTCTACGAGTGGCTGTTGATACACATTATGGATTATTCTAGAACACTTGTGCTACCTATTTAAACAACAGCAGCTGGCTTTGTCAATCAGTTTATACCAGGCGGTTTATCAAGTGCTTGTGTGTTATATTTAGTACGGAATTCTTTATAGTTGTTGACATTATTATTGCGTGTGAACAGATTTAAGTCGAATTAATGTACGAGTTGCTAACTAATTGTTATTTGTGATTAATTAACGCTGGTTATTAGTAACTTCATTTGTGTCTGTATTTTGTTTCCCACTGAACCGTGCGACGGTCGGTGAGACCGCGGTAACACATTGTATCGTAATTAGCTATTTGAAGTTGTGCGTGAAGGTTGACATGAAATGATTTGTACATTATTGTCCGTCTGCACAAAAGGAAAAACGCTCAAAGTTAAACTTTTTGCAGATCCAGAGACGGTGAGACCAGGGGCGTAACTGGAGGGGGGTCTCAAGGGGGGTATGAGACTAGCTTTTGGGGTGGTGTGAGACTACTTTTGAGGGTTGAACTTCTTTTTTTTGTCAGGAAAAATGAGAAATTTAGGAGTTTTTCCATATAGACTTATATAAATTATTTCGTCTCAGAGTTTTTGAGTAAACAGACTTGAAGTATATTGCAAATAGGCCTACGTATGATATTTATACAATAGCTGAACAATTGTCATTATTAAGAAAGAAAAAATTAATTTTACTTTTTTTTACACAAACAGGTCTGCCGCGCGGACGACGGGAATATCATTTCCTTTTCTTCTCCTGCCAGAAGGCTTTCATTCGCACACTATGCGCCGCCTTCCTTTCCACTGTCCACCCCTTTATCGTCTTCCTCTCATCGCAGAGAATCTAAAATTTTTGAATTTTGTTTCTGTATGTATTTCTATCAACACAGTCGTTCAAAGAGATACCCAGTTTTATCATTTGCTGCTTGAGTTGTTTGGTGTATTCGTTCAAACTGGAATGTTGTTGCCAAGTATATTTGAAAATTTGTTTATTTAATCTGGACCGATTCATCTGAACCATATGTCGAAGGAATCTCAGTCTCTTCCTTCGGGAAGCCGTTCCCAGATCTTCCAGATCCCTGTACAGCTCTTCTTTGGGTCAGTGCCTGTACTCGTTAGATTTTAAGATGTTGAATTTTGAAAGCAAATTGTTTCCAGTACATAGATGATCACCGGCCTGATCAAAGTGCTGTAATGGCGGACTTTCGCACATCTGTAAAGGTTTTCCTTTCCGTACAGTTCCTTTACTTTACGGTTAGATTAAAGGCCTTTGTTAAATCCAGTTTCCTTATCTTAAAGGACTCTTTGTCTGAGGAGTTTCGGGATGTGTTTTCCCCAAGATATTTAAAATTATTAGTATATTTTATTACTCCATACGTAGTGTCCAGGCTTGTTTTCGGGAATGTGAATAGAGTGGTCATAATTTCTGTTTTAGCAAAGGAGATTTGGAAGCCAGTTTTCTTCTCCGCTGTCTTTTTGAGATCTTTTACTTGTTTTCTTGCTTCTTCTTCTGAGTGGGGGAAGATGGCAAGATCATCCGCTTAAGCTAAACAGCTTAATTCTACGCCTTTGGATTTTTTACCTAATCTAACCCTTGTGGAATTGACTTTATGAATGGTTTTCATGACTTCATCTAGAACACAGTTATGGAGAATAGGGAAGGATCCACTGCCCTTGACGTACGCCAATGTGGATTGGGAAGGAACTCAGTATTGGGAATTAAGTTTTCTTAGGAGATTCTTGCAGACACTTAAAGAGGGTCTCTCGATGCACTGAATATCAATGAGTATCAGGGCCTTCTAAAAATCAATTAAGGATATGAAGAGAGAGATATGTTTTGAAGGAAATGTCTTATGATCAATTTCAACGTGAGAATCTGTTCCGGGCACGATCTGCCTTTTCTGAAGCCACCTTGATATTCACCATCGTGTCTATTGAGGAGGAGCTTAGAGAAGATCTTGTAAGTTGTAATAGGAGATGTCTAACATTATTTTTTAATTTAAAAATAATGTAATTCCTTTATATCTACAATTATCTCTTCGCCTTATTTTAACACACGCGACTGGCTTATAGGCCCCTACATTACATAGGCACATATTTCCATATTTATTTTCTGCACCACTGTAGGCAGTGGAATAACAGTTAGTAGTTACAACACTTAGTAGTTAGGCCTATTCTATACTAATTATATATTATTATGTTTGTTACTAATCTTCATATCAGTACTGTGTGACTGCAACAAACCTATTAGCATATCCATACACGGTTACACACGCGCGCGCGCACACGCATAGGCTTACTCATATCTGTATACATATGTATATGTACAGATGTGTTTATGGAAATATGGCAATTCATATTGATGATATAGAAAGGTCAACTATTAATTCATATCATTAATAAGTTATTATTTAAAAATCATGCGTGATACACGAAGTAACTATTATCTACGATTCATTTTTAAAACATAACTTATATAGTATTCCAAGAGGCTAGCAACATTTGAAAGTCATTAGCGTTTGGTGGCTCCAATCAATATAAAAGTCACTGAACGGTAGTCAGTAGCTATCAAACAACAGCTGTCAACATGACGTACATTATCGTGGCGTAGTATCGATGACAGTGATTATGGCAGTCGTCACTGTTTCCGGTTGCGGTCAGGACTCGTGTCTGCGACGTGGCCAAGACGTAAGTGATCAGGGGACTCGACCCCTTCCTGCAGATGTATTAAAAGTTTCAGAAAAATTTTATAAATACCTTAAAATATGCCTATTTATAAATTATTACTCTTCCCTCTTCCCTCTTCAAGGATTAGGTTATATAAACCTGTTCTGGCACCCATCTCATCGTCGGACGACCCATATCCCTTCTACCAATGGCTTTATAGTTCAGTGCCGCTTTCGGCAATCGATCCTCTGTCATCCTTTGCAGATGATCCCACCATTTTCTTCTGTAAATTGCAATAATTTCATTTATGTCCTATTCTTCGAATTCTGCTCTGATATGTTGACTCCTTATTCTATCTTGCAAAGTATAATTTAAAGTATTTCAAAGAAACTGCATTTCAGCACTCAGAATCTTGCCGCTTTCCTTCTTTGTCATGACCCATGCCTCAATTGCATAAATCAACGTGGGTATTGCAATTATCTTATAACATTTAATCCTTGTGCTGAGTCTTGTTGTATTTCTAAGAGGTCTATGAATCGTACCACAAATATTCCTAAGTTTTAATTACAAGATTGTTTCTATTTGTAATATTTCAATTTCAATATTTCTATGTTTCAATTTACAAGAATTGGCAAGAGAGTACTCACTGACAATTTTAGTAAATAAGACCAAAACCATGGCCTTTAAAGGTAAATATCCAGTGAGGATTAGGATAATTATAAACAACAGCACTTTAGAACAAGTGAGCCGTTGCAGTATCTCGGCTGTGCAGTAAGATATGAATCTCAATATGATACAAGTGAGAAGATATAAATTATTGTGTGTGTTAAAATAAGGCTTAAAATAATTGTATTAATAGAAGGATTTCTGTTATTTGTACAGTACCAAACTAAAGTTATAGATTTCTTAATAATAAAAATCACTTAAGGTTTGGTAAATAACGTACACATTTTTTACCCTGAAACTTATACTTATACTTATACTTTCATCTTCCTCACGCAATTCACCCCCCCCCCAAACCTCATAGTCGTATACCTGTAATACAAGTTGTCCCAAGAGGTACGGGACACCCTTCAGAAATGCGTTCTGCAGACTGAAATAAAGAACAAATTTTACACAAACATAGGTTTGAAAACGCTTCGTTTTCGATTTTGGCTTGCAAAAACGCTTCACCATGATTTCTGCTCTCATAGTAAACTTGATAGTTTCATGTGGATTATGGTCTGAAAAATTGAAAAATAGTGTCCCAGAACTGTGTCTTGAATAGTTCTATAGAAACGTTTCGTAAATCTAAAAAAACTAATGTCAAAAAGCACACTTTTTTTAGGCTTGATGTGAAGAATTTACTTGTTTAAATTTCCAATAAGCAAATGTAAATTTATTGTTATTTTGGAGTGTTAGTGGTCTCAAATATTTCTACTAGTAATTTTATACAAACCACTATGTTGCCTTTGGTATTGACGAGCGCTTTCGGCAGTCAAGCCATCTTCAGGTAGTTAACGACGAATTCATTATACGCTAGGCATTTTATACTAGAAGGACATAAATTCATAAGCCCAGTCGTAAATTATAAGATAGTAAAAGTGATGAATAAAGAAAGAGAAGGGAAATTAAAGGAAGAAGTGGAAATACTAAAATAAGAAATAAAGATGAAAAACGACTAATGAAAATAAAAGCCACATTTGAAAATGAAGAAATATTTAGCAGATTATTAGACAACAAAAAAGAGTAGGTTAACGTAAATTGTAACGGCTACAAAATTGGTAATTTAAGGCAATCCACTATGGGTGGAGTTAAGTAAGACGTTGCTTCGCCAGGGGGCGGGGCTAGATATGTCCGGTAAAACGGTATATGAGAAGTGAACGGTTTGATATATCTCTGTTGGTAAATGACCTGAAGATGGCTTGACTGCCGAAAGCGCTCGTCAATACCAAAGACAACATAGTGGTTTGTATAAAATTACTAGTAGAAATGTAAATTTGTAACACAATTTATAAAGTACTTAATTCCTAATCTCCTACTGAGATGTTTTCATTGTTCATAACTTAAGGTACCATACATAAATATGAATTATAATATAGTTTCAATTACTCACAGTTGATCGATTTCGGTCATAGACCATCGTCAGGACTGGTCACTCGCGGTCACTATATTGTAAAACGAATTCGTAAACATTTTTGTCCAGTTTTCGAGAAACTCTGGACACAAACGTACGTTCCACGATAATCAGTGTTTATGAATTGGTTTTTTGTAAATAGTAACTGTTTTAAAATATTGTGACCACGAGTGCACAGTGTGTGTCCTGACGATGGTCTATGACCGAAATCGATCGATTATCAGTAATTAAAACTTTATTTTAAATTATACGAGTATGTATGGTATCTTTAGGCTATGAACAATACCACAATACCATAATACCACAATACCACAATAGAAGATTGAGATTATAGGTAAAATTAGTCCAGCGCTTCCTCGGACGTCCCACACCTCTCCATCCCTTCGGCTTATAGTTCCATAGTTTTTTTTGTAATGCAGCAATCATCGATTCGGTAAAGACGTTCCCACCAATTCAGCCGATAGTGGACAATCCTGTCGAGTATAATCATAATATTCATTTCCTGCCGTATATTTGTGTTTCTTCTATGATCATGGAGAGTATACCCTGCCACGTGCTTGATAAATCTCATTTCAGCCGCTTGGATACGACTGGCCTGGTCTTTCTCTAAAGTCCAATTCTCAGACCGATAAGGAAGTGTGGGAAGGCCATCACCTTGTTGAATCTTAGGCGTGTTTCTTTACTTACCGACTTAAGAGTTCGCTTGATGGTCCCGCACATAAAGTTGAACTTATGCAACTTATTCACAACGTCGTTGTTGTGTTATAAATTATTTTTATTTCTTCTAATTACTTATTGAAATGTTACACTAAAAAATTAGTTTTCATAATTGGCGCCTTATAAAATTTAAAACGTGAAGAACCAACATTTCTTCCTCATTGTGTGTGACCGGTCACCTCCAGCTCCTCTTATCCTGACCTAATCTCTTAATATCCGTACCACTTCACAACAGCCTACGTCTTCTTCAATCTCCTCATGTAGTTCAGTCTCTCCTTTCCCATCAGTGCTTCTAAAGGTGCACACAAACACACTATCAGTTTTACTGCGCAGTTTTTCACTTGCGACGTCATGTCTGAGCAATAAACTGTGTGAACTACGCAGTTTAGCCAAGTGTTTACGCAGTTTTCAGGTTATGTTACTGGACCCTCTTTTGCAACGATAAACTACACAGTTCACTCAGTTAAACGTACAGTTGACTCAGTTGACACGTGGTTGACACTCGGCTATCGCCGTAGCCTCATCAAATTTTTTAAGACAAAAAAACAAAAATTCGAATTTTAGGTCGATTTGCAGTCAAGGACGCAGGAAAAGGAGACCTTAAGACCTAGACCCTCTTCAACAAATTTACTATTCAATTAAAAAAGTAAAATTTTTTCAATTTACTTTGAGATTAGCCCTAAATATTACTTACAATAAACAATAACAATTAATTCTGTGTTAATAATTAGTTACTTGTCATGTGTCAATAATTAGTTTACAATTAGTTACAAATGTTAGATGACTTGAGTGACAACAAAGTTTACCTCTTCAATTTGTATTTAACCCCGACCAAAAAATAAAATTCTGTAGGTGCCAATTCATTTTATTGAGATAATAGGTAGATACCTGATTATATTGTCCACCTTGCAACTTCAGTCGTTAGGTAGAACGCGTTTCGGGCTCACAATCCCATCTTCAGGTAAAAATCACTCGAGGTGAGCTCGTCAGTACAAAACAATTAACACGCACATAAACACTGAACTCATTATACACGTAACTAGTATCTGCTTCGGAGAAGTGTAGGATGAGACTAACTGGAAGGTTGCATTCCCCATTTTGCTCACGATAAATGAGTAAGTCAGGAATCTTCAAATGTAACTTTATAAATATAATTTATAAATTATTTGTGTCTGTGTTTTTGAGTCAACCAACGTAAAGTGTAAGGGTTGAACAAATGTATGGATAGCGTTCGTTTCAAAATATTCTACCTTGAATAACTGTTATTTGAATTAAAGTTAATACACCTAATATCATTAAGGACCGGTTGAATGCTAAATGTGTATTCCTAATAGATATTGTGGAAACGAGCCTTCTTGATCATACTGTAAAAACCACAGTTGTATTCATTCTTTGCGCTTTGATTATATGATGTCATCCTACAAATGTCTTGAGCAACTTACTGTGTTAAAAAACGTTATGTTTTATGTAGTAGCAGCAATAAAATTTTGTGACTTTCCAAATGAAAACCGAAGGTGATTTGAAAAATAGACTAGACGAGTCATGACATTGGCAACCCTATAAGGGGAATTGTGTATGAGCTAGAAACATATAGGTAGATTTATACGCAGTATTTTGTTTACAGACGTGTAAGTAATTTTTTCCCTAATGGTGCAAATACGTACCTTATTTATTCCAAATGTTGAGCATTGTCGTTAAAAATCTTTAACTTTATTTACTTACTGATATCTTAATTACCTTTATTTCTACAATCATTTATAACCTTAACACGATCTACATGACAGGGAGGACAGAGCGTACAAAATATTAAGGCATTTAAATCGAACGGAAAGGGATAACCTGAAGGTCAGTAATATCTCAGAACAACAATGGCTTGAATACTATGAGCAGCTATGGACCCAGGATCAACGGGAAGAAACAAACATTGCTGATATCAGTGATTGTGTGTACCCAATAACAATGGATAAAATGTTAGCTGCTGTACACCGCTGTAAGAATAGAAACGCACCGGGCACTGATGGGCTGAACATGGAGCTTATAAAGTGTGCTCCAGCCTTGCTGCATGATTGTTTGCTAGAGGGTTGCAAAGGTAATTCCCATATTCAAGAAAGGTGATCGTAATAACTGCAGGAACTACAGAGAAGTCAGCCTCTTTAATACTTCATATAAATTATGTGCGTCTATGTTAAGAATACGGCTGAATGCAATAACGGATACCATGCTTTTACAGACCCAAAACGGTTTCCGGAAGGGCAAATCAGGTTCAGATTTTATATTTACAATACCCCAGTTTATTGAAAAGCGTAGAGAGTATCAGCTGCCCACACACATAGCTTTCATCGACTTCGAGAAGGCGTTTAACAGAGTAAATCGGAGCAAAATATGGACAGCAATGGTAAGGAAATGGATCTCACAACATCTGATTAGAGCAATACAGAGTCCTTATGTAAAGAATACAATATTAGTACAAGCAGGGAAACTGAGAACAGCTCCTAGAGTTGGCCTGATCAATTGTGGAGTACAACAAAGGTGTCCATTATCACCTTCTCCTTTTAATTTATATATTCACGATGTCACACAAAACTGGCAGGTGTGACTTCCAGAACATATTATGATTGATCATTTTACAATTCACACTTTGTTGTTTGCGGACGATTCGGCTATTCTGTCTGTCTCTGAAAACAGATTGCAGATGGGTATACATTTGTTAAATCGAACTGCAAAGACTCTGGACTGCAAATATCCATACTTAAGACAAAGGTTATGGCTTTTCGTAAATTGTACGGGTAAAAATTGTTACAGATTGTTAGAGAATGTTATCCTAGAACATTTTAAATACCTGGGCTACAGTGTGTCTTATAATGCAAGCAACGACGTTGTGAACAAGTTGCATAAGGTCAACCTTATGTGGGGGAGCATTAGGCAAATCCTTAAGTCAACAAGTAAAGGAACACGTCTAAAACTCTACAAGGTGGTGGCTCTTCCCACACTTCTTTATGGGTCTGAGAGTTGGACTTTAACGAAAGGCCAGGCCAGTCGCATCCAAGCGGCTGAAATGCGATTTCTCAGGCATGTGGCGGGGTATACTCGCCATGATCATAGAGGAAACATAGATATGCGGCAGGAACTGAATATTATGAGTATGCTCGACAAGATCGCTCAGTATCGGCTGAAGTAGTGGGAAAATCTTTTGCCAAATGGATGACTGCTGCATCCCCAAACAACTATGGAACTATAAGCCGAGAGAACGGAGAGGTGTTGGACTTCCGAGGAAGCGCTGAGTGACCAGCACTAATGTTTGCCTTTTTGAGACCGAAACAAACCATCCCTAGTTTAAACCTTGAAGATGATGATAATAATGATGATGACGAGTAAAAAGTAGTATTTCGTTGTATATCTCTACATAATTGGTCCACTTGTTTACCTCAAATCCAAACTTAACAATTTACCATTTACCGTGAACATGGTTTTTATTCTTTTTGCTTATCCAGTAGCCACTTTAGGTACTTTTCCTTGTTTACAAGTATATTTTTTAAATCATCCTTAATTTTTTCTTTGACACTTTTCTTTTAGTCTTCAATTCCTAGTGTTTCTTTTCCTGCACAAAATACTTTGTTTAAATTGACAAACATATTCAGGGCTGTTAGGCTGTGGTCTAAAATCATTAAGAAGAAGAAGAACGCCAAAGTAGCGATCAGTGAAGGCGTTGAAAAATAGAGAGAAAAAATTACTTATCAGGAAAATGGCAGTTGAAAAATCAAGGAAACATGAAAACCTAGAGTAAACTGAAAGAAAGAATACATCGTGTGGTCCAGCGAAGCAATATATGATTCTAAAGAACTCAAGAAGTCCAGTAACCATTATTGCACAAGGAAACTAACCACACCCAACCACATATAACCATTATTAAGGAATATAATCTAATTTTAATATTTAATAGTTGGTACCATTTAAATGTTTTCATCATAATTATTTGGCGCCTGATACACCAATTTTGTTCATTACTGATATAAAACAGAAAAAAAAACATTTTTTGTCGACAGATTACGATATCTGAAGGTCAACAGTAGTGTTTCTCTACTACGCCTCGCTATAAGAGTTAGCGCTTACAGACCGGAACTATCAGACACCAACATGAAATACCATATTGCACTGTTAGTGTTGACCATTCTACTGGTAGCAGTCGCGACCTACACGGGCGCTCAGGAGACCTGTACTCCTCCTGGAAAAGACGTAGGTTATACTTCAACTGTTAATAATAACTACTACAACAATACAACAACAATACAACAATATAATATTAATAGTAATTATTAATTATTAATTAATTATATATATAAAATTATCAACGGAACACATGATAAGGAAATCATCAATAAGGGATATTAGTCTTGTAACACATTCTCTCACTATCATAGACAAGTTATATAATACATTTTAGGTTAGTTGTCTCCAAGTCGCTTATATTAATATAACAGATATTTACCATATATCCGTCGTGCGACTTCGTTATTCTTGTCTTATGACGCGGTTCGGCAACGAATTGCCATCTTCAGAAATCTTAATCACTCATTAGAGATCGTTAAAAAATTAAAAACACTAAAATCATTACAGTAAAAGTGCACTTCTACTACAATGGAAACTCACAGACGCGAACATGAAAGTTTACGTTTCTCGCGTGGACAATATCGATCGACTACTTTCGCGTGGACAATATCGATCAACTGATTCACTGTTTATATAGCCACTGATATACCTGTTTTGCTTATTATAGCCCGTATGTACTGTGACTATCCATTTACCGGCGCCCGTGTGCAAGTATTGCCGTGTCGTACAATATGTTATGTGAAAATGTAAGTTTATCATTCAAGACATAATCACTGTTGATTTTGACGGCTTTATATATTTCGTATTCCTCAAGCGCGTCCATGTATTTGCCTTTCCTGCAGCAATGCAAGGGCTGGAAATTTGTCTCAAAATCACTGTAGTTATGATTACATAGTATCAGGTGTCTGTCAAAATTAGATGTTGTTTTATGTAATTCCCTTCTGGGAAGATGTTCGTTATATCTTTCTTCAAACGGTCTGCCTGTTTGGCCTATGTAGAACATGTCGCATGAGCTGCAATTCATCTTGTATATGCCGGTTCTTTTTCTTTCTGGTATATTGTTTTTCCGGCTAAGAAGTCTCTGAATGTTGTTATTTGTACGGAAAGTTACAAATACATGGTGTTTCTTGAGTTCGTTAACTAGAATATTTGGTAAAATATTTGTGTAATCTGCAGATATGTATTTATTAACCGGAAGTGTGTTATCATTGTTCGACTTTTTTATTTTCTTCTCTTTGTGTTTACTTATTAATTTATCCACTAATGAACTTTTATATCCGTTAGCCGCTGCTATGTGCTTGATGGTATTAACCTCATCATTGTAGTCTGTTTCACTTAACGGTATAGTTAGCAATCTATGCACAAAACTATTCTAAGCTGCCATTTTATGCGAGGTGGGATGATATGAATCGGCATGAATTGTGATGTCCGTTGTTGTGGCCTTTCTATAGATTTTAAAATGAAGTTTTCTTTCGTTTTTTAAAATGGTTAAATCTAAGAAATTTAATTGATGTTCTTCTATTTCAGATGTGAATTTAATTTTATGGTGTATGCTGTTTAAGTGACTATTTAAGTTTTTTATTTGTCTTTTTGTTCCATTAAATATCATAAACGTATCATCGACGTATCTACAATAAAAGATGATTTTATTCTTGTATAATTTATTCGACATTATGTTTATATTCTCATAATAATTTAAATATATATCAGCTAATAGTCCTGACAGTGGCGAACCCATAGCCAGACCGTCATCTTGTGTAAAAAACCTGTTGTCAAATGTAAAGTAATTTTGTTCTAAGACGACTGTAAGTAGTTTTATAAGTTCGTTGATTTTTTGCATGCTAAGTTAAGCTACTTCCTTTAAATTGTTATTTACAATTTCTATAGTTTCCCTCACGGGGATATTAGTGTACAAATTAGTTACGTCTAACGATACTAATTTATATTGTGGTAGTACTTCTATCTCTTTAAGTCTTTCAACAAACTCATAACTGTTCTTTATACTGTAATTATTTGCTATCCTGATATTATTCTTAATTAAAGTCACTAACAATTTAGCAGCTTTGTATCCGGGAGCTGTGGTGTAGTCTATTACTGGTCTGATTGGTGTACTTTCCTTGTGGATTTTAGGTAGACCTGTGAATTTTGGTGCCGTGGCATTAATTGGTTTTAAATATCTGCGTGTTTTCTCATCTAACAAAAAATAACATTGATTAATGGTATTATTCAAAGTTTTTACATAAGCCTTTGTGGGATCCCGGTCTATTTTCTTAATATTATTATTATTTATGAAATCAAATACCTTTTGGGTATAATCTCTTTTCTGTAAGACCACCAATGTGTCACCCTTATCTGCCTTACTTATAATTGCATCATTTTTCTCAAGTTTACTTTTTATGGTTTTAAGATTCATGATATCCTGCTTATATTTACTTTTTAAAAAACTGGTTTGACTTTTACATTTATTACTATTAATTGCGTTATTGAGTTTGTTATTGATAAAAACCCTTGCTTCATTCTGTGCAACGGAACCATTTAATATTTTAATTGCAGCTTCAGCATTAACGACCTCATGGACAATTTCGTTTGTCGTGTTAAATCTTGGTACATTATATTTCGTTAAATCTTGGACAAGTTATAAATTGATTTCGTTCCTTTTTTATTGGATATAAGTTTTGAATTAAGATATGGGTAAAAACTGAGTTATGTTAAAATACCCATAATTTTATACTCTATCATGTCCCGTGCAATGTTAGTGCGCGAGTGTGTGGGTGCGCGTGTGATTCACATTTTATTGAATAAGTTCATTAATAATTAACATTTCTTTATGAAACTTGGAAAGATTATCCACCGTATTAAAGTTACGTTTTCGTATATTCGACACTCCAGAAATATAATTAATTTTAATATGGTTTTTTTAATGAAATTAATTCTTTTTAACTTATCTGCAATAGGCTAATAAACATTGTAGATTGAATCTAGACAGGCCTTTGCAGACTTGGACATAGTCTTAACTTTAAGTCAGTATATCATGATGAAAATCTATGACGTACGGTATCTAAGATTTCAGCCAATCAGAAGGTTTAAAAATTATTTGAGTCGGTCCTTTTCGGAGTACAGATTGCTCAGTTTGCTTCGACGTCTCGTCATAGTTCGCGAGGTTTTCGTGTCAGAGCAGGTCTATGTGACACGAAATTAAGGTATAGGTAACGAGTTATTCGTATACGTTATCTAGTCGAAGAACTCACATACAACACATTTATAATAAATCAATATTAGTGCTATTCGCGTTTGTGCAAGAGTTTTCCGCCTCGGACAGCAATACCGATCGCGGTATTACAGATTAACGCGAGAACACTTCAAGAGTCGTGAGTGTGTAAGCCCAATGCACAAGATCTATTTAAGTACCCATTGCAAAGACCCTGAAATAATTTAATAAACAATAACAGTTTGATAACCGCGGCGTGTGTGTGAAACGTAGGAGTGAACTACGCTAAGGTCAACGGGCAATGATGAGTGAACAGGTGATCACCGGACTTCGTAGGTAGTTGTGGAATTCGACATACAAGTTGTTATCTGTTGTAAAAATAAGAATCGAATAAACTCTTTAGTTGGAAGGAAAAATAATTAAATAAATAATCTTATGTTTGAAAACTTAATAAGGCGGAAATAATAATTTTGTTAGTTAACAAATTTCCTACCTCCAGATATAGTCTCTGTGTCTGTATTATCATTATACCTATCTATGCAATAATTATTTTGTTACTATGCAATATATATATATATATATTACAAGAATATGCTTTTTTAATTTTCATTGAATTTACAGTTTTTCTACAGTTTTGTTACTGTCATATTTAAATATAAAATAATTTATATTAACCAAAAGCCATTATCTGTAAGAACTTAACCTTTATTTTGCAGAGGATCTCTCGGGACTGCTGTGACCACTTTTCAGTACTCGGCAGAGTTTTTCTCCTCTACATGCTTCTGTGGATATCTCCAGGAATCACAGAGCATGAAGAGTAAACTTAAGAGATTGCCCAGTACTGAAGAAGGGGTTACAAACAATCCCCAAACCTCCTCTGCAAAATGAAGTGTAAGTTCTTCCTTACAGAAAATAGATTTCGATTAATACGATAATAAAAAGACACTCCGTCATTTGGAGATGACGGAGTGAGTAACCCTCCCACGGTAAAAAGCTCAAAGGAAGAAAGATATAAAAGCGCTCCGTAGTTAAATCGACATCAGTACGCTTAGAAAATGTTCTGGGATTACGGAACGAAACGTCGGCAATATGAAAATCACATAAACGGATGTACCCCTAAAACCTGCTACAACACACACAACTTGTACTGCATTTACTTAATAATATTAAATAAAATATAAATTTAAATATTATGACTGTTTGTGTTGCAATATAAACAACCATGTGGCGTTAACCGTCACAGTGATAATCTTTGGCGACTCATAAACGCATCGATGTGTTGATATTAAGGGCGTGTCTCGGTCTGCGTGTGCCCGTCCGAAACAACGCTGCGGTAAAACAATACAGCGGGCTTCTCTGTCTGGGCTACGTACCAGGGTCAGTTGAAAAGTTCGCGGAGCGACAGCTGTAGCTTAGCGGAAAAACTACAATTTTTCGTGTGCTCCAAGATTTGTATGTTATGTGAACTAATGTTAATTTCCAAACCAATCTATCGATTTATTCATTCTTTAGAAACCGTTTAAAATTTATGTGTAATGCGTGTTTTGAAAAACGGACAAAACCAAACATCGTGGGGCGATGATTCTTTGTTAAATATTGTTTAGCGCCAAAGGAAATTCAGAACAAAATTGTAAATGTGTCAGGAAATGCGACTTCAAAACCAACGGTTTGTAAGTAGGTACTTCAGTTTAAACGTGGTCGTACGAGCATTGAAAATGACCCCCCGTACTGGACGTCAAAAAAACTAACAACTCCAGATCTGGAGCCATCTTGCACAACGCTTTTTCACACCAAGTTCTTGAGTTAAAGTATGATGCACACGCTCATATGAGATCCCTATGATTTCAGCAACGTCATCCGCTCTTCAAACTGCGGTCTTCCAATACCCTATGAAATTTTTTCAATAATGCAATTTTTTGTTGCCTTTGTTGGACGTCCACTGCTGGGATCGTCTTCATGTGCTTGTACTTGTGTGTGCCCCACTTACCGTTGTTCCTGAAGGCACAGCATCTCCTGCTGACGCATTTACAATTTTATTGTGATTTTCCATTAGCGCTAAAACGTTTTTAACAGAGAATTCATCACAACACGATGTTTGATGTTGTGCATTTCAAAAACACGCGTGACAGGAAAATTTTTTTTTTAAAAAGTGAATAAATTGACAGATTTATCTGATAATTAATACGTATTCACTCGAAATATATGTCTTGCAGCACACGAAAGATTTTAGTTTTAGCACTGAGCTATAGATGTCGCTCCGTGAACTTTTCAACTGACCCTCGTATGTAACAAGGTCACACAAACAACAAAATTAGTTGTTCACTGTAGTACGGCTTGCCGTCGCACCTGGTTAATAGCTGGCTATGTGTCTTTAGTGGTGCGGAAACGTGAGTTACAACAGTCCCGCGACCAGAAGATGCAATAATCCCTAATCCTAATTCTTAACCGAATAAGAAACAAGAAGAAGAAGAAGAAGAAGAAGAAGAAAAAGAAGAAGAAGAAGAAGAAGAAGAAGGAGGAGGAGGAGGAGGAGGAGGAGGAGGAGGAGGAGGAGGAGGAGGAGGAGGAGGAGGAGGAGGAGGAGGAGGAGGAGGAGGAGGAGAAGAAGAAGAAGAAGAAGAAGAAGAAGAAGAAGAAGAAGAAGAAGAAGAAGAAGAAGAAGAAGAAGAAGAAGAAGAAGAAGAAGAAGAAGAAGAAGAAGAAGAAGAAGAAATAACCACGAGATATATGAGCTACTGAAGCATGGAGGACATTGTAAGATTCGTAAAGGCTAAACGAATACAATGGTTAGGTCACCTAGAGCGTCGGATGGATGATCAGCGTATGCCAAAAAAAATTTCGAGGGCGCAAGTCTATGAAAGCAGAAAGAGGGACCGACCTATTCTAAGACGGTTGGATGATGTGTTGGAAGATCTAAGAAGAACGGATGTGAAGGGTTACACTGAGATGGCAGTGGACCAATGGATAAGAGACATTGGAGTAGATTGGAGTTGGAAACCAAGGCTTACGTTGGGCTGCAGTGCCCAATAAGAAAAAGAAGAAGAAAAGGAAGAAGAAGAAAAAGAAATTTGCAATATAGAATACTGAAATAAACTAAAAAGTTCTAAAATATAAAACATATTTTAATTAATATAATCCACTGTTTCCTTGTAATTCCCTTGGAAATTCATGTGCGTTTTATACTATGATTTGTGAACTTCCCTCCAGTTATATAAATGTTTTCCCCAGTTATTAGTTTTTTCAAAAGGACTGCAGTCAATAGTTATTTCTGACCTATATATATGTGTGTTTCAGTGCACCAGACTGCCTTGCTGTCCGGGACTGATGTGTTACCCGATCAGTAATGGCCGCAACACGTGTGTGTGATTTGCCAGACAAATACAATATGCCTGTCTGGCTATACAGGTGTTGAGCGCTTTACATCTAGAAGAAATTATATCTGTTATAATATTTACGGAAAAATACATAATGAATTATCAAATTGTTAATTATTCTTACATGATACTAATTATGATAGCAAAGACGTTGTGAATACATTGCGTAAGTTCAAGCTTCTGTGCGGGACCATCAGGCGAACCCGTAAGTCAGCAAGTAAAAAAACTCGCCTGAAATTCTACAATGCTATGGCTCGTCCCACACTTCTTTATGGGTCTGAGAAGTAGACTCTAACGAAAGGCCAGGTCAGTTCCATCCAAGCGGCTGAAATGAGATTTCTCAGGCACGTGGCAAGGTATACTCTCCATGATCATCGAAGAAACACAGATATACGGCAGGAACTGAATATTATGAGTATATGCTCGAGAGAATCGCCCAGTATTGGCTGAATTGGTGGGAACATCTTTTGCACAATGAATGACTGCCGCATCCCCAAAAGCTATGTAACTATAAGCCGAGAGGACAGAGAGGTGTGGGACGTCCGAGGAAGCGCTGGAGTGACCAACTGTAATCTTTGCCTATTTGAGACCGGAACAAACCATCCTTAGTTTACTCCTTGAAGAAAAAGATGATAATGATGAAAATTCCAATTTATATATATATATATATATCCCCGGAGTTAAAAATGTCCAAAACAGTCCACTTGTCGATCAAAAAACTATTCAGCCCCCTTTACACATCAAGGGTTTGATGAAGAGTTTTGTAAAGGGAATGAACAGAAACGGAGAGGGGTTCAAGTATTTCCGACGGAAATTTTCACAGCTGAGTGTCGCTAAAGTTAAGAAAGGGATCTATTTGTTAGTCCACAAATTCGTGAACTTCTGAAAGACAAAACTTCAATCAAGTCCTCAGTGGCAACGAAAAAGCAGCTTGGGAAGCGTTTGAAGGTGTTGGATTTTGGGTAACAGAAATGTAGAAAACTATGTTGAAATAGTAAACAACCTTTTAGGAAAAAATACTATGCATTAGGTTGTAACATGTCACTGAAAATTCACTTACTAAATTTATAATTTTATATTAAACTTTCACTTTTTTGCATATGTTTTTGCAATAACTAGAGTATTCAGCTGCCTATAGTGCAAGTAATGTATCTCAAAACTGTAGCTAATAAAATAATTTTGATATTATATTCGTTTTTCTGGACCCCAAGTTAGTGATATTTGACTATTTATTAGAAAGGAAACTAAACATTTTTTTTTTTTGTACGAAGGTCAGTTGAAAAGTTTGCATACCGACATCTATAGCTCAGTGGTAGAACTAAAATCTTTCGTACACTGCAAGACATATATTTCGAGTGAATACGTGTTAATTTTCAGATATATCTATCAATTTATTCACTTTTACCAGATGTTTGAAATTTTCCTGTCACGCGTGTGTTTAAAATGCACAAAATCGCGCACCGTGTTGTGATGAATTCTCTGTTAAAAATGTTTTACCGGTAATGGAAAATCAAAACCAAATTGTAAATGTGTTAGGAGATGCTCCGCCTTCAGAAACTGAAGACGATCCCAGCAGTGGACGTCCAAAAAGTGCAACAAAAATGGCATTAATGAAAAAATTTCGTAGGGTGTTGGAAGACCGGAGATTGAGGAGCGGATGACGTTGCTGAACTCATAGGCATCTCATATGAGTGTTTGCTTTGCACATTAACACAAAAGCTTGGTGTGAAAAAAGCGTTGTGCAAGATGGCTGCCGCATCTGGAGTTGTAGCATTTTTTGGGCGTCCAGTGCGTGGGTGATCATATTCAATGCTTGTACGACCACGTTTAAACGCAAGTGCCTACTCACAAACCGTTGGTTTTGAAGTCGCAGCATCTCCTGACACATTTACAATTTCGTTCTGAATTTCCGTTGGCGCTAAACAATTTTTAACAATAAATCACATCGAGATGTTTGATTTCGTCCGTTTTTCAAAACACGCATGGCATTTCAATTTTTAACAGCTTCTAAATAATGAATAAATTGAAAGATTGATTTGGAAATTAACAGAAGTTCACATACAATACAAATCTTAGAGCACACGAAAAATCTTTGTTTTACCGCTAAGCTACAGATATCGCTCCGCGAACTTTTCAACTGACACTCGTACAGTGATTATTATATTTTTTGTCAATTTCCGATCTCTGCTACGATTAGTAACGCCCGATCTATGTTAACTACGTACAGAATTTATACTCATGGAGACATGCAGAGAGGCTGCTGATGGTGACTCCTGTCAGCATGGAGTTGTGATACTAAAGAAATTCTGTCACGTTGAAACCTCAGCTAACTACAAACACTTGCGGAGCGAGGCACAACATTATAAAACACAGTGGCGTGGCGTGGGTACTTAACACTCGTTGCCGGTTGTGATAGACCTAAAACTTAACCTAAAAATTAATTCGAATATTTTCTTGTACCAAGTGTTCTTTTTCGAGAAATTTATATTATTCGCTGGGAGAAGAAGTGGGTATCTGTTCAACGGGATCTGACTGTCATAATACTTACACAGAATAAATCAGAACACAAAAAATCGAATTAAACATAACAAAAGACAAAACAGAGAAACACATGACTAAATGAACAGAACACAAATAGGTACGTAGTATCTGCTGCACGTCAGTTCCGAAAACGAACATAGCTGCTAATTGAGGGTTTTGCCGGTTAATACAGCGGCAACACATTGGGTGGACGAATATGATCCCCCTCAACAGTTTGTATAGTGACAACTACTACGAGGTCAATGACCGTACGCAGTAAAACATCACCGATGTCTGAGCCGGCAACACAAGACGGTGCAAGTGCCCAGCAGTTCGAAAGCCATGCTACGGTTTTCTTCAAGTTTCCCTACTAATATTTTTCGGATCTCAGATTATTCAATAACTAAAGTATTTATTCTGTAATATAATTAATATTATCTTCCATTATTTTCAGTACTGTTGCCGCCGGCAACAGCGGTTACATGGGTGCCACGTTACTGAATAAAACACGATCTGTCTCTGTATCATTTGTGTGGAATGCTTGGAAAGTTTATAGAGTAAGGATTCCAAAATATATCTTGACTTGGACCAGTTGGACTGCGGTCATTCATCGTCGTTTAATACGGAAGAAATACGCAGACTTGAACAGAGCAGTTGGAACACGTTTTGAACCGAGAATTCACATGTGTTAATCATTTCTGCTGGAAGTTTAAAAAAGCATAAGCTTATATAACATAATCTTCGAATTTTACGGAAAACAGCATTTCAACCACACTAGAAACCGGACCGTAATCACGCTGATAATCTTCCAACGGTGATGGTAAACTTAACGTTGAGTTCTAGAATTGCCTTGTCCCTTATAACTGATTGTCTGATTAAAAATACAAAAAAACAACTTAGTAACCTTTTTTAAATTTTTGTTTATCATAATTTTAAATATCATAAATATAATAGTACTGACACGAAACACTAGGTTTTTTTATTTGTAAAAATGTAAAAGTTTTACCTTATAGCCTGAACCAGCGTTCGCTTATTAGAAGCTTCATCACAGGCTGCCACTTGGCATACATCAATAACCACATTGAAAAAATAGCCAGCAAATTTAACAAAGCACCATACAGAATTGCGTACAAAACTACAAACAAAACAGAACACACACTATCAAAATACATACACAAAGAAAACAAAATTTGATTTACCTGGTGTTTACGAACTAAACTGTTCAGACTGTAACAAATTCTACATAGGCCAGACAGGACGTTGCTTCAAACAAAAACACATTGAACACACAAAGGCACTACCATTGCAAACCACCTCATTGAAGCAAACCACACATATACAAACATAAACAGAAACATGGATTTTCTTCACGTACACACAAAAGCCGAAAATTATAAACACTCTTGAACAATTAGGAATTATACAAACACACAAAAACGACATCCTAAACGAACAGACACAATTCAAATCATATGTATTATTCGAACATATCACACCGCGCGCGCGCGCGCGCGCGCACACACACACACAATCGATCTTTCAAACGACGGCGTCGTCACCAAGAACAAGACGGACAGCCCCCCCAGTCGCAGCCTCTGACGAAGCTTCTAATAAGCAAAAACTAGTTCTGGCTATATTGCAAAATTTTGCTTTTTTCCAATAATAACTTAGTGCTCCAAGTCAGTAGTATTATACTTATAATTAGTTAATCAACGGACACCACATGGACAACAAATTCCAAGAATTTAAATATTAGTCTATTTCTGTCTGGCACGGAAAAGCCATTTAGAAAATCAAAATTCTTACCTCATAATTTAATTAAACACTATGCTTTGGTAAAGGTGTGTGTTGGTTCCAATGGCATGGATGACGCTAGTTTGGCAGACACAGAATGAGACAGGAAAAGTCAAATTTTTCTTTTCCACCCGGTCAGGTAGGGGAAGTGGAGCGCTGGTGACCTCGTTTGAAATCACAACATCACAGATTATGTAATATGAAACATTTGTTACGCAGTATGTAACGTTCTCGTACAATAAAGAGCGTAGTTCTACACGTGTCTCGGCTAACCCAGCAGGCGGGTGTTTCTTCAAGGTCGCATCAAGTACGCTCTACAGTTTTTGACCAGTGCCAGTTGACGGATATTATGGATTGTTTTGGAACACTTGTGTTACCTATTTAAACAACAGCAGCTGGCTTTATCAATCAGTTTATATCTCGGGCGACTTTTCAAGTGACATCAAGTGCTTGTGTGTTATAATTAGTGCGGAATTCTTTATAGTTGACTTTATTATTGCGTGTGGAAAAATTTAACTTGAATTACTGTACGAGTTGATTACGACTTTTTATTTGTGGTTAATTAAACCTGGTTATTAGTGACTTCAAGAAATACAAAGAAACATATATATAATAGCATGGTGCAAAGTGTAATCCTTTATGGAGCAGAAGTTTGGAACATTTCAAACGTAAATAAGAAAAAACTGATGGCAGCGGAAATGGACTTCTTCAGGAGGAGTTTTAGAAGATCAAAATTAGACAGGGTTAGAAATGAGACTATTAGAGCCGAGACGAATATTGACAGGACAATAATAGACGAAATAGAAAGGAGACAATTGACTTGGTTTGGCATGTGAAAAGATTGGAAGATGGCAGATGGCCCCGCAAAATATTGGAATGGATACCACCGGTGAGGAGGAAAAGAGGATGTCCACGGAGGAGTTGGCGAGATGACGTAGCGGAAGCAATGGTTGCAAGAAATTTAGAAGAACTTACATGCTACGATAGGTTACAATGGAAGTTGGGGACGGAGAAACGGCGACAGCTATAAAGATCCGTTATATATATATATATATATATATATATATATATATATTGCGACAACACAAATTACTAAACTATTGGCGCATAGGATATGATAGTATGTGTATTTCAAATTACAAGTCTATATTGGAGGGTTTAAGATTATTTATTGTACAAACACAAGTTGTAGTTTATATGGTATATTTGAAATGTACAGAATGTAATGTTTGATATAGAGTCTTTCTTTTAAAATGTTAAATAATGTTCATACGCAAGACGTGATACGTTACATAAGAAGACTCCCACGATGATGTTGTTGAAGAGAAGGGCCGGTCTTTGCGGTGTAGTTGGTTCGTCAGGTGTGGCTTACAAATGACAGACGTTTCCCCAGAAACGTTTACAGCTGGGCTGGCGTCCTGTAACAGCTTGGCTGATGTCCTGTAACAGCTGGGCTGGTCCTATAACAGCTGGGCTGATGTCCTATAACAGCTGGGCTGGTGTCCTATAACAGCTGGGCTGGTGTCCTATAACAGCTGGGCTGGTGTCCTATAACAGCTGGGCTGATGTCCTATAACAGCTGGGCTGATGTCCTGCAATTCCCACGATGAATCCGACGCTTCGCACACACAACGGTACTACGGATTTTATTACTCGCAAAATTAATATATAGCTTATGATCAAGTAATATCTCAGGTGACAGTGAGCTTAATCTAATAACGGTATATTGAGCTTATACCTCTCCGGCTTCTTCAAGTGTTCTCGCGAATACCAAGGTCTAGCGCGATCAGCAGACCACCCTATGAGGAAATCTTGCACTAGCACGGAAACGTCTTGATGGAACTATTGCGTAACAATTAATGATACTGTCACTGAGGAAAATCTCGCACAGTGATACAGTTACACTCACTTCTTACACACGTAATACTACAATATTAATAATACCGTGTATAAATAGATAATATCAACAGTTATGCGTCACACGCGTTACTATCCCCGAAAAGTCTTAACAGATCCTTGCAAGCGGTAGAGTCTTGTACAAGGATTGTATGTACCGTTCGCGGTAGCAGCAGTGAAGAACTGCCTGTAATTTTACGCACAATGCGTTAAAACAATACTGTGTAGATGTACTACACACCCAGTTCTGAGTCTTCCCGTTTCACTAACGACGAATAGTCTTTACAACACCTTGCAAGCGGTAGAATCTTGTACAAGGGGTGCACGTCCCGTTCGCGGTAGATGGCGTAGAAGAACTACCTGTGTAACGACAGGCTTAAGAAAATTTCCAACCACCAGTCAGCATTCTATTGGTGGATGGAAGTCACATGGTCAGTATATAGTGACAATGCACTTTTCATGCAGTAGAATGCATTTACTTTGTAACAGCATGCATAGCGGTAATCAGACTACCAGTATCTCAAGCATAACTGCCTACATACTAATATCATACAAAAACGTAAACAATAGTCCGACAGGTATAGGGATTGTAGCGATACATATGTCTAAGTTCAGTTAATGTCAACACAACGATAAATACTTCACGCACCGCCCGGGAAACGTTTACCACTCGCGCACGCGCGCACATTTCCACAAACACAGTACATGAATAGCAATAAATAATAATGCAGTTTTACTAAACTAAACCCTTATCCTTACTAATTACAATTATAACAACCAAACTTAACCATCTACCAATACAATATGAATGTCCATTGTCTGTGTAATATATGTGAACTTGCCCCGCCTATCAAGATCCTGTGATTCGTTGCAATATATATATATATATATATTAGCGACTTCATTGGTGTTCGTATTTTGTTTCCACTGCACCGTACGACGATCAGTGAGACCGTCGTAACACAATGTTTCGTTATTAGCTACTTGAATTTGTTGATATAAAATGATTTCTACATTGTCCGTCTGCGCAAAGGAAAAAACGCTCACAATTAGACGTTTTCCATACCCAGAGACGCTGAGGCCAGTGGCGTAACAAGGGGGGCCTAGAAGAGGAATATGAGACTAGCTTCTGGGGTGGTGTGAGACTACTTTGAGGGTTGACCGTTCTTTTTTCCTCAGGACAAATGAGAACTTTAGGAGTCGTCCATATAATTTTATAAATTTTTCTCGTCTCATAGTTTTTGAGTAAACCGACTTGAAGTGTGTTGCAAATACGTACATTATTTACATAAATGCTGAGCGATTGGCATTATTAAGAAAGAAAGCCCTAATATTTTTTGTACAAGAACAGGCTAGCCGTGGATCACGTGAATATCATTTCTTTTCGAAGGTCCTCATTCGGACACTATGCGCCGCCTTCCTTTCCACTGTCACTCCTTTCTCGTCTTCTTCTCACCGCAGAGAACCTCAAGATTTTGAATTTTGTGTCTGCATGTATTTCTATTCACAGAGTCGTTCAAAGAGATACCCAGTTTTAACATTTCCTTCTTGAGTTGTTTGGTGTATCCGTGTAGACTGAAAAGTTGCTAAAAATATTTGAAAATTTGTTTATTTAATCTGGACCGATCCATCCGAACCATATGTCCTAGGAATCTCTGTCTTTTCCTTCGGAAAACCGTTACCAGATCTTCCCGATCCCTGTACAGCTTTCTTTGGGTCTATGCCTGTACTCGTTCAGTTTTAAGAAGAGGTTCCAAATTATGAAAGCACATTGTGTCCACTCCATACATGATCACCGGCCTGATCACAGTGCTGTAATGGCGGACTTTTGCACATCTGAAAAGGTTTTTCTTTCCGTACAGTTCATGGGTTAGTGTAAAGGCCTTTTCTAATTTGAGTTTCCTTATCTTAAAGGGATCTTTGCCTGAGGCATTTCGGAATGTGTTTTCCCCAAGATATTTAAAATTGTTAGTATATTTTATTTCTCCATACGTAGGGTCCAGGCTCGTTTTCGGGAACTTAAATAGGGTGGCCATAATTTCGGTTTTAGCAAAGGAAAAATTTAAGCCAGTTTTCTTCTCCGCTATCTCTTTGAGATCTTCTACTTGCTTTTTTGCTTCTTCTTCTGAGTAGGCAAAGATGGCAAGATCATCCGCCAAAACCTAAACAACATAATTCTACGCCTTTGGATTTTTTACCTATTTTAACCCTAGTGGAATTGACTTTATGGAAGGTTCTCATGACTTTCTCTAAGACAATAGTTAAACAATTAAAGAAAATAGGGGGGTTCATCCCCTTGAGGTACGCCAGTCTGAATTGGAAAGGGGCCACTAAGTCCTCCTAGGAATTTAAGTTTGGTAATTGTGTCGGTTAACGTTAATTTAACTAAATTTAGAGTTTTGGGATCGACACCGCATTCCTGCAGACACTGGAAGGGGGTCTGTCGGTCCACTGAATCATAGGCCTTCTGAAAATTAATGAAGGTTATGAAGAGGGGGATATTCCTTTGAAGGAAGTATCTAATGATCATCTTCAAACTGGGGATCTGTTCTGGACAAGATCTGCCTTTTCTGAAGCCACCTTCATATTTACCATCGTGTCTATTGAGGAGGAGCTTAGAGAAGATTTTATAAGGAGAGGCCTATACAGGGAGAAGCCTAACATTATTTTATTAATTTAAAAATAATGTAATTCCTTTTATATCTACAATTATCTCTTCGCCTTATTTTAACACGCGACTGGCTTACAGTTCCCTACGTTAATAGACACATATTTCTATATTTATTTCCTGCACCACTGCAAGCAGGGGAATAACAGTTAATAACTTACTAATCTTCATGTCAGTACTGTGTGACTGCAACAAATCTATTATCTTATCCACACACGCGCGCGCGTGGGCATTCATAGGCGTAGTCATATCTGTATACATATGTATATGTACATATATGTGTTTATGGAAATAAGGTAATTCATATTCATGATATGGAAAAGTAAACCAATTCATACCATTAATAAATTATTATTTAAAAATCATGCGTCAGCCACGATGTAACTATGCGTATTACCTACGATTCATTTGTAAAAAAATGTATAGTATTCCAAGTGCCTAGCAACATTTGAAAGTTAACGATTGGTGGTTCTAGTCGATATAAAAGTCGCTGAACGGTAGTATGTCACTATCAAACACCACCTGTCAACATGAAGTATATTATCACAATGTTAGTATTGGTGATACTGATTATGGCAGTCGTCACAGTTTCCGGCGGCGGTCAAGACTCGTGTCTGCGACGCGGCCAAGACGTAAGTGATCAGCTGTTTTACTGAAATTAGCCGCAACTACGTGGGGAATCAATCCTCCTCCTCCAGATATAATAAAAATTTCATAGAAATTCCATATACACTTTAAAATAGGGCTTTTTATGAATTGGTTTCTTCTGATAGTTCCTATCCTTTTCGGATGTTGGTTATCACACAGACTATTTTAATTTTCTGTACTTCTGCACGGAATAAGTCAGTTGTATTCATGCCAAAGCAGGTCCTTAAATTTCTCAGCCATGAGATTCTCGGTCGCCCGACCCCTCTCTTTCCAAGTACTTTTTCCTGTAGTATGGACTGGAATAAGTAAAATCTCTATTCATATCTCATGAGATGTCCCAGATAATGAAGCTTTATGTCTTCACTGTGTTAATAACTTCCCTTTCTAAGAACTTCAACATTAGTTATATGTATCAATGTCCATGAAATGCTTAGTATCTACGGTAAAGCCACACTTCGAAAGATTCCAATTTTATTGTTGTGGCTTCAGTCAAACTCCAAGATTCTACACCGTAGAAGAGGACCGAGAATACGTAGCAGCGTTAAAGTCTTATCTTTGTGTTTATTGTTAAAACGCGACTTTTGAATAAACTGCTCATTCTAGTGTACACTGCTATTGCGTTTTCAATTCTGCTCTTTATTTCTTGAGACTGGTCCCATTGTTCATTGGTTATAGTACAAAGATATGTAGTTTTGCTTCAACTGGCCTTTGGTTTATAATATAATTAGGGTGCAGTTTGTGAACATGTTCTTAGGTACAATCATTAGCTTCGTTTTATTAACATTGGTGTATAGACAATATCTACGGCTGCTTTCTATCACTCTATTCGTTAGTTGTTGCAGCCCTTTTAAGCTATCTGCGAATACGACATCATCCGGATAACGTACCTATGTTATTTATCTAAAAATGAAACTTTTTATTGTGAACTTACTGTTTATTCTCTTCTCGTCGAACGCATTTCGGCGTACGTATTCGCCTTCTTCAGCTTAGAGACAGACTGCCATCATTTAGTAACGATTGTTGTGTGGAAGGTGTAGTGGTGGTGGTGTGTGGTGGAAGGGGATTGGCGCGGGGATTCACTTAATGTTTGTTTTTTGTATAATTGTGTCAAAAAGTGTATGTGATTTATATTGTAATTGATCGTTAAGTTTGTTGTTTGGTTGTGTTGTGTGGTGTTTATATATTTCGTATTGTTCAGTTGTGTTGAGTTTTCGACCTTTGGGTAAGTAATTTAAAATTTCAAGATTAGTGTCTATGCTGGTGTCACTGTGGTTTTCTGTGTGTATGTGTGTGGCAAATGCGGAGTGTATATTGTTGTTGGTTAAAGCTTTTAAGTGTTCAGAATAACGGGATGAAAAAGATCTTCCCGTCTGGCCTATGTAGAAACTATTGCAGTCATTACAATTTAATTTGTAAACACCTGTTTTGTTATATTTGTCTATGTCTGTGTTTGTATTATTGATGTGTTTTTTTATGGTATTGGTGGTATTATATCCGTATAACCTATGTTATTTAATGTTTCACCATTCAAAGAGATTACCACATCACATTCATCTAAAGATTCTCTAAAAATACCTTCCGAGTAGATGTTGAATAAAAGCGCAGATAGTATACTTCATTGTCTTACTTCACGTAGCAAGTTCTCTTACTTTTGTATCTCTTTAGTTCATAAATTTGTTAGGTGTGTTAAAATAAGGCCTAAAAACCGCAGCAATAAAAAGAATTATGTTATTAGAAGATTGGCTTTGCCAGGTTGTAAGGCCGTGTTCTGAGTTGTTGCTGGCTGCAAACATTTCGGCGGTACAGTCGACAGCCGCCTTCAGCCAATAAAGTTTGAACAAAGGCTGTAACACTAACCAAGTTATGGCACTAACCAATTGTTACTGACTGCGATAACTTGGTCATTGTTACAACCTTTCCTTTTGTTACAACTTTATGCACTGAAGCTGGTTGTCGAAGGTACGACCGAAACGTCTGCAGCCAACCACTCTAGAACATGGCCTTACAACCCGGCAAAAGCCAACCTTCTAATAACATTGACGCAGGTCGTGAAAGCTTCAGAGACGTCAAAAATATTTATGTTATTTTAAATAAATTAAAACTAACTCCCGGGCTCTTTAACCGTGATCCAAAGTTTCCGACAAAACCAGACGTTTCGGCAGCACCACTGGCTGCCATCTTCAATGGAAGACACGAGTCAACGCCTACGTGGATGTAGTATAGTATGTGAGAACCACAGTACTGTGGTTAAGACTAGAGATATCCCGTGACACTACTTCTAATTGTAAAGTTTCTAAGTGTCAGTATATGGTAATAACTAAATCAATAGACGATCAGAAAAAATAAGGCGTATGAGAGGCTCGCAAAGCGCCCTGCCATAAAGTACTTGAAGACAGGCTTTCACCCCGCAGATTCCTAACGGTCGCAGCAAACCTATAACCACAGTACTGCGGTCCTAACGTACTGCGTCCACGTAGGCGTTGACTCGTTTCGTCCACTGAAGATGGCAGCCAGTGGTGCCGCCGAAACGTCTGGTTTTGTCAGAAACTTGGGACCACGACCAAACATCTCGGGAGTTACTTTTTAATCTAAATGACACTGGCCGTATAAGCCTTCGTAAAACTATAATAAAAAAAGTTACAGATTTTCTTAATAGTAAAAAAACCGTTGATGTTTGGTAAATAAGGTACATATTTTTGATCCAGGAACTTATACCTTCATCTTCCCCACGCAATTCTTCTATTTATTCCCCTTCCCGAACCACGTAGTTGTATACCTGTAATACAAAGTGTCCCAATAGATATGGGACATATTTCAGGAATGCATTCTACAGACTGAAATAAAGAACAAATTTTACATAAACATAGGTTCAAAAACGATTCGATTTCGATTTTGGCTTGCGAAAAACGCTTCACCTTGATTTCTGCTCTCATAGTAAACTTGATATTGTGGATTATAGCCTGAAAAATTGAAAAAGAGTGTCCCAAAACTGTGTCTTGAGTAGTTCTATGTTTACGTTCGTAAATCTCAAAAAAAAACTTGTGTCAAAATTACGCTTTTTTACAGGTATGATTTGAAGAATTTACTTGTGTAAATTGTCAATAAACAAATGTAAATATGTAACACAATATTTAAAGTATTTTTTTAATCTCAATCTTCTATTGTGGTGTATTCATTGTTCATAACCTAAAGGTACCATACGTATAACTTATAATAAAGTTTTAAGTACATTCGATCGATTTTGGTCATAGACTATCGTCACTATATTGTAAAACAGTTGCTACTTACAAAAAACGAATTGATATAAGTATTGTTGATGCACCATGGTATTGTTGATGCACCATGGTACCTAAGAAATGATGACATGAAAATGCCTACGGTTGCTGACGAGATAAAATTAGTTGGGGATAAATATGACTTCATGAACACGTAAATATTAAAGTGATACAAATGCGTGATAATGCTGAGTTGTTTTGCGATTGCAAACACAGAAACCATTTGAACTAGTGAACTAATTCTCAGCACATGAACAAAGGTGTAACTTTACTGAGGAATGCTCCAGTGGGAGCTTATCCTACACATTGTTAACTTATGTATTATAATAAAATTGCTACATAATTTGTAACTAGTTACAATGAAGTTAAATAAATAAAAAGTACTTAGATGTTTCTATTTTGTATCAAATTTTTACGTAGCAGAACTCTTGACTTTAAGTATCAGTGGTACCAGTGACCTTAAGTATAAAGATAACTGTACAAACAACATTACAATTTCGCATGTTGTTTGTTTCAGTGCTCTAGAAAGTCTTGCTGTCCAGGATTGATTTGTTTGACCACTCGTGTGTTTGCCACTTGTGTGTGACCTTTGCTTGGTGACCAAGGTTGTAGTCCCCCCCCCGCCCTTATAACAGGAATGAATTGATCGCTGCGGAAAGCATTGTCACCGTACGAGTCGAAAATGTTTTCTTGTAACAGCATATATGATTACGACAAATTAATAAATATTTTAAATAGAAAAAGTAAATTATTTGTATTTCTCCTAATTACCTATTGAAATGTTTGTTACTTTAAAAATGAGTTTTTCATAATTGTCGCCTTCAGAAAATTTAAAACGTTAAGAACCAAGGTTTCTTCCTCATTCTGTGTCATCGGTCACCTCCAGTTCCTCTTTTCCTGAGCTAATCTCTTAATTTTCGAACCACTTCACAACATTCTACGTCTTCTTCAATCTCCTCACGCATTTCAGTCTCTGCCTTCCATCCTGTGTTCACCCGTCAGTGCTTCTAAAGGGGCACACACTATCAACTTTACTGCGGAGTTTTTCATGTGTGACGTCATGTCTGAGGCATAAACTGTGTGAACTGCGCAGTTTAGGCAGGTGTTTACAGTTTGCGGACCTGTGCTAGTGGACACTCGTTTGCAGCGATAACTGCACAGTTCACTCTGTTAAACGTACAGTTCGCTCAGTTGACAAGTGGTAGACACTCAACTATCGCCATGATCGCGTCATCGAATAAAGAAGCCCTACTCGCATTCATTGAAGCCTACTGGTCAAATGGGATATCGAAGTCCTCTTGTATCCTAACCGTGTCACAAAAATTGCTGGATACAATGTATTGGACTAAAAATTGAAAGTTTTTGAGCTTAACTCGACGCGTGACAGTGTTGTGAATAGAAATTAATAACCTCAGATCCGATTTTTGAAAAGAGCTGAAGAAAGTTAATGATTGGAAAAAATCGGGAGCTTCAACTGACGGACGTTGTGTATGTCCCGACCCGACGGAACTGACGAAACTGAGGAAAGAACTGGGGGAAAAATTGATGTGCCCCTACACTTTTAGTTCAGTTCATTGTACAGTTTTTATTCAGTTATTTAGGGCAGCTAACTGCGCAGTAAAACTGAGAGTATGTGGGCCGCTTAATGTTCTACATTCAGTTTTCCCCTACTGTGCAGTTTTCGCGTCCATACAGAGCGATACTCAAAAAAAAAAAAAATCTATACTTAATTCCTAACTAACAATAATAAAAGTAATTATCTTTATTCCCATTATTAAGATTTACAATATTCATTGCGTTCAAAGCACTAGGAATTACCTGTTTACCTTTTAATGTGAGCAATGATAAGTTTATTAAACTCGTTATTATATCTGTCTCTTCTATAGGTTACCAGCCCGTAGGCTGGTTGGCAGTAGCTCGCCATTCTTCCCGCTTCTCTTCTTTTCTTTGCAACTCACAATATGATGTGCAGTTCATATCGGCTATAAGCTGTTTCATATAGTCTAAACGGGGTCATCCTCTGTCATTTTTTCCTTCAATTGTTGCTTCTATTATTCTCTTAACCAACCCATTTTGTCGTAGTGTATGCCCTACAAACTTAGCTTTTCTGCCTTTTAAATTATGTAGAAAGCTCTCCTCCTCCTGAGCTCTTTTGTTCTCATTTGTTATCTTCTCCCTCCAGCGTATCTTGAATATTCTTCTGTAGCACCAGGTCTCAAATGCTTGGAGCCTTTTCTCGTCACTTTCTCCAATTATCCAAGATTCACTCCCGTATAGGGCAACACTCCACACGTATGTCTTTACTAGATTCTTCCTTATTTTTAAGCTGATAGTGTTTGAAGTGAAGAGGTTTTTCTGTTTGTTGAAAGCAATTTTAGCCTGGTTAATTCTCCTTGTAATTTCCTTAATGCTACGTCCATCACTTGTGATTTTACTTCCTATTTTAATTGCGATAATTAAAGCTGGTGATTAGTCACTTAATTGGTGTCTTGTATTTAGTTTTCCACTGTAAAATACGACGATCAGTTAAACCGTCGTAACAATATATTTTATAATGTCTACATTCCTAAAAAGACCGTATAATTCTTGATTATGACGTGTGCGACATATACCTGTTTCACACACTGGACCATACATTTTTTTAAATATCTTTCTTTCAAAAGTTAAAATATGTCTTTCATTTACTTTGGTAAGTATCCATGTTATCCATGTTTCTGCTCAGTGTGTCAAGACCTCTGCTTTGTTAGCTTTCTTAAACAGATTGTGTTTTACCAAGACAAAGAGCAAGCCGTTTGCGACTCCCTTCCCATTACGGAAAACCCTCTCTATAGTTACAAACATTTCAAAATAAACACTACTTTCGGATTTTGCTTAAATGTTTAATTATTTTTAATTCCTGGAACGCGGGCTTCTAAAATTCTTAGAAAATTCTTGTGATTCAAGAGAAATGAAATTCTTGAGAAAACCCAAGGTTGGAATCTTAGAGATCAAGTACAAAAAGAACATATAAGAACCGACTTAAATGTTTATTCTATAGCCAGCGGAATAAGGAAAGGACGAATAAAATGAAGGAAGCACATCGGCAGAATGGACGATATGAGACTACCTAAACAAGTAATAATTTACACTCCTCAAGGAAGACGAGGCATAGGTAGACCAAGGAAGAAATGGTTTCAGTGAAAGCGGGACAGGATGTAAGCCTATACCTTGACGCGAAAAAAATTAATAAAGTCGTGTTAGTGGTTGTAATTACAAACAGAAATATCACTGTTGCACACCACTACAGAAAACAATTTCCGATTAACGCTTTCAAGCTTTACAGCTCAACATCTGCCAGGACATCATTTCCGAAGCTTGACAGCTCTAACCGGAAAGGTTTTCTACAGGGCCTATTCATGTTCAGCAGTGTTATATCTGTTCAAAAGTTCCATGTTGTAAAATCTGTAAAGCATTATGTTTTTATTGTTTAGGTATAAAAAAAATTAGTAAGATCTAGTAAAAAAGTAAATATACTAAGATCTCTGTGAAACAAATCGTTAAATCAATGTAGTAGTAGGCTACAAGAAAAGATTAGATTTTAATGCTAAACTCTTAGAAGAAAATGTTCATTATACTCAGGATTGCAGGTTTCCTGAATTTATTAAGATAATTTTTTAAATTTTACAACCAAAATAATGTAATTATATTATATATTTATACATTCATATTTTCAAATGAATATTGTTAATATGACGTATAAAAACGAGAGAGAGTGAATGAAGCGAGATAATGAGAGAGAGAGAGAGAGAGAGAGAGAGAGAGAGAGAGAGCGAGAGAGAGAGAGAGAGAGAGAGAGAGAGAGAGAGAGAGAGAGAGAGAGAGAGAGAGCGAAGGGTGGAAGAGTGAGAGAGGAAAGAAGGGAGACAGTGAGTGAGATGTAGAAGAGAGAGTGAGCGAGTGGGGTGATAGTGAGTGATAGATCGATTTCAGGTTAGAGTGAGAGGCTGAGAGAAGGACTGGCAGGGGGAGAATGGATGAGAGAGAAGGGTGATTGTGGACACATACATAAATTACATTATTCTATAGTACTCTTGACTATATTTTATAATATGATTACAATTATTATCCAAGTTTACCTGTTAGTAAAATCTATCAGAAACTTTTGTTTGTAACCTTATGTCAACTATCTGATATAAGTCGTAATATTTTACAGTATTGTGTAAATTGTATGTTTCTAAATTATGATTGTTTGTTAACACCAGTAGGGAGTAAAACATGGTAAAAATAACTTTTAATAATTACGTAGTGAACATCCCCTAATCTGTTTTAGTTATAGGTAATATATTACTTTGCTATACGTTGACTGCTGCTGGTATAAACAATTTATGTACCAATCTAATATCCAATTGTTGATTACTGTTTGTTTAATTAATTAAAATAACATTACATTAGTAATTTAAATTGTAATACTGTATAAATTAAGTTCTCTCATACTATAATTTGTTCGTTTTCTTAAAGATAATTTGAGGATGTAAACAAACTATCATAAGTCATCACATATAAAATGATACATACATACGCACGCACACACTCACATACACCAACACGTTCACCCAAATATTTAATTGTTTCGTTATGTTTGATGTTTCTGTTGTATTTCATACACAGGTCCTGAAGATGACAATAAATATTGTCGAAACGTCGACGCAAAATAGCTAAAATTTGTATTATTGACCTATCCTCACTAACCATCCACTACAACACTTATATAAACAATATTTATTACAAAAAAATAATTTAAGTTACAACAGTTTACAAAACTGTAAATAAAATCTAAACTATAGAAATTTTAGAAGTGGTAACAGTGGACATTCTGAGTCGTTCATACGAAGTCAGTAAATAGAAGCAGGGAAATGTATTCGCTTCCAGAGCGATGCCATCTAGCAGTAGTTTACAAGGACAGGTGTGGGTTATGATGACTGCATGTGACAGATTCCCAGCTCACAAGACAAACCTCGGCAGCATGACTTGAAGACGCACTGAAACACACACAGTAATGTCAGTTATAATGAATGCAATACACATACATGCACGCACGCCCGCCTGCGCTCTTCCAAACTTACGGTTATTATGTTAGCACATCTTTCAACGATGGAGGTTTAGCGAAGACCGGTCAATAAGTACAACACAAATTTTACATTATTTATGTCGACGTTTCGACAATATTTATTGTCATCTTCAGGACCTGTGTATGAAATACAATAGAAATATCAAACACAACAAGACAGCGGCGTGGCGTGGGTACACAGCACCTGTTGTCGGTTGTGATAGGCCTAAAAATTAATTAGAATTTTTTCTTGAACCAAGTGTTCTTTTTAGAGCATTTTCTATCGTTCGCTAGGAGAAGAGAAGATGGCCCCGGTTCAACGGTATCTGACTCTCATTATTCTTACATAGAATAAATAAGAACACAAATAATAGAATAAAAAATATTAAAGGCAAACAGAGAATCACATGACTAAACGAACTAAACACAAATGTGAAAATAGTTCAAGGGAACGTTTCCGGAAACCGGAGAGCAACTTGCCACTACGGCAGCAACGAGGTTGGGCCCCATGCCTGTTTGGCACCTACAGGAATCGGACCGCCAATAGAGGAGAGTTCCGATTCCTCTAGGCGTCAGACGGACATGGGCAAAACACAAATATGTACGTAGAATCTGCAGGACGTTAGTTCCGAAAACGAACGCAGCTGCTAACTTAGGGTTTTGCCGGTTTATATAGCGGCGACACATTGGGTGAACGAATGCGTCCGTCCCCTTCCACAGTCTGTACAGTGACAACTACTACGAGGTCAATGACCGTACGGAGTAAAACATTGCCGATGTCTGAGCCGGCAACACAAGACGGTGCAAGTGCCCAGCAGTTCGAAAGCAACGCTATGTTCTTAAAGTTTCCCTACTAATACTGTTCGGATATCAAATTATTCAATAACTAAATGTATTTGTGCTGCGATATAATTAATGTTATTTTCTCTTACTTCCAGTAGGCCTACTGGTGCCGCCGGCAATAGTGGTTACATAGATGCCCCGCTACTGGTACAAGATCAATTAATTGAATGAATGTGTTTGTATGCCCGCCCGCGTGCGTGATTGAGTTTTATATTTTATTATCAACATTACTACCAAAATCAATGTTAGTATTGTGTATGTTTGTCTGCGGCGCGCTAAGTAATAAATCTAATGACAAAAAAATTACTGTAGCATAAAAAATAATATTGTTTTTATACTGAGGAGTTAGTGGTAAAACGACCCGAGTCCAAGTTTTAATGATGTTTCACAATTTTTCAAAACGACATCATCATCATCATCTTCTTCTTAACGGTTTTAGGCTTAAGCGGCCTGTTTCTATTCCACAGTCCAACTTCTCTTAGGAAACCAACTTTTATTCTGCCCCTAGTGTTGTAATCTTTCGAAGTCTTTGGTATTCTACTTTCTTCGATTCTATCTATGCGTTGAAACCATTTTCTTCTGTATTCTTTAATCCTTTCATTAACTGCAAATATATCTGTATCACTTCTTACGTCCTCATGTCTTATATGATCTTGTCTATTACGCCTTTCTTTTAACTGATCTCAGAAATTTCATTTCTGCTGTTTGTATCTTATGTTCACTTTTTTTCTTTATGATCCAAGTTTCAGATCCATACACTAATGTAGATATTCCTATTGTTTCATAAAATTTGAAAGCAAATGTCAAAACAACTTCATTTATCTTTTTTTAAATTTGTAACAGCTATGTAATCAAATAAAAACTAATTTAATAATAAAAGTTAACTTTGAAAATCAGTTTTATTATTTATCATTGCAAGTGAAAACCTTAAATTTCAGTTTTCCGCAAATTCACATGAGTGGATTTGAGTAGTTTTACCAATAGCCCCACGATATAATAATTTATGCTTCTAATTATATAGTACAAATAAAAATGTTATCTGAAAAAATCACAATATCTAATAATGACCCCATTTTTGGCTCAAATAAGGTGGTCTGGTAGTTAAATTCAAATGCATAAACAAACTCGGACTCTAAAATGGTACTTTTTATTTTGTTCACTAACGTCTCAAATGCGGACACAAAATCGTTTTATAAAGTAAGAAACAGCTATAAATCTCATATACTGTGCTATACAGACATCATATTGTTATGTGTGGAGTGTTGCTTTATGTGGCGCAAAGACATGGACACTGAGGAAGGAGGATGAGAAAAGGTTTCAAGCATTTGAGATGTGGGTTTGGCGAGCATTGGAAAAAGTGAGGTGGGTTGATAAAGTAAGGAATGATGAAGTTTTAAGAAGAGTAGGGGAAGGGAGAAGCATCCTGAAGGTAATAAAAAATAGGAAAAGGAATTGGTTAGGTGATTGTTTTGAGAAGAGACTGCTTGCTCATAACTGCCATGGAAAAGAATGTCATATAAGGAGAAAAAAAAGAAGAGGGCGTAGAAGAATGAAGTCAATAGATAGCGTTAAAATTAGAGGGTGTTACTAAGAAACGAAAAAACTGGCATGCGATAGGACAGCTTGGAGGGATTTAACCATTTAAAGACATGCCTTAGGGCAGAACACTAAATAATAACAGACATCATGTTGTTCTGGGACTTTCACGTCATGCGTCAACATAGTTAATAAAAAGAGAACCGGGCTACTGGGCTGCGGTCGACTAAAGTTATTCTTTTAAGACATTTCGGCCCAACCTCTTCAGTGAATGTAACGACTCAACACAACTCACACAACGTTCGTCAATAACCACATTACTGTGGCAAACAAGTACTGCCACATTACTGTGGTTACTGACGAACATCGTGTCAATTGTATTGGATCGTTCTATTCACTGAAGAGATGTGGGGCTGAAATGTCTGAAAATAATAACTTTAGTTGACCGCAGCCCACAAATGTGGATTTTATTTCTAACAGTGTAAACGTTGCAGATGGGTACACATTTTGTTAAATGGAATCTGCAAAGATTCTGCATTGCAGATATCCACAATTAAAACCAAGGTGATGGCTTTTTGTGGAACTGATCCCGTACGAGCAAAAATTGTTATAGATGGTACTGTCCTGGAACAAGTTAGCAGCCTAAAATTCAACAAGGTGATGGCTCTCCCCACACTTCTTTATGGGTCAGAGAATTTGACTTTAACAAAAAGCCAGCCCAGTCGCATCCAAGCGGCTGAAATGAGATTTCTCAGGCACGTGACAGGGTATAGTCTCCATGATCATAGAAGAAACACAGATACACGGCAGGAACTGAATATTATGAGTATACTCGACAGGATCGCCTAGCGTCGGCTGAATTGGTGGCAAGATCTTTGCCGAATGGATGACTGCCGCATCCCCAAACAACTATGGAACTATAAGCCGAGGGGACGGAGAGGTGTGGGACGTCCGAGGAAGCGCTGGAGTGACCAGCTGTAATGTTTGCCTCCTTGAGACTGAAACAAACCATTCTTGGTTTAAATTTTTAGTATGATGATGAAGATGAACAGTGTAAACGTCATACAGATTTATTAAACAAACTTTTCATAGAGTTTAAATAAAGTTGGGACCACGCTCAAGAAATAAAGACCAGAATTGAAAAGGCAAGAGCAGTGTACACTAGAATGAGCAGTTTATTCAAAAGTCACTATTTTACAGTAAACACAAAGATGAGACTTCTATGCTGCTACGTATTCTCGGTCCTCTTCTACGGTGTAGAATCTTGGATTTTGACTGAAACCGCAACTAAAAAAAAATTGGATTCTTTCGAAATGTGACTTTACCGTAGAATACTGTGCATTTCATGGACAGCACATATAACTAATCTTGTAGTTCTTAGAAAGATGAAGAAAGCAAGGGAAGTTATTAACACAGTGAAGATAAGAAAGCTTCAGTATCTGGGGCATCTCATGAGAAATGAACAGAGATTTTACTTTTTGCAGTCTAAACTACAGGGAAAAGTACTTGGAAAGAGAGGAGTTGGGCGACCGAGAATATCATGGCTGATAAATTTAAGGACTTGTTTTGGTATGTATACAACTGACTTATTCCGTACAGCAGTACAGAACGTTAAAGTAGTCTGTATGATATCCAACATCCGAAACGGATAGGAACTATCAGAAGAAGGAACAAACTTTTGCTAAGTAGTCTAAACAAACTTTTATTAAACAAGGAGGGTAAGTAGGTGTGAATAAAGTGTTTGGATATATTTATGACGGTATACATAATATGAGAGTTCCTGTTTACTATAATTTGAGAGTTGCATTAACTGGGTAGTTATATTTTGGAAGAAAGGTTATCGCCAATTTACTTGTCTGAACGCGGCCAAGGTTACGTTAAATTAATTTGTACTTTGTTATAAACTGCCAAACACTTACGTATAGCAGATTTTCCCTGCCATCGGGTTTTACTAAAGTTCAAACAGTGTTATCGCACAGTTTGATTTAATTCGGTCTGTAAATACTATTTATGTTGATTGTTACAATAATTATTTATAGTTTATAAAATGAAACTTGTTAATGCAAATTGTTAAATTACATTTTACCCACTAAACGCAGTAACAGTTTTAGATAAATATTAATAAGACACTTAAATTTGTAGTGACCGTCAATCAATGAATTTTTTAGTGGATGATTAGTGTGGATCGGTCAAAAATAGCACAAATTTTAACTATTTTTCGTCGACGTTTCGACAATATTTAATGTCATCTTCAGGACCTATGTATGAAATACAATGGAGATGTCAAAGAACAAATTTTACATAAACATAGGTTCAAAAACGATTCGATTTTGATTTTGGCTTGCGAAAAACCCTTCACCTTTTTTTCTGCTCTCATAGTAAACTTGATATTGTGGATTATCGCCTGAAAAATTGAAAAAGAGTGTCCCAAAACTGTCTTGAGTAGTTTTATAGAAACGTTCTTAAATCTCAAAAAAAAAGTTGTGTCAAAATTACGCTTTTTTACAGGTATAATTTGAAGAATTTACTTGTGTAAATTGTCAATAAACAAATGTAAATATGTAACACAATTTATAAAGTATATTTTTTTAATCTCAATCTTCTATTTTGGTGTATTCATTGTTCATAACCTAAAGGTACTATACGTATAACTTATAATAAAGTTTTAAGTACATTCGATCGATTTTGGTCATAGACTATAGTCACTATATTGTAAAACAGTTACTACTTACAAAAAACGAATTGATATGAGTATTGTTGATGCACCATGGTATTGTTGATGCACCACGGTATTGTTGATGCACCATGGTATTGTTGATGCACCATGGTACCTAAGAAATGATGACATCCATCGGGACCTTAAAATGCCTACGGTTGCTGACGAGATAAAATTAGTTGGGGATAAATATGACTTCATGAACACGTAAATATTAAAGTGATACAACTGCGTGATAATGCTGAGTTGTTTTGCGATTGCAAACACAGAAACCATTTGAACTAGTGAACTAATTCTCAGCACATGAACAAAGGTGTAACTTTACTGAGGAATGCTCCAGTGGGAGCTTATCCTACACATTGTTAACTTATGTATTATAATAAAATTGCTACATAATTTGTAACTAGTTACAATGAAGTTAAATAAATAAAAAGTACTTAGATGTTTCTATTTTGTGTCAAATTTTTACGTAGCAGAACTCTTGACTTTAAGTATCAGTGGTACCAGTGACCTTAAGTATAAAGATAACCGTACAAACAACATTACAATTTCGCATGTTGTTTGTTTCAGTGCTCTAGAAAGTCTTGCTGTCCAGGATTGATTTGTTTGACCACTCGTGTGTTTGCCACTTGTGTGTGACCTCTGCTTGGTGACCAAGGTTGTAGTCCCCCCCCGCCCTTATAAGAGGAATGAATTGATCGCTGCGGAAAGCATTGTCACCGTACGAGTCGAAAATGTTTTCTTGTAACAGCATATATGATTACGACAAATTAATAAATATTTTAAATAGAAAAAGTAAATTATTTGTATTTCTTCTAATTACCTATTGAAATGTTTGTTACTTTAAAAATGAGTTTTTCATAATTGTCGCCTTCAGAAAATTTAAAACGTTGAGAACCAAGATTCCTTCCTCATTCTGTGTCATCGGTCACCTCCAGTTCCTCTTTTCCTGAGCTAATCTCTTAATTTTCATGAACCACTTCACAACATTCTACGTCTTCTTCAATCTCCTCACGCATTTCAGTCTCTGCCTTCCATCCTGTGTTCACCCGTCAGTGCTTCTAAAGGGGCACACACTATCAACTTTACTGCGGATTTTTTCATGTGTGACGTCATGTTTGAGGGATAAACTGTGTGAACTGCGCAGTTTAGGCAGGTGTTTACAGTTTGCAGGCCTGTGCTAGTGGACACTCGTTTGCAACGATAAACTGCACAGTTCACTCTGTTAAACGTACAGTTCGCTCAGTTGACAAGTGGTAGACACTCAACTATCGCCATGACCGCGTCATCGAATAAAGAAGCCCTACTCGCATTCATTGAAGCCTACTGGTCAAATGGGATATCGAAGTCCTCTTGTATCCTAACCGTGTCACAAAAATTGCTGGATACAATGTATTGGTCTAAAAATTGAAGGTTTTTGAGCTTAACTCGACGCGTGACAGTGTTGTGAAAAGAAATTAATAACCTCAGATCCGATTTTTGAAAAGAGCTAAAGAAAGTTAATGATTGGAAAAAATCGGGAGCTTCAACTGACGGACGTTGTGTATGTCCCGACCCGACGGAACTGACGAAACTGAGGAAAGAACTGGGGGAAAAATTGATGTTCCCCTACACTTTTAGTTCAGTTCATTGTACAGTTTTTATTCAGTTATTTAGGGCAGTTAACTACGCAGTAAAACTGAGAGTATGTGGGCCGCTTAATGTTCTACATTCAGTTTTCCCCTACTGTGCAGTTTTTGCGTCCATACAGAGCGATACTCAAAAAAAAATCTATACTTAATTCCTAACTAACAATAATAAAAGTAATTATGTTTATTCCCATTATCAAGATTTACAATGTTCATTGCGTTCAAAGCACTAGGAATTACCTGTTTACCTTTTAATGTGAGCAATGATAAGTTTATTAAACTCGTTGTTATATCTGTCTCTTCTAGGTTAGCAGCCCATAGGCTGGTTGGCAGTAGCTCGCCATTCTTCCCACTTCTCTTCTTTTCTTTGCAACTCACAATATGATGTGCAGTTCATATCGGCTCTAAGCTGTTTCATATAGTCTAAACGGGGTCATCCTCTGTCATTTTTTCCTTCAATTGTTGCTTCTATTATTCTCTTAACTAACCCATTTTGTCGTAGTGTATGCCCTACAAACTTAGCTTTTCTGCCTTTTAAATTATGTTGAAAGCTCTCCTCCTCCTGAGCTCTTGCAAAGACTTCCTCATTTGTTATCTTCTCCCTCCAGCTTATCTTGAATATTCTTCTGTCGCACCAGGTCTAAAATTCTTGGAGCCTTTTCTCGTCACTTTCTCCAATTATCCAAGATTAATTCCCGTATAGGGCAACACTCCACACGTATGTCTTTACTAGATTCTTCCTTATTTTTAAGCTGATAGTGTTTGAAGTGAAGAGGTTTTTCTGTTTGTTGAAAGCAATTTTAGCCTGCTTAATTCTCCTTGTAATTTCCTTAATGCTACGTCCATCACTTGTGATTTTACTTCTTATTTTAATTGCGATAATGAAAGCTGGTGATTAGTCACTTAATTGGTGTCTTATATTTAGTTTTCCACTGTACCATACGACGATAAGTTAAACCGTCGTAAAAATATAATATATTTTATAATGTCTGCATTCCTAAAAAGACCGAATAATTCTTGATTATGACGTGTGCGACATATACCTGTTTCACACACTGGACCATATCATTTACTTTGGTAAGTATCTATGTTATCCATGTTTCTGCTTAGTGTGTCAAGACCTCTGCTTTGTTAGCTTTCTTAAACAGATTGTGTTTTACCAAGACAAAGAGCAAGCCGTTTGCGAATCACTTCCCATTACGGAAAACCCTCTCTGTAGTTACAAACATTTCAAAATAAACACTACTTCCGGATTTTGCTTAAATGTTCAATTATTTTTAATTCCTGGAACGCGGGCTTCTAAAATTTTTAGAAAATTCTTGTGATTCAAGTGAAATGAAATTCTTGAGAAAACTCAAGATTGGACCCTTAGAGATCAAGTACAAAAAGAACATATAAGAACCGACTTAAATGTTTATTCTATAGCCAGCGGAATAAGGAAAGGACGAATAAAATGAAGGAAGCACATCGGCAGAATGGACGATATGAGACTACCTAAACAAGTAATAATTTACACTCCTCAAGGAAGACGAGGTGTAGGTAGCCCAAGGAAGAAATGGTTTCAGTGAAAGCGGGACAGGATGTAAGCCTATACCTTGACGCGAAAAAAATTAATAAAGTCGTGTTAGTGGTTGTAATTACAAACAGAAATATCACTGTTGCACACCACTACAGAAAACAATTTCCGATTAACGCTTTCAAGCTTTACAGCTCAACATCTGCCAGGACATCATTTCCGAAGCTTGAAAGCTCTAACCGGAAAGGTTTTCTATAGGGCCTATTCGTGTTCAGCAGTGTTATTTCTGTTTAAAAGTTGTATGTTGTAAAATCTGTAAAGCATTATGTTTTTATTGTTTAGGTATAAAAAAATTAGTAAGGTCTAGTAAAAAAGTAAGTATACTAAGATCTCTGTGAAACAAATCGTTAAATCAATGTAATAGTAAGCTACAAGAAAAAATAAGATTTTAATGCTAAACTCTTAGAAGAAAATGTTCATTATACTTAGGATTGCAGGTTTCCTGAATTTATTAAGACAATTTTATAAATTTTATAACCAAAATAATGTAATTATATTATATATTTATACATTCATATTTTAAAATGAATATATTGTTAATATGACGTATCAAAACAAGAGAGAGAGTGAATGAAGAGAGATAATGAGAGGGAGAGAGAGAGAGAGAGAGAGAGAGAGAGAGAGAGAGAGAGAGAGAGAGAGAGAGAGAGAGAGAACGCGAAAGGTGGAAGGGAAGAATGAGAGAGGGAAGAAGGGAGACAGTGAGTGAGATTTAGAAGAGAGAGTGAGCGAGTGGGTTGATAGTGAGTGATAGATCGATTTCAGGTTAGAGTGAGAGGCTGTGAGAAGGACTGGCAGGGGGTGAATGGGTGAGAGAGAAGGGTAATTGTGGACACATACATAAATTACATTATTCTATAATACTCTTGACTATATTTTATAATATGATTACAATTATTATCCAAGTTTATCTGTTAGTAAAATTTACCTGAAAATTTTGTTTGTAACCTTATGTCAGCTATCTGATATAAGTCGTAATGTTTTACAGTATTGTGCAAATTGTATGTTTCTAAATTATGATTGTTTGTTAACACCAGTAGGGAGTAAAACATGGTAAAAATAACTTTTAATAATTACGTAGTGAACATCCCCTAATCTGTTTTAGTTATAGGTAATATATTACTTTGCTATATGTTGACTGCTGCTGGTATAAACAATTTATGTACCAATCTAATATCCAATTGTTGATTACTGTTTGTTTAATTAATTAAAATAACATTACATTAGTAATTTAAATTGTAATACTGTATAAATTAAGTTCTCTCATACTATAATTTGTTCGTTTTCTTAAAGATAATTTGAGGATGTAAACAAACTATCATAAGTCTTCACACATAAAATGATACATACATACGCACGCACACACTCACATACACCAACACGTTCACCCAAATATTTAATTGTTTCGTTATGTTTGATATTTCTATTGTATTTCATACACAGCTCCTGAAGATGACAATAAATATTGTCGAAACGTCGACGCAAAATAGCTAAAATTTGTATTATTGACCTATCCTCACTAACCATCCACTACAACACTTATATAAACAATATTTATTACAAAAAAATAATTTAAGTTACAACAGTTTACAAAACTGTAAATAAAATCTAAACTATAGAAATTTTAGAAGTGGTAACAGTGGACATTCTGAGTCGTTCATACGAAGTCAGTAAATAGAAGCAGGGAAATGTATTCGCTTCCAGAGCGATGCCATCTAGCAGTAGTTTACAAGGACAGGTGTGGGTTATGAAGACTGCATGTGACAGATTCCCAGCTCACAAGACAAACCTCGGCAGCATGACTTGAAGACGCACTGAAACACACACAGTAATGTCAGTTATAATGAATGCAATACACATACATGCACGCACGCCCGCCTGCGCTCTTCCAAACTTACGGTTATTATGTTAGCACATCTTTCAACGACGGAGGTTTAGCGAAGACCGGTCAATAAGTACAACACAAATTTTACATTATTTATGTCGACGTTTCGACAATATTTATTGTCATCTTCAGGACCTGTGTATGAAATACAATAGAAATATCAAACACAACAAGACAGCGGCGTGGCGTGGGTACACAGCACCGGTTGTCGGTTGTGATAGGCCTAAAAATTAACTTAAAAATTAGTTAGAATTTTTTCTTGAACCAAGTGTTCTTTTTAGAGCATTTTCTATCGTTCGCTAGGAGAAGAGAAGATGGCCCCGGTTCAACGGTATCTGACTCTCATTATTCTTACATAGAATAAATAAGAACACAAATAATAGAATAAAAAATATTAAAGGCAAACAGAGAATCACATGACTAAACGAACTAAACACAAATGTGAAAATAGTTCAAGGGAACGTTTCCGGAAACCGGAGAGCAACTTGCCACTACGGCAGAAACGAGGTTGGGCCGCATGCCTGTTTGGCACCTACAAGAATCAGACCTCCAATAGAGGAGAGTTCCGATTCCTCTAGGCGTCAGACGGACATGGGCAAAACACAAATAGGTACGTAGTATCTGCAGGACGTTAGTTCCGAAAACGAACGCAGCTGCTAACTTAGGGTTTTGCCGGTTTATATAGCGGCGACACATTGGGTGAACGAATGCGTCCGTCCCCTTCCACAGTCTGTACAGTGACAACTACTACGAGGTCAATGACCGTACGGAGTAAAACATTGCCGATGTCTGAGCCGGCAACACAAGACGGTGCAAGTGCCCAGCAGTTCGAAAGCAACGCTATGTTCTTAAAGTTTCCCTACTAATACTGTTCGGATATCAAATTATTCAATAACTAAATGTATTTGTGCTGCGATATAATTAATGTTATTTTCTCTTACTTCCAGTAGGCCTACTGGTGCCGCCGGCAATAGTGGTTACATAGATGCCCCGCTACTGGTACAAGATCAATTAATTGAATGAATGTGTTTGTATGCCCGCCCGCGTGCGTGATTGAGTTTTATATTTTATTATCAACATTACTACCAAAATCAAGGTTAGTATTGTGTATGTTTGTCTGCGGCGCGCTAAGTAATAAATCTAATGACAAAAAAATTACTGTAGCATAAAAAATAATATAGTTTTTATACTGAGGAGTTAGTGGTAAAACGACCCGAGTCCAAGTTTTAATGATGTTTCACAATTTTTCAAAACGACATCATCATCATCATCATCTTCTTCTTAACGGTTTTAGGCTTAAGCGGCCTGTTTCTATTCCACAGTCCAACTTCTCTTAGGCAATCAACTTTTATTCTGCCCCTAGTGTTGTAATCTTTCGAAGTCTTTGGTATTCTACTTTCTTCGATTCTATCTATGCGTTGAAACCATTTTCTTCTGTATTCTTTAATCCTTTCATTAACTGCAAATATATCTGTATCACTTCTTACGTCCTCATGTCTTATATGATCTTGTCTATTACGCCTTTCTTTTAACTGATCTCAGAAATTTCATTTCTGCTGTTTGTATCTTATGTTCACTTTTTTTTCTTTATGATCCAAGTTTCAGATCCATACACTAATGTAGATATTCCTATTGTTTCATAAAATTTGAAAGCAAATGTCAAAACAACTTCATTTATCTTTTTTTAAATTTGTAACAGCTATGTAATCAAATAAAAACTAATTTAATAATAAAAGTTAACTTTGAAAATCGGTTTTATTATTTATCATTGCAAGTGAAAACCTTAAATTTCAGTTTTCCGCAAATTCACATGAGTGGATTTGAGTAGTTTTACCAATAGCCCCACGATATAATAATTTATGCTTCTAATTATATAGTACAAATAAAAATGTTATCTGAAAAAATCACAATATCTAATAATGACCCCATTTTTGGCTCAAATAAGGTGGTCTGGTAGTTAAATTCAAATGCATAAACAAACTCGGACTCTAAAATGGTACTTTTTATTTTGTTCACTAACGTCTCAAATGCGGACACAGAATCGTTTTATAAAGTAAGAAACAGCTATAAATCTCATATACTGTGCTATACAGACATCATATTGTTATGTGTGGAGTGTTGCTTTATGTGGCGCAAAGACATGGACACTGAGGAAGGAGGATGAGAAAAGGTTTCAAGCATTTGAGATGTGGGTTTGGCGAGCATTGGAAAAAGTGAGGTGGGTTGATAAAGTAAGGAATGATGAAGTTTTAAGAAGAGTAGGGGAAGAGAGAAGCATCCTGAAGGTAATAAAAAATGGGAAAAGGAATTGGTTAGGTCATTGTTTTGAGAAGAGACTGCTTGCTCATAACTGCCATGGAAAAGAATGTCATATAAGGAGAAAAAAAAGAAGAGGGCGTAGAAGAATGAAGTCAATAGATAGCGTTAAAATTAGAGGGTGTTACTAAGAAACGAAAAAACTGGCATGCGATAGGACAGCTTGGAGGGATTTAACCATTTAAAGACATGCCTTGGGGCAGAACACTAAATAATAACAGACATCATGTTGTTCTAGGACTTTCATGCCATGGGTCAACATAGTTAATAAAAAGAACCGGGCTAATGGGCTGCGGTCGACTAAAGTTATTCTTTTAACACATTTCGGCCCAACCTCTTCACTGAATGTAACGACTCAACACAACTCACACAACGTTCGTCAGTAACCACATTACTGTGGCAAACAAGTACTGCCACAATACTGTGGTTACTGACGAACGTCGTGTCAATTGTATTGGATCGTTCTATTCACTGAAGAGATGTGGGGCTGAAATGTTTGAAAATAATAACTTTAGTTGACCGCAGCCCACTAATCTGGACTTTATTTCTAACAGTGTAAACGTTGCAGATAGGTACACATTTCTTAAATGGAATCTGCAAAGATTCTGCATTGCAGATATCCACAATTAAAACCAAGTTGATGGCTTTTTGTGGAACTGATCCCGTACGAGCAAAAATTGTTATAGATGGTACTGTCCTGGGACAAGTTAGCAGCCTAAAATTCAACAAGGTGATGGCTCTTCCCACACTTCTTTATGGGTCAGAGAAATGGACTTTAACAAAAAGCCAGGCCAGTCGCATCCAAGCGGCTGAAATGAGATTTCTCAGCCACGTGACAGGGTATAGTCTCCATGATGATAGAAGAAACACAGATATACTGCAGGAACTGAATATTATGAGTATACTCGATAGGATCGCCTAGTGTCGGCTGAATTGGTGGCAAGATCTTTGCCGAATGGATGACTCCCGCATCCCCAAACAACTATGGAACTATAAGCCGAGGTGACGGAGAGGTGTGGGACGTCCGAGGAAGCGCTGGAGTGACCAGCTGTAATGTTTGCCTCTTTGAGACCGGAACAAACCATTCTTGGTTTAAATTTTGAGGATGATGATGAAGATGAACAGTGTAAGTATCATACAGATTTATTAAACAAACTTTTCATATAGTTTAAATAAAGTTGGGACTACGCTCAAGAAATCAACACCAAAATTGAAAAGGCAAGAGCAGTGTACACTAGAATGAGCAGTTTATTTAAAAGTCACTATTTAACAGTAAACACAAAGATGAGACTTTTATGCTGCTACGTATTATCGGTCCTCTTCTACGGTGTAGAACCTTGACTCTGACTGAAGCCGCAACTAAATAGAATTGGAATCTTTCGAAATGTGACTTTACCGTAGAATACTGTGCATTTCATGGACAGCACATATAACTAATCTTGTAGTTCTTAGAAAGATGAAGAAAGCAAGGAAAGTTATTAACACAGTGAAGATAAGAAAGCTTCAGTATCTGGGACATCTCATGAGAAATGAACAGAGATTTTACTTATTGCAGTCTAAACTATAGGGAAAAGTACTTGGAAAGAGAGGAGTTGGGCGACCGAGAATATCATGGCTGGTAAATTTAAGGACTTGTTTTGGTATGTATACAACTGACTTATTCCGTACAGCAGTACAGAAAGTTAAAATAGTCTGGATGATATCCAACATCCGAAACGGATAGGAACTATCAGAGGAAGGAACAAACTTTTGCTAAGTAGTCTACACAAACTTTTATTAAACAAGGAGGCTAAGTAGGAGTGAATATTGTGTTTGGACATATTTATAACGGTACACATAATATGAGAGTTCCTGTTTACTATAATTTGAGAGTTGCATTAACTGGGTAGTTATATTTTGGAAGAAGGTTATCGCCAATTTACTTGTCTGAACGCGGCCAAGGTTACGTTAAATTTATTTGTACTTTGTTATAAACTGCCAATCACTTACGTATAGCAGATTTTCCCTGCCATCGGGTTTTACTAAAGTTCAAACAGTGTTATCGCACAGTTTGATTTCATTCGGTCTGTAAATACTATTTATGTTGATTGCTACAATAATTATTTATAGTTTTTAAAATGAAACTTGTTAATGCAAATTGTTAAATTACATTTTACCTACTAAACAGGTAAACTTGGATAATAATTGTAATCATATTGTAAATTATAGTCAAGAGTTCTATAGAATAATGTAATTTATGGACACATACAAGTTTACCTGTTAGTAAAATTTACCAGAAACTTTTATTTGTAACCTTTGTCAACTATCTGATGTAAGTCATAATGTTTTACAGTTATTGTGTAAATTGTATTTTTCTAAATTATGATTGTTTGTTAATACCAGTAGGGATTGAAACGTGTTAAAAATAACTTTTAATAATTACGTAGTGAACATCCCCTAATCTGTTTTAATTATAGGATATATATTTTACTTTTCTATATGTTGACTGCTGTAGGTGTAAACAATTTATGTACCAATCTAATATCCAATTGTTGATTACTTTTTGTTTAATTAATTAAAATAGCATTACATTTAGTAATTTAAATTGTAATATTGTATAAATTAAGTTCTCTAATTCTATAATTTGCTCGTTTTCTTAAAGATAATTTGAAGATGTAAACAAACTATCATAAGTCTTCATATATACACTGATACATACATACCCACGCACACACTCACATACACGAACACGTTCACGCAAATATTTAATTGTTCCGTTGTGTTTGACATTTCTATTGTATTTCATACACAGGTCCTGAAGACGACAATAACTACTGTCGAAACGTCGACGCAAAATAGTTAAAATTTGTGTTATTTTTGACCGATCCTCACTAACCATCCACTAAAAAATTCATTAAAAAGATCGGTTTTCCCGTCGACATAACAACACTGTTACATTAAAAATTCAGTGACTGGTAATTATAAAGTTTTATTTACGTTTATAAGAATGGTCAGATTATATAATTAGAAGATTTGTTTGTGAGTTTAGTTCTTATTCGAGAAAATGAGGATTATATGCAAAAAGCTATGCTTCAATTGCAAGCAGTAGCAAGATAATATTCACTGACAATTACAGTTTAAAAGACCAAAACCATAGTCTTTAAAGGTAAATATCCAGTGAGGACTAAGATAGTTATAAACAACAGCACTTTAGAACTAGTGAGCCATTTCAAATGTATCGACTGAGCAGTAAGCTATGAAGCTGAATATGATATAAAGGAAAAGATAAATAAATTTAGGAATATTTGTGGTACGATTCGTAGAAATCTTAGAAATAAAACAAGAAATAGCACAAGGATTAAATTTTATAAGACAATTGCAATACGGATATTGATTTTTGCGAGTGAGGCGTGGGTCACGACAAAAAAGGCAAGCCGCAAGATTCAGAGTGCTGAAATACAGTTTCTTCGAAATACTTTAAATTATACATTGCAAGATAGAATAAAGTAATGAAGATGTCTGAGCAGAACTCGAAGTAAAGGACGTAAATTAAATTATTGCAACTTATAGAAGACGATGGTTGGATCATCAGCAAAGAATGGCAGAGGATCGATTGCCGAAAGCGGCACTCAACTCTAAAGCCATCAATAGAAGTGAAGTGGGTCGTCCGAGGATGAGATGGGTGCCGAAACATGTTTATATAACCTAATCCTTGAAGAGAAGAAGAAGAAGAAGAAGAAGAAGAAGAAGAAGAAGAAGAAGAAGAAGAAGAAGAAGAAGAAGAAGAAGAAGAAGAAGAAGAAGAAGAAGAAGAAGAAGAAGAAGATTGTGAGTTGGGTCTACTAGTAAGACTGACTTCTTCAATAACTGGTTTCTATTAAAAAGCGACGTTTTGTCTACACACCAATGCGACATTTTATCTTTCTTCAGGTAAAAACAAAACTAAAATAAAAGATAAACAATAACCGACAGACAGGCAAAACTCATAAAAATATTTAAATAATATATAGTTAACAAACAAAAGTGAAACGAAAATAAAATTTACCAATCATAAATCTATAAGTCTCACACACACACACACACACACACACGGATGCCACAGGAAAACCTGAGGGCGCGAGTCTTTAAAAACAGAAAGTGGGCCGACCTTGGATAAGATGGTTGGATTATGTGCTAGAAGATCTAAGAAGAATGGATGTGAGTGGGGGGTTACGCTGAGATGGCAATGGTTAGGAAAAGATTGGTGTTCGAAGCCAGTGCTCACGTTCGGCTGTAGTGCTAAAAAAAAAAGAATAAAATGAAGAAGACTATAAAAACGGAAGAGAAGAAGAGTGCGTGCGAATGTTACAAAAACAAGAGTAATATTTATTACACAAGTGTCATGATACTTGTATTAAAAACAAACCTGTGTATTAAATTAAAATATGATTATGATATTCCACGCATGTTAATAACCATGATACGAATGTATATACATGATTTCTGTATTTTCCCACTGTACAGGTTTTTCATGATTACAACAAAATTTGTAGCAATATCTACGAAAATTTTTAACGGTGTGTCCAGTCACTAGCCGAACCTGAAAATACCTTTCATCCCAAGACGATATGAAACAACACACATTATCAATAGATTTCCGGCTCGCTATGTAAAATTGTTTCATTTAAAATTTTAAATAGCGGAACACTTGCTTTTTTAATAATAAACGTCAAGATTATTTGTGTTTATGTTGTCCATAATTTAATGATACCGGTAAACAGGGCTTGATTTCAGGGGGAACGCGCCGGAACGGCGTTCCGGTACCTCTTGGATCCAAAATTAAAATACCAAAAAAAAATATGAAAAGACAAAAACTAATTATTACAAAAATTTACTATTACTTTTAAATTTATGCCCCTCATCAGTCCCATTACAAAACTAAACATTTGTCAAAATCAAATACCAACAATAATCTTTATCTTAACTACTATCGTGCAAAAAAATGCCCCAATAACCTATGGAGAAAATGAAACAAAAAAATGTGCTTCAAAATTAAAACAACATGAAAGACAACTGATTCGGAGCTGCCGAGAATATGTGCAGGGCAGAATTTTTCCGGAGATTCTTTCTACCTTGAAATATGTTATAGAATCAATAGCAATAACTTCAAGTGAATGTGAGACGGCTGATTTCTGGCCATCATACAGCATTAGACACAAAGGTCAAGAAACATACTATATGACGACACACTGATGAAACTATGGAAACTATTCAAAATGTCCGGAACACCGAAACCACCGTAACATTAGAGTTTGATTGACGTCATCGGGGTGACGTCATCATGAGTGACATGTTTTCGATTGCCGTGCAGCTAACCTGACGATGAAGCTCCTATATAAATATCAGTAAACTTTATTATTGAAGTGAAAACTTTTATACGCGGGCCTGGAGAAACACTTTTTATTGTATGGAGAAAAACAGAGTTTCGCGTCAGCATCTCATCGGTTACGCTTTTTTCGTTACGGTGAGTCATCAGCTTATATATATATATATATATATATATATATATATATATATATATATATATATATATATATATATATACAGAGAGTATAGGCGGTCCTCTCTCTCTTTGAATTTATACGGTATAGAAAGAGAATGAACGAAAGAGAGGGAGAAGAGGGGAGTGAGAGACAGAGAGAGTATTATGAAAAAGAACAGGCCAAGACGAGATGACTATGAAGTGAAAACTTTTATACGCGGGCCTGGAGAAACCCTTTTGAAGTGAAAACTTTTATACGCGGACCTGGAGAAACACTTTTTATTGTATGGAGAAAAACATAGAGTTTCGCGTCAGCATCTCATCGGTTACGCTTTTTTCGTTACGGTGAGTCATCAGCTTATGCATATACAGAGAGTATAGGCGGTTCCCTCTCTCTTTGAATTTATACGGTATAGAAAGAGAATGAACGAAAGAGAGGGAGAAGAGGGGAGTGAGAGACAGAGAGAGTGTTATGAAAAAGAACAGGCCAAGACGAGATGACTATGAAGTGAAAACTTTTATAAGCGGGCCTGGAGAAAACCCTTTTGAAGTGAAAACTTTTATACGTGGGCCTGGAGAAACACTTTTTATTGTATGGAGAAAAACATAGAGTTTCGCGTCAGCATCTCATCGGTTACGCTTTTTTCGTTACGGTGAGTCATCAGCTTATGCATATACAGAGAGTATAGGCGGTTCCCTCTCTCTTTGAATGTATATCGCTATCAAGTACAGTAAGTCCTCGATTAACGTCGTAGTTACGTTCCGGAAAACCACGACGTTAACCGAAACGACGTTAATCGAAACATTTTTCCCCACCAGGAAACGCGTAACTTTTATAGGTTAGGTTCCAGTATGGTGCTTCACATAGACTAAGTCGCTTAAGATTCGTCGTTAACGTCGCGGTTTTCCGGAACGTAACTACGACGTTAATCGAGGACTTACTGTATATGCTTTATAATAAAATAAGCTATATATCAGGATATATAGTAAGATCTTTTGTCTTTGTATATCAACGTTATTAGAGAAACAAAATTAATGATTATACATTGATTTCTATTATATTATATAATCATTTATTATTTCAAAATTTTTAAACTCTAAAATTATCAGAAATTTTTACTTTTTAAAATATAAATTTATCATAACAAAAATTTAATTTTTATATTTAAATTAATTATTATTTGAAAACTATAATTGATTAAGATTAAATTTTACATTGTTTTAATTAAATTTTATTAAAAAAAAATATTTTTCTTAATTTTCAGTTGTAGATATTTCATAGCAATTTTGTAATACCACTAAATTAAATGTTTTTCCATGCACAAAGCGTTTCTCCAGGCCTGATTATAAACGTTTTCACTTCTGTCGGCACTCCCCCGAGTGCTAACATTCTTTTTTTTTTAGATACAAATGTATACGAATGTTATATATTTTATAACGTTTTAAAAATGTAGCCCTCCTTTGTAATAACCTGATGTAAACTTACACGCTAATATAAAATATAAGTATATTTGAGTTTTTACAGCTTTTGAATTGATTCGTTTCAGCACCTATAATTTTGAAAATCAACAGTGAAAATCAACCACTGCCGGTAAATCATTAGTGTAAACAGTACTCACGAATTCACCGAAGGCCGCACACGATGCAGACGCCAAATCGGCGGTTGCGATCAGCGCTATCAGCAGGCACAGAAGCAGCAGCGTAACCTTCATGTTGTAGACACAGTCAGAGAGCGATCTGTAAATGTAGCAGCAGATATTACGCCCAACTATGCTGTAGTCGCGTTAATGTACTGATTGTGTATATATATATTATAGGCGCCAAACGAGTTTCTGTGTCAGTAGGCCTCAATGTTTTTTCTGTTAATTACGCTACCAAACAATATTACGCAATTGTTTTCCGCTTAACTAAACCATATTTGTTTTTCCCCGCTCGTTTTACGTGGAACTGTGCGAGTAATGTTCACTAAACACATGCGTTTGTATTAACGGTAAATCTGTGACGTCACAGGGAAGGGGGAATTTTCTTTGTTTTCCTCATAGCGTTGCCGTGTCCCCTTCCATTTAATTGTTTCATAGGAGGTACTGTGGACTACGTTTGGTTCAACTAGTTTTTCCATTATTCTCCTCTCTCTTCCTCCTCACCCATATATCCTTCATTCGTTATGGATGTCTCTCCTTCCTTCCGTCAGTCCAGATGGCATCTGTCCTCTTTTCGGTTTCTTTTTTTTTAAACTTTGGGCATTTTTTAAATTTCTTTTTGAGTTGTAAAAGTTATTCTATAGCTTCTTGACTAAATTGCAGTTCTTTCTTCTGTTCCTTTGAACCACATACTGGGCATTTTAAGCTTTCTGAAATAGTTAAAAAATTTCCTTGTTATTTTGTCAGGATTCATTCTTGAAATATGTCTATAGAAAGTAATTCTCCTTTCTTTCTAATTACGTCTGTGATTTTCTCGACATGTGTGTACAGCTCATTATTGTAGCGCCATCTGTACTGTTCTTTATCTTTTTTTAGTCTCAAGTATTTTCTAGATTTTTTCCTTTCCGTGACTTCCAGTACTTCCATCATCATTTTCTAGTTAAGAGTCAGACACTCAGATGCATAAAGTGCTTCTGGGCGAATTACTGTTAAGTAATGCCTAATTTTGGCATTATTGGATATTGATTTCTTATTACATGTGTCCTTGGTTGAATGGTAACCAACTTCATCTAATTACCGCATGTTTTAATGGCTTCTTTCTCTCAGACATTTTGTTCAAATTCTTCCTCTATTTTTTATCAGCCATCTAAGGACACATGCCAATTTCAATTCATTATTCTTCGTTCTTTTCTTTTTCTCCAATATTCTTTCAACTTTTCACTATGTCTCTTCTCCTTGTCTTCAGTCCACTTTGAACATGCGTTTTTCTCTCTCCTACCCTAGACTCTTTCCATTTTTATCACTTTTGCCCGGAAAACCTCCTTTAAATTGCTTCCTGCGTTCATATTATTTTTTTCTAAATCCTTTTGGACTTTTTTAATCCAACTTGATGTTGACTTCTTCTCCCACAGATATTTGAAGATCTGCTTTGTTAACCTATTGGTGTCCATTCTATATGAATGTCCAAAAAATAATAGTCGTTTTTCTCATTGTTTCTGTTATATTTCTATACCTTGAAATATTTCATCATTACGTCTTAATTTCCAACATCCTGAAGTTTTTCGTGGGACTAATATTTGTCTAATTATTCGTCTTTCCAATATTTCTAGTTTAGACAAAATTCATGGCCACAGGAGAGGAGGCTAGAGAAGGAGAGCACATCCAAATTGGCATCTATTCCTTCGAAAAAGTCAACAACTTTGTTTATTTAGGATGCCAAGTTAACTCCAACGGAGAAACAACAGAAGAACTAAAGGCAAGAATCACCTCAGCTAATAGGTGCTACTTTGATCTCAGACCCCTGTTCCAGAGCAGAACAATTGCCAGGAGCATCAAGCTGCTTTTGTATAAAACACTGATCAACCCAGTTCTCACCTATGGTTCTGAGACCTGGACCATTTCTAGAAAGTCTGAGTCAAACCTGCTGATTCATGAATACAAAATCCTCCGCAGTATATTTGGTCCAATATGTGTAGGAGGTGAATGGTGGAAAAGAACCAACCAAGAACTGAACACTCTTCTGAACGAACCAGATATTTTGAATATTATAAAACTTGGTAGACTCAGGTGGGCTGGACACGTGATCAGAATGGGGGGAGAATAAAATACCAAGAAAGGCACTAACAGAACAGATCTATGGCACCAGGAGAGTTGGTAGACCCAAACTTCGTTGGGAAGACGATGTGAACTACGATGCGCACCATATCCTTGGGACCCGGAACTGGAGAGCAGGTGCACTTGACCGTGACAACCGGCGGAGGCTGCTAAAGGAGGCCTTGACTCAGTAATGGGTTGTTGCGCCGTTGAAGAAGAAGAGGGAAAAGAAGAAGAAGAAGAAGAAGAAGAAGAAGAAGAAGAAGAAGAAGAAGAAGAAGGAGAAGGAGAAGGAGAAGGAGAAGGAGAAGGAGAAGGAGAAGGAGAAGGAGAAGGAGAAGAAGAAGAAGAAGAAGAAGAAGAAGAAGAAGAAGAAGAAGAAGAAGAAGAAGAAGAAGAAGAAGAAGAAGAAGAAGAAGAAGAAGAAGAAGATTTTTAGTTTGTCTAAATTGTAATTTAATCCTAGACTTGCATATAGGCATTCCTTCATCGTTATTATTAATATTTTTAAAATTTATTTTTGTTTTATTCCGTACTGTTATTCACAAACAGTTAAGGGTATAGCCTATAGAGTACATATAGCTCTCAACTGACGACATACAAGCAAGGATCAATGTCGCCTGATTGCAATAGAGTGACGCCACGTGATCTTAACCTATCATCTGAACGTTAACCCGAATTGCATTTGTTGGGTAAAGAGGTACGCTTACCGCCCAAACTGCAACGGATGGTCACTGCGATGTTCACCGATCTGTGAAGTAGAAAACTGAGCCGACAAAACGCGAGAGACCGTACAATTGGTATTTATTAATCGTAAGTGAGGACACCACACCTGTTGCACGGCGAAAAGCTGAAAACAAGAAAAAGACAAAACGTTAAAATACTGTTACGACCGTCTAACTGATCGTCGTATGGTACAGTGGAAACAAAATGCAAGACACCAATTAAGTCACTAATCACCAGCTTTAATTTTCACAGTTAAACAGTTCGTAATTAACAACACAGTCTCTTTCAACAAATGAAATAAAAATTGTTGACACGCAATAAAATGTCAACTAACATAATACACAATTATTTTACAATTATACCGCCCGAATATAAAACACAACACTTCACTAATAACCACTTGGACGCACACAGTAATCACTTGTAATATATCACCACTATAACTGAACTCAGGCCGCTGCCGCCTTCTATTTATACCCCCGCTCACAGACCAGAATATTCCAAACTACGCGTTATCTCTACCAACGACGTAATTAATTGCGGCTTGGACACAGTCCGCGCGGCTTCTGTTACAGTCTAGCTAATGCGTCGAGAATCACGTATGCCACACGCATTACATTCCGGATCCCTCTGGAACATTCGATAAACTCGTAGACTGTTCTGTAATGTCATAACAATACAAAAATAATAAAGAAAAGAGAGTTACATCGCCAGTAACTTGTAGGGTCGACGGAATACACGTGTGTTTGCCTAAACGGCACACAAAAATTTAAGGGACAAAAACTGTGAAAAAGTTGTTATTTTCCGTGTCAGAATTCTGGTTGATAACAGTTTAAGCTGAGCCCAAAGGGGTTGTGACGCGAACATATGCTTTCATGGAAAAGAAATGCACAAGCCTCGCCACCTCAACTCCACTCTCACATACACGTCTGTGAGCCCTGTTACGCCGACCAATCCAATCCAAGATTGTGGTAACCAATCCCTTCGGCGGAGTGTATCGGTAAGCAAACGAGAGATGGGGGTTCTGTCAGGGCAGTCTGAAAGTATACTGGGTCCTGGCCTGGCAGGATGGTGCACATTGGCAGCAGGATGTGTGTCTAGTGTGGAGCGGAGAAGTCTATAGTAGCCCAACGGCTGCAAACATGGGCTGAGTGAGTTAGCCTACTGCGACCGGGCGGAGAGAGCTCGTCAGCTAGAGTGAAAGCAACTCTCTAGAGGAAGAACATTCCGAAATCAAAGTTCCTAGTCTTCAAGGTTGGGGGCTGGATCGGAGAATTCACATATCACATCAGTGAAACTCTATTATGTGCAGAAACCTATCAGTTTCTCAGGCAGTCAGTTGTCTGCACTTGACTGGCGGGGGCCTGTCAAAGGAGGCTTTGGCTCAGTAATGGGTTGTCGTGCCACTAAAGAAGAAGAAGAGAAAGAAGAAGAAGAACAGATTAAGCAGATTTGGTTCAGCTTTTAAGTATAAGATGAAAACATAAATGTTTGTTCTTTTCAAAATTCACAAATGTAGGCCTACGAAAAGTGGAACGCTTTAAAAAACAAAACCACACGTCATCGGAATTATTAAGTAACGGGTTATCAACTAAGTGGCCCAATTGTTTTATAATCCATCTACGTAGTTACAATAGTATATATTTCAATAACAAAACGTATCAACTTGTAACGAATGGGAAATGCAATTACCATACCAACTATCTAAAGGTACCTACAGTAAGAAGAATCTCTTAATTAAAACCAAATTTCGACACTACAATATAGTAGTCAAGCAGAAGGTCTCAACGCTTCAGAACGCATACCCGCATCTTCTGTCTCTACGCTATGCTGGTTTACTATCTGGTGAAGTATCTGTGTATGCTGGTTGACTGTTTCTGAAGATTTCTTTTGACTTTCCGATAGATTTAGTCGGTAGCATTTTTTTTTTTGAAAGTTTTGTGTGATAGTTTTTGTTCCATTTATCTGGTAGTAGTGAATTATTTTATTTTAGAAATGTTTCGATACGTAGTGCATAAAAATGTTGTCATATCTATATTGATCTATGCTTCTTCAAGATATATAAATGTGTTTTATATACTTGTACCTACAGGTGGAAATGATCGCATAACACTTTTCTGTTGAAAATGTTTCATTGGGGTCGTGTTAATTGTCTAAAAATTGGTGTCTTGTATTTGTTGATTCTGCTGCTCAATAATATTTGTAAATTTAAATAGCTGTGTGCATATAGATCACGAAAGAAGCGTTTTAACTTCCATGTTCCATAAACAAATGGAAGTATGGTGATGGCAAACAAAATCGTGTTCGAGATAAGGGCTGATTATGATTGTACTATCATCAAAACATGAAGAAAAGTCATTTTCTGAAAAGAGCTGTGTGTAGAATTTATTCTATGGCTAACGATAACTGCCGCAAATTCAAACAGAATCAATTAATGTTTTGCATATGTGCCCGAGTTGTGGAGGAGTCGAGGTCTGTTGACTTTAGTGAAGATTGGTTAAGGGGAAGGGGTAATTTACCTGTAAAGTTTTATGTTTTAACAAGAGTAAAATACTTAATTTTGATTAAAAAATATCCTGAAAAGAAGGCCATAATAATCCACTGCAGAAGGGTAAATGAAATGTCTATAAATGAAAAGAGTAATTAAGGGGGGGGTAGTTTTCTATAAATGAAAATGATAGTTGAAGGTTGAAGGCGGAGGGAATAAATTTTTTATGTGTACTACGTTATCGGCAACAAAGAAGTAGTTGTTAAAATACCTTTCCGGGCTGTTTGGCCGAGGTCCAATGTTTTCTGAAAAACAAGACATTTCGCCAATGGCATCGACTGCCATTATCTGTGAAAAAATAGTGCTATAACGTGAGGTGGTATACGTAAGTGATCACAGTAGTGTGGTTAAGGCTGAAGAAAGAAGTAGTTTCTATGGAAATATTTCATTTCGAAACTGCTTTTAATGATGGTATTAATCTTACAACATGGAAGTGATGTATATTTCTCCATACCGATATTTTAATTTCTCACTATCTCTGGTCACTATCTTTTTCTCACTTTATTTGTGAAACCTGCGTCAGGTGAAAATAAACCTACTTGCAGTGTATTTATTTGAAGATATTACATATATATATATATATACATGTATATAATATTTACTATGTATAATAACTTTATATCAAGATGTTTTTTTCTTATTTGGAACATGTTTCGGGACGCTTTGTGTTCCCATCATCCTCAGCCTTCCTAATTTTGAATCGTGTGAAGTTAGGAAGGCCGAGAATGGGAACAACAAGTGTTCCGAAACGTGTTCCAAATGAGGAAAAAACATGTACAGGTGAAGTTATTATTAATATTAAATATATTATATACATCAAGAAATGGACTCTAGCAATTAGTGTTTGGGGGAAAAAATATATATATAATAACAACGGACACGTCATGGACAACAAAAACCTGGACTTTAAGTGAAACGGTCCAACGGTACGGTAGAACGGTAAAATAAATTATTGTTGTGCCAACAGATTTATTGCAAAAGACTTTAATTGATATTACTCGCTAGTTTTGGCACAAAAATAACTTATGCGAAACAGCAAAACGCTCTTTTGTTGGATAAGCAAAAAAACAAACAAAATAAGAACACTGACGTTGCACTGCTATTTAGTCAATCAGTGCGGTATATAGTTGCCATGTATCTCTCTGACGCGTCTTAGAGTCTACAGGGCGCTGACTGCGATAGGATGAACATTTCTCTCCTGCTTCTGTGTCCGCTGATTCTGCTGATCGCTGCCGTCGATCGTGCAAGTTCCATCTGTGCGCCATACGGGGAATACGTAAGTGTTGCTTGCACCAGTAATTTCCGAGCATACACAAAAATGTCTTGTCACTATCACTAAATTAAATCGTTTATTAAAAAAACGAACTCATGAGGCAAATTTTTGTTCACTGGCGACATCGTCGGCCTCGGGGATGTTTTCAGGCCGCAAAGCTACAGAGTGGGAAACAAAAAAGTACGGCAGATCTTAGCCTAACGATGCCCGACAAATTTTTCGAAAATTTTGTTTTGCAAAACTTGAAATATATTTTTATAAGTTATTAATATTATTATATATATATTATAAAATTATATTACTTCTGCAAGTTGTTAATATTATTTCAATTATCCTGACGTACGTTTCATTGATAGATTAAGTACCTTCAGAGGTTATGAATTAATTAACAGTAATCGAAAAGATTCGATTTCAATATAAAAAAACTAACGAAAAATCGAATTTCTTTCCATTTTAATATAAAAATTACAAATAATCGATTTAATTTGAATTTAACTATCGATTGTTTAATGTGTTTTTATTTAATCAGCTGTTTTGTCGGTTACATTGGAAATATTTTAGGTTTATTTATGTAGGCTTAATTATTTTTTAAGTAAAGTTATAACTTTAAGTAGATAATTTTGTTCTGTTTTCATGTGAGTTTACTATTTATTTAGTAAATTATTGTTATTATGTTCGCAAATGTTTCTCCAAATATACATTTTTGGCCTTTTCGTGTAATTTTAGTTAACTTCATATTTTGAATACCTGGAAGTTGGTGATTATTATTTAGACAATGCGCGGTTAAGTTAGATTTGTAAATATTTGGTTCCAAAAATGCATTGCGGTACTGAAGGAGTCTATCGTCTAGTTTTTTTTTTTTTTTTTTTGGCTTACGTTAAATTTATTGCAATCTGGACATTTTATTTCGTATATTCCATTTATATTGTCTACATTGAATTTAGTTTTAGATTTTATTTTAATAAAAACTGTATTACTTGTGTTATAAGATATTTTGTGTCTTTAAATATTTTACTTAGTGTTTTAGTTATATTTCTACAATAAGTAAAGGTTGTATATTTTATACCATCATTAATAGGTGGATTTTTAGGTGTAGTGTTATTGGGTATTTGTTAAGTAAGATTATGTTTTAAATTATTTTCTAATTTATTGATAGTTTTTATTTTATACCCATTTTCAATTGCTATCGGTTTGGCAATATTTTTTCATTGTTTATGTCTTCGTCATTTAATATGATCTTAAACATTCGGTATATTATGGGATTAAACACTGCCATTTAATGTTGGGGCCGATGGTTAGAGTTACTTGGTATTATTAAATACGTTTGAGAAGGGTTTCTGTATATATGGAGAACTCAAAATCAATTTCATTTTTTTTATTGTTACGTCTAAATAATTTAATTTATTATTAGATTCTTCTTCTAATATTAATTTTATTTTGTATTTTATTTTAAATATTATCACTTATGCATTGTTCTGAAAAATATAACATATAATCCTTTAGATAGGTATGAAAGCATAAACAAATTTAACAGCTGAGACTAAATTAGTTGTAGTTTAAGCAATATGGTTAGGTCTATAAGTATTAATTTATATTTAAAAAAATGCAGTACTTTGAAATTTGTAGTGTTTATTGTATGACTTAACGTCTGGTTAAGACTTCCTGAGATACTAAAACATTAGTAAAATATTCAGTGGTTTTGTAATGCCTGTATAATCGAAAAAATTATCTATTAATGAATCGTATGTAGCAATAATAATATATTGCGTCCAAAATTGTGAGCAAGTTCTGCAGATCAGTTAGTAAGAATAGTACTTTAAATAGTTCGTTATTATTAATATAAGACGTGTGTGTGTGTATATGTGTGTGTGTGTGTGTGTGTTTTGTGTGTGTGTGTGTGTAACGTATGCCTACAAAACCGCTTAAACTTATGTTAATGCGCAAAAAATATGTTAGAGCATGCTCCTTCTGTTCTGTTATCTCCAATGTTGCGTTAAAGGAAAAACTCATGTAATACCACAGTGATTACACTATCATTAATATGTAACGCGATAACGAAAAATACGACCACAACCTGTATCATTCAGTTTATTTTCCCTAGTTGTTTCCTTTAATACTTTTAGCGTACATTTTTGGTAATTACTTACCGTTCCTAATTTAAACTTAATACAGTCTATTTTCTTATTTCATTATCATCATCATCATCATCATCACCACTTCAAGGACCAAGTCTTAGACCTGTTCCGGGACCCACCTCGTCCTCGATCTACCGACATCTCTCTTTCCAGTAGGGTGATAATCCAAGCCAGCTACATGTAGACGGATATCAGGCATGCGGATCAAGTGTTCATACCGTCTGCTTCCGTGGGCTTCAATCTTCTGGTGCAATGATACTATTTTTGAATCGCGTCTAATATCCTTGTTCCTTCTCCGATCTAAGAGAGACCAACCTTGCGCCCTTTTAGAAATATTTTCTTATTTCTATTTCCTATTTCATACTTTTCATTTCCTACTTTTATTAATAGTTCTCAGTCTCAACGCGACCCTCCGTTATTTGTCTGTATGTCTGTTTGGGATTGGGCCTATGTCTCTCGATAACATGTGCAAGCACCAATCGATAAATCGATTTCTGTAAAACACAGTGTCCGTGTTTACCCTACAGGACCTCATTGTTTCTGAGCTTGATTTCCAGAATAATAGATGGGGCAGTGGGCCGAAATGTAACTGGGGTTGAATAGTAATAAAAATCGCAAAATCTGTGTACGTAATTTTTACCGCTACAAAAATTACAAATGCGCTACAGCAAATGAGTCAAATTTGTTTATAAAGCTGCAAAAATATATAAAAATCTAGTCGGTTATAACGCTGAAATGAGGTCCAATGCATACCAAATGTAGTGTGTTTATTGAGAAGACTTTTTATTTTAAAACTTTTTGTATTAAACGTTTTTGTCTGTAATAAGTTGGCAGAATTCTTATCTCTCAACGCGCCTTGCAAATTTTGGTTGGTCTTGAAAAGTTTTTGCTAGTCGTAAGCGTTTTGTAAGCGTAGTCAAAAGAAAACTTTATATATTGTTAGTAGATAGCCTATGTACATTTTTGGAAACTATTAAATACTTGCCTATTGGTAGGTCTTCTCTTCTGATAGTTCCTATCCGTTAGGATGTTGGATATCATACAGGCTATTTTCACTTTCTATACTTTTGCACGGAATAAGTCAGTTGTATTCATGCCAACCAGGTCCTTAATTAAATTTCTTAGCGTTGGCTAGTAAGTAAGTAAGTAAAGGTTTTATCATAATACATTTATTTCTTTGAAAATAATAAGCGACTTTTGCAGTTAAAAAAAGCTGTATATTTATAACCAGTATAACTATGTAAATAAATTTAATTAGTATTATCATCATCATCTTCTTAACGGTTTAAGGCTTTAGCGGCCTGTTCCGATTCCACAGTCTACCTTTTCTTAGGCCTATCATCTTTTCTTCTCCCTCTACGGTTGTAATCTTTCGCTATCTTTGGTATTCTACTTAGTTATATGCACTGTCTATGAATGCTCAGTATTCAACGGTAGATGCACATTTCGAAAGATTCCAATTTCTTAGTTGTGGCTTCAGTCCAAATCCAAGATTCTACACCGCAGAAGAGGACCGAGAATACGTAGCAGCGTAGAAGTCTCATCTTTTTGTTTATATTGGTAGGTCTACTTAAAAGTTACGACAGAATTGTTTATCATTTAGGCATTGTAGTTATTAATTTAAAGAAAAAAGCAGTCGTTCAGAATTTTTAGTGTTTGTAATTCGAATGTCAGCTTTACAGTTGTCATTTTATATAAAAAAATAAATAAATAGTATGGGAATCAATAGTATCTGATGATTGAAAAATTATCTAATATTTAAATGTACCTAGAAGAAATGTGTCTTCCAAAATGGTGAGCGGTTCTGGAGTTCACAGATCTTTATTTTCGTATAGGCCATCTGAAGACCACATGCAAATTTCAATTTTTTATTCCTTGTTCTTTTCTTTATCTCCAATATTCTTTAGTATTTTCACTATGTCCCTGCTTCCTTTCTTCAGTCCACTTTGAACCTGTGTTTTTCTCTCTCCTACCCTGGACTCCTTCCATTTTTAACACTTCTGCCCGAAAACTTCTCTTTCAATTGCTTCTTCTGCATATATATTACTTTTTCCTAAATCGTTTTGGGTTTCTTTAATCCAGCTTGGTGTTGACTTCTTTTCCCACAGATATTTAAATATCTGTTTGGTTAACCTATTTTCTTCGAATCTATATTAATGTCCAAAAAATAATAGTCTTTTTTTCTCATTGTTTCTGTTATATTTTCTATACTTTTATGCATTTCATTATTACTTCATAATATCCAACCTTCTGAAGATTTCGTGGGCCTAATATTTCTTAATAATTTGTCTTTCCAATATTTCTAGTTTGTCTAAATTATAATTCAATGCCAGACATTCACTTGCATTCTGGCTGGCATCACTACTGTACTGTAATGCCTTATTTTCGCATTTTTAGATATGCACTTTTTATTGTAAATATCTTTAATTATGCCATAGGCCCTTTCCATTTTATTAATCATTTCTTCTATAGCAGATTTTTCTAAACCACTTTCTTGAATTATTTCCAATAGATACTTCAATTTTCTAACCCTCTCTATTCGACCAGTATCCGTTAGCGGGAATTTTGGCGCATTTTTAATATTCATGAAAAATTTGTTTTTTTTTTATATAGATCTTTAGTTTATAGTTGTTTTAATTTCATTTGATCTGGGCTTTATAGTCTCTAACGTATTGTTTAACTGGCACTCGTATGACAGGCAAACTCATCTTTATATCTTATTACAGCCTGCTAACATTTCGCGTAATACGCGTACATTTGGAGTAGGTATGTATAATATTTTTGAGCGAGCGAACTGAGTTCTGTTTCAACTCCACCGTTTGGTGTCTATCTCTCTCTCTCTCTCTCATTTGTGTGTGTTTCACGATAACTTTTGAACGCAACCGATTTTCAGAAACACTCGGCAAGCGTGCCCATGCCTTTAACCTACAGAACGCTTTTGCTTTTGAGATTCATCTCACTAAATATTAGGTGGGATAGGAGGCGATAATGTGAGGGATAAAAATTTTGAAACAATTTGTAAAACATTATGTGGAGAATCTATTTAAATAGAATTTTAACCACAATTAAAAAAATAGTGTTCATATATAAAAATAGATAAAAATGTTGGTCGTTAAGACCGAAAAGTGGCAGAATATTTTCATAAAATTACAAACATTTATGTGGCTTATCAAACTGAAAGCAATTTGAACTAAAATCTGAATCAATTGTAAACTTTTTGGAACTTTAAAATTTTTAGGCCTCTAAAACTCATATGTGAGGCAAGATTTTGGTCAAATTGCAAAATGCATAGAGATATGCTTCATAGTCCAAATTGGTGCTTTAATTTAAAAATCTATTTACAAAGTTCTCAGTACAGTGTAAAATTTTTGAAATTTCAAAAGATGATGACCCCAGGAGTTCAAAAGGGGTGTGACGCGAACATATGCTTTCAAAGAAGAGAAATGCACCAGCCTCTCCACCTCAACTCCACTCTCACCTACACGTCGGTGGACCCTGTTACGCCCAGCAATCCACTCCAAGGTTGTGGTAGCAAATCCCTTCGGCGGAGTGGATCGATAAGCAAACGAGAGATAGGGGGTCTGTCAGGGCAGTCTGGGAGTATCCTGGGCCCTGGCGTGGCAGGATGGTGCACTTCGGCAGCAGGATGTGCATCTAGTGTGGAGGCGGAGGAGGCTATAGTAGCCCAACGGTTGCACACATGGTCTGAATCAGTTATCCTACTGCGACCGGGCAGAGAGAGCTCGTCAACTGAGATGAAAGCAACTCTCTAGAGGAAGAGCACCCCGAAAACAAAGTTCCTGGTCCTCCAAGTTGGGCGTTGGATCGGAGAGTTCACATATCACATCAGTGAAACTCTTTTATGTGCAGACACATATCATTTTCTGAGGCAGTCAGTTGTCTGCACTTGACCTGGACAACTGGGGGAGGCTGTTAAAGGAGGCCTTGACTCAGTAATGGGTTGTCGCGCCGCTGAAGAAGAAGAGCCCAGGGCCAAAAATGGGATCAAAAGTTAGAAAATTTTTTTAAATCATTCCGCACGTCAGCAGAGTAAAAGAAATATTAACGTAAACCAGAATTTTTTCCGAGTTTTCACACCCGGCGTCGATGATGTAAAATTACTGCTTGCCTGTTGTAAGGACGTTGTCCAAAGTTGTTCATTGCAGATGCGTCAGCTCTACTTTCGACGGCCATCTTCAGTGCTAAAAAGGCTAACAACACTGACACAGATGTCATAATGAGTGACCACAGTAATGTGGTTAAGGCTCTGTGGTCTGCTCCCTGTCTTGCATAACTCGCTTACTATTTTGAACAAAGTAGGCCTACATCTACTATTTCTTGTTTAGTAAAGTAGCAATATTGTAGACCAATCACACAATAAACCTTAAACGTAGTGTGGTCATTGACTGTGACATCTTTGTACCATTGTGTTACCCTTTTTTCAGCATGAAGATGGCGGTCGAAGGTACACCTGAAACATCTGCAATGAACAACTTTCCATCACGGCTTTGCAACCGGTAAGCAGTAATTTTAATAACATAAAATCCGATTGTTTAGAATTTTTAGCGTTTATTGTGTAATTAATTCTTACTTATATATATATATATATATATATTGTTACGTAGACGCAAATCCTACGGTTTAAAAGCCACACGTTGTTGGCGTCAATTTGTTAAATAACTGATTCGTCCCTTTATGAATCTCGTCTTAGAATCGCCGATTCGTATTATTATGGTTAATAATTATTAATTTCAATTATTTACAAATGGTTTTTGTTTTATTTATTATTATAAAGTCGTTGAGTTAAAGTGTTCAAGATTATTTTACTCGTTTAATCTGTTCATCGTTGATCGAATGTTGAGTGTCGGGCAGAGTTGGTTCCTCTTCACTAGTAGATAATTTCGGCGGCGTTGGTTCCAAGTGTAATCAAGACAATTTAGAATAACGGTACTTACTTTGTGTGATGTTCTCGTTATCAGGTAAAGTGTATCAGCTTCCCTAAAAAACAAGTTTAATTCAAATAATTCGTGGCGCCGTTTGTATTGCCGACCGTTGCATGTCGTCTGCCAAGCCTGTAAATGCCTAGCTACTTGAAATAATCGGGCCAACTCTAATTATTCAGTTAAACATAATTTAATCCTTGTTGAAATCTGATCATTAATATCGTTGAACCTTTAACATAAAAAGGTTAAACTTTACAATTACTTTTTCATTGTTTATTAAACTCTTATTAAAATCTCAGGGTGGTCAATCTGCGTATGTGGTTACAACATTCCACAGTCTTTGTTTACAATAAAATTAATCAACAGGGTTCTTTTAGCTTACAATATACGAAACGTTAACACAACAAAACAATTATTATTGTTTAATAGGAGAGTGGTAACCTTGGATAACTAAAATCTCCTTTTCATTACTTTTATAAAAACGTAAACAAACGGTTTGTGTCAACTTCTAGGTTAGACTGGGAGTCTAATATAAGGCCAGTTAAGTTCATTAATAATCTAAGTGGTCAATTGACAAAGGAAATTCGAATTTACTAAAGTTATAACATCTCTGGTAGATCCAACTATCGCTAGACTATCTTGGATATCCTTTATCAGGTAATTTTCTTAACTCTAATAACATATCAACAGGTTATGAAATGGTAGTACATTGACTTCACCTATGGTTCAGTAAAACATACTGTCTTAGTGCAATTAGTAGATACTCTTTAATAATCAGAGCGAATAAAATTTATTAATTCTTAACCCTAGTAACTTGTTACTTGACTTTATGAGGTTTAACGCCTTTTCAAAGTTAATTTTTTATTCCTAATACTATACAGTGTCAGGTTATGTTCACTTCTTAAGTCTATAATAAGATTATCAAACCACTATACTCCCTTTTTATTTATAATACCGCGATTGCCGGGATTGTACACTGGGAATCGTATTCGCACCTTCACTATTCTTTATTATTTCGTTAAATCATTTTATGAATGCCTTTTTGACATTTTGATTCATGTTAACTCGGACTATGACGTTCACTATCCGCACAGGTTAGGTAAAATTACTTTTTTGGCGTCGAGAACTCTCGTCTTGTTTCCTGAGTCGATCGTACAATAAGAATGACGCTCAGTTTGGCGACTCATTGTTAGCCAAGCCTAGCTATAGGTAATTTGATTGGTTGAAATCTCGATGACACCTCACTGGCGGCTTCCGTCGGCTTCGGTTTTTGATGTCAAGAGTACGAAATTATTTTCTTCAATTTACACAAATATTTAATATGCGTTTAACTTTCTTATGGTACTTCGGAGTTCTAATTGACTCATCTCAATCGTTTTCAATTGTTCTCTAGATCAATTAGATACCCCTCAAGTCATAATTCTGTTTATGTTTGATAATTACTTATTTTCACAACTTATGACTATTACATTTTTCATTTAAAACTATCTTACTTTATATTATTTACAATTTAACTTCATTATTAGTATTATTGATGATTATTCAGTCTCTTTCTGTCCGTTTGTTATATTATAAATCAGATATCTATGATAACAATTCTAAAATTGAGTCTAAACCCTGCTGTACAGATAGCATTATGGTTTAGATTTACATGATGTTATTCATTGAAGGTATTTTAAGAGTTAGTTACACTTCACACTTATTCTTAAAGTTTCCCTTCAACTTCTGGTTATCATTGGCTGATTTAATCAATACCCTTTTTGTATACTTTTGTTAATAACATATTTGGTGTTTGGCCCACCTAGGCCTTAATTTTTATTCTACTTCAATCTTATAATCCATTATATATATTGGTTACATTTTAACCATTACTTGGTGTCTTGTCAATTTGGTTATTTTACTACTGTTGGTTTAGTCTGATACTCTGTATAACTTAATATTTAGTATCAGACTCTGGGCTCCTTTAGGCCTATTACCCCCCAAGTTTGTTTTAACAGTGGTCTGTTCATTACTATTGGATTAGTTCTGAATATTGTTACTCATTTCTTTGAATTAACTATTACAACCTTTAGCAGTTACTTCTGGTGGTTATGACACAATTATTCCCTGAATAAGACCCTTTGGGTTCACCTATAGTTAAAGCACTATATGGTGTTACATCTTTTCTCTTAACTCTTAATTATTTTTCATTTTAGTGATCATTCTCCTTGACAAAATAGTAATAGTAATTATATTAAGGTGTTACCATCATTTGATTGGTAATAGTATATCACCCTTCTCTGTTAATACAATAAAACCTCTTGCATCTGGTGTCAAGATACCAGTATGTCTAATTTCTATTATCTTGTTATAATTTTAATCTAATTACAGATTCGAGTTAACAAAAGTATACCCATCTGCAATCTGTGTTCAGAGTCCGACAGAATAGCCTGATTGCCCGCAAACAACAAAGTGTCAATTGTAGAGTGACCAATTATAAAATGTTCTGGAAGACACATCTGCCAGTTTTGTGACATCGTCAATACATAAATTAAAAGAGAATGTAATAGTGGGCACCCTTCTATGTATTTTTTATACTTAGTGTTTAAAAATATCTATTTTGATTTTAGTTTCTTCAGGTATAAATGTGGTTTACTTTATAGTTGTAGAGGTGGAGATGATCCCGGAGCTTTTGTGTTGAAAATGTTTCATTGGAGACGGATTAATTGTCTATAAATTGGTGCCTTGTATTTGTTGATTCTGTTGCTTAATTATATTTCTAAATTTAATATATAGTTTGTATACTCTGTACACAGTATCATATACAGTTGTAATATTGGGCAGAAGTTGAAAATTGATTACTAGTAACACTCCCCCCAACACGCATATCCTCCCTAATTGCTGTATTCATTTACATATCGCATGTAGCGTTTTTATTTCTACGGTTCATAAGGAAATGGAATTAATGTGATGGTGAACAAAATTGTGAGGTGATTCGCTCAAAACATGAAGAAAAATCATTTTCCGAAATGTGTCTGTGTGTAGACGTTTTTCTATGACGAACGATAACAGCCGCAAATTCAAACAGAATCAAATAATTTTTTTGCTTTTGTGCCTTAGTTGTAGAGGACTCATGTCCTACTGATTTTGGTGAAGCTCGGTTAAGGAGAAGGGGTAGTTTACCGGCAACGTTTTATGTTTTAACAAGAGTAAAGTTATCAATTTTGATAAATAAAATTTCCTGAAAACAAGGTCATAATAATCGATTGTAGAAAGGTAGTTGAAATATCTATAAATGAGAAGGGTATTTGAAGGGAAAGGGGGTAATTTTCTATAAATGGAAATGATAGTTGAAGAGGGAGGAAATAATTTTTTATATTTGTACTACGTTATCGGCAACAAATAAGTAGTTTGTTGTTAAAATACCTTCCCTGGCTATTTGGCCGTGATGAAAAGTTTTCTGCAAAACCAGACGTTTCGGCAGTGATATCAACTGCCATCATCAGTGAAAATCGAGTGGGCTGAGTTGATGTGGTATACTTTAGTGATCGCTTTACTGTGGTTAAGGCTGAAGAAAGAAGTAGTTTCTATGGAAACACCTCATTAAAAAATGATTGTAAATATAAATCTTGTAACATGAAAATCGTGTATGGTTCTCCATACCGATATTTCCATTTCTCACTATCTTTGGCCAGTAATTTCTTTTTTACAATTTTGGTATTCTACATTTTTCTTAATCATATATATAACAGAGTTTTTCTACAATTATTTACTACAGTTTTTAGATGATCAAGAAGTTTTCTCCTTATATGAGTTATGTTACGACATGTGTGCACTATGCTAATCATCAGTTATGTTTGGTGTAGTATGGGTATGTTGGTTGGTTTTTACACTTAGTTTATAGTTGCTTTTATTTATTAGAGTATTTTACTGTTTCTGTGATTGAATATTGTGTACAGATTTTAGTGTGTGAGAATTTCCATTGATTCGTTTTAAAAATATCGGTATGAAGAAAATATCGGCGTGTTCTAAGATTAACATTTAAAATCATTTTCAGACTTAAATATTTCCATAGAAACAACTTGTTTCTTCAGCCTTAACCACAGTACTGTGGTCACTAACGTATACTACCTCACGTTAGCGCACTCGATTTTTACTGATTATGGCAGTCGATGGCACTGCCGGAGCGTCTGGTTTTGCAGAAAAAAATGGACACAGCCAAACAGCCCGGGAAGGAATTTTAACAACAAACTACTTCTTTGTTGTCGATAAAGTAGTACAGTTGCCCCTCCACATTCAACTATCATTTTCATTTAAAGAAAATTACCCCTCCACCTTTTCGTTTATAGATATTTCATCTACCTTTTTACAGTGTATTATTATTAGCTTTTCAGGATAATTTACTTATCAAAATTAAGTACTTTACTCTTTTTAAAACATAAAACGTTACCGGTAAACTACCTCTTCCCCTTGACAGACCTTCACCAAAATCAATAGGCCTTGAGTCCTCTACAACTTAGGCATATATCCAAATAAATATTTGATACTGTTTAAATTTGCGGCAGTTATCGTTTGGCAAAAAAAAATTCTATACACAGACATTTAGACAGACAGACACGTACACACTTTTCGGAAAATGAGACTTTTCTTCATGTTTTTAGGGTAGTACAATTAGAATCAGCCCTTACCTCGAACACAATTTTTTTCGCCATCACCACACTTCCATTTCCTTACGGATCATGGAAGTAAAAATAGTATCATATACTGTTTGTATTTGTGTTGGTTCACGTATCAGTTTATGTTTACATTGTCATTGTATACTATATATACAGTATCATAAACAGTTTTAATGTTAGAGAGAAGTTGAAGATTGGTTACTGATAACACGTCCCCCCGCACACACACATTCTCACTAATAACCGAAATACTTATCTACTTTTAGTATAGCTGCTTTGCCCTCACGCTTTGTTTTTTCTGTGCGCCTCCAAATCCTCATTCTCCGTTTAGTATCCCCCTCAATCCGCTTAATCCCTGACACGCCAAATTTTGACACCGGTATAGACGTAAATGAAACCGTTATTGTCCCTATCTCGGACAGTTGCGACGAAACGACAACAGTTTTTACCTGACCAACTGCGCGCCCCGTACTTTCACTTGGTCGCAACTGACCGGACTTGTTGCAACTAGTAGAAACGTTCCTGTTTTAAACTTGAATGAAGTTTGAATTCTGTAACTTTTCTAATTGTACGAATAACCTAATTCTTCCAGTATTTTTTTTACATTAGTTTAGGTCATTCATCAAACGTTGCTTGAGTTGCATAATGAGAATTTTGTGACCCAAGACCATCTTGAACAGAGATGGGACGTCCCACAAGTCAGAGTCACATCCAACTACAGATAAAGAGAAGAAAATGGAGGTGGATCGGTCACACCCTGAGATCACCACTAGAAAATATCGCTAGACAGGCATTGAATTGGGTTCCGCAAGGTAGCCGCAGACGTGGAAGACCGAGGAACACCAGGAAGAGGAGTATGGAAAGAGATCTGGCTGGTGTCAACAAAACATGGAGGGAGGTGAAGGCCCTGGCAATGGACAGAACACGCTGGAGGAATTTCGTCGAGGCCCTATGTTCCACCTTGGAATTTAAGGACTTAAGTCATGTAAGTCAAGATTAGGTCAGGTTAGGTTATAATAGTTCAGAATAGGTTAGGTTAGATTAGGTTAGGTTAGGGTAGGCTAGGAATTAATAGAATTATGATGGTGATTTCTGTATTACTATTAAAATAATGACATGAAAGTGTCAGTAACGATTGGCACCACTTTACGACAACGTAAAATTCACTGAGAAAGTTGATTGGTCGTAACAGTATGTAGACAATGGAAACTGTCGTAAGGCATTACCATTCCGGGCGTGAGTCTTCATTTCTTCACACGCCGTTGATAGATGCAGTCTATGTTTATAGTTTATAGGACGACATGTTGATCGCAATTGGCCGGGTTTTATACGACTGGGTCGGTGACAACTGATGGCGGTCCTAGTATTGTTGCCACAGAATTATGTGTACATTTAATAAGTTAAACGCGTACAAAAATACATGTTAATTTATTAATATAAACTTACTCCAATTTACATTTTCAGTTAAATTATATGACTAATGGTTTTTACTCTTGGCTTTTGAATGACTTTATTTATTAAAGTTTTTTCTTGTTTTTGTGATTGTATTTGGAGTACAAGCTTGTTCTGTAAGAATTTTCACTCACTGGTTTTATAAAAAAAAATATCATGTACTTTTTAAGTATCTACCGGGCTGTTTGGCCGTGGTCCAAGGTTTACAATCAAACCAAACTTTTCAGCAGCACCACTGGCTGCCATCTTTAGTGGCTCAGCCTTCACCACAGTACTGTGGGCCTGATATACAACACCCCTCCCCCACTAACTATAGTTTTCATTTATAGAACATTCCCTCATCCCCTTCAACTACCCTTTTCATTTAAAGATATTTCATCTACCTTACTACAGTGGATTATTATAACCTTCTTTTCAGGATACTTTATTTATCATAATTAAGTACTTTACTCTTGTTAAAACATAAAACGTTACTAGTAAACTACCTCTTCCCCTTAACCGATCTTTACCAAAATCAACAGGCCTTGAGGGCTCTATAACTCAGATGGATATGCAAAAAATTGTTTGATTTTGTTCGAATTTGCGGCAGTTATCGTTCGCTATATAAAAACGTCTGCACACAGACACACAGACAGGGACACAGACACACACAAAGACACTTTCCAGAAAATGACTTTTCTTGATGGTATAACCAGAATCAGCCCTTATCTCGAACACGATTTTTTCGTCCTCACCATGCTTCCATTTCCTTATGGAACATGGAAGTTAAAAATTAAAAAGTTTCTGAATTCTCCATGTACAGAAAACCTTCTGAAACTTATTTACTAATACCAAATAACTATAACCATCCACCCTAACATAAAATGGGCGTATTTAATACCGAATGCTTAGTATCTCATTAAATGACGAAAAAAGACAATAAAAGAAATATTATCAAACAGATACCAATTAAAAATGGATACAAAATAAAAACTACCAATAAATTCAAAAATAAAATAAAACATAACAATTACCCAGTAACACAATACATAAAAAGTCACCTATTTACGATAATATAAAATATACAACCTTTACGTATTGTGGAAATATAACTCAAAGTCAAAGTAATATATATATATATATATATATATATATATATATATATATAATAGGGTTGCTACAGCTAGTGCCGTCTCCCTTCCTTCAACCTGGCTTTCCAATTCTCCCGATGTTCCCATTGTCCTTCCTCAAGTCCTATACGTTGCATAGATTCACCCACTTCGTCCCTCCAAGATCTTCTCGGTCTTCCCCTTTTTCTCCTTCCTAATGGACTCCATTCCGTCACTTTGTCCACCTATTTTGGGCTCTCCGGACATGACCGTACCACACCAATCTTTTTTCTTCGATGTAGTCAATTACACTTCTTTCCGTTTCCATTCTTCTTCTGACCTCCTCGTTTGTTATTCGGTCTGCTCTCGTTACTCCATAGGACCTCCTCTAATATTCCATCTCCGTTGCAAGAATCTTTCTTTCATTCTTTTTGTTAATAACCCATACTTCCGCTGCATACATCATAATGCTTTGGTCTATGGTCTGATATATCATTTTTTTTGTGCTTTTTCTAATCTTTTGTCCCATATAACACTGTGTAATTGTCTAATCCCTGTTCTAGTCTGCCCTAATCTACTTTTTATTTCCTCTTCCGTTGTACCTTGTTTACTCAGTGTGAATCCTAGGTACTTGAATTTGTCTGTTCCTCTAATTTTAACATTTTCGTCTACTTGTAAATCTGTTGTTACTTCATCTCTAATTGCCAAGTATTCAGTCCTTTTTATGTTTATTTCTAATCCCATCTTTGTGTATTCTTCATTCAGCTTTCTGACCATGTAGCTTAGATCTTCTTCATCCTGGGCTATAACTACCTGGTCATCGGCAAAGCATAGTGTGTGCAGGTGTTCATTTCGTATCGGTATTCCCATTCCATGGCATTTCTGTTTCCACATGGTTAATGCATATTCTAAAAATATCTTAAACAGCGTGGGCGATGTTGGGCAGCCTTGCAATAACCCTTTGGATGTTTTTAACTTACAGACAATTTTGTTACCTACTTTAATTTGTACGTTGTTGTTTTTATATAGATTTTTTACTGCTTGCGTCAGGACTTTCGGTATTTCCAATTATGATAGAGTTTTAAACATTTCTTTCTGGGTACTGTATCATATGCTTTTCTAAGGTCGATAAACGCTAGATGTACTTCCCTGTTCTTCGCTTTTTTCTTTTCTATGATCTGTTGGATTGTATATATCTGGTCTACGCATGATCTCCGGATGTAAAACCTGCTTGTTCTTCTCCAATCTTTCCCTGTATATTTTCCTCGATTTTATTTCTTAGTACCCTACCATACAGCCTTCCCTACGATATCAATGGATTGATATGTGGTCGAGATTTTCATTATTTTTTATTTATTATATATATTTATTATTATGTCTCTTGTTGTTATATTTATTGTTATATATCGTTTGTCGTTGTTATGTTATTATATTATATTTATATTTATGTTATATATCTGCATGATGTGTATTTATAATGTTTGTGTAATATGGGACAATATTTCTTATTTTATTTTTCATTATTTAAACGAATATTTTTATATGTTAAATATTTTTATTTATCTCATTTACTTACATTATTTTATATTTCTGAACAAATATTTAATGTAGTTTTTAAATCGTACCAGTTTCTGGGTACAGTATTTTCTTGGAATGTTTGTCTTCACTAAGGACCTTCTAGTTTAATATATTTTGTTACTGCATCTGTACAAGAATTTCTGTGTGATTTATAAATTCATTTTTTATAATTTTGTGGTCGCTAATGGCCGATGCTGTTGCTGCGACCTTACAAATAAATTAATTTAAAAAATGTTATTAAGTAAATAAACATTACACAATCAATAGTTAAATTCTAATTAAATTGATTAATCGTTATTTTATATTAAATTGTTGCTGCGACCTTACAAATAAATTAATAAAAAAAAAATATATTAAGTAATTAAACATTAGACAATTAATAGTTAAATTCTAATTAAATCGATTATTCGTTATTTTATATTAAAACTGAAACAAATTCGATTATTTGTTAGTTTTTTATATTGTGATCGAATCGTTTCAATTATTGTTAATGTATTTATAACGTCTGAAGATACTGAGTCTATTAGAAAACTTACGTCATTACGCAATTAAAATAATATCAACAACTTGCAGAAGTAATATGTAAGTACACACACACACACACACACACTTCACAGTCTGTCCCCGAGGCTGGGATAGAAACACTGGACGACGATGTCGCTAGTGAATTGGAACGGACCACAGACTAAGAGGCCTGTTTATAATCAACTGAATAACATTCTTTATTGCCTGGTGTAAGATTCGTAAAAACTGACCTCATGAGTCCGTTTTTTTAGTAAACGATTCAATTTACTGATAGTGACAAGAAATTATGTGTAAGTGCCAGGAAATTACTGGTGCAAGCAACACTTACGTATTCCCCGTATGGCGCACATATTATGGAACTTGCACGATCGACGGTAGCGATTAGCAGAATCAGCAGAGACAGAAGCAGGAGAGAAATGTTCATGTTGTAGCAGTCAACTCTCCGTAGACTCTAAGACGCGGTCAGAGAGATAGTCTGGCCACGATTCGATGATCGAACATTGTGTAAGGTGGGAGAAGCACTACGGTAGGGTAAGTGGAGGTAAATCAAACGGCTAGTACATATATTTCACCCTACATGTAGCAACCCTATATTTAGACCTAACAACAAAGACAAAATAAAACAGATTTTGTGTTCTCCATATATAGAAAAACCTTCTCAATTTATTAATAATACCAAATTACTCTAACCATCTACCCCAACATAAGATGGCAGTATTTAATACCAAATGCTTAAGACCTCATTAAATGTTTGTTTGATCTGTCATCAAAGCGGTTTTCATCTGTTGTCAATTGCTCTGTTTTTGTCGTTTAAACACGATGACCCCGTGCGATGATCGTCACTGCTCGCACAGTTCGATCATCGCATCGTCACTGCTTTCTTCGTTCGTACAGTCAGACAATGAAGCACTTTGTATAAATCGACTTTGAAACACAGCAGCAAACTACTAGTAATAAAATAACACTTAAATTAACAATAAATAGAGCCTAAACTTTAATTTTTAAAAAGCTGTCATCATTTCTATTTGATGGGCAGTGAAAAGAAAATTTCCCTTTAGTTTTTTTCCCCTCGAACAGTAAGAGATGAGGAAGTATGTGAAATATTAGAAGAAAATTTGGATACCTTATATTTGCAATTGAAAAAATATTTACACATAAATCATGTTACAAGCATTACTTTGACATTTCGTGCAGACATCATTCTTCAAGAAGTCACCAGTTCTGCGAACACGTTTACGTTATTAACGAGGCTTCCAGCAACGACGAGATAATGTGCACTTGTGGACTCTCCTTCCCCTGGGACCTGCTACCTGTAGAGTACATACGAGGCCAGGGCAGCAGATTCTAAACATACACTGGAACATTCCGACATAATACTGTTAAATTACATTATTACTGTATTATGCAGACAAGGCATTTTTCAAAAATGTCAGACGTAACAAACATGGGACGGCTGTTAAACAATAGTTTTATTTAATTATAAAACTCCAGCACTTATTCCTGTCGTTTATGCCATCTTGATAAAGTATTTAATCCAGTTCTATAAACTCGAAAACAGAGTCAGTCTCGTGATCCAGAAACGACGAGGTGCCGCATACACTTCAAACATAATATATGATAATCTATATATGATATGATATGGCTATCTATCTAGATATGATACACTTCAATATGCATAATATGATATCAATATTTACATATATCTTAGTTTTTTATTTACTAAAAATAATATTTTAAATATTTTTAACTACAAATGCGTTTTATACTGAATATATTATCACTAGAAATAGATGCAAAGTAATTTTGCTGGAACGAGGGCTTTTGAAGTGAATCGAATCATATAAATACCTTGGTGTGATGATTACAAAAGACAGCACAAATATAAAAGAAATAAAAAATCGTATAGGGGGAAAGGGAAAAAAGTGACGAGACAGTTGCATTCTACTTTTTTAACACTAAGTTAAAGGCAAAACAAAAATTAAAATAAATAAGACATTTGAAAAGTGTTGTAACGTATGGTATGGGATAGTACAAAATATGAGGAAGAGATTACGAACCATGGAAATGAGATATTGGATAAGATGCAGCAGACACTCATTGACGATAGTCAAAAAAAGGAAGAATAAGAGAAAGAATGAATATATATACTAGTATAAATCACACAATTTTATTAACCTGGTATCAGAATTATTAATGATGATGATGTGTCTCGTATGAGCAATGACAGATGACCAAAGAAATTACTGGAATAGACATCTTTTGAAACAAGGAAAAAAAGAAAGCCGCAACAGACTTGCATGGAAGGCATATGGAATGCAATGACATGGAGAAATCTGAAGGATGATGATTGAAAAATATCGTAAAATTGGAAAGCTCAAATGCAAAAAACGACTTTAAATACTATTTTAAAATCGCGAATTATATAAGAAAAAAACACCTTGCTTGGTGCAAACCATTATTGGATAGAAACTCTTTGCAGGTAAGGATCATAGAGGAAAAGATCAAAGGAGAGAGAGGATGGGAAGATACCTGATAACACCAGAAAGAGAATGAGCTATATACGGTTAAAGACAGATTGAAAGGACCGAGAAAAACGGAGAGCACAAAAATGTTTTCATTAAAAAAATTTATTAACAAGCGACAGTTACTTATAACTTTAATTGAGTATTGGTACATAATTATTCATTTCCTTTAAAACGTAATAAAATAAAACAAAACCTCTGTCATATTATCGGGAATATTGTATTAACCTAAAGAATTCAGACAGACGGAGTACTCGAAAGCTTCTAAGAGATCGATTGTTGCAGCTCTCAGCGCTCATACGTCGCCACCATGCAATAGTAGAGATCATACATAGCACCTAGTCATTCTTTAACGGAGCTCCAAGTTGATATTGTACTTAAGCAAGTACAGTGTATTCCGGTTAATGGAGCCACCCGTTGTTAGAGCCATTCATTTTATTGGACCAATAATAAAAGTAACAACAATATTTTATTTATTAATATTATTGTAATTTTGTATTAAAATAAAATAAATTAAATTTTCTCTAAGAAAATTTGAGTATCTAGGAGAGATAATTCAAGAGAATGGCTTGGAAAAATCTGCTATAGAAGAAAGGATTCATAAGATGAAAAAGGCATACGGTATAACTAAAGATATTTACAATAAAAAGTGCATATCTAAAAATGTGAAAATAAGGCATTACAGTACAGTAGTAAGTAACTTAGACAGAAACAGTAAAGTAACTTAGACAAACTGGAAATATTGGAAAGACGAATTATTAGGAAAATATTAGGCCCACGAAAACTTCAGAAGGTTGAAAATTAAGAAGTGATGAAATATATCAAAGTATAGAATATATAACAGAAACAATGAGAAAAAGAAGACTATTATTTTTTTGACATTTATATAGAATGGACGACAATAGGTTGACAAAGCAAATCTTCAAATATCTGTGGCGGAAGAAGTCAACATCAATTTGGATTAAAGAAGTCCAAAAGGATTTAGAAAAAAAATAATATACAAGCAGAAGAAGCAATTGAAAGAGAATTTGTTAGGGCAAAAGTGTTAAAAATGGAAGGAGTCCAGGGTAGGAGAGAGATAAACGCAGGTTCAAAGTGGACTGAAGACAGGAAGAAGAGACATAGTGAATAGATGAAAGAATATTAGAAAAAGAAAAGAACAAAGAATAAAGAGTTGATATTGGCATGTGGTCTTCAGATGGCCGATACGAAAAAAAATTAAAATAAATTAACCATCGTTTTTCAATTTTTTGGGAACAACCGCTACATTCTAACTGTATACGCATACGTTTGCACAAGGAAACAATCTTAATACGTCGACTAACAATACGCTATAGTGTAAAGAGTATTAATTAAAATAAATAAATAATCTTCTTTTTTTAAGGTAAAATTGAATTCATTAATGGAAAAATAGTTGCATTATTCGTCGCGAGTCTAATAATAAGTGGGCTATACCGTATTTGAAAAAAAAAATTTAGAGCTACTGTCGGATTTTTTATTATGGATACTCGAGTTTAAGCGTTAATTACAAGCGAACCTATAGGTCTACTTAAAAGCTGGTTACAGCAAATTTTTGCGCGTTTAATTTTGCGTTGATGTCTGTAAGAAACATATTTTTTGAGGGTTGATTTAAATTTTTTTTCACTGTTAGAATAAAAAAAGTCCATGTTTTTTGTGTTTTTCAAGAAACCGCTCTCTTTGAAATTATATAAATTAAAAACCCTTGGTCCGATCATAACTAAATTTCTGTACAGTATGGGCACAAGTATTTTCAATGCACTACTTAAATTACAAAATTGTTTTGTTATCCAAAAGAAAGTTATCAGTTTTGTGAAACAACTTTTTCTCGGTACAGGATAGTCGTACAAAGGCAGACTTGGTCTTGTTTTAAAGCTCTTGATCGTGGTTATCAAAATCCACAACTGCTGCAAACATATATTGAGATGCCGATTTTATACAGAGTGATATTCATGCAAGGGTGTGTGTGCGCTGGACCGTGTGTAAGCGGGGCTTCCGGCGGCTAAAGCGGGTGCCGTGTTGCCAAGTTCAATCACCTACGAGTAGGCAGCTTATTACAGGGGTTTTGTTTGTTGTTTTTCTATGATGACCAGTTTATTATAAAAAAATGAAATAATTTTATGTGCTAGCAAATATTTATTTAGCACGACTATGTTCTAGTCAGTGTGTTTGGAATAACTTGACTGTGCGGTTTAAGCTTGAGTCCAATCACAAAGGAAAACATTAGTGTTTACCGTACTCTTTGCTGGTTTCTTTAAGCAACACAGATACAACCGAAATGTTTTTTTTGTAAACTACAAGAGGTAGTAGGTGTGCGTTGTTTAACTTTCAAAACAGGGAACCCGTTACTGTTAATTTTTGTTCATTGTTCATATCCGATAACATTTTTTAAATCATACAGAAAAATAAGGGTTTATTGTCGGTTGAATATTCGCATTTGAAAAAATTGTCTAAACGATTCCATTTACGGTAGAAAAGAAATCGTTTCTATATGACCGCATGACTCAAAGAAAGCCACGCTATAGTACCTAAACGTCGCGTCCGTCAGTGAACGTCATGTTGTATTTCTTTTTCTCAGGAGACGATTTTCTTTCTACTACTGTGCTGGTTTTTAATTCCGTTACTCCGTCGAGTCAGGGCCTTGCTTTATTCCCTTTTATTCCCTTTATTTTCTTTTCATTTCCTTTTATTTACGCTGTTTGTTGCCGCCACTACGTTATCGATTTTCAGTTGAATTTTGAAAATATTTTAAATTATATGGACGTATCTATAGCTATTTCATAAATTCTTTAGTTATTCTATTTTCTTCGTTTAGTTGTTACAGTTAGTCTTTGATGGAAGTGTTAATCATGAATCAGTACAGAACGAAAAAAGCGTTAAGTTTATCGTCAGAAAAATATGAGGCCCTAGCTGTATGTACCAGACGTTAAAGACTGCATAAAACAAGGATATAGACTGGTTTTCTCAAAGCAGTATTATGGCTAAAACAAAAGGGAGAGAGAAAATTTTTTAAACTATTGTAATGTCAATGACTTTACAAATACGCTATTTGGCAAGTCTTTGAATAGTGGAAAAAAACAAGTTAAGTCGTTTTCGAAAACAGAGCAGTCTTGATGAGCATTCTGGAACTCAGAGACCTTAATCTTCCGTAACCGGTTCATCCGAAATTCTAAATTAAGTATACGGCTTCTTCCGTTTCTGTTAGTGAAGTAATCAAACCAACTACTTTAATAGTCTCATATGCCATAATTTCTAATTAGTGTCTATGATCCTCTAAAGTCCTGCTGACGTTCTCCCCTCTTCACGTATGTTTGTCTGCAGATTCGATAAATACTCGTAACGGTAAATCCAGAGATTCGTCTCAATATCTCTGCATGTACAACATGTGTTATGTACTCCACATCTCACGAATGAGACATCTTAATGATGGATCCGAGCAGTTAAGAAAGAAAGTATTTACTGGTCGTAATAAGACTCGCTTGTTTCCCAACGCCTTTCTAAAATATAGTGATCGGATAAAAACTAATGTTTTTCTTTGTGATTGGACTCAAGCTTAAACCGCACAGTCAAGTTATTCCAAACACACTAACTAGAACATAGTCGTGCTAAATAAATATTTGCTAGCACATAAAATTATTTCATTTTTTTTAATAAACTGGTCATCATAGAAAAACAACAAACAAAACCCCTGTAATAAGCTGCCTACTCGTAGGTGATTGAACTTGGCAACACGGCACCCGCTTTAGCCGCCGGAAGGCCCGCTTACCCCCGGTACAACCCACACATACCCTTGCATGAATATCACTCTGTATAAAATCGGCATCTCAATGTATGTTTGCAGCAGTTGTGGATTTTGATAACCACGATCAAGAGCTTCAAAACAAGACCAAGTCTGCCTTTGTACGACTATCCTGTACCGAGAAAAAGTTGTTTCACAAAACTGATAACAACTTTTTTTGGATCAAAAAACAATTTTGTAATTTAAGTAGTGCATTGAAAATACTTGTGCCCATACTGTATAAAAATTTAGTTATGATCGGACCAAGGGTTTTTAATTTATATAATTTCAAAGAGAGCGGTTTCTTGAAAAACACAATAAAACATGGACTTTTTTTACTCTAACAGTGAAAAAAAATTTAATCAACCTTCAAAAAATATGTTTCTTACACAGATCAACGCAAAATTAAACGCGCAAAAATTTGATGTAATTAGTTTTTCAGTAGACTTACAGGTTCACTTGTAATTAACGCTTAAACTCGAGTATCCATAATAAAAAATCCGACAGTAATTCGGATGTTAGACGATTTGAACAGTTATGTTGAACAGTATTAGTTTTTTCTAATACAAGAAAGATAAAAATTTAAGTCGTACTTACCAGACCACCGGCTGGAACACAGGGAAACGCACCGCCGGAATAGTTGACGTTAGCGACCAGAAGAGTTGCCAAGACCAACAGAACAGTTGGGTTCTTCATGTCGGCGACGAAGGTTGGTTGGTTGATGACTTGATGTCGACCCCGACGACAAGGGTCTTTTATACCCGTCCGCGTCAGAATTAAACTAAAATGACTTTCATGGGACTAACATTTTATAGAATAATTATTACTTAATATTCAATTTCTGCCAGGCGATTGCATAATTAATTCATACATAGTGTTTGATAGTTATTAATGGTAATGGATCTCGTCAGATAAACTTAACGAATAAGTCTCTCTAGACACGAATATATTCGAATAATATCATTATGTATTACATTAGTTAAATCGCAAACTACATAATAATTATACAATTATTATGTAGTTTGCGATTTAACTAATATTAAAGCAGTTGAGGGAATAAAAATATCAACAATATCAACACAACAATATCAATCGACTTTCTGAAAGTATAAATTTTGGTATATTTTCTTGTCACGACACAGACTATAAGTTTAGAAAATGGAAAGAGGAGTACAAGAAATGGAGTCTAAACATAAAAACAACTAAAACAGAACATCTGAAAATAGGAGACATGTAAGAAAAAGACCCAGACCTGTAAGTTCATAGAATCGGAAAGTATAGAGAATTCAAATATTTTGGAAGCATTATTTCAGAAGATGGAAAATGGCTATTCGTTTACTAAAATCTTTACTTTGGTCGAACAAAATGAAACTTCAAACTAAACTGACAATCTACACAACTATTGTGGAGCCCATTTTAACTTATGGCTGCAAATGCTAGTAACATTCAGATAAAGAGAAAAAGATGATAGAAACTGTGGAAATGAACTTCTTAAGAAGAGCGTGTAATATTTATGGAATGCAACATGTTAGAAACGAAGATATAAGAAGGAAACAGAGCGCTTATTTTCAACAGGAGAAAGAATAGAATCCAGACAGTTACTATGGTATGATCACGTAATGAGGATGGAGAAAAAGCGATGGGCAGAGAGAGCATTGACTTACACACAAAACAGGAAAAGTAAAGGAAGAGTGACAACACAATGGAGAAAGGAATTAGGAAAATCATGAGTGATCGAGCTATTGAAGATGATGACTGGAAGTACAGGGAGAAATGGCGATTGAAATGCGGAATAGACTGTAGGACCCCCGCTAATAAACAAAATATTTTCTTCTCCTTTTGCAGTGGTCCTAGTTCCGTGCAACAGTTTGCGTGAGTTCTGCGCGCTTCGCGGTCTTCTGCAGACTCTTCATGGGCTCCGAGTCGCCGGTGTCCTCCGATATCTGGTTAGTGTACGCCATCCTCGGTCTGCCCTTTAGGTTCTTACCCTTTACCTACTCCCCGTCCTACCATTATCTCTCACACTTTCTCTCTCTCTCTCTCTCTCTATCTACCTATATATCTATCTGTCTATCTATCTATCTATCTGTCTATGTATATCCTTCTCTCGCTGATTAAACCAACTCGATGATGTGTTTGAGTAAGTTGCCATGGCTCAGAAGGCGCCCTAAACAGGTTTCTCGTCCTTCCAGTAACGTTTTCACAGGCGTGGCTTTGCCTACTACATTCATTTCAACACTTCTTACGTCGCCCAGAAAATCTATAGCATTCGCCGGTAACATCAAACTCAAACGAAAACTCTTTTACTCTTCCCAGAATATACATGTCTGACTACCATATAATACTACAAAATGCTCCAGATCGTAGGATATGGAGACGATATTAATAGTATGGCATGATCCCAAGAAAAAGCAAAAGAAACTTTCCAGGTACTGAAAGGTGAAGCAGAAGAGATTCATTACATGTTAATACAGATAAAACAAAGGTAATGATCACCACTAGAAGGAAAACTAGGAAACCTGAACAGTTTGAAATCAAACTACTAAACCTGGAAACAGTTAATCAGTTTAAATATTTGTGGTGTTGAATGGCAGAAGACAATGAAGAAATAAACGAAATAAGGAAAAGGATACATGCCGCAAATAAAGAATATGCTTTGTTGACAACTGTATTCAAGACAAGGAATATCCACCATCAGTCCAAGGTCACATTACACAGGGTGATTCAAAGGTTAGGTTCGAAGTACAATAACTTTGTTAAATGACTAATAAATCCATAAAAGTTAAAAACAAAACTTGTAAAGAATTTAATTCCGAGAAAAATGGTGTAAACAAAGTCAATAAAAATCAACAAAAAATTCCAATTGTTTCCAATTTTCCAAAATTTGTTTTTAGGCAAAGATTTTTCTGTTTTACGTCGGATATCATGAAACTTATGGAAGATACAGTTCTGCGACCTGTTTTATTCGATTTTTCAGGTCAAAAACCATAAGAAACAGCAGAATTCGCCCCTTCCCAGAATTTCAGAAAGTCTTCATTTACCGGGGACCCGAAACCCGGGTGAAATCTTTCGCTAGCCGTAACTCGCTAACGAAGCATTTCCGGACCTATGTTTATATGAATTTTTTTCTTATTTTTCGATGTAGATTCATCTCCCGAAGTATTTCCGTTTCTTCGTGAATCACCCTGTATAAAGTTAAGATTAGACCGGTGATAACATGTGGCAGCGAGACTTGGACTCTGAACAAACAAGCCGCTAACATAGTCAATAACTTTGAAAGGAGAATTTTTAGGAGAATATATGGATCAATCCAAGTCAATGGGATATAGAAATTGCGTCACACTGAGGAACTATACAAGCTATGTAAAGACAATGATCTGGCCACCACCATCCGACTGCATAGATTGCAATGGGCAGGAAACATCATTAGGATGGAAGGCAGCCGAATACCTAGGAAAGTATTGTTTAGTCAAATCGAGGGTAGAAGACATGTCGGAAGACCCAAGAATCCCTGGATTGAGGCAGTGGCGAGGGATGTTGATAGTGTACCTAAAACGTTGGACATCGATCGCCAAGGACAGGGAAAATTGGAGGCGGATGATTATGGAGGCTAAGGTTCAACTTCGAACTGTGACGCAAGAGTAGTAGTAGTTTTCTAATGGGCACTGCTTCATCCGCTGACACCTGTGCTCCTGATATCTTCTTCACATCTTCTTCATAGATTGCAATGGGTAGGATACATCATTAGGATGGAAGGCAACCGAATACCTAGGAATCTACTGTTTAGTCAACTCGAGGGTAGAAGACCTGTAGGAAGACTCAAGCATCGCTGGATTGACGCAGTGGCGAGCGATGATGACGTTTCACTTCAAATAAAACGATCGACATCGATCGCCAAGGACAGGGAAAAATGGAGGCTAAGCTTTGACTCCAAACTGTGACGCCATAGTAAAAGAAGAAGACGAAAGGAAGAAAGGCTCCGAACATTGGAGATGAAATTCCTTAGATGAGTTAGTGAGTGTACGAAAGCGGATAGGGTAAGAAATTCAGTCATACGGAATGTAGACTGAAAAAGGAAGTGCAGTAATATAAAGAAAATTGGGAAACAAATGTGTCCACAATGAACGATAACACCACACCAAGAATGTTGTGTCGATATAAACCTGAGCGTCGCCCATTGAATCGTTGGTGAAGAGGGTAATTGGTCCCATGACAAACTAAACTTTTTCAATCCGCATTATAACTTCTTTTTTATATATTGACCACGTGTGTTTCTACTCAGCAAGTTGTCTCTGGTATCACGGGAAAGAAAGGCAGTCCGCACACCTTAGAGCCTTTCTTAGATTCCAGGGGTCAAAACGTCAAGAGATAAAAAAATACGATGAAAACAGTACGAATAGAGGATTTACCCATAAGAAATCACCCATCGCTTAAAGGTTTTAAAGTAAGTAGGTACGCCTACAATTAACTCGTTTGTTGTGTACTTATAAGTAACAAGTACCCGTTAACTTAAATACGTTAAGTTCTTTATTTTAAGTGTTACTGTGTTATAAGCATTGTAATACAAACTAAACGTTATGTTTCCCTCAACCATGGCTTTTATTTATTTCAGCATTAAACTAAAAACCATAAACCATTGTCACCTCACCTCACAAATTAAAACACCAAGTATTTTCGCTTTGCGTTAAGAAATAAGACAATTTACAAATAGTACACTTCTTCTTTTCCACATCGTAATATATCGATACAATCGTATGTTATATAAAACATCGAAAATGTACTGGAGGAACGGATAACAATACAGTTCCGATGTCGCTTAATAGCTTTCGTTTATTTACTTGTTACTATGGTAATTAATACTGGCCTCCATGGTGTAGTTGACATCTTTAGTAGTAGTATTTAATATATTTCATTACTTATAATTATTTTTATAGAATATTGAAACTTTCAACTTGTGAAACTTACTTGTCTTTTCTTCTCGTACGCGTTTCGGCGTGGTGTTCGCCTTCGTCAGCTTTGATACAGACTCCTCACCGAGTCTGTCTCAATGCTGACGAAGGCGAACACCACGCCGAAACGCGTACGAGAAGAAAAGACAAGTAAGTTTCACAAGTTGAAAGTTTCAATATTCTATAAAGTTTAGTGCTGTGAAAAAAGGTGATGAACAATCAAAACAATTAAAATTATTCATTGGATCATCAGAAATACGTATAAAAATAATTTTTATAATCGTTTAAGAAAATTACAAAATATATAGACGTATCTGTATGCAAAATTACATAACATATCGATACAATCGCATATAAAAATATTAAATATTACAGGAACGGATAAAGGTACAGTTCTGATGCCGCTAAATAGCATTAGTTTATTTACTTGTTAATATGGTAATTCATTCTGGTCTCTATTGTGTTGTTGACATCTGTACACGCATCAACAAAACGGCATAATTAAAAGAGCCTAAATCGTGCGAACGGGAAAAATTAGGAAATTCCAAGTTAGATAGTGTTTTTTGCCTTACGTCAAAGGTTACCTGTGCAAAATTTGGTGACAATCGGTGTCACGGTGTGGATTTGTATTCACTACACATAAATCCTCAGACTTTGAGTTTTATTTATATATATATATATATATATATATATATATATATGTGACGCGTTTCAAAGCATACTTTATCTACAGATCATAAAATATCCGTCGTAGGAGGTCGTCATTAGTAAAAAATCCAATATCATAATGAACAATGCACTACAAATCAGTAGGTTCACACCTGTTCACGTTTGGTCGACCACTGAGCGGTTTTTCTCCTCTATCTGATAAAGCAGGTTCAAGGCGGTATTGTATAGTGGATTGGATTTAAAGTTCAGCTGGTCATTCAATATTAAACCGCGACTGTTTATGTTTGTGTATGCTCTGTAAATTTCAAACTCCACCAAGGCATTCATGATTCGATCCCATTACAAATATGTAGTGTTTCCAAGTTAGACTTGAAATCCGTGTAACTGTAGTTGTTGCGGTTTGGAAGCTCTTGAAGAATCGCGAGTTATTCCAAAGACGCTAATAAGGAAGGCTGGATTGTTTGTTAGAAAGAAGTGGACTGTATTTGAGATATTGAACATGCGTTTATTGAATAATTTGGTTTGTTAGTTACGATCGGCACGTGCGGATGCATTTTGAGGCAATAATGCCCGAAATCAACTTTGAATGAAATCGTGGTCCATGGTAGATGGACGCAGGTAGACGATTAAAGTTGAATGTTATAAATGTATGCTGAATAATAGCCAAAAGCCGCGGCTGTACGAGAAGTGTTTAACGAGAGTTGCGCTCGGAGTCGTGTTATAAACTGAACTAATACTGGCTTGCAGTCGGCTAGGCTGGCCGATTGCAAGGTTTGATAAAGGCGTGACGTCATCCGCGCGTGCCGTGCAATGTTAGTAGGCTGCTTACAACTGACAAAACAGTACAAAGTTTAAACATACTGCCCGCCAAAATCGGGACGATTTTGTACATTAACGGTTAAATTGAACAATATAATAATTAGACTTACATGTCGTAAGCGATACAATAATTGGCGCACTGGCCAGAGAGCATAGACATAATAAACATAATATACTTAAAGACTTATACATAAAATTTGTAAAAAACAAAAATTCATTAATCTAGCACCAAGCTTAAGTCAAAACATAACAATTTCTGTGCTAGAAAAGGTACAACAAATAAAAAATCGTGATAAAAATGAACCTTTACATAACTGAACATGATCTCTCTTGAAGCATAACATATGGATAAAAAATACATATATTTAAACCTTGACAAACGTAAATAATAATCTTAAATTATATAAGAGAAACCATCTTGATCACTGCTTCATATATAGTAATAGAAATAATAGAAACATAATGTTTTGACCCTTAGAAAATACAATACATATATAGAATAATTGCCACTATAACTGACACTTGTGGTTCTCAGAATTTGAATCACACAAACATATTAACGATACACAACATTCATAATAATTGATAGTACATATGAGACACAATCACTATTTCTGTAATAGCTAGCGACACTTAACAATGTTACAATGCTTATGATACAATTGACTTGTATGCTCGCCCCGGGGAATGTCCCGGGCGTGTTCCATGTAATGTGACACGCACACACTCACACACACACACACACCTCGTATGTCTCGTATGGCACGCATACGATTAGCTTGTTGCCACCGGAAGGGGGCATAATTTGTGGATGGGTCGGCGTAAGATACCTAGCGCGGTGCGTACTTCTGCGACGCGTACTAAGGAATCTTGACCCGGAAAAACATTGGTAATTACCCCACGCTTCCATTCTAGAGGGGGGGAATTGTCATCCAAAATGAGGACAAGTTGTCCGATCTTCAAATTTTTAAATGGGGTGCGCCATTTGTTGCGCTGCTGCAGCTGGTGCAGATAATCCCTAGACCACCGTTTCCAGATGGTCTGCGTAAATTTTTGGAGCAGAAGCCATCTGCCCAAATGAGTATTATTGCCTTGTGTATAGTCGGGTTCCGGAAGTGCCGTCAGTGGAGCACCGACCAAAAAATGAGCGGGTGTTAAGGGTTCAGGGTCTCTAGCATCGTCGGACACGGCGCATAACGGGCGTGAATTAAGGCAAGCCTCAATTTGAGAAAGAAGGGTAGAATATTCCTCAAAATTCAAGATCGTACCGCCAATTACGCGACGTAAATGGAATTTAACACTCCTTACACCACTTTCCCACAAACACCGAAATGAGGGGCTGAAGGGGGGATAAAGGACCATTTGATGCCGTGGAGACCGCAAAACTCCAGAGAAGATTGTTCAACTTCCTTGGAGGTTAAAAATTTGTACCAATCATGCAACGTGTGGTTGGCACGACGAAAATTCGTGCCATTATCCGAAAATATTTGCGCGGGAATACCTCTGCGTGATATGAACCTTTTTAAAGCCGCTATAAAGGCGTTGGAAGTAAGATCCGACACCAATTCTAAATGGATGGCCCTAGTACACATGCATATAAATAGAGCGATATATGCCTTGGTCGTGGACTTAGAGCGCTGCCCGCCATGGCGCAAAAACACCGGACCTGCGTAATCCACGGCCGACTGTGAGAATGGCCTTGACGGCGTGACCCTAGAAGAGGGTAATTGACCGAGTAATTGATTCGCGCCTTTAGCCCGGAAACGAAAACAAGTGACCACTTATGTATCACTGAGCGGATATAGGACTTATCGTGTATGATCCAATACTTACGCCTAAGCGAAGCTTGAGTTGATTGCACTCCAGCGTGCAACAAACGGATGTGTTCGTATTCAATCATTAATCTCGTGAGATGAGAGTGCGGGTGTAAAATTATTTGGTGTTTATTCTCGTAGCTAAGTGGGGAGAATTGCAAGCGTCCACCCACTCTTAAAATGCCTGATTTATCCAGGAATGGGTTGAGAGCAAGAATTTTACTACTGCGTGGAAGGCACCGGTGTGCCTCAAGTTCCCTAACCTCTACGTCGAAATGCAACTTCTGAGATTGCCGGACAAAAACCAAGAGCGTGTCAGACAATTCTTGAGCCGACAAAAAGGACGTGTCTGTATCAACCACCGCGAGTCTAGAATTGCGAAGAAATCGACGGCAGTATGCGAAGACGCGAATAAGCCTAGTAAGAGATGAATAGTTTTCAATGTAACTATGTGTTGAGGACGCGACAATTAGTGAGGCTTGAGCCTGCTTTCGACGTTCCTCTTCAATGTCGGGAAAGATACAGGGAGTATTAATGTCGAACGCGCTGACCGGCCATGAGGCCGCATCACGAGCCAACCAGGAGGGACCATGCCACCATTGAGCATGACAGTGCAGACCACGAGGGAGGCAACCGTGCGATAAAACGTCGGCAGGGTTGTCATTCGATACTACATGACGCCAAGTTCCCCTGCTGCTAACAAGACGCTGTATTTCTGCGACACGGTTAGCCACAAATACCTTCCAGCGGGAAGATTGCTGATGTATCCAGTACAACGCTATCATCGAATCCGAATAAAGATATAATCCGTCAAAATTGTAATCGACGGCATTTAAAACCTTGGACGTTAATTGAGCCAACAATAAACAAGCACAAAGTTCAAGTCTAGGAAGCGTTATCTGTTTCAGCGGAGCGACCCTAGATTTAGCACACAACAAGTTTGATGATATGGCGCCGTTCGAATAGACCGCCCGCACATAAATGCAACACGCGTAACCTTTAACCGAAGCGTCGGCGAATCCGTGCAGCTGCAATGAACTAACTGGGCAACTGTTCGAACTCTTAACCGACCTCGTAATCTCAAAATGGGTGTCAGAAACTAATTGGGCGTATAATTCCGACCATTGATTGGCTAGTGACCCGGACAAGGGTTCGTCCCAATCAGTGCCCGCCAACCACAACTGCTGCACGAAATGCTTGCAGCAAAATGTGATGGGAGCAATTAGACCTAGTGGATCATAGATCCCGGCAATGATTGACAACACGCATCTCTTGTTGAGAACGGTTAAATTGTCATCACCCCTAACGGTGTACAAAAAGTTATCCCCCTCAACATTCCACTGTATGCCCAAGGTACGCACGTTTTGACCCTTGCTGAAGTCACGGGTTACTTGGGCGCGAAGAGTCATAATCTTATGGTGGTTAGAGAACCATTTGTGTAACGAAAAACCATAACTCCTCAACAACTTCTCGATCTCGCCTTTGATTTCAGCTAAGCTGTTCGGATCATCCGAACCCGTTATGAGATCGTCTACGTAAAAGTCATTTGCTATGGCCTTAGCAGCGGTAGGGTAGTCGGCTTTATTTTCATATGCTATTTGAGCCAGACAACGCGTAGCAAGGAAGGAGGCACTAGCAGTGCCATATGTAACCGTCCTTAACGCGTAATGTCGCAATTCCTTATGCGGTGCATCACGCCAAACAATGCGTTGCAAGTTTGAATCCTTAGGATTAACAATGATCTGGCAATACATCTTTTCAATGTCCGCAATAAGTACGTATCGGTGGGTGCGGAACCGAACCATTATCGAAAACAGATCCTGCTGGATCGTAGGACCGACCATTAAAGTGTCGTTAAGGGACAAATTATTGGTGGTTTTAGCGGATGCGTCAAATACCACGCGCAATTTAGTGGTTAAGCTAGAGTCTTTGAAGACTGCGTGATGGGGCAGATAAAAGATCTCTGACCTGTCAAGCGACAGATCGTATTCATTAAGCGGCGACATGTGGCCAAGTCTTAAGTAGTCATTCATGAACTCACTATAATCCTTATAAAGGGTAGGGTTCTGCTTGAATTTGAATTCTAACGATTGGAATCTTCGTATTGCTCCGCGGAGAGAATCTCCCAAATAAGATTTATCAGATCTGCGGGGCAGGGCTACCACGAATCTCCCGTCGCGATTGCGGCTAGTGTTTTTCACGAAATGCCTTTCACACGGTGAGTCCTCAGATCGGGTTTCGCGACTAGAGATCTCCTCCAACTTCCAAAATTCCTTTAGTTGCGAGGAAACCTGATTATCATCCTTACAGACCATAAATGAAGAAACCGTTCTAGTCATGTCGACGTTGAATGGTAAGTCACCGGCCAAAATAAATCCTAACTTGGTTTCCTGAATTATAGGAAAGTGTGGTCCGCGCGTATATTTCACAGGTTCAATTAATTGTAGAAAATATTGAGCGCCGATTAATATATCGACTTGCGATGAGCAATGTAGGTGAGGATCCGCCAGGAATATGCGCTTGGGTAAATTTAAAGAGGTAAGATTGAATGACTCCGCCGGTAAATTATTAGTTATACTGGGTAATACGGCACAATGTACGTTTAACGTGAAGGGTTTATAGCGTGAATGTAGCCTTACATTAGTGCTGAAGTCAGCCTGGGAAAGCGAGTTGTTTATACCCGTGATGGGCAATTGCGATTTAACTAATTGGAGGCCCAACCTGCGGGCGAAATCCATTGTGCAAAAGTTCGCTTGAGAACCGGAATCCAGTAATATCCTAACGGGAAATTTTTTGCCGACCTTATTGTATGTCATACAGACGGCGGTAGATAACAATACCGATTTATTGGTCTGTGATTTCAGCGAGCACTGGTTGTTAACAGAAGTTACGTCCCTGATGGGGACATGAATCATGGTGTGGTGACGCCTAGAACATTTTTTACACGAAAATTTGGAGGGACATTTTGAACCCTCGTGTCCCGAACGGAGACAGTTTAAGCAAAGTTTGTTTTTTAGTAACGCATTTTTTCTATCAGGGATAGACAGCGATATAAATTGTGGGCAATCGTTAAGTCTATGTCCACCGTTACATAGCCTGCATAAATTATTTCTAATATGTGAGTGGAATGGGCCCTTTGGAGTGCTTATCTGTTTAACTGCCTTGCGATAAGGAGACTTATCGCTTTTGTTCAACCTGCTCGTTGGGCTAGTCGCGTTATCGATATTTTGCAGTAGTTTCCTACGTGAATTTAAAAAATTTATAAAATTATTAAAATCAGGGAGTTTATGCTCCGATAAACTCTCTTTCCACAAACGTAAAATGTAACTGTCAAGTTGTTTGGCTAGATAATTTACGACAATAATTTCAAACGTGTTGACTGGCAGTTTGAGATTATTTAAAGTGTTTATATTTCCAGAGATTTGATCAATAAATTGCGATATGCTACCTTGGGATTCCTGCTGGACTAATGGTGCGTCTAGTACATTCCACACGTGGTGAGCGGAGACAATCAGCTTACTATCATATCTATTCCTCAACAGATCGATAGCCACCGCGTAATTTTCATGTGTTATGGGTAATGATTTTATTACGTTAAGCGCCTCGCCATGTAATGACGAGTGCAAATAATGAAGCTTCTGTATATCTGTCAGGTCTGTTCTGACATGAATCAGTTCCATAAAAATATGGTAATAATGTTGCCATTCCACAATACTACCCTCGAACCGTGGTAATTTTATTGGTTCCAATTGAATGGGGGTTGTTTTAGGCTGTTTACCATCAGTATTAATTAGTGGTTTTTGGTTCAAGTGCTCAGATTGCTCCAACAAGTGTTGCAATTTACATTCTATAGCACAGAGATCGTCCTCCGTTTGCACTCTATCACTTGTTGACGCAACGTCTGCTTCCTCAGCCTCGATTTGTGACTGTATCTCGTCATATTTGGTGGATAATTCCATCAAATGACGCAGTTTTATTTTGAGCGCATGAGGATCGCTGTTTAACACATCAAAATTATCCGCGAAGGTATTTATTCGGGATATTGAGGCCTTAATTGTACCTCGTTTTTTTATCAGAGCCCTTACATCGGCCATTATTACAGTTTGAGATAAAAAAGGGAAAGATATTTAGAAACAATTGAGCATCGAGCATGTGAACCACAAACTTAATTTTTAATGAGTTTAAATACGTTTGGTGGCTAGCGATCGTTGGTTTGAACATAAACTTACTCTCTCTAACTAATCAAACTCGTTGGCAGTTAAATTATTGAAATTATAAATCTAAATTATTACAAAGTATAGCTTTATCTTTAAAGTTCTGACTGATAATGAGCTGCCAACCATTTATTAATTTATATTGTGTAATAAGTTAATTGTTTATATAAATATGTCAAAAAACACACTGGGTGAAATATTATTAAAAATAAATCAAATATAGGTAAAGTTTATAGTCACGTGGCCGTCGATCCATTCGTGATGAAGCTGGAGGGATCCTTCGATCCCGTTTGGAGTTGCTACACCTCCTGTCTCTGCCGGTTAGCCGTTGCCTCATGTTGTACCCTCCATCATTTAAAGCTGTGGAATCTCGTAAATGTTGTCCTGTTTCGTCCCGTCGTCTCTGGTCTACTGCTTGGCTGAATCTTGTTGAGATGACTGCGACGTGCTTCACGATAATGGTGTCGCTCAGGACGAAAATGATGCCCGTCTGTCGTGATTAACTTCAGATTGGTTTTTCCAGAAATGATGTATATAAATAAATGTTGTCACCTGTGTACTCAGGTATGAGAAATCTGTGCCGTTGGGACCAAAAATGATGTAGTTTGTTTTGGCCTGAAAATGTGAAATCCTGCCTGATTGGACCAAAAATGATGTCGTTTTTGGCCTGAAATGTGAAATCCGGTCCGGTGGGACCAAAAATGTTGCGGTTTGGAAGCTCTTGAAGAATCGCGAGTTATTCCAAAGACGCTAATAAGGAAGGCTGGATTGTTTGTTAGAAAGAAGTGGACTGTATTTGAGATATTGAACATGCGTTTATTGAATAATTTGGTTTGTTAGTTACGATCGGCACGTGCGGATGCATTTTGAGGCAATAATGCCCGAAATCAACTTTGAATGAAATCGTGGTCCATGGTAGATGGACGCAGGTAGACGATTAAAGTTGAATGTTATAAATGTATGCTGAATAATAGCCAAAAGCCGCGGCTGTACGAGAAGTGTTTAACGAGAGTTGCGCTCGGAGTCGTGTTATAAACTGAACTAATACTGGCTTGCAGTCGGCTAGGCTGGCCGATTGCAAGGTTTGATAAAGGCGTGACGTCATCCGCGCGTGCCGTGCAATGTTAGTAGGCTGCTTACAACTGACAAAACAGTACAAAGTTTAAACAGTAGTCGTGTGAGATAAAATGGCGAACATAGTTACACTTTATGTTGACGGAGGTATGATTTTTTAATCGTTTAGGTGTATGTTCAAGAAAACGTTTAAGAAAACCCCTCCCCGTTTAACCGATGTAAAAACAATTACAGTCATTACATGATAGTTTGTAGGCGCCTGTTTTCTTTTCTAAAGGCGTATGTTTACTCCGTCTGTGTTTTGAATATACTATTCTTCTTCTGATAGTTCCTATCCACTTCGGACGTTGGATATCATGCATACTATTTTAGCTTTCTGTACTGTAGCACGGAATAAGTCAGTTTTATTCATGCCAAACCAGATCCTCAGATTACTCAAACATGAGATTCTCGGTCGCCCAACTACTGTCTTTCCAAGTACTTTTCCCTGTAGTATGAACTGCAATAACTAAAATCTCTGTTCATTTCTCATGAGATGTCCCAGATAATGAAGCTTTCTTATCTTCACTGAGTTAACTTCCCTTTCTTTCCTCATCTTTCTAAGAACTTCAACATTAGTGATATGTGCTGTCCATAAAATGCTCAGTATTCTACGGGAAAGGCACATTTCGAAAGATTTCAATTCTTCAACTTGTGCCTTCAGTTAAAGTGCAAGATTCGACACCGTAGAAGAGGACCAAAAATACGTAGCAGCGTAAATGTCTCATCTTTGTGTTTGTTGTTAAATAGTGGCTTTTGAATAAGCTACTCATTGTAGTGTACACTGCTCTTACCTTTTCCAATTCCTCTCTTTATTTCTTGAGAGTGGTCCCATTTTTCATGGACTGTAGTACAAAGATATGTAAATTTACTTAAAAGTTCAACTGGCCTTTTGTTTGAATTAAGTGTGTCGTTTGTGAACTTGTTCTTAGATACAATCATTAGCTTCGTTTTATTAACATTGATGTCTAGACTAATAATTAATAATATACTATTATTAGTTCTAAATGTTACGGAATATCTGTCATTGTTTAATACTGAAGTCAAAATCCTTGGCATGAAATGCGATGACATAAAACTTTATTGTGCATCACCGATTTTTATTTGAGCGTTAAAGTTTTTTTTTGTATCTTCCATCTAAGGACCACATGCCAAATATTCTTTATTGTTTGTTCTTTTCTTTTTCTCTAATATTATTCATATTTTCACTTTTTCTCTTCTTCCTGTCTTCAGTCTACTTTGAACCTGCGTTTTTCTCTCTCCTACTCTGGACTTCTTTAATTTTTAACACTTTTGCCCGAAAAACATCTCTTTCAATTGCTTCTTCGTCGTTTATATTATTTTATATTTTTCTAAATTCTTTTCGACTTCTTTAATCCAACTTGATGTTGACTCCTTCCCCCATAGATATTGGAAGATCCGCTTTGTTAACCTATTGTCGTCCATTCTATATAAATGTCCAATAAATAAGAGTCTTCTTTTGGATTAGGTTTTTTATTTTTTTCCGTATCGGCCATCTAAGGGCTACATGCCAATTTCAATTCTTCACTCTTTGTTCTTTTCTTTTTTCCAGTATTCTTTCATCTTCTCACTGTGTCTCTTCTTCCTGTCTTCAGTCCACTTTGAACCTGCGTTTTTCTCTCTCATACCCTCGACTACCTCCATTTTTAACATTTTTGCCCCAAAAAACTTTTTAGTTTACGTTTTTTATTTTTATATTTCCTCAGCTGTCGAACAATGGTTCAGCTCTTGTTACCATCGACAACAGCGATATATTTTATCGTATTTAACTCCTTACTGAAGTCGTTTGAATCAAGAGGTACGGTTAGTAACCTGTGAGTAAAGCCATTATAAGCTGCCACTTTTTGTGACTATGGGTGATGGGAGTCAGCGTGTATGGTTGTATCAGTGATTGTGATTTTTGCGGCCTAGGACGCAATTCTGACGACGACGGAAAAGCAGTCAGCCCGTGTATCTGATACGCAGGGAGACGATAATTTCCCTTTAATTTTTGTTTTTTCCTCGTACAATGAGAAAAGGAAGGTGTGTAATGTAATGTAGAACAGATGACAGTTGCAATTTAAAATATACTTATACATAAATCATTTTACATGCATTTCTTTTATAGGTTAGTCAGACGTCATTCTTCAAAAAGTCATTAGTTCCGCGAACAGATTTTTCATTCATCCGGGTTTCAGAATCGGCGATACACACTTGTGGGTTCTCATTACCTTGGCATCTGGTACCAGACTGCAAACGAGACCGGGGCAGCAGATTCTAAACAAACACTGAAACATTCCAATATAACATTAATATAATACTCATCTTTAAAGAGTATGTAATGCAGCTGTTAAATTCAAATACAGTATAAAGTAAAATGTGGGAAAAAGGGTTTTATTGAGTTGGAAACATTTGTTTTTTTTTGTTTCAGCTGTTTCGTAAGGCGTTGAATGAGCATACTGGCATAGAAGCAAGATGTGTACGGGGATGCGCCGGACACCATAGTACTCTATATGAAGTTTTCACTTCAAAAAGAAACAAACTACAACACTTGAAATGTTACAATTGTAACTCACACAACGTTTAAGCTTCCATTGTACTGATTGCATAACATTTAATATAAAATATCTCAAGCCTACGAACAGGTTTCCAAAATGTACATGTAATACGATTTGATTTATTTCAGACTCCGATATTATAAATACATATGTTTTTACCATCACCTATTCATTCGATTGTTAAGTATTTCTTGTTTATAATGTCAAGATTTATTGGTGAAATAAACAAACTGTAAATAATCTATGTGTTTACAGTAAAATTAAACTGTGTAAAAGGAATAATTCCAAATATTTAGTACCAAGCCACGTGTTGTTCAATCAAATATATTGCAACTTACCGTCTGCGGCTTCCAGAAACAACGTCTTCACAAAGTTGACATGTTTCGGGACACTTGTCCCATCATCAGAACTCATCATTACGTATTTACATTGTTTTAAATTATTTATTTCATGTTGAATTTTAATATTTTAATTAATTGACAAATGTATCAACTTAAATAATGCACGATTATTTTAAGTTCTGATGATGGGACAAGTGTCCCGAAACATGTCAACTTTGTGAAGACGTTGTTTCTGGAAGCCGCAAACGGTAAGTTGCAATATATTTGATTTAAAATTAAACTGATTAATGTGAAAAAAGGATCAGAATGTATTAGACGTCCGATAATAATTATATAGAATTTGAATGTTTTCAGTGAGTTTAGTGACGTTTGATGATTCTAATATCTGACGTTGGGATTACACAAAATATACGTTAATATTTTATCTAAAAGACTTTTACATTTTACAATTTATCTTTTAATTTTTTACTTTTATCTTTTGTCACCAAGGTTTCAAGTGACGAAAGATGACGCCAGAAGTATTGGCTATCACCCACTCTTTTCAAAATTTATACGGAGAAAGCAATAGAGACTTGGACAAAAATGTGCAGAAACATGGGAATTCCAGTTGATGGTGGTACAGTTTATTCATTACAGTTTGCTGATGACCAATCACTTTTGGCTCAAGATTTTGAAGACTTACAGTAGGCTATATAACTAGAAAATTGATACAGGAATATCAGAAATGGGGACTAAAGGTAAATGTGAATAATACAAAATGCATGGCAATAGGTGACCTTCATCAAGACTTGACATTGGAGGAAGACATGGAGAAGATTTCATATATAGAGGAATACAAGTATTTAGGGGTAAAAATTACTGCCAATAGAAAGCAAGACGAAGAAATAGAATCCAGAATTAATTTGGGAAAGATGACTGTATCTACATTTATTGGAATCATGTGGGATAAGCAAAATTATAGCAGAAACGAAAACTAAAATACTTTAAACGATTGTTAGAAGTATCATGACTTACGGCTAATACGTTTGAACTACTAATAAACACACAAGAAGAAAATTAATGACAGCACAGATGGACTTTTGAAGACTTTCTGCAAGAATATCCAGACGTGAGAAAATTAGAATGAATGTAAAGAATTCAGTTGTTGCTTTTATTGAAACAAAAAAATTACAATAGTACGGACACATGAAATGAATGGCACAAGAAAGATTGCCAAGGAGAGTTATGGAATGGACCCCACCAGGAAGAAGGAAAGGAGAAAGACCACCGATCACCTGGATTGAATAAATTCAGACTATATTGAGGGAACGAGAAATTGAAGAAGATCTTTGTATGGACTATATTTTGTACAGCCGGAATTAAGAAATAAATCTTTTACTTTTACCTTTTACGTAAGAAATTATGTCTTGTTGTGATCTGTTACAGTTTCAAGTTTATGGAATACTTACCAGACCACCAGCTCCAACACAAGGAAACATGCTGACATAGCTGACGTTAGCGACCAGAAGAATTGCCAACACAAACAGAACAGTTGCGTTCTTCATGTCGGCGACGAATGTTGGTTGGTTGGTGACTTAGAATCGTCTCCGACATCCACCGGCTTTTATACCCGCTCGTCCATGTCATTAAATTTTTATAGAATAATAATTATTTAACATTCAGTTTTTGTGTCACGTGATTACATAATTAATTTAAGCATCGTGTTTGATATTTACTAATGGTAATGATCTTGCTATATTTACTTAACAAATGCGTCTGTCTAAACACATTATACAAATGTATTCAACTATATGATTATGCGCCTACATTAAGTTAATCTTAGACTATACAATAATTGCATATATTCAAACAGTTGTGGAAATAAAAATGTACAAAACAATATCAACAAATTTACTGCAATTATAAATTTTGATTCAAGTTTATTGCGGAGTTTCTCAGGAATAGAGACAACATTAACATATTCAAACGCTACCTGGCACTATAAGCCGTGGCCGGTTGCTCTTAGATAGAGATATATTTTTCTTCTAAAGTTTTCGGCCGCCCTGCTGAGTAGACGTGTGATAAACTAGTATTTGAAAATAACAGGTACGGGCGATACCGTTCCCAAAAAATAACACCTACAAATACCTCTAGTATTTAGAAATACTAGTATTTATAAATTTAGTATTTACAAATACCTACCTACAGTATATATATATATATATATTTCAATCACTTTCTGCTACAGTCCGTTTCTTGATGTATATAATACTATAATACCTATAACTAATTTACCTCAAGATATATTTTTCCTTCAGGAACATGTTTCGGGAGATCCTGTTCTCCCATCTTCAGCCTTCGCCATCTTGCTTCTGGTCTGATGGCGAAGGCTGAAGATGGGAGAACAGGATCTCCCGAAACATGTTCCTGAAGGAAAAATATATCTTGAGGTAAATTAGTTATAGGTATTATAGTAATATATATATATATTGTAATAAAATAAATTAAATAAGTATAGATGTGTGTTGATGATATAAGAGATTATGGAGTCTGTGACTCCGATGTAATCAAGTCCAATGTAATATGCTTAATTGGTGTGGCTCTCGACGTCTTACTGGTCTGAAACACTTCCTTAAGTTTCCCAGCTGGTCGAGTCCCAATGGTAGCAAGATCGGTCGAGTAGCGTAAAGTTGATGAAGGAATATATCTGTTCAGCTTCGCCGAAAGTTTCAAAACAAAATTTATTGTTTTGAAGGAAATTTAAAAAAAAAATTATGTTTATAAAAAAAAATAATTAAAAAAAAATTTTAATTTTATTAATTAATTAATTAGGATCAATTAATTAATATAGGGCTGTGAAGTTTTAAACAGTGTAATGCTCTTCTGAAAATTTTTATTAAAGTTTTAGTATAATTTAAATAATCTATCACCACTCATAAGACTGTCTGTAAACCAATCGATATTTGTTTACCTTTCTATTTTTTAGGTTATCTTCACTTACGGGTGGTAAAGTCCTTGTAGATTACCAATTAGAATTATATTATTGGTAATTAGTATTATTGAAGAAATAAAGAACTATTAAGTATTGAAAAGTATTAATGTTTTATTAAGTAACAGCAATATTGACTCTTATCGATTAGTATCGATTCTCAGGATATCGAAAAAAGTTACAAGTATATGTTATAAAAATTATATTGGGTTCTTTAAACAGCCAGTTATTACCAAAGTCAGAGAAATCGGGCTAATATTTAAAAAGTATAACGTTACAATCAAATTAATAGTTATTTATAAACACAGACATTGAATAATAAATTGTAAATATAATAATTGTTTTCACCAAACACATACTGAACCAAGAAGAAGGCACTGAAATTCTTGCTGAACCAAGAAGAAGGCACTGAAATCGTCAAAGCAAATGGCCGCCGTGAAGTTAGTGAGATGTCATTCGTATATTGGACGTTCCAAATAAAAGATTTTCCTGTAGTATTCCTGTTCTGATGTCTGCGAATCTCTTGTAAAATGTTGTGTAGTGTCTAGTGTACTGTTTCTGAGTTGTATTTAGTGTATTCGTATAATTATTAGTTCAAACACTTTCCCCGATTCCATCACTAATTTGGGTTAATGTATTACACAGTTTTCTAGTGTTTTGTGGTGTTTTTCAGAGTAGATATGTATTGTTCTGTGTTTATGGAGTGTTTCTTGATTGTTTCTGTTATAATATGATAGTTTTTTGAAGTATTTTACAAGTCACTCGCGATTTCACAATAACGTACTATACACTCGCTTTGTATGTCTATTATAGGTTAGGTTATCCACGTTATTAAACGTATGTCATGTTAACCGTTCAACTACCAATAATTAACTAACTGTTTCCTCCAGTTTCAATTAAACTCTTAGCCCATATAATATTATCCTTAACATTGTTCAAATATTTTTCACATCCTGTATGCACTTTTACATTTTCACTATATGAATTCCTATACTTTGGTTATTTGTCAATTTTATTCACTAGATTTGATTTAAATTAATCTTTCAGTTCATTCTGGTTATTGTCAGATTAAATAATGCCATTTTATAGTGTTTTCTGTCCAAAAAAAAATAGTAATTTCACTTTCAGTTTGGTATACTGTGAAGAGTCAAAACATCAAAATTTACTTCCTGTCATTATATAAATTCAGCCATTTTATCAGTTATATTTAATATTAATAATCCTATATTGTATTAAAAGGTTCATATTCCCTTATTTTCTGGTAATTAATTGAATTAGTTGTATTCTGAAACATTATTCTGAAATATATGACTCCCATGTCTAAATTTCTGAGTTTAGTCATTTTATTTTTATTTATAATTCTGAATATAATTTATTAAAATCTCTCTAAATGGTATGTGCAATTATATGGCATGATCTCAAGTTTATTTTGTCTAAACCCCTTTTGTTTATTTGCATTTAAATGAGCAATTTCTCTGTTTTGATGAAGTTTGGTTTCCATTCTTTTGGCCTATGATTTTTTAACAATTTTTCTTACAAAATAATTTACAAACAATATATGATGTGTGATACCCTCTCTGACTTTTTACAAATAGTATTATAAATTAAACATGTTTTCAAATTACACAAAAACAATTAGTATTGGTTACAATACAAATAATAGTTAAACAAATAAAGAACATTTTTTTTAAATAAATGGTTGTCTTCAAATCAGACATTTTGCAACAAAATTCCCATTTCCAACATGTAAACATGGTTTATAAAAAAGGTTTTGTACTAACTAACATCTTAATTACTCTCTACTATTTACAAGTGGTAATTATTTTTATAGTTCTGATGTTAGTTGTTTCAGACCCAAACAAATGGCCTTATATCTAATACATTTTTAAACATTCTTGTACTATATACATAAAAAACCTTATATTTATATTCTTATTTCTAACTATTATTATAAGTAGGATTCTACAGTTTTTATACCGTCTCTTACATTGTCTTTGGGGAATTGTACCCTGTCATTAACAAATAAATAGTATTAATTGTTCAAAAGGTATTATGAACTCTGTTTTTCTTTTTTCATGTAAAACAAAATGTTATTTTAAACAGATTCATGTCTTATGAACAACATATTGTCACAGTACATATTTTAAGTCATTGAAAAATGCATATTTCATTGCATCCAATGTTTGTGATTGCCAAGAATGAAACACAAGGTTCATTTTTTATAATACCCAAAACTATCACTGGTTCACTTTGCACTTATTATTATGTTAATGCTAAATGGTCGTATAGTCTTATTAACATAATAAATTGGTTAGCGTTTTTTCAATGGAGATTTGTTCCATGGGTACTATATTATTGTTTCATCTTAGTTCACAGGAAACTTTTACTTTATGCACTCCTCTCTCTTAAATTTGTATACATGTGGTTTTTATTTCGTTATACTTTTGTTTTTAAATATTTATTTTGGGGATATAGGGATTTGGGTGTCTTTTATAAGAGCATGACATCTTCTTCAGGATGCTGCCCTCTTCTTCTTTCTTCAGTCTTCTTTTCTCCTGCCTTCTGGGACTGGTATCTTCTCCATCTTCTTCTTGTTGCCATCAGGTTTCTTGGGATCTTCTCCATCTTCTTCTTTATTACAGAAATACACAACCTGTATTGGTTGATCTTGGCTTATTTTAGGGTTTCTCTTCTATTTATTCTTCCTCGTTGTGGGTTTGGTCATATTGTGCACTGCTTTGTTATTTACTATTTTACCTTCCTGGGTTATACCTTGAAAACCTTTGGTTATGAGGCTGGTTTTGGATGACTCATCACTAGTAACTCCTTTTATTTTAACTTGTATTTTCTTTATAATAATGATTTCTTTCCACAGTTGCTATGAATTAATCTTTTTATATTAAACTTAGTGCTTTCTTCCAAATTTAAATATTATAACTTCATTATTCTAATGATCAATTGCCATTCAATATTATGCTTACATCTGTCATGTTACAATATATATATATATATATATATATATATATATATTATATCTCTCATTGGGAATACTAATTTAAGTTTTTACTAGAAGTAAACAAACTGAGATAGATTTAATATTAAAGTGTTGATTCCATTTTGGCTAGACAAATCAGTTGCGAAACTCAGGCAATGAAATTTAGAGTGCACGTAATGCACAACAAAGAATTTACGTCAGATGTGCAGTGAACGTAAAATCATCTCCGAATTCATATTTCATATTTCGATCGTATGTGGTAATACTGTGTAATAGACCTGTCTGTATTGCAACAATACACATATTTGCATATTTTCCCATGGCGGTATGTTTAATATGTAATTAGCATAGAAAGTATAAGGAATAGTTTTATGCAAGAAAATGCAGGCTGGAGCCTGTCGAAAAACATACACCTGCCGCCGCGTAAGATACAGCGTGTGTGTGTTTGTGTGTGTGAACCAGCTGTAACCTGTTTTGAACGACGCGATGGAGTGATGCTAAGAATTGTTTGTTCCAATTATTCAAGTCTTAACAGGTTTATAATAAATTATTTACTTGTGTTAAACCTGTAAGCAAAGACGTACGCCAATTATAAAAACACCATTGCATTAATGAATTCTTAACTAATGCAGTGATGTATAATTTATTTCCAGAGGTGCAATATTAATGATGCTATTTAATTAATATTAATTACTAGAGTAATTAAAGAGTAATTAATATGTCTGGTATATGTGAGTGACCAGAGAAAAATTACGCAAACAATGAGATCGCTCATGTGACGAGTATGATCATAAGTTCGCAATAATTTACCAAAAAGTGAGTGTAATAAAAAGGACGCTCTGGAGCGAACTGACCATCTCTAACCTGTCGAAAGCAGGAATGTTCCTGTCAAATCGCCACCAGTATAAATCCCACTGGCAACTTTGAGCGATCAGACACTCGGACTCAACAAATCTACAGGACGTTACGCTGCCCGTTTGCCGATCGACTTCTGGACACACAAGTAAACTACCACACTCACACCAAGACGTAAGAAGGAATTCTGGAGCGTCACTAACAGCAACAACACTTAGAGACAACCTCCACAGGAGCAGAATCATCATCATCATCAACATCATCATACTCTCAGGATTCTGGACACACACACACACACACACACACACACACGCAACGGTAACGGCAGATATACGCAGGTGATACAAAAACAATTATATTTTATTGTGAAGAGAGCTCTCGAAAAAGAACTTAAAATATGAATATAATAATTCGAGTTTTAAGATTAAATAATACTTAGATAAGAGAGTAAGTTAACAAGCAAATCCAGTAAAGAAATAATAAACTTTTGTCGTATTTTTGGGTGTAGGCCTATTATTATAAGTCCATAATAGATTGGAAGTAAATGGTAGATTATTTTATTTTTGTTTATAACAACAATAAATTCATTCTTGAAACTTAATCTTACTTTTTTGTAACTGAGTTCCTATCAGTATTTAAAAGCTGAGTTAATTGCAGACACACAGAAATAAAAAGAATTTAAATTACGTGTTTAACATGTTGTTTATTCAATAAGATTATATGGGTGCTTATTTTGTTGTTGTATGTTATAAATAGCATTGCAGGTTACAGTATATTTGTAAAACTTACAAAAGGCAAATAATTATGTGTCTAATGTTTGAAATTTTAATATTGAAATATTTTTTCTGTTAATTAATAAATGTTAGAATGATTATTTGAAACGATTTTAAATTATTTATTTCATGTCGACAACATCTCACACCTCTTTAAAACGTATTTAATTATTGTGCAACCACAAATACTTGACGCAACGAGAAACAAAATCCTGCGACCTGGCCGGTGTAATACATATTTAGTTGCGTTGAGTACATGGTAATATATTTGTATAATTGTTGTAACGTTGCATAATAAATTGGCGTCCGAAAAGTGGGGCCCCGATAGTAAAAGAAACCATAATAAATTAGCGTGCTTCGATAATTAACGAACCATAATAAGATGGTTCACAATAATAAGTGTATTGATATTAATGTTATTATATCTTAATTGTAATATTGTTGTGTATATCACAACTGGGGCTCAACAAATCTAAAAGAGGAGAGAAATTGTTGGTATGAAATAATTAATAATAATACCAAATATAAATAAATAATATTAAATAAAAACAATAGAGTCGCGGTTTACCAATGATAATTATTTTAAAAATAAAATTAATAAAAATAATTCAACATGTCAACAACGTTTAACTTCAGTATGAAAGCAATGATAGAAGTGATGGGAAACCTTATGGACGAATATGGTATAAGGGAAAATGTATGTGTTAGAACAGATAGAATCATAGAAGAGTTAACACCAGATAAAGAACAATTAAGAAGTAAATTAAAAGAATATAATGCAAAACTAAGAGTAGGTGTAAAAGAAATATTAGAACAAAATATTGTAGACACGGATAAGTGCATAGATGCATTAAAGTTTAAAGATCAGAAAGGCGGAATGGTCTAAAGAATTAAAAGATAGTGTGAACCAAGTAGCAGAACAATGGAATGAGAAGTTTATAGTAGCAAAGCAGGAGCAGGGTATGGAAAGAAAATCAGTCAGTGAACAAGTCCATGAAAACATCAATAAGACGCAGGAGTTGGAAGCCAGAGTAATAAGGTTGGAAATTGCCGTAGGTGCCTAATAAAACCACAAAGCAATATTCCAGTGAAATAGATAAACTAGGGAAAAATCAACGTGGAAAGGTAGATCGTCTATAAACGGAATTTAAGTATTATATTATATTAAGATTAAATAATACTTAGACAAGAGAGTAAGTTAACAAGCAAATCTAGTAAAAAAATAATAATCTCTTGTCGTTTTTTTGGGTGTGTCAGTATAAGTCCATAATAGATTGAAAGTAAATGGTAGATTACTTTATTTTTGTTTATAGCAACAATAAATTCATTCTTGAAACTTAATCTTATTTTGTTTGTAACTGAGTTGCTATCAGTATTTAAAAGTTGAGTTAATTTCTGACACACAGAAATAAAAATAATTTAAATAATTTTTCCTAATAATTCGTCTTTTCAATATTTCTAGTTTGTCTAAATTATAATTCAATGCTACACATTCACTTGCATATACGTATTCTGGCTTTACTACTGTACTGTAATGCTTTATTCGCATTGTTAGATATGCACTTTTATTGTAAATATCTTTAGTTATACCATGTGCCCTTTCCATCTCATGAATTCTTTCTTCTATAGCAGATTTTTCTAAACCATGCTCTTCAATTATTTCTCCTAGATACTTAAATATTATGACCCTCTCTATTCGATCAATACCTGTTACCAGAAGTTTTGGCGCAATTTTAATGCTTGTGAGAAATTTGTTTTTTCTGCAGAAATTCTTAAGCCTGTTCTACTGGCTATGTCCTCTAAAAAATTAACTTGTGTTACTGTAGATGTCAGAAGTTCAGAAAGTATAGCAAAGTCATCTGCGAATGCCAAACAATTTATTTCAGTACGTTTGTTCCTTCTTCCCAAATTGATTGGTTATATTTTGCATTTCTTTAATTTTTAATTCCAAATTCTCACTACTTTCTCAAGGACAAAGTTGAAAAGAATTGGGGATAAACCATCACTCTACATTACACCTGTATTTATTTTGAACGGTTGAGATATTTCTCCCATGAATTTTATTTTTGAGACTGTGTCCGTAAGGGTTTCACGGACTAGATTTAAAAATTTAGAAAAACGCCAAATTTTCGGATTATTTTATCTATAGTTTCTCTATTAACAGAATCAAAGGCCTTTTAAATCAACAAATGTTTCCACAATCTCCTTTGAATTCAGTAGCCTGTGACGGATTATTGATTTCAGAGTGAATATATGTTCTGGATATGATCTGCCCTTTCTAAAGCCACCCTGATATTCACCCAAACGGCTATCCAATGTTTTTTATACTCTGTTTTATTGAATCTTTGAAAATAATTTTTACGCAACTGGAAGTGAAGATATTCCGCTGTAGCTGTTAACCTCTTGCTTATCACCTTTCTTATGAAGTGGATGACAATGTTCGTTGTCAAATTATACCTGTGCAAAGGAATATCACTTGAATATATTTGACCATCCGTTAATTGTACTCATTTACTAACTCTATCAATGATACAACATTATCATTGACTCTTTCATAAATATTAACTTTCACGATATTATGGTTGTCACCGTGTAGGTTATTGGTAATCTCGTTTACTAAACACGATGAAAAGATATTGAATATTTAATGCTGCAACACAAGTGCAGTTTAAGTAGCCTAAGTCTAAAATTTGTTAAATTTATACTTTCATGAGAGGGTACTTCAGTACGGGTGAGTATAAAGATGATGTTGGACGTCTTCGACAACTCTGAGTCAACAGCCAACTGTCGCCGCCAACATGATGAAGAACTCAACATTGCTGCTGTTAGTCCTGGCGATTGTTCTGGTCGCCACTGTGACTTACAGGCCTACCACTGGTCGGCGGGGAGGCCGAGTCTGCGCTGAACGTTTCCAAAACGTAAGTTAACGCTTAAGTGCATAGTGCTGCTATTTGGCTACTGAAAAAGACAAAACCGCTTACATTAACTGTGATGTGTAACTGAACTTTAGATCATAATGTCTACGCGTGTTTGTCTACACGCTGGGAAATATGTAGTATCTTTAACTGCTGTCTAAGGCTTTCACGGTCTTATTGTTAGGCTTTCACGGTCTTATTGTTAGGCTTTCACGGTCTTATTGTTAGGCTTTCACGGTCTTATTGTTAATATTCTGCTTTGCCGGGCTGTAATGCCGTGGTCCGATGTAGTCCCGGTTGTTGCTACTGATAATCGTTTCATTCGGCCTCTACCTACCTCTACTTACAAACTATATAGTCCCTACCTTATCTCTGAAGTGAGTTGGTGGACACCGTGGCAATCTAGACACTGATGATGGCTTCCGATGGTGGAGCCGAAACCTTTGTCAATAGCAACAATTGTGGACGACGGCCTAACAGACCGGATGATAACAATAATTTCAACAATGTTGGTTAGAGCCGGCCGTGAAAGATTAAGAATTTGCTTCATCTATTATTTCCATGTTCCATAAGGAAATGGAAGTAAGGTGAAGGGGAAAAATCGTGTTCGAGATAAGGGCTGATTCTAATTTTACTACCCTCAAAACATGAAGAAAAATCATTTTTCGAAAAGTGTGTGTGTGTATGTGTGACTGTGTATCCGTGTGTAGAATGTTTAGATGGCAAACGATAACTGCCTCAAATACAAACAGAATAAAATAATTTTTTGCATACCAAACTGAGTTGTAGAGGACTCAAGACGTGTTGATTTTGGTGAAGATCGGTTAAGGGGAAGGGGTAGTCTACCTGCAACGTTTTACATTTTAACAAGAATAAAATAGTTAATTTTGACAAATAAATATACTGAAAACAAGGTCGTAATAATCCATTGTAGAAAGGTAAACAAAATATCTGTAAATGAAAAGCGTAGTTGAAAGGGGAGGGAGTACTTTTACAAATGAAAATGATACTTAAAGGGAAGGAGAATTTTTACTTCCATGTTCCATAAGGAAATGGAAGTATGGTCATAGCGAAAAAATCGTGTCCAGGATAAGGGTTGATTCTGATTGTACTATCCTCAAAACATGAAGAAAAGTCATTTTTCGAAAAGTGTCTGTGTGTCTGTCTTGTGTCTGTGTGTAGAATTTTTCTATGGCAAACGACAACAGCCGCAAATTCAAACAGAATCAAATAATTGTTTGCATGCATCCCTGAATTGTAGAGTACTCAAGGCCCATTGTTTTTTGGTAAAGATCGGTTAAAGAAAATGGGTAGTTTACCGGCAACGTTTTATGTTTTAACAAGGGTAATTTTGTCTATGACGAACGATAACTGCCGCATATTCAAACAGAATCAAATTATTTTTGCATACATCCCTGAATTGTAGAGAACTCAAGGCCTTTTGATTTTGGTGAAGATCAGTTAATGGGAAGGGGTAGTTTACCGGCAACCTTTTACGTTTTGACAAGGGTAAAGTGCTTGAAAATTCACTTAAACTTTTTCAAACAATGGTAATTGTTAAAAATAAAATAATTTTGTTGCCAGGCAATAAAATTATAATTTTTTCATTTTAATTTAAATCATGTATGAGAGAAAATATATCGTTCGTGGCAGGCAAGCATATCTCAATTATGTAATGTTTACGTTTATATTTTATTATTATGAGTACCGCAATAAAAAGGCAGGCAAGACACACACACACACACACACACACACACACACACAATTCGCGTTATTTCCGGCCTCACTCATGTTCATTTTCTTACATTTCCTCACTTTTTAAATGCAAAGTGGCGAAACCCACACCAACACAACGCGTGCAAGCCGAAAAAGTGTCCAGCGTGGATAGCGATTTGCTTCCTGTGGAACGCTGGGCAGTGTAACTACAGGTGTTTACAGAGGAACGGTTCATAGACAGACTTTTCGTCTTTAGGGAATGAACCCTCTGCAAGATGCTCAGAGTCCATGAGTGACTTCGGAGCGCTCTTTCTTTTCCGCGTGTCTGTTCTGTGAAACGTACACTGTAGATTCGCAGATTTACTCTGAGCAACGCTCAATGGAGAATGTTGAAAATATTTGTCCACGGTGTACCCTCATACACACTAAACCTGCTCTGATGTTTTAATTACGGACATCATAATATTAAAACTTTGGAAACTTGAGCACTACTTAATGGAGATCAATCATTAACTTATACAAGCCATTGATTTTATGCATATTTTTATATGTGTACTACATTATTGGCAACAAAGAAGTAGTTTGTTGTTCAAATTTCTTCCCGGGCTGTTTGGTCAATGTCCAATGCTTTCTGCAAAACCAGACGTGTCGGCAGTGCCATCGACTTCCACCATCAGTGAAAACCGATTGCGATAACGTGAGATGGTATACGTTAGTGACCACAGTACTGTGGTTAAGGATGAAGCAGTAAGTAGAAAGAAGTAGTCTGTATGGAAGCATTTCATTTCGAAAATGATTTTAAATATAAATCTTACAACATGGAAGTCATGTTCTCCATACCGATATTTTATTTATATGTGTACGACGTTATAGGCAACAAAGGATTAGTTACTATGGAAATATTTCATTCAATTTGTCAAACATAAAACTCGATTTACAAGATGGGGGATTTTTTTTTTTATAAATTATAATTATGGAAGCGATAACAAGTAAATGATTTTAAATATAAATCTTAAAACATGGAAGTCATGTATAGTTCTCCATACCTGTTTTTTTGTATATTTATCATTTGCAAAACTAATTACAGAGAAGGTCGTGGTGTTGCAGTTGTGTTACTTGTATGCAGTGTCCGCGTTAACCCCGGTGAGGCTTAAAAGCTTATTATAGCTGATTCTGCAGACTGGTTCCGGAATTGTTCGGAACAATGCTGCCAACGCAAATATTCGTTCGATAGTGGGTAAGGTGCTATTGTTCGTGGCACCGCTTAATGATGCCTTACCCGTCGACAGATGCCCTCCGTATCGAGGACAGTGAGCTGACGCCTTGGGGCGTTGCGTTGATTGTCCTCCGGCGACAATTACATATTACAAACGCCCGTGTGACGTTTGTCAGTGACCACAGTAACTGATTGTGAGATCTTTGTCAGTGTTTTCAGTCCTTTCGCGCTGAAGACGGCCGTCAAAAGAACAACCGAAACGTTCGCTACAGTTAACATCGGATCACGGCCGCCATATATTAACAATCATGTAGGATTTTTGTTTTCCGATAGATGGCAGCTGTTTAGTCAACTTGTTTAGCACTTAGTCAGCTGATAGCTGACCAACTAGCATACGTGATGTTTGAGATTTTTGAGTTCAGATTGGTTATAATTATTACAGAACTTTCCTAAACTCGTTATTTTTTCTATCAATTGATGTATTAAATTATCATATATTACTATCATTATTGAAGCGGTTGTGGCGTAGTGGCTAGACTGTGGCGTTGCTACGCTGTCGGCGCGGGTTCGATTCCCGCCGGGGCCATCTGATTTAGGTACGACCGTTCCCCGTCGCAAGGCGATGGCAAACCAGTGAGAAGTATCCTGCCTAGTATAAACACCCTCCCCAACTATGCTGTTCGGTACCGGCGTTAAACTGTAGGTCCCATATACCTGTGAGAGACTCCGTAAAACATGCACCACCACTTCTATACATGTGTTCAAAAATGTTTTTGATTTTTTTACTATTTTTCCTTTTATCTACACAGGTGACAAAACAAGAATAACAAATTCAAAAAAAAGTTTTCACGAATAACGTAAAATATTACGTAAGTATTTTAAACACATCACCAAAACTAAGAGTTTATCTTCTCCATTCCCTTCATCATACTTTTCTTGTTGGCCGTTATTCTTCTTTTTCTTCATGTTTAACTTCTTCTTCTGCTTCTTTTTCTTACTTTCTTCCGTCCCTCATATTATTATTCTACTTCTTCTTCTTGCCCTTGTTGTTGTTTTTGTCTTCCCTTCGTATCTTGCTTCTTCTTCAAGGCCTAGTCCCTCATAGGATAAGAAGACGAAGAAGTAGAAGTAGAAGAAGAAGGTGGAGGGGGAAATGGAGCAAGAGGAGAAGAAGAAGAAGACGAAGAAGGTGGAGGAGGAGGAGGAGAAGGAGGTGGAGGAGGAGGAGGAGGAGGAGGAGGAGGAGGAGGAGAAGGAGAATGAGGAGGAGAAGGGGAAGGAGAAAGAGAAAGAGAAGGAGAAGGAGAAGGAGAAGGAGAAGGAGAAGGAGAAGGAGAAGGAGAAGGAGAAGGAGAAGGAGAAGGAGAAGGAGAAGGAGAAGGAGAAGGAGAAGGAGAAGGAGAAGGAGAAGAAGAAGAAGAAGAAGAAGAAGAAGAAGAAGAAGAAGAAGAAGAAGAAGAAGAAGAAGAAGAAGAAGAAGAAGAAGAAGAAGAAGAAGAAGAAGAAGAAGGAGAAGAAGAAGAAGAAGAAGAAGAAGAAGAAGACTCTAGTATTTCGTGTCCGGACATAGTTACGAGTTCTAGGCCCCAAAACGGGAGCTATTAATGGAAACATCTTAATTTGGTGGGAACATCTTTGCCGAATGGATGACTGCCGCATCCTTAAACAACTATGGAACTATAAGCAGAGGGAACGGATAGGTGTGAGACGTTCGAGGAAGCACTGGAGTGGGCAGCTCTAATCTATGGCTATTTGAGACCCGAACAAACCATCCTTGGTTTAATCCTTGAAGATGATCATGATGATGTAATGTATGTGTTTCTTTATTGGAGTGCCAGATCATAGACTGCTGCCCAGGTCTCGGCTTTTTGATGACTCTGAAACGTGGAAAAATGAATTACATGTGCCTGTGATGTGTAACCGAAGCGACCACGTAACCTGTATACGACGACTTTGCAAAGGTGGCTCTGTTCTGAGAACGATTAAAATTATAAGATATAATAGGTGTATTTGAGGTGCGCTATAAAATGATTTCAGCTGAAACATTTTATTCGCATATTTCAAATAGTGTCTGTTAAAATATATTTTAAATATGCAATAATTTAATCACATCTAATCAACATTATCTGTTATTATCGATCCTACCGGGGCTTCATGCCAGGGTTTTTAACCCGTATTGTTTTTTCTAAATACCGTAGAGAAAACAATGATCTAACCCCCCCCCCCCAACCTGGGGGACCAGAAATTTTACTAAGGATTTTCGTTAGCCTTTAATACAAAGGCCTTCACCAGCGTTGTGGTTTTCGTCCGTAACCTTGAAAAAGACTAAAGTTTGTTCACTCTCAGGGTACGAGCATGGCATGGAATACTAGCACAGAATACTCACACAGATGGGACTAGCACAGTCAGTGTGAAAACAAACTCATGTATTTATGTGGACCGTGCATAGCGAAGGAGATCGCACATCGCATTCCAGAGAATATCATCGCTGATCCTCTTCGGAAAGTAAACAAGTTATGGGTCTCCAGCAAGTCTTAGTCACCGACGTAGTGAGTCAGGCCCACCCCGCGTCATAGACGGCACTGCTAAGAGTTTCCCAGGTACACTCTGAGACGAAGTGGTTTCGGCAGCCATTGGACGTATCCAGATTCAAATAAGCCTCATCGCGCGCGCGCGCACACACACACACACACACACACATCCATATTCCCTCATGTGAACAATAGTAAGATTTTTGGGCATTTACATTTTACACAATTGACGATTACAGTAATTACCGTGGATTCAGTGCCAAACAACACAATGAGCTTTTTTTACGAGTGCATGTGGAAAAATTTGCTTACACTGTCCGGAAGAGTCCACACTTCCGGGGTCGATGGGTTTGGGGGTATTATACCTGACCCACTGAAAACAACCCTCTTTTTCCTTTTCTAGGACACTTACCTGGAACTGTTTGGCACACTACTTCAGGCTAGGCTTATTGATCTTCACTACTAGGGATCACATCTGGCTTATTTTACTTTAGTACTAGAGATCACATCGGTCTATATTTTATTGTCCAAATCTCTCTTCTTCGCCCGAAGAATCTCTTATGCAGAGCTCCAGGTGTCCTCTCGTTCAAGCATTGCTTTTCAACGATTTATCAGGGTGATCTGCTGCGTAATATCTTCTTGCAACGATCTTCTATGTTGCTCCCATCTGTCGAAGACAAAATATCAATGGCTGACATCGTCCACAGCTCCCGCGGTATGGCCGAGTCACAGCTCCTGGTAACTTGTCCTTTCCAACTTTCTTCACGGAAGATCGAAATTACCCGTGTCCAGTCAAAAACTGGGTGAGGTTATAGTCGATCTCGTCATGCTTCCTCTCTGCCCACGGCTGTACCTGGTTGATGAACTTTCTTGTACAGTGACCTCGCTCTTCTTGCTCCCAAGCTCTCTGCCAGCTCTCCAGCATCTGGCTTCGTGTCTCTCGGTGTGCAACTTCATCACCTACCTCCTGAAAGACGACAATCTTACATTCTTTGGCGAGAAGGTCAATCGGCATCACTCCGGCAACGACTAAGATAACCGGCTCGGAAACCGTGCGGTACGTCAATGCAACTCGAAGAGCACTTCGTCTTCAGGCTTGGGCTAGTTTCTTTCTGTAAATCTTAGGATCCAGGGAGTCTGCCCACTCTTTTGCTCCATACAGTAGGACTAACTGGACAGCTGCCATTAAAAGTCTTCTTCTGGTTGACTTCGAGGCGTCGATAACACAACGAGATTTATTAAAACCATAAACTATAATTTGACTTTATAATCATAAACTATAACCATAAACTATAATCACAATATAATCAAAATTGATCTAAGAATTAGACTTTAACGAAAGGCCAAACCAGTAACATCCAAACGGCTGAAATAAGATTTTTCAGGCACGTGACAGGGTATACTCTCCATGATCATAGAAAAAACACAGATATACGGAGGAACTGAATATTATGAGTATACTCGACAGCATCGCCCAGTATGGGCTGAATTGGTGAGAGCTCTTTGCCGAATGGACGACTGCCACACCCCCAAACAACTATGCAACTATAAGTCGAGGGGACGGAGATGTGTGGGACGTCCGAGAAAGCGTTTGAGTACCAGCTCTAGTCTTTGCCTATTTGAGACCGGAAGAGACCATCCTTGGTTTAATCCTTGAAGAAGATGATGATGATGATGATAAACTATAATCTGAAACAGAAAACAATGACAATGTTTAACGAGCAACAGATCATATTTTGCAAAATAATGTACAGCTAACTTACCTATGACACGACCTGGGGAACACAGAGCATGGGTGGCTTAGCGGCGACTTACCTGACAGACGTCGATCTCCCAGGCGCATATGATGACTCTGTCACAAGCACCTTTTACGGAAGGCACGTATGTAACGGAAGTTAAACAGGACTCTGTTTAACATAATATAGTAGATGTACAGTTTCAAACACACCACTTATTGATTTTAAGGGCGCTTATGACAGTATGGACTGAATGGCACTTACAAAGGATTAAAGGAATTTAGGATACCAACACATTTAATTAAATTAATCCAAGAAACTCTCTCAAAATTAGAACGTAAAGTGTAGACGCAATGTCACGTTTGTTCATGACTCGAACTGGACTCCTACAAGGAGATAGTCTGAAATGCTTGTTATTTAATCTAGCACTAGAGAAAGCGATAAGAGACTCCCAAATCTCTCTCTCTGGGAGAGCACGTTCCTTAAGAAAAGTATACAACTCTTTGCATACGCAGACGATATAGATCTAATTGGCAGGACAAAACGATATTTCGTTAATGCTTTTACAGCATTAGAGGAACCCTCAAGTAAAATTGGACTGGAGATAAACTTGGAGAAAACAAAATATATGTATGCTGCCAACAAACTACCATTAAACCAAACCCTTCAAAAATTTGAAATAAGAACAAATAATATAGATGCAGTAAAAGAGTTCATATATCTTGTCCCCAGATAAACAGCATTAACGACATCAACACTGAAATAAGAAGAAGAACATATCTCGTAAATAAAACATATTACGGATTTAAAAAGCACCTAACTTCTAGGTGCATCTCAAGAAGCACGAGATGCAAATTTACAAAACACTTATCATAACAGTGGTGACATAATTATGCTTCAGAAATCTAGACAGTGACAAAAAATATCAAGAGACTTCTAGGTTGCTGTGAAAGACGGATTTTAAGAACAATATTTAGAGGAGTACAAGAAAATGGAATGTGGCGCAGGCGCTATAATTATAAACCATACCATCTTTACAAAGAACTGGACATTGTCAGGATAATCAAATACACAGGCTAAGGTGGGTTGGACACATAGAGAGAACGGTGGAAGGACAGCCTGCGAAACATATTTTCTACCAGAAACCAATGGGTAGTAGAAAAAGGAGAATACTTCGAAGTAGATTCAAAGACCAGATAGAGGAGGATCTCGGAAAACTGAACATAGGAAATAGTGAAGCCAGGGTATGCAACAGGGAGGGGTGGAATCGACTCTTGGAGCAGGCCAAGACCCACCAAGGGTTGTAGAGCCACGGTTGATGATGATGACAACTTGAACTACATTCGAGCACAGTCAGGGGGAAACATTTTTCCCCTTTAATACACAAATAATTGAAGCTGAAACAGGGATGCAATGCACCCACTATTGTTTAATCTTTATCTGTATATGATAAATACATCATATATACATTATGTTTTCGTGGCTGTGGAAAACATTGTGCCAGATAACAGTGACAGCTACTGGACAAGGACATCTATGTACATCAATTTCACTGATGATCACGAAAATCGATGGCCATTGAAGTGATGGGCGAAGCCGCTGCCGAGCTTCCACGTTCCGTCGCGTTTCGAGCTTCCAGTGGAGCTTTCGCCGCGGACACCACGGTGTATGTAGACCTAGATATGGCCTAGATATGACCTGCTACCGTCCTTGGCGGATAGTCAGATGAATATGGCTCAAAATGATTTGTTTTTATCGCAACTTTATGGTTACGAGACATTAAAATATTGTTACAAAGGTCTCACGGATCGTCGTAAAGTACGGTAGAAACAAATACAGACAACAATGAAGTCGCTAATTACCAGTTTAAATTACACACAAATAACAACTTGAAATCAAAAAAGGCACTCTCACACAATAATTTGAGTTAAATTCGTCCACACGCAATAATAATGTCACGATACTGCATAACCGCACAAATTAACACAATAATCATTTTCCACAAATCAGCAACAATCACTTGATCTACAATACAGTCTACAATATCGCCGGGTGTAACTAATTGACTAAGCCCACTTACATGTAGCATGCAGATGTTCCAGAATAATTTTCCATTATTTTGGCGGCGTGCAAGACTGTTGAGGGTCACTTGTCGTATAACGTTGTGCAGGGATATGGAGACTGCGAGGAATCTCTAGTGAGGAGATCAGAGGAAGAATCTGAACGGAAGAAACCGTATACCGTAGTTCGTATTGCCTACAAACTCAAATAACAGTTAGGCAGAACAAAAACGATCCGAGGATTCAAAATTTTTAAAAACCCAAACGTTTCTGTAGGATATCAAATTATAGAAAGTTTTACGTCTAAAATTAGCTTTTAAATTAACATTTGTGACGTTGTGAATAAGTTGCATAAGGTCAACCTTACGTGCGGGACCATTAGGCGAAGCCTTAAGTCTGGAAGTAAAGGAAAACGCTTAAATTTCTTCAAGGTGATGACTTCGCAGATTTCGCAGGCACGTGGCAGGGTATACTCTCCATGATCATAGAAGAAACACAGATATAAGGCTAGAACTGAAAATTATGTGTATACTCGACAGGATCGCACAGTATCAACTGAATTGCTAGGAACATCTTTGCCGAATGGATGACTGCCGCATCCCCAAACAACTATGGAACTATAAGCCTAAGTGACGGAGAGGTGTGGGACGTCCGAGGAAGCGCTGGAGTGACCAGCTCTAATATATGCCAATTTGAGACCGGAACAAACCATCCTTGGTTTAAGCCTTGATGATGATGATTAAAATTTGTGTAACTGTTTAGTTTTGGAAATTAAAATATATTAAACGCGCGCGCGCGCGTGTGTGTAACAACATTTGTATCTAATAATAAATATTTTTCGTTTAAATTAGGAAACAAGACAGCTCAAGCAGCTTAGTAATGATTATCATTACAGTCGCTGAAACAGCTTATTATTTAGTGTTCTTCTGTTATAGAAACTTAAATATTAAACTTTATCTTACTTTTTTCTTATCATTTTTCTTGTTATCTTAACATTTCCTTTCATATTGCATGCAAAAGTAATTTATTGTATCTTTTTTGTGAGGAATCTTATCGCAGTCGGTTCAAATTTCCTGGTTTGTTTTTCATTGCTTGCCCTTGACTTTGACCCGTTATCAGTTTGCATTTGTTGACCTACATAAGTGTATTTCTGTTGTTACTAGTGTTGTTACACACTCAATTTTTTCTTCTAATCTCAATGTCGGCACGCTTTGTTATCTATAAATAACGTTTGTACACCGCAAACATTAGTTTGTCGAGGCTGTGTGTGTGTGTGTGTGTGTGTGTGTGTGTGTGTGTGTGCAGGAGCGCTCGTGTATGTGTCACTCAATCAGTGCCTATGTGTGTTCCAATTGAAATGAAAAAAAAATTCGCAATTGAAATTCGCAGTGTTCCAATTGAAATGAAAAAAAAAATTCGCAAAATGATTTATTTAGAATGTGTTTTTATATGGCAGTGAAACAAAACCCATTAAGAAACATCGGTAAGGGGAACCACACGTAACTTCCATGTTCTAACATTTATGTTTAATATCATTTACTTGTATTCGTTTTGATCATTTCTTAAAAAAAAGTCCCCCACCCTAAAACTATTGTCAATATTTATAGATATTTGTGTTATTATGCGGTAGTCGTTTAATATAATATTATTTTTGAGTTACAAAAATTAGGTACTTCATTCTTATAAAGAAACAGAACTACGCAGATAATCATCCCTCCTGGTCAACCGATCGCCTCCATTAATGTTATTTACACATTCATAGAGTAACAGTTTTATCATATGACATTGTAAGCTATCTTATCCTTTAAAATTAAATACTGGTGTTTTACTTGATATCAACAAAGTAATATTTTTTAAAATCACCTTCTCCCCCTACAACTACTCTCTCTATTTATAGACATCTTATTTACCATTTTAGAGTGGATTATTATTGCCTTCTTTTCAGGATACTTTATTTATTAAAATTATGTACCTTACTCCTGTTAAAACGTAAAACTTTGCAGGTAAACTACCCCTGCCCCTTAACCAATCTGTTTGTGTCGGCCATCTGAGGACCACATGCCAATTTCAATACTTTATTCCTTGCTCTTTTCTTTTTCTCCAATATTTTTTAATCTTTTCATTATGTCTGTTCGTCCTGTCTTCAGTCCACTTTGAAAATACGTTTATCTCTCTCCTACTCTAGGCGCCTTTCATTTTTGACACTTTCTATTGCTTCTTCTGCGTTTATATTATTTTTTTTCTAAATCCTTTTTGACTTCTTTAATCCAACTTGATGTTGACTTACTTCCCCAGAGATATTTGAAAATCTGTTTTGTTAATCTATTGTCGTCTATCCTATATAAATATGCAAAAAATACTAGTCTCCTTTTTCTCACTGTTTCTGTTACATTTTCTGTACTGTGGTATATTTCATCATAACTTCTTAATTTCCAACTTTTCGAAGTTTTTCGTGGTCTTTATTATTATTATTATTCCTTTTTGATTAAATCAACTGACTCCATATTATCTCTTCAAAAACCATTAAGTTGATAAAGGATGAGGAGGGGGGTTAAAACATAAAAAAATCCACGCTGGGAATGGTCCGCGTTTAATCAGTGTGAATTTTTTTTTGCGATTTAACTACGCCTGGCGCCGCCTCTCGCATCCTAGCTTCCACTGGCGCCGGTCTAAACAGTCCTGTTCTGTAAGGCCCCTTGCATTAATTGCATCTTCGACGTCTATTTTCCATGAATGTTTAGGTCTTCCTTTTTTCCTTCTAGAGGGTGGAGTCCACTCCTATACCTTACTTGGCCATCTCCCATCTACATTCTTTTCAGGTCCCCGAACCAATTCAGTCTTCTTTCTTCTATTGTTTAGACGCGTGGCTCCTGGATACACGGCTTGCAATGGGTGTATGTCATGTAACATACGACATAGGATGAAGGGCGAGTTTCCAGCGCCCTTTAATTAACTGGAATAGACCAGATAAGATATGATAAACGTAAAAGAAGATTTCTCGGTCCTCCATGGGCTTACCCCTCCATGTTGGGGGCTGAGGATAGGGCCAGCTCGTCTATCCTCAGAAAACAAGTCAAATTGCTAAAAATTATAATCAGTGTGAACGACCAGTTCAAACAATCTGGTTTACAGTTTTCGTACTCAATTACTGAACAGCCATACTCAGATAGAACCAACCGTTATTGAACAGCAGATATCATAAACCTATCACAAAAAATTACATCAACCAGTAATATACACGCAAACGCAGATTATACCAATTATCAATTAACCCAAATGCAAAATAGTAACACCGGTTCCCTACTATCGTGTTATGAAAATTTTAAAAACCTTTGCTCTTTTAGGCACAATTTATCTCAGTGCTCACACAATGGTTAATCGAAGGTAGAAAATATTGCTGTGATGTTCGCACAGATTATTGTATAGTGAAAACCAAATAATTGACACCACATGAAGTCGGTAATTATAAGTCTAACAACAGGTAGAAGGAGACAAGGCATGAGGGATACGGGAATTTTTTTAAAACTTATAAATTTTACGGAGATGACCATACGATTCAAAACCCCAAAATTGATTATGAAAATAAGCGGAGTAAATCATTCGCACATGTTCCTTTGCAAATTTTCTTTTCTTTTCTTTGCCTCAATGTATAATATACACGTTACAAAAATAAAAGTATTTAACGACTGCATATGTAAAAATTATTTTAATCCATATCATATAACATTAATTAATACAGCGTCTTAGAAGAAACAAAAGTCTCGTGAACAGGTAATTTTCTAGAAACGTCACATGTACTGTCGAGCAAGAACAGCTCATATACACTTTTTTTCCGTCTTTCCAAACATCTCCAGACAGATCAGACCTGGGCAGCATTTTATGTAGGCACACTGTAACAAAAAGACAATATATCAATAATTTTATATATGTGTCGGTATACAACAAAATTTGAAAACAGCAATTCTTAAAAATGATACTTCCCACAAAGCAACATCATCATCATCTTCTTAACGGTTTTAGGCTTTAGCGGCCTGTTCCTATTCCAAAGTACACCTTTTCTTAGGCCTACCAACTTTTCTTCTGCCTCTAGAGTTGTAATCTTTCGCTATCTTCGGTATTCTACTTCCCTCCATTCTATCTATGTGTTGAATACATTTTCTTCTGTATTCCTTAATCCTTTCATTAACTGCAAAAATATCTAAATCACTTCTTATCTCTTTATGTCTTATATGATTTCGTCTATTAGACATTTAACTGATCGCAGAAATTTAATTTATGCTTTTTGTTCACGTCCAAAATAGTTGAAATGTCTTACTTGTTCTATGCATGTGTTGTCTACGCATATTTTGGTCTGAACCGTTTCATCTCCTATAAAGGCCATTACTTTTGTCTTTGATTCAGATATATTACAGTTATATTCTTTTCCTATTTTGTGTAAGATGTATATTACTCGCTGGAGATCGTCTTCTGAAGTAGCGAATGTAGCTTGGTCATCCGTGAACAGAATGGTTTTCTAGCTTTTATTTCAGTACATGTTAATACCGTTAGGGGATTGTTGTTTCCATTTTTTGAGGGGATTATCTACATAAAGATTAAAAAGTAGTGGTGACATACAATAACCTTGTCTTACGCGCTGGTTTGTTTCAATCGGGATATATTCTTCTCCGTCGTCTATGATTACCGCGGTGTGTCTACATAAACTATTTATAGCCTGAACTAGGTGTTGTGGTATACCTTTATTTTAAAGTATGTCCCATAACTTCAGTCAGATCAGTCTAACAAAAGCTTTGTTGAAATCGATAAAGGCAATATGCAAAGTATATTTTAATATGCACACCTATATTTACCTATATTTAAACAATTAAATGTTAAAATTTATTTAAATTTTGCATACACATGCTCTATATATCAATACTTTAATATATAAATAAATTAAATTTCTTTGTGCATCGAAAATTAATTTGAACAGTAGAGAGATAATTGCAAGGTTTTATTATTCAAGTGTTCAGTGATTTATCAGGTGTAAGTGTATTACAACATTTATCAAATATCACTTCTCGCGACATACAAATAACCCATCTTATTCCAAGCCACATATTTGGTAGTAGTACTATATCCTTTTTCGGAGGATGGACTGCTAGCCCTCCCTTATTCGCCGTCCTGAAGGACCACGAGTTCTCTTCACCCAGAAAAGCAGCCACATCATGATTTTGCCACTTCAACCGCACATCTCCTAGCAGTGGCGTATAGAATTTGGTCTTGGGAGGGTGTAGTCAGCTTGTTTCGGTTTCGTAAAAAGAAATAAAACAAATGAATACTAATCAATATTACTTTCTTCAAAAAGGTTGGAAAACGTGTTATAATATCCTGAAAATATTTCCATGAAAATAAACGGCAGTATTTAATAATAATACTACTTTTTACAAGAATATATTTTTCATTTTGTGAATTGCATATCTGTTTCGATAGTGATCTGACTATCATTATCAGATGTAATTTTATAAATTAAAATTTTTTAATTCACTGTTCAAAACATCTGTTTATATGTGTATATGAAAACGTTATATAATTAATTGTAAAATATAATAGTTATTATTATATTTATTATTTTATTAAATTTAATATTTATATTATACTTTAAAATTAAGTATGTAACATTTTTTATATAACAATGCAAAAACATTAAATTTAGTCTATAAATAAACAGCTGTTCTGAACAATGAATTTAAAAAAATTTAATTTATTAAATTATATCTGATGATAATAGTTAGATCACTATCAAAACATATATGTATTATTATATATAAAAAACTTTCACAAATGAACTTACTTTTGTTCTCACTTTCACTTTCTAATATTCACACTGAGGAAGAGGCACAACACCTTGAAACGTTTGTGAAAGTGAGAACAAAAGTAAGTTCATTTGTGAAAGTTTTTTGTATATAATAATATTAGTAAAAGTGAACAAAGAGGATGAATCAACAAGATATTTATATATGTATTTTACAAAATAAAAAATATATTCTTGTAAAAAGTTGTATTATAATTTTATAAAATATAAAACAAGAAGAATTGAGCATTTATGAATATAAACGGTAATAACACAATAAATTTACGCGTTATTGAAACACTATTTACAAGATATTTTTTATTTGATCGATTTTCCTATATTTTATACTTAAAACGCACACGCAAATGCTGTGTAATGAACCTGTTTCTATACATTAGAACAAAGAGTTATTAGTATATTAGCATACACAGATGAAAAACAATAAAATACTATAAAAAATAACCTATCGATATGGAGAAACATATATGACTTCCATGTTCTAAGATTTATATTTAAAATCATTTTCGAAATGAATATTTACATAGAAACTACTTCTTTCTTCACCCTTCACCACAGTACCATGACCACTAACGTATACCACCTTACATTAACGCACTCGTTTTCACTGATGATGGCAGTCGATGGCACTGCCGAAACATCTGGTTTTGCAGAAAACTTTGGACCATGGCCAAACAGCCCGGGAAGGAATTTTAACAACAAACTACTTCTTTGTTGCCGATAACGTAGTACATATATACAAAATTATCCCTCCTCCTTCAACTATCATTTGCATTTATAGAAAATGACCCCCTCCCCTTCAACTACCCTTTCGTTTATAAATATTTCATCTACTTTTCTACAGTAGATTATTACGACTTTGTTTTCAGAATACTTTATTTATCAGAATTAAGTACTTTACTCTTGTTAGAATGTAAAACGTTGCAGGTAAACTACCCCTCCCCCTTTACCGATCTTCACTAAAATCTAGTCCTCTACAACTTAAGCACATATGCAAAAAAATTATTGGGTTCTGTTTGAATTTTCGGCAGTTATCGTTCGCCGTAGAAAAAAATACACATTCCACCTTCAACTATCATTTTCATTCATAGAAAATTACCCCCTCCCCTTCAACTATCATGTTCATTTATAAATATTTCATCTACCTTTCTACAGTAGGTTATTATGACCGTCCTTTTATGATTATATATATATATATATATATATATATATCAAACTTGAGTACTTTACTCTTGTTAAAACATAAAATGTCTCTGGTAAACTAGCCCCTCCCCTTAACCGATCTTCACCAAAATCAATAGGCCTTCAGTCATCTGCAACTCAGGCACATATGGAAAAAACTTATTTGATTCTGTTTGAATTTGCGGCAGTTATCGTTCGCCATAGAAAAAATTCTACACACAGACACACAGATACTTTTCGGAAAATGACTTTTCTTCGTGTTCTGAGGGCAGTACAATCAGAATCAGCCCTTATCTTGAACACGTATTTTTCGCCATCACCACACTTCCATTTCTTTATGGAACATGGAAGTCCAAAAAACAAATTTCCGGACATGTGTCCATATTGACATTTGTATTCACAGCTGTCTGTAGAATACTCTCTGGTATTAAGGGGGAGGAACTGAATAAATCATCCCCTGTACGTATTGACAGAACAGTTACTTACAGAGTCACCCCGATCTGCACAGAGTTCCTCGTTCCAGGCATGAGTCACGGCTACGACCAAAAGAAGACTAACGAAGACCAAGAACAAAACTGTCGTGTTCTTCATGTCGGTGATTCATACTCTGCCCTCGACACCCGACCCATTTTATATACATTAGTGACTTTGGCCATCAGTGACCTTCATGTGACTCGTTATTTACAGAGACTATAAATAAAAACGTTGAACTGAATTAAGTACATTTTATGTTATAATCAATTAGTAAGTACATTGCATTGATATCAGTAAACGCTTACAAATAGACAATGAATATGTTAAGGGGACTATAATCGGTAAATTAAAATAATAAACGAATCAAAAAAAAAATAAAAGGAAACGTCGACTACCGAGACGATAAGATCTCCTGTCCCAGTATAAAGTTACGATTCTCTCTAAGTAAGGAAGCATTCTGCAAAATTAGAATTTTGTGTAAAAATTCCATCCACTTAAAGAAACTTGCACCACACTAATTGAAACAAGATGAACTGCCAGTTTTTAATTCGTTATTTTCAGTTTTAATATTTAATTTTGGTTTTGGGTTTTCGTAAATCGTCTTTTGTCGTTGGTTTCCGACCTTCGTCTTTCGTTTACCGTCTTATCGTATATCGTTTTTTACTTCCATGTTACATAAGGAAATGGAAGTATGGTGATGGCGAAAAAATCGTGTTCGAGACAAAGTCTGATTCTGATTGTACTACCCTCAAAACAAGAAGAAAATTCATTTTCCGAAAAGAAATTGTGTGTGTGTGTGTGTGTGTGAGAGAGAGAGAGAGAGAGAGAGAGAGAGATAATTGCCGTAAATTCAAAAAGAATTGAGTAATTTTTTGCATACTTGTTCGAGTAGTAGAGGACTCAAGGCCTATTGAGTTTGGTGAAGATGGGATAAGGTGAAAGGGTAGTATACCTGCAACGTTTTACGTTTTAACAAGAATAAAATACTTAATCCTGATAAATAAAGAATCCTGAAAAGAAGGTCATACTAATACAGTGTAGAAAGGTAGATGAAATATCTATAAATGAAAAGGATAGTTGAAGGGGGAGGGGGTAATTTTCTATAAATTCAAATGATAGTTGAAGGGAGTGGGATAATTTTTAGATGTGTTCTATGTTATCGGCAACAAAGAAGTATTTTGTTGTTAAAATTCCTTCCCGGGCTGTTTAGCCATGGTCCAATGTTTTCTGCAAAACCAGACGTTTCGGCAGTGCCATCGACTGCCATCACATAGAAGAACGAGTGCGCTAACGTGAGGTGGTATACGTTAGTGACCACAGTTCTGTGGTTAAGGCTAAAGAAAGAAGTAGTTTCTATGGAAACATTTCATTTCGAAAATGATTTTAAATATAAATCTTAGAACATAGAAGTCATGTATGGTTCTCCACACCGTTTTTTTTTTGTCCTTAATTCAGATAATTTTGTTTTCAGGTTTCAATTTATAGCTCTTAGCTTTATTTTTGATTAGTTTAGTAATTCACTTAAATTGAACCGACTTGTGACCAACACCATAATTCACAACATAAGTGATTGATATGAAAATATCTATAAGTAAAAATAAAAATTGGAAATATGAAAACTAATTAAGTAAATGACAACATAAATGGAAATAAAGTTTAGGAAATTAATTTAATAAACATGTTTTTATACCATTTACAAACCAACGTACTGTCTACACACAAATTAAATATTTACCTTACATTTGTAGGCTATACATACCAGTAGAATTGTGCCACTATATTTAGACGACTAACCGTAGGTTATTGGTTAAATTCGTTTACCCATACACTAATACAGTACACATTCTTTCATAAATATACAAACAGGTTTATTACACAGCACGTGTGGTATACGTTTGAAATATGAAATATGTGAAAATCAATTCAGCCATTAAGTATCTTGTGAACAATGTTTCAATAACGCATTTTTTATTGTGTTAGTACCGTTTACTTTAATGAGATTGATTTCAGGATCTTCTCACACGTTTTTCGACCACTTTAGAGACAGTAATATTTATTAGCTTTAAGTTGTTTTTCTGTGTGAAACCATCCCGACCGGACCCCCTCACAAGGACAAATTCTAGATACGCTACAGTTTTTTTTTATTCAACAGTCATCTTCATCATCATCATCATCAGCTTCACAAGACAGCCACAGGCAAAGTGCTGTCTGTTCCGCCTTCAAAAATCCTCCAGCCATATCTTCCTGGGTCACTCAAAACACCTGTGTTCTATAGGTTTTGTGTTTCCAGATTTGTATGGCCGATTTTCAAAATCTGACATTCTTTCTACATGTTTTTTTCACCGTTGTCTGTAATCTTTTAATTTCTCATTTAAGTTAAAAACTTGTAACCCTTCTCTTATAGCCTTATTTCTTATATGGTCAAGTTTAGAACACTTTTTAACTCCTTTTAAGAATGCGAATTCCAAGGCCTGTATTTTTGTGTCTTGTTTTTTGGTTGTTGCGCATAATTCACACCCATAGGACAGTACAAGGACTGCCATAAATCTGTAAAATTTTAAGTTTGTATTTTGATGTGCCTTGTTTCTAAAAGCATGGTCGATTGTCAGGCAGATTGTCTAGAACTTACCTCTCTTAACATCAATACCATAATTTCTATCATGGCCAATATCATTTCTCAAATAATTAAAGTGGCTCGACTGTTTTAAAATTCGATCACTAATCATAAATTTTTGTTCTTATTGTCACCTTACCTCGAAATGCTTTTACCTTTGATTTTATAGTAGAGATTTTCATATTGTATAGTTTGGAAATCTGATGAAGCTTAAAAACAGATTTTTTTGCTTGATCCTTTTTAACCTTGCTTACATAAACATACTTAATTAATAAACATACAATATGATTATCGTATTTAAAGAATATAGTTATTACTTAAATTATTATATTTATATTTAATATTGTTTAACAGTATAATTACTTAAGTACTTAAATTAAAGTTTTGAATATTAGCACTTGATAAATTGTCCTAGCAATTGCATCTCCCGTAGATCGTCTGGAACTTACCTGACTTAACATCGGCATCGTATTTCATATCGTAACTCATACCATTTCCCAAATGGTTAAAATGGCTCACATGTTCTACAATTTGTTTTATGTTTACTTTTGTTCTGATTGGCTCCTTGCCTCCAAATGCCATTACCGTTGTTTTTATAATAGAGATTTTCATATCGTATTGTTTGCAGATCTGATGAAACTTAAAAACAGAATTTTGGAAATCAGATTCTGTATTTTTTCAACAGTGACGTGATTCATTTCGAAAATTTGTTTCTTTGTTCACTACAATTTCAAGTCTGATCGTAGTGTGATATCGTTGCAACAAATCGCGCTGCTTGTAAGCACACAACAGTTGCGTGTTATCGCGTCATTAAATAATTAAAACATTGCATTGATATGAAAACAGTACAGAACATAGTTCACATTAATCGGGAGGAGCCAAATTCCATTAACGTCAGTAGTAGAAATATTTCCTACATTGATTGCCGACGACAGCTAACTGAGACAACATGAAGCCTTCTCTGGCGGCGGTTCTGTGTCTGCTGATTCTGCTGAATACAGCCGCGGACGGTGAGTCAGCGATGTGTTAACTTCTTGGCGAACCTGTAAGTATTCTTTACACAGTACTATAGTTTACAACAATATGATTATAAGTATCATCCATTTTCACTTGATAGATAGGTTTACCATAAACTTGTTTTTTTAATATTATGTAAATTCCCTGATGTAAGTTCGTAAAGTTCTACAGTTATTGTGTAACTTAGAATTTTCTAAACTAATTAATTTTTTATTTATTTTTTTTTATTACAACTGAGTACTACCCATCTAGTAATTTACATTTCATAATTAAAGACACTAATCAAGAGATATAACCCATTGGCTATAATCTCCTAATTTAACTAATATCCATCGGATCAAGCGGTTTAGTTCGTCTCAGCCTTCTAGCTGCATTAGTTGTATCCAGCAGTCGCCGTATCCCAGGGTGTACATGCTGCAAGACACGTTGCCCATCCTTCACTGCCTGCTTTTTTATTTCCTCAATGACAAGTTCAATTTCTAAATCCCTGTGTAAGTTGTCGTTTCTTACATACCATGGTGCATCAACAATGCACCGAAGCACCTTGTTTTGAAATGTTTGAATTATATTTATGTTTGATTTCTTTCCACAGCCCGAGAGCTGTATCCCATAGGTCCAGATAGGCTTTAGTACTTGCTTATACAACAGCAATTTATTATGGATTGACAGCTGGGATTGTCTTCCCAAGAGCCAATATATTTTCCTGAACTTTAGATCCAACTCGTGCTTTTTCTTTTTGACGTGCTGCTTCCATTTAAGAATCTAAATTAATGACGGTGTTTTTAATACCAGTAGTGAGTGAAAGATGATAAAAATGACTTTTAATAATTACATAATTGAACTTCCTTAAAATCCCTACTTAGCTGTAATATATTTTACTATGCTATATGTTAACATGTATATGTATAAACGTTTTCTGTATCAATTCCAATATTTAATTGTTGATTACTGCTTTTATGATTAATTACAAATACCATTACATTACGAGTAATTTAAATTGTAATATTCTATAAATTAAGTTCTGTGATATTTTAATTTTCTCGTTGCCTTTAAAGAAAACATTTGATGATGTAAAACAGACTATCTCAACTTCTTCATATATTCAATGATGCACACATAACATCGCGTGCGCGCGCTCACACTCGCACCCACTCACATACACAAACACGTTCACTCAGATATTTTATCTCTTGTGTTTGACATTTCTTTTGTATTCATACACAGGTCCTGAGGATGACAATAAACAATGTCGAAACGTCGACACAAATAAGTTAAAATTTGTGTTATATTTTTGACCGATCCTCACAAACCCTTCACCGGAAAAATTCATCGATTGACGGTCACTACGAATTTAAGGAAATAATTGTTTACACAAGTAACAACTTGTGTGTAAGATCTAATTTACTGACAATTACAACGAGCACGAGTGAACAGTTCGTTCCGGAATGACGCGCGCCCAGTTTTTCAAATTTTTACAGCAGACATGAAGTTTACAAATATAGTTGATAAGTCTGTTGTGTACGTAATATTCTTCTTCTGATAGTTTCTATCCGTTTCGGATGTTGGATATGATACCAGCTATTTTAACTTTCTGTACTGCTGCACGGAATAAGTCAGTTGGAGTCACGGTCCTTAAATTTCTCAGCCATGAAATTTTCGGTCGCCTAACTCCTCTCTTTCCAACTACTTTTTCCTGTAGCATGGACTGGAATAAGTAAAATCTCTGTTCATTTCTCACGAGGTGTCCCAGATACTGGAGCTTTCTTATCTTGACTGTATTAATAACTTCTCTTTCTTTCTTCACCTTTTTAAGAACTGCAACATTAATTATACGTGCTGTTCATTAAGTGCTTCTACGGTAAAGTCACATTTCGAAAGATACCAATTTTTAGTTGTGGCTTCCTTGTCCAAGATTCTATACCGTAGAAGAGGACTGAGAATACGTAGCAGCGTAAAAGTCTCATCATTGTGCTTATTGTTAAATCGTGACTTTTGAATAAACTGCTCATTCTGGTGAACACTGCTCTTGCCTTTTTAATTTTGTTCTTTATTTCACCACGTGTCCCACGTGTTTATTCTGTTTTTTATTTCCACGTGTGCCTAGGTTTTCAAAACTTACAGCAGACATTATGATATCAGAAAAATATAGTTGATGAGTCTGTTGTATAAATAATATACAAGCTTTAATTTATTAATTACCGTGGATCAATAACTTTTATAATGGAAAGTGAAGCGAATATCGGTCAATAAGTATAACATAAATTTTCTTTGTGTCAACAAAAGACGGAAAGCTGGCGGTCCTTATCTCTTTTATATTTCTTTGTATAATTCAATGTTTCCGCTTTTAAATCATTTCAAATCTTCAATGAATTCTTAATTTACTAGGGAACAGTGATCAATATATTTTATGATGGAAAATTTAGCAAGGATCGGTCAGTAAGTAAAACATAAATTTTATATTGTTAGTGTCAACAATATTATTATTTTATATTATTTGAACGCAAATAATTGTGTATTATACAAGCACAAATAATATAAATTTATGTTACACTTATTGACCGATTCTCGGTAAACTTCTATCATTAAAGTAACATAGAAGATTGTCAAACAGTCATTTGATACTTGAGTTTAAAATATTTAAAGAAATATTTATTGTTTTATTTTTATTATTTTTTTTTAAAGAAGCGGAAAACGCTTTATGCACCGTCAGTGGGACACCGTGTGTGGGACTCTCACGGTCTAAAAACTCCACCTCAAATTCAGGCATTCATATCCATCCTGTAACCACTTAGCGTGTTACTTCAGGGTGGAGTCTATGCGTCTTTATCGGCCTTCTTTTAATTGTCCCTAATCTTCTACTGCGCGTTGGGAGAAATTTGGCCCTGTCTTGTAATAATAATAATAATAATAAAAATAAGTGTTCTGTTACGGAATTACATTGACGAAAATATAATAATTTGTTTTTTTTAGAGTGGGGAAAATGCTTTATGCACCGTCAGAAGAGGCCGTGCTTCCTCTGGTATGTGGGACTCTCACCCATAAAAAAAAACCCACCTGTAATTCAGACATTCATACCCATCCTGGAACCACTTAGCGCATTACTTGAGGATGGAGCATACTGCGCCCTTATCGGGCTCTTTCTAGATGTCCTCATCTTCTACTGCCCGTTGTGTGCAAGTTGGGCATGTCATTTTTTCCAGTAGGACCCACTGAATAAATGCATTGATGCGGTCCCATTCCGCCTTACCAAGAAGCATAAGCGCAACTACGCAATCGGGCGTGAACTGCCACAGTTCCATTTCCAGCACTATCCTCTGTCTTGCGAATCTGCAGCAACTTGAAAAACGTGTCCCCATCTTCATGGGGAGAGTCTCCGTATTGGCATACTGGGCTTTGCACCTTTTCCATTCTATGGAGGTAGGCATTAAAATTACCTTGTCCACTGAGCAACTGGGCCAGATGGTAGTTGACCTCACAGTGTCGATCCAATCCTTCAAGTTTGGTATGAGCCTTGCGGTCCATCCTCCTAATAATAATAATATTAATATAAATAATAATAGTAATAATAATAATAATAATAATAATAATAATAATAATAGGTTTATTATTTTGTACAATATTTAACGTAATAATTATTCTTGCTAAAATATCTATATTTTTATTTTAAAAACGTTTTATCTATAAGTTCCTCCTATTACAGAACAGCGGCTTTCAATCTGATCTCGTGTGTCGTATGTCGAACAACGTATTGTGGTTTCAATTATATTTATAAACAATTTTTAAAGGGAATATTGTTTCTTCTTTGATTAACACTGTGTAACAATAAGTGACATTCGTGATTTAGTTCACACATTTTTTTATTTGGTCTAAAGCTGGTCTTCAAATGGTAAAAACTTCCCAAGCCGTCCTATCTCATGCCAGTCTTTTTGTTTCTTCGTAACACCCTCTGATTTTAATGCTATCTATTAACTTCATTTTTCTATGCCCTCTTCTCTTTTCTCTTTTTATGACACCCTCCATGACAGTTGTAAGCAAGCGGTCTCTTCTTATACAATAACCTAACCAATACTTTTCCTATTTTCTCTTACCTTCAGGATTCTTCTCTCTTCCCCAAATTCTTCTTAAGACTTCAACATTCCTCACTCTATAAACCCACCTCATTTTTCCATTGCTCGCCAAACCCACTTCTTAAATGCTTCTAATCTTTCCTCATCCTCCTTCTTCAGTGTCCATGTCTCTGCACGCTCCATACATAATGATTAAAACATAGTTTACACATAGTTAATTAAAATTAGTTAGGTTTCCACTGAAACAATTAATGAAATATAAACTTGTAATGAGAGAACTATAACGTTTACGATACAACATTGGAAAATGATTACTGTACGGAAGAAAACTGTTATTTATTTATTTATTTATTTTATTATTATAATAAGTTCTATTTCAATCTTCCAATGTGGTGTATTCATTGTTCATAACCTGAATATACCATACATATGATTTATAATAAAATTTTAATTACTCACAAATGTTATTATAAATCATATGTACCGTACTTGTATGATATCCTTAGGTTATGGACAATGAGTACACCACAATAGAAGATTGAGTTTATAGGTACCATTAGTAAGCAACAAGTGTGTGTATATTATAAATACATCACATTATCATTAGTTAAGTTCTACTTTCTTTTTTGCACGAACAGGCCAACCGTGGACCACCTGAATATCATTTCCTTTTCTTCTCCTGCCAGAAGGCTCTCATTCGCACGCTATGTGCTGCCTTCTTTTCCGCTGTCCACCCGTTTCTTGACTTCTTCTACCGCAGAGAACCTCAAGAATTTGAATTTTCTTTCTGTATGTACTTCTATTCACACAGTCGTTGAAAGAGATACCCAGTTTCATAATTTCCTCCTTGAGTTGTTTGGTGTATCCGTTCAGACTGGAAAGTTGCAAAATATTGTTGAAAATTTATTTATTTAATCTAGACCAATCCATCCAAACCATATGTCCAAGGAATCTCAGTCTTTTCCTTCGGAAAGCCGTTTCCAGATCTTCCAGATCCCTGTACAGCTTTCTTTGGGTACCCATCTTCGGTTATCTTGTGGCCATAAATTTTTCAGAAGAATTCTTCGTTCAATTTCAAGACTAAGTTTCAAATTATGAAAGCACATTGTTTCTACTACATATATGATCACCGGCCTGATCACAGTGCTATAATGGCGGACTTCCGCACATCTGGAAAGGTTTTTCTTTCCGTACAGTTCCCGGGTTAGAGTAAAGGCCTTTGCTGATTCGAATTTCATTATATGGAAGGATTTTTTGTCTGAGGCGTTTTGGAATATGTTTTCCCCAAGATATTTAAAATTGTTAGTATATTTTATTTCTCTATACGTAATATCCAGGCATGTTTTCGGGAATCTAAATAGGGTACTCATAATTTCCATTTTAGAAAAATATATTTGGAGGCCAGTTTTTTCTCTGCTATCTCTTTGAGATCTTCTGCTTGCTTTCTTGCTTCTTCTTCTAAGTTGGCGAAGATGGCAACATCATTTACGAAAGTAAGCTGCTTAATTCTACGCCTTTGAATTTGATACCTATGACTTTATGGTAGGTTTCCATGAGTTTATCTAGGACACAGTTACAGAGAATAGGGGAGAGTCCATTCCCTTGACGTACGCCAGTGTGAATTGGAAAGGGGTTACTAAGTTCTCCTAGGAATTTAATTTTGGAAACTGTGCTGGTTAAAGTTAATTTCACTAAGTAAAATTTTGGGATCGACAGCGCATTCCTGCAGACAGTGGAAGAGGGTCTCTCAATTTACTCAATCATAGGCTTTCTGAAAATCAATGAAGTTGATTTGGAAGAGGGGGATATTTTTTTGAAGGAAATATCTAATGATCAACTTCAAACTGAGGATCTGGTCCGGGCACGATCCGCCTTTTCTGAAGCCACCTTGATATTCACCAAGGTGGTGATCGAGCTTGGATTCGAGTTTATTGACGATTTTAGATAATTAGAGATGATTTTATAAGTAACGGGGAGAAGTTAAATCCCCTGGTAAGTATTCACATTTATTTTACTGCCCTTTTTGTAGAGAAGGTGCATGAGGGCGGGCTCGCACTCTGGAGGGATTGTTTCTCCTTCCCATATTTTTTAAAATAAGACTGTGACTCCAGAAAGAAACTCTTTGTTCCTTCCAAAGTTTTGTGGTGATACCATCTTTATCGGACGCTTAATTTATTTTATTTATTTATTGTAATATGTTTAACTATATTATTAGCTCTCTTTGTAAAATGGCCTTTTGCGACACTTAAATATATCAATCCAAAATGTATTTTCTTCCTTAATATTTGTTTTCTAACTGGAATCTGGGAATTATTTTGCATTTTATCGGTTACGGGTAAGTAGCTTTACCATAACAAAATAAACAAAAATTATGAAGTATAGGAAGAATTTATGAACAAATATAAAGCTACAAATATGTTATTATTATTTACTTATTGTCAAGGACAGTGTGTTATGAAGCAGGACAGATTAAACATGTCCAAAAATTATATTATAAAATAAAAGGATAACAATAAAGTCAGTTAGATTACAGCTTAGTGTTCAGTCCTTATTAATATTAGCAACATTTTAATCTTGGGAACACATAGAGAGAGTAATATTTCTTTGTCCCGAGCAAAGCTCAAAAGATTATCAAGAAAGTCAGAATGTTACAAACAGAACAAACACTAAGGACGTGAGTAACATTTTCTTATCACACTATTATTATTATACTTAATTTTATTTTTTATTTATTGGCTTATCGTGTTTAACCTTGCGTACATAAACCTTTTTCATTAATAAACATACAATGTGATTATCGTAATCAGAATATAGATATTACTTAACTTATTTCATTTATAATTAATAGTGTTTAACAGTAAAATTACTTCCGTACTTAAATTATTGTTTTGAACATTGAAAGTTGATAAATTGTCCCAACGACTTATGGTCCTTACCTAATCCTTACCTTATGGAGCTTACCTAACTTAACATCGACATCGTAATTCTTATCGTAACTCATATCATTTCCCAAATGGTTAAAATGAATCACATGTTCTACAATTTGTTTTATGTTTACTTTCGTTCTGATTGGCTCCTTGCCTCCAAATGCCATTACCTTTGTTTTGTAGTGGAAATGTTCATATTGTATTCTTTACAAATCTGATGAAGTTTAAAAACAGATTTTTGGAAAGCATATTTTCTTCATCATCATCATCATCGTCGTCAAGCATTACACCAAGGCTCGTTTGTTCTGGTGTCAAATAGGCAAATATTAGAGCTGGTGACTCAAGCGCTTCCTCGGACGTCCCAAACCTTTCCGTCCCCTCGGGTTATAGTTCCATAGTTGTTTGGGGATGCGGCAGGCAGTCATCCATTCGGCAAAGATGCCCCCCCCCCCACCATTTCAGCCGATGCTAGGCGATCCTGTCGAGTATACTCATAGTATTCAGTTACTGCCGTATGTCTCTGTCCCTTCTATGATCATGGAGAGTATACCCTGCCACGTGCCTGAGAAATGTCGTCTCAACCGCTTGGATGCGACTGGCCTGGCCTTTCGTTGCAGTCTAATTCTCAGACCCATAAAGAAGTGTGGGAAGATCATTACCTTGTGGAATTTTAGTCGTGTTCCTTTACTTGCTGACTTAACGGTTCGCCTAATGGTGCCGCACAAATGTTGAACTTATCCAACTTATTCACAACGTCGTTGCTTACATTATAAGACACACTGTAGCCCAGGTATTCAAAATTTCCAACTTCTTCCGTTAACGGGCAACATTATTCTTGTCCTTTGGGATCAGTTGCACGAAAAAAAGTTGTTGAAATTATTATTCTCAGCCGGGCTTTTAGGCCGTCGTTCACAGTTGCCATTATTGACAAACGTTTCGGCCCACCATCGACGACCATCATCAGTGTCTAGATTGGCACGATGTCCGTCAATTCACCTCAGAGATGAGGGTAGAGACTATGCGTTTTGCCCTAAAAGGCCCAATTTTATTAACTTTTGTACCAGCACGATCTCATCTGGAAATCAGCGTCAACCAATCAGCATCAAGTGCTATCGAATTGACTTGGTAGCACAGCGTGCCAGATCCTATTCATTAGGAGGCTTTCTCCTCTTCAATTCGTATGCAACGGAACTTTCATGTTTAAAAGGAATAAACCCTAAATGTTTAGTACCAAGCCACGTGTTGTTCAATCAAATATATTGGAACTTACCGTCTGCGGCTTTCCAGAAACAGCGTCTTTATAAATTTACATGTTTCGGGACCCTTGTCCCATCATCAGAATTTAAAAGTAATTGTGTATCATTTAAATATGATACACTTGTCAAATACTTAAAATATTAAAATCTAATATAAAATAACTTACTATTTGATGATTGATGAAAAGGAACTTTCATGTTTGATGATTTCCACGGACTCTTGTGCAGCCGAGGGTAGTAGGCACTCCGTGAGGACAACATCCTGGTCTCCTCAAAGAGAACGCGATGGTCAGCGTTGGAGAGCGCATGCTTGGTCACGGTAGACTTCTCCGGCTGCCTCAAGCGACAATAACAGCTGAAGTTTGCCGTGTTTGAGATATTCTTAATTATTGTCAGTGTCAACCTTCCATCCCACATTCTATTCCATTCACCTAGGAGGTATCCGCTTTAGGGACAATGACTAGAATAGAATAAGCTACATAAGTTCAACCATGTTTTCGGGACAATCAGGAGAACTCTAAAATCAACGCGTAAAGAAACTCACCAGACGTTCTACTAGATGATGGGGCTCCCAACACTTCTCTAAGCGTCTGAGAATCGGAATTTAATGAAATCCAAGGTTGGTCGTATTCCAGCGGCCGAATTTATATGTCTCAGGGACGTGGCAGGGTAGAGTATTGAAGATAGTAGAAGAATCGCAGACATACTACAGAAACTGAATATTATGAGTATAGCCAACATGGTTTCCCAATTTCGGTTAAAATGGTTAGAATAAATTAGCCGAACGGATAACTGCCGCTTCGCTAAACAACTATTAAATTATAAGCTGAAAGTGCGGACATTCGAAGAAGCGTTGGAGTCACCAGCACAAGCCAATAAATATTTGCATAGAAACGGAACAATTTTGTTTTGTTTAATCTTTGTTGAAGAAGATGATAACCGTTTTTAATCGTGTAAATAATAATTATAATTTTTCCGGTGAAGAGTTTGTGAGGATCTGTAAAAAAATATAACACAAATTTTAACTTATTTGTGTCGGCGTGTCGACAATGTTTATTGTCATCATCAGCACCTGTGTATGAATACAAAGGAAATGTCAAACACAACAGAACAATTATTTGAGTGAACGCGTCGTATTTGTAGTGGTGAGTGTGTGCGCGCGTATGTGAGTATCCTTGTACAGTATATGTGAAGGAGTTGAGATAGTTTGTTTACATCTTCAAATGTTTTCTTTAAAGACAACGAGAAAATTATAATATCACAGAACTTAATTTATACAATATTACAATTTAAATTACTCATAATGTAATGGTATTTGTAATTAATTATAAAAGCAGTAATCAACAATTAAATATTAGAATTGGTACAGAACACGTTTATACATATACCTGTCAACATATAGCATATTAAAATATATTATAGCTAATACAGATTATAGGGATGTTCAATTGTGTAATTATTACAAGTTATTTTTATCATGTTTCACTCACCACTGATATTAATTTAGAGAACTCTAAATTACACAATAACTGTAGAACTTGACGAACATACATCAGACAATTTACATAATATTTCAATACCTATGTGAGTTATATTTTTTGACCGGTCCTCACAAACCCTTGACCGGAAAAATTCATTTATTGACGGTCACTACGAATTCAAGGAAATAATTATAATGTAATTACGTCATGTAATAATTTAATAATGTATTTGCGGTTATTGCTAATAGATTATTTGGTTGATTAGTGGAAACTGTAATAAGGTGACATTTATTGTTGGACAAATTTAACTTGAATTGTAACTACTGTTTGTGTCTAATGTGCCTGGAAACAAAATGACTGCACCTCACCAGTTTTTAGGGAGCCGTAGTATTAGGATATCACGAGAAATCTGAACGTCCTGTTGTTGGCTGGCAAACTTGCTTGTAATTCAAAATACAAAATATGCTTTTCATATTATAACTAGACGAGATCGTCTGTTTTATTATTATTCTTAAAGTTTTTTTTTATTATTAACTTTTGTTTTATTGATTTATTCTACCCAATTCAATCTATTATGGAATCCGATATGAATAAATCGGTTCACTTACTCTTTGACGTCGTTTATTAATTTTGTTTAATTTGTTTGGAATGTTTTTTTGTTCAATTTCTTGAGTTCGATTCTGAAGTAGTTGCGTTGACTTTTCTGCCTCTAGCTGCGGTGAATCGATCGGTACTTTCCTGTATAGGCATCAACATAAACACAACATGTACATGATAATTACTATCAGTCGTAATATGTTGAAATTATTAGGTAATGTGGTTGGTGATAATCATTCAATTTGAATGTTCGCTCTGGCTTCTGGTACCAACCGTCTCATGTTGCTCACCTAAGCTGTAATTTCTATTTTTTCCAATAAAGGTCAACACTTTAAGTTGTTCATAAAACAATAGTTGTTTATTTAACTCAAGTAAAATGGTTTTTGTTACAATGTTATTATTTATCTTCCTTTTTTAAAATAATTAAAATTGAACATGGAGTCTTAAAATAATTAAATGCTCAGGTGGAATGACTGCATTTGGCAAGTCGATTATTTACTGTTTGTAAACAATTAGGTTATGATGCTTTGTAACATTAGTAGGTTCTTTGAGTCTGTAAATACACTTCTACAATAAAATGCACTACTGTGATAATGAGTAGGCGGAGAATAAAAATATTAATTATTGTTTTAATATAACATAAAATATGAACGATTGTTCATTGTTTACAATTGAGGTTAGCAGCGGTTCATGTAACCTTCCTTATTTAAAGTTGATTAATTGATGCTTCTTTGAGGCATTATTTATTTAGTGTATCATTATAATTTATTAAATTCAGTGTTATGTTCCTGAATAACCTCCAAAATTGGATATAAATAAAACAGGTAATTCAAATGAATTCGCTACGACTAGGTTACACTCATGTGTGACTCTGAGGTCAAGTACTACAATTAAAAACAAAAACATTTTTAAATTATTAATTGTCAGGGTTCATTTTCCCTTAATTGATCATCCAATGTCTTTTCTTAAACTAATATACTTGATTCAATCAAAGAATTAAAATTTGCTGGCAACTTGCTTGTAACTCAAAATACAAAATGTGCTTTTCATATTTACAATAGCCCAGCTTATTGAAAAGCGTAGAGAGTATCAGCTGCCCACATACATAGCTTTCATCGGTTTCGAGAAGGCGTTTGACAGAGTGAATGGGAACAAACTATGGGCAGTAATGGCAAGGAAAGGGATCCCACAACATCTGATTAGAACAACACAGAGTCTTTATGTGGAGAATAAAATCTTAATAGAAGCAGGGAAACCGAGAACACCTCCGAGAGTTGGCCTACGATGTGCAGTTCATACAACAATTAAACTGAATATTATGAGTATACTCGACAGGATCGCCCAGTATCGACTGAATTGGTGGGAACATCTTTGCCGAATGTATTACTGCCGCATCCCCAAACAACTGTTGAACTATAAGCCGAGGGGACGGAAAGGTTTGGGACGTCCGAGGAAGCGCTGGAATGACCAGCTGTAATCTTTGCTTATTTGAGACCGGAACAAACCACCCTTGTTTTAATCCTTGAAGATGATGATGATGATGATGATGATGATGAACAACCTTCTCAAATTAACAACATACTTGACAGAGAACATAAAACATGATTTGTGTGTTTCAGTGCGACGTCGAGACGCTTTGCTGTCCTTGGCTGATATACATGCAGAGTTCTAGCTGGGGGAGTGTCAACTCATCAAGAGAAGCTGAGAACACAACTGCATCTGGAAACAACTGACGCAGCGCATTCTGTAAACTACCGGTTGGAATAAACTGCTGAACTGGGCAAACTGGTTAACCTCACCGTCTGAAAACTATTCGAAACTGTTGAAGTTAAAGTGTTCATTTTAAAGTTTATCCATTAAACATTTCAAATTTAAAAAAATTGATGTTAATCTCAAATTCTGTACATGTGCGCATTATAGGAATAATAAAATAATTAAAATTGAATTTGAAAATTGTATTCAGCAGTGTATTTCTCTACTTTTTAGGTGTTATAAACAACATAATCTAATTGAACTTGAAATTATGAATTAAGGGAAGTCGGTAGGTCCTATTCTGGTAATGTTGAATTGCCAAAATTTAGGTACATTTTCCTCTAAAACCGGACAAGACAGAGTTTAAAAATTTTTGTAGGTATTATATGTATACATTTAGCTTGTACTGAAGCATAGTTATATATAATTTCCGTGTGCAAAACAAGGTTTATATTTATTTTAAATTTTATTGCCTTTCCATTAAAAATTAATAAACAGTATTTTTGTCATTTCTGAAACTTGAAGTATTTTGCTTTCCTTCATTGTAGAGTTCAAAGATTTCAGTATAATACCTGACCGTGCTCCCTCTTACAGTTGTGTGGCATATATTTAGTTTTCTCATTATCTCATACTCTTAGCTGTGTCATATATCATGCATGTGCGATATGGCGTTTTACTTCCATGTTCCATAAGGAAATAGAAGTATGGTGGTGGCGAATAAATCGTGTACGAGATAAGGGCTGATACCCTCCAAACACCAAGAAAAGTCATTTTCCGAAAAGTGTCTGTGTGTGTGTGCCTGTGCGGAGAATTTTTTCTGTGGCGAACGATAACTGTCGCAAATTCAAACAGAGTCAAATAATGTTCTGCACATTGTGCCCGAGTTGTAGAGGACTCAAGGCCTATTGATTTTAGTAAAGATCAGGAAGGGGTAGTTCACCTGCAACGTTTTATCTTTTAACAAGAATAAAGTACTTAATTTTGATAATTAAAGTATCCTGAAAAGAAAGTCGTAATAATGCACGGTACAAAGATAGATGAAATATCTATAAAGGATAGTTGAAGGGGGGTATTTTTTGTAAATGAAAATGAAAGGGTAGGGGATAATTTATTATATGTATACTACGTTATCGGCAACAAAGAAGTAGTTTGTTGTTAAAATTCCTTCTAGGGCTGTTTGGCCGTGGTACAATGTTTTCTGCAAAACCAGACGTTTCGGCAGTGCCATCGAACGCCATCATCAGTGAAAATCGTGTGCGGTAACGTGAGTTGGTGTACGTTACTGACCACAGTACTGTGGTTATGACTGCAGAAAGAAATAGTTTCTATGCAAATATTACATTTTCAAAATTGTTTTAAATATAAAACTCAGAACATGGAAGTCATGTACGGTTCTCCATACCGATATTGTCCTTGGTTCTTCCAATTTTTGTACCTCTACCTTTGCTTTTTTCAATTTTCAAATATGTCTTTGTAACAGGGAGATAATGCAGAATGATTCAGTTTGTCATTGTAAAATAAAACTCCGTAGAGCATTGTGTTTCAATTCAATAGTAAGTGCCTGAGAGTCGCACGTAACTCAGGATTCTATCGGTGGTCTGCACCATAAGCGATCAATTGTCGATAAGCAACGTAAGGATGCGATACTGAAGTGTAAATAAGTAATAAGATGTGTAGTCTTTAAAGTTACAGCGATTCATAAACGAAATATTTTATAATTTTTAATCTCTTCTGCCGTTTGCCGACAGCTATGAAACAGGGCCAATTCATTTTTTTTCCAAACAACATTTGCAGATCTGTAATTCGTCGTCGTCGTCATGTCACGGTGAAGGCTTATAGCCTGTTCCGTCTTCACTGCAGCCATCTCTTCCAAGGCTTACCCACAGATCTTCTGCCAACAGGTTTTTAGTCTACTAGCCTCTGGTGTTCCATTCTGTAAGCGTACTCCATCCACTGCTGCTTTCGTTCTTCTATCTTATTCAGGGATGAAGAATATACCCAGTTCGGTCATTATATATTCATTACGCATTCGATCCTTTAGACGATAACCGCTCACGTGCCTTACAAAATTCATTTCAGCTGTTTGTATATGCTGCTTTTCTTTCCCAATTATCGTCCACGTTTCACTATCATGTGTAAGAAGAGGTATCGCTATTAGTTTGTAGAACTTCATTTTAGTATCAGTTCTCGTTTGGTTTCTTAGTGTTTGCTGTATTGTGATACAGATTATCTGATATACATTTACTTTTTTATTCTTATCATCTTCATAATTATGTAATTTATTAATCTGATCTGTAATTTGTTACGAAGTTTATTTACGTTTCCTGTTAAATCCGACACTCACTGGTCCCTCTATCGGAGCTTCATATTGAGTTTTTTTAGATAATTGATAATACCTGTTAGACATGTGATTCTGTTTGTCCCTTCAAGTCAGCAATGTAATTGTAGTGTGGTAGACTGTTCACTTCGGTTGTCTCAAGCGCTTGTCACTGAATTTCCACAAGTGAGCAGATCTTATCTGTGTCGAGTTTAGTTTGAAAACACTTAAGCAGCCTACACACCATTATTTTAGTGTGTCAGTTTATTTTGTTATCTGGGTAGCATGGTTAGTCAGGATTGAGGTGCTCTTAGGAATATGATAAGTCATATAAATAAATCAAAAGGAGCATTTGCACAGTTACGACCAGTATGGGTATACGCAGGAAGACAAAACTCAGAATATTTTGCTCAAACGTCAAATCGGTGTTGGTGTATGGATCTGAAACCTGGAAAATGACAAAGGAAATTACCACAAGGTTACAGACTTTCACAAACCGTTCATGAGGTACATAAAAAGAATTTAGTGGCCCAAGACCATCTCAAACAGAGATCTACGGGAGGCCACAAGTCAGAGTACCATCCAACTAGAGATAAAGAGAAGAAAATGGAGGTGGATCGGTCATACCCTGAGAAGACCACCAGAAAATATCGCTAGATAGGCACTGAATTGGAATCCGCAAGGTAGCCGCAGACGTGGAAGGCCGAGGAACACCTAGAAGAGGACTAAAAATGGAAAAAAATCTGGCTGGTGTCAACAAGATATGGAGGGAGGTGAGGGCCCTGGGAATGGACAGAATACGCTGGAGAAATTTCGTCGAGACCCTATGTTCTATCTAGGAATTTAAGGACTTAAGTCAAGATAGTCAAGTGAGTTTGATGTGTTTATATTCAACTGTCACATCGGACTGAAGCATCACTCCAGTGCTTGATATGCCACATCGGTGTGCCGCGACAGTCGACCGCAGCCTTAATGTTGTAGCGAATATATGGACTTAACGTCATTGTTTATGTTACATACAATCCATTAAAGAAAAATACTAAAGTGCACAGTTATTTTTGAATGATCAAAACAAGATGTTTTAACAATATAATGATAACACCACTTGTTGTAAATGTCACCACTTTATTGAAGCACACCACTTATACACAAACATAGACATTAACATGGATATTCTACACGTACACGAGGCCGAAAACTAGACACTCTCGAACAATTGTAAATATATACAAAACCAAAGGCACATAAAAACGACATCCTAACCGAACAGAAACAATTTAAATCACACATATTATTCGAACATATCACACCACACCGACACACAACATCGATCCTTCAAAAATCAACGCCGTCGCCAAGAAAAAGACGGACAGCGCTCCCAATGGCAGCCTCTGACGAAGCTTATAATAACCGAAAACTGGTGCAGGGTATAAGGTAAAACTTTTACGTTTTTACCTATTAAAAACTTTGTGTTCCATGTCGATAGTGATATACTTATATTTAGTTAATCAACACACATGTCATGGAAAACAAAATTCAAGAAGGCAACAGTTCATTAATAAAACCTGTTTTCCAACTATTTAAAACAAAAATTAACTAATTAATTTTGCAAAAACAACATAAACACCCCGGCTCTGTCAAACAGCGCATGCGCGGAAAGCTAGGTGTGAAGAACGGAACTGAGCTGACTCCAAAACACAGACGATCACACGATCATTTCTACCTGATGTCATGCCAAACCGACACACCGTATTATGCGATTTCGTCAGTCCGTCAGTTCACACTTTTGGTATGAGCTCACATCATTTTGTCCCGTACACGCGATCATTTAGGAAATAATCGTATGCTGGCCGCTTTAAAAGTTCCTTTGAACAACAGATGCAACTAATTAAGGATCAAGGACGAAACATCATACAAGAACGTTCACATTGCCTAGCCAAGGAATAGAAGGGAATAGTCTTGAGCTTGGAATGTAATAAAAATAAAAGAAAACTGGAGTAAACAAAACCATTACATTAAACTATTACAATGAAAATTGTTGTAAGACACCATCTTGTTGATTACAAATTATTAACTGTGATAATTAAATCTGGTTTTTAGTGACTTCATTGGTGTCTTCTGTTTTGTTTTCCACTGTACCATACGACGATCAATTAGACCGTCGTAACAATAGCATAAACTTTAAAAGGAATATTGATCACTGGAAAGTGTTTGTAAACAAACTGTGAAGAGACATTTAAATTTAATCAATTTGTGCTAGCCAACATACTAATTTGTAAATAATTTTTTTCAACTATTGTTTAAGTATTTTTTAACTAAAACACATTACATATATTTTCCTCGACAATACACATTTATCTATGTTTTCGGTATAAATAACGTGGCTGCATGAATAATATAATGTCTGTGTCTGCATTCAATTCGATACTTTATCAGTGTATTTTTTTTTTTAAGCAGCATTAAATAATGTAAAACAAAATTATTGTACGTACCATTCGGTATTTTTGCTTACCTGTGTACTGTTTAACATTGTTTAGTTAGGATTAAAATTGTTTAATTGCTAATAAAATATTAACGAAAACAAAGTCCGATGATTGGCAATGCTGTAAATTACAATGTTATGGAGGTCACCTTGTAGGATATAAACATGCCTTCTGTAGGTTCGAAGGAGTGTCCACAACACCGCTTAACACTTGATACCAGCATGAAATACGTCACGCTGGCGCTGATGCTGTTTTGCTGACTCTGAGCACTTGGTATACCAACGCTGACGCCTTCTGCGGCCTTCGAGGCCAAAGTGTAAGTTACAGAAAGTATTTTATTGACCTTAATCACATTTTGCTTTTCAAACACTTAACCTTAGTCAGTTTGGAAAGTGAACCGGTCTAAGCATTGTGCTGAATTTCAGTAACTAAACATTCTTCTTCTTCTTCTTCTTCTTCTTCTTCTTCTTCTTCTTCTTCTTCTTCTTCTTCTTCTTCTTCTTTTCTCTTCCTCCTCCTCCTCCTCCTTCTTCTTCTTCTTCTCCTTCTTCTTTTTCTTGTTTTGTTCATTTATCAGATTCTGCTCTTTATAACCTGTTATATTGCTTAACTAGCTGTTACATCCCGACTTCGCCCGCTTTATTGTTTTCTTTTAATTGACATGTTTTTAAAAGACAAATTTTAAAAATCATCATTCATCAAATTATCTTCACTTTTGTGTTTTCTGCGCAGCGTTATTTCTATTTAAAGTTTTTTTAACAGCGTAATTACTTTCTTATTTATTGGTCATAGGTTGTTGTTGACATCTTCACACATCGACTGTGAATAAACCGCATAATTAGAAGGGCCTAAATTGTGCGAACGCAGCGGAATATCAAATTCCAAGTGTTTTTCGCCTTGTGTCAAATTTGGTCGAAATCGGTGTAACGGTGTGCATTACTTGTATTCTATTCAATACAAAGAAACAAATCTTCAGACTTTGAGTTATATATATATATATATATATATATATAGACTTAGCGCCGCATAATTTCTTCATCACACGCCAATTTTTACCCAGGGTATCTAAAACAAATTTGAGGAACTTGTATAAGTACATCTGTAGGTGAAGAAGTTATTTTGCCCAAGTTATGGTGTGTCAGCGTACGAAAAACTTATACAAATTTTTATACATCGTATTTTTGCTGTACGCTGAAGCCAGACAACCTGTTCGATATATACAAATGTATATAATGAAATATGGGTAGTTAGTCGGCCATATTGGCATTCGTAATAATTATTCTATAAAATTTGTAACATGTGTAAAAAAGACAGACACTACAGAGGAAAGTGTGTTTTTATTCTGTTTAGTTGGTATAACGAAATATTGGACCTGCCATAATTTATTCTGTTTAGTCGTCTAGTGCGGTAATTCGTTGAGTTTTCTAACGTGTGTGGGACAGAATTTTGTAATTCGTATGAAGTGTTTGTGATTGCAAGTCGAAGTAAAAATATGTTGGAGGCGCTAGGAATAATAATGAAAGGTAAGATGATCACTTATTTAGTGTATGTTCTCCGTTGTTTGTAGGAAATTAGCTGTTAGGTTATGTATGAATGTCTCGCTTACTTTGGGTTGTACACTAGGCCTACCGGTTGTTATAGACCCAACTATACATAATATCACTGTGTTCTGTCCAAAATTTAATAATGGAGCAAATTAGCATTCTAATTTAATTAATACAATATACCTAGGCTAACGCCATGCGTTCTTATGGGAGTAAAAATTTAATTTTTTGTCTCCGTAAATAGGTTCGACCGCCGTTTAAAATTATTTTTCTCGTGTTTATATAACATAGAAGAATATAATAAAAATATATCAGCGCAATATCAGCATTGATGAGAATCTTCATAATTACCCAAGGGGTAATTAACTAATTTTAAAAAAAAGTCCCTGTAAGGCACTGAAGCAATTTAATTAAATAAAGTTTCGGTTAATATTTACCTGTGCTCCACCATACAATCTTGAAGTGAATTTTTTTTTTTTATTCTTCTATGTTATATAAACACGCGAAAATTAATTTTAAACGGGGGTCGAAGCTATTTACGAAGAAAAAAAATAAAATAAATACTCCCATAAGGATGCATGCAAAAGTGAATGATCGCCATATTGACTGTGTAGACGGTGAGCCGAATTTGACTGGAAATCATGTTGATGCGTTTCCAAAACAAAATTTACATGATTCTTACATGTTCAAAATTGCGTTGAGCCCAAACGGCGGTTTAAAGCTTTGCGTTGAGCCCACCGCGAGTTTATTATTAGTAACCTCGGAGGCGCCGAAGGCGCCGTAGACTAAAGCATGTGCGGTGAGCCGGCTACCCAAAATCACTCTCAGCGGTGGATACTGTAGGAAACTGATGAGTCGGCCACCCACGAGTCTGAAATGTAATGCTTTGCGTTGTAGGCAATTGAATTACGTTAAGGCAAAATGTAGTGGTGATCCCACAACTACTCAGTTAATATGGCGTATGGTGTAGCACAGGTAAATATTTACCAAAGTTTCTTTATTATAGATATATAAAGACCTGTAAGTCTGACAATTATTTTGTCTACTCTAGCCTACCTATATATGTGTAATGTATCCAATTTGTAAATCATTTTATTCGTAAAATGTGGTCCTACCTAACACAAGATGGTACGCCTTACTATAATATATTTAATTTGAACTCTGCTCGTATTTAACTAGTTACAAATTTTATTTAATTCTTCAGTCCAGCTATATTACTCTAAATATACTTTCAAATTCAGCATTTTTCATAAAATTCATAAAAGAAATACGTTAGGTTATGTTTCATGTCTAGATTACTTTGTCGAACACGTATCTGTTATAGAACCAACTATGACTAATAGCACTGTGTTCTGCCCAAAATTTAATAATTGAGCAAGTTAGCATTCTAATTTAATTAATACAATTTTATTTTTTCATTATTAGCGGGCCAATTTATACAAAAACAAAAATTCTGGAGTTTTGTATTGTAGTGTTTTAGGGTAAATAGAATTGCCATAATAAATTTAATACAGTAGGCGTATTGTTTTGATTGTGAAACAAAAATCATTTGTTTGATGTTTTAATTCAGTTCACTTATCCCCAATAAGTAAAAACCTTTACAAAGGTGCATAAGGTATTATCATTTGCTTTAAAAAATTGAATTCCAAAATAATACAAAGACTATTTAAATTAGATTTGTTCCTTTACTGCATTAATAAAACCTGTCATATACGCGTCACCTTATGCTACATAAATATCAAACACACTTAGTTAGTTAGTGATTAATTATGTTAACAAAACTAGCAAACTAGCAGGGCATTAGCCGATTAACTTACAGCGGAATAGCCTGTAAGCCTAACCTAACTCTGAAATAAAATGAATTACTTTTAGGAAAAAATCAAAATTTGTTTGTGTTATGTAGGCTTGGGTGTTAAGTATAATAGGCTAAGTTCTTTATCACAGTAAATTGTCTCTAGCTCCAGATACTTGCATGTCTACATCAATTGTCATATTTTATTCTTCGTATTGTTAAAAAATATCATATTTTACTTTTCAGATGACTGTGAAAGTAGGCCTAGGAGACGTACAGCAAAAAAAGGTACATATAGTTTTAATTGTTATTTATATTCAGTGTATAAAAGCACCCCTTAACTCTAATCAACTAAAAATATAAAATTAATTAACCCATTTTTGAAAAAGACCCTGTGAGGGAACTGACTCCAGTTAAATGAAATATGTATTCTGTATTAAATGCTTATTCTGTATAAATATCAAGTTACTGATACCTTTACACAGAATAATTTTATTTAGATTAAGTCTGGCCTATGATAATATAACTGATTTAGCTAAACTTACTGCGGATTAGCCTGTAAGCCTAACCTAACTCTGAAATAAAATTAATTACTTTTAGAAAAAGATCAAAAGTTTATAGGCCTGGGTGTTAAGTATAATAGACTAAGTTCTGTGTCACAGTTGAATTATCTTTAGCTCCAGAACTTACACCAATAGTGCATGTCTACATATATTTTCATACTTTACTTTCATATTTGACTGGGAACGTAGGAAGTTCAGTGTTAATTTATTCATGTTACCTTATATTCGGTGTATAAAATCACCCCTTAAACTCTAGTTAACTTTATAATCAGGATTATATTATTCAATGTTAATCATTTGAACAGTTTTTGTTTTTCGAGTTTGTGTGATTATATTAGAAATCTTTTTCAGGAATCTTCAGTGCAGGGATGTAACCAAGCAATAGTGACTTGAGTTCATTTAAATTAAAATAGATTACTATAAAATAACTACTAGATTATGCTGTAAATTTAATTTTTTTTAGAAATGTACACAAAATCCATTAACTTTTTGTAAATTCATAGTGCTAACCTACAAATATTGTGCTAGGTTAAGAAAATAAATTATTCTATTAATTATTAGCTTAATATTATTATAATTATTAACTTAGTGAAAAATTATGTATGAGTTTTGTAATGATCTTTCAGGTTCCTCCTGAACTTTCCAGAATTGACTGGGAAAAAATGACTATTATTGCACCATCAGTAGTATCGACATCAGATGATATTGATGTGGAAAACATATGAAGTGGAGAAGGTAATATAATCAAAGCAATTTAGCCTATAGATAATTAAAATTTTTTTTTTTCTGTTTGTGAATTTTGTAACATTAGCATATTTGATTTAATGTTTGTTTCATATGTAGTGTTAGGTTTACCTAAATTATCTTTACTTGACAAACTAGACTTGTATAGGTACTTTAAATCAATTAAGAAAATCAGCTTTGAATGTAGCACAATTAATTCATACCATATTTCATTTATTTTTTTTTTCAAAGCATTTTTTTGTTTGGGTGTTAGCCTATTTAATTTGTGTTATGGCAAAGTTAATTTTCTGCATCAGGAATGTCCTATTTCATTGAGCAAGCTTTATAGGAGATTTTGAAGTTTGTGATAAAATAGCCATTAATGATTCTTTTGTCTTGTTAATAACAACAATATAAAGTTATTAACAGTCCCATTTACATTTTAAATGAGAAAATTTAGTAACATAGTAGTTGGAATCATTTTTAATTAGTAGTATTATGTGTCAATGCTTTCAAATCAGGGGCTTCCTTTGGAAAGTATAATCATATGATAATTTTAAGATAAGTATTGTTAGAAGCTCTAAATAAGTTTGTTTATATTATTTTTTATATAAAGAGTTTTGGAAGCTGCTGGAAAACAAAAGTTCTTAATAAAGTACATAATTAGTTTAATAACATTATTTCCCATAAAATTGCAATTATTTCATTTAGTAATTTGCACTTTTGTTGATACTGGCAATGATAATTATTTTTCTCTGTTAGCTAAAATTCTTTCTTTGTTACAGAGTCCATTGTTGTAGAAGCTCTTATATCGCCAGATGATTGTGCAAAATTTATAAGTTTGGAGGTAAATTTCTCCTTATAGAACTGCTGTATTCTTATATAGTTATCTCTCTCTGACCTCTATTTTGCACTATGAGGTGTACACTTATTTCCATTCTTATTTGGTATTCTTTTATCTCTTTCTACTATTATTTAGTTACAATAGTTTAATCATAGTAGTCTCTTTATAATTGGTTTAGTGTTTTTTGTACACTGGTCTGTCCCTTAGTGTATATCATTGACTAACATTATTTACACCTAGTGTCACATGACAGGTGTTCTTAATTACGATTATAATACATTATGTCCTTTCTTATAATATTCTTATACTATTACAATAGTGGCATTACACCTTACTTGTGGTATAGACATTAACCTTTTACTTCTATTTGGTATTATAAAGTGGTTTTGTTCACGTTTTACTTAGTGAATCCCCTTTTGGTCGGTTTTGGTTCACTTTATTTACTTAAATTCTTATTTAAAATCCATTTTGGGTATCTTATATTGGTACCTGTAGAAAGCTTATCAGTTCTTCTTGGTTTAAGGCACAAAACATTTTGGTTTAGGTAGGCTTTTCCTACTGATAGATGTGAATTTAGGTGAAATTTGTACCAACAATGTGTATGTTAGGTTGATACAAATTTACATTCTTTTAACCTTATTTTCTCAAGTTTGGTTTTATTAATGATAACTAATAACTCTTTAGTTATTGCCTTTTCTTATCTTACATGATTGTTTGACTATTTGAGTAATATTTGTTATTATTATGAGACAATTTTAATACTTCTTTATGTTACATGGGTGCTATGCATAACATGTTACTATGCTTTTATTCACAGCTTCTATTCAGTTAACAGTCTAGTTACTTTCATTCTTTTATAACATATCTTGTCCTATACATTTATAATATTATCTGTTGTATATTGTACAGGAATGGGTTTCCTCTCCTTAAAACCCCACTGTTGTGTTTGTCAATTTGTACATACACCTATGCCAATGTGTTTTGAATTATTTTAATTATGTAAATCTCGGAGATATTTGGAGTTGTGGGATGTATTGATGTAAGTAATTAATTATTAACTTAGCTCTCTAAAAACTATCAGTGTTTGTGTACCTGTAACTTAAATAATTAATGAGTTATTTTATAATTCCGTTCAACCCTATTCAGTGGCGGCGCTAACGAAACGGGGGCCCCCCCGCGAAACTAATTAGGGGGCCCTATAAAAATGGTTAAATTTTGTATACGTAATAGGGAAAAACACTCAAATGAGTTTCTATTTACGTGTGTTTCACAACAATGGTTTGTGAATACTTTCTCGTCTATCACAAAGCGTTTGCAATTTGCAAAGGCTGTTTTACACGTATACAAACTCTTAAAATTCATTGTTGCTAAATAGACAAAGTTCTATACAAACTATAAAAAAACCAAAATAAAAAGAATTATTTATTTTTACGTCAAAGATCTAAATTCAGATTATGAAAAAGTACCGCACACAGAGTGTTAAAAATTAATTATTTAAAAACGAATATCAAAGTAACATTCTAGCTTTTTTCAAACATTTAAATTAGTTTGTAACTGAATTTGTGAAATTCTTGAATATACTCTATACATGTTCTCCTTAAGTCTAATCCAATTCAATAACACTCGAACTCAAGTAATGTACAGTATTTACAGATGAGGATCAACCAAAGTTCACTGTTTTCCTAAGCCTAGTCTTCTTTTTTTAATAGCTAAGAACTTTTCAACCACTTCGTTGATATTAGTTTTCTGTGTCTCTTCATGCTTAATGCTTAACAGTACCAAGTCAGTCAACCGAGTTTGGGCCATGGCACTTCTTAAGTATGACTTAATTAATTTAAGTTTTGAAAAGCTTCTTTCCGCTGTAGCTGTTGTGACAGGTATGGTTAAATAAAGCTGCAAAGCTGTAGTTAAGTCTGGGAGGCAGCTCATAAGGCAGCTGTTTTCTTCAACCAGTAAATTCATCATTTCTCGAATGCTTTTCTTGTGTACAATTTCTTTGGCCATCAGAGCTTTGAAGGATATTACTTGGTCAGGCAGTGATGTGGAAAGGTCACCAGGATACACATTTACCAGAGCCTTACTTTTCTCCACTATTGTCTCTTGTGAGAAGTTTACTAAATTCTGAGGCGTCAGGAATGAAAACCTATCATCAATGCAACGCAATCCTTCGAATCTCATTTGTAGCTGAGCTATTACAATATCTAGTGTTGCATTGAAAACTTTTACTTAAAATGATTTCACTGGGTCGTCAATTCTATGGTCAACTGATAATTCAACAAAGAAGCGTTTTACATCTCGCTTACGCTTATTTTTCATGTTACAAGTTATGTCCCATGTCTGGGCCAACTGTTTAGCACCAGCAAGAAAGCCGGCAAAGTCCTTTCTTAAAACTTTTAACTCATCACAAGCGCGGCTTAGAAACTGCCACGCTCTGCCTAGGTCAACAGTTGGCCTCTGTAGTGCTTTCGAAGTTATATTTACATTCTCTAAAATCTTAGTTTCAAGACAGAGCACAAGAATAAATTCAAAGTTTTCCAGGTGGTTTCTAATTGCTAATGCTTCTTCTGCCTCGGGTTTTTTTGAGCTGTATAGAATAATTTCTGTCAAACACTTAATCACAATTTTGAAATCATTTCTTAAAGCTAACAGACAGTCGTGTCTAGAAGACCACCTTGTTGGACATAGCTTTTTTAAAGTTAGATTTTTGGCAGAGCTGCCTTCTTTAACAGCAGTGTTAAGTTCTTGCCATCTATGTAAGCTTTCACTGAAAAACACATAAGTTTTCTGTACTATGTCATAAAATTGTCTTATTTCAGAAATATTTGATACTGAATCATTGATCACCAAGTTCAGGTTATGTGCAGCACAGTGTACGTAATCCGCGTTTGGGACTATATCCATAATTCTTTTCTGTAACCCAGAGTATTTCCCGCTCATTGTTGCTGCACCGTCATAACCTTGACCTCTACACTTACTAATGTCAATTTCATTTGTTTTCAAAAAGTCTAAAATCTTACTTTGAAACCCCTCACTGTTGGGATCCTTTATTTCTTGAAATCCATAAACGGACTCACTAATCACAGTTTTATAATTGCCAGGAGATTCTTCTATTATGTTAATGTATCTGATTACAACACTCATTTGGTCAATCTTAGAAATGTCTTGTGTGCTATCAACAATTATAGAAAAAAAAGGAGACTAGTGAATCTGTTTTAGTAAGGCAGTCAATAATGATTTTCCTAGCAAGTTAATGATTTCATTTTGAATGTCATAGTGGAGGTATTTTGATCTGTTTTTTTTTTTCATTTTCTAAGTGTGCACTAAGGAGAGAATCGTAGCGAGAAATTAAAGATAGTATGTTCAAAAAATTTCCACTTTCAGGATTTATTTCATGTAATGCTTCTCTATGGCCAAGAAACGGCAATGAACACAGTGCCATGGTTCGAATGACATCCACAATCTGTATGAAAATATCTTTCCATTTTTTCCGCTCATCGGAAATTTGATCAGCTACCGTTTTACTCTTTTTCCAAGTGGCATACGTGAGACAAGATTGTAAATGAGCATTGCTACTTTCATGAACTTTAACTTTTTTACTGAGACCTTTCCAATCTCTAATATCGCCTTCACGCCAGCTTTGGGCATCAGCACTTTGGCTGAAAAGCCAACATGGTAAACAATAGACTCCATCTAGATTACGAGAGTAACAAAGCCAAAACCTGGGAACAATTTGGCCTGCTGCAGTTTTGAAAGAATAATATGCTGTACTGAAAGACCGCTTAGAAACGGAATCCTTCGGGAAAGGACCCTTTGTTTGACAAAGTTCACTTAACGTTATTAACTTTTTCACCTCGTCTGTCATTGTAGCTTGATTTTTATAGAATGCAATATCTGTCTCAAAACTTTGGCAGTTTGGATCGGAAGGGCCTGCTAAACTAGTTTTATTTGCGTGATTACTTATAACTTCAGTTGGTTCAAACTGATTTTCTGGTCCAGGTATGTCTTCGGACTGGCGAACACATTCAATGCCTAGCAGTTGTTCTTCTTGTTCATGTTGCAGTTGCTTATTTGTTTCCGTAGTTGTATCACTTGTATCCGACGGACTAATGTTTAAATCAGGTTTATTGTCACTGTCACAATCAACTTCAAGTCCGATTTTTGTTTCTTTTTCATTACTTGCACTTGACCCGGGTTTGGGTTGTTCAACTTCACATTTTGATGATTTTTTTAAAAACTGGTCGAGTTTTTGAAAGTTTACTTTTAGATTCTTCTCGTTGTTTTTGCAGTTTCCTTTTCGTAGCACCACTTAAATATTCACTCTTACTTTCCATTTTATAAACTCTGTCTCTAACACTCTAACACTACACAAAATACAAAAACTAAAATCAAATGTTAAGTCATTAAACTTAAACGGCACTAAATTACGAAATGAATGCAATACAGTACTATCGCGCAGGAGATGCGACGAACTACTGAGTACTGAACTACATTGTGTTGTGTTTGTTTACGTCTCCTCAGTGACGAGTGACTCATCGCACGGACGTACGGGCACCACAAGAGATAAGATAAGCTTCGCTTACAAACTACAAACAGTAATGTCATTTCGGAAAACGTAGTTTTTTTGCATGTCTATACACTTAAATAAAACGTATATTTCGTATTTTAAATACAAATTTGCCGGTAGTCGGACCCCATTAAAACTTTTTTCCTATTATAGCTCGTTTCATATTTTTTTCTAGGGGCCAGAGTGGCGGGGCCCCCCCGCGCCGCGGGGTCTGCGGGGGCCTTATCGCCGCCACTGACCCTATTATACCTTGAAGAGAATTCTGTCTAATTTTGTATTTTTACTCTCTCTCTCTTTGGTGTCAGATAATTCCGCTATAAGCGCTGTAGTATCGGCTCAACGAAACTTATAGGTTATTTCAATGTTTATGTTAACAAATTATTCTATACTTATTCAGTTACTTTTTTATTCCTAGCTCATTAAACCATACTCCAAATAACAAGATTTTGCCAATATATAAAGGTTCTTTATTTGTTTACTTCTTTAACATTGAATAATATATGTTCTAATTAACATACGCTTGAGCTATAGATTGTATGAATCGATTGTTGATTATTCTGATACTTTATTTAAATTTAGTTATATAGTGTGTTTTAATTTGTAATTAATTTAATTCAGGGTGTGAAGGTTCTTGTAACTGTGGGGAAGATTAAAAATACATAGATAAGAATGCAAGATTTACAAATTTAAAGTGTTGTGTAGTTAGTATGATTAATATAATAATAATTTACCAGACTAGAACGAAGCCAATCGTGTAGGCGGTTGATCGATAAATTTACTGTTCTGGACAATTATGCCGTACGATTTTCTTTCTTCGATTTAATAGAATGGAATTCTTCTCCTGTCCACTTCGGAATTACAGCTTGGATTGGTTTACAGCCCGATTGATGCTTCTTCTGCAACGCCAGGATCCAAATACGTTCTTCTCTTGGTTGAAGCAATTAGTGTTGTTCCGTGTTTTTGAAAGGTTATAACTTCTGGTGTAGTGAATATTATTAATTGTGATACTGTTAATTCTTTCTATTTGGTTTAATATATCATCAATTCCCTTCGGATATGGGACAGTTCAAGTTCTTCCTTGTATAATCCAGTTATTTATTCTCTATTGTGATTTCATACTGTAGTGTTATTTGGATTAAACTGTACTGGTGATAGTCATAAACATTGTCATTAGGATTTTGTGTTTTATAATCGTGTCTGATGATTTAAAATATTCCGATTAAATAGATAATTCTTTGGTTTTTTAATCTCATCACATTCAGATCATCAAAGCAATTATTGTCAAATTAACAACTTCCTCTTCTTCTGTCGTCCCTAGCAACACACGACTTCTTCCTTCCACATGTTTTGAATATAGTGTTTATTTCATATATTTTTTGTCTATTCCTTATCAATTTGCTAACCTATCGGAATGTAACTTTACCGATAGTTGGTTTATTATTTTCTACACATATTCTGCTGGTTTTTTGATATAAGCCGGTTTTTTTCCTTTTTTTATATTTAATCCACTTTCGATATTAAATGTTATTAATCGATATCATGGCATTATGGTATTATCATAATTTGTATAAATTTTATTATATATCATTATTAATTTAATGTTTTTTCTAGCTCTTCAAATCGTATTCATTAATTATTATTAATTGATGTACCTAACCTTTATGTTATGAGTGGTTATATAGTGGTTTTGGCTGTTAGGCCTTTTATTGTAAACAGATCTACCTGTGTTTATAACTGGTACACATCTATAGCCCCTTTTACATAAATTCATACATATAATTAAATCTTAACTATTAACATTTACATAAACAATTATTTTTTCCATATCTAATAACAATTTTATCTTGACCTATGGATCACATATAAGAAAATTCAAATCTATTAACGTTAATTAGCTGCTTCACACTTCATTCTACAACAGTCATTGAATAATACATCTTGTTTCATTATCTTTCATTAACTCAACACATATTTGGTATAACATAACATAAACTTTATCATAACATTTGTTGTCACAAAATAATACCTCTTAACTCAAAATTCTTATTTGCTATTAGTAAATTATTGTTTCATTTTTTGTTTGTTTTTCATTAAACATATATCATCAACTATTGTCTAACTTACAGGTTCGGTTATTCTTGTTAATATTACCTTGCATCCTTATTTACCTGTATCTATGATTATAAATATAATTATTAGCTCTTTGTTCTATCATGGGGTTAAATATTGACTTGTTTATTATTCTGTGAACCTTGTTTTTATGTAACTTGAGTGCTAGCATTTCTGTTGCGTTACAATATTGGTCATCTCAGTTAGTCAGTTCTTGTCCATCTCTTCAATCTGTAAGTTGTTCAGTCATTGCATATACGGGTAAGATGTTCTATAGTTGACTGGCTCTTGGAATCTATATTTTATACCATGGTTGTTAGGTGTCTTTCTCGTAGTATGTTTCTTCCTTGTCTTCATTGGTTCCTTACTGACCGAAAACTATTGGGTTGTTGGTTCCTGTGGTACAACCATTGTTTGGTGCATCTTCTTTTTCTTATAATGTTATTTCACTTGTTAGTTACCATTAGTTTTATTAACTCTTATTGTTGTGAGTTTATCGTTGGTGATGAGTAGCTCATGTAGTTTCATGCTTGGCCTTTTAGAAGAAACACTTGGTTTGTCTCTTTCACTCAATTATTGACATGTGTTAATATTTTGGGTTACTGAAATATTTGGGCTCATATGTCTCGTTACAATATTAACTGGTTGTAGGCATATAAACTTATACACTGTTGTGAGAATTGTACAAAAGTAACTTTAAGCTAATTTCAAAACACAACATTTCAGAATTAATCACATTTTTTTCACTTTATAGGCTATGTCACACCAAAAGAAAATGTACAGGTCACTTTCAACAACAGTTGACAACAGCTGACTGAATATTATCCGATGACAAAATACTAAACAGATGGGAGATAGTCACACCAACCAACCATTTTGTATATAGTCTTTAAAATGAGATTTTTTTGCTTGTACACGGAAAACCTGGATCACTGTATTAAGATATATATTTTAGATATGTAGGTCAATTTATTAATTTTGAGCTCTTAATTTAGCTAGTGCTAAGCTTTAAAACACAGTTATTTGTATGAAAGAAAAGTACAATTTTGTAGGCCAAGTAATAAATCCAACTATGATTCTGAAAAATTGTCACGGGTAGGAAAATAAAAATAATAATAATTCACCGATCTGAATGACGTTTTACAGAATCGTGATAAACATAAAATTACTTTTGATAGTGATCCCATGCTCATCCCAAGTTGAAACTTTCAGAATATGTAGAGGAAAACAATATCTTTCACATATATTGTTTTGAGAATTTTAAAAATACAGTTTTTCAAAATTCAGTAAATGCAATAATGATGTGTTTATAAAAAATATATATATTTTCAACTAATTATGTTTTATATCATATGAAAGCCCTTTAAAAGAGCTTTCAAATGAACTCGATGTCATTGTTCTAGCTTAATTAGAACACAAGTTGTGAACAAATCAATATTGTTGCGCAAGTCAAAAATTTTATTTATTTTTTTCATTTTTGAGCACCCATTACTCAGTAACCTTTCGTCAGAAAAATGTGAAAAAATTGATTTGTGTTACTATTTATGAATACTACATGCATACTTAATTTCAAATAAATCTAAGAGGGTCAGGTTGTAGCACTTGTTGATTTGACACGGAATATCTCTTAAATGTAACTTGAAGTTTTCATTTTGTTGTAAACATACCAGTCTAGTTTTTCTATTTATAGTTTATGCTTTTTTTTTTTTTTAATAATTTCAACTAATTGAACCCCTAATCAATCCTACACTCCCTCGCAGAAAAACCTATATTTAGTTCATTTATATTGTCATCTGAGTTTAGTTATGTTTGATGTAATAAATAAAATGTTTATTTCATCAAAGGTGTTTTCACTTTTTGTAATTATGTTCTTGTAAATAAATATTCTATGTACTTTATGAATGTAATCTTATAGTTACTGATAAAGTAACAAAGCCCAAATGTCTGTGTGGTATTTTTGTTGTAATAATATTTGTCTGATATGTATTATTTTTGCAATGTTTTTATGTATCTTCTATGAAGAAATAATTTGTTCATTATCCTTAATAATTATTAATTATTGATACCTTAGAATTGAAACTGTTTTGTATAAATTTTGTAATAAAAATCAATGTACTTGTAAGTCTTTTTTTATCAATAACCTATTGAAAATAACACATTCCTTGTGCAATGCAAGTAGGCCTACCAAATACCTACCAAAAATGTATATCCCCAATTTTTGATAGAATATTTGATTTTTGTTGCCATCAGAATTTTACTTTGATTTTACTTTCATGTTCCATAAGGAAATGGAAGTATGGTGATGGCAAAAAAAATCGTGTTAGAGATTTTTGCAGATTCTGATTATACTACCCTCAAAACATGAAAAAAAGTAATTTATCGAAAAGTGTCTGTGTGTCTGTCTAGATTTTTTATGGCAAACGATAAGAGCCGCAAATTCAAACAGAATCAAATAATTTTTTGCATACAGCCCTGAATTGTAGAGTATTCAAGACCTATTGTTTTTTGTGAAGATCGGTTAAGATAAAGGGGTAGTTTACCTGCAATATTTTATGTTGTAACAAGAGAAATTTTTTCATGACGAACGATAACTGCCGTAAATTCAAACAGAATCAGATATTTTTTTACATATGTGCCCGAGTTATAGAGGACTCAAGGCCTATTGATTTTGGTGAAGATCGGTTACGGGGAAAGGGTAGTTTACCTGAAACATTTTTTTGTTGTAACGTAATAGTTTACCTGATAATTTTTTGTATATATGTACTACGTTATTGACAACAAAGAAGCAGTTTGTTTTTAAAATTCCTTCCCGGCCTGTTTGGCCGTAGACCAATGTTTTCTGCAAAACCAGACGTTTCGCCAGTGCCATCGACTTCCATCATCAGTGAAAATCAAGTGCGATAACGTGAGGTGGTATACGTTAGTGCCCACAGTAAGTGGCTGAAGCAGTAAGTAGAAAGAAGTAGTTTCAATGGAAATATTTCATTTCGAAAATGATTTTAAATATAAATCTTAGAACATGGAAGTCGTGTATGATTCTCCATACCAATATTTTGTTCTTAAGTGTGCTATTAAGTATTAGGAATCTTCTCCATGTCAAGGTATAGGATTACAGCCTGTTTTGCCTTCACTGAAGGCATCTCTTTTCCTTGCCCTACCTATATCTCGTCTTCCCTGAGGTCTGTATCTTATTACTTGTTTAGGTAGTCCCATGTTTTCCATTCTCTTGATATCCTGCCTCTATTTTATTTGTCCTTCCCTTATTCTGCCGGCTATAGAATATACATTTTACTTGGTACTTATATTTTCATTTCATATTTGATATCTAAGGGTTTGCATTATGAATACTCGACACAATATTTTTCTTGTTAGATTCGAAGTTTGAAGTAATTTTCTCTTAAAAAGTGTGTATGAACATTTTAGCACGACGAGATTGTCTGTTTTATTATTATTCTTAACGTTTTGGTTTTTATTATTAATTTTTGGTTTATTGATTTATTCTACCCAATTCAATCTATTATTGAATCCGATATGAATAAATCGGTTTACTTACTCTTTGACATCGTTTATTAATTTTGTTTAAATAGTTTAGAATGTTTTTTGTTCCATTTCATGAGTTCGATTCTGAAGAAGTTGCGTTGACTCTTCTATTATTAGCTGCGGTGAGTTGCTCTGTACTTTCCTGTATAGACACTAACATAAACACAACATGTACATGATACTTAATATTATTATAACATTAATAGTTAATAACATTTTATTATGGCCTATGCATACTGCATTGGTCATTGTCACTTCTGATAGTGTCCTTTTTCTTCATCTTGTGGTTTTATTACCTTAACTATAGTTTGTTAAGTGAGTTTACTATACTTTAGGAAGTTACCTTTTTATATGGGTTGTAATCCTATCAAATTATTCTCGTTATTGCTTGAATATCTCTTATCATTGTTTTGATAGCACTGTTATTATTGTGCAGTAGTTCATTCTGCATTTATACTGAAAATTGCTTTGGTTTAAAGTAACCAAGATTACTTGCATCTAGCTGTCAACATGGTTTATTTATTATTATGGTTATTATTAGTATTTGGGTGGCTATAATCCTTGAATTTACTTATTCGAATAGTATTCTGCCTCATTCAATGTTGTTGGTTTAGTTCCTACTCTTTTATGATAAGTTTACAAGTAATTTTGTTCGTCATGCATCCATTCTATGGCAAGCATATAGTTATAATATACAACAATGGATTATTGTCGGTTTTGTGTTTCTGTATTACATTTGATTTATTTGACTTTATGTAGTACTGGTATATCTATTGGTTCTTATTAGATTACATTTTGTTTATCTTTTACAGTCTTTACTATTGGTAATTAGTGGTTATTTCTAATATCAATTCCTAATTTTAAAATTAAAGGTGTACCTTCAATTTCACCAGAAGGAAAGTGGTATGTTGGTACAATGTAAGTAAAACATTTTGTTCTGTTTTCTTTTTTTCATATTTGGTTCAAACGTACAAGTGAAAAACTTTCTGGGGCGATGTAGCTCACAAACCCTACAAAGACTCGGCGTTTTCCACAACTTGTATTTAGGAAAGAACAAAAAGAAAAATCAGATTTCTGTGTTATGATCTGCACTATTCTGTTAGTTATTATGGTTAGTACCCTAAGAATATTCGTATGTTAGCCTCCGAATACTTGTTTGCAAATAATGTCGATTTTCTGGTGAACTGGGCTGGTAAAAGATTGTTTTACTGGCTTCATGCAGCGACATTCAAGGTTGTCTTTTAGAGAGGCTGAAGCAACAAGTTTTGCAATAGCATTTAGTTTTAATAAACATAACATAAAACTTTCTTCAATATTGGAATTCTGTGATAAGTCGCCTTCATTTTTACTGTCACAATATTTGGAATGTGAAGGAAACCAGGCAGCATAACGACAGTGCACTGTCCTAACAAAGTTGTCAGTTTGAAGGGAAATAAACAAGTCAGCAGGGTTACCCCTTTGGAAAAGGGTGAAACCAGTGGTATTTTCATAGATGGCAGCTGGAAACCACCACTTATCGTAATATCCACAGAGTGTTATGTAGATATCACTTTGATTATTTATGGACCAGCAGGTTGTATTGGAGTAGCACATCCATCAAGATAAATTACAGCCTCTCTTTTTTTACTATTTATGAAACAGTTTATACCTCATACCCGTTACAATCTGACTTCAGCCATTAGACAAGTGTTTATATGGCCTGTTTCGGTGCAGCCGCTGAGAGCTGGATGACAATAAGCCCAGGTAAAACCATGACATACCTGGGCTAGCAAAAGATGCTCTTTCAAAGGCAGCTACACCATCTAACTGACAGCAGGTTTTAGTTCAACTGGAATTTGGCCATTAAATGAAAATATATTCAGTATCGAAGAGTTTCTGTGTTCACCTGTAATTGACAGAGAGATAGGAGACAAAAGTAATTATGAAGGAAGATTGTCAAGAACAAAAGAACACCAACAAAAGATTGTCAAGAGACCACAGTAGCCGGACCTCCCACGTCGGAAATAAACGAGACATCTGCTAATACCTTATCACAATTGACACCAGAATAAATTCGCCCTTATCCGAAAGCGACTGCAAAAATAAAATAGAAATGCGCCAAGAAGAAAAAGTCAAGTATTCTCACTGACTCCTATTAAAAAAGCAATTCGTATTGAAGAGGAGGCATGACAAAAGAAAGAGCGATCAAAACGGAAACTAATCATGAACGGTAAAACGAAGGCGATTTGTGGACTGTATAGAAACGGTCAATCAAACTCTCCAAGACTTAAGAAATTGTAACAAATTAGTGGGTAGAGTAACATTTGTTATTTCAGAGGATTCTCGCTAGAGATTACCGGTAACTGCAAGAGGAACCCGCGCTGATATTGTCTCAGTGTGTTTAAAGTCCTCGGCGATGTGGACTGCTATTCAGACTAAATCTGCAAAGCAATATGAGAGCCCATTTAGGAGGAGGAGGAGATGGTGATTTTTCTACAAACTTACTGCACCTCGGTGACGGTAGTGTTCCTAATGACGATAGCTTCACAGAAATTGACGAAAAACTGGGACATAGTAAATAGTACAACACTGTATTAATTGCTAAATTCTGTGCAAAACGTCAAGTGTTTACTTGATAAAAATTACAAGTGGTTATTCCCAAAGAATCGAATCTGTGAAGGAAAATAATGATACAAGTTTGGAAAAATTTTCTGGGGATAATAAATAAGTCCGAAGAATCTATTAACACCGTATTTAATATTGAAAATATAGTGTACTATCTCCAAGAATTTTTGAATTCTTTAAATCAATCTTGCATTCCGCCACAACGGTTCATTCTAAAGGTTGGCACTCCAACAATGTTGTTGAAAAATTTACATCCTCCGAACGTTTGCATAATACAAAATGCAGGTGACACGGGAATTTCTGTGTCAAGTAGGTAATAGCGTTATTATCAGACTCAAAAGCCCTCTTCACACACACATTCGAATCAGTAGGCTACTGGTTGTTAGCATTACCTGGTGTAATTACCAACTTATAAATTGTAACATTCTTTACTTTAGTACACACTTGAAGGAAATTAACAGTTTCGAAATTACATCCTGTTGTGTCATTACGACATTAAGAATGTTGTTGGCGTGAATTTAATGCGACAGATTTTTTTTACCTCTGCCCGTGTTCTCTCTTTCAGCCCTCTCACTCACTCACTCACTCACTCTCTCTCTCTCGCGCGCGCACACGCACGCGCGCCAACTCGTACAGTTTCTTCTTTTTGTCAACAATTTCAGTGTTACACACAATCCTTCACTGTTTGTTTGTTTAATCATTCATTGTGTTTGTACAGACTACACATTCAAACTTGAGTAATCTGTTTGTAGCAGTGTAACATTTCAACAAACACTTAAAGAGGCGCGCTTTGGGTGCAGTCGCAGAAGGACCTGCCGTGCTAACTTAATGAAAATAAAAGGAAATTAATAGTGAGGTAGTCGTGTTTAATTAAAGGTAGTAGTGAGGTTTGTCCCTATTAGTGAGGTAGATGGGGAAAATTGACAGAGAAAGAGTGAGGGGGAGAAGAGAGACGGGGGAGAGAGAATTACGAATTTTTAATTATTCTCATTCATACCGAATATCATTTGTAAGAATATAGTTATGCAGTTGTTGGTATACAGTAGTACCGAAGCAACATGTTTCAAGTTGACTCCCATCCGTTGGAAATTTATTCACCATTCTGATTAATAAAAATTTCTACAAGTACCAATAATATAAATAACAACCTGCAGAAGCAGAAGAGTTTATATCTTACAGAGTTGAAGAGTTGTAATGTTACATTAATTATATTTTTGCTTTTCGTATATCACAGTGAGCAGTAATCTAATTTTTTTGAAATAATACGTGAAGGCTTATATATTAAGAATTAATTTTTTTTTATAGTTTCCGTAACTTGCTTGTAAAATAATTAGGTATCCAAAAGGTAAGTTACATATTTTAATAGCAACTTATAAGTTCCTCATCCTCGGTTTTTTCGTTTCTTCAAAATGTACCACTTCTTAATTGCGAATAAATTATTTAACGTAATAATCGTTTCACCAAAGGCTGTTTGGATCCTGTTAATAATACTCTTGAGTCTGCTGCACATAATCCTCGCTTTTGGTTCATGTTTCGTTAACTTTCTACATTACAATAAGTTTAGTTATTTTCAAGTTCCTTATAAGTAGCCAACTGTAGTAAACATCATGTACTTTGACCTCTCTCTCACTCTCTCTCTCTTTCTTTCTGTTACTCTTGTTCTTCTCAATAACTGTATCTCAGGAAGTCTGAACGTAACAGGTTCTTAAGTAAACTTCATATGACTTAACGTGCAAAATCTTAAACATCATTTGGGCTTCAGTTATGTTATAATTTTGTAAGAAAGCTTTACAAAATACTTTTTACACTGCTTCTGTATACGAAACTAGGTGCAGGTATGTAATCAAATTTTTTAGTAGGCCTATTTATTCTAACACTGTTACAGTTTCTTGAAAACGCCGTATGTAAACAAACATTAAAACTTAGTAATAAGGTTTATCAAACTACTATTTTTCTTGGACGCATTAACGCAAATCAGTAATCTAGAGACCAATTTTATATTGAAAAATCGATGTCTAATAAACGGAATTTGATATGCAAAAATCCATCGGTTAAGAAAATAAAGTAAACTTGGTTAGTAACAAATAATTTTGGCAAAAATTTTTAATTTGATATAGGCTATAATTGATTCCAATTTTATTACAATCTGAGAAATGAAGCCAAATAGATTTTCATAAACGTTGGTCTAGTAACAAAAAAAGTTTCATTCTTAAGCGCACAATATTATAATTTCCCTTTCATCCCGGAAAAAAGACTGTATTAAGCTACTATCATACTTGTCTAGTCTACACTATTTAATGGGTATATTATAGGTTTCACAAAAATTGATTATCTTACACATGGTTTTAATATATCACTAAACTTTGTGAAAAGTCTGAGTGAAAAGAATTATATACACAACGGTTGATGTTAATACAGGTCTTAATTCGTTTCAAAATTTATAGATAAATAAAAAATTAAAATTATCACATATATTGTGTGGTGTATAAAATAAATTGTAATAATCCTTTCTAATATGATTACTTAAGCCATAATATCCGAAGTTGGACCGTTCCTTTATTCTTCTGTAGCCTCCTACATTCTTGCGTATCTGCTGTCATATTCGCGTCTCACAGTCATAGTAGACAGTAGGCTATAATATTATACCTTTTTTTGCGTTGTCTGAGACTTGTCTCAGAGGATAAGACTCAGGCTGATCTGGGGCAAGCACCCTTCCGCCGATTGGAGATTTAGAGGAGTCGCACGCCAGCGCAGCGCGGACCGGTGGCGAAGTAGGTGGAGGCATTCAGGATAGAGTGTAGTGTATGGATGTGTATTTGTGTGTTTACGTAGTGTGCAGAGCCAAATGGGTGATGGTAGAGCCATAATAAAAGTATAAGTCAAACGACAGCCAAGACGAAGTCGAGTAACGCAGGACGCCAAAGCTGGAGGGAGGTGTCAGAGAGGCGTCAAGGTAAGGCGGGGAGGCACAAAGGAGAGGGATAAAGACCGGATAGGTAGATAGGAAAATTTAAGATGTTAAGTTATCAATAAGGAAGCCAGGTGTAGTAAGTATGACGAAGAGACTTAATTATTTCTATTTCTCCGTTGGCGGGGGTTTCTGGGAGGAGGTCCATCGGGAATGGTGAGGAGACGGTTTATGACAAAGGAAGGTCTGCGGTAGTTACAGGTAGTATTAATATTATACAATACCTCCTTCACATTTAAGTTGAGGAATTCCAATCAGCCTTCCGTTGCGTTACTTCTCTCTTGAGCCCTTGATATAATTCGTTGCCTGCTCTTTATTGCAGCTGTAATATCTCCTTCGTTTTATAATTCGTAACGTTAAATATTCTTCCTCACCCTGGAATTTTCCATTCTCTTTTACTAATTTCTTTTCACTTCATAAGACTTTTCTATACAAAAGCAAGTATATAAAAAAGTTATAAGGTCGGGGATTAGCAACCAAACGGCATTGTTTAAAAACATTTATCTACAAGTTTCTTTTCTATAGTTCATCGTACACACCCTTGCGAGATAAAAATAACTACACGGTAGTTTCTTTCGCAATTTTTCGCATTATTTTGAGACAATCGACTGGTGATTTAGAGATAAATACTTAATATTAATGGGGTCTCATACATTTTATATTATATCTGTTTTCTATCCTACTGATAGAATTAGAAAAACGGTAGCTATCTCTCTTTTCCTTTTAAAAGCACAATACATATTAATTTACCAAGTAGCAGTTTCCTTCTTCATTTAAAATTTCTATCAAATCTACTGTATATTGGACAAAACAGAAGGGGAAACATACGTGCTTACAAGGTAGTGTAAACATCCTGTAATGCTGTCAAATCAAAATACAAAGGAAGGGGAAGTGAATACTGTAATGAGTAGCCCCTACATTCATATTTATGCAGGTGTAGGTGATGATTAAGGCCCGGATTTTTATGTAATTACATATTTGAATGCTGAGTGCACATTTACACGGAAAAGCCAGATATCGGCGAATCATACCAATAGGTGTCTTATCCGCGAGTTTAATTTTACATATTTTTACATATTTTGTTCATATTACATATTTCACTCCATCTTACATATTTCTACATATTTTACTATACTTTACTTCAATTTGAAAATTGAAATGGCAAAAAATAGTTAGGCCTATAACAACATTACTCAGATGCGCAAATGTGCAATTAATCAGAATCAGGTCCAATTAAATTTATTACAAGAAAAGGCAAAATATTGCATCTGTTGCAATTGCACACGTAGATTCTACTTTCAAGAAGTAAAATTTTTTACGAGCTCAAGCGACAAGTAAGGCATTTTGCACGGGATGTTAGATGAGAATGGTATGCGCGGCCCCACTCATTTACGTTTTGTTCGCACGTTCAGCGGGGTCGTTGGGGAAAGAACGTGCTGTCCGCGGTAAATAAATACTCTTCGCAGATCTTGCAATTCTCGCAACGGATTCCATCTACCTAAACAAACAAATATCTATATAACTCTATGCTATTGTAGGGCACAATGTGATTTTTGACGCCAGTATTATCGACGCTCTCGGAGTGTAAGCCTACACGTAAATAACAATCTGGCGTGCAGTGTGGTGTGTTGAAGTTATTGTCAAGTCAGTGTTTTGTCTTTCGCCTACACTTCTGCGCTTGCTTGTTTCTTGCCTTGGCGGATTCTCGTTGTTGGACAAAAGACGTCTTAAATAATATATTGTGCGGTATTGTTCAACGCAAGTTCTTAAGAGTTTTAAATACAAATATCCTTGTTTTATCATGGCACCGACCGCATCATCTTTGTCATCTAAGTTAAAATCATGGGTACAGATTGACAGTGCTTTTACAACTGACGATAAAGCTGTATTTTGCCAAGTTTGTTATGGCCAAATGGTGTTAAAGAAGAGAAGGTACTGCTGTTGTATACAGATGCAGCAGCATACATGTTAAAAGCAGGTAATTCTCTAAATGTGTTTTACCCCAACCTACTACATGTTACATGCCTGGCTCATGGATTGCATCGAGTAGCTGAAACTGTCAGAGACCTTTTCCCCGAAGTAAATACATTAATATCAGCAACAAAAAAGGTGTTCTTGAAAGCTCCTTACCGTATCCAGTGCTACAAACAAAGGCTACCTGACACACCTCTGCCTCCAGAACCCGTAATTACAAGATGGGGAACCTGGATCGAAGTCGTAAATTTCTACAGTGACAACTTTGAAGCTGTGAAGTATGTGGTGGAAACATTATCTCCCGATTCTGCAGTGTCAGCGAGCGAATCCTTGTCTGCATTCAACAACTCTAAGGTGATATGTTCAGTTTCGTACATCAAAACGCATTTCAGTTGTATCAAGAAACTGGAGACTGCAGGTCTGACTCACCAAGAGGCCATAGGAATAGTTGAAGAAGCAGTTAACAAGTTAAATGCTGTGCAGGGTGAAGTCGGTGACAAAGTTTCTACTAAATTAAATGCTGTGCTGAATAGAAACCCTGGTTACTCAACTTTACATACCATTTATCGCATATGTAACGGCGAAACTGTAGAATCGATTGAGAATATTCTTCCAAGTACGATTCCTCTATATAAACATGCGCCGGTGACGACATGTGATGTCGAGAGATCCTTTTCTATCTATAAAAACATACTCTCAGACCGAAGACAGTCCATGTCAACAGACAATATAGAAAAGTATTTAATAATTAATTGTGCAACTAAACAGTGGAAAAAAAAAACTTACATGGACACTTTATTCTTATGCAGAGTTATAGTAGAGTTTTATATATATATATATACAATATAGATTTTCAAGTCAAAAATCTACCTTTAATTTTATAGTAATTTCAACTCTCCTAGTAAAATACTTTGTTAAATAGTTAATAATTCTCAATTTTTTACTTTATACTCATGTCCTATACTACAGAAATCCATAGGTAAAATACTTTGTTGTTGTTAATTTTATAATATCAAGGTTTCTTTTTTAATACTGTTTTCTAAAATATGTTTTCATAAATTTTCTAAAGTACAATAAACAATTGAAAAGTAATTCATTTCTTATGCATGCTGTCTTATTGTAAACTCTTCGACAAAGAGTTGAACTTTCAGATACTGTGTATTCTGAGGGTTAACTTATTTTCTGTAACAGAAGTGGTAATCTAACTGGTGATTAGTGTCAGCCCCGAACTTGATTAGTATTTTATGGATTACATTGACTTTGCTCAAAATATATTTGCATGTTTTGAAAGTGATTTTAAAAAGTTTAAAATGAAGCACCTATTATTTTCAAAACCTTTCAAAGAGGGCACTGTTATGTTCTCGTAAAATGTAAATTATATTGTTGATGTGAAAGTATTTTAATACTACATATTTCTTAAATATTACATATTTAGCTACATATTTTCCTTATTTTTCCTACATATTTATGTACATAAAGGGAGACTGTGCGCTGCGCCGTACGCTAGACAGAGAGGGTATAATAGCAACTATCTCGCTCTACTTTCGTCAGTGAAACACGCGGCTGATGAGTAAATTTTAGTCGATTCATTTTTGCAGTTCAACCTGCGATAACTTCAAAACCAATAAATATACAGCAATTCTGAAAACTGCATTGTGTTCAGTAATTAAATCTCTATAAGTAGCCAAAATCTCAATTAATATAATTAACAATTACAGAATTGCAAAAATTAGTTTGGAGATACGTCCGGATATCACAGGTCCGGATGTGACAGGTTGTACTGTATTTACCTTATAACAATTCCCCCTAAATAAAAGGGAAATCCCCAAATTCATATTTCGAAGCCACCTGTTGTAGATAAAACGGTATTTATCTTGGATACATACGTTTAATCTCATACAAACGTTTTTATGTGTGTTCCCATCAGCACCGACACACCTGTACAGGCTTCTCCATATTTTTCTACACCTGTCCAAATATGACTATACTGATTACAATAGTAATTTCTTCTACGGTTTGTTTATGACCATAAGATATGTCTTTATAGTTCCTTTTAAATACCATTATTTTCTGCTCATTCGTACAAAACTTTTAATTGTTGAATGTGCCAATTCTGATAATCTTTGCCAAACCCAAATTTTAATGTTATACGGCGTCACCTTATTATGTAGCAAACAAAATTAGAACAAATCACTGTTATTTTAGCAGTAGCTTTTTTAAGGAGCCCAGAGTAGGCCTATACCTACCCGACACGCACACATTTGAAGGATCAGTATTTTGTCTTGGAGTTCACTCTCCCAGCTGAGATACCCATGTTTTTAGGGACCAGGAACTCGCATTTGAACTTCTATCATCAGCTACATAATGTAAATCCTAGATAAATGTACAAGCCTATGCTCTAAAAGCCTAAGCTATGATACCCACAATCATCTACGTTTTACTAAAATAATGGTTGCAAGTTAAATTTTTTCATTCATGTTGATGCTTTTGTCTCGAAGAAACCAGGTAAATTAATCTGCTTTTCGTATCCGGCCGACGATGGTGTGCTCCCACTTACGAACAGTGGCACTTGCAACTCGTTTCACTTGCGAACACTCAAGTAGATAAGACACGTAATTAATTTTTGATACGTGAGAGTACCTCCCACTTGCGAACACACAAACAACGATGTATGTACATCCACCCTGTATTGTGTTTATGTTTTTATAATTCGTTAAATGTATTTTTTGTTACCAACTACGTTTACCAAGTTACAATTTTTATAAAACTCACACACACACACACACACACACACACACTTGCATAGCCGCTCCCTCACTCTCTCTCTCTCTCTCTCTCTCTCTCTCTCTCTCTCTCTCTCTCTCTCTCTCTCTCTCTAAATTAAAAAGGAAGGTTATTTTTTATTTATTTTTATTAGTCAACTTGTAGAACGGACGACGTGATCTTGAGAAACATCCCAACTTCAGAATCTTTTTCATATCTTTTAGTTTATCCAATTCAGTATACTTTTTCGTCCTTTTCATAGCTTAAAAATTTCACTCCATCGTTACATCGTGTTCTGAATAGATTTCTCTGCCTCAGATTATAAACATTTGATAATGTTTTTTATTCTTGGATGTGGTCTTCCAACGTGGCTGTTTAGTTTCTGATGCGTGCTTGTACGGTATTATTCATTGTATGACGTCGGAAGTAGCAGTTCCGTAACTCCTGTGGCACTAATCATTGTCTAGCTATTGTTCTACGAAACAATTAAAGAATTAATCGAGTTCCTCTTCCTCTGGAACTTGACCATGGATATACTACCAGCCACATTCTACATCTTTTCGAAGGAAAGCAAGTGTAGCACACATTAGGATTTTTGTGCTCCCTAAGTCATTTGAATGTGTATACTCGTGCAAAGTCACTACTGCAGCTTTTGAATTTCCATTCATGAAAAATTACTTTTAATCTTTCAAACTCTCTTTTCTATTGATTTAACCAAAAATCGGGAGCTTAGCTTGCACAACGTCTTCGCCCGGACGGAAACTACTCTCGTCAATTTTCAAACCGGGACAATTGACAAACTGGCAGGGACCCCGGGATCAGGTCGTCAAACCGGGACAATCCCGGTCAAACCGGGACGTATGGTAAGCCTATTTATACATGTATTTATCGGTTTTCAATATTGATGTGAGCATTGTACTGTAGAATTAGGAAGCGATTGTATTGAACGAATCACGATTATCAAATGATATACGGTATTCCTTTTAGTTCAACAATTCCGTCATCTCGTCTCCGGTACTTTGTAAAACCATTGTTATTTTCAATAGTTTAACGTAAAATGTTGCTCGGTTATTATGTGTACATATTCCATCAATCATGCAAGGAACATTAGGATTACGAGCTCTACAAGATCCATGTATCATTCGAGATAACAATTTTATGAATCCTTGGAAAAGTGATACGGCACAAAACTTAGGATAAGCAAGAGGTAGTGTATTAACTTTTTAAATTGTATATTATTATTATTTTTATTATGTTTTTACTATAAAATATTCATATTATTTTAATATGATTTTCTTGAACACGTTTGGTGGAAACGTAAAACCGGCCAGCTGATAAATAAGAGGTTGCGAGTTCAGACGTAGATGTGTATATATGTGTCAGCCAAAACAGTGTTTTGTAAACGTACACGTCTGTCATTACAACATTAAGAATGTTATTTGACCTTGAGTAGGTACTCATGTTGACGGGAATGAGAAATCTTGTGGTGTTAGCGCTGAATAGCCACAACACAGGGGGGGCCATTCCGGCTTCCCGCGCTAACCTAGCGATCAGCTGTTATTGCCGCGTGACGTCCGACTGGTGGAAGAAATACGCGCGAGTCTTGATTTACCATGCAATCTTACCTGAGACAATGTCCTACTTAGCATCTCTCTGCTGTTTACACGAAATATTAACAATAATTGTAATGAGCTATTCATATAGAAAAAGGATTAAACAACAAGATTAAATGGTTTGCGGCAAAAAATAATGGTAAAATCTATTTCTACATTTAATAGAAAAGTAAGCAAGTCTGTCCACATATAACATTGACAAAATGGCACAAGATGTAAAATTAAGTCGGAATTTTTTATTATTCGTTAATTTTATATTAATAGAATTATTTCGATTGTTATTAATTTACTTAGAAACCTCAGATGATACTGATATTTTTCAGTGAAACGTGCGTCAGGTGTTAAAAAGAATATACGAAATTATACTTCTTGCAGAAGAAACAAATTAAAAACATCACAAATTTTATATATATATATATATATAATATGCCTGCGTGGGTGGGTGCGCGTACGTGCACACGCGTGCGCGCATGAGTGCGTGTATAAACATTTCTATGTAGTATAATATATTTGAAACAAGCTTCCAATTATTATAATTATAATCAATATCATAATCATTTTCTTTATCTACATTTTCTACATTCTACATTATCTACATTGAAATTTATTGAAATTTAAAAGATACATTAAATATACTGTATTGAAAAGGACACTGTGCGCTGCGCCGTACGCTAGACAGAAAGGGTATAATAGCAACTATCTCGCTCTACTTTCGTCAGTGATACACGCGGCAGATGAGTAAATTTTAGTCGATCCATTTTTGCAGTTCAACCTGCGATAACTTCAAAACCAATAAATATACAGCAATTCTGAAAACTGCATTGTGTTCAGTAATTAAATCTCTATAAGTAGCCAAAATCTCAATTAATATAATTAACAATTACAGAAGATACACAGAAGAAGAACGTGTTTTTTTAGACTTTTCTATTGGTTTACTACTAATGTACAATGAAGATATACTTATTATATCTTTATTTAGTATATAGTTATTTACGTGTCAAGAAAAGAACGTGTGAATAAAGTGATCACAACATTTTATACCTTATATGTTTTCTGTCATTGAATGATTAACCCACTTTTTAATAACAGCGTTGAAAAATAGTTGATTACGTCTTTCAAAGATTATTTTTACTACGGTACTGAAATTAAAAATAACTAAGATCGTATACAGGAATTAAACGTAGGCGACTGGAATACACAGCCGAGACACAGCAGCTGCAGGAATTGCTTACGTTCAGTAGACTTGGCAACGTTGTGACCTTCGTGACTTTATATACATTTTGTGGCAACACTGTGCATATTTTTCATCAGTAAAAGCTAAACCGATATCCGTGATAAAATAGTAATGCATTTTTTTAAACGTGTGAGTGGTTTGTAACGATAAAGTTAACAGGGTAATTATTATTCAACTTTTTTCAACAAACTATCTTGAAACGGATATATATTTTTACGGTTTTTTATGCTGATTACGAATATGTAAGAATAAAATGTCTAAGCTTACTCGTAACTTTTATATATGGGGTCTCAAAAAGATGAACTTCTCTGGTCAGAACTTGCATGTTTAGCTAATGATGGATAAACGTGATTATATATATATATATATATATATATATATATATATAGCTAAATAAGTAGTAGTGTTTAATGTATTTCATGACTTATTTATTTCATCATCAGAAATACGTATAAACATAAATTTTAAAAAGATAATTAAAAAATACATAGACGTATCTCCGTTTTCAAATTATCTCAACACAAGTACCCATTACCTCAAAAAACCCACTAAGTTTTAATTTTAAGCATTACTGTGTTATAAGCATTGTATATACACATTAAACGTTATGTGTTCCTCAACCATGGCTTTTATTTATTTCAGCATTAAACTAAAACCAAAAACCGTTGTCACCTAACCTGACGAATGACAACAACACGTATTTTCGCTTTGCATTAAATAATAGGACAATTTAGAATTAGTCCACTTCTTCTTTTCTCCATCGTAATATATCGATACAATCGCATATTGTATAAAACATCGAAAATGTACTACAGGAACGGATAAAGGTACAGTTCAGTTGGCGCTAAATAGCATTTGTTTATTTACTTGTTATTATGGTAATTCTGATCTCCATGGTATTGTTGACATCTTTATACGCGTTAACAAAAGGGCATAAATAAAAGGGCCGAAATCGTGCAAACGGGGCAAACTATAAAATGCCAATTTAGACAGTATTTTTTGCTTTGTGTCAAAGGTTACCTGTGCAAAATTTGGTGGCAAACGGTGTAACGATGTGGATTTGTATTAAATACAAAGAAATCCTCAGACTTTTAAGTTGTTTATATAGGCCCTACATAGATATAATCCACACCATGTAGTCTAATTCGTCTTTTCCAAACTTGGCCAATTATTCCGGTTGATCCTGATTAATCAGTCACCATCCATTATGTCAATATGGGGTCAGAGCAGAGTTGTGGCTTTTTCCTTTTCCTGTATCCAGTCAAGTATATGCTGACTGTTACATGGCACGGTTCTTGAATACCGTCATTTGTCATTCTATCTCGCCGTGTTCTAACTGACATTCTTCTTAATTACTTCATCTAAGCAACTTGTGATTGTCTCTTAGTTGTCGTTGTTTCAGGTTTTACGTCTACTTTATTCGTCAGTATAGGCTTCACTGTACTTTCATATATCTTTCTTTCATTTCTAAACTTAAAAATGTATTAAATTCTGTCCGAGGCTTTCACTGCCGGCTTCAATGTTATGAGAACTTCGGCTAGTCGGGCTGCAAAGCGTAGTCCATGGTTGCTTTCTGCTAACGTTTTGGCCGTGCCTTCCACGGTCATCTTTAGTGGAGAAGACTGCAAAACACTGACAAAGGTTTCGTAGTCAGTGACCGCTGAACTCTGGTTGAGGCTAGCAGCCGTGATTTTTTTTTTTTATGTTTGAGACCAACCAATATGGTCGGACTCGGGCTGTTTTGGAGACTAGCTCCCTTCAGCCGTGTGGGTAAGGGATTTTAGGGAAGACGTACGCCAGTTGACCAGGCCGTTGATAAGGTGGAGGCACTTAGTTGGGAGAGTATTGTTTGCTTGTTATATTGTATGCGAGTGTAGTGTGTAGCCATACGCGAGCGGGAGAGGTACATGGATTTGGCCGTTATAGTTGTTTTGTGGCATCTTTATTCATTCAGTTTGTTTTGTTTATTTCTTCTTCGACGTTCTTTTGGGGGGGGGGCGAAGACAGGGGCGTGTGACGCTGGCCACCAAAGCTGTTAGGTGGCGACAGGGTGCCGTCAAGGGAGGCGGAAAGAAAACAGCCGTATGTTTAGTTACTGAAATTCAGCACAATGCTTAGACCGGTTCACTTTCCAGACTGACTAAGATTAAGTGTTTGAAAAGCAAAATGTGATTAAGGTCAATAAAATACTTTCTGTAACTTACATTTTGGCCTCGAAGGCCGCAGTTGGTGTCAGCATTGTTATACCAACTGCTCAGAGTCAGTAAAACAGCAACGAGTATCAGCGCCAGCGTGACGTATTTCATGCTGGGTTAAAAAACCAAACAATGTTATAACAGTTGTAAGAAAACCTATAGGCCTAAATTTAATATTTGTAAAATGAAATTAAATACCTTTTTAAGAAGTCCAGTCCAATGAAACTATGGTGAAACATTTACTGTTTAAGAAGGAAAGTTAGGTGAGAATTTTAGGTAATTTAATATTATTCCAAACATGGAGTATTTTATTGAAAAAGAGTAGTAATATTCTATAATTCTGGCTCTAGGATACCTAATTTCACCCAATGACAGAGAAAAGTGGTTGTTAAGGCAACTGAAATGGACATGAGTTGTTTATATTGAATCATTCGTTCTGATTGTTACAAGCTATTGAGTTGAAATGGGCAGATACATTTAAAAAATATGAATAATAAATTCTGAAGAAAAAATGAATCAAAATTAAAAAACCCTCTTTGAAACCTATCATAATACTGATGAGTAATAAACTAATTAGACTTCCAAATTATAACTGAATACATTTAAAAGAGTTGAAAACCCCTCACCTCATTCACCAGGATAATTCCGCTGGATTCGGTATTAAACCGATTTCTCCTATAACCAGAAGATTAATTAAGAGAAATAAAGGCCGAAACTAACGGAATTATTAAGAAGACATACGAAGATCTCGTTTTGCAGAGTTAACCTTCACTTGCAGAAGAAGCTGGGATACTATTTTCATTCCACCTTGACCGACAATTATCAAGATCATAGGAGAAGAGCAGCAGTTAGAAGAGTTCCTGAGAGCTTCCCTGGATATTACACTATCAATTTTATTAAGGGCCAAAACAAGTTTTCCTGGATGAATGTAACGTAAGCCGAACATCTTCACTGTTTACAGACGACCAGCGCCACCTTGAGTTCTGCCAACCCGGTAAAAAACAACCTATTTTAAATTTAATATATATAGAGTTAATAATTTTGTTTTGTAATACTTGAGTAACCTTAATTATGCATTTTACCTGGCCTTACTAATGGTTCAAAGAATCTTACGAACCCTTGGATAAGAATTATTTATTGTTATATTTAATTTGTATGAGTCTAAGTAACTGGATCAATTGACAATCGATATATTTTTGTATAATCGATTTGATAATATTATTATTTTGGAGATAACGGTAACTGTGAACTAATAGATAAAATTAACAAAGGATCTTTACTGTATGAGATAATGTTTGAAGTTATTGCAGAATAGATACTATACGTAGTGGGTGGAATAATTTACAATAAAAGGTTGATTCAAACCCGATGAACGGCTAACCTAGAAACACGATTATTACAAATAACAGCGCTAAGTGTTTACAGCTGGTGGAACGGGAGATTGCCGAACTAGCGTGTTTTCAGTACAAAATTTGTAGAGAATTTTCTAACATCGAGGGACTAGGGTTGACAAGAATACTCATTACATTCAGTCAATACACTATATATACCGCTAATATTACCCAACTACTGAATACTAAGTTAAACCTATATCGTAGTACGATTATGAGTTAAAAGAACATAATTATAATTATATTTGCCTAATAATATATTTTCAGGAGGTTTCATCGGTAACCACCGCATAGATATATTCATTAATAACATATTCCTTAAAAACAGGTAACAACATCATATTTGTTACAATATACACTGCCTTCATATGGTATCATATGCTTTATTGCCTGCTACATTCCTTTTGCAATTAGAATGTTGATTGCAACATATTGGATGTTTATAATTTTTGAAAATTTTTCCCCATTATAATTATTTGTATAATATCCTGTTGTTTTACTGTACCGAATAACATGCTTAGATCTGCAAAACGCGTAAACACAGGTTCATTAAACATGAGGGTCAGTTGAAAAGTTCGCGGAGCGATATTTGTAGTTCTCATTGGTAGAACTACAATCTTTCGCGCACTGCAAGACGTATATATCGCGTGTACACCTGTCAATTTCCAGATATACGAGGCTTATCCAGAAAGTAAGTACCGTCTGCGCATATATGCCACCCGCTTATTGTAGTACGAAGGTCGCGCATGCGTAGTTACTTCCTTCTATTCGCCGACGAAGTAGCCAAGCTATATTGTTTGTATTCGTTACGATTTACGTTTACTACACATCGGTAATCATTTCTAAAAAAAAATCGATCGGCCCCCCCCCAGTTGTGAAATAAGAATAGTTATTATGTTTTTGAATGCGAGAAATCTTCGTCCTTATGAAATTCATCGTGAGATTTGTGACGTTTATGGACAGAATGCGATTAGTGAAGGTATGGTGAGAAAGTGGGTTAGACTGTTTAACGATGGAAGAGAAAATGTTCACGACGAGGAGCGTACCGCATACCGGACGTGTAACGACGGCGCTTGTTGATTCATTTCATTGGGAACAATTCAGTCATCCTCCTTACAGTCCAGATTTGGCTCCTAGCGATTTCCGTTTGTTTTTGCATCTGAAGAAACTTCTTGCCGGCCAGAAGTTTGAAAGTGATGATGAGATAAAGGGAAACGTCCAGCAGTGGTTGAAGTCGCAGGCGGCCGAATTCTTTGAAGCGGGCATATTAAAATTAGTGCCAAGATACGACAAATGTTTAAACTTGCATGGTGACTATGTAGAAACATAGATTAGGGGTATGCAGAATTTTTGAAAAATAAATGATTTTGAAAATAATTTGTATCATTTTCTTAATGCCCAAACGGTACTTACTTTCTGGATCAGGTTAGTATTTATCAATTTATTCACTTTTTACCAGATGTTTGAAATTTTCCTGAGACGCGTGTGTTATTAACATCTCCTGTAATGCACAAAATCAAACATCGAGTTGTGAATCCTCTGTTAAAAACGTTTTAGCGCCAGTGGAAAATCAAAACGAAATTGTAAATGTGTTCAAAATGGGGGCACATTTAAGGTTAAGCGTTGTCGTACAAGCACTGAAGTCTATTCCAGCTGTGGGCGTCCAAAAAGTGCAACAAAAAATGGTATAACAGAAAAAATTTCATATGGTGTTGGAAGACCGCAGATTGAGGAGTGGATGACGTTGCTGAAATCATAGGCATCTCGTATGAGCGTGTGCCATTATACTTTAACTCAAGAACTTGGTGTGAAAACGCGTTGTGCAAAATGGCTGCCGCATCTGGGTTGTTGCATTTCTTCGGCGTCCAGTGCGACCACGTTTTAAATGCTCGTACGACAACGTTTAAGCTCGACTGCCTACTTACAAACCGTTGGTTTTAAAGTTGCTGGATCTCCTGGCACATATACAATTTTGTTTTGAATTTCCAATGGCGCTAAACAATTTTTAACGAAGAATCACACCGCGATGTTTGATTTTGTCCGTTTTTCAAAACACACATGACACGTCAATTTTAAACAGGTTCTAAACAATGAATAAATTGACAGATAGATTTGGAAATTAACAGGAGTTTACATAAAACAAAAATCTTGCACACACGAAAAATTCTAGTTTTACCGCTACGCTACAGTTGTCGCTCCGCAAACTTTTCAACTGACCCTCGTACACAATACATTTACGTGACTATTTAATACGGTAGAGGTATTGTGAGGTAAAAGTATTCTAAGATAAAAATAAATATTAAGAAAAATGTCTTTCTTTGTTTCAGTGCTGTTCCCGGTCATTGTGCCGTCCCGGCCTCAAATGTTCAATAATGGGTTACTGCTACTGAGTGAATCGAAGCAGTGGGAGGAGAGTATGAGCGGAGTATGCTTTATTTCTACTGTCTTTGAATTAAACATTTATTTATTCGTATATCAGGAATAGAATAAATTCTTTTAATCCTTATTTGGCAGAAAAGTATTAATTATTTGATAAAGACACTTTTAATTATTTTAAAGGAAGAATAATTATATTCCTTTCTTCATATTATATTCTTGTCATATATACTTGACGACTGAAGTAAATTCTCTGTTAGTACTTTTGCTAACCAAACCATAACTTAATCTGAGAGGACAACTTCGTTTTCTCGTTGTTGTTATATAAATATAATCTAGTAGTGATTACCAGCGATATTATAATTATTCCCTGCAAACTTGCCGTCAAACACATTGAACGTTAATAAGAAACACACATTTTTGAACAGGCTTTAATTTACTTGAATTTCTTTTGTCTAAAATACGCCTCAACGTCGGTTAATATATTGTGTATATTTTTATACCCACTGTGTTTTTGAAGCATCAGGTTTGCAAACAATTTGGTGTTAACAAATTTGGAGATTTCATTTGCCGGATTGTTAGGCCGCGGTCTATTGTTGGTGTTTACAGACGTTTCGAGTCCACCATCGGAGGACATCTTCAGTGTTGGAAGCAATTGGCACGGTGTCTGCCAATTCACCCCTCTGATGAGGTAGAGATTGTGTTTTTGCCTAAGAAGGCCCAATTACATAAACATTCATGACAGCACAATCTAAGCTGAGTAGGAGCATCAATCAATCACCTTCAAGTGCTAACTGTTTGGCTTGGGAGTACAGCATGCCAAATCTTATTCAGTAAGAGGCTTTCTCTCTTTCGAATCATCGAGACGAAACAATTTTTGAAGATCTCTACGAACTCCATGTACAGCTGAGGGTAGTAGGTCTTGGTCTCCACGAAGAGAACGCGATGATTAGAGAGTTGGAGAGTACATGCTCGGCCACCGCAGACTTGTGGTGATGTTAACAAAATGGCGTTACCTGTCGTAGATAAAATTTCTCGCAACGTTTTTCAACCCTCTGGGTCGGGGTCCGGTCCCGTTTTCCTCCCTCAGTAAATACGCCACAAAGAAGAGAACAAGCTACAAACCTCCGAGAAGTGGACACACAACATTTTTGGAAAGAATTGTCTGGAAGGAGAGAGTGACAAATCAGGGGATGCTTGGAAGAGTAGGAGAGAAAAGGATAGTTTTCACTATCAACAAGGGTATGAAGGGAAATTGTTTCGGATAAGGCTGGTAAAGGTCATGGGAAAGCGCAGTAGAGGTCATTGGGGAGATCAGACGATAGACGATATACGTATACTCTATTATGAAATCAAGACACTGGCCCAGGATAACAAAATGTGGAGTGAACATGATTGGAAAATCAGCCATTGGAGAAACTTTGTGTTTGCAAACATTTGCTCTCTCCAATTCACGTGAAATTTCTTATGTCACGTGTTAGATGTAGTGTTTAGCTAATTTTCAGTTGTAATTAATTTTCATTGTGTAAGTATCCTGTGTTTGTCTTTCCTCGGAACTTTAATTTCACGTACGATTTGGTAAGTTCAAATAGTGCGCGAGTGCGTGTCGTTTTATGCAAGACCAACCACAAATCGATCTCTCGCGCGTACGCTGAAATCTGTTCTGTTGTTCGCTTCGTAGTTATACTCGTGTTCGCGTCGCCTTCGCAGGCCTGACTCTTTTTCGTATGTTACGTTTTCGGCAAATACGGCAAACTGTCAAAACTCACGCAAAAGTTCGAAAAATCGCGTATGTGCGAACTGTTCATCAACACCGCAGTTTCTACTACAACATCAAGTACCACAACAAGCAGCTTCAGCTACATGCGGTCTTACAACCTACAAGAGTGCTTTCCATCAAACCACAGGTACTGTACGCAATTTGTATTTCATCAATGTAAATGGCAATTGCTGGGAGGGAATTTACAACTCTCCCAACAATTCCAGCAATCGACCAAGTTCAGTTGGGGTTAACAACCAATTCTACCTTTCTACTGAACCAGCTTTTTATCAGAGCCTATAATTAATCCCGACATCACGTTCTTTATCCTTATGTTTTATAATCCTGGCAAGCTTTGGTTTCCTGTACAATGAACAATCACTTGGTTGTTTTCTTAACACCAATTTTTCACTTTGAATTCGTGTTATACAGTACTCCTCTACATAAGCCAGCCGCATCTTACTTGTCTTCTGGTTTCACATAGTGTCCTCATATTTATTCTTTTTTGTATTATCCGCGATTCCATTTGATGAAAATATCTTAAAAGGAGTCACTAATATAAAGTCAGCAAACACCGTAACATTTTTTTAAAATCTCTTTAATAGTCCCCAAGATGTTTTTTCTATTAAAAAAACGTTACAAGTTAGTATGTAAATTTTGTTATATAGGGTCAAAGGTGTCTTTACTAAAAGGTCTTTTTAAATGTTTGATACTCTTAAACATGGAAAACAAACGGTGCGAAATTTTTTTTGTTATAACTTATATTAACAATAGACTCTTTACAAGTGCGTAAACCACATGTTTTGAGACAAACAATACCAGCTGATGAGGTATGCAACGGACCAACACACCTTAGTCTTCCTAATTCACAGCTGTTTTGAACTCAGGATATGAAAACGTGGAGCGAACATGACTTGTAAAACCAGCCATTTGAGAAACGTTGTGTTTGCAAATAGTTCCTTTTTCCAATTCACTTATATTTCTTACGCTGCGTTCTTCTTCCTCATGTTTTACAATTCTGCCCGGCTTTGGTTTTCTGTACAGGAAACAACGACTTGGTATTATTCTTAGCAACTTTTCACCTTGTACTCCTGTTATTCTGAAGTCCTCTGCACGTCCCAGCCACATCTTTCTTTTCTTCTGGTTTCAAATAGTGTCCACACGTTATTCGTCCGCTGTTTTAGCAGCGACGGCATTTGATGAACATACTAAACTTTCACCGAAAACCGATACAAATTTTAAAAGATCTCAGCTGTCCCGAAGATGTTCTTCTATGAAAAAAAAAATGTTTGTACGTAAATCTCTTTTATGATGTCAAATAATGTTATTTTGAAAGGTTTACTTTAAAACGTTTTGATACTCTAGAATATGCAATGCAGGTGGTGTGCACTTGATTTTAATTTAAATTATTAATATTCTATTCACAAGTGTGTAAATCACATGTTTTGTGACAAATAATATCAGTTGTTTTATTACTCAACAGAACAACAAACTTTAGTCTTACTGATTCACAGCTGTTTTCAACTGTTCTGTAAACACTTGTGGCGTTTTTTCCAACGATTCCATTTGATGAAAATACGTTAAGGGGAGTACAGAATACACTAAATATATTACAAAATATACACTACATATACTACAGAATATTCACTAAAAACTAATAAGGATTTCAAAAAATGTTTGTTCCTTATTTGTTTGCCAAGATGTTCCTCTGTAAAAAAAAAAAATACATTCTAGTATGTAAATCTTCTTTTTATAGGGCCAAAGAAATGTTTTTTAAAGGTTTTTCAAGAATATTATCAAAATAATTAAAAACCGGGGTGTTAGGCCAATTAGCGTCTACCTTTATGTTTTCTATACAGAATGTACAAGTAGCAACACTGGAGGGGGGGGGACACCGTCACTCTGTTGCCTGCCGACATTAGCGTCGTTTAATTAACACTTTCTTTTTTTAATTAATCTTTCTTAGATATTTATTGTTTACACTGTACACTATTCAGTAACAGTGCAAAATACAAGTACTTTTATACTTCACATAAAATGGTAATTATATAAAAAAAATCTTTAAACCTTTATCATTCCCTTGTAGTTAGAAATTAGGCATCATTAGTCCTGAGACAAAACTGATACCCACATACAATTTTTGTTTTGTAGCATTTTTTTACTACATTAAGTTTACAAATTATTGAATTTAGTATACTTTGTACAAATATATATTCCAGATTTAGGTCAGATGAGAGCTAGATAAAAAATATATTTGTCTCTCACTTTATTAAAAAAATACTTGAAATAATTATAATATGTCTAGAAACAACAGTATATCTTTTGGTAGTAATACAAAAGTTACTACTAATAATCTCACGTTAACTAATGCAAGGAAGCAAATAAATATATATAGAAATCGAGTAGTTCTAATAAACACTTTTGTTATTTATCATTGTTCACTTAAGTTTTCCGTCAAAAGCAAAATCGATTGCTAAACAATTTCATTTTGTAACAATTATTTTGAATTACTGTTATGGTTGAAGTCTTTTTAGTAATTGTTTAGATGCCGGGGGTTACATAATTCTCAAGATCATTGAGAATGCTGTTACTGAATCTTTTACGATTAAGTAAAATATTATAATCATACACTTAAATTGTTAATAAACAGGAGAGGACACTCGTAGAAACACAGCTAAACAAACCAAAAATAAGTTACAGCCTATATGTTAAGTTTATAAAATATCTCACTGTTGACGTAGTTGTTAGACTCATCGATAGAGCGGCAGTGTTGTCCCCTGCTGTCTCCCCCCACAATTGTACTACTTGCACATTCTGGATAGGAAAACGTACGGCTAGACGCTAGTGTTAGGCCGTGGTCGGTTGCTATATAACTGCGACATCGTTGGCAACGTTTTAAATCCCAACCTTCTTCAGGCTGCAAAGAGCGACGGAACGTTGTAAAATTGTTACGCCCGATCTTGGACGAACGATACCCGACAACTTGTGACGATTTAAAACAAATTTTAAATAGCACAAAACAAAATTTTGTTGTTGTTCGTAATAACACATAATAAAATAATCCTCCCCTCCCTCGCTGTAGCAAATACCTGTACAAACAAGTGAAAAGCCAGTACGGACACGCAAATTATACAGTTGTTACGCTAATTAAAATAATCATTGTAATGATCTCTAAAAAACGTGATAGTTACAAATAAAATACTGACGAAAATAAAGAAGCTGTAGTATAATTAATAGTAGCTAATTAATGGCCACAAAACCTACCCCCAGTCGTCTTTGAATTGCGCCCAACCCAACTGCTTTGCCATGCGTTGTCACAAGAAATACGTGTTACATTACATGACTATCTATAAATAAATAGATGCTTCTTGGTAACAAGAGCAATAGGTAGAGGAGAGTGCAAATATGTAGTTTTAAATGTAAACGAATTTATGTAGTTAAAGGGTAAATATATAACCAGTGTAACCATCACATCTCTTTAAGTAAGTGTTTAACAATTGAAGTATGTACAATACCGAATCAGAATGTAACATTAGTGCAGTTTAAACAAAATGTGAAAAGTGAAAACGACCGTCTGAAGGAAATCAACTACAACACTATGAGCATTACGTACCCAGAGACAGAGCATCATGCCTAAACTACCTACTTAGAGTCAACAGTTTAAATGGAGGACTACAAACTGCAGCTAAGAACATCCAGAAAACACCACCGTAGAGGATCATAAGAGGACCAGTCGTGGACATACCCAATACCAAGCATAACTACTGTGGTTATATTTCTTCTAACAAGCCAGAGTAAAGACCGTATATTTCTCTTAAAGACTCATATAAATATGTTAAATTGTAACGTAGTAATATGGATAGTTACTGTAACTAAATAATAGTAACCTGAAGATGCTTACAGGCATAGCTAAGTAAATAGTAAATTAAACTATTCTTCAAATAATTTACATAATATCAAAATAATCTGGAATATCGTAAAAATTAGAACCCGGATCCGTGGTATTTAATGTAATATACAGCTGTATGGTTTTGAGCTCATCATAATAATGTTTTCAAAAGAATTAAAGCATTTAGTAATGAATTCATTCATTAAGTAAGAATCATGAATGTTGGTATACAACCTGACAGATCACAAACCTTATTTTAATAAGTTGTAATAAAGAGATGTCTTTGCTAAACCCAAGAGAGTGAGTAAAATTTACGAAACCTCAGTCAAACTCCTAAACTTTACAGGTTCCCTATTTGTTGGTAAGTAATCAGTAAAAATAATGGCAGCCGGTTTAATTGACAAAGGCCAATTAAACTGGTTCCCCGTGTTATAATGTCAAGAAGAAGAGACGTTATAAACTTTTTTCGGGTAAGAGCAACGGCGGCCGGTAACACGAGCTTACCTCGGCTACAACGTATCAGTTTTTTAAAAATGTTTTCATCCCTTAGAACATGCAACGCTAATGGTGTGCAATTGATTCTACTTTATACTGTATTATTAAACATACTTTCTGATCAGGGTTAAAAAGCAACAGACCAGCAAACCTTAGTCTCGATATTAATCGATAACTCGTTGGGCACATGGTGAAACATATTAATACAAAGGTATTTAAAAATACATAAACACTTGGTACGTTTCACAGTTTTTATTTATCACTGACAGCTGTGTCAGCTTATCAACCTATTGTAAAAGAGATCAGTGAACAACTAATAAAAGGATGTTATGGTAGTGAACATGTGTTTAAGGCGTGTATCCGGACATGTGTGATGTGTAATGATGATGAGAGGGGGTTGGAGAAGCTAAGGGAAGGTCAAGTGTCTGTAAAAACTAAATATTATATGAATGCAAAATATAGAAATTAACTAAACTAAATAACAGCTTTTAATAAAGGGATACACAGAATTAAGTTTGTTCGTTTGTTAAATTTTTTAAATTTTTATTGTTTTCTAATTTATAAAATTTCTAATAAATCCATTTTTTCGCCTTTTTTATGTTGTGCAGTAGTATTATGTTTTTTGTATCTATGAAGTGATTGTATTGTAAGCAATGATCTGTAAAACCTGTATTGACTGTATTATTTAAAATCGCTTTCTTATTTTTAGAAATGCGATGTTTCAGAGCACGACCACATTGTCTGATATAAATAGCATCGAATTCTGCACAGTGTATTACATAAACTTCATTTTTCTCTGGCGTCTTTGACAGTAAACCTTAGACTTACTGATTCACAGCTGATTTGAACTGTGCTGTAAACAAATGTGGTGTTTTTTTAACGAACCCTTGCAAAAATTGAGGAACATGAGTCTCACTCTATTGTGAGAAAAACCCAGTTTTTAGAATATGAAGTTTCTAAAACCATGCCCAATTACTAAATATTAGCCCCCTCTGACTCTTTGCTAAAAAGATTTATTACGGGAAAAAAGCGAAACATCAACGAAGGACTGCATCAAATCGTCTGGTAAAAGATCCTAAAACTTTGTTTATTAAAAAAAAGACACTTGTTATGGCTTAACCTTGACTACCTGTGAACACAACACAGGAAGATTGAAGCACAGATTGGAACGGTGATCAGTCCCCGGAGGACACACCCTGACATTCGGGTAAATATAAGACAAGAAAAGATTGCGACTTCCCAAAAACAGGAGAGCCTCTAAATTTGTGGAGTATAAGAATGAAACCAAACAAGCTCTGCTCTAAAAAGAAAAAGAAGTAAAAGAAAAATAAAGTTTAATCTGTGGACCTGGAGAGATTCAGAAAATGATAATTGAAAAATTTCATGTAACAGGTAAATATTAGATGTACAAAAAAATTCAAACACTCGCACAATAACTTGTTTGACATTGTTACGACATCACAGAACAATCTACGTGATTATCGAATGTCCTAGAGGGATCCGGAATGTAACGTGTGTTGCGTACATGCTTGTAGACGCATTTGCTAGACGGTGGAGAATTCACGCGGCCGCTCTCACTGTGTCACGGCCGCAAACAATTACGTCGTAGTTTAAAGGTAATACGTAGTATGTGGAATCGTCTAGATTTTCGGCGGCTATAAATACAATTACTCAAGGACGCTCAGTTCAGTATAGCAGCGATATATATATTTAGTGCGGTTCGAGTTATTATCGGGCGAGATTACTGTGTACTTTCAAGTGGTTATTAGTGAAGTGTTGCGTTTTATAATCGGGCGGTATAATCGTAATACAATTGTGTTTAATATTAGTGACATTTTATTGCGTGTGAACAATTTTTATTTTTGATTTGTTGTAGTAGACTGTGTTGTTAATTACGAACTGTATAACTGTAAAAATTAAAGCTGGTGATTAGTGACTTAATTGGTGTCTTGTACTTATTTTGTTTCCACTGTACCTACGACGATCAAGTAGACAGTCGTAACAATATACAGTAAAACCTCCTTTGATTGAAATGTTCTGTATTCTTTGCATTCTTTATGTAAAGGAAAGTATTGCAAATTAAAAAAAAAACTTCTGTTAGTATAATTCATGGCTTTACTAGTGATCACTAAAAAAAATGTATCTCTTGGCTTTACAAAAAGTATGTCACTAATTTAGAATTTTACTTGTGATAAATGTACTGTTTTATTAAATTGGAATTTGCTAATAACGGGATTCTTACTGTTCTTTACAAAAATTTCTTATAACTCAAAACGTACTTAGCATAAATGATTGAAATTTCTATAGGCATTCCACACAGTAATTGCATAAAACGTTATTCATGTATGCTTATGAAGATTCAACTGTTTAGTCATCAGTAAAAAAGAAATACTTCAGAAAACATTTGGAAAAACCAATGACTAATATCGAGTTTATTTTTAATAAAACCTGTTGGCTTGTGTAACTTAGAACAATGTCGATGCATCAGTTTTTATAGGATGTCATTCAATTCAAAATGGTACCTTAAGAATCGTTCTACAACATTTAGTTTACATTTTTATCAAATTCAAAAAAGCTTAAAATTTTAAAAATATTTAGAAAATTTAAAACAAAAAACTTTTTTTTTACATTTTTAGTTTTAATTACTGAAATAAACCTCAAATAATATAAGAACAAAAAACAGACAAGAAATTTGTTGTGGGTAACATTAGAAGAAGGGGGATACCCACAGCAACTTATAAGAACTATACAAAGCAAGAATTTTTTTTTTAATTTATTGGAGATTTATAATCTGTTCGACTAAGCGAACATTGAACAAATTGGCTGACAACACACATACAGGATTATGAAGAGCTGACCATTGACAGCTCTTCTTGTTTTTGTTAATAGATTAAAGAGATACACAAATTACTAAACAAAATGACAAAAACATGTAAAGAAATGAACAAAAAACACTTCCACTGCTGCTGGCATGATACAATAAGCTCAAAATATTAAACACTGGGCCCATAAGGGACACATACTGGTTGACATTAAAACTTAATGTTGACACGAATACAAAATATACATGACAGGACAGAGCAGATATCACAGACATTACAATACAGTACAGAGAATATTATTATTTAAACCTGAATGGTAAGTCTAACAATTTGTGCCTTTTTAGTCTATAAATATCTTCACTGTTATCTAATAAATTTACTGCCATGTGGTTTGGATGCTTTTCTAATTTGGAGATGAGTTTCCAGCAGAGGCGCACAATTTCTTCTCTCACGGTTGGAACTTTGAGATCTCGGTGTATAAAGCTGTTGGAGACAAGCCATGGAGCGTCAACTATAGATCTTAAAGTTTTGGATTGAAAGCGCTGGATAATCTCAGTATTAATCGTACTAGCATTACCCCAAAGTAGAATACCATAAGTCCATACCGGTTTAAGATCTGCTTTATATATTAACAGTTTGTTGACGATACTTAACCGTGATTTTCAGCCTATCAGCCAGTAGATATTTTTGACCTTGTGATTAAGTTCAAACTTCTTAGATATAATATGTTTTTTCCACGTTAGTCTCCTGTCCAGATGCATCCCAAGGTACTCAGCACTTTCAGCTTGCGGTATTGGTTGACCGTTAATTGTTACTGGAGGGCAGTTTGCCTTACGTGTGGTGAAGGAAACGTGGACTGACTTGGACGAATTGATTTTTATGCGCCATTGATCAAGCCATAACTGGACGCTGTTTAATGATTCTTGTAGTATAAGAGATGCTATTGAGGGGTCGCAGAGTGTGGCTAGGATTGCTGTGTCACCGGCGTAGGTAGCAACAGTGGTTTCACTTGCTGACGGCAAGTCCGAGGTGAACAGGAGGCAGAGCAGAGGACCCAGGACACTACCCTGCGGAACAGCTGACCCCACTGGTAATAGAGGAGAAGTAGCATCCGAGTACTTGACTTGAAACACTCTGCCCACTATGTAGGAATGTAGAATACGGTAACAATTATGTGGCAGATTTTTCTTTATTTTGTATAAGAGTCCAAGATGCCAGACTTTGTCAAATGCCTGGGAAACGTCGAGAAACACACCTGAGCAGATCATCTTCGATTCCAGCGATTTATTGATAACATTTGTTAGTCTGCGTATTTGATCTACCGTAGAGTGCTTTTCTCGAAAGCCAAATTTGTGATCCGGAAATAGGTTGTTTTCTTCAATTGTTGCCATAAGTCGTTTTACAAACAGCTTCTCAAAGATCTTACCAAGTATCGATAGAAGGCTTATGGGTCGATAAGGAAAAGGTTCTTGAGGGTTTTTACCAGGTATTAAGACCATGATAACTTGAGCCGATTTCCAGAGAAGAGGAAAGTATTCAAGTCTGAGTATAGCGTTGACAATATATGTTATTATTACAACGCCTTTGTGAGGCAGGTCCTTTAGAATTTTTCCCGATAACAAATCAATGCCGGGAGCCTTTTTACTTTTCAAATTATACAGGATTATTTCCTTGATTTCGTTAACCTTAATAGGCTTAATAGGTAGAGTCAGTTTGAGCGGGGAGTGTAAGTATCTTTGTACTTCTTCATCGAAAGAGACGTTCTTGCTGGCTTCAGGTTGAAAAACGTTGACCAAATTTTCGGCAAAAGTCTGGGATTTCTTTGTATTGCTTCGCGCCCAGTTACTCTCTGGTTTATGTATTGGTGGTATGTGTAACAGTGGCCTTTTTAATCGTTTTGTAGCCTTCCACAAGAAATAATCAGTACTTTCGTTAGGTGACAGATTTTCTAGATAATCCTGAATCCCTCCATTCTTTAAATTTTCTAACAATCGTTTTAGTTTTCTGGCCGCGGAATTCCCCTTTTTTTTATCATCCGGACGGTGAGTATGCTGCCAAATTCGTCGCAATCTACGCTTCTCAGCTAATTTCTTTCAGACAACCAGAGGAATGTTTAAGTGCTTATTCTTCGCTGCATTGCAAGGTGTAGCTTCCCAGGGTAATTTTTGAAAAGTACTGGTGAGATAATTTACTGCCGCATCCAATTCAGCAGGCGTGTGGAGTGGAAGTTCTAGCGAGATATTATCATCTATAAGCTCTCTAAAGTAGTCCCAGTCAGTATTACGATTTGTGAGTGTTGGTAGACTTTCAGACTCAATTATAGTATTGCTAATAATGACAATAATTGAAGGGTGGTCAGAGGACACATCAAGGCCAGATTCAGCTTTGTAGTATTTATGAGACAAGCCTCGTATTAAAAAGAAATCAATGAGTTCAGGTATTTTATTTGTATAAGAATTCCAATAGATTGGTTGACCAGTGGACAGAAAGGACACGAATTCTTGTCTAATGACGTTATATAAAATTCTACCTCTTGGATTAGCTAATCTCGAACCCCATTGCAGGTGTTTTGCATGAAAATCACCTCCCATCATAATACGTGCACCAGGAGGCTAAGAAAATATCTGAAGTCAGTTTCGTTGATTCTGTGTTTTGGGGGACAGTAGACTGCAGAAACAATTAGAGGGCCTCTTTGATCTTCAATTAAAACATTTGTCGCCTGTAGGTGAGCAGTTCTGACTTTAGAGAAGAGGTAATGTTTTATATTGTTTCGGATTAACAGAGCGGTTCCGCCACGATCTGTACCGTCAGGATGTTGGTATCATAAACAGTAAAGCCTGGAATCCTAATATGGCTTCTGTCTGTGAAATGTGTCTCAGATATAAGCATTACGTCTAACCTGTTGTCAATAAGAAAAGCTTTGAGTTCTAGAGTGCTTTGAGAGAGTCCATTGGCGTTCCATAATCCAATCCTGAAATTGTTATTCATTATCAATTAGAAAGTTTATTGACAAGTGTTGTAAGTAGATTAAGCATGACGCTATTTTGCTGCATGAGTTGACTGAACATAGTCTCAAATTTTGTCAGGATTTGTGAAAGAGTGATGTCCTCATTTGCTGTCTATTTGAGATTGCTGTCATAAGGGTGCGAGGATTCTGAGTGTCGCTGTAGTCCTGCAACTTGAGTGTAAGTAGGAAACGAGACGTTACGGATATTAATGTTCTGTTCCGTGTTGATAGTCCTAAACATTGAAGGGGTTCTCCAGGTACGGGGCTTTTACTGGCCTGCAGATTTTGATAAACTTCACAGCCTTTATAATTAGCTGCATGAGGACCATCGCATAATGCACGTGTGGCTGGTGTATCCTTAGATTTTGAACAAGTTGCGGAGTTGTGTTCACCTCCGCACTTGACACACTGGAAAGGTTTCCTACAATACGTCTTACTGTGACCGTATGACTGACAACAAGTGCACTGTATGATGAAGTTTTTTCTCCGAGGTGGTTCTACAGCAATCTGCATGTTACCTAAATACCTTAGGCTATATATTTGTTTATTGTTTCCTGCAGGTTCAAGGTCAACAAAGAAGAGTGAGAGGGGTGTTTCCACGACTCTGTGTCGAACGTTGATTATGTTTCTGACTGAGTGTCCTTTTTCTTTTAGTGCTTCTTTAATAAAGTGTACACCGATGTTAGGATGAATGTTTCTTATGACAACCCGGTATGCTCGCTGGTCTTTAATTTGATATATATGGTAAATAATTTTTTCGTCTTCTATGTGACGGATTAATTTTCTGTAAGAATCAGGTGCAAAAGTGTTGATTTTCACAGTATTGTTATCGAACGATTTAGTACTGTACTGTTCTGATTCCAAAATTTTTGGAAAGTTATTGATCATTTCATTGTATTTGACAACACCAGGAGGAGGTCTAGGTACTTTCAGCTGAGCCAAGACTTGAGTAGGTTAGACGTCGTCAGGGTCATCTATAGGTAACACCGTAAATCTGTTGTGGTAATTAAGCTGAGTGTGTGTTCCAGATGTGTTATCTGAAGATTGGCGACTTCTTTTTCGTTTTGTCACCATCTGCCAGTTGTGGGATCCGTGTTGTGTGAAATCAGCATTAACATTTCTGCCTGGCTATTGACTGTTATACGAGTGAGGGGCATTTTGCGACACTGGAGGTAATGTTATACTCTCAAATGGGACAATTATAATTTTATTAATAGTCAGAGACATCGGGAGAAAATGAAGTTTACTTGACTAAAGCAAATATTTAAAATGCATTCTTCTTCTTCTTCTTCTTCTTCTTCTTCTTCTTCTTCTTCTTCTTCTTCTTCTTCTTCTTCTTCTTCTTCTTCTTCTTCTTCTTCTTCTTCTTCTTCTTCTTCTTCTTCTTCTTCTTCTCCTTCTCCTTCTACATCCCATGTATGAGGCACAAATTGCCTATTTAGTTATCACTTCTGTGAACTTCCGAGACTTCTTCTCTCTGATGGTACACAATACCATTGAACAACCAGTTCTGCCTAAGACACAGTACAGAGGGATGTATGTAACGCTGGTCTCCTTATCCGTGGTCATTGGTGAAGACCACAACGGAGACGGTGATGAAGAGGAGGGCTTCGGAACAACGAATTCTGCGGAAGTGGCGACGCAGGTTTACGGTTAGTATAAAGTCGCTGCCAGGGTATAGCAAAGTTGTTGCTATGGAATTACGTGTTGGATTACAAAAGGGCAAGGGAGAAAACCTTGTTACCAGATCTCGGCCCTCCCCTGGTTAGATTGTTGAGTCGTGACCGGCTCTGGTAGGAGGCCGGAATAATAAACGTGGCAACAGTGGAACCAGCTGATATTTTGAGGCCAACTAGACGATCTCTTAATTAATGTATTTCAGTAACCTCGGCCGGTTAACAGCAGTTTTATAATTTTTCATTTTTTTGCTATTTAAAAGTTTATTATATAAAGTACTGATATATTATTTAAGGAATATAATAATTAACTCATTCATATAATACGAATTCAGTATATTCGAGCAAGATTAATTTATTAGGCTTAACACTAATTCACTAATTTCTTGCGCACAGACCTATAATTTAGTTTTAGCTATAAATAGGCCTAAACATGATTTTAGTTCTGCTATGAAATTAAATCAAAATATAAAATGTATACTTTAGATATTTTATTACACTATGCTTATATGCCTCAGACGCAACGTTGCCAAGTTTAATATTCTGGCTCTGTACTAAAGCCGGCCAGGGTTGAGGAAATCGTTAATAGTACACAGCACAGGTAAAATTTAAATGACTCCTGGATGGATCTGTCTCAGAACAAAGGAGGGATTCCAATAAATTTGAATTTTACATAAATAACTAACTTCTTTTATAAAAACAAGAAAACAAATACAGTTATTTTTATTTTCTCATCAACTACCAGCGTTCATAGCAAGTTTTACCAAAATTGTTTGTAATTACAAATGATAAAGGTTATTGAGTTAGGTTTATATATGATAAGATCGTGAGGCCAAGTTTATGATTAGAGGGTTACAGATAGCAGTGAAGCATTTAACAACGATCAAAGTGTTTATTTACAGTCAAAGTTGCGCCCTTCTAATGTTTGGTCCTGACATGGTTTCGATCGCTCAGTAACATTTGAGGCTTAGAAATGAACAATGGAAGCCATCACAGCAATCCCAGGAAAATAAACACTAAAACACAAAACAAGAAATGATTAGTGTTATGTGTGTTGTACATTATATATTGCAGATGATGATGATGATGATGATGATGATTGATTGCTATAATTCTTCCTGATTCACGATTAACAGAATGAATCTGCATCATAGCAGGTTTCTATATAAAAAAACCAATACTCGCTTTTTATTTCGATTTCAATATAAATAATCGAATAAGATTAATGTTGTTAATAAACCTAAAACTAATCCCAACGTTCACAATAAGAATGGAATGTACAAACAATACTATCTGAATTGCATTGAATTTTACGTACGTTCAAACGAAAAAAAAGCTACTTTGTAGATTACTTCAACACCGCATCGCAAATATTATTCTCCAACTGTCTGAATAATAAACAAATTTTGAGATATTTAAAACGTTAAACAAATTAAAAACGTATGTAATTAGGGTTCAGAAAATGAATATTTGCGAAAATCTAAATTGTTACGAAAAAGATATTAATAATTACCTAACTAAAGAGAAAATTCAAATAAAAACAAAATGAAAGTAATTGATTTTGATAATATATTATTATATTATATCATATATATTATATAATATTATAATATATGTATATTATATTATATTATATTATATTATATTATATTTTTTTATTTATATTATTATTATAATAATGAATAATATATACTGTGTCTACATAATAATATATAAATAAAAATGATAATACAATATACAAATACAAGAAATTACACTTACTTCTAAATAAAAGTTAAACAAAATTGAAAAAGTAATAATGCTCTCCTGTAAGTTTTACCGAAACAGAGTTTTTCCATTTCTTGCGGCGTCTTTAATTCATTCATACAAGAGTATTACAGATTTTGTTTAAATTAGAAAGATAATTGGCAGTCAAGTCACTAAAAATAATTATTTCTTACTTCATTACTTGTGTGTGGTACTTACACTTTGTCCCTTTTGTGCGCAATTAGAGGCAGCACTGGTGGATTCAGAACTCAGAGCCAGAATCAATGCCAGGACTATCATCAGTACCAGACCTGTACATTTCATGTTGTTGACCGTGCACTGTGGGTTCCGTGCAGTTCAAAAGTGTATTTAATATCCTAAACAGTGACCTTCAAAAGTAATCTACAAAACGTTTCTTGAGATTAAAAATATTGTATTTCTTTCAGTAATGGACATAATTATCTCAAGAAAAAAATTGTAATCATATGGAAATAATTACATGTAAACTACAATTTATGGCAAGTTGTTTAATATATTTGATAATTTTGTTTACAGAACTTGGACGTTGACATATAAATCGATTGCTTTCAGAGCGTAACTTCGTTAGTAAAACTGTCTACGACAGGTTGCGACTGGCTGCTCTGCATTGTTGAGTCTGAATACTATACTGTAATTGAGTCTGAAAGTCTACCAACACTCGCAAATCGTAATACTGACTGGGACTACTTTAGAGAGCTTATAAATGATAATATCTCGCTAGAACTTACACTCCACACGCCTGCAGAATTGGATGTGGCTGTAAATTATCTCACCAGTACTTTTCAAAAATCAGCCTGGGAAGCTACACCTTGCAATACAGTGAAGAGTATAATTCACTTAAACCTTCCCCTGGTTGTCCAAAAGAAATTAGTTGCAGACTTGTGGAGTTCTTTCCAAATAGCCCTTTTAACAATGCGCAACATGACTCTCACTTAATTTTGATAAAAAACTTGTTTTAGAACATGCTTATTTAGCAAAATGCTTATTATCAGAATGATCACTGTTGCAAACCACTATATAAAAAATATCCCGATTAGCGCTTTCAAGCTTCACAGCCCATCGTCAGCATTCCGATCTGACGATGGGCAGTGAAGCTTGAAAGCGCTAATCGGGATAATTTTTATATAGTGGTGTGCAACAGTGATCATTCTGATTGTGATTTCAACCACTAACACAAATTTCTTCATTAAAATGCTTATTCTCTGACATCTTCTTACCTCTTCAGTCCTAAGATTGGTTTGCATCAGTCTTCCATTGCTATCGATCTTGTGTTTTCCGCTTCATTTCCTCATAGGTTTCGCAATTCATATCATCCATAATTTCTTTACATACGGCAGCCTTGGTTTTCCCTTATATGCTTTACCTAAACACAGAAGAAGCAATTGAAGGAGAAATTTTCGTGCAAAAGTGTTAAAAATGGAAGGAGTTCAGGGTAGGGGAGAGAAAAACAAAGGTTCAAAGTGGACTGAAGATAGGAAGAAGAGACATGGTGTAAAGATGAAAGAATATTTGAGAAAAAGAAAAGAACAAGGGATATGGCATTGAAATTGGTATATGGCCCTCAGATGGCCGACAAAAACAATATTCTCATTTAGCCCAAAGATGTTCTTCTATGAACAAATACTTGTTAGTACGTAAATTTCTTTTTATATGGCATCAAAAAATGTTATTTAAAATTTTTTTTTATATGATTCGATACTCTCGAACATGCAATGCAGACGGTGTGCGCTTGATTTTAAATTAAATTATTAATATACTTTTTACATAGGTGTAAACCTCATGTTTTGTGACAAACGATACTAACTGATCAGGGTTTTAATATGCAACAGACCAACAAGCGTCTTACTCAATCAACATCTCTTTTGAACTGTTGTGTATAAACTTGTGGTGTTCTTTCCAAATAGCCCTTTTATCAATGCGCAACATGAGTCTCACTTAAATTTGATAAAAAACCCCCCGTTTTAGAACATGCTTATTTACCAAATTTGGCCTCTGACTTCTTCTTACCTCTTCAGTCCTAAGATTGGTTTTCATCAGTCTTCCATTGCTATCGATCTTGCGGTTTCCGCTTCATTTCCTCATAAGTTTCGCAATTCATAACATCCATAATTTCTTTACATACTGCAGCCTTGGTTTTCCCTTATATGCTTTACTTTGTATTGTTCTTTCCGTTACCAATTTTAGTAGTCCTCCATGCCGCAGTGTATGTATAGTAAGTTATACTCTTCTTCTAATTATGCTTTTTTTTAGGCAATCTCCCTTTAGACGGACCCACACGGAGATCCGATTGTGTTCCTATTTCGGAATATTTGACTAAAGATCGACTCATGAAATACTACTGATTCTAAGGATGTCCGAAGACCTTTAATTCAGTGGTTTCCAGTTGCCTTCTGCATTTTATGCCGTTGACCAACTACTGATTCATCCGCCTTCAGGGGCCATTTCTAACCCAAAGAGCAAAAGAGTGCCCTACACCTATCCGCTCTTCCGCTTTCCGAAGAAGCCGTTGGCACTTGATAGGATTGGACTCCTTTTACCGGCAGGCACTCGGTGAGGAGAGGCTATGAGAGATGCATCCAAGCTCTAGCCTTTGACGCTTTACTACAAAAATCTGTTACTGAAAAAACGAGAAACGCCAACAAAGCACTGCATCAAATCGTTCGGTCGAAGGGTGTTCTAAAACTTTTCTTATTAAAAAGAAACCTTTTCTATGTCTGTATGATTGGCTATCACTGACTAACAACACTGAAGACAGTTACAGAATCACAAAGTGGAATGGGAGTCAGTCTGGGAAAACACAATGTGACCATCGCGGAAAAATTAAACAAGATAAGATTGCGACTCCCGAAAAACAGGAAAGCGTCTAAATTATTAGAGTATATAAAGAAAAATAAAGTTTCTTCTGTAGACTTGGGAAAGTTTCCAAAATATATAATTGAAAAATTATATGTAACCAAATAAATATTAGATTATACAAAATTTGAAGCCCTACATGATAATCTATATGATGCTCTAGAATAAAAAATACTTTAATCGAAAAGTTATGTATTGTTTAAATTATTTACATTAAAGAATGTATATAATAAAACAAAAAATTATGTCAGTAATTAATTGTTTTACTTACTTGTGTTAACTGTACTGTTTAATTAAATTTGAATTTTTAGATACCGTAATTGTATTTTAGCATAAACATTGTTATAACTCAAAAACTATCCAACATAAAAATTTAAAATTATTTATAAATATTCTATAGAGTAATGGCCTAAAACGTCGTTTCTGTATACTTATGAAGATTTACCTATTTAGACATGAGTTAAAAGAAATACTTCGGAAAACAATTCTAAAACTAATTACCAAAATCAAATTTACTCTGATAAAAACTGTTGACTTGTATAACTCACAACAATGTATATGCATCAGTTTTTAGGGGATATCGTTAACTTCAAAATAACACCTTAAGGATTATTCTAGAATATTCAGTTTATAAGTTTCAGCAAATTCAAAAAATGTTTACAAATTAAAAAGTATTTAGACGATTTAAAAAAAAACATTTGTTTTACATTTTTGGTTTTAATTACAGAAAAACTTTAAATATTATAACAATAAAAGTTCAATAATTATTATATTACAGATTTTATGATTTTCGGTAGTTATTGCCATTAACCATCTCACACCGAGTCCATTTCCAACTGTGTTCCCATAACAGTAGTTAACGCAACAATACCAAAGCTAAGGCACTGGAATTGTTTGCTTAACCTTATTCCAATTACATGCTAACTGGGCAGTAAGGTTACAGATGAAGATAGATTACAAGAATATGGGTATCTAGAGACCTTCAAAATGCGATTGTGGTGAAAATCCCTTAGGGCGAAATGGACTGATAAACAGTGACAAAACTACGGATTATTGGCAACAACAGTAGAAGAAACAAAAGGGCTGAAAAATTATAAAGGAAGAGATTTATCTTTCTTGGGCCACATGGCCCTCTTGCGTACGAACTGTCTGTAACTGAGGATCTTAGAGGATCCTATTATCTGTAAATATATGTATTATCTGGAAATATAGGTATATATTTATGCTTGATGCCATCAAATCCGTTAGTAGCTGTAGCTGGATGAAGACAAATGCACAGTGCTGACAATAATGGAGAGGATGCAGCTGAAACGAGCCGTGGACATTTGTACTAAAGAAGAATATACGCTCTGGAAAGCATCGATTTATATATAAACGTAGAAGTCCTACAATTAATAAACTTATCCGTTTCATTAAAATAGTCCTCTCTTTTTCTTCTAGTCTTCTTCTGATTTTTCTTCTTTTTTATCTTTTTCGTCTTTTTCTTCTTCTTTTGTCAGGGCCTAGGCGAATACCTGTTTTTGTCCGAAGGCAGTATATACTCTTCACCAACGCTTCTTTGGTCATTGATAAAATACTATCAAATGTTTAAAAAAACTTGTCTTTGATTGTACTTTACATAAATTTAGTTCACATACGATTACAATTTTTTTGCTTGAGATAATTATGTTCATTATTTTAAAGTAATAAAAAAATTTTAATCTCAATAAATTATGTATATTACACCATTTGAAGGTCACCGTTTATTACCGTTTTGGATATAAAATGCAGTTAAAAACTGCCCGGAATCTACAGAGCAAAGACGCACAGCCAACAACATGAAATACACAGCTGTAGTACTAATGATAGTCGTGGCATTGATTCTGGCTCTGAGTTCCGAGTTTGCCTTTGGGTGCAAAGAAAAAGGACGACATGTAAGTACCGGACACAAGCAATGAAGTAAGGAAATACACATTTGTACTAAATTAATTGTCGATTCTGACAATCACAAAAGTGTATACTGACAAACAATTTTATTTTAATTTACACTAAATTTCTTATACCTCTGTACACGTAAATTAAAGACGTTACAAGAGAAGAAATAAGTTTATTTTTGGTAAAACATAGAAGACAGCATTATTGTTTTCAAATTTTATTTAATTGTTCTCTTTAACTAAATCTAGAAGTCTTTTGGATCATTTGTTTATTATATTTTCAAATAATTATATTAAGCTCTGGAAGTATATTTTTCTTATTTGTTGTCTCGGTATTCCTACCTGACTCACGTTTAAAAGAAGCGATCTGTATCATCGCAGGTTTGAGTAAAAACTACCTAGTAATCGATTTTCTTTCAATTTATATTTTCAATTGTTGCAATGTTTTTTTTTATTAGTCATCTGTTTTGTCGATTATATTAAACATATTTAATGTTTAAATTTATTTCAATTAATTTATAATTTTAAATCAATTACAACCTTCGTTTTATTTAAAATTTTTTTTAGTTAAACAAGTATTATTACCTTTTTAGTAAAAATTAAGATTTTCTAAAATATTCATTTTGTGATTTTTTAAATTTCATACGTTTTTAATTTATCTAACATTTTAAATATCTCAAAATTGATATTTATTATATACACTGGGGCTGGTTAAAATTTGCTTGAAAAAATATGCGTTGCGTTGCTGAACGAATTTATAAAGTAGTTTTATTCTTTGCTTCTACGTACATAAAGTTGATTGTAATTCAATCATTCTAACTTTTATTATCCATTTTGTATATTAGAATTTTATTGCGAATGTTGGACTTAGTTTTAGGTTTGTTTGTTTCTTTGTACTAGTTTATAGTTAGTTTAAAATTGGTTGCCAATTATATGGTGCCCAAAAAATCTCTCCTTTTAATTTTTCTGTGTGACGGCAGAAGTCCAGCGTTTATATACTAATAGAAGATTCTCAATCATATGTGTAGTTATTACTATATTATAAAAACACGTAAAGATGCCGTTTCATAGAACCAATAGGGGCCTCACGTTGAAACGTTATCAGAGGTCCTTAAACATTTGGTACTCTAAAGAGTACATGCCACATGCGGTCCCTTCTAATAAGAAGAAATTGATATGTTATTTAAACTTTTGTAGTATTTTAGACACATACATAATGGATTCCATATATAATTTATAAAACGCGTAACATGAGTATTTAGTGTTTTGCCTAATCATACCCTGTTCTATGTTTTAGTGTTATTTTTCCTATCAGTGCTGTCATAGACTGCAGTGTGATAAGGGTAAATGTTACTGAGCGATCGAAGCCATGGCAGTACAGAAAACATCAGCAGACTGCAACTTCGATCGAGTGTCAGACGTCTGTCATAGAAATAAACACTCTATCATTTGCTTCACGCTTATCTGTGTTTCAAAAATCATAAACCTAGGCACACGATCTTATCGTATATAAACCAATCACAAATCGTTTGTTAAAAGTTGCTATGAACGCTGGTAGTTAATAAGAAATAAAGTATCTGTACTTATTTGTATTTTGTATACTTGTTTATGTAAAATAAACATGTTGATTATTTACGTAGGGCTTAGCCCCGAACTAAGCGGGGGGCGAACCGCCCTGGGCCACATTTAGTAGGTGGCCTACAGATTTTGAAAACTAATCCTTTCAGTGGCTCTTTTTTATTCTCACTTATAAAAATTGTTTGAAACGTAACACAAATTAAACATATTTTTAAAGAATTTTCATACAGGTGTGGAGTCAAATGGTCAAATGGGTTATCCATATCCAGGATCTGGATCGTCCTTTGTAGAGAACAAGGCTACTGGTAATGCGGAATTTTCAAAAATCGAAAGTATATTTTATATTTACTTTTCATGATAGTAAACAACGTATGACATCTTTTGCAATCAGAATAATGTTTTGTCTCTCACATTTTGTTTAAATTATAAAATTTGTATAATTCATTCTTAAAAATTAAAAACACTTTGTATATATTTGAAAAGTATCTTTTTTTTAGAACAACTTTCAGAGTGCACTGACTTGATATCTTGGTACAGTAAAAACATTTTTATTTGTCAAAAAAGCTATTTCTTGGTTTCCTGCATTATACATTTGGTTATCCAGATCCATGATATGCATCGTCGTCTATAGATGAGAATGCATGTAACTTTATGTTATGTCCTCTACAGAGGACGATCCGATTTTGGGTTAGGTTGTGTATCTTAATAGAATTTAATAACTTACAAAATAAGAAAATAGTTTATTAATATTAATAATAATAATAATCATCATCATCTTCATCATCATCATCATCATCATCATCACCATCCTCAAGGTTTAAACCAAGAATGGTTTGTTCCGGTCTCAAATAGGCAAATATTACAGCTGGTCACTCCAGCGCTTTCTCGGACGTCCCACTCCGACCCCTCGGCGTATAGTTCCATAGTTGTTTGGGGATGCGGCAGTCGTCCACTCTGCAAAGTTGTTCCCACCAATTCAGCCGATATTGGGCGATCCTGCCGAGTATGCTCATAATATTAAGTTCCTACCGTACATCTGTGTTTCATTTATGATCATGGAGAGTATACCCCGCCACATGCCTGAGAAATCTCATTTCAGCTGCTTGGATGCGACTGGCCGGGTCTTTCGTTAAAGTCTAATTCTCAGACCAATAAAGTAATGTGATAATATCCATCACTTTATACAATTTCAGGCGTGTTCCTTTACTTGTTGTTTTAAGGATTTGCCTGATGGTTCCGCACGTAAGGTTGAACTTATGCAACTTATGCACCACGTCGTTGCTTGCATTATAAGGCACACTGTAGCCCAGGTATTGAAAATTGCTAACTTCTTCCCTGACAGTACCATCTAAAACAATTTGTGGCCGTACGGGATCAGTTCCACAAAAAGCCATCACCTTGGTTTTAATTGTAGATATCTGCAATCCTGCGTCTTTGCAGATTCAATTTACCAAACGTATACCCATCTGAAATCTGTTTTCTGAGTCCGTCAGAATAGCCTGATCGTCCGCAGACAACAAAGTGTCAATTGTACAGTGACCAGTCTTTAAATGGTCTTGAAGACACATCTGCCAGTTTTGTATGACATCGTTAATATATAAAATAATAAGGGAAGTTGGTAATGGACACTCTTGTTGTACTCCACAATTGATCAGACCAACTCTAAGAGCTGTTCTCGGTCTCTCTGCTTCTATTAAGATTTTATTCTCTGCATTGCTCTAATTAGATGTTGTGGGATCCTTTTCCATGCCATTACTGCCATTAGTTTGCTCCGATTCACTCTGTCAAAAGCCTACTCGAAGTCGATGAAAGCTGTGTATGTGGTCAGCAGATACTCTCTACGCTTTTCCATGAGCTGCGACATTGTAAATATACAATCTAAATATGATCTGCCCTTCCCGAAACCGTTCTTGGCCTCTGTAAGTATGGTCTCCGTTATCGCATTCAGCAGTGTTCGTAATATAGGTGCATATAATTTATATGAAGTTATAAGAAGGATAGACTCGCCTGTAGTTCCTGAAGTCATTACGATCACGTTTTTTAAATATGGGAATTAACTTAGCAATCCGCCAATCGATAATAATAATAATAATAATAACAATAACAATAATAATGAAACAATAAAATTAATTTAAAAATCGTAAAGTAAGAAAAAACTAATAAAACCAGTGACATTTCTAAAGGTTTTTGGTAAATGTTTTGATGTACAGAATTTGCAAATATTCTATTGTCACGTCCTGAAACGCAACAATAGTAGATGTTCGTATATGAGGCACTATCCCCCCTGCCCTGAATTCTTCTTTCCCTGTTTTTTCGACCTACTGTCCTAAACTTATTCTAGTACATTAACTTATAGTTTATTGTGATATTTTTTTAAATACTACCATGAAGCTTCAACACCCTAGCGGCAGCTTCCTGAAGCATTACTACAGGTTCTTGTAAAATTTCCTAACTAGATGTATAAATAATTAAAAATATAACAGAAACATTGAAAAATAAGAAGACTAGTATTTTTTGGTCACTTATATAGATTGGACGACAATAGGTTAACAAAACAGATCTTCAAATATCTGTGGGAAAGAAGTCAACATCAAGTTGGATTAAAGAAGTCCAAAAGGATTTATAAAAAAATAATATATAAACGCAGAAAAAGCAATTTAATGAGACGTTTTCTGGGCAAAAGTGTTAAAAATGGAAGGAGCCTAGGGTAGAAGAGAGTAAACGCAGGTTTAAAGTGGACTGAAGACAGGAAGAAGAGACATATTGAAAAGATTAAACAATAAGAGAAAGAGAAAAGAACAAGAAATAAACAATTGAAATTGGCATGTGGTCCTCACATCCCCGATACAAAACAAAGTAATTAGATAATAAATATATAATAGTAAAGTGTTTTTGCTATGTATTACTTAAAGATAAATTGGATTATAAACACCCGTCTTATGGGAGGGCCCTTAGAAAAAATCCGGCCCGGGCCTAGGTACACCACTGGAGTCATTAAATCCAAGAGGCCGATTCGGGTGCTGAAATTAATTTAAAGCCAGCCTAGTAACTGTTTACTAAATTCCAATTAACCAAAACCTCAATAAAAGCTGACTAAGAACTAACTTAACGGAACTAACAATAAATACTGACTGACTTTGCCATCACCACCGCTGATATAATAGTATGGCAATGACTTTCACCAACATATGAAAATTACTACTGTTGCCCACAATAATCCCAAGCGCCTTATTAATAATCTGGTAAAATAGACCTAAACTATATTAAGTATAAATGTACACTTAAGACTACAGTCGGGTTTGTAAAACTGACTGACTGAGAAACTGATAGGTTTCTGCATATAAAAGAGTTTGACAGATGGGATATGTAAATTCTCTGATCCAACCTCCAATCTGGAAGACCAGGAACATGGACCTGGGGATGCTCTTCCCCTAGCTAGTTGCTTTCACCTCAGCTGACGAGCTCTCTCTGCCCGGTCGCAGTAAGCTAACTGACTCAACCCATGTGTGCAGTTGTTGGACTACTATAGCCTCCTGCGCCTCCACACTAGATGCACATCCTGCTGCCTATGTGCACCATCCTGTCATGCCAGGGCTCAGGATACACCCAGACTGGCCTGACAGAACCCCACATCTCTCGTTTGCTTACCGATCCACTCCCCCGAAGGGATTGGTTACCACAACCTTCGAGTGGATTGCTCGGCGTAACAGGGCCTCCGACGTGTAGGTGAGAGCGGAGGTATGGTGGAGAGGCTGGTGCATTTCTCTTCTATGAAAGCATATGTTTACGTCACACCCCCTTTGGATCCCACCCAAGTGTATATCAATATATACTATATCCTTTTTTAGTTCAATCCTAATGTAAACAAACCCACGTAGCAAATCTGAAACGCTATTGGTCAGGGGCGTTGACACTGTTCACACTTTAATGTTTTACGCGAATGTTCAGAATGTCTGTATAGTCATGTGAGGGTTTTCTTACCGCTGAAATCGGGGCCGTCTTTTAATAGTTGCCTCTTACCACTGTATTCTGAATCCTATTTAATTAATATAGAGCCAGTTGAAAAGATATGTTGCCCGTCACAACACAACATTTATAAGCTGCCTGATATAAAACAGTTGACAGAGAAAGAGTTAACTGAAACAACGGAAGACAAGTGGCGTCAATGTATCGAGAATATGATCTAGGAAGAAGATAAGCTCGGGGTACTGGTCCACATTAGCGACGTCGGTGTGGTTAGTCTTGTCAGTAATAACGCTGGCTCAAGTGATGATACAAGTTCCAACACACACATGGAAGGGATTGAATTACTCTCTAAAAGCAACTGACTGGTAAGTATCATAGCCTCTGAATTCGTTTTAAAAAAACTTTATTCTTTTTTATGATTTTTAAATGGTTATTAAAAAAGCCATTAACTTGTGTTATAATTTGTTTCCCTGTCGGTCTGACACAGTCACAGAAATTTTACTTTGGTCAGGATAAAGTATTACAATTTACTTGTGTATGAATATTACATGTAGCCTGTCTGTACTGCATCTGTAAGAGTGACACGTGGCGGGCCGTGCTTATGTTGGACGGTTGTACAACCTCCAATAATTCTCGAATTGTATTTTAAATTATAGAATTATGAATAAAACAATAATTAATAATAGTGTTTTGAAGCTAAGTCATCGTAAGTAATCATTTGCCGTTTGAAAAGCGCAGAGGAATTCTAAACCGTACACGCTCTTGCCGCGGTGTATGCACCAACTGTGACGCGCTTTGTATATGGGGAAATACAATGGAGTAGTGCTCTGGCTGGCTAGACTCGGTTGTTCCTATCACCAAGCGAGCTGGTATAGGCTCGCTTGGTATGATTGGGGACTGCAAACCCCGTTTGGACGCCACGCGACCACCAGTCTGTTTGGTGACAGGTTAACACATGATGCGCCAGGTTAGAATTTGTAAGTTCGTTGTTAGTGTCAATACAATTCATTGTCAAATAGAAATAATAGTATATAAAGAATTAAGGTTTCATAGTTTAGGTTTTATTGAGGAAAAAATTGAAATTAAGAGAGCGGATAGGCCTACACCAGACCTTTTAAAATTTAATCAAAGTGTAAAATCAGGTAACAGAATATTTAATCGTAGATTTAGAAAAGATTTGTACAATAAATATTCGTGGTTACGTGGGTGTGACACTAAAATTGCAGTGTTTTGCTTTCTTGTGTATTTTTGAAGTTGAGGCGACTTGAACATTTTCTATTCAGAGAATAAAACAATATTATTCCATTCAACCCAACTGCAACCCCGAAATGTATCAACCACCAGCCGCCACTGTAGCCACACGGCTTTATTTCAAGCAGCAAATAGTGTTTCATATGTGCCACGCCTGTTTGTTTACATCAGGATTAAACTGAAAATGTAAATAATAGACGTACATAAGGGGTACAACACACGTAATACGTAATGTAAATATATGTGGGTAACGTAGCCTACGTATTATTGTACCCTATGTATTATTATAAGGACATACACATAACTACGGTTAAAAAACTTTTCATAACAATATAAGTCATACAAACAGTAGGCGCAACGTATAAGAATAAAAAAATAAGACTAAACTACATAATTGAGTAAAATAATATGAATATTTTTACCTGTGGGTGGAGGTTAAAAAACCTAAAAACGACTGGACAGCTGTTTATTCCGTATTTGTACACCCCCCCGTATACCTGCTAAAGAGCCCCCTCCCTTGCTTCTCACTCCATCATGAAAAGAAAACACCAACTCCAGATATGTCCCTCCCCCAAAGGTCATGGTGCAATTCCCCCCTCCCAATTTTATTTCGGGGGGTATTGAATAACCGTCAGTTAACGGTGAATCTTGGGACTTTATCCAAACATTTTTGAAAAACCAAAGCCATCAAACAATTATCGGAATTGAAAAACTAATGTTATTCTTTTTATCAAAATCAGATGGTTTCCTAATATGTCAATAACTAAATTATGAGCAATGTAAAAGCCTGGTCAAACGTGGCCTAACATAATTAGTAATACATTAGGTCTTATCAAGACAAGCTAACTCGATTTTGTAATTGCATTCTTTTTCTTCATTTATTTGTTTGATTTACGACGCTTATAAGAGGTAAAATCTCCTTGTAAATCCCCACCCCCCACAATTCTAGTGGTGCGACTTGCACCATTGCATACCCACCACTAGCGGAAATTTCCAACCACTAGAGGAAATTTCCAACATCTAGCGGAAATTTCCAACCACTAGCGGAAATTGTTAACCACTAGCGGAAATTTCCAACCACTAGCGGACATTTTTAACCACTAGCGGAAATTTCCAACCACTAGCGGACATTTTTAACCACTAGCGGAAATTTCCAACCTACTAACGACTGTCTCCACCGTCACGGGCTTTCATCTCATTTCTCAAAAAATCAAACAAGATGTGTAGAATGTCTTTGCTTGCTTGCTGTTTCTCAAACAGTGACCGTGATGACAGCTGCTTCCCTGAACTTGCGTTGTCCGACTCTTTAAATAATGTGAGAATTACAAATACCTGTGAATAAATTTGAACAAGGAAGAGAGAGACGATATAGAAATAACGTGTAGGGTAAACAAAGCAAGAACAATAATTAAGTCTCTAAATGGAATACTGTGGAAAGCTGAAGTAGGAAAACAAAGGAAAACGAGAATATACAACACAGTGATTAACAGCACATTAGTATATGGGTCTGAGACATGGAGAATGAAAGAACATCTGAAAATAAAGATGGAAGCCACAGAAATGGACGGGTTAAGAAGTACATGTAAAACATCAATATTAGACCGGGTCAGAAACGAAACAATTAAGCAACAAATGAATATAAATGAAACTGTTTTAGAACAAATCGAGAAAAAACACTTGATTTGGTATGGGCACGTGCAGAGAATGGGGGAGGAGAGGTTGCCAAAGAGAGTGATGAAATGGATACCATAGAAAAACAGAAAAAGGGAAAGGCCAAAAGTAACATGGATACAGGAAGTAAGGAGATCAATGAGTGTACGAGGTCTAACCGAAGAAAACTGCAACGACAGGAGATATTGGCAATTAGGCATCGGACAACGTCGCAGGACGTTTTAACCCGAATATATGTAGAGTATATATATTCAAACACTTTCTGCAACAGTCCGTTTCTTGATGTATATAATATATATTTTATAATTACTTTACCTCAAGATGTTTTCTCTTGAAACAAAACAAACTAATACCTGAACAAATACAAATCAATACAAAACATGACACAATTTTCAAAGCACTCAACATAGAAAATACACAAAATACTAATACTATAGACCCCAATCACACACAATAATACCAATTTAAAGCACCAGAAACCAACAGGAAACCAAAGCAACAACCAGCCAACACCTAAATACCTCACAAGACTCAAAATTAGGAAGGCTGAGGATGGGCATACATGGCTTCCCGAAACATAGTCCAAATAGGGAGAAAACATCTTGAGGTAAAGTAATTATAATTTTATATATATATATATACAACACAGTGATATTCTATGATATTCTAACACATCTATATTCTATGTCGTTTGTCCCAAGCGTGTTCCACCAATCTCGATGTATTCGTCTTGCCTAGAGGTTTTAAAAAACACTTTTACTAAGGAACAAGATACACTATGGAAGGAATTGATTTATACACCAACGTGCAAGTTCTGTAGAAAAGCAATTGACGAATATATTAAACAACTTGTCTTTAATTGTGTTTTACATAAAACTAATTCGTATAAGATACATTTTTCCTTAAGATTATTATGCACATTATTGAATTAATAAAAATTTTAATCTTGAGAAATTTTGTACGCCTAAAACGAAGGGTTGAAATTTCTTATAGGTATTCAATATAGTAATTGTCAGAAACGTCATAAGTCTATGCTTATTATGATTTCGCTCTTTATTCCTGAGTTACAAAAAAATACTTCAAAATGCAATTACTAATCAAATTTATTTTTAATAAAATTTGTTGTTTTGTATAACTTAAAAAAATGTCAATGCATCAGTTTTTTATAGGATATCATGAACTTTCAAATAACAGCTTTAGAATTATTTTAGAATATTTAGTTTATAAATTTGAGAAAAGTAAAAAAGTTTACAAATTTAAAAAATAACATTAGAGAACGTAAAACAGAAAAACACCATTTTCTTAAATTTTTTATTTTAATTGCAGCAAAAAACCTCAAATAATATAACAACAAAAAAATACAAAAAATTTGTTACTGAAAATATCAGAACACCCTTGTAAGCTAGGCCAACTTACAAAGCCTATATAACGTAACAAGAATAGCTGTTAGAAATAACTGTAGCATATCTCAACATATATCTGTCAGTCAAGACGTTAGACATGGGTGCAGTATACCACCTACTCTTTTTGACGTTTATGTTGACAATCTGGTAAGGAAATGGAAACATCCATTGAACCCTGGTATTAAGTTATCACGAGACAGGTATTTGAATGTGCTATTGTTTGCTGACGAATTGCTTACATTTAAAAATACAAAATCTGCCTTGAAAAAATTTGTTTTAAGCTTCATCAGATTTGCAAAAAAATGTCATCAGAAATACAATATGAAAATCTCTACTCTAAAAATAAAGGTAATTGCATTTTCAGTCAATGAACAATTAAAAACAAAAAATAATGATCAGTGATTGAATTCTAGAATAGGTGAGCCACTTTAATTATTTGCAAAATGATACTGACTATCATAGGAATTATAATATTTATGTTAAGTTAGGTAATTTCAGGCGATCTGTGGAACAATCAACCATAATTTTAGAAACGATGTACGTCGAAATACAAAATTAAACTTTATGTAATATTGAAACTTTCTCTTGTGAAACTTACTTGTCTTTTCCGTCGAACGCGTTTCGGCGTCGTGTTCGCCTTCGTCAGCTTAGAAACAGACTGCCAGTACTTAGTAACGGTTGTTGCTTGGACGGTATAGTGGGGGTGATGTGTAGAGGAAGGGGATTGGCGCGGGGATCCAAATTATTGTTTGTTTTTTGTATAATTGTGTCGAAAAGTGTATGTGATTTATATTGTAATTGGTCGTTTTGGTATGTTGTTTGGTTGTGTTGTGTGGTGTTTGTATATTTCATACTGTTCAGCTGTGTTGAGTTTTCGACCTTTGGGTAAGAGGTGTAATATTTCAAGATTAGTATCTATGTTGGTGTAGCTATGGTTATGTGTGTGGCAAACGCAGAATGTATATTGTTGTTGGGGAGGGCCTTTAAGTGTTCAGAGTAACGGGATAAAAAAGATCTTCCCGTCTGGCCTATGTAGAAACTATTGCAGTTATTACAATTTAATTTGTATACACCTGTTCTATTGTATTTGTCTATGTCCATGTTTGTATCGTTGATGTGTTTTTTGATGGTATTGTTAGTTCTGAATGCTATTTTGTTCTTGTGTTTTCTGAATGTGTTGGCAAGTTTGTGTGTGTTGGAGTTATGGTATGTGAGTGTGATGTATTTATTGTGTTGTGTGTTGTTGGTATTTTGTGTTTTGTTATTTTTGTTTTTGATGCGTTTGTGTAGTTTGTTTATTAAATTGGGTTTGTAACCGTTTTTCATTGCTATGTATTTGATTGTGTTGAGTTCGTCAGTATAATCTTGTTTTTCTTAAGGGTATTTTAGTTAGTCTATGGAGCATATGGTTGAAGGCCGCATGTTTTTGTTGTGTTGTGTGGTTTGATGTGTTGTGTATAACCATATCAGTTGTGGTAGGTTTCTGTATATTTTGTACGTGTGTGTATTGTTTTGTTAAAACAAAATTAAAGTTTTACAAAGTTATAGCCGTGTCTACGGTATCACGTAAACTGTCCTATGGTGTGAATTATGGACAACAACCAAGAAACAAGGCAGTAAATTACCGACCTAGGGAACGGCGTTCTTAAGAGTCACTAAAAGATGTTATAAACTTGACCGTAAATGCAATGAGGACATAAGATAAGTGTTACAAGATTCTTAATTTGAATACAAAATTAAAAGATTACAAACAACGATGAAAGAATGTTTAGAAAGAACGTCGAATACCAGACTGGCAAAACAAGCCTGGAAACACAAACATATAGGACACCTGGAAAGACGTGTGTGAGTACTCCCGGGAATAGTTGGCTGGAGGATGTTTGAAGGAGGAACAGGCAGCACCTTGCCTATGCCGTGTTGTGAAGATGATGATGATGATGATGATGATGATGATGATGATGATGATGATGATGAAAAGAGACAGTAATTACTGATTTTAGGATTTAAAGTAATCAAAGCAAGAATAAGAGTAGGAAACAGAAACTACTACTCATTAAAAAATATATTCGAATCCAGGAATGTATCAAAAAATGCCAAAAAGGAAGTATGCACCACGGTAATCAGTCCTGTAGTAACACACGCAAAAGAGACATGAATGGTTAAGTTGGAAGATGCGAAAACCTTGCCGTTTTTGAGAGGTAAATTTTGAGAACAATTTATGAAAAAGTTGTTTTAGAATTTATGAAAAATCGAAGTTTTACAATTAAAAATCTTATCTGTTTCATTAAAATAATCCTTTTCTTCTTTTTATTCTTCTTTATTTTCTTCGTCTTTACCTTATTCTTCTTCTACCAGGGCGTAGGCAAATTACCTGTTCTGGTCCTAAAGGAGTGTGTACACTTCACCAACATTTATTAGGTCTTTGATAAAATGGTATCGAATATATTAAATTGTATCAAGCTTGTCATTAATTGTATTTTAGATGAAGTTAATTCCCATAAGATTACAGTTTTTTGTTGTTGAGATAATTATGTACATTATTGAAAGTAATATAACAATGTTTAATATCAAGCAATTATGTAGATTGCAACAGCTGAAGGTCACTTTTTATTACGGTTTTGGATATAAAATGCACTTATAAACTGCACGAAATCCAAAGGGCGAAGACGCACGGTCAGCAACATGACGTATACAGCTCTAGTACTGATGATAGTCGTGGCATTGATTCTGACTCTGAGTTCTGAGTTTGCCTCTGGGTGCTCACAAAGTGGAAAACCTGTAAGTACCGGTCACAGGCAATGAAGTAAGGAAATAAATATTTTTACTGACTTAACTGACATTTAAACTTCTTAAGGCTTTCACGGCCGGGCGGCGTCCACATAGTTGGAAACTATATGGGCCTTGCTGGTCTAGAGCAGGCGTCTCCAAACTTTATCACTTGAGGGCCGAATTGAAAAATCTTGGATGTCAGGCGGGCCAACAGCGCGCGCGCACACACACTGTAAACTTATTTTTTTTTTAATTTTACGAAATAATCAAGTCAATAAATAGGTATTTAAATAAAAATTAAGCAGACTTATTAAAGAAAACAAATTCACTTATTCAAAATAATGTAAATAAAAGTAAGGAAAAAATAACATTCAAATATATTCCTTATGTATTATTTTTTGGTTTTCTGATGTATGTATGGAATGTGTGGATTTGCTTCTGACATATAATGTGTGTCCATTTTGGGTGAAATTTTGATGTTCCTATCACTAAAATGGATTTCAAGTGTCCGTCTGACAAGTTAGTTCTGTACTTTGATTTTACAAAGTTCGTTTTTGGAAACGTTTGTTTGCAGATATAGGATGATCAAAACATTGAAAGCGCAGGGGGGGGGGTGAATAGGTATCTTCGCTTTAGGCTGATGCGAGTGAAAACCGTGATTCATTCAAAAGGCACCCGGACGAACAAGCACATTAACCACGGAAATGTTTTAAACTTGTACAAAATGTTATAACATTTTACTGAACTTATTGCTTGTTTAGTTATTTAGTAAAATGTTACAATATTTGAAGTATTTTGACGATTTATTTGAAAACTGCACGCAGCATTGGCCGGGTTGCCGCGGGCCGTAGTTTGGAGAGCCCTGGTATAACGTCTCTCCTGTTAAGAAATTATAACATAGGGAACCAGTTTAATTGTTTGCTGTTAATTAAACTAGCTGCCGTAGTTAGTAAATTAGTTACCAACAGATTATGACAATGTATATATCAGGAATTTGTCCAAGGTTACATAAATTTATTCACTCTCTGGATATAAGCGAAAACATCTCTTTATTTTTGTATCTTAACTACGGATATAAACATAATAGCTTTAATGGTCATCTTTTTGTTTTTACTTTACTTTTAAAGAAAATTCTTATAGAGTCTGCATCAAATACTCTTTAAATTGTTACTCTTAGTACCTCAAGATCATACAGCTGTGTATTGCTTTGATTACCACAGCTCCGGGTTCTAACTTTATAATATTCTAACATACTTTTACATCATCCAAACAATTTGAAGAATAGTCTGATGTAATTTCATATTAACTTTACCTTTAAGCATCATTAGGTTATTACTATAGCATTACAGACACTACAAACATTAATATGCTAATCTTTACAAGCTAGTCTTTACAAGAAACTTTACTGTTCTTTTTGTTGAGGTTGTTAAAGACAATGTATGCACAGAAGTTATGGTTTAGTGTCATCTGAGTATAACGTGAGTCTGCGGCTGGCGTTTGAGATGATCCTCTTCAGTAGGTCTTCCTGGATGTAGTTCGTTGTCGATCTGGATCCTCCATTTATTTGGTTGTTTCTGTATTGTGGTCTAGGTCATGACGCTGGGATTCTGCTACTGGGAATTCGTACAGTTGTCGTAACTTCTCTCCTGGCGTTGGTGTTCACTTTTCACATTTAATTTTTTTTAAAACAGCACTGATGTTACCTTTTACATGGTGTGGAACATATCTTACCACTTGCTTTCATAAAGAGATGTGACGGCTAAATTTTTATTTATTAATAATATTTTTCTCAACATCTGAACTACATTACTAGTTTTTAAGCTTCATTTCGCTTTCGCTACATGTGGATTAATTAAAAGAAAAGCACTAACTTCTTGTTACATCGGTTTTAGCGACATAAACGTAAGTTTAACTTCACGACACATTTTCGAGCTGCTTACATGTCAGAGGTTCTCGGTCGACTGGCGTTAGTTTAGCGGCAGGGAGTATGGAAGCGGGCGCAGTTTACACGCTGAGAGAAAAGTAGTTCGTTCCTTTATTATTATTAATTGTCCATTAATTAACTACTATAAATTATCCTACCTTTTCTTAGTTAGGAGTTAGGTATTTCATTTATTATTATTATGTATTTTATTTAAATATAAGGATTATTGGTTTTCGCTTAATAACATTGTACTTTGCATGTTCGTACTAGCCTTTTTACAGGTTGATACAGGTATCTGGGTACAGAGGGAGGGTGGATTATACTCTCACTTGTTATAAGAACAAAAAAAAATAATTTGTGTTATTTAAATTGTCTTTAAATCGTCACACTGGTCTAGAGTTTATGTTGAAACATCTGTCAATATATACTCTAGACCACGGCCTAACAAGCCAGCCAATAATGTTTCCAACCATGTTAACCGAATGTTGTGCAAAGGCTTACACGACCGATGTCATCTTGATTAAAATTAACTCTCGGGCCGTTTGGCCATAGTCAATAGTTTGTGACAAAACTAGACGTTTCGGCAGTGCCACTGACTGCCAACTTCAGTAAAAACGAGTCAAACCCTAACGAGGGATGATATACGGCAGTGCTGTGCTCCTAACGTATATCACCCCACGTTAGCGTTTGACTTGTTTTCACTGAAGTTGGCAGTCAGTGGCACTGCCGAAACGTCTGGTTTTGTCACAAACTATGGACTATGGCCAAACACCCTGGGAGTTAATTTTAAACAAAAAATATGTTAACTTACTTTTTCCTAATTTACACTGAGTCTGTAATGCGATTGAATGGATAAATTAAAGATGACACAGGAAATGGAATTAGTGTAGTTTGGTGACCATTACAGGAGAGCATTATTGTTTTTAAATTTTACTTAACCGTTTTTATAAGTAACTCTATAAATTTCTTGCAGAATTTGTATAGTTATAATATTTATATAATATTGTATATATTATATCGTGGCGTAGTGGCTAGCGTGTGGCGCTGTTACGCTGTAGGCGCGTGTTCGATTCCCGCCGGGACCATCTGATTTAGATACGACGTTCCCCCTCGCAAGGCAATGGCAAATCAGCGAGAGGTATCCTGTCTAGTATAAACCCTCGCCAACTATGCTGTTCGGATCTGGTGTTAAACTGTAGGTCCCACATACCTGTGAGAGACTCCGTAACACACGCACCACGGGTATTTGCGGGGGAGGGTACAAACCAGTCGATAGACTGAAGGACCCATTAATTAATAATATAATATAATTATATTTTATCCAATATAAAATAATAATAACCTCTTCAAATATATTCTGCTTATTCTTTACCGGTGTATTTCTACCTGACTCACGTTTAACAGAATTAATCTAATGATAATGTGATGTAATGATTTATAATATACACACACTTATTGTTGACTAATGATACCTACAACCTCAATCTTCTATTGTTGTGTGTTCATTGTTCATAACTTAAAAATACCATACATATGATTTATAATTAAATTTTAGTTACTCGCATTCTTAATTTCGGTCGATTTCGGTCACAGACCATCGTCAGGTCTACGATCCTGCCGTGTATATGTCCTGACGATTGGGTCTATGATAGAAATCGATCGAAATTAAGAGTGTGAGTAACTAAATCTCACACTCTTAAGGCTATCTTTAGGCTATGGGCAGTGAGTACACTACAATAAAAGAATGATAATTAATCTGTATCGTCAGAGGCTTTTATATAAATTACCAAGTAATCGATTTTATTGTGTTTTATATTTTCAATTGTCGTAATACTTTTTCATTAGTCAGCTGGTTTCTGAGTTGTACTAAATATTTAATGTTTAAATTTATTTTAGTTAATTTAATATTTTAAATCAATTAAAAAACTATTTTTTTTACTTGCTTAGGTTTGATTTGGACTTTTTCTTTAGTTAGCTAATTATTTTTACCATTATTTTTGTAAATTTAATTAATAACGTTGTGTTAGAGGTTATAATCACAAACAGAATTAACACTGTTGCACACACTAGTCTATAGAAAAAATATTCCGATTAGCGCTTTTAAGCTTCTCAACATCAGATCGGAAATAACCTGATTATGATGAAATAAGGTTATTATTTCCGATTTGATGATGAGCTGTGAAGCTTGAAAGCGCTAATCGGAATAATTTTTCTATAGTGGTGTGCAAACAGTGCTAATTCTGTTTGTGATTTTTGTAAATATTAATATTTTCTCAAATATTCATTTTGTAATATTTTAATTTCGTATGTTTTCAATTTATCTAACATTTTAAATATTTGAAAAATGACATTTATTATTTAGACAGTGGGTAGTTAAAATTTACTTGTACATACTAATATCAGTGTTGAAAAAATCTATGGAGTAGTTTTTCCTTCGGCTGTACGTACCTAAACTTTATTGTAAATCAAACATTCAAATTTTTACATATATCCGTTTTTCATATTCTATTATTATTGTGAGTGTTGATTTTAGTTTCAGGTTCATTAAGAAAATACTATTATTCTTTAATTGATATTAAAATTGAAACAAAATCAATTATTGTTTTTAAGTAGTTTTCTGAATTTTATTGTTTATCTTTTTTTTATTATTGTTTTTTATATAGCAACCTCTGATGATATAGATTAATTCTATGATTTGAGCGTCAGGCACAAATGAAGCTTTTAATAATAAACAAATTATACTTTCACAGTAGTAATTACTACTGCACAGTAATCAGAGTTAACCACAGTACTGTGGTCCTAACGTAAAACATCCCACGTTAGCGTTGTCTCGTTTTCACTGAAGATGGCAGTCAGTGTTACTGCCGAAACGTCTGGTTTTGTCAAAAACTTTGGACTACGGCCAAACACCCCAGGAGTTAATTTTAATCAAAAACTATTAATTACTATTTGATAACGTAATGTGTAAAAGTTGACAACTTTCAAGACTATAATTTTAAATTGTTTTTTATTCCAATAATCTCATGTTCTTTAACTTTACATGAGTAATATAAATTCTCATAAAAAATGAAACTAAAAATTGTTTTTCTACTTAAGAAAAAAAATAAAAATGTTGATAACTTCACCATACACACGACAAAAGTGAGATGTGTCGAAAATAACTAATAATAAAAATATTAAAGTTGTCTATACTCGCATACCAATAGTTTCACTTAAGAAAAGCTGTTTCCATCTACATACACTCTTTCCTCATACATCGAAAATAATTTCTCTTCTCTTTTGTTCAGGTACACTTTTTCAATTTTGTGCATTACTACGTGTTTCATCACTTTTTCCTGTAGTTTCGTTTTAATGGCTACGCTAGTTGTCTTACTTCACGCAATATCCCCTCTAGCGTAGTAGAATTTCTATAAAAAAGTAAAAGTAGGTTGTACCTAGCGGCAAAAACTGCCTACTCGCAACCGGTAAAGCCACCCAAAGACTATCTGAAGAGTTTCACGAATTGAACCAAGCCGGAATATTTTGAATTTATCTGCTACTGTAATTGGCTCTGTCAACCTGTAGAGATCCGTGTGAGCGAGTCTAGGGTGAATGTTCAGGTAGGTAAGACTTCTCGATCAAGAGTGGCTGAGGTGTTACGGTGGAAGGGTGGTGTTAGAGCCGCAACATGGAGTTTTACATACAAGTACGAACAAAGATTTAAGGAAGTTGTGTTTATTATTACAGATCAGAATTTCGTTAGTCAGGTTAACAGTAAGATTCTACAGTCTGGTTCCGTTCAATTTGTAATGAAATTTAGGTAGATGCTTGGAGGCTTCAGCGGTTGTGAGTGAGCTGTATTTGTTCGCCTGCTTTTGCTTTTACTATAAAAAGGGTTGGGCTTGTTGTTCACTAAAATATTACTTGAAAATTTCAGTATTTTAGCCGTATACATAATGCATTCATGTATATTATACTACAAGACACATAACACGAGTAATGAATAATCACTTCCTGTTCTATGTTTTAGTGTGCATTCTCCTGGGATTGCTGTGGTAACCTCCAATGTTCATTTAGGGGTAAATGTTACTGAGAAATCGAGGCCATGCCAGGGTCGAACATTAGCAGAGTCAAACTTCGACAGAGTCACACTCTTTGTTCTGTCTTTAAGTTAGTGAAATAAACTATCTCCTATTTTCTTCACTCTTATGTTTAACACTACAATCATAAACTAAAATTTTGTTGTATATAATTTAATCAGAAATTGTTTGTTGAAATTTGCTATGAACGCTGGAAGTTAATAAGAAATGAAGTATCTGTATTTAATTTTCTTGTTTAAATAAAACAAGGAGCCGTCGTGGCGTAGTGGCTAGCGTGTGGCGCTGCTACGCTGTCGGCGCGGGTTCAATTCCCGCCGGGGGCCATCTGATTTAGATACGACCGTTCCCCCTCGCAAGGCAATGGCAAACCAGCGAGAGGTATCCTGCTTAGCATAAACCTTCCCCAACTATGCCGTTCGGATCCGGCGTTAAACTGTAGGTCCCATATACCTGTGAGAGACTCAGTACCACACGCACCACGGGTATATGCGGGGAGGGTACAAACCAGTCGAAAGGCTGAAGGACTACGACGAAATAAAACAAATTTGTTAATTACGTATTTATGTATGATTTAGATTTTTTAATCACCCCTATTTCACTGTGAATCAGACCCGTATACTGAAAGTAATTTAAACTTTATTTTAGTAAAATGAAGTTCTATAAAGTAATGGCGATAGTTGTTCTTACACATGCTAGCGAAACATGGACGATAACTGGGAAAGAAAGGGGGCATATAGAAACCGCTGGAAAATGAATCTTTTAAGGCACGTGAATGGTTATCGTCTATGTAATTGAATGCGTAACGAACACATAAGGGGAGGAACTGGGTATATTCTCCATAAATGATAAGATAAGATAAGATGATAAGATAGAAGAACGAAAGTAGCAGTGGTTGGAGCACGTCTACAGAATGGACCACAAGAGGCTAGCAAAGCGCGCTGTAGACTACAAACCAACTGGCAGAAGATCTTGTGACGTCTCCCTTGTTAAGCCATCAAAAAAGTCGGGAACTAGTTCAATTCGTTACCTTTTAATTAAACTAGCTGCCGTTGTTAGTAAAACTTACTTACTAACAAATTATAACACATTATTACATAGGAAATAGTCAAGGATTGCATAAATTTATTCACTCGCTATGTGTTAGCAAAAACATCTCTTTATTATTATTAAAATCTCATGGTTTACTTGGTTTTTTTTTAAAGAATTACTCTAGTAAATTCAGCGTTTAATGCTGTGAAAAAAAATATTAAATGTCTTATTCCTTTTATCTCAAAATTATTCATCTAGATATTGTTTTAAGTACCTCGGATCCGGGACTGAACTTTGTTAAGTTTTAATTTATCACAACTTTAACCAAATTATTTGAAGAATAATGTTGGTTGTAAACTATAGAATTACCTTACATTTAGATATCGTGATGTTACTACTACTTCATTACAGAAATTACAAATCTTATAAGTTATACTTTACATTATCAAAAGTTCTTTACTGTTCTTTTGTTACTTCTCTTGTTGAAACAAATTTTTACAAATGTTATGTTTGGATATCACCTGAATTTAACATGAGGTTGTTGTTGGGTCCATGATGGTCATCTTCTGTCGTCTTCTAGGTTGCAATACATGGTTCCTTTCGATGCTACATTGGGTTGATTATATCTGGTAGTCTCGACGATCGGATTTTTTACTTGAAGTTCATACTGTTGTAGTTTGAGTTTTCCACTTCTGGAGTTTGTAGTTCACATTTTACACCTTAATTATAGTTCTTATTTTGCAGTACTAAAGTCTGGTAAGTAACATATCTTACCACTTACAGTTTTATTTTTTAAGAGATGTGTCGGCTAAGTTTTCCTTTCTTTTTTTTTTATTTTTATAACTCTTCACACCCTACATTATATATATTTTTTATATTTTTCCACGATACATTTTTCAAAATAATATCACCACAAACTGGATATATGTTTTTAACGGCATACACCTACGTGTATGTGGACAACACAAAACTGACATCTTTACATGTCGAAGTTCCACTAGCGACTGTGTGCATAGTTTAGCGGCGAGGGGTCAGTAAGCTGGCGCGGTTTTACGCACTGAGAAAATAGTTCGTTCTTTTATTTAGTATTAATTATTCATTAATTAAATTGTCAATTATACTTTATGTTAACTTTGTTACGAATTAGAAATTTCCTTATTTATATAGTCGTATTTTAAATAATTAACGTAATTATTATTATTATTTAATTAACACCGTTCTTTGCGTGTTGGTACGGGACAATTTCAAGTTGATGCAGGAATCTAGGTATAGGTAAGGGGTGGATAATACTCTTACTGGTTAGAAAGCAAAATTTTGTTATTTGTGCGATTTAAATATTTTTAAAATCGTCACAATCTGTCGGTAGCCACCGAAAGAGAAGGCTGCAGTGAAGACCGAACAGGCTGTAAGTCTACACCGTGAAGTGACCACGTCGACGACGACGATGTACATCTACTTTTGTACCAAGTGAAGTGATGTTTAATTTCTTCTCGTCCAGAAAGGCATCTTGAGGTCTTCCGTACGACGTCCTTTGGCACGCACAAAGGGGCACTGATTACTGTGGTATGTCTCCAAATTGGTTTCAGAATAGTCTTATGAGAAGGAGTTTATTCTCTACGAACTTCCGGAACCGCCTTTTGAGCACATGTATAAACGTATGCCAAAGCTGTTTATTATCTTTGCTATGTGATTTCGCTCTGTGACACATCTGTCTAGATGTTTGCCGAGATATTTAACACCTACTGCTACCGGAAAATGAGAGTTATTTAATGTCCGAAGCAAACAGTTATATCTCATTTCAAGCTAAATATTATAGGAGTTGAGATGGATTCATTTGTTTAACCAGTTCTTGATTTCGTTTATGTGGTTTTGTAGGTTTTTTTTGAAGCAGTAACAGTATCTGTATCCGATGCTGTGTCATCTGTAAATGTCGCAATTGTGGATGATCTGGATGTTGGTATGATTCAGTCATAATCATCGTCATCTTCAAGGATTATACCAAGAATGGTTTGTTCTTGTCTCAAATAGGCAAAGATGGTCACTCCAGCGCTTCGTCGGGCGTCTCACACCTCTCCGTCTCCTCGGCTTAGATTTCCATGGTTATTTGGGGATGCGGCAGTCACCCGTTCGGCAAAGATTTTCCCACCAATTCACTTGATATTGAATTCTTATGATTGACACTCTATAATTGACACTTTGTTTTTTGCGGAAGATCAGGCTAGAAGATAGTCTCTCTTTGTTTCTATCGGACTCTGAAAACAGACTACAGATAGGTATACATTTGTTAAATCGAATCTGCAAAGACTCTGGATTGCAAATAGCCATACTTAAGACCAAGGTGATGGCTTTTTGTGGAACTGATCCCGTACGGGAAAAATTGTTATTGATGGTAGTGTCTTGGAACAAGTTAGCAATTTTGAATACCTGGGCTGTAGTCTCTCTTGTAATGCATACAACGACGTTGTGAATAAGTTGCATAAGTTAAACGTTATGTGCTGGACCATTAGGCAAACACTTTAGTCAGCAAGTAAAGGAACACGCCTAAAATTCTACAGGGTGATGATAGCACTATACAGCGAATACAGTCCTGGCCCTAATATGCGTCCTTGCACGATGGCTGAATTTATAGTACGAAAATTTATATGTTTATTGTGATTTTACCAACAAAAAATCTTTCTGAAATGTAGCCTACTATTGTAGAACGGTAAAGCAGAAGTGGGGAAATGTTGTATACTGTTTCGTTTTTAGTTCAGTCTTGATGTAAACTCACCCACGTGGTAAATCTGAAACGCTATTGGTCAGCGGCGTTGTTATTGTTCACACAGTAATGTATTACGCGCATGTGCAGTATGTGTTTATAGTCATGTGAAAGTTATGCTGCCACTTAAATCGGGGCACGTCGTTTTAAGACTTCCTCCTTGTCACTGTATTTTGAAAAAAATAATTCTGAAAGCTGTCTTTTATAAAACAATTGATAAAGAAGGAGGTAAATAAAACAACGGCGGACAAGTGGCGTCATTGTATCGGGCATATAATTAAGGAATAAGGTAAGCTCTGGTAACTGGCCCACATTACCGACATCATTGTGGAAAGTCTTATCAGTAATAACACTGACTCAACTGATGTGATAAGTCCGACACAGACATGGAAGAGATTGAATTACTCTCTGACAGCAATTGAAAATATACAGTACAGTGGTAAGTGTCAAGGCTTGGTTTTCGTTTTAAATAAACTTTACTTTCTTGTTTTGTTGTGAGTTTCAAACGGTTAATAAAAAATCCATTAACTGGTGTTATAAAATATTTCACTGACGATCTGACACAGTCACTCGAATTTTACTTTGGTCAGGACAAATTGTTACAATTTTACATGTGTTTATACAGTATAAATATTATATGTACTCAGTCTTTACGGCTTCTGTCAGAGTGACTCGCCTCTAATTCAAACAGCAAATGGCGTTTCAGAAATGCCACGCCTGTTTTTTAATCCATCAGGATTAAAACTAAGAACAGAAATAGTATACATGTATAATTATCTTATAGAAACTTGACATGGAATTACTGCGTTCTCACATACATTTATATAATCTTCTCCTTTTAAACAGAGTTGCCTCATTAATGTAAACAAATGATATATATGTATAGTACAAATTATAGGTACCATTTCCACTAACTACAGTAATGAAAAAGATAAAAGAAAATTATTGGGTAATAACAGAATAGCCATTATAACCAATAGGCGCTCAGCGCACGGGTAGTCTGAGAGCGTACTTATTATGCTTATCAGTACTACTGTTTGCTGCGTGCTGTTAATTTGATTTGTTATTGATGCTGTATGACGTTTTTCTACGCTCGACCATTATCACTATTCTCACATGAGAAAATTATAATTGAATTAATGTGTAGAGACTTCAACAGGAAGCGTCAATTACTTGAGGATAGCATATAGGCCTATTCTAAAATGTAATAAATGTCTTCTTCTTCAGTAGAGGGAAACTGACAGTTCTGGCTCACAAAGGAATGCCGCCTTTCTTAAAAAACAATAAAAAACACTAAAAAACATGATCTCAGAGATGACGCCGCCACCGCTGGACCCGCAGCATCCCGATGGACCACAGCACCGCGAATTTCCGCGAATAAATTTTTTTATTTTTTTAATTTTATTTTTTTATTTTTTTAATTAAATTGATTTGGTGGGATGATGTTCAATGGACCACCAGCATCCGTGAATATACTTTTTTATTTTTTTAAGAAAGCTGATTTGCATATCAGTGGGTGGTGTTGGGTGGGAGCTTGTTTTTTTTATTTCATATCAGTGGGTGGGGGTGGTTCCAACTCGAAGCATTATAGTGTATACTAAAATATATGATCAGTTGTACCAACCTTTGCATGAGTTCAAATGTGTTGTGTGTTATAATGTATATTAAATCTATATGATCAGGTGTACCAACCTCTGTAGTATTATTATAGTGTATAGATATTTTATATGAGCAGGGTTGTCAACATTTTCTGCGGTGGGGGGAGGGAAATTCAAATATGTGTTATATAGTGTATATATTAAAATATATGATCAGGGTTACCAATCTTAAATTATTGTGTGCGTGTATAGAGCAGATCTGCCAACATTTCTTTCTCTTCTGTGGTGGGAAATTCAAACTATATATGATCATAATTGTTACTCTCTCTCTCTCTCTCTCACACGGTGTGTATGTCTCTCTCTCTCTCGTTGTCAAACGTTATACTCACCGGCATTATAGTGTATATTAAAATATATGATTAGGTGTACCAACCTTTACATGAGTTCAAATTTGTCGCGTGTTATAATGTATATTAAATCTATATGACCAGATGTACCAACCTCTGTATTATTCGTCCTCTCACTCCCTCTCTCTCTCTCTCACACGTTGTGTATGTCTCTCTCGTTGTCAAACGTTATGCTCAAACTGTGGTCAGTACCGAGCGCATGTATATGAAATTAGAAAGTTTATATTTATTTGACATATATTAACGTCCTCGCTCTCTCTCTCTCTCTCACACTCTCACTTGTTTCAACTGTGTCAACAAATAGTAACGTCCTCTCTCTCTCTCTCTCTCTCTCTCTCTCTCTCTCTCTCTCTCTCTCTCTCTCTCTCTCTCTCTCTCTCTCTCACTCTCACACGTTTCAACTATGCAAGGTTTCATACCCTTTCTCCTGTCTCCCTCTCGTACATTGAGTAGTCGGTGTGATGAATAAATAATTTTAGCACTATCTCTCTTTCGTTGTCAAAACGTCGTCTTCATGTTCACTGTATTAAATAATTAATTAATTAATAGTTTTATAATGCAGTCAGTGTAATTGATCCTTGTTAGAAATATATATATTTGGCGTCAATGAACTACTTACCTGTTATGTTGTTACAGATGACAAATCCATACGTTAACGGCTTAGCAATCTGGTACAATACTTCTGTTTTAAGGTTGCAGTTTACACACATAGGTTCAGTAGTGTATAGCGAAATAAATTAAAATTATACACACACATGAAAACGGCGGCTGAAATTCATACAAATCTTCTGATGTAACAGTTCACAAAAAATAAATTAATTGTACACATGTTCAGAGGTGTAGAGTGAAATAAAATAAAGTCATAATTTGTTTAATGATTAAATATATTTTAACATTCACAATATAAAATTCACAATTAAATAAATACATTAGAAATTGATATTTTTCGAAAGTTTATATATAATTGTGTGTCGTACTTGTAGAAGAAGCAACCTGCAACATAATAATACAACAACAACATTAAAATCATGTTAAATATCACACACACACACACACACATACGCACACGCATACGTAACGTAATCACACACATAACAGATAACAGATTTAAATATGCTATAGTCATTGTAAGACGTTACAATCATTGAAGTGTTTAATAAGTAAATTGTATGTATGTATATATCACTGAATAATAATAATATAATCGTTCTAGTGTTAACGTTTCCTGCAACAGGTAAAGCAGTTTACAAATAATTACATATAGGTTCAGAGGCGTATAGTGAAATAAATTAATGTGTCGTACTTGTAGAAGAAGCAACAACAACATTAAAATCATGTTAAATATCACACACACACACACACACACACACACACACACACACACACACACACACACACACACACACACACACACACACACACACACACACACACACACCCACCCACACACACACATACGCACACGCATACGTAACGTAATCACACACATACATACATACAACGTACACACGTTTGGGTTACACCACACGCGCACGCACACACACACATATGCACACGCACACACATACGCATACGCAACGTAATCACACCCATACATGCAACGTACACACGTTTGGGTTACACCACACGTGCACGCACACACACACACACACAGACGTACACGCACACATACGCAACACGTGCACACGCACACACACACACGCACACGCACACACATACAGACAACGTGCATACGAATCATGTACATGTAGGTCCAAAAAAACAGATAACAGATAACAGATTTAAATATGCTATAGTCATTGTATGTATGTATATATCACTGAATAATAATAATATAATCGTTCTAGTGTTATCGTTTGCTGCAACAGGTAACGCAGTTTACAAATAATTACATATAGGTTCAGAGGCGTATAGTAAAATAAATTAAAAAAATTGTTTATTAAAAGTAGTTTGTCACCTTAACGAGATACAATTTCCACATGCGCTGTCTGGTTCTTCATCCCTCGAAACACAAGATGTAGGTCGCTGGGATTTATATGACGGAGTTCTTCATCTGTAAAGACGTCAGCATACCTCTTAGGTAGATATACACGATAGCGACGCTCACAATCTTCCAATGTTACAAGCACAGACTTCCCATATCGCGTGTCCACATGCAACATGTTAACGATCGGATACTGTTTGTCCACTGTTAATTCTGCACAACGTTTGTACTCAATAGCAGAAACTGCGTTGAATTTTGTGATAAACGACATTATTATTAGAAGTGAAGACGTCTGTATCAAGCGAGGTGGAACCATACAATGTCAGAATATTCGCTACAAAGAAGACTAGTGAAAGGAATGGTGTGGCCATCAGGAAAGTTCACTTTCATCGCCCGAAGCTTTGCATGTACATACACACAGGCAGAGTTAGCGCTGTTACAAAATATATATATTAGGAAAGTCCACAGAAATAGTTATCGCCAGATCCGTTCTAAATAAGTTAATGTCTTTTCAAATAGTATTCTCTGCACTACAGTCAAACATACGCACACACAGTGATAAAAAATTGTGTATTAAAAGTAGTTTGTTACCTTAACAAGTACTGTTATCCTACGCCGTTTTTCCTCATGCCACGAAACACGAGATGTAGATCGCTGGGGTTTTATAAATTGTTTATTAAGTCTTTTAGAAATGGTCTTATACTTGAGCTTGGCCTGTTGACTATTGCTTTTAATTTTGTAATTTCTACAGGTGTTAACCGTTTCGGAGAAAAAAACCATTTATGGAGAAGATCCTCCTCCTCTTGTTTTGATATGGTATTTATTCTATGATCCATCCTTCTTGTTCCTATAATAATAACAGTACCTGCTTCATTATCATATACATTATGTGCTATATATAAATATATACATAAGGCTTTCAACACACACATCATAAATCCATAACAGGAAAGGTATTATAACAAATATTACGAAAACAAGTACGTATGGTCACGTACATAGATCAACGTTTAAACAAACAGATTAATACCTGAATAAATTTTTTTTTTTTTTAAAACAGGACAGCGTATTATCTATATAACGTTCTGTTTCAGATAAGAATAGTTTGAATATAAAATGAAAGGGTACGTTGTATTTTGTTATGAGAAAATGCATTTCTAAATTTCGTTACATTTGACAAAAGATCTTATTGATCAGACGTATGAGTAATTATATTAATCCTTATGTAGAAAATACGCACGCATTCGTAAAATATAGCACTCAGGTGTAGGGCAATTAATCCTTTTTTGTATTGAACGTATTTAAGTAGGTCTACTCGTGATATCAGTAAATTCTGTCTAAATGTATAGTACATAAACGTACCCAGTAATCGCTTCTTGAGTTACTCGATTGATGTTCATGTTAAACGATTGATGACTCATGTAATAATACAGATTAACCTCGTATAATAATAATGACAGGACAGTGTATTTAGAACACTTAAAATTGGAAATCTACAAACACATCAAAAATATCTGTCAAACAAAAACACCGTTCTTGACAACAGTAACTGACCTAAGCACATGTGCTTCATTAGGCAACAGACCAAAAAATCAAATAGACGACTATAAGCACAATTTAAATAAAATCTGAATATTCAATAAAATTATGTTTTTTTTTTTACTTAGTAACATATGCAAATCTTTTACTTACCTCTTAAATGTTGTTGTTGTTGTTATACACAATAGTCGATTGTACGATGAGTGTCTCATACAAATGAGAAATAGTGACATGTCGTCTTGTGTGTATATATATATATCATACGGCGGTAGCGTACACGTTTGAAAGTTGATACACATTAAATTCTCTCTCTGTCTCACACACATTACAGAGATTGATATTAATTGCATGTATGTTCAGAGGTTTGGTGTCTAAATCGATGCATTTTACTTTCACTTTCTAATTTGACACATGGCTTACTTCCATACATAAATAGCTATCGTCTACGAGTGTTGCTAAACGAAATTAAAAAATGTTGTAATACATAACGTCCTATGAAATAAATATGGTATGTTTTTAGGACAGCCAAAAGCATGAAAGTATTATTTAAATCTGTATGGAAGTCATATATAAATATCGAGTCAGCGCGACACAACGTAACATGATTCATGTCAACGTCGTATGTATGTGTGTGCGTGTGCGTCTATGTGTTCGTGTGTGTACGTGTTTGGTTACGTTGCGTATGCGTCTGTGTGCGTGCACGTCGGATGTGTGATTACGTATGCGTCTGCGTTATCGTTATTTTGACTGAGCTATGTTAACTTCACACATGGAAATGTAAAAGCGTCTGAGGGCAAAGTTATGCAAGAGGTTGTTGACGAGAACCAAACACACTTGGATCAGCCAGTAGTGTTTAGGTCATCAGTACATGACGCAACGGTAGTGATAGGTCCAACAAGAATCAGATGTTTTGTATACGTTCTAGGTGAAAAACTACTGGGGATGTCTCTGACTTTAGTTGGAAATAAATAACATTACAGATATTGATATGGTACTATGAGGAGCCTATACGTGAATACTATACATCAGACTGATTGTATCCGTCATTAGCAATCTAACGTTACGACGGCAGTGTGTACGTATGCGTCTGTGTGTGTTCGCGTGTGCGTGTTTGGTTACGTTGTGTACGTGTGCGCTCGTTGCGTGTGTACGTGTGTGCGTGTTTGGTTACGTTGCGTATGTATGTGTGTGTGTGTGTGTGATTACGTTACGTATGCGTGTGCGTCTTAATGTGAACAATTTTACGTTTAAATAAAATCTGTACATACAATAAAATTATGTTTCAGTATTAATGATATAAATATTACTGTTTTATTAATTTAAAATACTGTATATATATATATATAACCTAGGAACTTCGCAGGTGAAGAAATTAATTTCTATTTTTCATCTGTAACGACATGCGTGTATAATTTTAATTTATTTCACTATACACCTTCGCCACCGCTGCTACCACAGTCGTCAGTAATAAAAAAAGAAGAAGAAGAAAGATCAGTTAGGAAACGCATCAGTACTCTTTCGAAACGATTAACATCAGTCCCAATGGACCACAGCATCTGTGAATTTCCGAGAATAAAAAAAAAAAAAAAAAAAAAAAAGGAAAACCTTCTACTTACGTTTCATGTATTCATGTAAGGTTAAAAAATACAGTCCACGTACGTTTCACGTTTACGTTAGGTTAAGATGCAGTCTACTTACGTTTCACTGTTAGGTTAAAAATGCAGTCCACGTACGTTTCACGTTTACGTTAGGTTAAGATGCAGGCTACTTACGTTTCACGTTAGGTTAAAAAATGCAAACACACACACACACACACGTGTTAGGTTGCAACCTAACGCGTGTGTATGTTATTTAAATAATAATTTAAATAATATACACGTGTGTGTGTTTTTTTTTTTTTTTTTTTTTTGTTTTTTTTTGTTTTTTTTTTTTTCTCGGAAATTCACAGATGCTGTGGTCCATTGGGACTGATGTTAATCGTTTCGAACGAGTACTGATGCGTTTCCTAACTGATCTTTCTTCTTCTTCTTTTTTTATTACTGACGACTGTGGTAGCAGCGGTGGCGAAGGTGTATAGTGAAATAAATTAAAATTATACACGCATGTCGTTACAGATGAAAAATAGAAATTAATTTCTTCACCTGCGAAGTTCCTAGGTTATATATATATATATATATATATACAGTATTTTAAATTAATAAAACAGTAATATTTATATCATTAATACTGAAACATAATTTTATTGTATGTACAGATTTTATTTAAACGTAAAATTGTTCACATTAAGACGCACACGCATACGTAACGTAATCACACACACACACACATACATACGCAACGTAACCAAACACGCACACACGTACACACGCAACGAGCGCACACGTACACAACGTAACCAAACACGCACACGCGAACACACACAGACGCATACGTACACACTGCCGTCGTAACGTTAGATTGCTAATGACGGATACAATCAGTCTGATGTATAGTATTCACGTATAGGCTCCTCATAGTACCATATCAATATCTGTAATGTTATTTATTTCCAACTAAAGTCAGAGACATCCCCAGTAGTTTTTCACCTAGAACGTATACAAAACATCTGATTCTTGTTGGACCTATCACTACCGTTGCGTCATGTACTGATGACCTAAACACTACTGGCTGATCCAAGTGTGTTTGGTTCTCGTCAACAACCTCTTGCATAACTTTGCCCTCAGACGCTTTTACATTTCCATGTGTGAAGTTAACATAGCTCAGTCAAAATAACGATAACGCAGACGCATACGTAATCACACATCCGACGTGCACGCACACAGACGCATACGCAACGTAACCAAACACGTACACACACGAACACATAGACGCACACGCACACACATACATACGACGTTGACATGAATCATGTTACTTTGTGTCGCGCTGACTCGATATTTATATATGACTTCCATACAGATTTAAATAATACTTTCATGCTTTTGGCTGTCCTAAAAACATACCATATTTATTTCATAGGACGTTATGTATTACAACATTTTTTAATTTCGTTTAGCAACACTCGTAGACGATAGCTATTTATGTATGGAAGTAAGCCATGTGTCAAATTAGAAAGTGAAAGTAAAATGCATCGATTTAGACACCAAACCTCTGAACATACATGCAATTAATATCAATCTCTGTAATGTGTGTGAGACAGAGAGAGAATTTAATGTGTATCAACTTTCAAACGTGTACGCTACCGCCGTATGATATATATATATACACACAAGACGACATGTCACTATTTCTCATTTGTATGAGACACTCATCGTACAATCGACTATTGTGTATAACAACAACAACAACATTTAAGAGGTAAGTAAAAGATTTGCATATGTTACTAAGTAAAAAAAAAACATAATTTTATTGAATATTCAGATTTTATTTAAATTGTGCTTATAGTCGTCTATTTGATTTTTTGGTCTGTTGCCTAATGAAGCACATGTGCTTAGGTCAGTTACTGTTGTCAAGAACGGTGTTTTTGTTTGACAGATATTTTTGATGTGTTTGTAGATTTCCAATTTTAAGTGTTCTAAATACACTGTCCTGTCATTATTATTATACGAGGTTAATCTGTATTATTACATGAGTCATCAATCGTTTAACATGAACATCAATCGAGTAACTCAAGAAGCGATTACTGGGTACGTTTATGTACTATACATTTAGACAGAATTTACTGATATCACGAGTAGACCTACTTAAATACGTTCAATACAAAAAAGGATTAATTGCCCTACACCTGAGTGCTATATTTTACGAATGCGTGCGTATTTTCTACATAAGGATTAATATAATTACTCATACGTCTGATCAATAAGATCTTTTGTCAAATGTAACGAAATTTAGAAATGCATTTTCTCATAACAAAATACAACGTACCCTTCCATTTTATATTCAAACTATTCTTATCTGAAACAGAACGTTATATAGATAATACGCTGTCCTGTTTAAAAAAAAACAAAATTTATTCAGGTATTAATCTGTTTGTTTAAACGTTGATCTATGTACGTGACCATACGTACTTGTTTTCGTAATATTTGTTATAATACCTTTCCTGTTATGGATTTATGATGTGTGTGTTGAAAGCCTTATGTATATATTTATATATAGCACATAATGTATATGATAATGAAGCAGGTACTGTTATTATTATAGGAACAAGAAGGATGGATCATAGAATAAATACCATATCAAAACAAGAGGAGGAGGATCTTCTCCATAAATGGTTTTTTTCTCCGAAACGGTTAACACCTGTAGAAATCACAAAATTAAAAGCAATAGTCAACAGGCCAAGCTCAAGTATAAGACCATTTCTAAAAGACTTAATAAACAATTTATAAAACCCCAGCGATCTACATCTCGTGTTTCGTGGCATGAGGAAAAACGGCGTAGGATAACAGTACTTGTTAAGGTAACAAACTACTTTTAATACACAATTTTTTATCACTGTGTGTGCGTATGTTTGACTGTAGTGCAGAGAATACTATTTGAAAAGACATTAACTTATTTAGAACGGATCTGGCGATAACTATTTCTGTGGACTTTCCTAATATATATATTTTGTAACAGCGCTAATTCTGCCTGTGTGTATGTACATGCAAAGCTTCAGGCGATGAAAGTGAACTTTCCTGATGGCCACACCATTCCTTTCACTAGTCTTCTTTGTAGCGAATATTCTGACATTGTATGGTTCCACCTCGCTTGATACAGACGTCTTCACTTCTAATAATAATGTCGTTTATCACAAAATTCAACGCAGTTTCTGCTATTGAGTACAAACGTTGTGCAGAATTAACAGTGGACAAACAGTATCCGATCGTTAACATGTTGCATGTGGACACGCGATATGGGAAGTCTGTGCTTGTAACATTGGAAGATTGTGAGCGTCGCTATCGTGTATATCTACCTAAGAGGTATGCTGACGTCTTTACAGATGAAGAACTCCGTCATATAAATCCCAGCGACCTACATCTTGTGTTTCGAGGGATGAAGAACCAGACAGCGCATGTGGAAATTGTATCTCGTTAAGGTGACAAACTACTTTTAATAAACAATTTTTTTAATTTATTTCACTATACGCCTCTGAACCTATATGTAATTATTTGTAAACTGCGTTACCTGTTGCAGCAAACGATAACACTAGAACGATTATATTATTATTATTCAGTGATATATACATACATACAATGACTATAGCATATTTAAATCTGTTATCTGTTATCTGTTTTATTGGACCTACATGTACATGATTCGTATGCACGTTGTCTGTATGTGTGTGCGTGTGCGTGTGTGTGTGTGTGTGTGCACGTGTTGCGTATGTGTGCGTGTACGTCTGTGTGTGTGTGTGTGTGTGTGCGTGCACGTGTGGTGTAACCCAAACGTGTGTACGTTGTATGTATGGGTGTGATTACGTTGCGTATGCGTATGTGTGTGCGTGTGCATATGTGTGTGTGTGCGTGCGCGTGTGGTGTAACCCAAACGTGTGTACGTTGTATGTATGTATGTGTGTGATTACGTTACGTATGCGTGTGCGTATGTGTGTGTGTGTGTGTGTGTGTGTGTGTGTGTGTGTGTGTGTGTGTGTGTGTGTGTGTGTGTGTGTGTGTGTGTGTGTGTGTGTGTGTGTGTGTGTGTGTGTGTGTGTGTGTGTGTGATATTTAACATGATTTTAATGTTGTTGTTGCTTCTTCTACAAGTACGACACATTAATTTATTTCACTATACGCCTCTGAACCTATATGTAATTATTTGTAAACTGCTTTACCTGTTGCAGGAAACGTTAACACTAGAACGATTATATTATTATTATTCAGTGATATATACATACATACAATTTACTTATTAAACACTTCAATGATTGTAACGTCTTACAATGACTATAGCATATTTAAATCTGTTATCTGTTATGTGTGTGATTACGTTTACGTATGCGTGTGCGTATGTGTGTGTGTGTGTGTGTGTGTGATATTTAACATGATTTTAATGTTGTTGTTGTATTATTATGTTGCAGGTTGCTTCTTCTACAAGTACGACACACAATTATATATAAACTTTCGAAAAATATCAATTTCTAATGTATTTATTTAATTGTGAATTTTATATTGTGAATATTAAAATATATTTAATCATTAAACAAATTATGACTTTATTTTATTTCACTCTACACCTCTGAACATGTGTACAATTAATTTATTTTTTGTGAACTGTTACATCAGAAGATTTGTATGAATTTCAGCCGCCGTTTTCATGTGTGTGTATAATTTTAATTTATTTCACTATACACTACTGAACCTATGTGTGTAAACTGCAACCTTAAAACAGAAGTATTGTACCAATTGCTAAGCCGTTAACGTATGGATTTGTCATCTGTAACAACATAACAGGTAAAGTAGTTCATTGACGCCAAATATATATATTTCTAACAAGATCAATCACACTGACTGCATTATAAAACTATTAATTAATTAATTATTTAATACATTGAACATGAAAACGACGTTTTGACAACGAAAGAGAGATAGTGCTAAATTATTTATTCATCACACCGACTACTCAATGTACGAGAGGGAGACAGGAGAAAGGGTATGAAACCTTGCATAGTTGAAACGTGTGAGAGTGAGAGAGAGAGAGAGAGAGAGAGAGAGAGAGAGAGAGAGAGAGAGAGAGAGAGAGAGAGAGAGAGAGAGAGAGAGAGAGAGAGAGAGAGAGGACGTTACTATTTGTTGACACAGTTGAAACAAGTGAGAGTGTGAGAGAGAGAGAGAGAGAGAGAGAGAGAGAGAGAGAGAGAGAGAGAGAGAGAGGAGAGAGAGAGAGAGAGAGAGAGAGAGGACGTTAATATATGTCAAATAAATATAAACTTTCTAATTTCATATACATGCGCTCGGTACTGACCACAGTTTGAGCATAACTTTTGACAACGAGAGAGACATACACAACGTGTGAGAGAGAGAGAGAGGAGAGAGAGACGAATAATAATAATCAACAAAGCAGCTTATTAATAGAAAAACATTTTAACAATCAAAAATATAAATCGGAAGAAAATTAATTACTAGGTAATTTGTATAAAACCTGCGATGATACAGATCGATTGTGTTAAACGTAAGTCAGATAGAAATACAGCGATAAAAAATAAGAAAAAAATAGTAGCAGACCATAATATAATTTATTTGTATCCAGAACAACACATAAATAATAACAACAATAAAAATGGGCCACATTCACACACATAAATGTGACAAAGCTAACAAAACTATTTTAAAACACACGCATTAAAATAGCATAATAACTTATAAAAATAATTTACAAAAACTAAATACACAACAAAGATAATACAACAATCAATGGAATATACAATAGTGAACGCCAAGATTGCAATAGATGTTACGTAGGACAAACAAAAGAACAACAAAAAAACGTTATTTTGAACATTAAAACGCATACAAAAACCAGAATTATATAAATCCATTTGGATACTAACAAACAATTGTTTTTCTTAATATACACTGAATCTGCAATACTTTCTATGGACGAATTAAAGATACCATAGGATGTTTGTATAAAAATATACAAACTAAAAACACAAAACCGACTAAAACCTGAACAAATACAAGTAAAACAAACACGACATTCAAAATACTCAACATTGAAAACACCCAAAAAATAAATATATACACCATACCCACACCCAAATTAAAATACCGAAACCAACAGGAAACCAAAGCAACAACCAACCAGAACATAAATACGCAACTAGATCCAAAACTATGATGGCAAATGATGGGAACAATAAATGTCGCGAAACATGTTTCAAATAAACGAAAAAGCGTTTTAAGGTAAATAAATTATAAATATTAAATACATTATGTGTGCATCGAGAAATAGACAGTAGCAATTATGTGTTTGAATTGTATAATATAATGTACAAATTTTGCAGGAAAATTAAAGACTTATTTGCAAACAAGAGTTAAACAAATTTTGAAAAGCAAAACTGCTGTGCTTTAAGTCTATGAAAATAGACGTAATTCCTGTTCTGTGGCATCTTAATTCGTCCATACACAGGTATTACAGATTTCTGTGTAAATTAGCAAAAATAAGAATAAAAGATACAGTACCGTTTACCAAATGGTAAAAGCTTAAGAGCATGATAATGTCTTTCAGCCGCCAGCTAAACGCAACATTTGCGCAAAACAAACTATCAGTCAATCAGTAACCATAATAATGTATATAATTTAATATATTGATAGTAAATGACGTTACACATTTTGCATCACGCATTATGTGGAAAACATTATCATGTTTTCTATATAACTATATAACAAATATTTACTATATAACAAATATATTTACTGTATAATAAACATTATCATGTTAAATCGTTAGCTGAATCACATACGAAGACAACCATTAACTAGAGACAATAACCCCAATAACCCTATCTACAGCTATGCAGTGTTGTTCGCTTGTTAGGTCTTTAATCTGCGACGACGTTAGCATGTTAGCGGTCGCGGTTTTAGTTAACGATTCCCGGCTGGTAAATTGTGCTAACACTTGATTTTAAACTTTCAGGACGCTTTATAAATCTGGTTTAATTGTTTGCAGTGATATTATTTTTAACACATTATATATATTGCGACGTATCAAAACAAACGTTTATTTACAACAATCCCAATGACGTCACGCAAGAATGACGTCATGCAGCGTGATGCGTTACAGTTTACAGCGTTACAGAAATTTCAAATGATGGCCAGCCAAAAGACATTATCATGTCAAAATTGTTTGTCAGTATACATTTTTAAGATTATCAAAAATCATCAGTTAAGTCAGTAAAAATATTTATTTCTTGTGTCTGGTACTTACAGGTTCTCCTCTATGCGCGCAACGAGCACTGGCGTATTCAGAACTCAGAGCCAGAATCAGTGCCACGACTAGCTGTACTAGAGCTGTGTATTTCATGTTGTTGACACTCCGTGATTGCTCTGTGAACTCCGTACAGTTTATAAATGCATTTTATATCCAAAACAGTGATAAACAGTGACCTTCGAACGTTGTAATCTACCAAGTTTCTTGAAATTAGAATTTGTTTATTACTTTCAATAATGAATGAACACAATTATCTTAAGAAAAAATTATTGTAATCGTAAGCGAATTAACTTTATTAAAATGCAATTAGAGACAAGTTTTCTAATATATTTGATACTATTTTATCGAAGACTTGAGTATATATGTATGTATATTTAGTGAAATATATGTACTTCTTTGAGACAGAAATAAGTGATTAGCCTAGTCCTTGAAAGAAGAAGAAGAAAAAGAAGAAGACAGATAGGTTTAATAATTACAGGACTTGGCCAATAAAAAGTCACTTTATATAAACCTATCAGTCGGCACAAATAAAATACAGAATATATCAAGTATAAATGTATTAAACAAAAACCAGGAATTACAAAAAATGGTGAAAAACAATAAGCATACAAGAAAGGTGAAAAAATAAAAAATATCAGAAACAAGAAAATAAAGTAGTTTATATTATTTTGCAAAAAAATAATTTGCCAATTGCAGCTTACATAGTTTTAGGTAAAATTAACAGGTAAACTTACAGTTTTATAAAAACAAGAATATTAAAAATGTTTTGGTACATAATTAAACTTACTGTATGTTATTTAACAAGAAAATTACTTTGATATTTGTACTTTTTATAGATATTATATAAGTAAGAAACAGATAAACTTAGAAGTACGTAAAGTAGGAACATATTATAAACATTATTTGGTAAAGAAATAGGTATCAAAAGTAGATATTTAAACAAAAAGAAATATCATTTAAGGAACTGAATTTTTCTAGCTTTCATAAATATAAATTTTCGAATAATATTGAGTGTATAAGTAAGACTATCGAAAAAAAAAGGCAGAAAAGGAAAATTTCCAGAAACAGCCACTTTTGAACTGATTTTATTTTAAACGATAGGTTTAGTGTTTACCTAAAAGTTTATCCAAGTTCCAGACTACGGACCGCCCATTTTCCCCGATTTTCCCCGACTTTTCACTTCCGGCACACAGCGGAGCGCGAGGCACTGAAGTTTTCCTCGATTCTTTCGATGACAGCTTCAACAAATCAAAAAAATGAAAATACCAGCGTGTTCCCCGGAACATTTCCTATCGATCTGTGTTAGTCCTGCATTTTTTTAAACGCAACATAAACTATAATAAAATTGAAACTTGCAAAAATGAGTATTTTTCGATTTCCGTTAATAATGAGTGAAATAATGACTTTTCCTTCATACAAAAATTGTAAAATATAGCAGTCTAATAGACAAATTTCCATATTAATTTTTATCTCGAAATGTTTTGTCATTAAACCACAATAAAGTTTTCAATTTGAAAAACGGAAAGTTTTCAAAATTTAGTCCAGTCATCACCCCTGACCAACTTGGATAAACTTTTAGGTAAACACTAAACCTATCTTTAAAAAAAAAAATCAGCTCATAAGATTCTGTTTCTGGAAATTCGCTATTTTCAAATTAGTCTTACTCGGCTATAATAGCAAGAATTGAAAAGTCTGTCTTGTACCAATGTGGTGGGGCACGTAGTTTCTAATAATTTAGTTTAGAAAAGGATCGTTCCGCAGATGCTACAGATACCGGTAATGAAAAAAGAATCCGAAGGGCAATTGTAAAGTTTTGATAAACTGTGATTTAGAAGGTTGAATAACTGACTAAATAAGTCATTAGTTACAACCATAGGCATAGAAAATCGTTCTGAGCACTTTACCAATTTAAAATGACGTGCGACCTAACACGCTAGCAGCTCCATACAGTCATACCAATTTGGCGAGAATACCCGTTCGGAGCACTGAAAAGGTTAATACAATTAAGTTAATGAATAGTAATATACTTTTTTCAAATATTTCCTCCTTGCCTGACATTTTTGGCGCCTTTACTATCATGACGCCTGTGTGCGCCTCACATTTTGCGCACTGTGTCAGCGCGCCACTATATCAAGCATAAATATACACCGATATTTTCAGAATACAATCTGAAGGAGGGTTCTCTATGATCCTTAGCTGCAGAGCTACATGTCCCAATAATGATGAATGTCTTCTGCTTGTTTACTACATGGCTTGGGCTATAGCCCTTTTCTACTTCACAGAGTCTCTGACCATTTTTTCCAGGGTCTTCCACGATCTCTCGTCCCCACTGGCCCATATTCAAACGCTTGTTTAGGAATACGAGTGTCTACCATGCGTTCCAATGTGACTTCCAATTTTGCCTGTTTTCCTATACTCTCTCCAGAACCGACTGTAACTTCAGGTATTTCCATTTTTCACATCCATACAATAAAATACATTAAAGTTGGCACAGACACGACCTTATAGAACTTTAACTGTGTCTCCCTGTACTTTTTATTCTTCAATAGTAGTCTTATTATTCCACAGGTATAACTAAATTAATTCAATTTATGAATGCCCATTTTTTATAAATTTTCAGCCGTTTTATTTATTCTACTGTTGTCGTCAATCATCCACAGTTTTGTCACTCTCTACCAGCCCATTTCACCGTAAGTATTCTTCGCCCTAAGCGCATTTCTAAGCTCTCTAGATACCTATCTATTTTTCTTCCACCCTCTTCTGCAACTGAAGTCAAGTTGATAAAACAATTACTTAGATTTGGTAGCGTTGCGCAGTGTTTAAAGGAACACGGTGGGAAGTGGAATCGGTGTGAGATGCTTAAGGCGCGTATTTTTACTAAATGGAGTTGGGTATAATACAGCAGAAGAATAAGTGAGTAGACACCGTTTGAAACAAGAAGGAAAGAAGAATGTGTGTGTGTGTGTGTGTGTGTGTGTGTGTGTGTGTGTGTGTGTGTGTGTGTGTGTGTGTGTGTGTGTGTGTGTGTGTGTGTGTGTGTGTGTGTGTGTGTGTGTGTGTGTGTGTGTGTGTGTGTGTGTGTGTGTGTGTGTGTGTGTAGAAGACGACTTGAGAATTATTCAAGGTGAAAAGTTACTAAGAATAAAATCCAGTGGCGTATCCGGAATTATACCTTGGAGATCCGGGGTCGAGTCGGCTTCATATAAAAGAAACAAAATTAAGACTAATTAGGTACTATCTTTCAAATTCTGTGTAATACAGCATACAGGTATACACAAAGTGTGTGTAGTATACCTGTTTGAATATTAAAGAAGTGTTACTAACTAAAAAAAAGGCTGAAAACATGATGAAAGAGATTAAAAATTATGAGATTAACAAAAATTCGTCAACTTTTTCGACCCTCTTGGGTAAAGTTTTTCATCCACATCAGGTTCATTCGGATTTCCTCACTAATAATATTTTTACAGTTAACTTCTGAGCCGAGGTAGGTAAATTTATATAGTACCTCGAATTTAAAAGATTCAAATTCCAAATTTTTAGGGCTCACACAACAATCTTTTCTTGTCGTGAAATTTAAAAGTGATTTAATATCTTAAGCACTCGTATATCTACATGTTATAATAGTAAATACATATCTTCTGCACCTCAACCCAGAGGTTGGTGAGCTTGCAATTCCACCCCATCCAACGGTAGTTTGTTAATAGCCACATGCTTTCTTCCTGCTTTCATTTCATCCGTGTATTCCTGTGTGGGACTTAGATCATTCCACGCCCCTTTTATTTATTCCAGGTGTTAGGGTGATAAACCAGTTTCAGTGGGGTAACGGTTACCATCCATACTGCTTCTCCTGTCTGCAGTGGTTTTAAACGGAGAACTTCTTTCACCCACATTCCTCAATACCTCACCATTCGTTCTGTCAATGGTATTTTTAAGGTCAGTACCTACGTATACTAATATGTATCTTAAATCATAGAAACTGAGGGGGAATTTAACCAAAATTTCTCTTAAAACTCTTAACGACTCCTTGAAATGGTTGCCTTAAAGCAAACTATACTTTATTATATCAACAGATGTTTTCCTTAACAATGTAACGAAGTCATTTTACGTTTTTTCCTACCATTTATACTAATTGGTGTAATTTTTGTGGTAGATACAAATATCTGACTCCGGGAGCCGACGTAAGATAATTTTAACAAGTATAATGAGATGAAAATACTTCTGTACGCTTAAATGTTAATATACAAAATTACGTATACTAAATGTTTTGCTTGGGAGGAGGAAGCTTGTACGTGTCTCGGAGCTGCGACATCAGTTCAGATCAGTATGCGCAGTGTTGTGGTCTTTCTATTACTGTCAACGATTCTGGTGGCATTGGCCTGTGTTGCTAGTGCAGAGATCCTGTGTTCGAACGAGTTTCAAACTGTAAGTATTAGTGCAAATAATTGTTTCGTAACAATGCATAATAAAAAAATTATTATTATATATCCAACAATTTCTTAATAATTATTATTGAAATGAATTAACATATACTTTTTAATTATTAATTATTTAACTAAATTATTATTGAATAAGAACAGAAAGACGGACGTTTTGTCTTTTAAAGCAAACAAGACTAAAAAGTAATTAGTAAAACAATATAAGCATAAAAATGTAAGTTTAATGATATAATTAGACAAGGGAATAATCGAGCATACGGTACCTCACTTTAAGTATTTCGTTGTGAGGTTTCTTTATTAAAGACGATGATATGATTATCGATCTAAACAGATTTAGATATATACTGTAGGTGGTAGAATTTGTAAAATACTTTAACGATATATAATGCCCGATCTGAACTGAAAGTCTGGCTGAGTCCATTCAGTTCATGTGGTCCATCACCCACCTTCTTTTAGTTTCTGTTACTTTATCCTGCAAAATATAACTTTCCAATTCAGTTCTTATCTCCGTTCTACATCCTGTTACAGCTCTGAGGAATTTTATCTCTACTGTCTGCGCGTGGTTTTCTTATCTTTAAGTAAGAACTCATGACTCACTTCCATAAATACTGTTCGCCTATGGAACAGCATTAGTGAACAAGCTTGACAGAGCGTGTAGTAAAACGTATAACGAAATGTAAAACCGACAAGAAACGTTGGTGGTGGTATTATTGATGATGATGACGATGATGCAATATTTGAGCCTATATAATTTTCTAGTGAGCCTCCAGGTGGTCTAGTATCTAGCACGGGCGATTCATGTTCGCGTGGACCCGGGTTCAATTCACGGCGGAGGCTCCGTATGTCGTGCACTCGGCATCGTGAGAAAACAGTGGCGCCTCCTGGCTGTGAATACCGCAACTAGCGGCTGGCGGCGAGTTGTACTGGCCACGCAACCGACACACTAAACACAAAAAAAGGACGGTATGCCTTGGTCCTTTACAGATTGTTGAGCAGGGGTATATTATTATTATTTTTCTTTTGTAATAACTGTTTAGAGGAATTAACGTTAATATAGAAAATAGACTTGTTACGTTGTTGGGTTTCGTTTTCTATGAAGTGTCCGAGTATCACTAATGATTTTTATATGCTACCCCGACGTACAACAGTATATTTTAGATAAAAATAAAAAAAATTACCTGCTTTGACCAATTGTTGTAAATAGACGTCGTAGGATTACACGGCCTAAATCAATTTTGTTAAAATTAATTCCCTGGTTGTTTGGCTGTGGTCCATTCTTTTCAACAAAAAGAGACCTTTCGACAAAGTCAACGACTGCCAACATTAGTGTAAATTTGAGCTTCGCTAACGTAAGGTGGTAGACGTTAGTTACCTCAGTACTGTTGTTAAGACAGCGGTTCATTAACGTCTAACCAAGCCCGTATTTACACTGATGATGTCAGTCGCTAACACTGCCGAAACGTCTGTTTTTGTTGAAAAGAATAGACCATGGCCAAACAACCAGGGAAAGAATTTTAACAAAATTGTTGTATAAGTTTGTCTTTGTTTATTTTGTACTGCAACTAAAGTTGTCATTAGCGATTTCACCTGGTGTCAATTATTCTGTTTCCACTGTCAAATACGACGATCCGTGCTACCGTTGTAACAATGAACTTTATGCAAGTCACTTGTACATTTGTTTTTAGTAATAATACAGTGTTTGTTTGTGATTCAGTGCATGGTAAGATCTTGCTGCAAAGGGAAATGACTGAAATGCACTGATTTTTACTTCATAAAACGCTGTCAACGGAGTTAGGAGACGAAAACTGTGGCATCAGCAACTTTGACAATACGCTGCGGGTACATTACGCGTCGTGGACGCGTACGCTAAAAGTGGAACATCTGGCTTCCCTCAGGCTGGGTTAATCCCCATGTGCGCAGTGGCTCCGATATTAATTTAATTATTATAATTAACTATTGAAAACATTTTGTACACTGTAATTTACTATCAGCCAATTATTATTTATAACGGGATAAGTTATTTTAAAATAAATAAATTTTAATGAGACGTCTGAATTATTTTATTGATACATATTAAATAGAATAATTAGACATTAAAAAAGAAAAACTGCTTTGTCTTGAATCAGTACCGCGACTTTGGTGTAAATAATCATGAGAACCATTGTCGTTTTTGTGTCTCTCATGATGATTCTGATAGCAATCGCTGGCTTTGTAAATGCCGACAATCGATACTGTTCTAATGAAAATGAAACGGTGAGTAACATTGTTAATAACACTTTTCTGTTAAAATTAATGTTGAATTTCATGTCAGATATTAGTAAGAACTGAGATTTCTCAATAAACCAAGTAGTTGTTAGAAAAGCCAGAATCGAACCAGTAAATTAAAAACCTTATGACAAATTCTTGTTTTTATTTTTATGCTAAAATATTTATTTATTTTATTGTATTTTTAAAACTAAAACTTCCTTCAAATTGTTGCGCTTCACGAAATCCAGTCTGTAATATTTTGGTGACGAACGTTTAACGAAAGTGAGATTCACACTGCTGACGATTGAAGAGGGGAGGGAACGAAAGCAAACGGTAATTTTCTTTCCGTTAATAAACACTAATAATACAAGTAAGAAATGTAATTGAAAAATAATTAATCGATTTAAATCTTTTGTTTAATTGACCATGATAAATTAAAAGGCAACAGAAAATAAATTATTAGTAAGCAGTTACAAAATTAGTAAACCAAAATGAGTTAAATATTGTTACGATGGTATCACGGATCGTCGTACAGTACAGTGGAAACAAAATACAGACACTAATGAAGTCACTAATTATCAGCTTTAATTAGTCACAAATAACAATTTTCAGTCAACAAGGTACTCTTATACAATTAGTCAAGTTAAATTTGTACATACGCAACAATAATCTCAGCTATTAAGTTACTAACACACTAAACACACTCCACTAATCCGCAACAACCATTTGATCCGCACTCTACAATAACGCCAGGTGTCACTAACTAACTAAGACGGCCGCTGTTGCTTATAAATAGCCTGCAGATGTTTCAGAATAATATTCAATTCTTGGGCGGCGTGCTAGCATAATTTACGGACTTACAAGGACCAGAACAGTCTGGAGTGCTTCTTGATTTCACGGACTTTACAGAGACGCTGCACCTGTTCGGTTAGCCGAGAATCGTGTACAGTGACACTATAAACTTTTCAACAGGGTTATGCAACAATATATTGCACTGCATAACCTTGAGAAAAAAAAAATAGACAACTGTTAAATATTGAAAGTACACAATAACATTTTACTGTCAGAAAGTTGAAACGATAGTACAATAGCAATTAAAATTATAATTCTTATTAAAGTAATCTCAACCAATCTTGTTTTTCTAACACGTTAGAATTACATAATTATGCTGAGCTAAAATCATGGGATGACAGTCGTGCACTATCAGAACGTTTCTTCTTCTTCTGATAGTTCCTATCCGTTTCGGATGTTGGCTATCATATAGACTATTTTAACTTTCTCTACTGGTCCACGGAATAAGTCAGTTGTATTCATGCCAAACCAGGTCCTTAAATTTCTCAGCCATGACATTCTCGGTCGCCCAACTCCTCTCTACCCAAGTATTTTTCCCTGTAATATGGACTGCAATAAGTAAAATCTTTGTTCATTTCTCATGAGATATCCCAGATACTGAAGCTTTCTTATCTTCATTGTGTTAATAACTTCCCTTTCTTTCTTCATCGTTCTGTGAACTTCAACATTCGTTATATGTGCTGTTCATGAAATGCTCAGTATTCTACGGTGAAGTCACATTTCGAAATATACCAATTTTTTATTTGTTGCTTCAGTCAAACTCCAAGATTCTACACCGTAGAAGAGGACCGATAATACGTAGAAGCATAAAAGTCTCTTCTTTTGTTTATTGTTACATCGTGAATTTTGAAATAAACTGCTCATTCTAGTGTACACTGCTCTTGCCTTTTCAATTCTGCTCTTTATTTCTTGAGAGTGGTCCCACTGTTCATTGACTATAGTACCAAGATATGTAAATTTGCCTACACGTTAAACTGGCCTTTGGTGAACTTGTTCTTAGATACAATCTTTACCTTCGTTTTATTTACATTGATGTCTAGACTATAACTACGGCTGCTTTCTGTCACTCTATTCATTAGTTGTTGCAGCCCATTAAGCTATCTGCGAATATGACGGTATCATCCGCATGACGTATGTGTCTATTTTAATACATCTATTTACTAATAAAGTAAAGTACAAAAAATCGTCTTTTTTGCTTTCTTATATTCCGTTCATAGTGCGTTTCATAAGGTCATGTTTGTCACAAACGATATTGCAGCTCGGGTCCACGACGCACAACAACTAATCGACTTTAAGTATTCCGTCTTTCTGTGTCGTTCCGGATTCTACATTCGCAGGATTAGTTTTATGGTATATCGATCGGCGATACTTTTCCCGACAGAGGGTTGGCTGTATTAGCATTTCAGCTACTATTTATTACTACTACACAACAACGTGTTTTATTTGTTTCAGTGTGTAGTGAAACCCTGCTGCAAAGGGTTGAGATGCGTCAAGAGATTTCTTGTGGAGTACTGCGTAAGAGGTTAGAATGTGAACTGTTGGTACGAAGTAAAGTAATGGAGTGGCTCCATTGTTGTCCACTTTGTTTCAGTTTCAACTTTTCTCACAAAACAAACAAAATATCAGTTTTTTAATTTTTTTGTCATTTACAATAATATTTGACTGTGTAAGCTAACGACTACAAAAGAACGTGTAATACAATATATATTGTAATATACATGTGCGTAAGTATAATAAATTGTTTTCATAATTCTTTTTATTTTGTTTTATTTGTTTCCTTGTCTACTTTATTTCTGTGTTTCATTATCTCTCCTGTTTTAACTTTCATATTTGTTTATAGAAATAGGGAATGTTAAGAGCTGAAAAAAAGAAAGTAAACATTGGATTCAGAACATTTTAGTACAGAAATGTTTACAAAATCATTTACATATGTTTATAAGGTAATGTTTATATTTACATTAGTTTATATGTAAAAATGAAAAAAGAGGAACTTATCATAAAATTCCGATAAAGTAAATGGCTCATAAGAAAACATTTCAACCTGCCGTTATACAGTAAAACTGACCTATAATAAGATAATTAATCCCACCTGGCTCTATGGAATTCAACTCTGAGGGTGTGCGTAAGATAGTAAGTGCGTTAAATTGTGAAAAATATCACAAAAATATCCGTGTAACATACTGTTACGACTGGGCTACCGATCGTCGTATGGTACAGTGGAAAACAAAATACAAGACACCAATTACGTGACTAATCACCAGCTTTAATTATCACAATTATCTAATTGTCACAACTAAACAGCTTGTAATCAACAAGATAGTATGTTACAACAAATCAAATAAAAATTGTTCACACGCAATCAAATGTCAACTAATATAAAAAACAATTGTATTACAATTGTCCTGAACAATTATAAAACAAACGACACTTTGCTACAATACTTCGAACCGTGCTGTGTAAATCGCCCGACAATAACTCAAACTGAACTAAGCACCGCTGAATGCCCATATTTATACTCCGCTGAGATATCCAGAATAATCCATACTATGCATCAGCGCTACTAGAAAACACCAGAACGTAATTGATTGCGCCCTTGCACACAACGCGCGCGGACCGGTGAGTCTGGAACAGTCTCGCCTGGAATAGCCCAGAAACCCGTTGGATATTCTGTAATAGTGTAACACTTTTACGTAACAGTATGAATTTAAAGGAAATATTAAACTTAAGTTAAAGTTTTGAAACCAAAGCACAAAAAGAATGTCCAAAGTTTGATAACATTGCAACAATCCATGTGACTTAACAAACAAACTTGAGTAAACTCCAAACAAACTTAAATCTAAATCTAAATCTAAGTAAGTTAATTTTGTAAAATTTCCTAATATTAGGACGCCATAGTCTAAAAAAGGGATAACAGATGTAAAATCCAGCCGGATATCAGACAAAGTGAACTGTAACAAAATCCGAATGTAGCATTTACCATACAGTTTTCAACTTTAGGTGCATCACGTGGCAAAAAGTCAAAGTTTCAAGAAAACGGTAAACACCTGTGAAAGCAGTTGACTGTTAAGAGGAATTTTAATTCAAAATAAAAACACTGTATGCTTTAATAATGTGACGTAATTAAAATCTCTCAACACTCACTACGAATGGTTTGCAAGAAAGGTTTACAAATATATTTTATTAGCTGTTTCCCCCGGCTTCACACGCGAATATTTGACTTTTAGTAAGTATTTTAATATAATTTTTATTGTCTATGTATATATGGCGTTCTGTCAGCTCGTACAACAATTTTGTACTCATTAGTCAAATGCTCTCCAAAGCTATTTTGAACACTTGTACTATTTTAACTTGTACTAAATTATTATGTTGGTGCAATAGCCTTTGGAGATTTAAAAGTACCCGTTTATAAAGCCTTTGGAGATTTAAAAGTACCCGTTTATAAAGCCTTTCAAGATATTTATAATGTACCTGTTAAATCAAAAACGTTAAATTCTTTATTTTAAGTGTTACCATGTTAGAAGGATTGTATAACACATTAAACGTTTATGTTTTCCTCAACAATGGCTTTTATTTATTTCAGCCAACTAAACTAAAAACCAAAAACTGTTGTCACCTAACCTCACAAATGAAAACAACACGTATTTTCGCTTTGGATTAAGTAATAGGGCAGTTTAAAATTAGTACACTTCTTCTTTTCCACATCGTAATATATCGATACAATTGCATATTATATAAAACATCGAAAATGTACTGCAGGAATGGATAAAACGTTCAGTTCCTTTGCCGCTAAATAGCTTTTGTTTTTTTACTTGTTACTATGGTAATTAATTCTAGTCTCCATGGTGTTTTTGATATCTTTATTAGTAGTTTTTAATATATTTCATTACTTATTCATTGCATTATCAGAAATACGTATAAACATAAATCTTATAACCGTTATAAATACTATATATACGTATCTGTATATAAAATTACAAAATATATCGATACAATCCATATTAAAAACATTAAAAACTGCAGGAAAGGATAAAGGTACAGTTCCGATGTCACTAAATATCATTTGTTTATTTACTTGTTATTATGGCAATAATTTATGGTCTCCATGGTGTTGTTGACATCTTTATACGCGTCAGCAAAAAGGCATAAATAAAAGGGAATAAATCGCGCGAACGGGGCAAAATATCAAATTCCAAGTTGGACAGTATTTTTTGCCTTGTGTCAAAGGTCACCTGTGCAAAATCGGTGGCAATCGGTGTAGCCGTGTAGATTTGTATTCAGTACCCATAAATCCTCAGACATTGACTTTTATATATTCAGATTTAGTGCTATCAGTTACGGTATTCGTTAAAAGTATTAGATGTTTTCAGGGGTCTACATCTACTTGATACGGATTTGGCAATCCCGATGTGCCCTAGCTGGATTCTCACTTTGCTTCAGCTTATCTTGGGTGAGATCCCTTCCTTTAGTCTTTAATGTCTAGTCTCTTTTGACTGCCTCTTGTTCTTTTCAGACTCCAACACTATTACAGTAATCGAGGGCTTCCTTTTACAATTCTAATTTCTTAATTTTGGCTGGCATAGGATCTTAGAGTACTCACCGATGCCGATCGGTGAGCACTGGAAATACTAAGAAACTTTCAGTATCAGAATAACTGAAACAAAGCCACAAAATTCTATTTCAGAAAGTGAACGGTGAGGGCGAATCTCCTGCGTCCAAAAAAATGCCTTTTGGCTAAGCTATGGTAACCCTGACAGAAGAGTCTCTGGTCCTTCTTGTAGGGGATTTTGCAACAGGCCAGTAACCTGTTAATGTAAAATATTAAAATACTTGTAGCATCCGAAGCAGCCTCGGAATAGGGGCTATAAAGCCATTGATAGAAGAGACGTGAGTCGTCCGACGATGAGATGGGTGCCAGAACAGACTTACATAACCTAATCCTTGCAGAAGAAGAGAAGATATGTGCATGTAGACATCAATAAAACATACATAAAACTAAACGCTACTAGGACTAATTTTATTTTGTTATTTAATCATTATGGTTATAAATTTAACTAAAAACCCAATACAGTACTCTGGAATTTTTAGCGTTTATTGTTTGATTTTCTTCTTCAAATTTTTTATTTTACTAAAAATAAATATATAGTAGAGTAATTGGAGTAATTGAGGTTTTCAAAACTTTTTGATAATTTCAAAAATTATCTAATACGGAAATTTACCTTATAATAAATCGTATATGTTTTCAAAATGCTGAAAGGCTTCTGCACTTTATGGAGCTTACTCGTTTCTATAACAATAACAAATCCTTTTTGTACTACAGGAATAGTTTAGAAATTAGGGAATTCGGGTACATTATTTAAAGCCATTCCTCACACAACAAAGGCAGTGTAACCACCAGTGCGCCCATTATTATTATTGTTGTTGCTATTGAGTGTTGTCGCTCTGGTAATCCTTTCCACAGAATCTATCTGTTCTTATAAAAAACACTTTAATTTTGTGGTGTGCACGGAAATCGAATGTCAGACGTCTGGATTAGTAGTCAGTCTTCATATCCATTGGACTACTGAGCCCTTAATATAAGTATTCTCATATCTACTACTACTACTATTATTATGGCGTCACAGTTCGAAGTCGAACCTTAGACTCCATAATCATCCGCCACCATTTTTCCCTGTCCTTGCAGATCGATGTCCATCATTTTATTTTAAGTACGTAAATTATTAGCATCCCCCGCCACTGCGTCAATCTAGCGTGTCTTGGGTCTTCCGACAAGCCTTTTATCCTCGATTTGACTAAACAGTACCTTCCAAAGTATTCGGTTGCCTTACATCCTAGTGAGATGTCCTGCCCATTGCAATCTGTGCAGTAGAATGGTGCTGGCCAGATCTTTGTCTTTATATAACTTATATAGCTCCTCATTCTGACGCATTCTCCATATCCCATTGACATGGATTCGTTCATATATTCTCCTCAAAATTCTGCTTTCAAAGGTATTGACTATGTTAGTGGCTTGTGTGTTCAGAGTCCAAGTCTCGCTGCCATATTTTATTACCGGTCTAATCATAACTTTATATAATGTGACCTTGGACTGATAGTGGATATTCCTTGTCTTGATTATAGATGTCAACGAAGCATATGCTCTATTGCGGCCTGTGTCCTTTTCCTTATTTCATTTATTTCTTCATTGCCTTCTGCCATCCAACATCCCAAACATTTAAACTTATTAACTATTTCCAGGTTTAGTGGTTTGATTTTAAACTGTTCAGGTTTCTTGGTTTTCTTTCGAGTGGTAATCATAACCTTTGTTTTATCTGTATTAACCTGTAATCCTATCTCTTGTTCTTCACATTTGAGTTCCTGGAAGGTCTCTTATGGTCTTCCTTAGGATCTTGCCATAATATTATTGTCATATGCATATCCTACAATCTGGACCATTATATGTTCTAATGTTGAATTCCTATCGACTGACAATTCCCTGATCACATATTCAAGTGCTAAGTTGAAGAGTGTTGGTGCCAGCCCATCGCCCTGTTATAATCCTCTCGTGATATTAAAAGGCTCTGTCGTACCCGTTTGTAAGTTGACTTTGGCTGTTGCCTGTATCATTGTCAATCTTGTCAGTTGTACTAATTAAAGAAGTATTTGAAAGTACAGCATAATATAAACACGTTTATGCCTATATATACTGTCATACGCTAGCCAGTGTTCTCATATACAAATGTATAATATCGTATAATGTGGATGCGCGTATTTTAATCGTCACCTCACTTAGTTCCATTGTGGTGAAAATCAAGAATTTAATTTCCTCTGACTTAGAGCGTGGATAAGGAATGTGCCAAAAATTGCTGCTAATAAAGAGACAAAAACACTTAATTGATGTAGCAAAGAGCAAACATTTTATTTCAGAAGAGATATTTCGAAAATATAAAATTTATTTCTGTGTGTAACAAATTTTCTGTTAAGTAGAGGTCTATTTCCATTGTGGGCTGAAAATAAAAGTATTACACTTGATTACAGATGGCATCCAGCAGGCCATGAGTTCAAGACCCTCTCACTTGCAACGAGTGTCTTGGAAACTACACTTCAGACCTGAACAGCATGGTCGAAACATGCACTGCAACAAAAGCAGGCATGAAATTGTTATTAGCACTTTTGTTCACACACACATCAGATGACTATTCGTGAGCTATTCTGGAGTCCAATATTCTGCAGTCAGAATATAAGGCTTCTATTACACTAGGCAACTGATTCAAAGCATTTTTTAATGAAGAAATTTGTGTTAGTGATTGAAATCACAAACAGAATGATCACTGTTGCACACCACTATATTAAAATTATTCTGATTAGCGCTTTCAAGCTTCACAGCTCATCGTCAGATCGGAACAGACAGAAATTATGTGAAAACAAACCATTCACCCCTCTCACCCCACCCTGCTCACACACAACAAGCTATAATATAATTGTCCCTTCCCCACCCCCTAAACCCTGTCAACACCATCTGTAGAGCTGTAGAGTTACATATTTTTCTAGCAAATTCCTTGTGTTTCAGTGTTGTGTGTGTGTGTGTGTGTGTGTGTGTGTGTGTGTTTGCGCGTGTGTGTGTGGATCCTTTTAAACTTACCCTCTTCCTCTCCACACACGGGGGTCAGTCACACACCCTTATTTTAAAACATCCAGTTAGTACTATGCAATATAATTCTTAATCTTATCTATCTGTCCTCTATCATTTCCTTCTTAATTATGTTATAAAATATTTCTTCATTATAGAAAGAGAAAAAGGGTTAGACAATTTAATTATTATTAAAATTAAATTTGATAATGAAGAAATATTTTATAACATAATTAAGAAGTAAATGATAGAGGACAGATAGATAAGATTAAGAATTAGATTGCATAGTACTAATTGGATGTTTTAAAATAAGGGTGTGTGACTGACCCACGTGTGTGGAGAGGAAGAGGTTAAGTTTAAAAGGATACACACACACACACACACACACACACACACAACACTGAAACACAAGGAATTTGCTAGAAAAATATGTAACTGTACAGATGGTGGGACAGGGGTTAGGGGGTGGGGAAGGGACATTTATATTATAGCTTGTTGTGTGTGAGCAGGGTGGGGTGAGAGGGGTGAAGGGTTTGTTTTACATAATTTCTGTCTGTTCCGATCTGACGATGAGCTGTGAAGCTTGAAAGCGCTAATCGGGATAATTTTTATATAGTGGTGTGCAACAGTGATCATTCTGTTTAAGCATTTTTTTGGCATAGGTTTAAATGAGACCTATTGCACTTACTGCAAACGTTTGCACGGTCTACACAGGCACGCAACTGATCGTGCAACTTTTAGTTTCACGCGCTCAATGTGGGAGATTGATTCAAATGTAGCCTATTGCACTGTGCAACCGATTGCATGCAACTCGCCTGCGCGCGCATACTGCGGACGGCTCAGGAGACCTGTACCGTCGACGTGACCTCAGTAAGTATTGTGATGACTGCGAGCTTGTGTTCGTTTGTTGTGTTATGTTTTATCTTATATTTAAATATTACAAAGTATATAAATAATCAAATATAAAATGCTTTATAACACTTAAATAATATCCAATATAATATGAAAAGAACTTAGCTTCAACTTACATTGGATATTTAATAGAAATAAATAAATATAATTAAATCACTACTGACTTGGAACATACAATTTTTTATGGGTAAAAATGTAAAAGTTTTACCTTACAGGCTGAACCAGGTTTCGCTTATTATAAGCTTCGTTAGGGGCTGCCACTGGGAGCGCTGTCCGTCTTGTTCTTGGCGACGGTGTCGACTTTTGAAGGATCGATGTTGTGTGTGTGTGTGTGTGTTGGGGGGGGAGGTGATATGTTCGAATAACGCGTGTGATTTGAATTGTGTCTGTTTGTTTAGGATGTCGTTTTTACGTATGTTTGTGTCTTTGTAAATTTTTAATTGTTCAAGAGTGTCTAGTTTTCGGTCTCTTGTGTGTACGTGTAGAATATCCATGTTATTGTCCATGTACTTTGTGTTCCGACTCGGTAGTGTTTTAATTATATTTAGTTAATCAACGGACATGTCATGGGAAACAGAAGCCAAGAATTAAATAAATATTTTTTCTAATTCTTTGTTTAACAAGTATGTATTGCAAACATTCTATAAGAAATCTGCCGTCGGGTATTCTATTAATATGAGTAATTCATCTCTCTTTGTTTTTCGTAATGCAACCTTGATGCATAAAGAATTTTCAATTCTTTTCGTAGCACTTCTTTGTTGAGTCTATCTATTTGTGAACAGAAATTAACAGATGGAAAGAATCTCATTGATACTCTGATGCCGACGGGACTAAGGCTTTCCGACTCAAATAGGAGCAGAAGAACCCATGAAGTGGGTGTTTAAAAGGAACATAAAGTACCAAGGACCACATACACGGAGACCAGAGTAATCTAATCTATTCTTGGATTTTTTTGGTCCGTGAGGTGTCCGATAATGTCACTAACTATATAAAATAATTCTGACATAGAACACAATTATTTTAGATAAACTTATTTACCGTACTGATCTCAATACGGTGCTGCTGTGAAGGTTTGGACGTTATTTTGTCTTGTTGTATTAAATTTTGATTTAATATAACTATTATATAGTTACTAATCTGTTCCCCTCTTGTTATCCACCATTCTTACTCACTCGCTCACACACTTATACAATTTAGTAACCCATTGCTTATTAATGAACTGAGGAAGTGGCTTGCAGATGGCTGTACGCGCATTGAGTCGGATCTGCAAGGTTTTCTGACTACAGGTCTTTACATTGAACACCAAGGTAACGGAGTTTTACGGAGCTGATCCTTTACAAACAAAATTTGGTGAACATTGTCTTCTTCTGGAGAAGGGCAACAATTTTGAATACTTGGGCTAAAATGTGTCTTATGTTACAATCAATGACGTGGTGAAAAGCTACAGAGTTCAACCCCGTGTGAGAGGCCGTCAGGAAAACTCTACAATCAACAAGTAAAGAAACAAGTCTTAAGTTGACCAAGGTGATGGTGACCCTCCCCACACTTTTTATACATCTGAGAAATGGACTTCAACGAAATTCGATGATGGGCCGAAAAAAGATTTCCCAGGCATATGGCAGAGTGTTCACTCCAAGGTCATAGAAGAAATTCAGATGGACGGCAGGATCTGAATATTGTAAGTACAGTATACATACTAGGATTTCCCAGTATCCACTAAAATTGTTGGAATATTTTAAGCAAACTTGTATAATACAAGCAACGGCGCGGCGTATAGAAGTTCAACATTATGCGCGGAACAATCAGAACTCTTAAGTCAGCAAGTAAAGAAACACGCCCAAAAATCTACAAGGCAATGGCATTTCCCACACTTCTTTATGAGTCTGAGAACTGGACTTTAACGAAAGGCCAGGCCAGTCCTATCCAAGCGGTTGAAATGAGATTTTTCAGGCACGTGACAGCGTATACCATGATAATAGAAAAAACAGAGATATACGGTAAAAACTGAATGTTATGAGTATATTGAACAGGTTTGCCCAATATCGGCTGAATTGGTGGGAAAGCTGTTGCCGAATGGATGACTGCCGCATCCCCAAACAACTATGGAACTATACGCCGAAGAGACGGAGAGGTGTGGGACGTCCGAGGAAGCGCTGGAGTGACCAGCTCTAGACTTTGCCCGTTTGAGACTGGAAAATATCATTGGTTTAATCCTTGCAGATGATGATGATGATGGTGATGATGATGATGACATCTTAAGCGAATAAACGCCTGCCGCATTCCCAAACAACTAATGAATTTCATACTGAAAAAACAGAAATGCTTGGGACGTCCGAAGAAGCAGAGAAGTGATCAGCTCTAGGTATCTGCTTGGGAGTAGGTCAAACTATTTTTGCAAACAGAATTAACACTCTTGCACACCACTATAGAAAATCTATTAGCTTTGTAGCTTCACAGCTCATCGTCAGATTGGAAATAACCCTTACATGGTGGTGTAATTGAAAAAATGTTTCTATAGTTGTGTGCAACAGTATTAATCCTGTGTGTGATTATAACCAGTAATACAACGTTCCTATTTAAGCCATTTTTGGTTTACTCGTTATTGAAGATGATTATGATAATTGCTTATTAGTACAAAGTTATAGGCATTAATATTTAGAGTGTGTACAGAACTTACAGTTTCTCCAGAGTTCATACATCTTGGAAGGTTTGCGCTGGCAACTATCGCCACTAGCAATGCCATCAGTATCAGCAAAGTTAAGTACTTCATGTCGGCAGTGTTGGTGCAGTGTAGTCGTGGAACCGAGACCTCATCGGCTTTTATATACGTAAAATCCACATCAATTTAAATATCCCATAATTGACTGTCTAGCCGTCAGACTCAACAAGATTAGTTAAACGCATTATATAACACATATACACATATTATAATAAATTAAAATTTTACAATAATTTTAGGCTAACTCCTTTTTGATATGCCACTTAGAAGATACATACAAATTGTGCACGACCTTAATAAGTTTCCAATTTTATGCAATAAATTGATATAAGGAAAATGTGATATTAAATTATTAAAAAGTCAATTTATCTGTCTAGTTTGTAAACAACAAAAACTAATTGCAGGTACCGGTAACATAATTTTAAACAGAATAAGTAAAGAATTTTTTGTTTCTTCTGTAATATTTAGGCTGATTTAATTGTTACGGCGGTCTAACTGATCGTCGTATGGTACAGTGGAAATCAATATACAAGACACCACTGATTTCCACTGATGATAGCAGTCGATCGCATTGCCGAAAAGTCTGGATTTGCAGGAAACATTGGACCACGGCCAAACAGCTCGGGAAGGAATTTTAACAACAAACTACTTCATTGTTGCCGATAACGTAGTACACATATAAAAATTGATCCCCCTCACCCTTCAACTACTATTTTTTATTTATAGAAAATTATCCCTTCCTACCTTTAAATACCCTTTTTATTTATAAATATTTCTTCTAACTATCTAAAGTGGATTATTATGACCTTTGTTTCATGATAGACTATCAATATTAAGTACTTTACACTTGTTAAAGTATAAAACGTTGCTGGTAAACTACCCCTTCCCTTTAACCGATCTTCACCAAAATTAACAGATCTTGAGAATCCTACAACTCAGGCACATATGCAAAACATTATTTGATTCTGTTTGAATTTGCGGTAGTTATCGTTTGCCCTTAGAAAAAATACTCTTCTTAAAACATAAAACGGTGCTGGTAAATTACCCCTTCCCCTTAACCGATCTTTACAAAAATCAACAGGCCTTGAGTGTTCTACAACTCGGGCATATATACAAAACTTATTTGATTCTGTTTGAATTTGCGGTAGTTACCGTTCTTCATAAAAACAATTCTACATACTGACACCCACATCCACACACACACAGATACTTTCGGAAAGTGACTTTTCTTCATGTTCCGAGAGTAGTACAATCATGTATCTCGAACACGATTTTCTTCGCCATCACCATACTTCCGTTTCCTTACGGAACATGAAAACACAAATGGGGAAACGAAAGGCAAAAATGTGAGATCAAGTTTGTATGAAACATAAAAGTTTGTGTGTAATATCAAGTTAAAAAAATTTAAAACAAAAAATGAATTTACTGTTCACTTTTAAACATTTTGTAAGTTTAGGACACCTGTGGTTTAAATGTGCGGCAAAAGTTTGGTAATATTGCAAATTCGAGGTCGGATATAATATAAAGATAATTTTAACGAAATTATGAATATAGGATAGACCTTAGATAATTTCAAAATTTTAGACGCCAGGATTCAAAAAGTGGGATAAATTGTTTGAAAATATTGCAAATTCTATGTGGGAGATCAAATTAATAATAGTTTTAACCAACATTTGAATATAGTGTAGAGTTTAGAAAATTTAAATATTTTTCAATATTATTTGGAACTTTCAGCGTTTATTGAATTATTGCCACGTTAACAAACTAATTTTTACTTTACCAAACAAAATGTAGTAGGGTGGTCGGGATTTTGCAATTTTTTGCAACCACTCCATTAAAGATCAAATAGGACATCCCTTTTTTGAGAATAGAGTTGACGCTGTGCACAGAAGGCACGAATTTGCAAGCTCCTCAACCTCTAAGTTGAAAAGAAGAAGAAGAAGAAGAAGAAGCGGAGGAGGAGGAAGAAGAGGAAGAAGAAAAAGAAGAAAAGAAGGAAAAGAAGAAAAAGAAGAAGAAGAAGAAGAAGAAGAAGAAGAAGAAGAAGAAGAAGAAGAGGGAGAGGGAGAGGGAGAGGGAGAGGGAGAGGGAGAGGGAGAGGGAGAGGGAGAGGGAGAGGGAGAGGGAGAAGGAGAAGGAGAAGGAGAGGGAGAAGGAGAAGGAGAAGGAGAAGGAGAAGGAGAAGGAGAAGGAGAAGAAGAAGAAGAAGGAGAAGGAGAAGAAGAAGAAGAAGAAGAAGAAGAAGAAGAAGAAGAAGAAGAAGAAGAAGAAGAAGAAGAAGAAGAAGAAGAAGAAGAAGAAGAAGAAGAAGAAGAAGAAGAATATATGTTAACCATTTTCTTGGGTTGACTTTAATTTTTTAAAATCTGATTTAACCTGGGTATGTACTAATTGTTGTATTCTGAGTTTCCAAAAGCACAAAATTGCGGTTACTTAAATTCCAATTAAAATTTAACTAAAAAGTAGAGCAATACATTACGAAATAATGATAAATTAACGCACCCCAATAATCAATAGGCTATATAAATGCATTAATAACTACAGATGTTTTTTTTGTACTTTAATGAAATATATTTAACAGCAGGTCCACACAAATATATGTGCATATTAAATTTTATAACCGAATATAAATTAACTAAACGCATTTTACTTCTATCAGAACTGGTCTTCAGTTGGCCAACAAGAATAACTCGTTCATTGTTTTCTTAACTGCAACTATTTTGTTAGCATTTTTGTGGGCGGCAAACGGCCAGAACTGTTCAGGGATCAATGAAATTGTAAGTTACAGTACATAAACTAGTTTTGTACGTAAACAATTAATTGTATATTAGATAAGAATTTAGAGATTGGAGTTCTGTAACTCACTGTTTCCTGTTTAGTGGTGATAGTAATTAATAAGTCTTGAAAGGCTTAGAGAATTCTGCCAATTAACCGGATACTATTTAGATTAGCCTATTTGTATATACATCATATTAACACCGTTTAGTGATATTACTGAACATTTCCTTGTATATTTAGTCAATTTTAGTCTACTTATTAAGACTCAGATAAGTCTAATAATATTTAGTATACTCTAACAATTCCAAATTACATGGACATTTTCCTCATTAGAAGCTTATGTTACTTCTTTGCATGTAAGTTTTAATTTTTCCTCTACAACATGCTTCACTAAATTTTCTCGCTGTTCCTCTTGTCTATTCTTCCTTCTTGTTTATTTTCATATCTATCACCTTCTCTTCCTCTGTTTTTTACTGATCATTGTTTAGAAAAGATTTTTCCTACAATTTTTTTATTTATTTTTAAAACATTAATTTCATGTAGCTTGTGTAATAATTTTATGCTAATTATAAGTATAACACTACCGACTCTGAACACAAAGTTTTATATTGGTAAAAATGTAAAGTTTTTACCTTGTAGCCTGAACCAGCGCTTCCAGTGGCAGCCTCTGACAAAGCTCAAAATAAGCCAAAATTGATTCAGGCTATAAGGTAAAAATTTTACATTTTTACCAATATAAAACTTTGTGTTCTGAGTCGGTAGTGTTATACTTACATTTACTTAATCAACGGACACGTCATGGACAACAAAATCCAAGAACTTTTATACTGTTTAGTTATTGTTTAAAAATGGATCAATTATTTTAATTTTGAAAATCCACGACGAGAATCAGAGTAAAAAGAATTTTAACCTTTTTAACCGAAATCCGAATAAAGCGCTTACTCTGGAAGTTATTACATTGAAGGCAACGCTGTTCACAATTAAATGTTAAACATTAAAAAGATCTAAAGTTAAACATTAAAAAAATCGAAAGTTAAACATTAAAAAGATCTAAAATTAAACATCAAAAAGATCTAAAGTTAAACATAAAAAACATAAAGTTAAACAATAAAAAGATCAAAAGTTAACACTAAATTTTCTAAAGTTAAACATCAAAAAGGTCTAAAGTTAAACATTAAAAAGATATAAAATTAAACATTAAAAAGATCTAAAGTTAAACATTAAAAATATCTAAATTTAAACAATAAAAAGATCTAAACTTAAGCATTAAAAAGATCTAAATTTAAACATTAAAAAGATCTAAAGTTAAACATTAAAAAGTTCTAAAGTTAAACAATAAAAACATCTAAAGGCCACGCAGTAAATCAGCTTCTGAAAAATGTTATGCAAACCAAGAAATAATTGTTGTAGTGGTAAACTATTATTAAATATTGGCATACAGACAGGTATGGAAACATAATCAGCTTAAACTATCATTAAATTCTTTGACATTTAGGCATTATGGTTATAGATTGACTATATTCTACTGATAGTTCCTATCCGTGTCGTATGTTAGATATCATACACACTATTTTAACTTTCTGTGGATTGCTGCACGGAATAAGTCAGTTGTATTCACGCAATCCAGATCCTTAAATTTCTCAGCCATGATATTTTCTGTCGCCCAATTCCCTCTCTTCCCAAGTGCTTTTCCCTGTAGTGTGGACTGCAATAAGTAAAATCTCTGTTCATTTCTCATGAGATGTCCCAGATACTGAAGCTTTCTTATCTTCACTGTGTTAATAAATTGCATTTTTTCTTCATCTTTCTAAGATCTTCAACACTAGCTTTACGTGCTGTCCATGAAATGCTCAGTATTCTACGGTAAAGCCAAATTTCGAAAGATTCTAATTATGGTTTGCACTATGGTTATAGATTGACTATATTGAACGGCTAAATTTACTAATTTTACTAATTGACCGGTTAGAATGTTTTAGTGTTTATTATACGATTGTCTGCTTTAAAACTCTTATCAAAAAGAATACTAGTGTAATCGGAGTTTTTTTTTCAGTTTTATGATAATAACGAAACTAGGTATTATATCAAGTTTTTATAATAATACATTTTTTTCTTTGAAAAAATTGAACGAGTTTTATAGTTCATAAAGCTTAATTGTCAGTTTGACTATGTAAGTAAAATTAATTACTATTCTAATTTTGGAAGTAACACACATCATAATGAATTAGTGTAATGATGGTAGTGGTGGTGGTGACCATGAACACGACAACGGGGCGGAAATTATGATGAAGATGAAGACGATAATGGCTTTATTCCCCCTTATTTTTCAGATTTTATGTTAGCTCAGTTAATGCATATTTATCTGCCATTGTTACCCTCTAGTCCAGTCATAGGCAACCTTTGAATTTATGGGGGCGCATATATAACTGAGGACCGGACCAGTTCGATGAGCGCACTCCTCCCCATCCCGTCAATTGGAAATAGAAAGGTACGGAGCTGGACGTTGGGCATCAATGGGCAATAGCTGGACGTTACAAACATTAACTGTCGTGGAGAATTACAAAAATTAACGACGTGAAACACCGAATCGAAAAAAGCTTTGCAGTATTTTTCATATAAATTTGTGAACATTTTCACGTTAGGAGTAGGTCATGAACAATCTGTCATCATGCACACGCACATTAGAACTAATAAAACTTTAAATGAAGAAACCGTAAAACACAAATATATTTCAATAAAAATAAATTCAAAACTTATCACAATAACACTATTTACTTTTATAAACTGCACAGAAATGTAAAATTTGAAAAAATCACAACTAAAACATAAATGAAGATGTCAGTTCCTTTTCTTGGAAAACTAACTTACAGTAATTATTGTATTAGAAAAAAGTAAAATCTGAAACGGCTTGTACTATTTTATAATAAAGTACTTTGAAGCAGGTACAATGCTGGTGCGTTCCTTCGTTCAAAACAAAATAAAATTACAAATTGGTTTACGTGCGCGTCAAATCTTATCGCGGGCGCAGGTTTGCCGACTGCTGCTATAGTCTAATTCCCTGAACTTGAGCAAATTAACTGAACTTAAATACATCATAAATGTATACATCATACAACTTAAATAAGTGATAAAGGTGTTACTATTTTTGCGTATGAGTATTCTGTTGTGACTTTACAATTATTTTTACAAAATATTTCTTCTTTCACATACGTACAGGCGCGCGCGCACACACACGCTTACAATCACCCTTACTTACACTGTACTCCCTCCTCTATCTGTATGTCTCTCTCTCTCTCTCTCTCTCTCACACTCGCTCTCTCTCTCTCTCTCTCTCTCTCTCACACTCTCTCTCTCTCTCTCTCTCTCTCTGTTTGTCTCACTCTCGCTCTGTCCCTCTGTCACTCTCTCTCTCTCTCTCTCTCTCTCTCTCTCTCTCTCTCTCTCTCTCTCTCTCTCTCTCTGTTTGTCTCACTCTCGCTCTGTCCCTCCGTCTGTCTGTCTGTCTGTCTCTCTCTCTCTCTCTCTCTCTCTCTCTCTCTCTCTCTCTCTCTCTCTCTGTTTCTCTTGGTGGTTTAACGCCTCTGCTTTCACGCACAATGTTTAATTTAGAAACACTGTTTACCAAAACAGTCACAAAATTTCGAAACGATTGAAGACAGGCAATACGATTTTTGACAGTAGCTTGCGCGCTAAATGTCAATTCAGACACGCAACAGCAAAAAAGCTAAAGTCCTCCTGATCATAGAAAAATCAAGCCGTTGTCAATTAATGTCTCTCGGACATAAGGTTGTCACTGTTATTGCTGAATTCATCATTGTTGTTATTTTAAAATTATTTTTATCAAACACTGTCTCTTTCGTTTCAGTGTACTTTCCGACGCTGCTGTCCGTTTCTGAGATGCGCCCCGACAAGCTCACTGAGCCGATGTAGGTGAATCCAATATAGCCGTGTTGAAGCAAAGTCCATAATAAACTTTAAAAAAATAACGATTTCAGCTTTACTACTTAGTATGCCACACTACATGACGGCTTAAACGGTTCATGTTAAAAAATAAATAAATAAATAAATCGTGGTTGTGAACCTAATAAAGTGTTTCTCTCTGCCTGTATTTTGTCTGTCTGTTTTCCTTTTTATCTCGCTCTTTCTTTTCCTCTTTTTCTGTCCGTTTACACACACAAACACAGTCTTTTCTTGATATGTATGTTTATTATTTACTACTGGTTTCAAATCAAAATATATTGTCTTCCTTAATTGGAACATGTTTCGCGCATTAAATAGTTTGTCCATCCTCAGCCATCTTAATTTTTAGTCCTGTGCATACTGTTACAACGGTCTACTGATCGTCGTATGGTACAGTGGAAAACAAAATACGAGACACCAATTACGTCACTAATCACCAGCTTTAATTATCACAATTACACAGTTTGCAATCAACATGATAGTCCAAGATAGTCTGTTACAACAAATCAAATAAAATTGCTCGCTCGCAATAATTATGTCTACTAATATTAAACACAACTGTATTACAATTGTCTCGCACAATAATAAAAACACAGCAATTCGCCACAATATTACGAACCGGACTACAGGAAATCGCAACTCAAACTGAAACTGAATGTCGCCTACTACTTGTATTTATACCCCGCTGAGGTTCCATAGTATTCACTAATATGCGTCTACTAGAAAACACTAAAACGTAATTCATTGCGGCCTTGAACACAGCACGCACGGACCGGTATGGTCTGGTATAAACCCGATAGTTGTCTCATAATTATTGTCTTTCACTGCAAAGTAGCAGCATTATGTACCCCCCCCCCACACACACACACACACACACACACACACACACACACACACATTATAGTTGGAATAGTCGAGAAACTTGTAGAACGTTCCGTATTACGTAACAATACTTTTGTTCAGGTTGATTGTTGCTGAAGCTTACTGTTGGCTTATTTTAGTTCACATCAGTGTTATTGTGTGTAGGCGTGATATATTTTTGTTTTTCGAGTATTTCCAAAGTTAAATGTTTTGAAAATTGTGTCGTGTTTTGTGTTTATTTGTATTTGTTTACGTATTAGTTTGCCTTGTGTTATGTGTTTATATATTTGTAAATTTTTCCGTATATTCATTACTATGGTTTTGTATGGTAAGTGCTTTATCAGTGTCATGTTGGTGATGTTTGGCATTTCGTGTCCTATATTTATTGCATGTGTGACCAAATTAGATTCATAAATATTTGTTTTTATTTGTATGCGTTTAAATGTTTAAAATACAATTGTTTGATAATAAAAACAAGTAAAAAAACATTATTTTCAAAATAACGGCAAAATACAAAATACAAATATGTAAGGCTATTTCAATTTCCACCAAATCTTCTACTACTGTAAGATCGTTTTAAGGATTAAATTAAATTAGGAAGGTACGAAGGAAGAAACAGTTACTGAATTAGCTGACTGAATTGTAAGGACCACTAAAGTATACGAAAAATTTCTGATACGCGGAAAATTTCCCAAGAACAATGCTTACGTTCTAAAATCATCATCATTATCATCACCACGCTAAGGACTAGGCCTTAGACATGTTCCGGAACCCATCTCCTCCTCGGTCTACCGACATCTCTCTTTCCAGTTGGATGATAACCCAAGGCAGGCATAGGTATGTGGATATTAGGATATTAGACATGCGATTAATGTGTTCATACCACCTCCTTCTGGTTGTTCTTTCACCTTCTGGTGCAATGATACAATGTTTAAATCAAGTCCAACACCTCGTTCCTTCTCCGTTCCAAGAGAAAACAACCTTGCGTCCCTCTTAAAAATTTCATTTGCAGAGAGAATCCTCTGCACGTCCCTTTTACAAAGAGTCTATGTCTCACTAGCATAAAGGGATGTGGGAGCAGTCACAGTTTTTATAAAATTTCTTTCGGGAATCCTTTCGTATTTTACTTTTCAGGTACCTATCAATCGTAAAATATACTATACTTTCCAATTTTTATAGATATGTAGAATTGGCATGACTGAACTTTTATTGAAAATAGGTTGTCATTGTTCTCAAGAATATATTAAAAAATATTTAGTTTGCTAGTATTTCATGAGTGTTGCAACCGATAAAGTATCGCAGATCAAAAGAACTTTTAAAAAGGTAAATCTACTCGTGACAGCAAGAAATATTTCAATTGAGATAAGAAAGAGTTTTCATAAAATGTTTTATTTGGAGTGAAATGTTATATGACAGTGAAACATGGTCCATCAAAAAGGAAGAGCGAAGGTACGTAGGAAGCTTTGAAATGTGGATGTGGCATAAAGAATGATTGACTCAAAATAGACCGATAGAATGATAAAAAATAAAATATTGACGAGATTAGAAAGTAGAAACAATACTGTTGAAAGTGAAAAGAAAGAGAAAAAATCTTGGCTGTGTTATGTATGTTATGTAAAACCATTCCTTTACTTGCTGACATAAGGGTTGGGTTGATGGTACCGCACATAAGGTTGAAGTTACGCAACTTTTCACAACGTCGTTGCTTGCATTATAAGACACAGTGTAACTCAGGCATTTAAAATTTCTAACTTGTTCCAGGACACAGGTACAGAGTATAGGTAACTCGTTCCTTGTACAGGTTTCTAAATTGTACCACACATAATAATGTTTGCTCGTACGGGATCAGTTCCACGAAAAGCCATCAACTTGGTCTTAAGTGTGGATATTGTAACGTTACATAACCCCTGCCCAAATATGATAACATAATCACCAGAGTAAAAATCAGTAATAACCCATTTTTGAAAGTCAGAAATGGGGATTAGGTATCAAGCTATGAGAACCTTTGTACCCTAAAAACACTGTAAACAATAATCATAAAAGTGCAGTGTACAAAGTGGAACATAGTGTAATCGGTGAAAGTGTCAAACATTTAAAAAGAGCATCTCACAAATTTGTGCTGGAGATGAAAAAAAAATCAGTATTGTAGTAATAGACTATGGTACTATTGACAAGTTTTGTATTTTTTGTATTTGTTGTAATTTTATATTGTGTAGGCCACAAAGGTCTTAAAACTTATAAGATAATATTTTTGTTTACTATAATTATTTTGTTTAGATGTAAAATAATCCAGGGTTATATATAAAATAATAATAATGGCCAAATAATACTATGTTAGCAAGATGGCATATAAAAAAATACTGTACAGTAAGGATACCTTAAATGCATTATAAATCATAAACAAACCAAAATAAAAGGAATTAAAATATAAAATACCAGTAGACAAGTTTAATTAAAAATATAAAGAAAAACAGTAAATAAATTAAATTTGATTATAGGTAAAATTTGTAAAGGATTATTTTTTCTAAAAATAAGAAATGAAGTTATAATAATTATTATTAGCCTATATACTAAAAGGTATCTAGATTAGCCAATAAAAAACCTTAAAAATTCTTGGTTACTTAGAGTAAGTAACTAACAAAAAATAAATTAATTGTTTAGATATGTTGGAAGTGAGCAGTTGAAACTAATGTAATGTTCGGTAAAAATTAAGAAAATAATAACTACGATTCGGAACTAACCATCACAAAATGGATAAATTTTATGAGTGATATCCACTACATCATAGACACCCTTTGAACAGAATAATTCACGCCAGCAAATTTATGGAAATTGTAAAGTCAGTCATCCATTTTCAAGCCTAGTCTACAGAAATTCAACATCGTTGGGTGAGATCGTTTCCTATTCAAATTTAACTAAATTACACCTCAACTATAAACCTAGAACACTAAAAACAGCACAATCTCCTTAAATTCATCCGGAAACAAGGTGAACATAAACTTTATTTTAAATAACCAAAAAACAGCAAAACGTGGCTTGGTTATTAACATTGCAGACGCCATTAAATAGTGTTCGTTTTTCGTCAGTCAAGAAAGGTAACCTGCGCTCTAGCGGTCAAAAAATCAACTGCATAATATAGATTATACTAAAATTTTAAAATAATTTATGTAAAGTTTGATACCGACCCATATATACATTTCTGACTTCCTCAAAGTTCAAAGAACGTTAAATAACCCTGGGAAATTAATTACATAATTCTTTCTCGTTATTAAAACTGAAAAAATAAAAATATTTGTTATGCGATATATGTTTGTAAAAGTAAAATCGAAATAACTCTGTAATTTATGAAATAATCGATTATCCATTCATGTTTTGGGAGACCATAAAATGTTAAATAAATTCAAGGAATGCCTTGTGGTTTAAATAATAAAATGTGTATTATTTCCAGTAGATGGCAGTTGGTTACAGGTAATAAGAAGATCGAGAAGAGAAAGTAAATCAGTCCGGACATCAAGAAATTATTACGTACCATTTGAAGTCACTTAACCTCAAATGGGTTCGTAAAAGTAGAAATCAGCTGATGCCACGAGCGGAAAAATTTGAAATACTCAATCATATACTAAGAGAGTAATTCTCTTTGCCTTTATTTACTCTCTCTCCTAATTACTGTCAAACAACGGTATTGGTTTAATATAAACAAACTTTAAGAAAATCACAAAATATCTTTGCATAATCACACACACTCGATTTTGAAGGCATATAACACAAAGATAACAAATTCTGTAACTCTCAATTAAGCTAGATTTTTGAAGAGTAATCAATAGACGTACTTAATCAGAAATCAATAGACGAGAGACGTTACAATATTTGTAATCGAGAGTCTTTGCAGATTCTATTTAACAAATGTATACCCAAGACGTTTAGACAAAAGAAAATTCAAAATGCGAACAGATAACTTTTCAAATTGTGCCTAGCTGATGGCTAACCCCCATAAAATCTTTCAACACCAGAAGTCATGAATAAGTATATGTTATTGAAATTAAGATCCTGGCTGTAAGGCTGCGTTGTCTACTGTAGTTATCATGATGACGAATGTTGTTATCAGATTTTTCAGTCTCACCCCAAAGGCCTTTTGTCACAGTACTGTGGTTTTACTGACAAACACTTTGTCAGTAGTTTCAAAACCGTTTTATTGAAGATGGCTTCCAGAAGTGAGGCCAAAACGTATGGTAGTAACCTCCATCAGCATGATACAGCCCGGATAGTAGACAACATAGCCTTACAGCCGGTTGGTTTATTTCAATAATTATAACGGAGGCCGATAAAGCCTTAGAAATAGGTTAAGTACATCTTCATTAACCGACTTTTGGTCTAGCACATGTCAAACTAAAACAAATTCCAAATGTGCTTATTTAAATTTTCTTGCAACTCTTATTATAAAATATTTAAACTGAATTTATGTAGTTTTTAGAACAGACTTTTCTTCTTCTGATAGTTCCTATCCGCTTCGGATGTTTGATCTCATACAGAATATTTTAACTTTTGCACTGCTGTACGGAATAAGTCAGTTGCATTCATGCCAAACCAGGTCCTTAAATTTCTCAGCCATGATATTGTCGGTCGCCCAACTCCTCTCTTTTCAAGTGCTTTTCCCTGTAGCGTGGAATGCAATAAGTAAAATCTCTGTTCATTTCTCATGAGATGTCCCAGATACTGAAGCTTTTTTATCTGCACTGTGTTAATAACTTCCCAATCTTTCTTCATCTTTCTAAGAACTTGTAGATTATTCATATGTGCTGTACATGAAATGCTCAGTATTCTATGGAGAAAGCCACATTTTTACGAAAGATTCCAATTTTTTACTTGTAGCTTCAGTCAAAGTCCAAGATTCTACACCGTAGAATTGGACCAAGAATACGTAGCAGGCTGAAAGTCTCATCTTTGTGTTTATTGTTAAATCGTGACTTTTGAATAAACTGCCCATTCTAGTGTCCACTGCTCTCGCCTTTTCAATTGTGTTCTTTATTTCTTGAGAGTGCTCCCATTGTTCATTGACTATAGTACAATAGGACTATATGTAAATTTTCTTACACGTTCAAATGACCTTTGGTTTATATTAAGTGTGCAGTTTGTGAACTTGTGCTTAGATACAATCATTAGCTTTGTTCTATTAACATTGATGTCTTGACCATATCTACCGCTGCTGACCATATCAACAGACTTTGATCATACAATCATAGTATATAATTTAAGTACATTAAGGAAGTGAACATGTTTTTGCTAATTTGAAAAATGTATGCATTTCATATGAATATAAGAGTATTTACAATTGTGTAAATTCATATTCATTTCTGTAATCATGTTTGATAATATATGCTATTTATTCTACTAGTTATAAGTTTAAACAAAATCATTTGAAAATTTATTTTCAGAGATTCATGTTTTATATTAACTTATGAAATATATTTGCATATGTTTGATATCGAGTATAAATAATCGATACCAGTTGGGTTAGCATCAGACAGTTGCCGCAGAATTCACGCCAAAATGAGACATAACATTGTTCTGTTGTTCGTTGTAGCCCTTCTGGTAGCGTTGTATTGCTGTATGGATGTGGCAGACGCCATGGGTATGTGGGCCCGACTCAACGAAGTTGTGAGTAACTGTATTTCGTTTTCCTTTAATATACGATCAAAAATATTATAAAATTAGTTTTTGAATGAATAATTTCTATAATGTGTGTTGAAGTTTATTATTTGGTACCTAGCTCTCAGAAGAAACAGTGGCACGGTTCAAAGTAGTCAGTTCTAATCGAACTCGCTCAATCGTTCATATATAATAAAAGTTGTACAGTAGAATTTGTTTTTTTTTAAATGTTTATTCTTTCCCTAGATGTGCCAGTAAGCACAAGTCTTTTCGAAGCATAATTAAGAATTAGTTAGTCTTCTAATATTCTGAAGATAGTAGTTCAAACTATAGAAATAATTTAAAATATAAAAAATATATATTATTGTAAGAAATATCTTATTTATTATTAATTTCAATACAAATATATATATATATCCAAGTAGTGTATTGAATTTTTGTTTATATATATATATATATATATATATATATATATAGACTTAGCGCCGCATAATTTCTTCATCACACGCCAATTTTTACCCAGGGTATCTAAAACAAATTTGAGGAACTTGTATAAGTACATCTGTAGGTGAAGAAGTTATTTTGCCCAAGTTATGGTGTGTCAGCGTACGAAAAACGTATACAAATTTTTATACATTGTATTTTTGCTGTACGCTGAAGCCAGACAACCTGTTCGATATATACAAATGTATATAATGAAATATGGGTAGTTAGTCGGCCATATTGGCATTCGTAATAATTATTCTATAAAATTTTTAACATGTGTAAAGATGTTGGAGGCGCTAGGAATAATAATGAAATGTAAGACGATCATTTATTTAGTGTATGTTGTCCGTTGTTTGTAGCAAATTAGCTGTGTTAGGTTAAGTATGAATGTCTAGATTCCTTTGGGTTTATAAAATAGGTTAATTACCTTCTGTCAAGAGGGAAGTGTGTTTATACCATGTGTTTACTCTGTTTAGTTTGTGCAATGAAGAAAAGACACCAACCAATAATTTTAGTTCGCGCTTTGTTCAGTATTCAGTGAAGGTGGGCTAAACTGTTATTTTAAAATACTAGGTATGAAAATACCGTTCCAAAAAAATAACAGGTACAAATACCTGTTATTATATACTATATATACACAACTTATATTATCCTTTGTAAGTAACTCGTTTTGAGTTTCCTGCAGGTCTCCTATGTAATATCTTCAAATAAATACACTGCAAGTAGGTTTATTTTCACCTAGATAAACCTATTAATATATTAATAAACCTACTTGCTGTGTATTTATTTGAAGATATTATATAACCTATACTATATAATTTGTTATAAGAAATAAATTGAAACTAAAAGTATTAACAGTGTTACTTTACACTGTGACTTTATTAAACTATTACTGTTTAAATGGAAATAAGAAACAAGAGAATTTATAGGCCTATCTCCCTTTGGGAATACCAGTGTTCCTAAAATATTAGGTGTTACTAAAATATTACTGTTATTCTGGAACGTGTTGTTCCTTGTGTATCGGTGATACCACTAGTATTTGAAATACCTAGTATTTTAAATAACGCGTTACTGGCTGTTCCTTGCGTTCCAGCGATATTTTTGTACGCCTAGTATTTGGCCTTGGTTTACGTGATCTTGCGTACAATTTGTGTGTGTGTGTCTGTGTAGGTGTGTAGGGGGTGTGCCCCGACTCGGAACAGCGAGGGCGGCGTGTCTCGACTCGGAACAGCGTCGCCGCGAATAACAGGCATTTCAACTTTTCAGTCACTGTTACATCCGTTCCACAAAAATATCGTTCCAAAATGCCTATTACAGGTATATCAGCCCACCTCTATTCAGTGTGTTCGCGGTAATAAGCAAGGTCAGCGTGCAGTAAAAAAAACGCGCCAACCAATAGTTTTAATTCGCGCTTAATTCAGAGTGTCCGCGGTAATAAGTAAGGTGTGTGGGACAGTATTATTTTTGTTTGCCATGGGTAGTCGTCGGGGCAGGAAGATGTTGGAAATGGCCTTGGGGATAAAAATGAAAGGTAAGATGATCATTTATTTAGTGTATGTTGTCCGTTATTTGTAGCATATTAGGTGTTACGTTGTTTAAGACCTGAAGATGTCAGTAATGACGAAAAGCTTAGTCGAACAATAAAAAATTATAGCAGTTAGCAAATTCATAAAAGAAATAAGTTAGGTTATGTTTCATGTCTAGATTACTTTGTCGAACACGTATCTGTTATAGAACCAACTATGCCTAATATCACTGTGTTCTGCCCAAAATTTAATAATTGAGCAAGTTAGCATTCTAATTTAATTAATACAATTTTATTTTTTCATTATTAGCGGGCCAATTTATACAAAAACAAAAATTCTGGAGTTTTGTATTGTAGTGTTTTAGGGTAAATAGAATTGCCATAATAAATTTAATACAGTAGGCGTATTGTTTTGATTGTGAAACAAAAATCATTTGTTTGATGTTTTAATTCAGTTCACTTATCCCCAACAAGTAAAAACCTTTACAAAGGTGCATAAGGTATTATCATTTGCTTTAAAAAATTGAATTCCAAAATAATACAAAGACTATTTAAATTAGATTTGTTCCTTTACTGCATTAATAAAACCTGTCATATACGCGTCACCTTATGCTACATAAATATCAAACACACTTAGTTAGTTAGTGATTAATTTTGTTAACAAAACTAGCAAACTAGCAGGGCATTAGCCGATTAACTTACAGCGGAATAGCCTGTAAGCCTAACCTAACTCTGAAATAAAATGAATTACTTTTAGGAAAAAATCAAAATTTGTTTGTGTTATGTAGGCTTGGGTGTTAAGTATAATAGGCTAAGTTCTTTATCACAGTAAATTGTCTCTAGCTCCAGATACTTGCATGTCTACATCAATTGTCATATTTTATTCTTCGTATTGTTAAAAAATGTCATATTTTACTTTTCAGATGACTGTGAAAGTAGGCCTAGGAGACGTACAGGAAAAAAAGGTACATATAGTTTTAATTGTTATTTATATTCAGTGTATAAAAGCACCCCTTAACTCTAATCAACTAAAAATATAAAATTAATTAACCCATTTTTGAAAAAGACCCTATGAGGGAACTGACTCCAGTTAAATGAAATATGTATTCTGTATTAAATGCTTATTCTGTATAAATATCAAGTTACTGATACCTTTACACAGAATAATTTTATTTAGATTAAGTCTGGCCTATGATAATATAACTGATTTAGCTAAACTTACTGCGGATTAGCCTGTAAGCCTAACCTAACTCTGAAATAAAATTAATTACTTTTAGAAAAAGATCAAAAGTTTATAGGCCTGGGTGTTAAGTATAATAGACTAAGTTCTGTGTCACAGTTGAATTATCTTTAGCTCCAGAACTTACACCAATAGTGTATGTCTACATATATTTTCATACTTTACTTTCATATTTGACTGGGAACGTAGTAAGTTCAGTGTTAATTTATTCATGTTACCTTATATTCGGTGTATAAAATCACCCCTTAAACTCTAGTTAACTTTATAATCAGGATTATATTATTCAATGTTAATCATTTGAACAGTTTTTGTTTTTCGAGTTTGTGTGATTATATTAGAAATCTTTTTCAGGAATCTTCAGTGCAGGGATGTAACCAAGCAATAGTGACTTGAGTTCATTTAAATTAAAATAGATTACTATAAAATAACTACTGGATTATGCTGTAAATTTAATTTTTTTTAGAAATTTACACAAAATCCATTAACTTTTTGTAAATTCATAGTGCTAACCTACAAATATTGTGCTAGGTTAAGAAAATAAATTATTCTCTTAATTATTAGCTAAATATTATTATAATTATTAACTTAGTGAAAAATTATGTATGAGTTTTGTAATGATCTTTCAGGTTCCTCCTGAACTTTCCAGAATTGACTGGGAAAAAATGACTATTATTGCACCATCAGTAGTATCGACATCAGATGATATTGATGTGGAAAACATATGAAGTGGAGAAGGTAATATAATCAAAGCAATTTAGCCTATAGATAATTAAAAATTTTTTTTTTCTGTTTGTGAATTTTGTAACATTAGCATATTTGATTTAATGTTTGTTTCATATGTAGTGTTAGGTTTACCTAAATTATCTTTACTTGACAAACTAGACTTGTATAGGTACTTTAAATCAATTAAGAAAATCAGCTTTGAATGTAGCACAATTAATTCATACCATATTTCATTAATGTTTTGTTTTCAAAGCATTTTTTTGTTTGGGTGTTAGCCTATTTAATTTGTGTTATGGCAAAGTTAATTTTCTGCATCAGGAATGTCCTATTTCATTGAGCAAGCTTTATAGGAGATTTTGAAGTTTGTGATAAAATAGCCATTAATGATTCTTTTGTCTTGTTAATAACAACAATATAAAGTTATTAACAGTCCCATTTACATTTTAAATGAGAAAATTTAGTAACATAGTAGTTGGAATCATTTTTAATTAGTAGTATTATGTGTCAATGCTTTCAAATCAGGGGCTTCCTTTGGAAAGTATAATCATATGATAATTTTAAGATAAGTATTGTTAGAAGCTCTAAATAAGTTTGTTTATATTATTTTTTATATAAAGAGTTTTGGAAGCTGCTGGAAAACAAAAGTTCTTAATAAAGTACATAATTAGTTTAATAACATTATTTCCCATAAAATTGCAATTATTTCATTTAGTAATTTGCACTTTTGTTGATACTGGCAATGATAATTATTTTTCTCTGTTAGCTAAAATTCTTTCTTTGTTACAGAGTCCATTGTTGTAGAAGCTCTTATATCGCCAGATGATTGTGCAAAATTTATAAGTTTGGAGGTAAATTTCTCCTTATAGAACTGCTGTATTCTTATATAGTTATCTCTCTCTGACCTCTATTTTGCACTATGAGGTGTACACTTATTTCCATTCTTATTTGGTATTCTTTTATCTCTTTCTACTATTATTTAGTTACAATAGTTTAATCATAGTAGTCTCTTTATAATTGGTTTAGTGTTTTTTGTACACTGGTCTGTCCCTTAGTGTATATCATTGACTAACATTATTTACACCTAGTGTCACATGACAGGTGTTCTTAATTACGATTATAATACATTATGTCCTTTCTTATAATATTCTTATACTATTACAATAGTGGCATTACACCTTACTTGTGGTATAGACATTAACCTTTTACTTCTATTTGGTATTATAAAGTGGTTTTGTTCACGTTTTACTTAGTGAATCCCCTTTTGGTCGGTTTTGGTTCACTTTATTTACTTAAATTCTTATTTAAAATCCATTTTGGGTATCTTATATTGGTACCTGTAGAAAGCTTATCAGTTCTTCTTGGTTAAGGCACAACACATTTTGGTTTAGGTAGGCTTTTCCTACTGATAGATGTGAATTTAGGTGAAATTTGTACCAACAATGTGTATGTTAGGTTGATACAAATTTACATTCTTTTAACCTTATTTTCTCAAGTTTGGTTTTATTAATGATAACTAATAACTCTTTAGTTATTGCCTTTTCTTATCTTACATGATTGTTTGACTATTTGAGTAATATTTGTTATTATTATGAGACAATTTTAATACTTCTTTATGTTACATGGGTGCTATGCATAACATGTTACTATGCTTTTATTCACAGCTTCTATTCAGTTAACAGTCTAGTTACTTTCATTCTTTTATAACATATCTTGTCCTATACATTTATAATATTATCTGTTGTATATTGTACAGGAATGGGTTTCCTCTCCTTAAAACCCCACTGTTGTGTTTGTCAATTTGTACATACACCTATGCCAATGTGTTTTGAATTATTTTAATTATGTAAATCTCGGAGATATTTGGAGTTGTGGGATGTATTGATGTAAGTAATTAATTATTAACTTAGCTCTCTAAAAACTATCAGTGTTTGTGTACCTGTAACTTAAATAATTAATGAGTTATTTTATAATTCCGTTCAACCCTATTATACCTTGAAGAGAATTCTGTCTAATTTTGTATTTTTACTCTCTCTCTTTGGTGTCAGATAATTCCGCTATAAGCGCTGTAGTATCGGCTCAACGAAACTTATAGGTTATTTCAATGTTTATGTTAACCAATTATTCTATACATATTCAGTTACTTTTTTATTCCTAGCTCATTAAACCATACTCCAAATAACAAGATTTTGCCAATATATAAAGGTTCTTTATTTGTTTACTTCTTTAACATTGAATAATATATGTTCTAATTAACATACGCTTGAGCTATAGATTGTATGAATCGATTGTTGATTATTCTGATACTTTATTTAAATTTAGTTATATAGTGTGTTTTAATTTGTAATTAATTTAATTCAGGGTGTGAAGGTTCTTGTAACTGTGGGGAAGATTAAAAATACATAGATAAGAATGCAAGATTTACAAATTTAAAGTGTTGTGTAGTTAGTATGATTAATATAATAATAATTTACCAGACTAGAACGAACCCAATCGTGTAGGCGGTTGATTGATAAATTTACTGTTCTGGACAATTATGCCGTACGATTTTCTTTCTTCGATTTAATAGAATGGAATTCTTCTCCTGTCCACTTCGGAATTACAGCTTGGATTGGTTTACAGCCCGATTGATGCTTCTTCTGCAACGCCAGGATCCAAATACGTTCTTCTCTTGGTTGAAGCAATTAGTGTTGTTCCGTGTTTTTGAAAGGTTATAACTTCTGGTGTAGTGAATATTATTAATTGTGATACTGTTAATTCTTTCTATTTGGTTTAATATATCATCAATTTCCTTCGGATATGGGACAGTTCAAGTTCTTCCTTGTATAATCCAGTTATTTATTCTCTATTGTGATTTCATACTGTAGTGTTATTTGGATTAAACTGTACTGGTGATAGTCATAAACATTGTCATTAGGATTTTGTGTTTTATAATCGTGTCTGATGATTTAAAATATTCCGATTAAATAGATAATTCTTGGGTTTTTTAATCTCATCACATTCAGATCATCAAAGCAATTATTGTCAAATTAACAACTTCCTCTTCTTCTGTCGTCCCTAGCAACACACGACTTCTTCCTTCCACATGTTTTGAATATAGTGTTTATTTCATATATTTTTTGTCTATTCCTTATCAATTTGCTATCCTATCGGAATGTAACTTTACCGATAGTTGGTTTATTATTTTCTACACATATTCTGCTGGTTTTTTGATATAAGCCGGTTTTTTTCCTTTTTTTATATTTAATCCACTTTCGATATTAAATGTTATTAATCGATATCATGGCATTATGGTATTATCATAATTTGTATAAATTTTATTATATATCATTATTAATTTAATGTTTTTTCTAGCTCTTCAAATCGTATTCATTAATTATTATTAATTGATGTACCTAACCTTTATGTTATGAGTGGTTATATAGTGGTTTTGGCTGTTAGGCCTTTTATTGTAAACAGATCTACCTGTGTTTATAACTGGTACACATCTATAGCCCCTTTTACATAAATTCATACATATAATTAAATCTTAACTATTAACATTTACATAAACAATTATTTTTTCCATATCTAATAACAATTTTATCTTGACCTATGGATCACATATAAGAAAATTCAAATCTATTAACGTTAATTAGCTGCTTCACACTTCATTCTACAACAGTCATTGAATAATACATCTTGTTTCATTATCTTTCATTAACTCAACACATATTTGGTATAACATAACATAAACTTTATCATAACATTTGTTGTCACAAAATAATACCTCTTAACTCAAAATTCTTATTTGCTATTAGTAAATTATTGTTTCATTTTTTGTTTGTTTTTCATTAAACATATATCATCAACTACTGTCTAACTTACAGGTTCGGTTATTCTTGTTAATATTACCTTGCATCCTTATTTACCTGTATCTATGATTATAAATATAATTATTAGCTCTTTGTTCTATCATGGGGTTAAATATTGACTTGTTTATTATTCTGTGAACCTTGTTTTTATGTAACTTGAGTGCTAGCATTTCTGTTGCGTTACAATATTGGTCATCTCAGTTAGTCAGTTCTTGTCCATCTCTTCAATCTGTAAGTTGTTCAGTCATTGCATATACGGGTAAGATGTTCTATAGTTGACTGGCTCTTGGAATCTATATTTTATACCATGGTTGTTAGGTGTCTTTCTCGTAGTATGTTTCTTCCTTGTCTTCATTGGTTCCTTACTGACCGAAAACTATTGGGTTGTTGGTTCCTGTGGTACAACCATTGTTCGGTGCATCTTCTTTTTCTTATAATGTTATTTCACTTGTTAGTAACCATTAGTTTTATTAACTCTTATTGTTGTGAGTTTATCCTTGGTGATGAGTAGCTCATGTAGTTTCATGCTTGGCCTTTTAGAAGAAACACTTGGTTTGTCTCTTTCACTCAATTATTGACATGTGTTAATATTTTGGGTTACTGAAATATTTGGGCTCATATGTCTCGTTACAATATTAACTGGTTGTAGGCATATAAACTTATACACTGTTGTGAGAATTGTACAAAAGTACCTTTAAGCTAATTTCAAAACACAACATTTCAGAATTAATCACATTTTTTTTCACTTTATAGGCTATGTCACACCAAAAGAAAATGTACAGGTCACTTTCAACAACAGTTGACAACAGCTGACTGAATATTATCCGATGACAAAATACTAAACAGATGGGAGATAGTCACACCAACCAACCATTTTGTATATAGTCTTTAAAATGAGATTTTTTTGCTTGTACACGGAAAACCTGGATCACTGTATTAAGATATATATTTTAGATATGTAGGTCAATTTATTAATTTTGAGCTATTAATTTAGCTAGTGCTAAGCTTTAAAACACAGTTATTTGTATGAAAGAAAAGTACAATTTTGTAGGCCAAGTAATAAATCCAACTATGATTCTGAAAAATTGTCACGGGTAGGAAAATAAAAATAATAATAATTCACCGATCTGAATGACGTTTTACAGAATCGTGATAAACATAAAATTACTTTTGATAGTGATCCCATGCTCATCCCAAGTTGAAACTTTCAGAATATGTAGAGGAAAACAATATCTTTCACATATATTTTTTTGAGAATTTTAAAAATACAGTTTTTCAAAATTCAGTAAATGCAATAATGATGTGTTTATAAAAAATATATATATTTTCAACTAATTATGTTTTATATCATATGAAAGCCCTTTAAAAGAGCTTTCAAATGAACTCGATGTCATTGTTCTAGCTTAATTAGAACACAAGTTGTGAACAAATCAATATTGTTGCGCAAGTCAAAAATTTTATTTATTTTTTCATTTTTGAGCACCCATTACTCAGTAACCTTTCGTCAGAAAAATGTGAAAAAATTGATTTGTGTTACTATTTATGAATACTACATGCATACTTAATTTCAAATAAATCTAAGAGGGTCAGGTTGTAGCACTTGTTGATTTGACACGGAATATCTCTTAAATGTAACTTGAAGTTTTCATTTTGTTGTAAACATACCAGTCTAGTTTTTCTATTTATAGTTTATGCTTTTTTTTTTTTTAATAATTTCAACTAATTGAACCCCTAATCAATCATACACTCCCTCGCAGAAAAACCTATATTTAGTTCATTTATATTGTCATCTGAGTTTAGTTATGTTTGATGTAATAAATAAAATGTTTATTTCATCAAAGGTGTTTTCACTTTTTGTAATTATGTTCTTGTAAATAAATATTCTATGTACTTTATGAATGTAATCTTATAGTTACTGATAAAGTAACAAAGCCCAAATGTCTGTGTGGTATTTTTGTTGTAATAATATTTGTCTGATATGTATTATTTTTGCAATGTTTTTATGTATCTTCTATGAAGAAATAATTTGTTCATTATCCTTAATAATTATTAATTATTGATACCTTACAATTGAAACTGTTTTGTATAAATTTTGTAATAAAAATCAATGTACTTGTAAGTCTTTTTTTATCAATAACCTATTGAAAATAACACATTCCTTGTGCAATGCAAGTAGGCCTACCAAATACCTACCAAAAATGTATATCCCCAATTTTTGATAGAATATTTGATTTTTGTTGCCATCAGAATTTTACTTTGATTTTACTTTCATGTTCCATAAGGAAATGGAAGTATGGTGATGGCAAAAAAAATCGTGTTAGAGATTTTTGCAGATTCTGATTATACTACCCTCAAAACATGAAAAAAAGTAATTTATCGAAAAGTGTCTGTGTGTCTGTCTAGATTTTTTATGGCAAACGATAAGAGCCGCAAATTCAAACAGAATCAAATAATTTTTTGCATACAGCCCTGGATTGTAGAGTATTCAAGACCTATTGTTTTTTGTGAAGATCGGTTAAGATAAAGGGGTAGTTTACCTGCAATATTTTATGTTGTAACAAGAGAAATTTTTTCATGACGAACGATAACTGCCGTAAATTCAAACAGAATCAGATATTTTTTTACATATGTGCCCGAGTTATAGAGGACTCAAGGCCTATTGATTTTGGTGAAGATCGGTTACGGGGAAAGGGTAGTTTACCCGAAACATTTTTTTGTTGTAACGTAATAGTTTACCTGATAATTTTTTGTATATATGTACTACGTTATTGACAACAAAGAAGCAGTTTGTTTTTAAAATTCCTTCCCGGCCTGTTTGGCCGTAGACCAATGTTTTCTGCAAAACCAGACGTTTCGCCAGTGCCATCGACTTCCATCATCAGTGAAAATCAAGTGCGATAACGTGAGGTGGTATACGTTAGTGCCCACAGTAAGTGGCTGAAGCAGTAAGTAGAAAGAAGTAGTTTCAATGGAAATATTTCATTTCGAAAATGATTTTAAATATAAATCTTAGAACATGGAAGTCGTGTATGATTCTCCATACCAATATTTTGTTCTTAAGTGTGCTATTAAGTATTAGGAATCTTCTCCATGTCAAGGTATAGGATTACAGCCTGTTTTGGCTTCACTGAAGGCATCTCTTTTCCTTGCCCTACCTATATCTCGTCTTCCCTGAGGTCTGTATCTTATTACTTGTTTAGGTAGTCCCATGTTTTCCATTCTCTTGATATCCTGCCTCTATTTTATTTGTCCTTCCCTTATTCTGCCGGCTATAGAATATACATTTTACTTGGTACTTATATTTTCATTTCATATTTGATATCTAAGGGTTTGCATTATGAATACTCGACACAATATTTTTCTTGTTAGATTCGAAGTTTTAAGTAATTTTCTCTTAAAAAGTGTGTATGAACATTTTAGCACGACGAGATTGTCTGTTTTATTATTATTCTTAACGTTTTGGTTTTTATTATTAATTTTTGGTTTATTGATTTATTCTACCCAATTCAATCTATTATTGAATCCGATATGAATAAATCGGTTTACTTACTCTTTGACATCGTTTATTAATTTTGTTTAAATAGTTTAGAATGTTTTTTGTTCCATTTCATGAGTTCGATTCTGAAGAAGTTGCGTTGACTCTTCTATTATTAGCTGCGGTGAGTTGCTCTGTACTTTCCTGTATAGACACTAACATAAACACAACATGTACATGATACTTAATATTATTATAACATTAATAGTTAATAACATTTTATTATGGCCTATGCATACTGCATTGGTCATTGTCACTTCTGATAGTGTCCTTTTTCTTCATCTTGTGGTTTTATTACCTTAACTATAGTTTGTTAAGTGAGTTTACTATACTTTAGAAAGTTACCTTTTTATATGGGTTGTAATCCTATCAAATTATTCTCGTTGTTGCTTGAATATCTCTTATCATTGTTTTGATAGCACTGTTATTATTGTGCAGTAGTTCATTCTGCATTTATACTGAAAATTGCTTTGGTTTAAAGTAACCAAGATTACTTGCATCTAGCTGTCAACATGGTTTATTTATTATTATGGTTATTATTAGTATTTGGGTGGCTATAATCCTTGAATTTACTTATTCGAATAGTATTCTGCCTCATTCAATGTTGTTGGTTTAGTTCCTACTCTTTTATGATAAGTTTACAAGATAATTTTGTTCATCATGCATCCATTCTATGGCAAGCATATAGTTATAATATACAACAATGGATTATTGTCGGTTTTGTGTTTCTGTATTACATTTGATTTATTTGACTTTATGTAGTACTGGTATACCTATTGGTTATTATTAGATTACATTTTGTTTATCTTTTACAGTCTTTACTATTGGTAATTAGTGGTTATTTCTAATATCAATTCCTAATTTTAAAATTAAAGGTGTACCTTCAATTTCACCAGAAGGAAAGTGGTATGTTGGTACAATGTAAGTAAAACATTTTGTTCTGTTTTCTTTTTTTCATATTTGGTTCAAACGTACAAGTGAAAAACTTTCTGGGGCGATGTAGCTCACAAACCCTACAAAGACTCGGCGTTTTCCACAACTTGTATTTAGGAAAGAACAAAAAGAAAAATCAGATTTCTGTGTTATGATCTGCACTATTCTGTTAGTTATTATGGTTAGTACCCTAAGAATATTCGTATGTTAGCCTCCGAATACTTGTTTGCAAATAATGTCGATTTTCTGGTGAACTGGGCTGGTAAAAGATTGTTTTACTGGCTTCATGCAGCGACATTCAAGGTTGTCTTTTAGAGAGGCTGAAGCAACAAGTTTTGCAATAGCATTTAGTTTTAATAAACATAACATAAAACTTTCTTCAATATTGGAATTCTGTGATAAGTCGCCTTCATTTTTACTGTCACAATATTTGGAATGTGAAGGAAACCAGGCAGCATAACGACAGTGCACTGTCCTAACAAAGTTGTCAGTTTGAAGGGAAATAAACAAGTCAGCAGGGTTACCCCTTTGGAAAAGGGTGAAACCAGTGGTATTTTCATAGATGGCAGCTGGAAACCACCACTTATCGTTATATCCACAGAGTGTTATGTAGATATCACTTTGATTATTTATGGACCAGCAGGTTGTATTGGAGTAGCACATCCATCAAGATAAATTACAGCCTCTCTTTTTTTACTATTTATGAAACAGTTTATACCTCATACCCGTTACAATCTGACTTCAGCCATTAGACAAGTGTTTATATGGCCTGTTTCGGTGCAGCCGCTGAGAGCTGGATGACAATAAGCCCAGGTAAAACCATGACATACCTGGGCTAGCAAAAGATGCTCTTTCAAAGGCAGCTACACCATCTAACTGACAGCAGGTTTTAGTTCAACTGGAATTTGGCCATTAAATGAAAATATATTCAGTATCGAAGAGTTTCTGTGTTCACCTGTAATTGACAGAGAGATAGGAGACAAAAGTAATTATGAAGGAAGATTAACACCAACAAAAGATTGTCAAGAGACCACAGTAGCCGGACCTCCCACGTCGGAAATAAACGAGACATCTGCTAATACCTTATCACAATTGACACCAGAATAAATTCGCCCTTATCCGAAAGCGACTGCAAAAATAAAATAGAAATGCGCCAAGAAGAAAAAGTCAAGTATTCTCACTGACTCCTATTAAAAAAGCAATTCGTATTGAAGAGGAGGCATGACAAAAGAAAGAGCGATCAAAACGGAAACTAATCATGAACGGTAAAACGAAGGCGATTTGTGGACTGTATAGAAACGGTCAATCAAACTCTCCAAGACTTAAGAAATTGTAACAAATTAGTGGGTAGCGTAACATTTGTTATTTCAGAGGATTCTCGCTAGAGATTACCGGTAACTGCAAGAGGAACCCGCGCTGATATTGTCTCAGTGTGTTTAAAGTCCTCGGCGATGTGGAATGCTATTCAGACTAAATTTGCAAAGCAATATGAGAGCCCATTTAGGAGGAGGAGGAGATGGTGATTTTTCTACAAACTTACTGCACCTCGGTGACGGTAGTGTTCCTAATGACGATAGCTTCACAGAAATTGACGAAAAACTGGGACATAGTAAATAGTACAACACTGTATTAATTGCTAAATTCTGTGCAAAACGTCAAGTGTTTACTTGATAAAAATTACAAGTGGTTATTCCCAAAGAATCGAATCTGTGAAGGAAAATAATGATACAAGTTTGGAAAAATTTTCTGGGGATAATAAATAAGTCCGAAGAATCTATTAACACCGTATTTAATATTGAAAATATAGTGTACTATCTCCAAGAATTTTTGAATTCTTTAAATCAATCTTGCATTCCGCCACAACGGTTCATTCTAAAGGTTGGCACTCCAACAATGTTGTTGAAAAATTTACATCCTCCGAACGTTTGCATAATACAAAATGCAGGTGACACGGGAATTTCTGTGTCAAGTAGGTAATAGCGTTATTATCAGACTCAAAAGCCCTCTTCACACACACATTCGAATCAGTAGGCTACTGGTTGTTAGCATTACCTGGTGTAATTACCAACTTATAAATTGTAACATTCTTTACTTTAGTACACACTTGAAGGAAATTAACAGTTTCGAAATTACATCCTGTTGTGTCATTACGACATTAAGAATGTTGTTGGCGTGAATTTAATGCGACAGATTTTTTTTACCTCTGCCCGTGTTCTCTCTTTCAGCCCTCTCACTCACTCACTCACTCACTCTCTCTCTCTCGCGCGCGCACACGCACGCGCGCCAACTCGTACAGTTTCTTCTTTTTGTCAACAATTTCAGTGTTACACACAATCCTTCACTGTTTGTTTGTTTAATCATTCATTGTGTTTGTACAGACTACACATTCAAACTTGAGTAATCTGTTTGTAGCAGTGTAACATTTCAACAAACACTTAAAGAGGCGCGCTTTGGGTGCAGTCGCAGAAGGACCTGCCGTGCTAACTTAATGAAAATAAAAGGAAATTAATAGTGAGGTAGTCGTGTTTAATTAAAGGTAGTAGTGAGGTTTGTCCCTATTAGTGAGGTAGATGGGGAAAATTGACAGAGAAAGAGTGAGGGGGAGAAGAGAGACGGGGGAGAGAGAATTACGAATTTTTAATTATTCTCATTCATACCGAATATCATTTGTAAGAATATAGTTATGCAGTTGTTGGTATACAGTAGTACCGAAGCAACATGTTTCAAGTTGACTCCCATCCGTTGGAAATTTATTCACCATTCTGATTAATAAAAATTTCTACAAGTACCAATAATATAAATAACAACCTGCAGAAGCAGAAGAGTTTATATCTTACAGAGTTGAAGAGTTGTAATGTTACATTAATTATATTTTTGCTTTTCGTATATCACAGTGAGCAGTAATCTAATTTTTTTGAAATAATACGTGAAGGCTTATATATTAAGAATTAATTTTTTTTTATAGTTTCCGTAACTTGCTTGTAAAATAATTAGGTATCCAAAAGGTAAGTTACATATTTTAATAGCAACTTATAAGTTCCTCATCCTCGGTTTTTTCGTTTCTTCAAAATGTACCACTTCTTAATTGCGAATAAATTATTTAACGTAATAATCGTTTCACCAAAGGCTGTTTGGATCCTGTTAATAATACTCTTGAGTCTGCTGCACATAATCCTCGCTTTTGGTTCATGTTTCGTTAACTTTCTACATTACAATAAGTTTAGTTATTTTCAAGTTCCTTATAAGTAGCCAACTGTAGTAAACATCATGTACTTTGACCTCTCTCTCACTCTCTCTCTCTTTCTTTCTGTTACTCTTGTTCTTCTCAATAACTGTATCTCAGGAAGTCTGAACGTAACAGGTTCTTAAGTAAACTTCATATGACTTAACGTGCAAAATCTTAAACATCATTTGGGCTTCAGTTATGTTATAATTTTGTAAGAAAGCTTTACAAAATACTTTTTACACTGCTTCTGTATACGAAACTAGGTGCAGGTATGTAATCAAATTTTTTAGTAGGCCTATTTATTCTAACACTGTTACAGTTTCTTGAAAACGCCGTATGTAAACAAACATTAAAACTTAGTAATAAGGTTTATCAAACTACTATTTTTCTTGGACGCATTAACGCAAATCAGTAAGCTAGAGACCAATTTTATATTGAAAAATCGATGTCTAATAAACGGAATTTGATATGCAAAAATCCATCGGTTAAGAAAATAAAGTAAACTTGGTTAGTAACAAATAATTTTGGCAAAAATTTTTAATTTGATATAGGCTATAATTGATTCCAATTTTATTACAATCTGAGAAATGAAGCCAAATAGATTTTCATAAACGTTGGTCTAGTAACAAAAAAAGTTTCATTCTTAAGCGCACAATATTATAATTTCCCTTTCATCCCGGAAAAAAGACTGTATTAAGCTACTATCATACTTGTCTAGTCTACACTATTTAATGGGTATATTATAGGTTTCACAAAAATTGATTATCTTACACATGGTTTTAATATATCACTAAACTTTGTGAAAAGTCTGAGTGAAAAGAATTATATACACCACGGTTGATGTTAATACATGTCTTAATTCGTTTCAAAATTTATAGATAAATAAAAAATTAAAATTATCACATATATTGTGTGGTGTATAAAATAAATTGTAATAATCCTTTCTAATATGATTACTTAAGCCATAATATCCGAAGTTGGACCGTTCCTTTATTCTTCTGTAGCCTCCTACATTCTTGCGTATCTGCTGTCATATTCGCGTCTCACAGTCATAGTAGACAGTAGGCTATAATATTATACCTTTTTTTGCGTTGTCTGAGACTTGTCTCAGAGGATAAGACTCAGGCTGATCTGGGGCAAGCACCCTTCCGCCGATTGGAGATTTAGAGGAGTCGCACACCAGCGCAGCGCGGACCGGTGGCGAAGTAGGTGGAGGCATTCAGGATAGAGTGTAGTGTATGGATGTGTATTTGTGTGTTTACGTAGTGTGCAGAGCCAAATGGGTGATGGTAGAGCCATAATAAAAGTATAAGTCAAACGACAGCCAAGACGAAGTCGAGTAACGCAGGACGCCAAAGCTGGAGGGAGGCGTCAAGGTAAGGCGGGGAGGCACAAAGGAGAGGGATAAAGACCGGATAGGTAGATAGGAAAATTTAAGATGTTAAGTTATCAATAAGGAAGCCAGGTGTAGTAAGTATGACGAAGAGACTTAATTATTTCTATTTCTCCGTTGGCGGGGGTTTCTGGGAGGAGGTCCATCGGGAATGGTGAGGAGACGGTTTATGACAAAGGAAGGTCTGCGGTAGTTACAGGTAGTATTAATATTATACAATACCTCCTTCACATTTAAGTTGAGGAATTCCAATCAGCCTTCCGTTGCGTTACTTCTCTCTTGAGCCCTTGATATAATTCGTTGCCTGCTCTTTATTGCAGCTGTAATATCTCCTTCGTTTTATAATTCGTAACGTTAAATATTCTTCCTCACCCTGGAATTTTCCATTCTCTTTTACTAATTTCTTTTCACTTCATAAGACTTTTCTATACAAAAGCAAGTATATAAAAAAGTTATAAGGTCGGGGATTATCAACCAAACGGCATTGTTTAAAAACATTTATCTACAAGTTTCTTTTCTATAGTTCATCGTACACACCCTTGCGAGATAAAAATAACTACACAGTAGTTTCTTTCGCAATTTTTCGCATTATTTTGAGACAATCGACTGGTGATTTAGAGATAAATACTTAATATTAATGGGGTCTCATACATTTTATATTATATCTGTTTTCTATCCTACTGATAGAATTAGAAAAACGGTAGCTATCTCTCTTTTCCTTTTAAAAGCACAATACATATTAATTTACCAAGTAGCAGTTTCCTTCTTCATTTAAAATTTCTATCAAATCTACTGTATATTGGACAAAACAGAAGGGGAAACATACGTGCTTACAAGGTAGTGTAAACATCCTGTAATGCTGTCAAATCAAAATACAAAGGAAGGGGAAGTGAATACTGTAATGAGTAGCCCCTACATTCATATTTATGCAGGTGTAGGTGATGATTAAGGCCCGGATTTTTATGTAATTACATATTTGAATGCAGAGTGCACATTTACACGGAAAAGCCAGATATCGGCGAATCATACCAATAGGTGTCTTATCCGCGAGTTTAATTTTACATATTTTTACATATTTTGTTCATATTACATATTTCACTCCATCTTACATATTTCTACATATTTTACTATACTTTACTTCAATTTGAAAATTGAAATGGCAAAAAATAGTTAGGCCTATAACAACATTACTCAGATGCGCAAATGTGCAATTAATCAGAATCAGGTCCAATTAAATTTATTACAAGAAAAGGCAAAATATTGCATCTGTTGCAATTGCACACATAGATTCTACTTTCAAGAAGTAAAATTTTTTACGAGCTCAAGCGACAAGTAAGGCATTTTGCACGGGATGTTAGATGAGAATGGTATGCGCGGCCCCACTCATTTACGTTTTGTTCGCACGTTCAGCGGGGTCGGTGGGGAAAGAACGTGCTGTCCGCGGTAAATAAATACTCTTCGCAGATCTTGCAATTCTCGCAACGGATTCCATCTACCTAAACAAACAAATATCTATATAACTCTATGCTATTGTAGGGCACAATGTGATTTTTGACGCCAGTATTATCGACGCTCTCGGAGTGTAAGCCTACACGTAAATAACAATCTGGCGTGCAGTGTGGTGTGTTGAAGTTATTGTCAAGTCAGTGTTTTGTCTTTCGCCTACACTTCTGCGCTTGCTTGTTTCTTGCCTTGGCGGATTCTCGTTGTTGGACAAAAGACGTCTTAAATAATATATTGTGCGGTATTGTTCAACGCAAGTTCTTAAGAGTTTTAAATACAAATATCCTTGTTTTATCATGGCACCGACCGCATCATCTTTGTCATCTAAGTTAAAATCATGGGTACAGATTGACAGTGCTTTTACAACGGACGATAAAGCTGTATTTTGCCAAGTTTGTTATGGCCAAATGGTGTTAAAGAAGAGAAGGTACTGCTGTTGTATACAGATGCAGCAGCATACATGTTAAAAGCAGGTAATTCTCTAAATGTGTTTTACCCCAACCTACTACATGTTACATGCCTGGCTCATGGATTGCATCGAGTAGCTGAAACTGTCAGAGACCTTTTCCCCGAAGTAAATACATTAATATCAGCAACAAAAAAAGTTGTTCTTGAAAGCTCCTTACCGTATCCAGTGCTACAAACAAAGGCTACCTGACACACCTCTGCCTCCAGAACCCGTAATTACAAGATGGGGAACCTGGATCGAAGCCGTAAATTTCTACAGTGACAACTTTGAAGCTGTGAAGTATGTGGTGGAAACATTATCTCCCGATTCTGCAGTGTCAGCGAGCGAATCCTTGTCTGCATTCAACAACTCTAAGGTGATATGTTCAGTTTCGTACATCAAAACGCATTTCAGTTGTATCAAGAAACTGGAGACTGCAGGTCTGACTCTCCAAGAGGCCATAGGAATAGTTGAAGAAGCAGTTAACAAGTTAAATGCTGTGCAGGGTGAAGTCGGTGACAAAGTTTCTACTAAATTAAATGCTGTGCTGAATAGAAACCCTGGTTACTCAACTTTACATACCATTTATCGCATATGTAACGGCGAAACTGTAGAATCGATTGAGAATATTCTTCCAAGTACGATTCCTCTATATAAACATGCGCCGGTGACGACATGTGATGTCGAGAGATCCTTTTCTATATATAAAAACATACTCTCAGACCGAAGACAGTCCATGTCAACAGACAATATAGAAAAGTATTTAATAATTAATTGTGCAACTAAACAGTGGAAAAAAAAACTTACATGGACACTTTATTCTTATGCAGAGTTATAGTAGAGTTTTATATATATATATATACAATATAGATTTTCAAGTCAAAAATCTACCTTTAATTTTATAGTAATTTCAACTCTCTTAGTAAAATACTTTGTTAAATAGTTAATAATTCTCAATGTTTTACTTTATACTCATGTCCTATACTACAGAAATCCATAGGTAAAATACTTTGTTGTTGTTAATTTTATAATATCAAGGTTTCTTTTTTAATACTGTTTTCTAAAATATGTTTTCATAAATTTTCTAAAGTACAATAAACAATTGAAAAGTAATTCATTTCTTATGCATGCTGTCTTATTGTAAACTCTTCAACAAAAAGTTGAACTTTCAGATACTGTGTATTCTGAGGGTTAACTTATTTTCTGTAACAGAAGTGGTAATCTAACTGGTGATTAGTGTCAGCCCCGAACTTGATTAGTATTTTATGGATTACATTGACTTTGCTCAAAATATATTTGCATGTTTTGAAAGTGATTTTAAAAAGTTTAAAATGAAGCACCTATTATTTTCAAAACCTTTCAAAGAGGGCACTGTTATGTTCTCGTAAAATGTAAATTATATTGTTGATGTGAAAGTATTTTAATACTACATATTTCTTAAATATTACATATTTAGCTACATATTTTCCTTATTTTTCCTACATATTTATGTACATAAAGGGAGACTGTGCGCTGCGCCGTACGCTAGACAGAGAGGGTATAATAGCAGCTATCTCGCTCTACTTTCGTTAGTGAAACACGCGGCGGATGAGTAAATTTTAGTCCATCCATTTTTGCAGTTCAACCTGCGATAACTTCAAAACCAATAAATATACAGCAATTCTGAAAACTGCATTGTGTTCAGTAATTAAATCTCTATAAGTAGCCAAAATCTCAATTAATATAATTAACAATTACAGAATTGCAAAAATTAGTTTGGAGATACGTCCGGATGTGACAGGTTGTACTGTATTTACCTTATAACAATTCCCCCTAAATAAAAGGGAAATCCCCAGATTCATATTTCGAAGCCACCTGTTGTAGATAAAACGGTATTTATCTTGGATACATACGTTTAATCTCATACAAACGTTTTTATGTGTGTTCCCATCAGCACCGACACACCTGTACAGGCTTCTCCATATTTTTCTACACCTGTCCAAATATGACTATACTGATTACAATAGTAATTTCTTCTACGGTTTGTTTATGACCATAAGATATGTCTTTATAGTTCCTTTTAAATACCATTATTTTCTGCTCATTCGTACAAAACTTTTAATTGTTGAATGTGCCAATTCTGATAATCTTTGCCAAACCCAAATTTTAATGTTATACGGCGTCACCTTATTATGTAGCAAACAAAATTAGAACAAATCACTGTTATTTTAGCAGTAGCTTTTTTAAGGAGCCCAGAGTAGGCCTATACCTACCCGACACGCACACATTTGAAGGATCAGTATTTTGTCTTGGAGTTCACTCTCCCAGCTGAGATACCCATGTTTTTAGGGACCAGGAACTCGCATTTGAACTTCTATCATCAGCTACATAATGTAAATCCTAGATAAATGTACAAGCCTATGCTCTAAAAGCCTAAGCTATGATACCCACAATCATCTACGTTTTACTAAAATAATGGTTGCAAGTTAAATTTTTTGATTCATGTTGATGCTTTTGTCTCGAAGAAACCAGGTAAATTAATCTGCTTTTCGTATCCGGCCGACGATGGTGTGCTCCCACTTACGAACAGTGGCACTTGCAACTCGTCTCACTTGCGAACACTCAAGTAGATAAGACACGTAATTAATTTTTGATACGTGAGAGTACCTCCCACTTGCGAACACACAAACAACGATGTATGTACATCCACCCTGTATTGTGTTTATGTTTTTATAATTCGTTAAATGTATTTTTTGTTACCAACTACGTTTACCAAGTTACAATTTTTATAAAACTCACACACACACACACTTTCATAGCCGCTCCCTCACTCTCTCTCTCTCTCTCTCTCTCTCTCTCTCTCTCTCTCTCTCTCTCTCTCTCTCTCTCTCTCTCTCTCTCTCTCTCTCTCTCTCTCTCTCTCTCTCTCTCTAAATTAAAAAGGAAGGTTATTTTTTATTTATTTTTATTAGTCAACTTGTAGAACGGACGACGTGATCTTGAGAAACATCCCAACTTCAGAATCTTTTTCATATCTTTTAGTTTATCCAATTCAGTATACTTTTTCGTCCTTTTCATAGCTTAAAAATTTCACTCCATCGTTACATCGTGTTCTGAATACATTTCTCTGCCTCAGATTATAAACATTTGATAATGTTTTTTATTCTTGGATGTGGTCTTCCAACGTGGCTGTTTAGTTTCTGATGCGTGCTTGTACGGTATTATTCATTGTATGACGTCGGAAGTAGCAGTTCCGTAACTCCTGTGGCACTAATCATTGTCTAGCTATTGTTCTACGAAACAATTAAAGAATTAATCGAGTTTCTCTTCCTCTGGAACTTGACCATGGATATACTACCAGCCACATTCTACATCTTTTCGAAGGAAAGCAAGTGTAGCACACATTAGGATTTTTGTGCTCCCTAAGTCATTTGAATGTGTATACTCGTGCAAAGTGACTACTGCAGCTTTTGAATTTTCCATTCATGAAAAATTACTTTTAATCTTTCAAACTCTCTTTTCTATTGATTTAACCAAAAATCGGGAGCTTAGCTTGCACAACGTCTTCGCCCGGACGGAAACTACTCTCGTCAATTTTCAAACCGGGACAACTGACAAACTGGCCGGGACCCCGGGATCAGGTCGTCAAACCGGGACAATCCCGGTCAAACCGGGACGTATGGTAAGCCTATTTATACATGTATTTATCGGTTTTCAATATTGATGTGAGCATTGTACTGAAGAATTAGGAAGCGATTGTATTGAACGAATCACGATTATCAAATGATATACGGTATTCCTTTTAGTTCAACAATTCCGTCATCTCGTCTCCGGTACTTTGGAAAACCATTGTTATTTTCAATAGTTTAACGTAAAATGTTGCTCGGTTATTATGTGTACATATTCCATCAATCATGCAAGGAACATTAGGATTACGCGCTCTACAAGATCCATGTATCATTCGAGATAACAATTTTATGAATCCTTGGAAAAGTGATACGGCACAAAACTTAGGATAAGCAAGAGGTAGTGTATTAACTTTTTAAATTGTATATTATTATTATTTTTATTATGTTTTTACTATAAAATATTCATATTATTTTAATATGATTTTCTGGAACACGTTTGGTGGAAACGTAAAACCGGCCAGCTGATAAATAAGAGGTTGCGAGTTCAGACGTAGATGTGTATATATGTGTCAGCCAAAACAGTGTTTTGTAAACGTACACGTCTGTCATTACAACATTAAGAATGTTATTTGACCTTGAGTAGGTACCATGTTGACGGGAATGAGAAATCTTGTGGTGTTAGCGCTGAATAGCCACAACACAGGGGGGGGGGGCCATTCCGGCTTCCCGCGCTAACCTAGCGATCAGCTGTTTTTGCCGCGTGACGTCCGACTGGTGGAAGAAATACGCGCGAGTCTTGATTTACCATGCAATCTTACCTGAGGCAATGTCCTACTTAGCATCTCTCTGCTGTTTACACGAAATATTAACAATAATTGTAATGAGCTATTCATATAGAAAAAGGATTAAACAACAAGATTAAATGGTTTGCGGCAAAAAATAATGGTAAAATCTATTTCTACATTTAATAGAAAAGTAAGCAAGTCTGTCCACATATAACATTGACAAAATGGCACAAGATGTAAAATTAAGTCGGAATTTTTTATTATTCGTTAATTTTATATTAATAGAATTATTTCGATTGTTATTAATTTACTTAGAAACCTCAGATGATACTGATATTTTTCAGTGAAACGTGCGTCAGGTGTTAAAAAGAATATACTAAATTATACTACTTGCAGAAGAAACAAATTGAAAACATCACAAATTTTATATATATATATATAATATGCCTGCGTGGGTGGGTGCGCGTACGTGCACACGCGTGCGCGCATGAGTGCGTGTATAAACATTTCTATGTAGTATAATATATTTGAAACAAGCTTCCAATTATTATAATTATAATCAATATCATAATCATTTTCTTTATCTACATTTTCTACATTCTACATTATCTACACTGAAATTTATTGACATTTAAAAGATACATTAAATATACTGTATTGAAAGGGAGACTGTGCGCTGCGCCGTACGCTAGACAGAGAGGGTATAATAGCAGCTATCTCGCTCTACTTTCGTTAGTGAAACACGCGGCGGATGAGTAAATTTTAGTCCATCCATTTTTGCAGTTCAACCTGCGATAACTTCAAAACCAATAAATATACAGCAATTCTGAAAACTGCATTGTGTTCAGTAATTAAATCTCTATAAGTAGCCAAAATCTCAATTAATATAATTAACAATTACAGAAGATACACAGAAGAAGAACGTGTTTTTTTAGACGTTTCTATTGGTTTAGCATTTGCATTTGTACACTGTACTCTTAACTACATATTATACTAATGTACAATGAAGATATACTTATTATATCTTTATTTAGTATATAGTTATTTACGTGTCAAGAAAAGAACGTGTGAATAAAGTGATCACAACATTTTATACCTTATATGTTTTCTGTCATTGAATGATTAACCCACTTTTTAATAACAGCGTTGAAAAATAGTTGATTACGTCTTTCAAAGATTATTTTTACTACGGTACTGAAATTAAAAATAACTAAGATCGTATACAGGAATTAAACGTAGGCGACTGGAAGCAGTAATTGTATAAACAGCCGAGACACACCACCTGCTAATATTGCAGGAATTGCTTACGTTCAGTAGACTTGGCAACGTTGTGACCTTCGTGACTTTATATACATTTTGTGGCAACACTGTGCATATTTTTCATCACTAAAAGCTAAACCGATATCCGTGATAAAATAGTAATGCATTTTTTTACACGTGTGAGTCGTTTGTAACGATAAAGTTAACAGGGTAATTATTATTCAACTTTTTTCAACAAACTATCTTGAAACGGATATATATTTTTACGGTTTTTTATGCTGATTACGAATATGTAAGAATAAAATGTCTAAGCTTACTTGTAACTTTTATATATGGGGTCTCAAAAAGATGAACTTCTCTGGTCAGAACTTGCATGTTTAGCTAATGATGGATAAACGTGATTATATATATATATATATATATATAAACGTATCTTCCCATCAGTTCACCATCATGTTACAGGAGGCATCAATTCTTGAATTTTTTCGACCCCACTATATAAAAAGTACTAATTATCAGAGGCATTTTATTTTACCACCATCAGATTCAGTGATAAAAACCGCATAAGAAAAGTACCACATTTTTTGTTTATACATTCATAACAATAACCTCCAATTCTAACACAACAGTTTTCTTCAGTTATACACATCAATTGCGCAACAGAAGGTTCTAAACCTTTAACAGGTCGCTCCAATTGTTACTCTGTATTCAGGTGTAAGAATTGATGAGTCAATGATGTAGAATTGGGCTGATTAATTATTTTATACACTTTGGTCCCCCCACCACTGACTTATTCGTTCATTATTTTCAAGGACTTTCTCAGAAGCCACCTGCAGTAAACATCCTGTGTTTTGGCTATCGTATTATAAACGGTATTTCTTATCTCACGATGTCTGTCTTTCTCTCTCACTCACTCTCTCTGCCTAAATGTAAACCAGAAAGTCATAAGTAACACGTTATACGACACATTACATGCAGAATCTTAAACCTCAGTTGGGTTTTAACTATTCCAGTGTAACTGTGTCGTAGTTAACATTAATTCGCCATATTCCCAACAGATCCCAGTTCCATTGAATTTTTGCAAAATAAGCACATTCGTTATCACAATTAGCAGTGCGATCGCAGTCATTCAACGATGTTATATACACACGAGAATAATTCTGACAGATGAATGACAGTGTCCGAAATAAGATTGTCGCACGTAAATTGCATTGTGCAAGGGCATTTGGTCACAAAAATCGAAATTACTGTTTGATACAGTTAGGACTATAGTTTTTACCTACACTTATGGTGGTGAGTATACAACCACAAAGTTTTGCGCTGACAAGGTCGATGTCTCCCCGTACTGCTACAAGACTGAAAGCGTTATTACGCGTTAAATCTGTGCTCCATAATCCCGTAGTAGTACGGGACGGTCATTCGCGGTCCGGATTTTTTAGATCCTGTAATTGGGGTACATACGCAATCGATCAAGTCATTATGGACCGCCGTTAAACGTCGCAACAGGCGTGAATGCGAAAAAACTAACCAAACTCAGCTTTATTCATAACTCTGTTATATAACATATAGAGATATCGATACAAAGAAAATTATTTATTTTCCAAAAAATGTGGACATTCTTGCATAGTAACCGCCTAAATAGTTATTAAATGAGTATTAGGTTTTAGTATAAGTGGTTAGCTTTATACATACTAATTTTGTGCTGTGTATAATCTACAGATGTTAATTGAATTGAAGCTAACTCACTTAAAATACGTTGCAAAAACTCCCTTATCCGGGTCAATTAGGGCCAATGTGGATGATATAAAATGCTGATATGAGAATTACAAAAATAGGGAAGGCCCAAAGAAATGAGAAAACACTATGCTGTACATTATTTGCATACATCACAAAAAAAGATAGGCTACATTCAAAAATAAATTTTTATAATAGGCCTACCTGAATGTATCATCAGTGGCGTAGCTAGGCTTTATGGCGCCCGGGGCAAGGAGATCGTCGGCCGCCTCTCCTTTATAATTAAAAGGGGACAAAAGAGCAAAAATGACGGCCAATCCAGTGAACAAAGTACTTAATAAATACAAATGTGTAGCTTTTTGTAAGAAAACACGTCCAGCAAACGTCTTAAGAATATTTGTTAAGTCAAAATTAAGAAATTACATATTATAATATTACTGGTAGATAGTTTGTATACATTTATTAGTAACAAATGTAGAGACTATAAAATGTAGGAAAATAAAAAAATTTTAACATAAAAATGTTCTAATAAACATGCAAATTCATTGTAGGTCTAAAGCGCATCCTGAAAACAATATCCTAAAGCAACATAAAGTTAAACAAAAAACTACACTAAAAATAATAGACTTAATAACTTACAATTACAGGTGAATGGTTCTGTCTTTTATTAATAAACACTTAATATTTGTTTTTAATATTTAATAAATATTTAAAACGAAATATTTTAAAATGTAACTTTCTTTGTCTTAACTGCTTCATAGTTGGTTATTAAATCACTATAATCTAAAGACAAAGGAATGTCGTTTTCAATTGAAAGTATTCCTAGATTTGATACCCTGTCTTGAGATATTTTTGATTGTAGGTACGATTTAATCAATTTAAGTTTACTAAACGATCTTTAGCAAGAAACCGCAGACACTGGTAAAGTAAGAAAATGTTTTAAAGCTGTTGCTAGTGTTGTAGGCTTCTAATCCCATTGAAGAAATGTATTGTAACAGGCCCTGAGGTGTAAAGTTTATTTATTCTCCATCAACTGTTGCCCTTTTTAATAAAAGTATGACTTTTTTTAAGTCATTGAACAATTCTACACTGTTTAGGTCATGTGGATACAGTTTTTCAAGAGTGTCCACTTAATATTGAATAATATTAATATATTTGGGAAAGCTGTTCCTTAAAATGTATATCCCCATAATTTACGTACGCCTCAAATTTACAGAGGAATCCAAAGCGTTTTCTTAACTCTTTTATGTTAGAGAAACGGCTTGAAATTTCAACTGACAGTTTGTCCAAAATTTTTATAAGAGAACGTCGCATTTCTTGCCGAACAGTTCGCATTTAATGCAGAATCGTCTGCATACTCTCCTGGCATCCTGCGCTTTCTTCTTATCCTTTATGTGATACTGGCACCCCATTCATTACATACCTGCTCTGCCTTAGTAATGACATTGTTACACGACTCATTCCTCCAAACTTTTAATTTGCCCGTTAGCGTCTCCAGAAGTGTAAATGCTTGAATAAAGCTTGTTCCTTTGGTCTGCAAGATTTTCTGGATTGTGTCTATAGAAGAAAGAATATCTGTCCAGAAAAAGAGCAAGGTTACAAAATTAAAGTTTTCTATCACATTAATTATTAATGGTGCATCTTCCTTCGTATCAACTGTTTCAGTCGGTGTATTTATCAGTTTCTCCACCGCAGCGACCACTTCATCCAGCTGAGTGGATATTGCTTTCACCGCATCAGTTTTTGAACTCCACCTGGTATCACAATGTGTTTTTAGAGTAATATTTACGAAGTCTTTAAAAACACTCCATTTATGAGTGGAACAGGAAAAGAAAGTGAATAGACGTTCTACTGTCCCAAAAAATGTCACTGCCTGAACATTTTCATGAACTGCGTGAACTCCAACCAAGTTAAGTGAATGGTTGTCACAAGGAACAAACAAAGATAGTGGATTGAAATCTAATATTCTCTTCTGAACTCCTGAATGGATACCAGCCATTGTTGATTGATTGTCATAAGACTGACCTCTGCAACCGCTAAGATTCAATCCATCTCTCCCAAGCTTACTTGTAATAGCTTCTGTGATCCCCTCCGCTGTTTTCACTTCTAAAGGAATAAAATCTATGAAGGCTTCCTTGATATCAACAGAAATGCGTTTAATTTCAAATCTTATAATCTAAGATATTTGTTCTACATGTGAAGCATCTGGTGTTGTGTCAAATATAATACTAAAGTACTTCGCCTTCTTACATGCAGTAATAATATATTTTTGCGCTCCTTCTCCTAACAGGCTTATTATTACATTTTGAATGGCTGGCGACAGATACGATATACACCCAGATTTACGAGAGACTGAATCTAAATGAGATCTCATGACAAGGTACAAATTTAGCCAAGTATTTTAGCAAAGCCAGACAGTTTCCAGGATTTGGATCGTTAGTAACTGACTCTCGATGTCCTCTCAGTGCCAGATTTTGTTATGCAAAACTTTGTACTGCGGCAATGACCTGTTCGAGAACTTTTTTCACGACTTAGCTGCTTTACTCATTTGTTCTTAAGGTAGATCATCAATAAGTTCTCCTTTGTTTAAAGAACTTTCCAATCTAAAAACGCAGAGCGATGAGCAGGACTATTTTCATAATCCTGAATACGGGGATATAAATTTCGTCACGATGAAAACACATTTTCGCTATTGAATTGGGTTCTTTGATAATTTTTTGTGTGGAAATGAAGTGCAACAAAATCAAAACGGGATTTTTTAGTTGGAGAAAAATACATACAAGTGCGGTTTACCTTATCATAATGAACAGTAATTACGATGGTTGAGTATAAATAGACTAATACTGTTTACCACGCGAGGTTTATGACAACGGAGAAGCTGCCTGGTTATGCTTCTTTTATGAAAGGAATAGTCATATCAATGAAACAAATTGTTTGTAGTTTTATAAACTGATAACAATTTTTTTAGTGTATGCTCACTTTGCCGCCCTCCTGGCTATTCCGCCCGGGCGGCTGCCCCTCTTGCTACGCCTCTGTGTGTGTGTGTGTGTGTGTGCGCGCGCGCGAGAGAGAGAGAGAGAGAGAGAGAGAGAGAGAGAGAGAGAGAGAGAGAGAGAGACAGACAGACAGACAGACAGACAGCCAGACAGAAACAGACAGTATTTGAAAGAGTATGTCAGCACAGTTCAGGCAAAACGGTATTGTTAAGCCTGCAAATGCAGTAGGTATGGATAATCCCATTTAAAAAGCAAGCATATGAAACTCCCGCCAACAAAAGTGTGCAAGGTCACATAACAGTTGTGAATGTTTAAGTCAGAGCATGTGTCTGTAAACAGTGTGTGTGTGTGTGTGTGTGTGTGTGTGTGTGTGTGTGACGGGAGAGATAATATAATTGTCGGACAATGTTGTGTGTGTGTGTGTGTGTGTGTGTGTGTGTGTGTGTGTGTGTGTGTGTGTGTGAAGAGATAAGATAATTGTCGGACAACTGCGGGCTCCGTGCTCTGAGCGCCGAGCTGATCTATGCATAATTAGACGCGGTAACACGTGGTTGCATATCTGTTGTTCAACTCCGTAGCCAACATTAGCGGTCCTATGAAAATTTATACAATTCATTGCTAAAAGGAATTATCACACCACTAGTAAACTCCTGGAGCTGCAGACCTCTCTAACGGTTTTGAACGAAATACATTTATATAAATATATATTAACACTTTCACTGTGAACTTACTTTTAGGTTTTGATTACCCAGACGTTTCGACGTCGTATTCGTCTTTCTCAATGGGTTTTTAAATACTGAATGTCTGTACAGTAACGGTTATGGGATGTGGGTGTGTGTGGTGGGGGTTGCTGGTGGGAGGGAATTGGCGCTGGGATTCAAATTGTGTGTAGGTATCAGTGTATCGAAAAGTATGTGTGATCTGTAATGTAATTGTTCATTTAATATGTTGTTTGGTTGTAGTGTGTGATATCTGTAATATGTTGTTTTGTTGTAGTACAGATATCACACACTACAACCAAACAACATATTAAATGAACAATTACATTACAGATCACACATACTTTTCGATACACTGATACCTACACAAAATTTGAATCCCAGCGCCAATTCCCTCCCACCAGCAACCCCCACCACACACACCCACATCCCATAACCGTTACTGTACAGACATTCAGTATTTAAAAACCCATTGAGAAAGACGAATACGACGTCGAAACGTCTGGGTAATCAGAACCTAAAAGTAAGTTCACAGTGAAAGTGTTAATATATATTTATATAAATATTAATAAGTGAATGAAGAGGATGTACCAACAAGCTAATTGAAATACATTTATTATTAAGTTAGTTAAATTTCAATATTAGACAATTTCTTATATTATCAGAAAAATTCTAGATCAAAATTCACGACTTTAATACTACTGTGTCACAACGATTGTCAAACCACAACTAAGGAAAGGTGCAAATAACAAGGTCATCTACGAATCGTATGTCAGCGGATTTAAGGTATACGGCTAGATAACCTCACTAGTGAGTTTTGTCTTCCTTGTCAATCCGCTTACATTGCACATCCTGTGTTTACGCAAATATGCAGCTCAGCTCTCGGTCTCATAATCGTATTTTCATTTTCTTAATTACAGTTGTATTTAATTACTTTCTTTTATTCTCCCCTCAGATTTGTTCGTCCCAACCGAATGAGAAATCCTGGGAAAATAAATAGGATAATTCGCTAATGATCGACGTCCAAAGGCATCATTACATGCATAATAAAAAATTGCAATGTGAAAGTTGCAGGCTTCTGAAAAATGTTTAAGGCAATATTCATCCGTTACCTTTAAACAGAAGTAGACCTGAAATACTTGACTTCGGCTGATATGTTATTTTATTTCCCATTGACACGCACACACACACACACACACACGCGCGCGCGCAGACCTGTAGTTTGAGAACAAACCTGTGATTTCTGTAGTTAAGTGTGATTTACAATTAATAAAAAATATTAAAAAATGAAAATAAAAATAATAATAAAATTCTTAATTTTAGTAGTGACCGTCGATCAATAAATTTTAATGATGGAAGGTGAGGGTCGGTCAATAAATATAACACAAATTTTACATTGTTTGTATGGACGTTTTGATAATATTTATTGTTATCATCAGGACCTGTGTACGGACAATACAGAAAAAGTCAAACACATATAACTATCAACTAGAACCAACACCCTACTGCCTTCTAAACATGTGTTCTTTTAATTACCTTTACAGGTCAAAAGGACGCTGCACAAATGTCTTCCGGTTTATGTTTATAAATAGGGTGTGTATTGTAGGTACCTTACAGTTGTAGACAGTCATAATATTATCTAGTATTAGTTAGTTTCAAAGTAGGTATGTCTAATTAGGCTAATAATGACACATATTCGATTGGTTTTAAACTCGGTGCAGTTGTCAATCCGCGTCTTTCATATTTTGTTTATAAACATTCCTCTCTCTCTCTCTGTGTGTGTGTGTGTGTGTGTGTGTGTGTGTGTGTGTGTGTGTGTGTGTGTGTGTGTGTGTGTGTGTGTGTGTGTGTGTGTGTGTGTGGCAGTTTTGTTTTACGTTGACAAAATAATAACATTTCTTACATATTATTTTACTTAAATAGGTAGACATAATTACAATATTCCAAAAACCTAATTAATACAGTATTACAATTTAAATTATTGATAATATAATAATCCCTTAATTACGTTTGTAAATAATTATAAATCCAGTAATAATTGAATGTTTATTGGAACTGGTGCAAATAGCAATACTTGTCAAAAATATGTTATAGCTGAATGCAGATGGTAAGATATTCAATAATGTATATTATTAAAAGTTATTAATAATAACTACTAGTAATGAACACACTTATCCATAAATTTTGAGAATTAGGTACAAAATAACAGAACTACTGATATTACAAACACAAAATTATGGTAAACAAATTAATCATGTGACAATGGTTATTACTTATTATTTATATTGTTTTAAAATAATATTTACCGAGTACATCGTCTATACAGAGTAGTATATAGAGTAATATAGTCTATTGTTAAATTATGCAGACGTTGTCATTCACACTCTTCCTCCCTCGCATACTCTCTCTCTCTCTCTCTCTCTCTCCTATCAAAAACGCAAGAGATCCCCCCCCCCAACACAATCAAATCACAATTACGCATATTCCACATATCGTAGGTACAGATAATATTCATCTAGGGTTCTTTACGTTTTAGCAGCCAGGTAGGCCTATACGAATGCTTCACGCATCTACACATACTAGAACAGACTCTATATACACATGCGTGTGTGTGTGCGCGCGCGCGCGAGCGAGCGCGAGTCAAAGAGAAGTAAAATAACTTATTTCCGCGGAAGTCTTAAAAGGAGTTGAATACTTAAGGTCTACTGCTGTTTAAAGGGAACGGATGAATATTATTATCTTATTCCTTTACCTTTTTCAGAAGTCTGCAAAATTTCATTTCGAAATTTTGTATTATGCCTGTAATAGTGCTTTTTTTGGTTGGGACGAACACATTTGAGAAGAAATGAATTAAGTTAAATACAACTGTAAATAATAAAGGAGAATACTATTATGAGACGGAGACCTGAGTTGTATGTATATAGGTCTATGTGTAAACACGGGATGCACAACGTAAGCGGGTTTTTGATAAGAAGACAAAACTTGCTAGTCTATACTAGATAGCCGCATACCTTAAATTTGTTGACCATATGACTCGTAAATGAGCTTGTTACGCCGACTTTTCCTTAGTTGTCATTTGACAATCGATGTGACACAGTAGTACTAAAGTCGTAAATTTTGATTTAAATGAAGTCATTACTTCCAAGAAAGTAAGTAAGAATGATCCTCTATTTCTTCACGAGTGATATCAGTACAGGATGAAACGTTCAAATAAATGTATTATGTTCTGGTTGTGTACGAAGGAAAAACATCAGTCAAAGGTACATCAAAGCAAATACCTAAATCTGGAAGCACCAAAGGCATAAAATAAAACTCAACATTTTTATAAAATTGTTATAGTTTATTTGGGTGTGAAGTTACGAGGAATTTATTGAAAATACAAAATCTGTATCTTTAGTTTCTGTATTTTGTAATGTGACAGAAATAATGTGTCTCAACACTCATTGCAAATTTTGGATCGCTTTCAAATAGTTTGTAAACTATGTTTTAAAAATCTTTATATTTTGTTATCATTTATGTATATTTGCGAATAATGTTAGATACAGAGATCGATGGAAACATACATACACTGGAAAGCTATGACTAAATTATTTGTCATTTAGGTATTATGGTTACACACTTAACTAAAAAAACTGACGCAGTAGTTCAAAAATTTTAGTACTTGTTTTATGATTGCCTGCTCTACAGTTATGTTACTAATAAAATGGTAGAATAGTTGGGTTTTCGTAATAGTTTAGATAATATGAAAAATTGTCTAATATTGGAATGTAACTAACTTAATAATAAATGTATTTTGTTCTGGGACCTTACTAGTGCTGTGATAATGGATCTAGTAATGACTTGTACAAATTTTCATTGGACCGCTAGTGTTTGCTACGAAGTTGGCGAACAGCAGATATACAGATATGAAGCCAGGTGTCTAATGATGCATAGATAAGCTCGGCGCACAGAACACGGGCTTATCAGCATCGGCGCTCTGAGGACGCTACCCAACTGCGTGCAATCGCAAGAGAACATGTACTACGTAATTCGAAACAGGCATTTGTTTATAAGAATGTGTAGTGATAATGTGTTGTGTCTACCAATATTCAGCAACAGATCTCCAGCACAGAGATAAGATTTCTCATTAATCAAATTCCCGCCAACAACATTCTTAATGTTTTAATGACACAGCAGTGAATTTTTACAAAAAGAACTACTGTTTTGGCTGAAACATATACAAAGCTAACGTCTGAACTCATGCAATGTCTCAACTCAATGGTTAAAGAAGTGGCGGCTAAAGGCGAACGGAAATAAATCATCACACATTACCTTCACTATGAGACATGACAGCTGCCCGCCGGTAACATTCAATAACTGCCAACTACCGCAAAAGGAAGATGTAAATTACCTCGGTATATATCTGGACCGCCGCCTTACCTGGCGAAAGCACATAATTACCAAAAACAAACAGCTCAGACTACAGTACAGGCAAATGTATTGGCTACTCGGAAGGAGATCCCCTGTAACTCTGGAAAGCAAACTCCTTATCTACAAAGCCATACTTAAGCCAATCTGGACATGGCATCCAGCTGTGGGTGGGGGGACAGCGAGTCCCTACTTCAAATATCGAGATTTTACAACGATTCCAGAATGTGGTGCTCCGAGCTATGGTCAACGCTCCTTGGTAGGTACGTACTGAATAATGTCGTCATCGAGAACGACCTCCAAGTGACTTCTGTCCGACATGAAATCAAACGATTCTTTGTTAAGTACAGTAAGAGCCTAGCAGCGCACCCCAACGAACTAGCTCAAAAACTCATGGAAGATGCAGGCACCAACAAAAGAAGACTCAAACGCCACAAACAAGTGGACATTGCGGCTAGATTTATGTAATATTAGTGCTTAAGGAGGAGTGATCACTGGACAACTCTCTACATGTCATATATATATTGTCACCAATTTTGCCAAATGTTTATTTTGTAAACAATTTGCAAAAATATAATAAATTTAAAAAAACCAAACGTGTTGATAGGCTGACGTGTTCGTACTACTAATTTATTCGAAGGCTGTTTGTATTCTTAAGGAAACCATATTAAAATAATACAGATGTTTTATGGCAATAATATAATAATAATAACTATAACGATTTTTGGGTTTAAAGTTTGTAAATAACGGTGGCGGCAGTATCATTATACATTTTGACTCGTGAAAAAGTTAATTGTCTTTTGGCGCAAACAATTCTTACTACCTCCGCTAAATCGCGAATTTCTTTGATCTCCAACAATTGGATGCCGCTGGATTCCTTTCGCTTTTCAAACCATTTACATCCTACCTTAAGGGTCTCAAAGGCTTTCGCATGAGATGCTCCAGAATTTTCAGGTTCTTCCTCTTCATCCTCAGTTTTTTCGTTGTTTACGTTAAATATTGCCTGAACGGTATCTTCGTCCGCCATCATTTGAAAACCGCCATCGTTGGCACACTATTCAAACCAGTTCACGATATCATTATTATCACACTTATTGATTGAGTAGTTGACTTTTGAAGCGACCAGCGACTCTGAAATTTTACTTATTACTATATCATTTCCTGCTTCCTCTTCTTGTGTTGCAGCGTTGTCCTTTTGTTTTTCTTCGTATTTGTTTTCCTCCTTAATCGATTTATTCCATTCTCGTTTTAAATTGCAAGTCTCAGTTGAATACAACGCGTCCACGATCATGTAGCAACAATCTTTCAAATTAATTTAAAGAAAAAAAAGACAAAACACTATCAACATGATCGTTTTCAGCAGAGCAGCCGACGTAAAATGTTGCTTTCTGTAAACTTTCTTTAAAGCTGCAATAACGCTTTGATCAACCGGCTGAGTGGAGCCAGTGGTGGTGCCAGAATTCAACAGTGAATAAATCATTTTCTTGCTCCAACATTTCCGTGGAAGGATGTGCCAGTGCATTACCTATCACCAACAGCACTTTTCCATTTTCTTTGCCGACATTTTTGCGAAATTCTTCACTTGGGGTATTAAGGTGTTGTCACACCAGTCGACAAACACTTCGGTGTTCATCCACTCCTTTCTCTGAATTTTGTAAATTAAAAAGATTTTTGCATTTTTAAAACATCGAGGTTTTTTTAATTACCCATTAGGAACATTTGGGATTTTGTGTGTTCCTTGGGCAATAGCACAAACCATCAGAATGACCCGGTCCTTACTTACTTTAGGCTATACCCTGGGCCCTAATGTTAACGTTTAGATTCCATTGTTTTAGATGATAGGATTTTCAGAAAAAGACCCGCTTCGCCCGCGTTGTACAGAACGTCTAAATCGTACTTGCCGTCTTTAAAAATTTCTGCGAATTTGTTGACAAATGAAGTCGTACTTGCAACATCTGCGGTTATTTTTTCGGCTTGACTAGGCAGCCCCGCTCTCAGTTGCCTTGCGAAATGTTGGTAGTATATCCAAGGGACACTTATATTACTCGCAAGCTCCAAAGGGAAATTAATAGCCGGACGGATATTACGGATAATGACTAGGCAAATAAGAAGGACAAGAAGAAGGCATTAGGAAAATTAATTTAAAAATTATTTAAAATTATTTCTTTTAAGAAAATAAAAAATGCTGCCTGGAACGTAAGAGATATACAATATAAAACAGACGAATTGAAATCAGAACTAAAAGAAAGGAAAGTGGATGTATCAGTATTAACAGAAACCAAAAAGAAAAACAGAAAGGAAGTACAAACTTAAAATACTATACAATGTTACATACTGGTGTCAACATAAATATGCGAGGAGCTCAAGCAGGAGTGGCCACTTAATAAATGAAGAATTTAAAAGGACTATAAGATGCTATGAATAGATAAGCCAAAGAATAATTTCAGTAAAGTTAAGAGTGGAAAGAGCGAGTCTAACAGTGGTGGGAGTTTATGCACCGGAGGAAGGAAGGCAAAAGAATCTGATGAATTCTACCAACAACTGCAAAGAGTAATTGATAAGGTAAATAAAAATGACTTCCTCGTTATTGCAGGATAACCGGAAAGAGGACTCCATAAAAGATTTGTATCAAAGAAGAATATAAATAGACCACAATCCTGAAATTGAGACTGAGTGGGAATGTATAAAAGGTGTAGTACAAAACCCCGCAAGAGAAGTATTGGGAGCAAAGAAAATATCAAATCCTAAGCGTGGTCTAAGACATGGGATCCTGAATTATAAACATTAGTGAAAGAGACGAAGGAAGCCTACTTAAAATTCATTAACAATAGAACGGAGCAGAACAGAATTGATTCTCTTCAACTTGTTTTTGGACTGAATTGCTAGTTTGTCTTAACAGTGTAAATGGAGGAATCATAGTTGCGGGCAAAATGCTTAAGACTGATGTTTGCAGATGATCAGATTTTATTGGCCACAAATGAAGATGACCTGCAAAGGATGCTCCACTCGTTAAATAACACTGCGAAAGAATTTAATGTGGAAATATCTGACAAAAAAAATGTATGTCTTTTAAAGGAACATAGTCGGTTAGATCAAAAATTGTTTTGGATAGTAAAATTGTAGAACAAGTCTCAGAATTTAACTGTTTACGCTGTAACCTCTCGTAGGCCTATACAAAGAATATATTAATAGGAAAATATATTCTTTAGTGAAAGAGAAGAAGGAAGCCTACTTAAAATTCATTAACAACAGAACGGAGCAGAACAGAATTAATTTTCTTCAACTTGTTTTTGGACGGAATGTTAGAATTTGTCTTAACCGTGTAAATTTAACCAGATAAAAGGAATTCTGCGACGTGCTCTAAAAGACAACGCAAGGAAAGAGTGCATAATAAAATTATACAAAGCCATGGCACTTTCTACCCTTACTTATGGCTCAGAAACGTGGACAATTTCTGCTAGACGAATATCAAGAATTCAGGCTACAGAAATGAAATTTTTGCGTTCCATAGATACACAAAATTAGATATGAAAAGAAACAATCAGATAAGAGAGGAACTGAAAGTTAAAGAAGTAAACGAAATTATCAATAAGTATCGAGAAAGTTGGAAACAACACATTAGCAGAATGGCCAGTGACAGAATCCCCAAAATAGCCTTATTGTATCAGCCTATAGGGAAGAGAAACCTGGGAAGACCCAAAAAGAGATGGTCCGACCAGTTTGGAGCCGGAACAGGCTAAACAGTGTAAGGCGTGAAGAAGAAGTAGAAGAGACTTTCGAGCTCACGAACCCCGTATCATTTAGTAAACTTGCCTAACCACCCAGCACTTGCTATAAGAAGAGTCTCCGCCAAGTTTTTGGTTAAAATCCACAGTTTTTTTTAATAATAGAGGGTCAGATACTACTTCACCGCTTGCTCGTTTGTATAGGAACCGTGTAAAAACACAGCCTCATATTTTGTTTTTTCCATAATTTTTCGATGTACACTTATATCCTTACTGTCAAAATTGCATCAACTAATCGGAATTTTTCGTTACATCTGAAATGGTGGGGGTCCCTACGTCGTATCGATCAACTAAAACACGACTGGATTCACAATTTTTTAACCACTTTACAATTTCCAGTTTATTTTTAAGTGACAAAACAACTTTCCTTCTATTCGGCATTCTACAAAAGTCAAACCCATGAAATCAGACAGACCGGAACAAAACAATTGACGACCTAATGTGCGATAAATGACATGTACTAAAAAAAACGATAGAACCGTAATAAGTTTCAAAGTCACGCAGTAGTAACAGCTTACAGTAACAATAGTCGTTGAGCGTTATACAGTATGCGCTTGCAACGGTGGTGAGGGGGGGTCTCTTGCAAACACTTCACATCCACTGACAAGTTCGAGTTTCACCTTACTACTGCGTTAATCATTTCCGTCTTTTCTACATTACCCGCGTACATGTTACATTCGGTAGTTCCAAGATTACGCGTGTAAAGTTTTTACTAATTATTTTTATTTTATTGTAGTGTTATTGTTATTTGATGATTATATAAGGCCTATTCACGATGAATGATGATAATAATTTTTAAACTGTTGAGGCTCCTCGAACTCCTACTTATAAAATTGAAAACAACAAAAACATTATATAAAGACAGAAAAAATAGAGGAAAAGAGATGATTTCTTTCTTTCTTTGTTAGTAGCATGGTGTGTGTGTGTGTGTGTGTGTGTGTGTGTGTGTGTTTTATGGCTATCGTACGAGAATGTGCTGACGTTGTTGTTTGTGTTTTTAGTGTAACGCGCGTGAGTGAAGTGGAAGGCGATACACAGCAGGGTCTGCTGACCTTGAATCTTTTTACAATCATACAAAACAATACACTGAACACTTGAACGTGACGTGACCACAAGCTGAATATAGGTTCTAGTTTGCCAAAACAAACGAGGAATAAAAATTTCTTATCGCGCAGGTTTTAAAGTATAAAGAGACCACTGATACAACGCAGCATAGAAATAAATGTAGTTCAACAATATCTATACATTTTCTAGGGAAATAGAAAAAATGACTGATATTGAAACGAAGACAGTGCTAATCGTTGATTATGGTGTGCCAATGCTAACAAACAAATGCACATAGCAATTCAATATACATTAATGTAATTTTACAGTATCGCTGATATAAACTTGGCTTCTTTATTTACGCTCTGCTCCAGATACAACCACGGTTCTCGCCCTGGTGTTTCAATCCTTGTCTACCCTCTTTCCTCTTCTTCCTTTGAATGGCTAGAAGTCTTAGGATCGTTGCGTGGAATGCCCATGGGGTAGTCCCTCAACGATCTGAACTGATGACTTTCGTAACGGAGTACGACGCTGATGTCGTCCTCCTTTGCCAGACTCATCTAGCTCGCTACCATACCTTCAACCTGCCATCTTACATCTGTTTTCGTCAGGATCGTCCCCAGCGGCCTGGCTGTCGCCCCTCGGGGGGGACAGCTGTCTTAGTCCACAGGCGGATTATCCCACAGGACACTACCCCCTTTCGATACATCTCTTGTTGAAGGTTGTGCGGTGGCGATAAACGCAGGCGGATCGGAGTTGCGCGTTGTTGCGGCGTATCTCCGGCCCAGCCTGCGGATACCTCCACTGCCCGAGGAGTGGGACGCTCTCCTCGATCATCCCCTACCAACCATTATAGCCGGCGACTTAAATGCCAAGTATCCCTCTTGGAACAGCAAAGTAGCCAACGCCTACGGAAAATCTCTGTATCAGTTCGTCTCCGACGACCCGGTACTTCAAGTCGTCGGCCCAGAAGACCCTACTCACTTCCCCTTTTCCGGTCATCAACCGGACGTCCTTGACATTGTCATAGCCAAGGACTTGACCCATCACATCCAGGTCTCGTCAGTGTCGGATCTCTCATCCGATCACAATCCCCTTTTTATAACTGCCCGTGAGATGTCGGCGTCATCCCGACCTCCCGCTCACATTGTTAGGAGAGTCAACTGGCGCTCCTACCATGACGAGTTCTCACGGCGGTTTCCATCGCTCCCCGCGGACCCGATCGTCACTTGTGACGATTTGGATCTCCGAGCCACTCATCTTCAGGAGTTGGTCCAAGGTGTCATGGATCGACACACCTATGCTCTCGAGGTGAACCATCCACGCTCTGCCCTACCTCCGGAAGCTCTCCACGCCATCTGGTTACGGCGCAAGCTCAGCCGCAGATGGCAAAGGACCCGTGACCCCGGCGTCAAAAGGCGCTTTCAGGCCCAGTCTCTTTACGTCTGATCGATGGGACTCATATCTTAAGTCTCTTGAAGTCGACCACGCCTCCGTCTGGAGAGCGGCGAGTAGACTGACCCGCGAGAAGAGAACTCCCAACTCTGAACGGGGTTGTATCTTCGTCAGAAGGCAAGGCTGAGGTCTTCGTCGACTGCATGGAGGTACAATTTACTGTTCACCAAGGCGTCTCGGACCCTGTCCACTCGGCAGCAGTCCGTGACTTCCTATCTGGACATTTTTCTCGCCCTCCCGATGTCCCAGCCCTCCCGTTCGACAGGGGTGAACTAGTTTCATCTATCTGCCGACTAAATCGCCGACGCGCCCCCGGTCCTGACCGGATCGGGGCCGCTGCTCTACAAAATCTACCGGCCTCAGGCGTTGACCTCGTTCTTGAGCTGTTTAACTACTGTCTCTGGCAACAGTACTTTCCCCGCCTGTGGAAAACAGCCAATATCGTAATGATTCCGAAGACTTGCAAGCCGCGAATGCTTCCTGAAAGCTATCGCCCAATCTCTCTCTTACCAGTCATCTCGAAGGTGTTCGAGCGTCTCCTGCTGGCTCGCATCTAGGCGCTGCTAGATGGTTTCATCCGCAGCGAACAGTTCGGGTTTCGCAGAGAGCACTCGACCACGCTTCAATTGGTCCGCGTTGTTAAGCACTTGTCAGACGCCACCAACAGGCGAGCGGCTACCGCCGCCGTACTGTTGGACGTGATAAATTCCATCTTCGATAAAGTCTGGCACGAAGGTCTTCTTTTAAAACTTGCCAATTCCCCTCTACCATCGTCCATAGTGTTTTTCCTCCGGTCGTATCTCAGCGACCGAACCTTCAGCGTGAGCGTCGACGGGTCCTGTTCTACAGTTCGACCCGTCGCCGCCGGCGTACCACAGGGATCTGTCCTCGGCCCCGTTGTGTACCTTGTGTACACGAACGACCTGCCTGTATTGCCCGGAGTCACGTTGTCTTTGTTCGCTGACGACGCTATGTATCACTGCAGCTCCCTGTCCCCGCGATTTGCGAGTACAAAGCTCCAGCGTCAGTTGAACCAGCTTCCGGACTGGCTACGGAAATGGCGTGTGACGATCAACACGGAGAAATCCGATGCGATCTGCTTCACCCGTAAGTCCATCTCCCGATGCCAGTCCCTCTCCCTGGAAGGGAGGCCCATCGCCTACAAAGAATCGGTGAAGTATTTAGGCGTTCGGCTAGATCGTAGACTTTGCTTCAACGCCCACGTGACAGAAACCCTTGCCAAGGCTCGCGGCGTCTGAGCCAAATTATCTCATTTCCTCTCGTGTCGCAGCCGCCTGGCCATGCGCACGAAGTTTACCATCTATCTGCTTTTTCTCAGGTCTGTACTGACCTATGCGGCTCCCGCTTGGCGGTCTCTTTTATCCACCAACAACAGGTGTAGGCTGGAAGCGTTCCAGTCCCGAACCCTCCGATCCTTGACGGGGTCCCCTTGGTTTGTAAGGAACGACGTGTTTCGAAGGGGTCTCCGTGTTCCTACCTTGTCTGCCTCTGTCCGGTCGCTGGTTCTAACTCTGTTTACTAAAGCCTCGACCTCCACCTTCCCATACCTGCGAACCATCAGTGCATCAGAACCACCGCCGCCCATTCGGGTCAAGCGCCCTCGGCGCTTCTTGATGACCCGCCATACGCCATCCTATTTCAGTTAAACTAAAAATGTAATCATCAGTCCTAGACCAGAGTTTTTTTCACTTAAACTGTCCTTCTCTCCTTCCTGACCACTTCCTAGCACGCTGAGTCGGCTGCTTGTCGCTGTCATCAATCATTGGCACGGAGGCTCTCCGCCTCGAGGGGAGCGACCGACGCCCTCAGGGCGTCTGCTGACTGGACTTGAAACGGGCAACATCTGTTGCTCGAATCGGTACCAGCGGCAGTGCACAAATCAAAATAAAATGTATACTCCCCCGCCTTCACAGTTAACTGGTTGGCGGTTTCCCTTTCCAGTTTTAGGTTACCAGTCGAAAATGTACCAGCACTATGTTCACTTCTGGCAGCAATTGGACACGCTCCAGATGCTGCAAATAAGCCACGGGTGCAAAGACACCCCGCATCCACAATGCAATGCAATGCAGTCTTTATTTACGAGCACTAGTACGGCCGCCACTTTGATTTCGAGTTGCCAGTTTGCATAAATTAGAGCGACCGCTCTTAATGATAGTACAGAGATTAATAGTAAAAGCGGATCAATACCGCTTATTACTCTCCCTTTTAAAAGAATGACAGGCATCAAAGCAACTATTATCTGTCGTAATTCACAGTATGTAAAATCACGCGTAAGCATCACTCCTTGTACTGTACTTTATGTTGACTGTATTTCTTACAATTAGCAATAGAAATTCTACAAAAAATCAAACCACGTATTTCGTTGGTAGCGTGCTCTAAGCGCCGATCTTATCTATGCTTTATTAGACACCTGGCTGCATATCTGACTATCCGCTGTTTGCTAATCTGTAGTAGTAATATAATTCGCTAGCGGTCCTATAAACATTTGTACAAGTCATACCACTAAGACATTATCATAGCACTTGTAAGCGACCAGAACTACCAGAACGGAATACATTTATTAATAATATTTTGTAAGTAACTCGGTGAGTTTCCTGAGGTCTTCCATATAATATCTTCAAATAAATACACTACAAGTAGGTTTATTTTTACCTGACGCACGTTTAACAGAAATTATTCTGTATCTTCAGAGGTTTGTTTGTATTGCAATTGAATGTTTCGCTTACAATTGAACATTCAATGACAATTCAAACAAACCTCTGAAGAAACAGAATAATTTCTGTGAAACTTGCGTCAGGTGAAAATAAACTTGCTGTGTATTTATTTGAAGATATTACATTTATTATTAAGTTAGTTAAATTCCAATATGAGACAATTCTTATATTATCATAAAAATTTAAAAAAACTCAACTACTCTGCTATTTTACTAACAAGTTATTAGTAACATAAGCGTACATCAGACAATCATAAAATAAGTATTAAAAGTTCTCAACTACTAGTTAGTATTTTAGTTAAATTTGTAACCATAATACCTAAATGACAAATAGTTTAGTCATAGCTTTTCATTGTGTGTATATTTCCGTAGATCTCTGTATTTAACCATATTCATAAATATAATATATAACTGATAACAAAATATAGTTTTTGTTAACATAGTTTACAAACTTCTTGAAAGCGTTTCAAAATTTGAAATGAATGTTGAGACATATTAATTCTGTCAAATTACTACACATACAAAATGCAGAGGATATGGATACAGATTTTGTATTTTCGCTAAAATATCTCACTACTTTACCCCCAAATAAACATTACAGCTCAGCTTTCTGTCTCACAACCGTATTTTAATTTTCTTAATTACAGCTGTATTTAATCAACTTTGTTCGTCCCAACCGAATGAGCAATCATGATTTAATAAAGACGATTATTCGCTGAAGATGCACGTGCAAAGGCACTATTACTGCATAATAAAAAATTTCAAAGTGAAAGTTGCAGGCTTCTGAAAAATGTATAAGACAATATGCATCAGGTCCCTTTAAAAAACAGCAGTAGACCTGAAATATTTAATTACTTTTAAGACTTCTTGGAAATAAGTTATTTTACTTCTCATTGACAGGTGCACGCTCTCTCTCTCTCTCTCTCTCTCTCTCTCTCTCTCTCTCTCTCTCTCTCTCTCTCTCTCTCTCTCTCTCTCTCTCTCTCTCACACACACACACACACACACACACACACACACACACTTGTAATTTGTGAATGAAACTGTGATTCCTGTAGTTAAGAGTGATGTATAATTGTTAAATAATATTAAAAATACTAAATACAAATAATAATAAAATCCTTAATTTAGAGAAAGAGAGAGAGAATGAGACTGGGGGAGTGTGAGAGAGCGTGTTGTGGAGATTACGAAATCTGTGCGGGTGTGTGTAAGTGTACTCGTATATGTATTTGTGTGTCTGTCTGTGTGTGTGCGCGCTAGCCTGTGTATCTTGCTGTGTGTGTGTGTGAGAGAGAGAGAGAGAGAGAGAGAGATTTATGTATGTGTTTTAGACTGCGTGAGACAGCGAGTGAGAGGGAGTGGTAGATAGTAAAGGAGAGAGAGAGTGAGAGAGCATGCGAGTGAGAGGGGGAAGAGTGTAAATGTCGACGTCTACATAATTTTACAATACAAAATCTCTCTATAGACCATATAGTCATTAAATATTATTTTACAACAATATAAATAACAAATAATAACCACTGTTACATGACTGATTGATTTAACACAATTTTGTGTTTTTAATATTTGTAATTCTGTTATAATTCTCGAATTTATGGACAAATGTGTTCAGTTCCAGTACAGTAATAATAACTTTCAGAATTTTTGGGGGGGAATTTTTCAAAAATAACATTTTAAATCCAACATTGATGGAAATTTTTACCATGTTTGTGCAACAAACTAAGGTATTAGTAAAAAACTAAAGCAATTACATATCTTTATGATTGTTTTAACGAACTGGCGTCATAAATGTCTCTACCAGTACAACTAGTAGTAAATTTTGTTTTGGAATTTGGAAAACTGACCATGGCAGCCTGCAGCAACATCCTGTCAATGAGTCAGAGGGTACGTGAATAATAAATCGTGAAAGTAAAAATGTGTGCGTGACCGTGTGCTAAGCTTGTAGACCGGTCGGCGGGCACTTTTCAATTGGGGTGGGGGGTGCTGAGACTTTTGGGGGGGATTTGCGCATTAGGCCTTGGGGGGGATGGGCACCCCTGGCTACCTGTACCAATTCCAGTATACATCTGATGAATACTCCTACAATTACTTATAAACATAATTAAGGGATTATTATACAATCAATAATTAAAATTGTAATATTGTATTAATTAGGTTTTTGGAATATTATAATTATGCTTATCTTTTTAAGTAAAACGGTATGTAATAAATGTAATTATTTTGCTGATGTAATACAAACTGTCTCCCCCCCCCCATACGGACAGACACGCGCACACACACACTATTAGTTGATCTGGTTGTCTTTGAAATTTTGTCTTACACATACCTGTTGTATAAAATTTGCTTTGTTTGATTTCATCAGGCTCTCAGATTCAAACAGGTTAATTTAATTTGCCTGAATCTGTATAAAAAAATGGTACTGTATTAATTAGTCGGTAGACTAGTATTTAATACATAATAAATGCATAATTAACCACAGCTTTTACTAATGATTTTTACTAACAACACATACGTTACTGTTCTGAGAATGAGAATACAGCGGTTTTCTGAAAGGTTTTAGAAAATACAGTAAAACCTCAACGACAGGGATTGAAAATCAAAACAATGCATATGGGAAAATAACAGTTCTAGAAACCCAATAAATTTAAAGAATAATTTAATAACATATACTGTAGGCCTATGTTCTTGCAGTCTGGATTATTTTAGACTGTCAAAAAATGTTAATTACAAATTGGTTAAAACAACAGATACCGGTACCTAATTTGTTTGGGTTAAAGTATCATGCTCATTTGAAAGTAGTTTTCATGTTTAATTTAAAGGGTTCCTATAGCAGGTAGCCGTCGAAAATAATTTGTCATAATCGGGTATTCTTTCTGCTGTGAACCAGTGTCACTCTGACCTTCAGCAACAGAAGTGGATCTAGGTGGCATTGGCTTATTGTTGTCACATTCCTAAAATATTCTGATCACTTAATGTCAAAGGAGCTGAAAGTCTCCTTTCCACTTGACACTGTGAAGAAAGATGCTTGGTGTCAATCCTTGTTAAGAATGTGGCCCCCCCATCCGTAGAAATTTGACCACCATATAAAGCTCTTTTTTATGGTCTGTTAAGGAGCTCTATAGGGGTTTTACTGTGTACATTTTCTTAAAAAAAATCTCTACAGGTCTTAACAGTTAAACCACAGTAAAACCATATGCAAAACACAAGATAGCATTAAATTATATGAAAATCAATATTCTTAGTTCTCTATGGATTTTAACTTATTTGTCTTGGGTGTATACGTCAAACATCACATTACATAATAACATCACATGACTGTTTTTTTTTAAAGCTGAAATATCATCTTTATATTTTATTACATGTGATACATACACCTACCTGGCATCTGCTATGAATTTTCCCGTAGCTTATACAGAAAACTACTGAGCTACAAAACATTAAAAAAAAATATGGAAAACAGTTATAGTGAAACAAGCCATCAGTTACTTACAGAAAAAATACAGACAGGATCTAGTTCCTAATACAAACTGTTAAGTGTGTAAAATCTATTGAAAAAATCCATCATTCTTTCTACATGTAATGCATTAGGTTTTATTTTTGTCGAAGTTGTTCTAAACTGAAAATGTGTTTTCATTTTCCTCTGCGTTTGTCTCTCCAACAGTGTACTGGCCTTCGCCTTCGTTATGGTATAGTTGATATATATTTTTGGAAAATTTTGTCTACCTTTGTGCAATGAACCTACTTTTGAAGGTGAAGTGATTTTTGTAAGCAGCAGCTGGCTTTTAGTAGTAATCAGTTCACAGCGAGTGTTGTAGTGATTAGAAGTGCGAGTGTGATTTTAAGACATATGCGTTTAGTTCTGATGGTGTTGTTCATGCCTTGTAAATTATTAATACAACTGTAAAGTTTGAGTGATACATTTTTTGAAAAACATTTAATAATAGTGTACTGTGTGGTGAATTATAACACCAAACGTTAGTGAGATAATAGTGGAAGTGTACTATAACATGTGGCCAGTTGAGAACAAACAATAACACTCACCTTTCTTTATTTCATATTTCTAGACCACTTAATAAGCACAAGAAGTAACAGTAATAACAGCCTCGTACGCGAAATGTGTGTGTGTGTGTTAAAAAACAAGCAGATGTAAACTATCCGTAAAGAACCGGAGAGACAATATTAATGTATTATTATTATTATGACCTGGTGTAGGCTAGACATTACAGTATCTGTTTATTCAGGTGCAGTCATGTAGTGCGATTCTGTCAGCTTGAGACTAAACTATAACGATTAGTCACTCTTATTTGAATAGCAGTATGATACAATATGTGGATATTGCAAAATGCTTATTACATCATTGTGTATGGGTGGTCATAATTATTGTTTGTGACAGGAGGAAGGAACTATAATTTTTGACAAGACCTCTTATAAAATTTTATTGAAAGCGATTATAATTGCGGTTGCAATGAAACACCAGATTTGACGTCATATCGTACGCAAAAACAAAACTCTAGAAATGCGACATAGCACTGAAACGAGACTAGGAAAAAATTCGGAAGATTTACACCAAATTTCGTATTTTCTGGAACATTAAAAAAAATCGGAAGACCTGGCAACACTGCGCACTAGACACAAGATGCCGGCTCACTGAGGCAGCGAAACAACTGACAAGTATGTAAACAAGCTGGTGAGTCATCAACAAGTCGGTGCCTGAGCCGCGGTCGGACCAGCCGGGGGTCGGACTAGAGAGGTTTTACTGTACCTGTATAATTTGTTATAAAAAATAAATTGAATCTAAAAGTATTAACAGTGTTACTTTACACTGTGATTTTATTAAGCTTTTACTGTTTAAAAGAAAATAAGAGAATTTATAGGCCTATCTCTCTTTGGGAATACTAATTTAAACTTTCACTAGGAGTAAACAAACCTGACTGACATAGATGTAAAGAGGTTTCTGTTTTTGTTAAAGGGTGGTTTTATGTATGTTTGTTCAAAACACTTTATAATCATTATAATAATAAATAATAATGAACAGATTTAGTTAATTATGAATGTGAGTTAAATTATTTTAACGTCACCTCGCCTTTACCTAACCTATTCTCAACGAGTTTGTCAACGGCCCTGGAAATTCTGATACGGGGAAGCTAGATGTATTTAAATTGTTTTCTCGGGTACAGTGTTGAGGTTTCCACATTCCGCCTGTCAAAATGTGGTGGTCACCCAAGGGCATGTGGTTTTTCAGAATCTTCTGATAAGGTAAATGAGTAAAGTATCGGGGTATATTATTCTTCTCTTTAATTATTTTTATTTATTATTCATCCCCAATTATTTGTACTATTACAAACATGTAAAAAGCATAGATTTTAATTTGAATTGCAACATTGGCATAAAAACATCGATGTTTGAAATCTTAAAACATCGATGTTTTCATACCGATGTTTTTTTAACATCGATGTACTCTTCACGATGTTAACATCGATGGTTTTCTGGCGATGCTCATCCCTAGTGTGTAGTGCTGTGCCCATCACTCCTCCTTCACACCGCTCCTGTAGGAGAAGGGACTGGCGGGAACGTTGGTGGGGGAGCTTGGCGGGCCGTGAACGCTGTGAGAGTTGTTTGTAGACAAATACTTGAAAAGACCCTTGTTCCCGTATGTGTTACAGTAATCACTTTTAGTAACGTAAATTAGTAATTTTGACAACATGCAACATGTTATATATATTTTACATGTATGCAATATTAGATAGGCTATTAGAACGTTAAAAAAAAAATTAGCGTAAAGACAACGCGAAAACAAACAAAAATCGTGGCATTTACTAGATACTAGCCGATTTACCCAGCGTTGCTCGGGTTCATAATATATTCGTAGGCTCATAGGCACCTATTCTTGTTCTAACGTTATATTACTTCTATATTGTATAATCTTCCTTATACTGTTACGTTCACATTCTCACTGGAGGAATAGATTACTCTGTACCGCACCTGTTTAAGAACATGTCATAAACTTTATTCTTATATCTGGAGAAGAATTCTGTTGCGCGTGATGCTCCTGCTTGATTTCTAACTCTGGGAGAGGGCGAACAGCTAAATTAGTTTTCAATAAAATGTCTACAGTACTTGCATGCGCTGCGTACTTAACTGTCGTTTTATAATTCATTGTATTAATGGTGAAATAAGGTATTAGTTAAATTAGTGTCTCCTAAACCTATTCTAACAATACAATACCTCTATAGATTTCAGCTTATCAATTTTTCAATTCAAACTGAAGCAAGCGCTTTTATATTGTCTGAACACTACGATCTGAATACATTCGCTATCAAAAAATTGTTTTTTATACTCGCTTATAACTTACTTCTATCTTAACATATCTTAACATATCTTAAATTCAAACTGAAACAACTCTGAATTCACGCACTATTAAAAAGTCTCTTAAGACGCATACACCACCTTCGATATCATAACCTATATATTTATTTATAAGAACCGTGGACTCTGGCCCGGCCGTAATTAGATCCGACCTAAGACTCCCCGGGTTTCGTGAACGGACTCCGGGGAAGGACCGTCGGACGACTCCCGCGCTATTCCCTACGCGGGAGTGTTTTACCTATGCCGGGACACAGCCAGCACTTTCCGACATCCAGGCCGGTCGAACTCCCGCGCTAGGACATTGTCAGAGACCTCCCCTGGGTACGGAAAGTTCTCCGAAACCCGAAAAAGCCGTCGACATGCCGGGCTAGGCGCTGGAACTCTGGCCCGGCAGTTTTCGCGAGATCCGTCCTAGGACTTCCCGGGTTCCGTGGACGGACTCCGGGGAAGGCCCGTCGGACGACTCCCGCGCTATTCCCTACGCGGCAGGCTTCCACCTATGCCGGTACACCGCCTGCTTTTTCCGGCATCCAGGCCGGTCGAACTCCCGCGCTAGGACTCTGTCGGAGACCTCCCCGGGGTACGGAAGGTTCCACGAAGCCCGGAAAAGCCGTCGACATGCCAGGCGAGACGCTGGAACTCTGGCCCGGCCGATTTTCACGAGATCCGACTTATGACTTCCCGGGTTCCGTGGACGAACTCCAGGGAAGGCCCGTCAGACAACTCCCGCGCTATTCCCTACGCGGGAGGTTTCTACCTATGCCGGGACACCGCCTGATTTTTCCGGCATCCAGGCCGGTCGAACTCCCGCGCTAGGACTCTGTCGGAGACCTCCCCGGGGTACGGAAGGTTCCCCGAAGCCCGGAAAAGCCGTCGACATGCCAGGCGAAACGCTGGAACTATGGTCCGGCCGTTTTTCGCGACATCCGACTTAAGACTTCCCGGGTTCCGTGGACGAACTCCAGGGAAGGCCCGTCAGACAACTCCCGCGCTATTCCCTACGCGGGAGGCTTCTACCTATGTCGGGACACCGTCTGATTTTTCCGGCATCCAGGCCGGTCGAACTCCCGCGCTAGGATTCTGTCAGAGACCTCCCCGGGATACGGAAGGTTCCCCGAAGCCCGAAAAAGCCGTCGACATGCCAGGGGAGACGATGGAACTCTGGCCCGGCTGTTTTTCGCGAGATCCGACTTAAGACTTCCCGGGTTCCGTGGACGAACTCCAGGGAAGCCCCGTCAGACAACTCCCGCGCTATTCCCTACGCGGGAGGCTTCTACCTATGCCGGGACACCGCCTGATTTTTCCGGCATCCAAGCCGGTCGAACTCCCGCGCTAGGACTTTGTCAGAGACCTCCCCGGGGTACGGAAGGTACTCCGAAGCCCGGAAAAGCCGTCAACATGCCAGGCGAGGCGCTAGATCTCTGGCCCGGCCGTTTTTCGCGAGATCCGACTTAAGACTTCCCGGGTTCCGTGGACGGACTCCTGGGAAGGCCCGTCAGACAACTCCCGCGCTACTCCCTACGCGGGAGGCTTCTACCTATGCCGGGACACCGCCTGCTTTTTCCGGCATCCAGGCTGGTCGAACTCCCGAGCTAGGACATTGCCTGAGACCTCCCCGGGGTACTGAAGGATCTCTGAAGCCCGGAAAGCCGTCGACATAACGGGCGAGGTGCTGGAACTCTGGCCCGACGGTTTTTCGCGAGATCCGTCCTAAGACTGCCCGGGTTCCGTGGACGGACTCCGGGGAAGGCCCGTCGGACGACTCCCGCGCAATTCCCTACGCAGGAGGCTTCTACCTATGCCGGGACACCGCCTGCATTTTCCGGGATCCCGGCAGGTTGAACTCCCGCGCTAGGACTTGGTCAGAGACCTCCCCGGGGTGCGGAAGTTTCTCCGAAGGCCGGGAAAGCCTTCGACATGCCGGGCGAGGCGCTGGAACTCGGGCCCGGCCGTTTTCCGCGAGATCCGACATAAGATTCCCCGGGTTCCCTGGACGGACTCCGGGGAAGGCCCGTCGGATGTCCCGAGTAGACTCCCGGGCTAGTCTACGCAGGATGCCTCCACCGATGCTATGGCAACCAGAATGTATTCTATTGGGTTGCCATGGTAACCAGATCTAATAGTTTTTAAGACCCTAAAGGACCCCCCCCCAAAGGATCGTATCGAAAAAAAACACCTGTCCTATGTTGGTTCTCTCGTTGCGTAAAATATTTGTGCCAAGTTTGGTTGAAATCGGTCCAGTGGTTTAGGAGGAGATGTGGAACATACATACATACATATATACAATGACTTTTATTTTATATTAAGATAAGCCATCAAGATTCTGAGCGTAATTATGTAGATTCATATATACAAAGTTTATATATATACATAGACATAACGAGTAAAAGTGTATAAAACGAGTTTGAATTGATGGGTGAATTGTTACTTGTATAAACGTTTGTATATATTTTCTTCAATTTAGGGCATCAGTTCAACGTCATCGATTGTTGAACACCGATCTGATGGCGAATTATTCTGCATCAAAAATGTTCTACAATCACAGCTAATTTCTATGGGGTATTGGTTAAACTGATGGGCTGCTATATATATAATATATATATATTATAACAGCACCAAATATTAACTATTTGGGGTTATATGTTTACCGCATACTGAAAGCATATTTAAATAAATTATAACAGTCAAAACTCCAGTTGAATGTAGAGCATTGAAAATAATGCTTTGTAAAGCGACGCACACGTGGTCATTATGTAATAAGTTCGCTGTACAAGGAAGCGACCACACCCAAACTGTTAATTATTGGTATCTCGGAAACTAATAAATAAAGGCGAAATCCAACATAGCCAAAATGTTTACCGAAATATTAATAATGACGTGTGCAAATTTTACGCAATATAATTAACAATTGAAAGAGTTAATTAAATATAATTGAATAACTTCTGTAAAAATAGAGTTACAGTAATGAGAGTTTAGTATGTTATAAAGATAATAATTTCTGAGAGATTGTATATTTTAGATTTCACACAACTTGGTTTGCAACCGAGTTATTGCAAAATTAAATAAGCACAGGAAATCCGGAGCGACAAATTGGTTCCGCTGATAGTAATATTAGAAATAATATCAATTCTCCGTCTGTGGGAACCTAACTTCATTCTCACGGACCTAGGGAATTCGAATTTTATGTAGTAGGGAGAGTGTGTCAGCCAATGAAATCACTTGACGCGAGCCCCAACCAGCGAGGTGTTTTCACGCTGAAAGATCACTCTTTTGCCAGTACTCACGAAGTTAAGACGTAGTCCTTCGATCGTCTAGTAACCAAAGTGGTGAAGATCAACAAGAAGACTCTACGTGGTCAACACACACGCAATTACGAACACACTAAGTACAGATCATCTGTATAGCTCGTAATTGTTGCGTAAAGGCGAGATACTCTTCAGTACATCAACCAAGCTTATTGTGTACTACCAGTTAGTCATAAGCACGCAAGAGATCCACCAGACTTCAAGACCAGACTTCAAGAATACAGCAGAGAGGCCGTCTAAATCATTGGTGAACAGCTGACGAGCAGAGCGACCACCCGAACGAAGCACACACACACACGCTGACGTGCAACGTGCGAATCGACGAGGGACAGGAAGCAGTTCCAGCGGACAGCAGCAGACGTTAAAATATTCACAAACAGCAAGGAAGCAGAGTGTTGCCGAATTTTGAACTCCACGACCGAATCCAGCAGATCTCAGCAGATTACTTTCTCTAACCAAGGACTCGAATCGACGAGGGACAAATCGGGACGACATCCTCTTCAGTAACAGGAAAGCAAAATCCACTTATTTATTTTTCAGATCAAATTTTCTATTTTTCAATTAAAACATTGTAATTCAAATAATTCAGGTGCCAAACAAAAAAGCAAAGACTCTAGTAATTAAAAAGTAAATTCGTTGTGATAATCTGTATAGCAGTTTAAGTCATTAGTAAGTTATAGTTAAGAAATAGAAGTAGTATAAAAGCGCTATACAAATCTTAACTGACAATCTAATTATTAGATCATACTGCAGTATATCAGAAGTCGAATCACTAGAAATGAAATAACGTGAACTAGACTGTCACGTCTAATTTATTTTAATTAATTATTCTAATTAATTTCAGAGTTTTATATTTTGTTTCATGAACATTTAAATTCAATTTAATTAAAGAAATTTAATTAGATCAAATCAATTAATAAATTAAAATTTAAATTGCAATTTACTCGCCAAAGAACGAGTTTAGTTTCTTTCAACTATTGACCAATCGAAAAACATTGATTCATTGTTTAGACTGTAAGAAATTCATAATATAATAACAATTCTATTCTTGTGTGTTGTTGGAGTAATAAACAACGTTTTATTACCCCATATAACAGTGTTTTATTGTTGTACGATAAAGCCTACAAGTCTCACAAAACTCTCCCCCATTAAAGTAACCTATTTTGTGTGTTGTTGTAATAAATTTGAGATTACTAGCTTGCGAACTTCAAATCCAAAATCCACACGCCCTAGTCGGAAGAATCTGCAAGATCAGAGAGCAGGTAGGTACTCACACACAACACGAAACAACAATAACGCACAGAAGTAGAGTTATAAATGTCGCCCTGCACGTGGGGCCCGAAATTAAATTCACTTTAAATGTAATTTTCACTTTAAAACAAACTTTGCTGTTTTAACTCATAAAACAGCTGGCGTCCAACTAAACAATCCCCAAAGAGTTTTGTGACTGGGGTTCGTACAGCAGTAAAGTTATTGTGTGTATTTGAAACTGTTCTGTATATTTTAAATTGTCTATATTTGAAATTGTTGCGTATTTAAAATGGATACGGAAAAAATGTTTAAACAGTTATTACAAGAAATTAAACAAAACGCGGCTAAAGCGGAACAAGCTAACGCGGAAATGAAACGCGATATAACGGAAAATATGAACGCGAAATTTGAACAAATAACAGCCAATGCTGAAATGAATATCGCAGAATTAAAATCTAACATCGAAGCACAAAGTGTTAGCCTAACCGAAGCATTAGAACACAGTAACGCTGACATAAACGCCGAGATTAAGCAAAGTAATAAAGAAAGTAGTAAAGAATTAACTGCGAAAATAGACGAAAGCGTAACCGAGTTAACTGTGAAAGTCGCGGAAATCGCCGAAAAAGTAAATACGGTCGATACCAAAATCAATGAACGGTTTAAGGTTTTTGAGACCACTATGCAAAAATCGTTTATTGAACAAGTAACAAGTATGGAGGGCCGGTTCAAAGACCACATAAGCCGCTGCGAGAAACAAACCCAAGAGGTCTCAAGAAAAATCGAATCCCTAGAGGTAAAGATTCACGCGGACGTGACCGAAACGCAACGACGAGTAGATAAATTAGACGCTTCAATTGTGGAGACGCGATCTAACATTGACTCTAATAAAGAGAGTGTCTTACAAACGTTAAACGACGAGATTTTGAAAGTGCGACAGGAGGTACGGAGATCTGCTCCTAATATTTTGGTACAAGGTCCTGTCGACGAGAAAAATCGCGTGTATTTTACGGGGGAAAATAACGAAAACCCTATTGAATTTTTATTAGCGTGTGAGAGTGAAATGGCTAGAGTAGGTTCCCGACTAGAAGATCAAGACAAAATACAGTGGGTGGTTAACGCGATGCGTGATTCGGCGCGTAAGTGGTATAACATTGTACGCGATAGAGTGTCCACATACGCGGAGTTCAAACAAAAATTTTAAAGCCGGTACTGGAACTAGCATACCCAAAGACTTCTGCGCAGTGAACTGGAATATGGCAGATTTGATAAGAAAATGGGTATTACCGCCGAAAATTATATAATCCAGCAGGTCGAACGCGCGAAGCATTTAACCCCAGCATTTGCGGAGATTGACATAGTCACGAAACTTGCCTATCACTTTAATCATAACATTAGAGTAGCTGTATTTACGCAGGGTATTCGCACGGTAGAAGAACTCCTCATTCAAGTGTCCCAAAGTGAGACGGTTTTTGATTTTGGTGGGTGGCGTTATAATCCCGATTTTCGCCGAAATAATGAAGGGCAGAATACGCGAGAACAATACCAGCAACCTGACCAGAGACCGAGTACTAGTTCTACTCCACCCCAAACATCGTCAAAACCCCCAGATAAGACCTTTGAATACAAAGGCAAACAAAATATTGCTAGATCGAAAGGGCAATATAAGGGTAACGACGGGGCCCCGATTAGAGCTATGCAAACGGTTGAGATAGCTAGAACTGATACAATAGAGCAAGACAGCGATACTCCAAGTAATAAAGACCCCAACGAGAGGAAAAAGGTCCGTAAGTTTCAAAAAAACTTGGAAACGGGCGCCTCCAGGGTGGAAGCGCCATAAATCATGCTAAAACGTATCGCAATAAAGTAGGTAAAAATAAGAAAAATGTTAGATTTAAGAAAAGTGATTTTTCTACAGAAATTTGTACGCCAGTTGACAAAGTATTTCAACCGGAAGGGAAGGAACCGTGGTTGGCCGTCAACACAATGCAACAATGGGCGCCGACAATTGTACGTCCGGTAGAGCAGGAAAGTGACGACGACGTTCCCACACAGGCAGCGTGGGAAGACGTAGACGACGAATCCGGTGACGAAAATAACCGATGGTTAACGAAATACTGTAGGACCGTTCGTAAAAATGGTTACGAAATATTACAGTTAAAAGATAATGTAATTGTATTATAATAATTAAAATTAAAATAAATAATTTGTATTTTATAATATTATTAATAATAATTATAGATAACTTGTGTATTAATAATAATGCTTTTCTATCGCGGTAAATAATAGGCGTGTACAACTGAACTAAACGCACAGCAGGAAATGGTTACGTCACGCGATAACTACCTGACCGACGTTTGAAAGTAGGTCAAGCAATTAGCTATGCGCGGCAGGCGATAACGGTTGTAAATAAACTGTCAGCAAATTCTTTCGTACGCGCGCCACTGTTTACAAACAAAGATATCAGCCGTTCTAAAAACATTAATACACAAATAATTGCGAATATAATATTATTAATAAATGTATTTAGAATGAAGTTGTATGTAATGGAATAACATTAACACACATGTATGTTTTTCTTTTGAATAAGTAGAACAATGTATAGATAATAAGTATAGTGATTACAGAATATGTGTGTAATGATTAGGAAAAAAAAAATAACTGTAATTATTACATTCATTTTTTTTTTAAAGCGGGTGTGGGAATATATAACAGCACCAAATATTAACTATTTGGGGTTATATGTTTACCGCATACTGAAAGCATATTTAAATAAATTATAACAGTCAAAATTCCAGTTGAATGTAGAGCATTGAAAATAATGCTTTGTAAAGCAACGCACACGTGGTCATTATGTAATCAGTTCGCTGTACAAGGAAGCGACCACACCCAAACTGTTAATTATTGGTATCTCGGAAACTAATAAATAAAGGCGAAATCCAACATAGCCAAAATGTTTACCGAAATATTAATAATGACGTGTGCAAATTTTACGCAATATAATTAACAATTGAAAGAGTTAATTAAATATAATTGAATAACTTCTGTAAAAATAGAGTTACAGTAATGAGATTTTAGTATGTTATAAAGATAATAATTTCTGAGAGATTGTATATTTTAGATTTCACACAACTTGGTTTGCAACCGAGTTATTGCAAAATTAATTAAGCACAGGAAATCCGGAGCGACAAATTGGTTCCGCTGATAGTAATATTAGAAATAATATCAATTCTCCGTCTGTGGGAACCTAACTTCATTCTCACGGACCAAGGGAATTCGAATTTTATGTAGTAGGGAGAGTGTGTCAGCCAATGAAATCACTTGACGCGAGCCCAACCAGCGAGGTGTTTTCACGCTGAAAGATCACTCTTTTGCCAGTACTCACGAAGTTAAGACGTAGTCCTTCGATCGTCTAGTAACCAAAGTGGTGAAGATCAACAAGAAGACTCTACGTGGTCAACACACACGCAATTACGAACACACTAAGTACAGATCATTTGTATAGCTCGTAATTGTTGCGTAAAGGCGAGATACTCTTCAGTACATCAACCAAGCTTATTGTGTACTACCAGTTAGTCATAAGCACGCAAGAGATCCACCAGACTTCAAGACCAGACTTCAAGAATACAGCAGAGAGGCCGTCTAAATCATTGGTGAACAGCTGACGAGCAGAGCGACCACCCGAACGAAGCACACACACACACGCTGACGTGCAACGTGCGAATCGACGAGGGACAGGAAGCAGTTCCAGCGGACAGCAGCAGACGTTAAAATATTCACAAACAGCAAGGAAGCAGAGTGTTGCCGAATTTTGAACTCCACGACCGAATCCAGCAGTTCTAAGCAGATTACTTTCTCTAACCAAGGACTCGAATCGACGAGGGACAAATCGGGACGACATCCTCTTCAGTAACAGGAAAGCAAAATCCACTTATTTATTTTTCAGATCAAATTTTCTATTTTTCAATTAAAACATTGTAATTCAAATAATTCAGGTGCCAAACAAAAAAGCAAAGACTCTAGTAATTAAAAAGTAAATTCGTTGTGATAATCTGTATAGCAGTTTAAGTCATTAGTAAGTTATAGTTAAGAAATAGAAGTAGTATAAAAGCGCTATACAAATCTTAACTGACAATCTAATTATTAGATCATACTGCAGTATATCAGAAGTCGAATCACTAGAAATGAAATAACGTGAACTAGACTGTCACGTCTAATTTATTTTAATTAATTATTCTAATTAATTTCAGAGTTTTATATTTTGTTTCGTGAACATTTAAATTCAATTTAATTAAAGAAATTTAATTAGATCAAATCAATTAATAAATTAAAATTTAAATTGCAATTAACTCGCCAAAGAACGAGTTTAGTTTCTTTCAACTATTGACCAATCGAAAAACATTGATTCATTGTTTAGATTGTAAGAAATTCATAATATAATAACCATTCTATTCTTGTGTGTTGTTGGAGTAATAAACAACGTTTTATTACCCCATATAACAGTGTTTTATTGTTGTACGATAAAGCCTACCAGTCTCACAAAACTCTCCCCCTTTAAAGTAACCTATTTTGTGTGTTGTAATAAATTTGAGATTACTAGCTTGCGAACTTCAAATCCAAAATCCACACGCCCTAGTCGGAAGAATCTGCAAGATCAGACAGCAGGTAGGTACTTACACACAACACGAAACAACAATAACGCACAGAAGTAGAGTTATAATATATATATTATAACAGCACCAAATATTAACTATTTGGGGTTATATGTTTACCGCATACTGAAAGCATCTTTAAATAAATTATAATAGTCAAAACTCCAGTTGAATGTAGAGCATTGAAAATAATGCTTTGTAAAGCGACGCACACGTGGTCATTATGTAATCAGTTCGGTGTACAAGGAAGCGACCACACCCAAACAGTTAATTGTTAATATCTCGGAAACTAATAAAGAAAGGCGAAATCCAACATAGCCAAAATGTTTGCCGAAATATTAATAATGACGTGTGCAAATTTTACGCGATATAATTAACAAATGAAAGAGTTAATTAAATATAATTGAATAACTGCTGTAAAAATAGAGTTACAGTAATGAGATTTTAGTATGTTATAAAGATAATAATTTCTGACAGATTGTATATTTTAGATTTCACACAACTTGGTTTGTAACCAAGTTATTGCACAGGAAATCCGGAGCGACAAATTGGTTCCGCTCATAGTAATATTAGAAATAATATCAATTCTCCGTCTCTGGGAAGAACCTAACTTCATTCTCACGGACCAAGGGAATTCAAATTGTATGTAGTAGGGAGAGTGTGTCAGCCAATGAAATCACTTGACGCGAGCCCCGGCCAGCGAGGTGTTTTCGAGCTGAAACATCACTCTTTTGCCAGTACTCACGAATTTAAGACGTAGTCCTTCGATCGTCTAGTAACCAAAGTGGTGAAGATCAACAAGAAGACTCTATGTGGTCAACACACACGCAATTACGAACACACTAGGTACAGATCATTTGTATAGCTCGTAATTGTTGCGTAAAGGCAAGATACTCTTCAGTACATCAACCAAGCTTATTGTGTACTACCAGTTAGTCATAAGCACGCAAGAGATCCACCAGACTTCAAGACCAGACTTCAAGAATACAGCAGAGAGGCCGTCTAAATCATTGGTGAACAGCTGACGAGCAGAGCGACCACCCGAACGAAGCACACACACACACGCTGACGTGCAACGTGCGAATCGACGAGGGACAGGAAGCAGTTCCAGCGGACAGCAGCAGACGTTAAAATATTCACAAACAGCAAGGAAGCAGAGTGTTGCCGAATTTTGAACTCCACGACCGAATCCAGCAGTTCTAAGCAGATTACTTTCTCTAACCAAGGACTCGAATCGACGAGGGACAAATCGGGACGACATCCTCTTCAGTAACAGGAAAGAAAAATCCACTTATTTATTTTTCAGATCAAATTTTCTATTTTTCAATTAAAACATTGTAATTCAAATAATTCAGGTGCCAAACAAAAAGCAAAGACTCTAGTAATTAAAAAGTAAATTCGTTGTGATAATCTGTATAGCAGTTTAAGTCATTAGTAAGTTATAGTTAAGAAATAGAAGTAGTATAAAAGCGCTATACAAATCTTAACTGACAATCTAATTATTAGATCATACTGCAGTATATCAGAAGTCGAATCACTAGAAATGAAATAACGTGAACTAGACTGTCACGTCAAATTCATTTTAATTAATTATTCTAATTAATTTCAGAGTTCTATATTTTGTTTCATGAACATTTAAAATCAATTTAATTAAAGAAATTTAATTACGTTAAATCAATTAATAAATTAAAATTTAAATTGCAATTAACTCGCCAAAGAACGAGTTTAGTTTCTTTCAACTATTGACCAATCGAAAAACATTTATTCATTGTTTAGACTGTAAGAAATTCATAATATAATAACAATTCTATTCTTGTGTGTTGTTGGAGTAAAAAACAACGTTTTATTACCCCATATAACAGTGTTTTATTGTTGTGCGGTAAAGCCTACCAGTCTCACAAAACTCTCCCCCTTTAAAGTAACCTATTTTGTGTGTTGTTGTAATAAATTTGAGATTACTAGCTTGCGAACTTCAAATCCAAAATCCACACGCCCTAGTCGGAAGAATCTGCAAGATCAGACAGCAGGTAGGTACTCACACACAACACGACACTACAATAACACATAGAAGTAGAGTTATAAATGTCGGCCAACGTGGGGCCCGGCAAACGTACATCAAATTGAATTCACGTTCCGAACAAGAGTTATAAATGGCTTGCCCGGAACGTGGGGCAAGATCAAATTAAATTAAATTAATTAAAACCAATTTAAATTTAATTTTCACTTTAAAACAAACTTTGCTGTTTTAATTCATAAAACAGCTGGCGTCCAACTGAACAATCCCCAAAGAGTTTTGTGACTGGTGTTCGTACAACAGTGAAATTATTTTGTGTATTTGAAACTGTTCTGTGTATTTTAAATTGTTTATATTTGAAATTGTTGTGTATTTAAAATGGATACGGAAAAAATGTTTAACAGTTATTACAAGAAATTAAACAAAACGCGGATAAAGCGGAACAAGCTAACGCGGATTTGACCGCTAAAATAGACGCGAAATTTGAACAGAGTGCAGCCAAAGCTGAGCTCAGTATAGCAGAATTAACTTCCAAAATCGAGGCACAAAAAGTTAGTCTAACCGAGAAATTAGATCAAAGCAACGCTGACATAAACGCCGAGATTAAGCAAAGTAATAAAGCAAGTAGTAAAGAATTAACTGCGAAAATAGACGAAAGCGTAACCGAGTTAACTGTGAAAGTCGCGGAAATCGCCGAAAAAGTAAATACGGTCGATACCAAAATCAATGAACGGTTTAAGGTTTTTGAGACCACTATGCAAAAATCGTTTATTGAACAAGTAACAAGTATGGAGGGCCGGTTCAAAGACCACATAAGCCGCTGCGAGAAACAAACCCAAGAGGTCTCAAGAAAAATCGAATCCCTAGAGGTAAAGATTCACGCGGACGTGACCGAAACGCAACGACGAGTAGATAAATTAGACGCTTCAATTGTAGAGACGCGATCTAACATTGACTCTAATAAAGAGAGTGTTTTACAAACGTTAAACGACGAGATTTTGAAAGTACGACAGGAGGTACGGAGGAGATCTGCTCCTAATATTTTGGTACAAGGTCCTGTCGACGAGAAAAATCGCGTGTATTTTACGGGGGAAAATAACGAAAACCCCATTGAATTTTTATTAGCGTGTGAGAGTGAAATGGCTAGAGTAGGTTCCCGACTAGAAGATCAAGACAAAATACAGTGGGTGGTTAACGCGATGCGTGATTCGGCGCGTAAGTGGTATAACGTTGTACGCGATAGAGTGTCCACATACGCGGAGTTCAAACAAAAATTTTAAAGCCGGTACTGGAACTAGCATACCCAAAGACTTCTGCGCAGTGAACTGGAATATGGCAGATTTGATAAGAAAATGGGTATTACCGCCGAAAATTATATAATCCAGCAGGTCGAACGCGCGAAGCATTTAACCCCAGCATTTGCGGAGATTGACATAGTCACGAAACTTGCCTATCACTTTAATCATAACATTAGAGTAGCTGTATTTACGCAGGGTATTCGCACGGTAGAAGAACTCCTCATTCAAGTGTCCCAAAGTGAGACGGTTTTTGATTTTGGTGGGTGGCGTTATAATCCCGATTTTCGCCGAAATAATGAAGGGCAGAATACGCGAGAACAATACCAGCAACCTGACCAGAGACCGAGTACTAGTTCTACTCCACCCCAAACATCGTCAAAACCCCCAGATAAGACCTTTGAATACAAAGACAAATAAAATATTGCTAGATCGAAAGGGCAATATAAGGGTAACGACGGGGCCCCGATTAGAGCTATGCAAACGGTTGAGATAGCTAGAACTGATACAATAGAGCAAGACAGCAATACTCCAAGTAATAAAGACCCCAACGAGAGGAAAAAGAATCGTAAGTTTCAAAAAAACTTGGAAACGGGCGCCTCCAGGGCGGAAGCGCCATAAATCATGCTAAAACATATCGCAATAAAGTAGGTAAAAATAAGAAAATGTTAGATTTAAGAAAAGTGATTTTTCTACAGAAATTTGTACGCCAGTTGACAAAGTATTTCAACCGGAAGGGAAGGAACCGTGGTTGGCCGTCAACACAATGCAACAATGGGCGCCGACAATTGTACGTCCGGTAGAGCAGGAAAGTGACGATGACGTTCCCACACAGGCAGCGTGGGAAGACGTAGACGACGAATCCGGTGACGAAAATGACCGATGGTTAACGAAGTACTGTAGAACCGTTCGTAAAAATGGTTACGAAATATTACAGTTAAAAGATATTGTAATAGTATTATAATAATTAAAATTAAAATAAATAACTTGTGATTTATAATATTATTAATACTAATTGTAGATAGCTTGTGTATTAATAATAATGTTTCTCTATCGCGGTAAATAATAGGCGTGTACAACTGAACTAAACGCACAGCAGGAAATGGTTACGTCACGCGATAACTACCTGACCGACGTTTGAAAGTAGGTCAAGCAATTAGCTACGCGCGGCAGGCGATAACGGTTGTAAATAAACTGTCAGCAAATTCTTTCGTGCGCGTGCCACTGTTTACAAACAAAGATATTAGCCGTTCTAAAAACATTAATACACAAATAATTGCAAATGTAATATTGTTAAAAGTGTATTTAGAATTAAGTTGTATTTAATGGAATAACATTAACACACATGTATGATTTTCTTTTGAATAAATAATACAATATATAGGTAATAAGTATAGTGATTACAGAATATGTGTGTAATGATTAAGAAAAAAAAAATAACTGTAATTATTACATTCATTTTTTTTTTAAAGCGGGTGTGGGAATATATAACAGCACCAAATATTAACTATTTGGGGTTATATGTTTACCGCATACTGAAAGCATATTTAAATAAATTATAACAGTCAAAATTCCAGTTGAATGTAGAGCATTGAAAATAATGCTTTGTAAAGCGACGCACACGTGGTCATTATGTAATCAGTTCGCTGTACAAGGAAGCGACCACACCCAAACTGTTAATTGTTAATATCTCGGAAACTAATAAACAAAGGCGAAATCCAACATAGCCAAAATGTTTGCCGAAATATTAATAATGACGTGTGCAAATTTTACGCGATATAATTAACAAATGAAAGAGTTAATTAAATATAATTGAATAACTTCTGTAAAAATAGAGTTACAGTAATGAGATTTTAGTATGTTATAAAGATAATAATTTCTGACAGATTGTATATTTTAGATTTCACACAACTTGCTTTGCAACCAAGTTATTGCACACAGGAAATCCGGAGCGACAAATTGGTTCCGCTGATAGTAATATTAGAAATAATATCAATTCTCCGTCTCTGGGAAGAACCTAACTTCATTCTCACGGACCAAGGGAATTCAAATTTTATGTAGTAGGTAGAGTGTGTCAGCCAATGAAATCACTTGACGCGAGCCCCGGCCAGCGAGGTGTTTTCGAGCTGAAACATCACTCTTTTGCCAGTACTCACGAAGTTAAGACGTAGTCCTTCGATCGTCTAGTAGCCAAAGTGGTGAAGATCAACAAGAAGACTCTACGTGGTCAACACACACGCAATTACGAACACACTAGGTACAGATCATCTGTATAGCTCGTAATTGTTGCGTACAGGCAAGATACTCTTCAGTACATCAACCAAGCTTATTGTGTACTACCAGTTAGTCATAAGCACGCAAGAGATCCACCAGACTTCAAGACCAGACTTCAAGAATACAGCAGAGAGGCCGTCTAAATCATTGGTGAACAGCTGACGAGCAGAGCGACCACCCGAACGAAGCACACACACACACGCTGACGTGCAACGTGCGAATCGACGAGGGACAGGAAGCAGTTCCAGCGGACAGCAGCAGACGTTAAAATATTCACAAACAGCAAGGAAGCAGAGTGTTGCCGAATTTTGAACTCCACGACCGAATCCAGCAGTTCTAAGCAGATTACTTTCTCTAACCAAGGACTCGAATCGACGAGGGACAAATCGGGACGACATCCTCTTCAGTAACAGGAAAGCAAAATCCACTTATTTATTTTTCAGATCAAATTTTCTATTTTTCAATTAAAACATTGTAATTCAAATAATTCAGGTGCCAAACAAAAAGCAAAGACTCTAGTAATTAAAAAGTAAATTCGTTGTGATAATCTGTATAGCAGTTAAGTCATTAGTAACTTATAGTTAAGAAATAGAAGTAGTATAAAAGCGCTATACAAATCTTAACTGACAATCTAATTATTAGATCATACTGCAGTATATCAGAAGTCGAATCACTAGAAATGAAATAACGTGAACTAGACTGTCACGTCAAATTCATTTTAATTAATTATTCTAATTAATTTCAGAGTTCTATATTTTGTTTCATGAACATTTAAATTCAATTTAATTAAAGAAATTTAATTAGATCAAATCAATTAATAAATTAAAATTTAAATTGCAATTTACTCGCCAAAGAACGAGTTTAGTTTCTTTCAACTATTGACCAATCGAAAAACATTGATTCATTGTTTAGACTGTAAGAAATTCATAATATAATAACAATTCTATTTTTGTGTGTTGTTGGAGTAATAAACAACGTTTTATTACCCCATATAACAGTGTTTTATTGTTGTGCGATAAAGCCTACCAGTCTCACAAAACTCTCCCCCTTTAAAGTAACCTATTTTGTGTGTTGTAATAAATTTGAGATTACTAGCTTGCGAACTTCAAATCCAAAATCCACACGCCCTAGTCGGAAGAATCTGCAAGATCAGACAGCAGGTAGGTACTCACACACAACACGACACTACAATAACGCATAGAAGTAGAGTTATAATATATATATATTACAACGATACACTTTTTGTGTGTATACAGGTTGCAAATATAAATTTATTTGTGTTTGAGGAGCCCCACGTTCTTGGGACGCCAAAATTATATAACAACACAAGTTAACCAATTTAAATGTATTTTAAATATTGTGTATTGTATAACATAACAAATTCAATTTAATTTATTGTGTATTGAATTGATGGGTGTAATCGTAATAAGAAGATGATACGTTATATAAATTTAAAATTGTTCCATTATTTATTTATGTACACAAAATCTTTCATATCGGATATTAAACAATGACTCATTATTAAATCGTTTGTACGAAGTTTTCGTACCTAACTTATTGCTAACTAATTACATACACAAGTTATACACAACTCTTATTATCTAATTTTAATTACTTTAAAATATTTATTTTGCTCTCGGCTTATTCATGGTGTGCTCATATTTTTGCAATTTGTGATTCATTAGCTTCAAAAATGAATTTACTTCTATTCAAATTTCTTTTATATTACTTTGTTTTAACTTTCTACTGCTTATGCATTTTCCTTTATCATCAAACACTTTACTAATTACGTTAATACAAAAATTACTTTTTTTCCTTATCATTTACGTTAATAATTACTAAATTTGATACAATAAATACTACTGTATTCTAATTTTATACTGCTTTTACATTTATGTATCATTTATTTATTTTAATACTGGTTGAATGACTTTCATTCAAACTTTAATTAGTGTCTTTCAAAAGTCTATAATTACAATGTTTTTTTATCACCTCGTTTGACGTGGTTATTCACCTGTACGTCCTCCGTGTCCTTCTGGCCTCTGGTCGTGTTCTCTGCATGTGCTGAATAATAGTCGTCTCGTCTCACGTCATATGCTGCCGGTGTGTCCATAGACCTCATCGTATGTATTCTGCAGCTCTGGCTGGATATCTAGTTGGTCCTGTGACTCTTACGTAATTGTGAATTGGCGTCGTCGACTGACATAGCCTCCTGCGGCAATGGTTGAATCGAGAAGAAGAAACTTTATTAGCGCGACCTGGTATTTATAGTCAGGTTGTGCAAAAATTCCTGTCTGAACACTTTTCAACTTGTCAGACTCTGTTGAGGCGTCTCTGGTTCAATTCACTATTTTCGCCTGTTTTCGCGAATTACGAAGTTTGATTCTTAGAATATAAACAGTTAGTACACAGTTTTCTTATAATTAAAATAAACATACAACTATTCTACTTGAAAAGAGTTGGTTACATTTCAGGAACGGACAGGTTTCACACACACCAACAAAATACGCGCGTACACAACGCTAGCGACAGGTGTGTCGAAAATGCATGTCCATTCTGCGCTCCCTAATTTTACTACGATCCAGCTTATGCAATCTGAATAATGTTTATTTATTCATATTTATTTATTTTTATTATTTATTTGGGCAATGCACAGTATCGTTACTGTTTGTACTGTTGCAATATATATATATATATATATATATATTGTAACGGTACATAACCCGGTCCCAATAAAGTAAATCATGAGAATAAAAGTCAGAAATGGGTAGAACTAAAGCTCGCTCAAAATTTAATTATATCACTCCACATAATAAACAATTCGAGTGGTATATAGTGCGAAGTGACTCCTAGTGTACCCATTGAGGTGAAAAAACCAAAGTGAAATTAATGTATTACTAAACTGTGCTGTATGTTTTGGATAGGATAAAACTATGGAAGTAGTATGTAATAGTACTAATTGATTTTTGTGATTTTATTTATTTATTGTAATTTATATTGTATGAACCACAATTTGTTATACCCAAGTTAATATTATATTGCTTCAAATAATTATGTTAGATTGTAAGAAAACCCAGGGTTAATTTTAAAAGATATAAAAATTTTAACTACCAAAGATAATATAAAATTAAAATAATCCTAGGAAGGAAAGGACAACAGGAAGTAGTACCGGGTATGAACACTATTCGATACTAAATAAATAATATATAAATTTATTTAATGATAATAAAATGATAAAATATTTATATACAAGGTCATAAAAAAATTAACCAAAACATATTATGTGAATTAAATTAGTAAATAAACCGGAATGGAAGGGAATTATTTTTCCATAAATAAAAATATAAATTTATAATAATCACAAACTGCCTACATAATAAAAATACTATGTGTTACTAAGAGTGATGAAAAGTAACAAGTATTCTTAAAATAAGATAACAAATTTTGAACTGAACCAGAGTTGTTGAAGAATCGATGCGACAAAAATTATAAAAAATAACCTTTTTTGGACGTTGGAGGAGGCGAAATTCACGCAAGAGTAATAAGCAAAGTGAATACTAACTAATTATACCTGAGGAATCCAAATTAAATGGTGTTATACATAAAAAACCAGTGGATGAAACCATTCTGAGGATCCAATATAGTTCGGCCTACTTCTAATAGACAATCAGAAAAATACTCGAAAATGAAAAGGAAATAATAACGCAAGACGTACCTCATCACAGAATAAAACTTCAATCCAGTAAGGACAACACGGAGCGAGGTAATATAAACATTTTTCGTAGTAAATACAGAAGAAAACTCGTTTTTCAATAGTGAAATAGAACGAAAAAATATTCATTTTATCATATGGTTCTTTCAAAAGTAAACAAATACATGCTGCTCTCTTACGGCAATTCCGGAAACTATGTAACATTTAAAAAATAAACAAAATTATTTATTAATTTTTTATATTTGTAAAGCGTAGGAATTAGCCATTTCTGACTCTCTCATAACACAAAGAATTCACCCTGAACCCTGGGGAATTAATAAGAATTATGTAATAACTGATGTATTTTATTATAGCGTAATATTGGTTAAATAACAACATATATGTTTTGTTCTTTAGACAGATCTATGTTTACTCGGTAAAGGCGAGATGATGTTATCTTTTTAAAAAGATTAATTGTGATACCTATACTTTGGTGGCTGGAGACAAAAGTCAATAATCAATAAAGCAATATTATTGAAAATTAATATTGAATTATAACGTGTTATAATTTATTGTAGTGGGTAGTTAATGAAAATTTCAGCACAACATACAGAAGGAATCGTCACAACAGAGGGGCAATAATAATACTTACTCTCTCTTCTGCATAAGGCTGAACAAATTACCTCCTTGACCCCAAATCACACACTCTCGATTTCTTTTAGATTGAGTAAAACAAGATAAACAAAATCCTTTATTTATACCGTTTAAAACGTCAGTTAGTATAATTCAAAAGTGACGCATACTGCGTGAGGCATATAATAACACTTCCATAACACATCACGAAAACAGCGGTACGTTACAGATTTGGCGAACCCAACATTTGGGGATTGACTCAGACTGACGTTTTGCTAAATAACGCCTCGTGAAAAAGTAGTACGTTACAAAAGTGACGCGTACAACGTGGTGCAGGATTTAACTCTACAACACCTCACGAAAAAAGCGGTACGTTACAGAATTGGCGCTCAACGTAAAAGGGCGGTAATTAGAAAAGAATTTTGATATTTAATAAAAATATATATCAAAAAATCTAATTATCGTTGGCTGTTATGAGAAAACAAGAAATGCCTAATACCCGAGGAAAATCGAAGAAGAGGGCAGAAGAAAAGGAGATTGAAGAAGGTGGACAGGAACAAGAAATAGAGTTAGTCACGGACAGTGAAATGGACCAACAGACAAGTGATACAGAAGAAACCGAAGTAGTTATGGATACGGACAAGGAAATAGTTGAAGAGGATGCCCAAGGGGACCAACCAGATAAATTCAAACAAAAAGAAGATATAAGCATACAGGAGATGTTAAGAATTATAATGGAAGGGAATAACAAGATCCAGGAAGACAATAAACAAACCAATGATAAAATAGACGAAAAATTTAAGAAACAGGAGGAAAAATTTGACAAAATAGATGAAAATTTTAGAAAACAGGAGGAACAAAATAGACAGACCAATGAGGAAAGTAAGGAGAATTTTAAGAAACAGGAGGAGCAAAATAGACAAACCAATGAGAAAATAGATAGCATTCAGGAAAGTTTAGTCAAACAACTAAATGAAAAAATAGAAACCATTCATGGAAATATCAAACAAACCATGAATGAACAATACAATGAACTGAAAGAAACTGTTGAAGGACAAAGAGAAGAGATGAATGCAAAATTTGAAGAGAATAGTGAGAATTTAAAACAAATTGAGGGTAAGATGGAGAATTTCAATAAAGAATTAAGAGAAAATCTAGAAGGTAAAATTGAACTGGTCAATAATACGTTAAGCCAAAGAGTAGAGGCATATAAGGAAGAGGCAGAGAAGAAATTAGTAGAAACTAACCAAAGATTAGATACAACTGAAGAGAAGATGGAACTAATTAAAATTGGAGTTGAGGCAAGAATGGAAAAAGAAGAACAAGATAACCAAGTTCGTGTAATGGCCATACGACAAGAAAATAATGACCAGCTAAATAGCATTAAAAGCAGTCTAAACTGTAAATTTTCAGAGTTTCATAAAACTGTAGAGAATGTAAAAAATCAATGTGATAGTCAAGCAGAGAAATTAGATAGTTTGCAACAAATACAAACCAATTTTCAATGTGATGTAGATAGAATAAGCGCTAGATCTGCATGCAGCAGTCATCATGTTTATCCAGACAATAAGGAAAGTGTAAACTTTCGGGATTATCGCAAAAACCCACTTGAATTTTTAGGGAGAGTAGATGAAATTTTGAACAGATCAAAGGAGAATAGATGGAATATGATAAAAGGTCTATTAGACGAATCGTTCAAAAATATCAATGATAATTGGTGGACAGCAATTAGGAACGAGGTGTGTGATTATGAGGGTTTCAAAACTATGTTCAAACTTAAGTACTGGTCAGAATCAGTACAAAACATTATTAGGGACGATATCTGTCATGGTAGGTATGACCGTACAGTGGGACAAACACCTACTGCTTACTTTTTAGGGAAGGTGTGTATCGCCAAGTATCTAGACCCTAAGATACCTGAAGAGTGTCTAGTGACCAAAATGGCGTATCATTTTGAAGAAAAGGTCATCAGTGCACGCTTGAGTGGACAAATCAAAACTATTGGAGGCATGGAAACGCTGCTAGAAAATTATGAACAGGAATCTTATTATAGGAGAAGTAGATGTAGGTCAGGGAATACCGAGGACCGGAGGAATGAACCACCAAGAGAAAATCGGCCCCGAGTTAATTATGTACATGCTAACAACAGTTATTTCAATAACCGATATCGCGGAAGATGGTCTAATAATAATCGACAGAATTACAGACATAATTATTATCATAGAGACGAAGGTCCACCAAGGAGTATGAACATCGATCAACCTAGATCCAGAGAGAGGGATGAAGAAAGGATACCAATAAACAACATTCAACATAATGAAAATGTTGAAGCAACCAATAGTAATGATATAAATAGGGGAAACGGGTACCAGCAGTGAGAAGATGTGATTGCCCGTCACTGCTAGAAACAACAGGGCACAGAATTTACCATACACCCAATTATAATACTGATTTGAATAAACCAATAACCATTATCAGAAATAATTTTCTAAAAAATATACAGTCCGAGTTAATGGAAGAAAGAGTAATCAAAGAGTCATCACCAAACAATGACATAGTCTATATACAAATAAAATTAAATGGAGTGTCAGCAGAGGCCATGTTTGATACAGGGGCCAATATTTCAATTATTGATCAATTAGAATTAGATCGTATTACTGAGTTAACTACTGAGAGAATACCTACTTTACCAATTAAGAATTTAACAATTGTTGGTGCTACCGGGAAACAAAATAAAACAATCAAAAAACAAGTGTCTTTGAATGTTACCACTAATGGAATAGGAATACCTATGGGATTTTTAGTAGCGAAAGGGCTACCGTTTAGGGTGTTAATAGGATGTGATATGCTACGGCGACACACTGCAATTATAAATCTGGCCAGGGGTATAGTAACCTTGAGCACAGAAAATGGTGAGTTAACGGCTGAGATAATTGGTAGCCAAAGTGCCCCTCAGTGTCCGAGCTCATTTTTTGTTAGGGAGAATAATAGATTAACCCTCGGTAATAATATAGAAGTAACAGAATCAAAGATTTGGAAAGAGAAGATAGAAGAAATAATGGAGTTTCAGTATAGGCAGGCACCGGAAATAATTAGTATAGAACAGAAACAACAACTTATAAAAATTTATAATAAATATAAACCAGTATTCTCAGAATCACCAGGAAAAGCTAAAAACTTCTTGTGTGAACTAAAATTTAAAGAAAATGTAAATTTTAATAAACGATCATACCCTATTGCTCAAGCTTTGAAAGAGGCAGCAAGGAAAGAAATTCAAAGAATGATATTAGAAGACATAATTGAAAGAAGTAACTCTCCATATACTAGCCCATTGGTAGCTATACCGAAGAAAGATGGTCAAGTTAGACTATGTCTCGATGCTCGGGAGTTGAATAAAATGCTCATTAACGATCGCACATCTCCAGGTGAGATTGAGGAGATTATGAAGAGATTTTTTGGATGCAAGTACATGAGTACTTGGGATGCAGTCTGTGGATACTGGCAAATAGAATTACACCCTAACAGCAGACAATATGTTGCTTTCATATTCGAAGGACGAAATTATCATTTTAAGCGTTTGCCTTTTGGATTGGTAAATTCTGTGGCTGTGTTCATTCAATGCATGGACCAAATTTTAGGTAAGGAAGTTTTAGATTTTACTACCATATATGTGGATGACATACTAATTACGTCTTGTACTTGGGAGGAGCATTGTAACCGAGTGGAAACAGTGTTAGATAAACTTTTGCAACATAATATAACTTTAAAACTGGATAAATCTAAGTTTATCACCCATGAACTACCATTTTTAGGGTTCATTTTATCTGCTACTGGAATTAAACCATCTCCTGAAAAAGTAAAGGCTATTCAAGATTTTCCCAAACCCAGAAACTTGAAACAATTACAATCCTTTCTGGGGATATGCAACTATTATAGAAAATTTCAACAGAGTTATTCAGAAATAACAGCTCAATTTCAATATTTACTTTCAAAGAAAAACAAGTGGAAATGGGAAGAAAGTGAAGATAATAATTTCCAGATAGTAAAAAATAAATTTCTTGACTGCATCATGTTACATCACCCAAATTTTAATAAACGTTTTTTCATAAATTGTGATGCTAGTAACATTAGCCTTGGGAGTGAGCTATATCAGGAAGATGAAGAAGGAAATCATGGAGTTATCAGTTTTGCAAGTAGAGTAATAAGCAGTTGTGAGAGAAACTATACAGTAACTGAAAAAGAACTGCTGAGTGTTGTGTTCTCATGTATAAAATTTCGAACATTTATTTTGGGATACCCAGTGACTATCAGAACTGATCACAGATCAATTTCATTTTTAAAGAATTGTAAACTTAATCACGGCAGACTTACTAGATGGGCATTAATACTTCAAGAATATAATTTAGACTGGGAATATATTCCAGGTAAGAAGAATGTAATAGCAGACCGATTATCCCGGATTAACCTTGAAAAAGGAACTTGTGAAATAGAACCAGAAAGCATTGGAAAAATATATCACATAATTAAGATGTCAAAGGAGTTACAAGATATAATTAATAAAATAAAAATCGATCAACAAAGTGACAATAAATTTAAAAAAATTAAGGAAAGAATATTACAACATGACCCTATAATAATGAAATTTTTTTGTGTTTATGAAGAGATCCTTTTTATTCGTCCTACCATTAAGGATCATGTCTGGAAGATATATGTACCAGCAGCAACAGAAGTAGCATTGATTCAAGATTATCATGAAAGGTATGGCCATATGGGATCACTCAAGGTTATTAAAGCTTTATCTGAACATTGTTACGTGAAGGCTATAAATAGAAGAGTAAGAGAGATAGTGAAAACCTGTAACATTTGTCAGCTTGTAAAAGTAAATAATGGGAAGAAAACAGGCACCATGATTACTATAACATCTAATAAAAAACTTGAAAAGATTTTTTTGGATATCTGCGGACCTTTTCCCAGAAGTGGAGGAAGACATAGATATAAATATATCATCATATTATTTGATCATTATACGAAATACACAAAACTCTACGCTATTAGTAGAGCTACAACGAAGAAAATTCTAGAAGCAATTATAAAAAAATACTTACCTGAAGTGGGAAGACCGGAAATGATTATAACGGATCATGGAACGCAATTTCGGGGGAAGAGGTGGAAGGAAGAATTGAGAAATTGGCAAATAAGAACGTACAAGACATCCGTGTACCACCCTAGTAGCAATCCTGCTGAGCGTGTATTAAGGGAAGTTGGCAGAATTCTACGCACCTATTGTCATCAAGAACATAAAAACTGGAGTCAGTATATTGAACCAGCCGAGACTTTTCTTAATTGGTCATACCATGACACTATCGGTACTAGCCCTTATCAAATAATGTTTGATAAACCACCACCAAGGGAAATTATGTCATTGATAAATTTCCCTCCAGGAGAGAGAGTAGAATTCGACCAAGTGGAAATGCACAACAGAGTGTTACATAAAGTGGAACTTCAACAAAAAAGGGATCAGGTAAAAAGGAGAAAATTGGATACATACCAGTTGGGAGATAAAGTACTAATAAAAAATAGACAACTACCCAGTTCTATAGAGGGTATCGCCCGGAAGCTATTGCTACTTTATACTGGCCCTTACCTCATAACCCAGGTGAAGGGTAATAATACTTACGAAATTAAAACAATTAACGATAATAAAATAAAGGGAGTGTATAATCAGTCGGAAATGAAACACTATTATGAAAACAAAGTCAAGACCATTAGGAGACTTGAACAAATCAACAATTTATTTCTATCAACGAGTTGAACCTAAATAAATTTGTTCTAGTGGGGGGGCTTTATGTAACGGTACATAACCCGGTCCCAATAAAGTAAATCATGAGAATAAAAGTCAGAAATGGGTAGAACTAAAGCTCGCTCAAAATTTAATTATATCACTCCACATAATAAACAATTCGAGTGGTATATAGTGCGAAGTGAGTTCTAGTGTACCCATTGAGGTGAAAAAACCAAAGTGAAATTAATGTATTACTAAACTGTGCTGTATGTTTTGGATAGGATAAAACTATGGAAGTAGTATGTAATAGTACTAATTGATTTTTGTGATTTTATTTATTTATTGTAATTTATATTGTATGAACCACAATTTGTTATACCCAAGTTAATATTATATTGCTTCAAATAATTATGTTAGATTGTAAGAAAACCCAGGGTTAATTTTAAAAGATATAAAAATTTTAACTACCAAAGATAATATAAAATTAAAATAATCCTAGGAAGGAAAGGACAACAGGAAGTAGTACCGGGTATGAACACTATTCGATACTAAATAAATAATATATAAATTTATTTAATGATAATAAAATGATAAAATATTTATATACAAGGTCATAAAAAAATTAACCAAAACATATTATGTGAATTAAATTAGTAAATAAACCGGAATGGAAGGGAATTATTTTTCCATAAATAAAAATATAAATTTATAATAATCACAAACTGCCTACATAATAAAAATACTATGTGTTACTAAGAGTGATGAAAAATAACAAGTATTGTTAAAATAAGATAACAAATTTTGAACTGAACCAGAGTTGTTGAAGAATCGATGCGACAAAAATTATAAAAAATAACCTTTTTTGGCCGTTGGAGGAGGCGAAATTCACGCAAGAGTAATAAACAAAGTGAATACTAACTAATTATACCTGAGGAATCCAAATTAAATGGTGTTATACATAAAAAACCAGTGGATGAAACCATTCTGAGGATCCAATATAGTTCGGCCTACTTCTAATAGACAATCAGAAAAATACTCGAAAATGAAAAGGAAATAATAACGCAAGACGTACCTCATCACAGAATAAAACTTCAATCCAGTAAGGACAACACGGAGCGAGGTAATATAAACATTTTTCGTAATAAATACAGAAGAAAACTCGTTTTTTAATAGTGAAATAGAACGAAAAAATATTCATTTTATCATATGGTTCTTTCAAAAGTAAACAAATACATGCTGCTCTCTTACGGCAATTCCGGAAACTATGTAACATTTAAAAAATAAACAAAATTATTTATTAATTTTTTATATTTGTAAAGCGTAGGAATTAGCCATTTCTGACTCTCTCATAACACAAAGAATTCACCCTGAACCCTGGGGAATTAATAAGAATTATGTAATAACTGATGTATTTTATTATAGCGTAATATTGGTTAAATAACAACATATATGTTTTGTTCTTTAGACAGATCTATGTTTACTCGGTAAAGGCGAGATGATGTTATCTTTTTAAAAAGATTAATTGTGATACCTATACTTTGGTGGCTGGAGACAAAAGTCAATAATCAATAAAGCAATATTATTGAAAATTAATATTGAATTATAACGTGTTATAATTTATTGTAGTGGGTAGTTAATGAAAATTTCAGCACAACATACAGAAGGAATCGTCACAACAGAGGGGCAATAATAATACTTACTCTCTCTTCTGCATAAGGCTGAACAAATTACCTCCTTGACCCCAAATCACACACTCTCGATTTCTTTTAGATTGAGTAAAACAAGATAAACAAAATCCTTTATTTATACCGTTTAAAACGTCAGTTAGTATAATTCAAAAGTGACGCATACTGCGTGAGGCATATAATAACACTTCCATAACACATCACGAAAACAGCGGTACGTTACAGATTTGGCGAACCCAACATTTGGGGATTGACTCAGACTGACGTTTTGCTAAATAACGCCTCGTGAAAAAGTAGTACCGAGTAAAGTAGGGTTACTTGAGCCCACAGGTATTACTTGAGCCCAAAAAGAAAAAGTGTTTCAATCAGCCCTCAATTGAACTAAAAGGCACGAGAAGGACGGAGTTCGACGTTTTTCTGCTAGGTAACACAACTGCCTATAATGACATAAGATTTCAGGGTTCGAGACATGACCAGCAGGTTGCAGGTCTGAGTGTTTTGATTGTTGTGAAAAGTGTTGTATTTTTGTTTCTGAAAACTTTCATCCGTGTACATCACATTTTATGCCTTAAGAACTCAGGTAAGTCTATTTTTTTATGCTATATATCTCTAGAAACTATTCACCACCTGATCATATAGTTACATGTATTCAGTAATTATAAAATATCTTTTTTGCTAAGCATGTCAACATAACTTAAAAATACGGGTTACTTGAGCCCAGGTTAATGTTGGGCTCAAGTAGCCCACATGCATGTTTTTTTTCTATTTAGTTGTTTGAATAATGATTATTTGTATCAATATATATATATATATATATATATATATATATATATATATATATTTAAAACAGATCTCCTTTTTTCAGGGACGGAGACTAGCATGCCGAGCAAGTACAAAAGGCAACCGGGGAGCCGGAGGTACGCCGACTACACAGATGAAAAACTACAAGAGTGTTTGGAGGCTGTAAGAACAAAACAGATGACACAATGAGAGGAAGAATCTTTTTATAAGATAAGTAGAGCTACCATTAGGAGAAAACTTAAAAATCAGCACATAAATAGTCCAGGACATCCTAAAGTATTCACCACTGAAGAAGAGCTGGCTTTTGCGAGCCATCTCGACAAAATCTGTGATTTTGGATTTCCATGTGATGAAATAGATTTTAGATTCATAGTGAAAGCTTATTTAGCTAGGCAAGGAAGAATTGTAAGTCAGTTTAAAAACAATCTTCCCGGCAGAGATTGGGTCAAATCTTTTTTAAACGGACATCATCAGTTAGCTGTAAGATTTGCAGCAAATATAAAACGAGCCCGAGCCTCTGTTGACGAAAAAGTCATCACTGATTACATAGAAAATTTAAGTAATGAGCTTGAAGGAGTTGCTTCAGCCAATATTTACAATTACGATGAAAGTAACATGAGTGATGACCCTGGTAGGAAAAAAGTTATTTGTAGGAGGCGCTGGAAATATCCAGAGAGGGTTATAAACTCAACCAAGTCTAGCATAAGCGTCATGTTTTGTGGCAACGCATCAGGGACTGCACTTCCACCCTACATCATCTATAAGGCTGAGCACTTGTGGGACACCTGGACTGAAAATGGGCCACTTGGTGCGCGCTACAACAGAAGTAAACACGGTTGGATAGACTTAGCAATTTTTGAGGAATGGTTCATCAGTCATCTGCTACCTGTTCTGAAGAGACAAGAGGGGAAGAAAGTTATAATAGGCGATAATTTGACGTCACATATAAGTGTTAATGTTGTCAAATTATGTGAAGAAAATACCACCAGTTTTATTTGCCTACCCCCTAATTCCACTCACTTAACCCAACCACTGGACATAACCTATTTTAGGCCATTAAAAATGAAATGGAGAGATGTCCTCAACAGGTGGAAACAGTCTGATGCAGGTAAAAGATTGGGCGTGCTTCCAAAGGATCAGTTCTCCATGCTGTTACGAACTGTCTTAGATGAATTGCAACCAAACATAGCAAGCAATCTAAAGGCAGGCTTCAAGAAAGCAGGCATAGCTCCAATTAACAAGGAAGAAATTTTGCAACGGGTGCCTAATCAGGACAAACACTTAAATTTGAGCATGGTTGGAGAAGCATTCCTTGAACAGTTGGAAAAGAAGCGAAATGAGTTTGTGAAACCTCGCCCCACCAAGAAGAAAAAACTGCAAGTTCCAGCTGGGAAGAGCATTTGTGCGTCTGATCTCCAAGTTGATGAAAATTCTTCTTCTGTGCAGGATGAAATTCCATCAACGTCATTATCGGCGGCCAAAAAAGAGCTAAAAAAGTGTCCTAAAACTGTAAAACCAATTAAACGTAAACGTAAGAGTAAAGTTTCTTGTAGTTCAACCTCAGAAGACGAAGACGCATATAGTTTACATTCAGGCGGAGAAAGTGATTTCAGCGTTTACAATAGTGAGGATGAATTTGTGGAGCATTTGCCTATCCGATTTGGTAAAAGCCAGCTTTCAGAAACACAATCAAAACAGCCCTCAAAAGAAAAACAAATTCCTATTAATAAAGAAGCACTGCAAGTCGGAAATTTTGTTCTTGTCGAGTGGAATAGAAAAAATTATCCGGGGGTTGTCCAAGAAATAAAAGATGATGGTGCCCTTGTAGACTGCATGGAACCTACTCTAAATGCGTGGAAATGGCCGGAGAAAAAAAGACATTTTATTTTACAAGTGGCAAGATATTGTCTTAAAAATTGACCCACCAAAATCCATGAAGCGAGGACTGTTTTCTTTACGCCCAATGTAAAACGTTTTCTAATTAACCTTTTCTTTATATTCAACTGATTTAGGTTCCCAAAAAATATTTCTTATTTAATGACTTTTGTATAAAAATAAACAGGATTTTTAATTTTTTGTACAAGAAGATGTTTATTTTCAAAGAACCTAGGTCCTACTTGATCCCTTGTGTTTTTATTATGGAATAGAATAGGAAAATATGCTGCGGGCTCAAGTAACCCAATCATAGGGGTAACTTGAACCCAAAGTAATTTTTTTATATATATATATATGATAAAAAGCAAAAATAATAAAGTTTTCTTATTGAACCAACCAGAATATATCATAAGTTAAAGAAAATAACCCCTGTATATCAAATTTTTATACTTTTATAAGTTTATATAAAATATTGTTGAAAATTTTAAAAATTTGGGCTCAAGTAATCCTTGTTTACGGTACGTTACAAAAGTGACGCGTACAACGTGGTGCAGGATTTAACTATACAACACCTCACGAAAAAAGCGGTACGTTACAATATATATATATATATATATTATAACATCGCCAAATTCAGGTCAATTTTGATAACAATAAGTATGTATAAAAAATGCTAAATAATACTATATTTGAATAAATAAATAATGTGAAGAGTAAAAAAATATATATAAAAGGTAATTAACATGGAAGGAGAAGGAGTAATATACCAAAAGTGATTAATAAAGAAACTCAAATAATAGACTGACAGACAAACGACATTGACCCAACCCCAGAGATTGGCCAGTTAAGAAACCTAAATAAAAGAAACAAGACGAATGAAGGAGAAGAAGAATGAAAACCAAGAGAGAACAAACCCACGAGGAAGAAAACAAAATGAAACACGTCAAGAAAACTAGACAAGGAAAAAAAAATATAGAAGGGAGAAATAATGTAATCCAAAATAATAAAGAGAATGAAACCGGTTGAGAACCAAAACTATTAATGAATGTTAATATTGATTGAATGACAATTATAAATAGTCAGTAATAGAAAACAATAGATAAAAGTACACTAACCAAAGAGTTAGGGATATATGCAATTTGTTAACAAAGAAAGACATAATATTAATAATTTTATATAGATAGTGTGTAGAGAAAGAGAATAAAATAATGAGAAATAAATGGAAGTTGAACTAGTGAAAGTGATTTATCCTAGAGTGATATAATACAAAAGAAACACTAAGTAGATTATAATGAACACTAAATAATTTAAGAAAGTGCAAGTGAGAAATAAATACAAATATTGTCTATGATAAAAATAGTAAGAGGAGAATAGGCTAAGATAAAGACTTAGTAAAATAACCTATGTTTAAGTTTTAAGAGTGAACAATAACATTTAACAAAGTTACAATGAATAATATTTAGAATAGAACATTGATTCAGTAAATAATGAACACTAAGTAGTGATATTCACTGTGATGACTAGGAAATAGTATTGTTATAACTTAAGAATGTATTGTAAAAGTTTAAAGGTGTGATTCACAAGGAAAAGTAATAAGATGGTGTTAACCTGGAAGGGAGAGCAAAGAGCATTAGAAAATAAGTCTGTATTAACATTAAGTAAATGCCCATGTTATAAGGGAAGTTTAATGAAAAAAGTTCAATAGAGGTGAGATTTTTTAGCACCAGAACAACAAATAAGAAATAATGAATTGTATAAACTATTGTTTATGAATTGGATATGGCTGTATGAATCATACAGACCATAGACCTAGATGTTATATGTTATATTGGAAATGAATAGTAAATAATTAGCCAGTAATATTGAATAACACAATTTTTACATACAAAGATCACAAAAAGACTAAAGTAAAACACCTCCAGAGATATTAATCCTAATTATAAAAGCAAAATAACGATTTAGGACTAAATGAAATATATTGTGTATGAAGCCATAAAAATCCAGTAATGGCTACTTAAATGTGAAACAGGCCTAACGTCCAAACATAAACAATTACTGATTGTATAAAAATCACCATGTAATGGACAAATCCAAGGTGACTAATTCACCAAGGATGAATGGTAGTTATTATTAAAAACCAAATATTAAATTAAGGAATTATATAAACAGAGAAATGTAATTAGTAAGTACGAAATTAATTGTAAACTTAGAAAACTTGAAAAAACCCAATATTGTGGGATACCAAAATAATCTTTGTGCGAAAATATAAATGACAGTACAAATAGATAATAACTAAGAAGGAAGATAAGAGGAGGAAGGGAGTCAGAAGATATAGGAAGATTTGAAAGGAATTCAAATGTTGATAACAATGTATTCATGTCGAGCTCTCCCAATGAGAATACTGATGTAACCATGGAAACTACGGTTTGACGTGGTAATTACCGTTGAATACAATTACTTGAAAAGTGACGCTCACGCAAACCAGAAGCGAAAATTCAGTACTACATATTTTCATATTTAAAACATCTTAAAGGTAAAATAATGTATAGAAATTGATCGTAAAGAAGTCTGATGAATACGGAACACCATTACCAGATGGAGAAGACGTTTAATTGAAGACGAAATATCTAAATAAATCCAAACAACTTTGAAAACGATGCCGAAGCTTGAATAAAGAACACATAAATTATATTGATGCCACAATCCTTCCTTCCCGACCCACAGAGTAATTCCGTACTACAACGCTGTTAAGTATCAATTAAATTATTTCAACTTCCAAAAATAAACGCACTTTGAATATTTCTCAATATATGTTGAATACCACTGAATCACTTTTATTCTCTTGCAAAGATTAAATCGTAATATTAAGACGCTGAAAATTTGTTAAACTATAGAACTAACCTCATATTTATGTACGACTTTTAAACCACTTGTACGACACTCAAACAAAACAATTACCATTACACATTACCATACTTAAGAAAAAACATTGTAAGTGTAAGATGATATTTTAAAAGACTGAAAGTAAGACGGCTTTCATACTTGATAATTTAATAGCCTCTGGTGAGCTCTAAAGCAGCAGCATGCAGAATTGCTAATAAGACATAAATAATATAAAAATGACTTACCGTATATCACGACTGGGTTGATCCTGACACTCAAGGCAGGATAGACTGGTTGGGAAAAGGATGGGTGAAATGCACGGATTTCTACCTGCCGAGGAGGCCCGACTCGTGGATGATGACACTAAGATGGTTGACGTACGACAAAAGCTACAAGTTCATGTGCATGTATGAGCTCTACAAAAGCCATAGTGCCAACTTCGGAAAATGAAAATAATGACCGGTTCGATCCGAAATATTGAACACCGGCCCCCGTTGACCGCAATGGGTCAACCACCAACTACACCAAAAGACATGGCCAAAATACATTACAAAAATTTGGCTTTTGGTGAACAGGAACACTCTCTGAAAATTACTCTCCAACATAGGAGGGGGTCACACGCATACACAAGAAAATACAAACATACAGAAAACATGCAAAACGTGCAATGAATTAGAAAACCATGCCGAATAACTCCGCCGCGGGCGCATCGACCAGGCGAGCAATCCGAAAGGTTCGGGTAGAGCAGACCAAACCCAATAACATCCAATAAACAATGGCCCCGCCAAACACAATGTAAAACTCAGCAAATCAACTTAGTTAGTACCCTAGGTTTTTTTTTTACATTTTTTCTCCTTTTTTATTTTTTGTTTGTTCCCTTTATTCCCCCCTTTTTTCCATTTTTTCTTTTTTACTTATTTTGTTGTTGATTTGTTGAGCATCCATAACTCCCAATAAACTGGCACAACGCCATGCCAGAAACATTCCACAATGTAAAATTCACTGCGGACAACAGCTGGAAGGAATCACCTGGGAAATCCCAGCAAAGTGTCCAGTAAGTCCACAACAATCATTGAAACTAATTCTGCTCACCCGAAAAAACAAGATAAACCCAATTAAGAAGATATGGGCAACCGGTATAATTTAATAGCCGGTCGTTCAAAAGAACCTGTGGAGATTTTAACTGAAGCGCGACGAACAACCCCGTCGCTCCCCGGAAACACAGCTGAAACTCGGTCAAGAGGCCACATCAAGGGGGGAGAATTCTGTTCCTCCATAACCACCAGGTCCCCAACCATTAAATTTCTTGACTTAGACGACCACTTCGATCTGGCATGAAGTGCCGTCAAGTATTCCAAACGCCACCTTTTCCAAAAGGCTTGGAACAAAGCGGCAATTTGTTTGTAATGACGGACGGTCCCTTCATTTAATGAGATTTCAGCTTCCGGGGGCGCGGTAATGGGGCGGCCAACCAAAAAATGACCAGGCGTTAGAGCCTGGTAATCACTAGGATCTGAGTATAGGGCAGTCAAAGGACGGGAATTTAAGATTCCCTCAATGCGAATGCATAACGACGAAAATTCTGCTATGGTCAGCGACCTGGTCCCAATCATGCGTTTCATGTGAAACTTGGCCGGCTGGACAGCCCGTTCCCACAAGCCACCCTGATGAGGGGCAGACGGAGGGATAAATTAAAATTCAATGTCATTGTCGACAGCAAAAGCTGTTATCTGAGCTGACAGGTCAGGATTGGAAAGAACATTTTTGAGCTCCCGTTTAAGTTCGGAGCGCGACCCCACAAAACTCCTACCACAATCCGAATACAGTGTTTTCGGAGCCCCACGGCGACTAATAAACCGTCTCAACACATCAATAAACTGGGGCGTTGAAAGATCCATAGCCACTTCAAAGTGAACTGCTTTAGTGGCTAAGCAGATGAAAATGCATAGATAGGCTTTGACGATAGGTGCCTTCCGAACAGCGTAAGCCCGTACCAAAAAGGGGCCAGCATAGTCCATGCCGGAAGAATAAAATGGAGGTGCCGGATTAACCCTAGGGAATGGCAAATCCCCCATTAACGGGTTGGTGGAGCGCGGACGTGCCCTGAAACAAGGAAGACATTTCCAAATTATGGTTCTTATTGCCTGACGTGCGGACAAAATCCAATAATTTTGGCAAGCTGAAATTGAACTTGCAAGGGCCCAGCATGACCTAACCACACATGGGTGTGATGAATTAGCAACCCTACTAGGTGGTGATGCTTGGGCAGTAAAATCGGAAAACGATTTCTAGTAACCGCAGAGTTGGTCAAGCGACCGCGTACTCGAATGAGGCCAAAATCATCTATAAACGGGACCAGGCGCTGAATGCGGACCGGGAGCCGCTTACCTAAACGAAGAGCCGCGATCTCCTGTCCAAACACGCTGCGCTGAATGTAGCGTAAAATATACTTAACAGCCAACTTCTTCCAATCCATGGCTGTGGAAGCTTCAATCCGCGAAGGCATAGCCCACCTTAAGATGACTGAGGTAACCCCTACCACTAAGGGCCACGAAGACAAGTGCTCAAACAATTCCACCCGGGGCTCCTGAGTGAGAAACGAAGAGACCTTGGTCTCCAAGGCAACATCTTGCACGTCGTGATTCGGGCGATAATTAATAGGGGGCCAGCATAGAGCATCAAGCTTTAACCAATCTGGCCCTGACCACCACAATGTCGACGACCGGAGGCTGGAGAGTGACGTACCTCTAGAGGCTAAATCAGCGGGGTTAGAAACACCATGAACATGACGCCAAGATTTAGTATCGGTCCACTCGGTAATGGCAGCCACTCGATTAGCAATAAACGTCTTCAATTTAAAAGTAGGCATATTCAGCAAATCCAAGACAATCGTCGAGTCCGTCCATAAGAAAACTTGACTCAATTGAATACATGACGAGAATAAGCCAACATAATGACGAACAAGTTTGGCTAACAGATAAGCTCCCAACAACTCCAAACGTGGGATTGATAAAGTTTTAAGAGGTGCCACTTTAGTTTTAGACGACACCAACGAAACCACCGGAGGACCAGAGTCAGTATAAATGGACAGATAGAGGACGGCCGCGTAACCCAACTGGGAAGCATCACAGACACCATGCAATATTATCCTTTCAATATGCCCACCTTTAGGGAAGAATGGCCGGGAAATAGTAATTACCGGAAGATGATTCAAAGAGGACAGGAATTGACTCCAATAATCATTTAAGTCATCACTTAGAGGAGCATCCCAGTCCAAGCCCTCAGCCCAGAGTTTTTGGAAAAAAGCCTTGGCCCTGAAAATCACTGGCGAAAGCCAACCACATCGGTCAAATAATTGTGCCATATGAGATAACACGACACGTTTGGTAAATTGAACCTGAGCATTGCTGCAACAGGCCAAAGGAGGAACGGAGAAGCAATCGGTAGAATGGTCCCAACTTAAACCCAGAATATCCTTATCCTTAGCAACGACGGAATCACTTGGAGCGGCTGATTCAGGTAGGCAGTCGGGTTGATTAGTGCACCATTTTTTCAAATTGAACCCTCCTGAAGACAACAACAGAATTAATTCCCGTTGTAATTTGCAAAGCTCTGATTTTGAATCAGCGCCAGCAGCAATATCATCCACAAAAATATTACGGCTAAGTACCGCCGCTCCCGCAGGAAAATTAACTGCCTCATCCTGAGCCAGCCGCTGCAAGGTTCGCAACGCCTGAAAAGGGGCGCAAGCCAGCCCGTAAGTAACGGTACGCAAAGCGAAAACCCTTAGTGGGGCGGTAACCTCCTCACGCCATAAAATACACAGGTACGCCGAGTCATCAGGATGCATAGCAATTTGGCGATACGTCTGTTCGATGTCGCACGTGAAAACACGGCTAAACCGCCGAAACAAACTCAAAACGTCGGACAGTAAGGTCTGCAACTTAGGGCCGACACATAACACGTCATTTAAGGAAATCCCAGAGGACGTCTTCATGCTGGCGTCAAACACCACCCTTATTTTTGAAGTATCACCTCTAACTTTAAAGATACCATGATGAGGGATGAAATATTTTGGAAAATTGGGGTCAGACACCAATGACATATGCCCCTGAGCGACATAATCCGTTATAAATTGTACATACTGGCTCTTAAACTGACTGTTCGCCGCAAATTTCCTTTCTAACGCAAAAAACCGAGACATAGCTCCCTTAAGGGAATTTCCCAAAATGTGAGAAGAGTTTTTGAAGAACGGCAAGCGCACCTGGTAACGACCCGACGGCAACCGACTTGTTGACTCCATGTAAAACCTTTCAGCAAAGTTATCCTCTTCAGATAATTGGTGGGGTACAGCTGGAGGCTCTTCGACCTCCCAAAAACGATGAACTTGCTCAAGTAGGTTTGGTATATCCGTTGATAACGTTGTGACGGAAGGATAAAAGTGGTGGAAATGACAGTGAAGCTGATGTGCAGATACCAGATCCAAAGGAAGGCCAGTGAGACCGCTAGCACAAGTCAATGCACAATTAAGTGCAATTGGGGCTCTACCCATAATCACAAACCCAAAACGTGTCCTAACTGCAACAGGCAAACCTGGACCCAAAGGAATAGTCTCTCCCATAAGAATAGCCACTACAGTATCGGCTCCAAACAACGCATCAATTGGGGCTGCTACATCGAAGGTAGGGTCAGCTAACAAAAGATCTTTTGTAGCCTGCTTAACTTCAGGCAACACCTGGAATTTAGGTGAGTCCGACGAGATCTTAGAAAGAATTATAAAGGCATGGTTAGATGCCACAACCTCGCGTTTTAAAGTTTCCAAGGACAGATGGCACACCTTTTTTGCTTTGGTGGCAATATCACCTACCCCATTGACATTTACTGAAGCGTCAAAACAAGCACACTTTAAGCGAGATGCACATGCTTCAGTTATGAAAGAAGCATGGGACGCGCTATCCAGGATGGCCCTAACTACAATATAACCACCATTCGGAGACGACAAGACTGCTAGACAGGTGGCTAACAGAACCCCTGCAGGATGGGGCAGAGACACGGTCAGAGTAGTGCTAGACAGATCAACAAGCGATGACTCCGAAGCCTTGAGTTCAGCTGTGTCAGAAATCTGTGAACGAGACGGAGACGGACGGGCACTTTTGAAATGAAGTAAAGTGTGGTGGTATTTAGAGCCACACGTTTTGCACCTATTTTTGCACCAGCCCGAATGTTTATGTTGGAGGCACGAAAGACAACATTTTTTATTTTTAAGACTTTGAAAACGAGCCCTAGGGTCCTTAATCAGCCACGCCGGACACTTGAGAAGCACATGGGTCCGGGAATCGCAATGAAGGCAACGTGAACTAGATGCATCCCGTTGCGTAACCTCCGCAGATAACGTAGACACAGCAAGAGGAGTAGCCTTAGAAAAAGAAACCTTCTGGGTTTTCTGGTGGCTAGTGCTGGGAAGAGCAGGTAAAGCCGATTCCAAAGATGCCTGTTCTTTCTGTTCCGCCATAGCGGTTAAAAATGTCATAATTTCTGTTAGGGCAGGGAGATTCTCTTTGTCCGTAACAGACGCCTCAAAACGTTCACGCAATGATAGATCCAGCCTAGACAATACAAGAGACGCATATATTGCTTGATATATATCAGCAATGTTTAGAGCTGACAACGCTGAAAAGTTAGCATTGAAGCTGTCCACCAACTTTCTAATAGACGCAGCTGATCGCATAGAAGCGGCTGGTAACTGAAGCAGATTGGTACAATAAACCCGAGCGGCCAAACGAGGATTGTGATAACGACTTTTAAGAGTTAACAGTGCAAGTGAATAACTATCATCAACTATGGGAAGCGCGGCAACCTTCTCATACGCCTCACCCTTAAGATGAGTCAGTAAATATAACAATTTTTGCTTTGGAGTGAGGGCAGGACTTTCGTCCACTAATGTGGTGAACTTTTACCAAAACTCGGACCAACATTTGGCCTGGCCTTCAAAACAAGGTAACGAAAGCTTCGGCAACTCATGAACGAGAACACCTGAGTGCCCGCCACTTCCCGATGTGAACCGACCGGAACCAACCGGTATCTCTGGTTTTGTTAGTTTTGAAGCGAAAATGCTACCCCGGACATAAATATCCTCAATTTGCGCTACCACTGAAAAAATGTGGTCCTCGTCCAATCCCTCGGGCAATGACTCGGCCGATAGGTAAGGATCGACCTTACCTAGAAGATCTTGATATTTTTCGGACAACCTGGAGGCCAAGATACCGGCTTCATGTTGATCCACGACCCTTAATTGCGGCAACCCTTCCAACCTATTTATTAAATGCTGCAACGCAAGTATTCCCACCGAAGTGGTCCGGTCAAAAGCTGCCAGCAACAATTTAGCAGGCATACTGAATTAAAAAATATCACGCAACCGACAACCACCCTTAACAAGAGAATTAGAAATTGAACAATAATCACGACCCGACTTAGCCTAACCGTGATCGAGATAACTAGGCGTCTCACACAACTACTTTGCATACACAATACCGAGCAAGATGAATACAAAAGTAAATTAGTGCAAGGCAAAATACAACTTACACAATCCAACAGGCAAATAATACCAAACACAATAAATTAAACACGCAACAAATTGATTTACACAGCGCAAAAGCACGACAACAAAACCACAAGTTACACAAGATTACAGCACATACGGTGCAAAATAATGGTACACAAAAGTGCACCCAAAAACAAACATGTATAATACCAAATAGAATAAATACACACAAAAGACAGCAAAGTACAATGTACAACATTTCACCAGTTACCGAACCAAACACAATAACTGGGACACATTCAATGCCAAAATTGATGGTCAACGCGGCGTCAATGGACAGGATATCGCATTTGCAAAATATAAACCGCACTTACAGGTAATAGTCAACCAAAAAGTTAAATTAAATACAAAGGCAGGCTATTCCGAAATCCGGATAACCTAAAACCGTTCCCTTTACGCCTGACAGTCGCAAACACGTAGCGCACAATTTCACGTGGGACGCAAACCGTAACAGGACGGAAACAAACTTTACCAGACTTGACCCAGTAATTAAACGACTACCCCAACAAACAAGGTGCAAAATTTTTACACAAAATTTGCCCACCTGGTCATGCACACACGACGACACTGCTGACACCAAGCAACAGCATTGAAACGCAAACTCGTAGTTCACATGCGTACGTATTATACCAACGTGCTTCCGTGCAATACCATGCAAATGACAAACATTCATGAAATTTAAAAAATTAACCGCATGCAAAACAACCACGAGCAGGCACAAAAAACGAAACGGCACGGCACGTTGGTAATTAAAATAAAAATCACGCAACCGAAACTGACTTATAACCCAATTACTGAAACTCGACCCACCAGCAGCAACATGCACAAAATTACGAAACACGTGCTCCCAGTCGTGACGGCAAGCAATTTAATTGAAAAGCTAGCAACCTCATGATACCTCTGGTAGTAAATAGATGTAAGATAATATTTTAAAAGATTGAAAGTAAGACGGCTTTCATACTTGATAATTTAATAGCCTCTGGTGAGCTCTAAAGCAGCAGCATGCAGAATTGCTAATAAGACATAAATAATATAAAAATGACTTACCGTATATCACGACTGGGTTGATCCTGACACTCAAGGCAGGATAGACTGGTTGGGAAAAGGATGGGTGAAATGCACGGATTTCTACCCGCCGAGGAGGCCCGACTCGTGGATGATGACACTAAGATGGTTGACGTACGACAAAAGCTACAAGTTCATGTGCATGTATGAGCTCTACAAAAGCCATAGTGCCAACTTCGGACAATGAAAATAATGACCGGTTCGATCCGAAATATCGAACAGTAAGGTTGTGTATTTTTAATATTGTAATTGCATCTGAATCTTTTAACGTGATCCAAAGAGCCCATAACCGTCGAATGAAATATTTGTTGACTGGCGTCATAACACGCCATGCTGTGTTTACTTGTATTCAAAATCGATTGGTTAACCCTTGAGTAGAGTCTTATAAAGAATTATCCGGTGCAGAATTGTATATAAAAAATTAATTACAACTTTTGTCTATAAAATATTAACTTCAAATTAATAATAAAGCTATACTGTGTGTGTTAAATTGTGTTTTATTTTCATTAGAAAAGTTTATGTTTAAAATTATAATGAATAGCGAATGTTTCTGATGCGACGCCTAGCGCGCAAGTAGCGAATACTGTAACTGCTAACTCGATTAACAAGAACTGAGAAAAGGCGGGACGGATTGAATTCGTCGCATCGTTCGAATAAAACATTGATAAGGAGACAATTTTAATTGTTTTATACAAACAATTTGGCGCCACCCGGAGATTATCCACTACGTTTGAACCTCAGATCGGGAACCACGATACCTGGTCACCAGTACGTTCGCTACGGGCCCAAACATCGTGAGTTACATCGCCGTGCGAGGACGAAGTGGTAAGAAACACAGACACAATTTACACACAGACACACTGTTATATTTTACAGAGGTATATTTGAACGACGGAGAACGTCAGGTACGTAATAATATATATATATAATATATATATATATATATATATATATTGCAACGATACGTTTATCATTAGTCTACGTATCAACCCCTGACTGAGGTATGATAACATACGAACGCACATATGAGATGTAAATAATAAAAATAATGTAATAATTAATCGTTAGGTAGAAGAGATAATAAAAGAAATAAACGTATTAATTAATTTTAAATAAATAAATAATTGTAAATGAGCCTGCATATGGAATTTAAAGCCTAGATGGTTTTTAAATGCAGCGAGGGGAGAAGAAGCACGCACCGACTGGCAAGGGTGACGTCATAGCGACAGGCCGCCGCGTGTGTATCAGCCTGCGTGTGTGTGTTAGTGGTAGTGTGTAAAAGAAAAACAAGTTGAATTATGCATACGAGTGTGGAAAATTTCACACAGTTTTTTAACTACTGAACGAAAACCAGAATTCACACGAATCACAGACATATGTAAAAATAAAGCTGGCGCCTGGCGCTACAATTAGACATTAAGTGGTCTATGATCGTGGGAACCGTTCAGCCACCGTTTGACATTTTGCCATAACTTCCATAGTTTACACACCTTAATGTTCATAATATGCATAGAGTAAGTTTAATAATGTACCTAACCATTTGTGTTATTAGTAATTAACACGAGTAGGTTGTTATTAGTAATTAAATCGACGCGCGGACCTGTTCAACTTTGTCCAAACAGTTCCCAACAGGAATTGAACGACGGCAGGAATATAAAACCCCAGCGAGCGACACACGCTTTCTCAGATCATTAACAGACACTACGTGAAATCCAAGCATCTCGCAACCGCGAATTTTACAAAGTTTAAGTAATGTTTTAAACTGTATTACGTAACTTGAACTGCGATGGAACCGGCAGTACGTCGGTGAAAGTAGTAGTCAAACACGATTAAAAGACTATAATATCGTAATCTACGAGGAGTCGTAACGTCGATGAACTTCAAGAAGTCCACGTAGAACTTCGAGACATCCACGAGGGACAAGACAAGTAGAGGAGAGGAACCAGAGCAAAATACTAGAGGACGCAGGGACAGCCACATGCAGCTACATCCAGGCGTAAATCATCACGACCAGAGGTCCACGTCAGAACTCAGCATCCAGTAGACGGTGAGAGTAATTTCAACGACGCAGAGACAGAGAAGGTGATACCCAAAGAGGATCCCAAACTCGAGAGTCCAGGTGACGGTAACGACACAGTTAAATGGTTGCAGAAATATGCAGGTGAAGTCAGACATAGTTTTAGTATTATAAATGAACCTGAGGTCTATGGAAAGAAGGCTGATTCCATATACAATTTTACATAAATTTTACTATATTTTTTTTTGATAATGAATAATCAATAAATGTTCAAATAATAATAATTGATAACAAAGAATATAAATTTATTAATCTCATAAGTAAATGGTCATTATAGAAACCATATTGTATTATATTTTTATATTTTATTATATAATTAAAAGCAAGTAACGGTAACGTAAACTCAAGTATGAGAGTTACTTTAATTTAAGATTGTTAATTAATTGAGACATTAGTAATATAATTAATTAAAGTAATAGAATGGTCTCTATTAGAATTTTTAATAAATGTTTAATTAATTATTTTTTAATTACGTGGTATATAATAAAAACCACACTTGCTAAGACAAGATGAATATTCAATTTCGTACGTGTTAATCACGTAATATAATAATTATATGTGTAAATATGTCTGTATTATATGTCTGTGTAAATATTCCAGGTCATATATGTCTTATGTTTGTGTATAATATGTCTTAGAATATAACAGATAAGATTTTAACCACGATATAATGATATTATATTTGTATTGAATATAAGCGTTCCAATAGTAATTAGCCCACACAAAATAACAAATAATATGACAATTTGCATTTTTTTAAATAATAAACAAAATGAATACGATTTAATTAACAAAATCGTACTAATTTCACAACCAGTACTAAATCCTCTGTACTCTTTACTTGTATTACAATTATTGTATTGCGATATTCACGTGCTTATCCACACTCAATCAACTACCAAAGCCTGCGACCTAGCTGGGACACATCAATGTAAATACTGCAGAAGAAGAGTGGGAAAGTGGGCACAAATGAGTAATAACATATGTGCAAAAGTAAGTGTCTAAAAGTATCGTCGTAATATATATACTATAACAATATTTTTGTTGCTTGTAATTTATTTAATAAATGCAATAAATGCATATAAATGATTGTAGTGTGAACTGACCTACCTACTGTGCGTTCTTGCGTCTTCTTCCGACTAAGGCCGTAGGAATTTGTGTTTTGAATTCGCAAGTAGGTTAATTCAAATGTACAAAGCACAAAGAATACAGTTATAATTATTTCGAACAGTTTTATGATGTTGGTAGATTTTGGAGTACAGCAATAACGAAACAGTGTCGGGTATAAAATTGGGGTTTATTATTCTAATAGCACATAAAATGAAAAACTTACATCTAACGCAATTTTTACGTACTAAAAGAGTAATTAGTAATTTGTTCAATGTTTTCTGAATGAATGTTAGCTTTCAGTGGAAAAGCTTATGAATATGAATTTATACGAATTTTGTTTCTTATTGATTTCAAAATTTAATTTTTTAAAATGATTTAATTAATGAATTTGCAATGCTTTAATACTGATTTTACTACTTCAAGATGCTTTTAAAATACTCTGAAATAAATTAGCCGTGAATCTAGTTCAACGTGCTTTTTATTTACTTGTGATTTGTTTCACGTATACTGCAGTACAAGTTTCTAAGTAATTCAATGTTAAGATTTATATAGCGCTTTTTATCTACGTCTATTTCTTATCTATTGCTTCTTACTTAACTTATACGTGTTCTACAGGTTATCACAATATTGATGTTCTTATTAATTTAGAGTCTCTGTTTTATCGGCATCTGGATGATTTTAACTTTACAATGATTTTAAAAGAAAAGAAAATGATCTTTTAAAAAGTGTATAAATGATTTTTGACTTTCCTGGTACTGAAGATCTCGATGATGTTCTCTGGGTCCCTCGATGTCCTGGTACAATCAGCTAGTGGCGATGATTACCTCTGCGTCTTGGATTCCGGCAAAAAGTTCAGGAATCAGCAACTCAGCTCCTTCTGCAACTGTTGATGGTTTTAACGTCCGTGGTTTAACTGCCACAACTGCTTCAGGCCCTCGGTCCGGATACTCTGCACTCGTGTGTGTGTGTGTGTATCTCGTCTCGGGTGTCGCTCTGCGTCGTCAGTTCTTCAGCTCGTACCACGTTCTAGACGGCCTCGTTCTGTTGTACTCTTGATGTGACTTCACGTAGTATGTGTTCGATCTCTTGCATGCGTACGCCAACAGTTTGATGTATTGCGCAGTACGCTTATTTGTTGACAAACAAGAGTATCGTACGTAGACGCCTTCACAGTCGAGTCGTTACAGTTGATCTGTTTGTTGACACATAAGACTATGGTGAATGTTCGTCTTCACGTCGAGTCGTTACAGATGAGTGTCTAAGACGATCGTAGTTAAACGTCTTCACTGCTCGAGTCTTCCCAGTCGAGAGTCGAGTGTTGTTCACAGGTTGAGTCCTTACAGAAGAGTGTCTGTGTTCAGCCCAAAACCAACGGTTCTTCAAAATTTTTAGAATGATCTGATTGGCTGAAACACTCTCTCTTCTACTTGAAATTTAGTCACCTCACTCCGTGAGAACGAAAAATAATTCCCACAGTTCGAGAATTGTTATTATTTTTAATATTCTGAAATACACCGGATTCGATTGTCGGTCGGATGTCCGGTTGCAATTTGTATTGCGATTATTTTGGCTGCAAGCCAAGTTATGCTTATTCTAACATATACATTTGATTAGTAATTTTTATAATTATAACATATTCAAAGCTGAACCCCCTAGCTCACTCACTATGGGAGTTATTTAAATAAAATTAATTATCTCATTAACTCTTTAATTATATTCATTGAAATTTGCACACCCTATTCTTAATATTTCGGCAAACATTTTGGCTATCTTGGTTTTTGCCTATATTTATTCGTTTCCGAAATATTAATGATTTAAAGTTAGGGCGTGTCCCTAATTTATAACGGTGTGTGTGTGCTTACGTAACGCCACCGGACATAGCCGCTGGGCGCTTTACAATTGCTTTGAATGCTCGCTACAGCGCGAGACATGGTTCTAACGATTTAAATTTATTTTACATTTGATTTTTGAAACCTTCTAACATATAACCCCAACTCTATGGGATTTGGTAACGTTATAATACATATATATATCTCATTTTCTATATAAGTAACTCGATGTTTCTTGCAGTAATTATATAATTTGTGATGTTTTCAATTTGTTTCTTCTGCAAGTAGCTAATACTGTATATTCTTTTTAACACCTGACGCACGTTTCACTGAAAAATATCAGTATCATCAGAGGTTTCTAAGTGAATTAATAACAATCGAAATAATTCTATTAATATAAAATTAACGAATAATCGAATTTGTATCGACTTTAATGTAAAATAAAATAACTGATAATCGATTTAGGTCGATTAGTTAACGATTGTTTTAATGTTTATTTTCTTCAGCAGCTGTTTTCCTGGTTATATTTGAAATTTTGTTTATATTTTATTCATTTTTATTTTTATTTTTTAGTAAATTTATAATTTTAAATAGATCGTCTTGTTTTGTTTTTATTTGGGTTTCTTCTTTAATTAATAAATTATTGTTATTGTGTTTGTAAATGTTAAGATTTTCCCAAATATTCATTTTTTGACCTTTTTGTATGTTTTTAATTTATTTTATATTTTCAATGTTTGGAAACTGGTGGTTATTATTTAGACAATGTGTGGCTAAATTAGATTTATAAATATTTGGTTTTAAATATGCATTGCGGTGTTGAACGAATCTATCTCGTAGTTTTTTCTTCGTCTGGCCCACGTAAAATTTATTGCAATCTGGACATTCTATTTTATATATTCCATTTTTATTGTGAGTATTGGATTTAGTTTTAGGTTTTATTTTATTAAAAATTATATTATCTGTGTTATAAGATATTTTAAATTAGTATCTTTAAACATTTTATTTAGTTTTTGAGTTATATTTCCGTAATAAGTGAAGGTTGTATATTTTATATTATTATTAATAGATGAATTTTTAAATGTAGTGTTTTTAGGAATTTTATTAGTGATTTTATGTTTAATTTTATTTTCTAATTTATTAATAGTTTTTATTTTGTATCCATTTTTAACTGCTATTTGTTGGATAATTTTTCTTTCTTTGTTTCTTTCTGTGTTATTTAATGGGATCCTAAGCATTCGGTAAATCATGGAATTAAATACTGCCATTTTGTGTTGGGGAGGATGATTAGAAGTATTTGGTATTACTAAGTCAGTTTGAGAAGGTTTCCTGTATATTGCGTATTCAAAATTTGTTTCATTTTTCTTTATTGTTAAGTCTAAATAATTTAATTTATTATTAGATTCTTCTTCTAACGTGAATTTTATTTTACAATGTAAATTATTTATGGAGTTGAATATTTTATTTATATTTATAACATTGTTTTGGGAAATGTACAGAATGTCATCAACGTATCTAAAATAACATCCTAATGGGTCGTTTAATTTTATTATATTTATTATTTGTTCGTCGAGTTTTTGTAGGAAGATTTCTGATATGATAGCGGAGGTTGGGGCTCCCATAGCAAGGCCATCTGTTTGATAGTACAATTTGTTGTTGTATTGAAAATAATTTTGATTTAAAATTATTTTTAAAGTATTAGTCAACTGTTTAATGTATGTGTTATTTTCGTTATTTGTTTTCAGATTATTTATTATAATATTTATAGTTTCTTCAATGGGAATGTTTGTATACATGTTTGATATGTCGAATGAATATAATTTTGTACTTCTGTTTACTTCTACGTTTATTAGTTGTTCCGTGAGTTCGATACTATTTTTTATATTGTGTTTTGCTGGAAGTTCAATTTTATGTTTTAAGATTTGAGTTAATAATTTTGATATTTTATAATTTGGTGCGGTCCTAGCGTTTATTAAAGGTCTGATAGGTTTATTGATTTTGTGTAATTTTATTAAAGAATTTAATTTTGGTGCACAAGGATTATCCATTTTATATTTAAAGGAGTCTTTAGGATTTATGATTTGGTTGATATTTTTTAATATATTTGTTATTTGTGTTTGATATTTATTTGTGGGATCTTTATTTAATGTTATGCAATTATTACTAACTATAAATTCTTCTGTTTTATCGTCTAAACCTTTCTGAGAAATTATTATTGTACTATTACTCTTATCAGCTTTGGTTAAAGTGAGGTTATTAGTCGTTAGTTTCTGTTTTATGTTATTAATGGTTTTATTTTGTTTATTTTTATTTTTAATATGATGATTTTGGTTATTATATTTTTTGATATATTTTATTATTTCCATTGAGGCTTCTGTTCTTATTTTATCTTGTTTTTCTTGTTCTATATTATTAATTGCCTTTTCAGTTTCGACTATGATATTATCTATTACATATTTGTTTACATTTTAAAGATTTGTTTTGTTTGATGATTCTAGGGTAGCTATTTCGTTTTCCGTGAATTTAATATTAGATAAATTTACGAATTTTGGGTAAAAAGTGTGGTTATTATTTAATGTGTGTAAATTTTGGTTATCTTCTTTAGGTGTACTATTTATTAGTAGATTTTTAAGTTTTTTATTGATTGTGTTAAATTTAATTGTTTTGTGTTTATTTAGTATTTTAAGCATATTAATATATTTATTATTCCATGAATGATAATCAAGTGTGTTGGCTAAAAGAAGGTGTAAATTAATTAATTGTTTATTAATGTAGTCGGTTTTTCTGTAATTATTTGATATTTCGTCTTTAATCCATTTATATTGTGCTTGAGTAATATATTTCCTTACTTTATTGTTATTGTTGTTTTTTACTATTATTTTTGTGTATTTTGGAAAAATATTAAGGTGTAGGCATTTTTTGTTAAAATATATGTTTCCAAAACAATTAATTAATTGTTTTTTACGTTTAATAAATTGGTTATAGGAATGAGTTACATCACCTTGTATGGTGTTTTCATCCATCATTTTCTATATAAGTAACTCGATGTTTCTTGCAGTAATTATATAATTTGTGATGTTTTCAATTTGTTTCTTCTGCAAGTAGATAATATTGTATATTCTTTTTAACACCTGACGCACGTTTCACTGAAAATATCAGTATCATCAGAGGTTTCTAAGTGAATTAATAACAATCGAAATAATTCTATTAATATAAAATTAACGAATAATCGAATTTGTATCGATTTTAATGTAAAATAATATAACTGATAATCGATTTAGGTCGATTAGTTAACGATTGTTTTAATGTTTATTTTCTTCAGCAGCTGTTTTCTCGGTTATATTTGAAATTTTGTTTATATTTTATTCATTTTTATTTTTATTTTTTAGTAAATTTATAATTTTAAATAGATCGTCTTGTTTTGTTTTTATTTGGGTTTGTTCTTTAATTAATAAATTATTGTTATTGTGTTTGTAAATGTTAAGATTTTACCAAATATTCATTTTTTGAACTTTTTGTATGTTTTTAATTAATTTTATATTTTCAATGTTTGGAAATTGGTGGTTATTATTTAGACAATGTGTGGCTAAATTAGATTTATAAATATTTGGTTTTAAATATGCATTGCGGTGTTGAACGAATCTATCTCGTAGTTTTTTCTACGTCTGGCCCACGTAAAATTTATTGCAATCTGGACATTCTATTTTATATATTCCATTTTTATTGTGAGTATTGGATTTAATTTTAGGTTTTATTTTATTAAAAATTATATTATCTGTGTCATAAGATATTTTTAAATTAGTATCTTTAAATATTTTATTTAGTTTTTGAGTTATATTTCCGTAATAAGTGAAGGTTGTATATTTTATATTATTATTAATAGATGAATTTTTAAATGTAGTGTTTTTAGGAATTTTATTAGTGATTTTATGTTTAATTTTATTTTCTAATTTATCAATAGTTTTTATTTTGTATCCATTTTTAACTGCTATTTGTTGGATAATTTTTCTTTCTTTGTTTCTTTCTGTGTTATTTAATGGGATCCTAAGCATTCGTTAAATCATGGAATTAAATACTGCCATTTTGTGTTGGGGAGGATGATTAGAAGTATTTGGTATTACTAAGTCAGTTTGAGAAGGTTTCCTGTATATTGCGTATTCAAAATTTGTTTCATTTTTCTTTATTGTTAAGTCTAAATAATTTAATTTATTATTAGATTCTTCTTCTAACATGAATTTTATTTTACAATGTAAATTATTTATGGAGTTGAATATTTTATTTATATTTATACCATTGTTTTGGGAAATGTACAGAGTGTCATCAACGTATCTAAAATAACATCCTAATGGGTCGTTTAATTTTATTATATTTATTATTTGTTCGTCGAGTTTTTGTAGGAAGATTTCTGATATGATAGCGGAGGTTGGGGCTCCCATAGCAAGGCCATCTGTTTGATAGTACAATTTGTTGTTGTATTGAAAATAATTTTGATTTAAAATTATTTTTAAAGCATTAGTTAACTGTTTAATGTATGTGTTATTTTCGTTATTTGTTTTCAGATTATTTATTATAATATTTATAGTTTCTTCAATGGGAATGTTTGTATACATGTTTGATATGTCGAATGAATATAATTTTGTACTTCTGTTTACTTCTACGTTTATTAGTTGTTCCGTGAGTTCGATACTATTTTTTATATTGTGTTTTGCTGGAAGTTCAATTTTATGTTTTAAGATTTGAGTTAATAATTTTGATATTTTATAATTTGGTGCGGTCCTAGCGTTTATTAAAGGTCTGATAGGTTTATCGATTTTGTGTAATTTTATTAAAGAATTTAATTTTGGTGCACAAGGATTATCCATTTTATATTTAAAGGAGTCTTTAGGATTTATGATTTGGTTGATATTTTTTAATATATTTGTTATTTGTGTTTGATATTTATTTGTGGGATCTTTATTTAATGTTATGCAATTATTACTAACTATAAATTCTTCTGTTTTATCGTCTAAACCTTTCTGAGAAATTATTATTGTACTATTACTCTTATCAGCTTTGGTTAAAGTGAGGTTATTAGTCGTTAGTTTCTGTTTTATGTTATTAATGGTTTTATTTTGTTTATTTTTATTTTTAATATGATGATTTTGGTTATTATATTTTTTGATATATTTTATTATTTCCATTGAGGCTTCTGTTCTTATTTTATCTTGTTTTTCTTGTTCTATATTATTAATTGCCTTTTCAGTTTCGACTATGATATTATCTATTACATATTTGTTTACATTTTTAAGATTTGTTTTGTTCGATGATTCTAGGGTAGCTATTTCATTTTCCGTGAATTTAATATTAGAATTAATATTAAATTCCGTGAATTTAACAAGATAAAATAAGAACAGAAGCCTCAATAAATTTTACGTGGGCCAGACGTAGAAAAAACTACGAGATAGATTCGTTCAACACCGCAATGCATATTTAAAACCAAATATTTATAAATCTAATTTAGCCACACATTGTCTAAATAATAACCACCAGTTTCCAAACATTGAAAATATAAAATTAATTAAAAACATACAAAAAGGTCAAAAAATGAATATTTGGTAAAATCTTAACATTTACAAACACAATAACAATAATTTATTAATTAAAGAACAAACCCAAATAAAAACAAAACAAGACGATCTATTTAAAATTATAAATTTACTAAAAAATAAAAATAAAAATGAATAAAATATAAACAAAATTTCAAATATAACCAAGAAAACAGCTGCTGAAGAAAATAAACATTAAAACAATCGTTAACTAATCGACCTAAATCGATTATCAGTTATTTTATTTTACATTAAAATCGATACAAATTCGATTATTCGTTAATTTTATATTAATAGAATTATTTCGATTGTTATTAATTCACTTAGAAACCTCTGATGATACTGATATTTTTCAGTGAAACGTGCGTCAGGTGTTAAAAAGAATATACAATATTATCTACTTGCAGAAGAAACAAATTGAAAACATCACAAATTATATAATTACTGCAAGAAACATCGAGTTACTTATATAGAAAATGATGGATGAAAACACCATACAAGGTGATGTAACTCATTCCTATAACCAATTTATTAAACGTAAAAAACAATTAATTATTTGTTTTGGAAACATATATTTTAACAAAAAATGCCTACACCTTAATATTTTTCCAAAATACACAAAAATAATAGTAAAAAACAACAATAACAATAAAGTAAGCAAATATATTACTCAAGCACAATATAAATGGATTAAAGACGAGATATCAAATAATTACAGAAAAATCGACTACATTAATAAACAATTAATTAATTTACACCTTCTTTTAGCCAACACACTTGATTATCATTCATGGAATAATAAATATATTAGTATGCTTAAAATACTAAATAAACACAAAACAATTAAATTTAACACAATCAATAAAAAACTTAAAAATCTTCTAATAAATAGTACACCTAAAGAAGATAACCAAAATTTACACACATTAAATAATAACCACACTTTTTACCCAAAATTCGTAAATTTATCTAATATTAAATTCACGGAAAACGAAATAGCTACCCTAGAATCATCAAACAAAACAAATCTTAAAAATGTAAACAAATATGTAATAGATAATATCATAGTCGAAACTGAAAAGGCAATTAATAATATAGAACAAGAAAAACAAGATAAAATAAGAACAGAAGCCTCAATGGAAATAATAAAATATATCAACAAATATAATAACCAAAATCATCATATTAAAAATAAAAATAAACAAAATAAAACCATTAATAACATAAAACAGAAACTAACGACTAATAACCTCACTTTAACCAAAGCTGATAAGAGTAATAGTACAATAATAATTTCTCAGAAAGATTTAGACGATAAAACAGAAGAATTTATAGTTAGTAATAATTGCATAACATTAAATAAAGATCCCACAAATAAATATCAAACACAAATAACAAATATATTAAAAAATATCAACCAAATCATAAATGCTAAAGACTCCTTTAAATATAAAATGGAAAATCCTTGTGCAACAAAATTAAATTCTTTAATAAAATTACACAAAATCAATAAACCTATCAGACCTTTAATAAACGCTAGGACCGCACCAAATTATAAAATATCAAAATTATTAACTCAAATCTTAAAACATAAAATTGAACTTCCAGCAAAACACAATATAAAAAATAGTATCGAACTCACGGAACAACTAATAAACGTAGAAGTAAACAGAAGTACAAAATTATATTCATTCGACATATCAAACATGTATACAAACATTCCCATTGAAGAAACTATAAATATTATAATAAATAATCTGAAAACAAATAACGAAAATAACACATACATTAAACAGTTGACTAATACTTTAAAAATAATTTTAAATCAAAATTATTTTCAATACAACAACAAATTGTACTATCAAACAGATGGCCTTGCTATGGGAGCCCCAACCTCCGCTATCATATCAGAAATCTTCCTACAAAAACTCGACGAACAAATAATAAATATAATAAAATTAAACGACCCATTAGGATGTTATTTTAGATACGTTGATGACATTCTGTACATTTCCCAAAACAATGGTGTAAATATAAATAAAATATTCAACTCCATAAATAATTTACATTGTAAAATAAAATTCACGTTAGAAGAAGAATCTAATAATAAATTAAATTATTTAGACTTAACAATAAAGAAAAATGAAACAAATTTTGAATACGCAATATACAGGAAACCTTCTCAAACTGACTTAGTAATACCAAATACTTCTAATCATCCTCCCCAACACAAAATGGCAGTATTTAATTCCATGATTTACCGAATGCTTAGGATCCCATTAAATAACACAGAAAGAAACAAAGAAAGAAAAATTATCCAACAAATAGCAGTTAAAAATGGATACAAAATAAAAACTATTAATAAATTGGAAAATAAAATTAAACATAAAATCACTAATAAAATTCCTAAAAACACTACATTTAAAAATTCATCTATTAATAATAATATAAAATATACAACCTTCACTTATTACGGAAATGTAACTCAAAAACTAAATATAATATTTAAAGATACTAATTTAAAAATATCTTATAACACAGACAATATAATTTTTAATAAAATAAAACCTAAAACTAAATCCAATACTCACAATAAAAATGGAATATATAAAATAGAATGTCCAGATTGCAATAAATTTTACGTGGGCCAGACGAAGAAAAAACTACGAGATAGATTCGTTCAACACCGCAATGCATATTTAAAACCAAATATTTATAAATCTAATTTAGCCACACATTGTCTAAATAATAACCACCAGTTTCCAAACATTGAAAATATAAAATTAATTAAAAACATACAAAAAGGTCAAAAAATGAATATTTGGGAAAATCTTAACATTTACAAACACAATAACAATAATTTATTAATTAAAGAAGAAACCCAAATAAAAACAAAACAAGACGATCTATTTAAAATTATAAATTTACTAAAAAATAAAAATAAAAATGAATAAAATATAATCAAAATTTCAAATATAACCGAGAAAACAGCTGCTGAAGAAAATAAACATTAAAACAATCGTTAATTAATCGACCTAAATCGATTATCAGTTATTTTATTTTACATTAAAATCGATACAAATTCGATTATTCGTTAATTTTATATTAATAGAATTATTTCGATTGTTATTAATTCACTTAGAAACCTCTGATGATACTGATATTTTTCAGTGAAACGTGCGTCAGGTGTTAAAAAGAATATACAATATTATCTACTTGCAGAAGAAACAAATTGAAAACATCACAAATTATATATATATATATATTCACATTGTAACGCATACAGTTGAATGCGTTTAGGTGTTTAAAATACGCACACAAAAAAAGAAATATATAAGTCTACTTTGGCCATACATACAATAAACACTGGACATGAATTCCTAGACATAACCAACATGACACTAATTAAACACATACCACACAAAGGCATCATAATGAACATTTGGGAAATATACAAATATACAATCATAAAACACAAAATAATCTAATACCTGAACAAATACAAATCAATACAAAACATGACACAATTATCAAAGCACTCAACATCGAAACTACACAAAATACTAACATATACACCACACTCGCACACAATAATACCAATTTAAAGCACCAGAGTCTAACAGGAAACCACAAGAACAACCAACCAACACACAAGTACTTCACATGACTCAAAATTAGAAAGGCTGCGGATGGGAACACAAAGCGTCCCGAAACATGTTCCAAATAAGGTAATAAAACATCTTAAGTTTAAGAATTTATAAACTTTAAATAAATTAAATATGAATCAAAAAATAGACTATTTGCTACAGTGTGAATATAAAGAAGTTTTTGAATATATATATTTCAATGGGTGAGATTTGCATATAAAATAATAAATTTCACTGTTAACATATGATACATGTTTCAATGAGTACTGGTCAAAGTAAAAGTTGCGTGTTGGATGTTGGAACACTGTATTATAGATAGTAAGAATCATGTCAGAATTGTTAGATTAAGTTAATCTTTGACTGTATAAAAAATTATGAGTGTTGTGAAATAGTGCGAAAGTATGCATAAGCATATGGCGAGTGCGCGTGTGAATAACTGTGATACGAATTAACAATAAAAAGACGAATTAAATTAAATAACTTTTATGTAAATCAAATGTCTGACATAAGACTTACACCAGATTATGCATAAAAATAAGACCAATCTGGTAGTAATGTTTGTTAATGATATAAAGTACAAAATATATGAGTTTTTCATAAAAAAAAAGGTTTTATCACTCACAAGAAAAGTAATAAAATTATACCGGTTTATTTTGCACTTTTTACATTGCCCATATGCAATTTCTTACAAGTAGAATATTATCTGGACTGTAATGAAAGGGTGAGGGAACAGTTTTAACAAATCAGATAGGCTAATATATCAGTCGATCTGTCTCGTGACGAGATGTAAGGCAGTCTTTCGTAGAACTCACAATAAGCAGACTGGCTACTCTCTATAAAGTGAAATCGTTAACTCTGATTCAGACGATAGGTCTGTCAGGAGTTACGAACACTAATCTAATAGTAAAGTGCGCTAATGATTATTCGAGTGCTAATTCGGTAATAGTTTCAAGATTGTCCGATTAGGTTTCTATGAACACATCAAGTTGCCGGAGCTATTGATCATAATTAACTAATAATTAAATTGAACATTGTCATATAAGTACCCAACCCGTATAACGACCCTGAGAGCTGAAGGAGGAGATCCTGGAGAAGAACCACAGGAGGAGCGGCGGTATCCTGACGACTACCTGGAAGGAGCAGCTGTCCACATTCACCAAAGGAACCAGGAGAAACACCCCACCATTCATCTTATTCAGGAAAGTGGACCCATTTATAATAAAGTAAATAAAACAATTATAAACTGATAAGAACAGAAACTTATAAAAAATTAACGTGTATGTTATTAGTGTGTAAGAATTATTTTAAAGTAATACTGAAGGTCAACAGAAATTATTTATTAATTTTTATTTACCAAAGAAGCAGTAATTAATTTATTTATTTAAACAGACCTATTAATTTATTTTATTTGTATTAAAAAAACTGTAGTAAACACTGTGCATACTAAATTATTTAAGAAAATCTATAATTAAAGCAAACATTTCCATATCTAAGATATCGACTTATTTATTCTATGCGACCTTGTACATGGCAATATATGTATATATATATATATATATATATATAGAGAGAGAGAGAGAGAGATAGCGTGTGACTGCTTGAGTTATTGTGCGGTGGGGAGTATGATGGGATGACACCATAGAAGAAAGTCAATTCTTTGTAGAGAAAATGAAGTTGTGTTATAATCGCCTCTTATGAATGTTTAAAATCCAATTTACATGTTTAAAATATTGCATGACCTTGTTTGCGATAGGTATTTTCTCAGTAATATGTATTTTTTATTGTTATCGTGTTGCTTTTGGAAGTGTGACGTCAGGTGAATACAGTTCAACAACAAAGCCCATGTCAGCTCGCCACTACTGTTTCATTCGTAAAGTTCACAGACACAATATAATCTGTTGCTTTACATTGTTAGTTTCGAATTGCAAGAGAACAGTAAAAAATTTACAGGCATTTTCAATACAATGCACAGAGAAGGGCATTGAAAATGCTTCAATAATTTCTAAAAAAAATATATATATATTTATGTTCATTCACCAATCAATGAATTCATTCTTCTTTCACCAATCAATGAATTCATTCTTCATTTACCAATGTACAGATTATAAGTTAAATGTAGTCGCATTCATAAGCGAAGTTTTATATGTGTACTACGTTATTGACAACAAAGAAGTAGTTTGTATGGAAACTCACCGGTTCCCATTTTCGATCACACACCAGCGATCGGCCGCAAATGTGCGACACGTCCTTATAAACATTTTCAATGTTAAAACTGAAGCCATTTATTCGGAACGGTGTACATATTCCACAGCAATGTGTAGACTGATTTGTAACGATGCACACTACCCATAGGCAGATATTCAAAGACAATAATTGTATATTCAGGTTCCGTACAAGAGTGTAGGGAATAGTCGAATTCAGAAAGAATAATCGGTTTAATCGAGGATAAGGTACAAAGAATTGTTTGTGTTTACAGTCATCTTTATTGTCTACTTATCTTTAAATGTGTACACTTTTGCTTCACAAAGAGAAAACGTAAATAACATTATAGAAAGCCGCTTAAGCATTGTACCAATATTCATTTTAGCTACCCACTTATGGATGGTGTTTCGCAATACAAAACTATTTTACTACTGATGGTCAAACTGCAGAAGAATGAGCTAATATGTTCATAAATTAATCAAGACGAAACTAATTAAATTTATATGAAATAGGCTTCCAGGATAAATGCAGTTTGTGGTTTACAGCAGGCCTCTGTAAAGTTGGGCGTAGTTTCTTGGAACCTCAGAGTTTTAATAATCTTAATTTATTTGAATCTTACAACTGCTGATAGTCTACCAGTTTATCCCAAAGAACTGATTCTTGTTTACCCACTTTTGATTGATAATGCATGTATTTATTCGGCAGTAATTTTCTATGAAACAGTAACTTTAACTTTTAATGGCACCATTTAGGCTATTACAACTCAGTACACGATCATAAGAATTACGATTACAATGATGACCTGTCATTTTGCGATATTGGAGACTGTTCTTAGTAACTTAGAATATACGCAGAAGCCAGATAATAATTATATTATTTTATCAGGTGAAAGCGAACGCCTCTACGAAAACTTGTTGACTGTGTTAAAAGTCATCAGGAATCAAAGGGGACCATGTACCCGAAATTTTTTAAATATTTCACTTTTTCTGTTTTTCAAATTTTCAGAAACTACAGTTAATTCTGAAAAAAATGATTCAAAATTTGTTTACCTTGTATAAAGACGGTTTATGTGGGCTGTTATTTTTGTATTATTTACTTTTGTCAAATTTAATAGTGTGTAGCGAGCCGTTTTATACTTTGTCTCTATACTTACTAGTCGACCGTATTTCTCGTCGCTCAGTTCAAATTTTTCCGCCTCGCCGCCTGATTGGCTCACGCTGTCTGGCCGAGTCGAATTCGTCAACTGTCGTATGTTTATTGTTTGTGTCCCAAATTCTTATATTATTCTTTTTAAATCAATCAAACACTCAGCAATTGAGAAATATGAAAATTTATTGAACCCTTCTTTATATTAACTGGTCAATTACAGTTGATAAATGAAACATATATTTATTATAATACCGGCGTTTACAAGTTGCTCGGTTGGCAGCGTCTGGACTAAGGGTTTTCTGTATATCCCAACCCACAACTACAGACATGGTTATTCATGCAGATTCATATCACCCATACACACAAAAATTGGCTTCCTTCAATGCTTTCGTACACAGATTATTGTCATTCCCACTAAGCCAAGAAGACCTGAAGGAAGAGATAAACACTGTCAAAGTCATTGCCGTAAGGAATGGATATAAAGACACAATTATAGACAAACTAATTCGTAAACACAAATCCAAAGCAAATAAAGTGATTATATCTAATAATACAGAGAACGCTTTCATCGCGGCTGAATATACTAATCTTCTTCCACACATTATAAAAAACGTATTTAAAAAACTAAACATTAATGTATTTTTTAAAACCACGAATAACTTGCGGAATTTCTTCAGACATAATAAACATTCAGAACTTGAAAATAACTCGGGTGTGTATAAAATTGTGTGCGATGATTGTGACATGTTTTACATTGGCCAGACAGGGAGAAAATTTAAAGATAGATTTCGTGAACACATACCGAAGGGCAGCATTAGATATACTGCCTCCAACTTCGCGTTACATTTGGTTAATAATAACCACAGATACACTAGTTGCGCTAAAAATTTGAAACCATTACATATTTGCAACAAAGGGCGAATTATGAGCGCTTTAGAAGAATTCGAAATCTACAAAGCATCGAGAACAAAAAAAAAACCTAGTGCTCAACGATCAATTGTCGTTTAACTCGAACAGCTTGTACGATACTGCGTTACAACATGTTTATCAGATTATAGACGAATGAGAAATCAACAGTTGCGATTATGAACCCGAACAGTGCGCACTGATTCTTCGCGCGGTACGTTATTAATGTAGTGTGTTTTTAATTATGTTAGAACAAGTTTTTATTTACGTTGACATGTTCTTCATGTGAGAACGAAAAGTTTTTAAACCTGAAGATGGGAACATGTTTCCCGAAACATGTCGTGTATGACATATAACGAAGTCGCAAGATGGAAAGGAAATAAGGTAAAACTATAAGTTTTATTTCAATAACGCGACTTGGAGACCATAATCACAAATTATGAATCTTTATCTATCATCACTTTCATATTTATACTATGTTATTTACATAGATCGTTGTCACTTATTTCTATTTATTTATTTATATCCTTCACTTGATATTTCACATATTGTTTGTTTATTTAGTTTAGTATCACTGTGTGGTTATTGGTCATTAATATTTGTTTTATTCCCATTTCACATTGGTCACTTTTGGTTTTAATGATTGTCTTTATTCAGCTCAATTATATTTTTTACTTGCTTTTGACTAGTTTATTATTTAATGGGTTATTATTTATTTCTAACTTCCTATCTTATATTTATAAATTCATGTTTCTTTTCCTTTTATTTAACATACATAATATCTCTAGTTTATTTTTTATAGTTAATATTTTTACATTTTATTTATGCCCTATCTGTTTTAGTGCATTTACTTTACATATTATATATTAGTTACATTGGGGTTACAATGATTGTGGTCATACTTTGGGTTACATTTTAGTTTCTCGTTCCTTCTTCCTTGTTTCTATTTTCTTGTTTTCTCCAATCTATTGGGTCAAGTCATAGTCAGTTTCTTAGTCAATTATTATTTCGTAGTTGGGTCATTAATCTTCAAGTTATAAGTTTTTTAACCTTTCTTCCTACCTTCAGCTTTTTCTTTTATTAATCATTAGTGGTATTTTGCGCTATCTTATGTCATGTTACAGCCGATGAGAAATAAAAGTTACAAAAATAAATAAATAAAAAGTACAGAATTTTGTGTTGAGCGCTTGCATTTTCAGGCTTGGAAACTTTTAATATATTTCTGGTTTCTTTTTCACATACAAAAGGGAATTTTTGTGTTAGAGGTTAGGTTGGCTACTCTCTTATCAGCTGATCATTTTGTAATTTGATAGTTTTGTCAGTGGTATTGTAGTGCTAGCTTCTTTCTTTAGTTGTTTAGTGTTGTGTTGTCCAGTTAGTACCTTTGTATTTGTTGATTCGGTGGATGCATCACATTAGTTTTCTGCTATTATAAAAATAAAATGCCTAGGAGCAGTAGAGTGTTCAAGAAGCGTAAATATTTTGGAAATCAGCATGAAACTGGCAGCCAGAAGAGTGAACATGGTAAGCGTAGTTCTAACCTAAATAAGTCTAATGAGACTGTTTGTGATAGACCAAGATCAAGTTCATTTGCAAAACTGGGAAATTTTATGTCAAACTTAACTGAAAAATGCAGTGACAAATTACCCACTAGTTATATAGTGATTGACATTGATATATTGAACAAAAATTTTTTTCAAACAGTAGTGTGTAGTAAGTGCGGCGTAGGCAAGGTAAGCGTTCAAGAAAATGTAAATAATAGAATGGGTTGTGCTTCTAGCTTAGAACTGAAATGTGATAAATGTCTGGCACAAAGGTATTTTATGAGTAGTATTATGATTGAGAATACTGGCTCTGACATAAATATTAGGCTTGCCTATGGCCTGAGATCTACTGGTAAAGGTCATGATGATGCAGAACTTTATGCTTTGTTCTGTTCTGGATATTCCTGGCCCCCCAATAAGGTTCAAGCAATTCAATACAGCAATATTGAAAATGGTAAGTGATGTGGCTGAAAAAAAAACATCACAGATGCAGTGCAAGAAGTTATACTGTGACGATTTAAATTGTGACATTTACAGAATAAAAAAAACAATTTAATTAATTAAGGTTGCGTACAATTAACCATTTAAATCTCACAATAATAATAAAAAAACATGTAGGTACTAAGTGTGAATGGAAGAAGTAATTAATAAGGGCAAAGTATCCATAAAGAAAAGGCATATTGTAAATAATTATTATGTTCGTATTTAACCCTTTGCGTGCTATCAAGCGCCTACCTGTCGATACAGGACTCGACCTGTTTTCCGAGTCTACTGTAATTAAAAATAATAGAGTAAACTAATGTTAATAATTAAAGTATCTGTAGACACAGATAGTAACTAAAACAATTAATTTAAATGATGTATTTTTATCTAGCGATAGTCTGTATAAATAAAAAAGTTTATTTAAAGAGAAACAGGAACTATATATGCTCGCGGAATAAACACCCCACTCTCTCTCTTGTCATGTACGAGGGTAGCGGACGAAAAATCGCTCTCTTGCGATGACGACGCCCAGCTGTGCAGACGCACGAGCAAAATGCTCTGTTCAAAAGTTATACAATTTGTTGTTAGTGTGGATTAATTAATTATTATTTTGTATTTTACTAACCGTTACAAAAAGTGTAACATGTAACGTTAACAAAAAGAAGAAAATTCCAAAAACTCTGTAACAAGAAGAAAGATGTAACTACAAACGACGAGTGTTAATAAAGAAAAAACGATGACTGCAATCTTCACCGATGGACGAATCTTTTCAACCGCTGACCTGTGGTCATGGACCATCTAAATGAGAACTCTAGTATACCCTACCGATGATGCAGTTCGAGACATCTGAGAATCAACGAGTATCTGTGTAGAAGACTCTACCTATCCTGCAGACGTATTAAGCCATGAACAACAGAGACCAGACCAGGACGAGGACGACGTCTTAGGACTCCCAAGACGGAACCACATGGAGGCGATTACTACATCCAAAAAATAGAGGTGACTCGATAGCACGTCTATCGAGGAATAATGATAATATTTTTGTAACACAATACTCTATTTAAGAGACTTACAGAGACGATTAATTTTATAAGAATATAAAAACTTAAATTTGAGAATTTAATTGTAACTATTCAATATCATTCAATTGTAACAATTTAGATATTAACGTAACGTAGTGTTATTAATACCATTCTTCTAATGGAAGATATATAAAGCAAAGAAGTAAAAGTCTTGCAAGATAAAATTTTGAATTAAATATAATTAAAAGATTAGAGACTAAATACCAATGGTTACCCGGATCCGGGGGTATAGCTAGATAAATTTGTTGTGATCCCATATTCTAAATAAAGCATTTCACTTAATTTTACTAATTTAATTAATAACGTCATGGGATCTGTTCTTTGGAGTAAATGTTATATTTCAAATGTTTAATAAAGCAAGTCTTCTTGTTACACACATATACTGAGTATATAAATCAACAGTTCCTCCTTCCCTGATTCCTTGTATTTCTTACTGTGTGTTGTTCTGATTTAAATTTCAGCTTGTCTCGAATAAGGCAGCCTGAAATAATTGGCAGAACCAATTATTTTGGGTTCCCTCCGTTATAACTCTAAAGAAGAGGTTATAAGATGCGCCACTCTGCTTAATTAATAATTAACTGCTAATTAATAATAAATGTGCTATGGTGTAAATAATAATTAATTGTGTATTGTGCTGTTGTCTAATTGAGAATAGTTGTAAGCATCGTGACGCAAGTAAGATGTGGTACTCTGCTTGGTTGCTTAATTGCTTAATTAATTGTGTACCGAGTGTCACAAATAAGATGCGCACTTTTTATGAGTTGTGTTGTTAAACAGTAATTGTGTCCCTATTCATAAGCTGTTGATTTATTTACTCGTATATTTTAATATGTGTCAGAAATTTAAATAAGATAAAAATAATAATTAATATTATAGTAATATAGTATAGATAATTTTATTAGTAAATATGATATGTGTAAAAATAAGATTAACATATAATCCACATGTAAACGAACCATGTAGGTGCTTGTCAAAAGTTCATTCAACAACACGTCTGTTTGTAAACAATACCAGACCGGTTGAATTCTTGTCTGTTCCTGTTAGTGTGTATTTTGTCATTGTGAGCCTCCCCAGTTAGAGTGAGAACAATCGGTCACCCTTCTTGTGTGGTGTATTGTTATAAGAAGCGTGTCCTTTCCTGTGTGTCGTCTTGTGCCTAGTAACCATGTATCTCCCCTTTGTTGAAAATTTAAATCGAATTAAATAAAACAAGTGTACTAATTAATTTAATGGAATTATGCTTCCCTAAGTAAATAAACTAATTCGAAATAAAAAGAAACCGTCTCTTAAATCAGACAAAGTAGTAATAATAATAAATAATAAGTCATTTAAAATAAAAAAGTTTAATAATATCGTAAATTATTATAACACGTTAGTAGAATTATAATTATAAAAGTGTATTAGTGAAATAAGTAAAAAGGAAATGAATAATATGTGTGAATAATAATAAATAAGTTGTGTCCTGCTTGAAAATAAGTCCCTAGCCGCCAGCTATTGTTAAATGGAACCATAGAGATCTATCCACCCCCGAGTCGACTTCTCCCCTTTGTACTCATAAACGAGGCCATTGTATAAAACTAGTTTGACCTACATTCCAGCGTAACAGCTGATCGTTGAAAGTAAAGTGTTTGTCCCCTCTTGTCTAGTGTGTGACAATTGATTGTTTAGTAGTGAATAAAGATTCCCCTTCGTGACATTCCGCTTATCTCAGTAAAGTAAGCAACTAGAATTAGAAATAATCTAAGGTTGAGTATGGGATCAACTTTAGATTATCTTAAGTAAAAATAAGCGAAATAGATATAAGGAACGTAACACAGTCACAATGGCGCCGCACTGAAAAATTCTTTACAAGAGTTAAAGAAAGTAGCAGAAAACTAACTACTAGAGTTAGAGTACGCAAGATGTAATCAGTCGGGCCATGATGTTGAGAGGTTACGTAAATTAGTAGTAAAAATAAAATTAAGTTAGATTTTAAGAGACGAGATAAAGGGAAGGTCACGGAAGAAAAGAAAATGAGTACCAAGAGCTGATCGTTTAAATAGAATTTAATGCCAAAGGTATAATAATAATCTCTGTTAATAAATGTTTACCATGTATTAAAGTGTGTAGGAAATAATTCTACGTAATTTAAAAAAAAATCCCAAAGTAATAATAAGTGATTAATAATTGCTTAAATAGTAATAATTGCTAAATAAATCTGAAGTTGAACAAATTTGTGTAACGTGTAAATAAGTAGTAGTAAATCGTATCGCAGTAAATAAGAGAAAAGTGAATAATAATAATAAAAGTTACGTTGCGTAGTGTAAACACCCCAGTTGTGGTAAGGTAGAGAAAAGTAAGCGTGTTCAGTATTGTATTAAGCAGCCCCCCTCTCAATTGTATTATAGGTTGCTCTCCCTAAACAATGAATGCCACCGCGAGTGGATTACAATGCATTGTGTAAAGTGTTCCCCCTTCCGCATATTTTGTCTAGTAATTGTTAAAGAGTTAAATGAAAAGTATCTTCGTGAAATTCCGCTTCTCTCAAAACAGTGATCTAAAGTGGAGTATGGGATCCTCTTTAGATTACATTAGAAATAAATTTATGATATATAATCCAGAAGTGATTATACATGTTAAGTAACGAGTCACAGCGGCGCCGACTGAAAAGGATAATGATGAGCCAAGAGAGCCAAGACATCATTTTTTTTGAATGCTGAAAGCTAACGTGTAGAGTTAGAGTAAGCTGATGTCAGTCGGGCCACGATATTGTGAGTTGCTGAAATTAGGGAAATTAGTATTATGAGTAAGTACTGTATTTAGTGAGAAAAAGGGAATTTCACGGAGGAAGAAAATTTAAATGAGAATTAAGATCATTTAAAGAGAATTTAAAACAAATAAACCGTGCAATAATAATAATAATATAGAATAATAATAAATAATAATAATAATAAGAAGAAATTTCAAATAGTACTCCCCAAGCATACTCTCGGTACATAGCTGACCAAAATTTTTAGGAGTCTGTGTTGGTAAGGAGGCGGAGTATGTGACGATTTAAATTGTGACATTTACAGAATAAAAAAAAACAATTTAATTAATTAAGGTTGCGTACAATTAACCATTTAAATCTCACAATAATAATAAAAAAACATGTAGGTACTAAGTGTGAATGGAAGAAGTAATTAATAAGGGCAAAGTATCCATAAAGAAAAGGCATATTGTAAATAATTATTATGTTCGTATTTAACCCTTTGCGTGCTATCAAGCGCCTACCTGTTGATACCGGACTCGACCTGTTTTCCGAGTCTACTGTAATTAAAAATAATAGAGTAAACTAATGTTAATAATTAAAGTATCTGTAGACACAGATAGTAACTAAAACAATTAATTTAAATGATGTATTTTTATCTAGCGATAGTCTGTATAAATAAAAAAGTTTATTTAAAGAGAAACAGGAACTATATATGCTCGCGGAATAAACACCCCACTCTCTCTCTTGTCATGTACGAGGGTAGCGGACGAAAAATCGCTCTCTTGCGATGACGACGCCCAGCTGTGCAGACGCACGAGCAAAATGCTCTGTTCAAAAGTTACACAATTTGTTGTTAGTGTGGATTAATTAATTATTATTTTGTATTTTACTAACCGTTACAAAAAGTGTAACATGTAACGTTAACAAAAAGAAGAAAATTCCAAAAACTCTGTAACAAGAAGAAAGATGTAACTACAAACGACGAGTGTTAATAAAGAAAAAACGATGACTGCAATCTTCACCGATGGACGAATCTTTTCAACCGCTGACCTGTGGTCATGGACCATCTAAATGAGAACTCTAGTATACCCTACCGATGATGCAGTTCGAGACATCTGAGAATCAACGAGTATCTGTGTAGAAGACTCTACCTATCCTGCAGACGTATTAAGCCATGAACAACAGAGACCAGACCAGGACGAGGACGACGTTTTAGGACTCCCAAGACGGAACCACATGGAGGCGATTACTACATCCAAAAAATAGAGGTGACTCGATAGCACGTCTATCGAGGAATAATGATAATATTTTTGTAACACAATACTCTATTTAAGAGACTTACAGAGACGATTAATTTTATAAGAATATAAAAACTTAAATTTGAGAATTTAATTGTAACTATTCAATATCATTCAATTGTAACAATTTAGATATTAACGTAACGTAGTGTTATTAATACCATTCTTCTAATGGAAGATATATAAAGCAAAAAGGTAAAAGTCTTGCAAGATAAAATTTTGAATTAAATATAATTAAAAGATTAGAGACTAAATACCAATGGTTACCCGGATCCGGGGGTATAGCTAGATAAATTTGTTGTGATCCCATATTCTAAATAAAGCATTTCACTTAATTTTACTAATTTAATTAATAACGTCATGGGATCTGTTCTTTGGAGTAAATGTTATATTTCAAATGTTTAATAAAGCAAGTCTTCTTGTTACACACATATACTGAGTATATAAATCAACAGTTTCTCCTTCCCTGATTCCTTGTATGTCTTACTGTGTGTTGTTCTGATTTAAATTTCAGCTTGTCTCGAATAAGGCAGCCTGAAATAATTGGCAGAACCAATTATTTTGGGTTCCCTCCGTTATAACTCTAAAGAAGAGGTTATAATACAGAAGACAGTTTCCTCCGACATAGCAGCCGCAATAGATGGCTCATGGGAAAAACGAAGCCATACGTCAATAAATGGAGCGGTTACAGCGACTGCAATTGAAACTGGGAAGGTTATTGATGTTCACTGCCACAGTAAATATTGCCATGGTTGTAAATTAGCCAAAGAAGACCCTACTATGATTGAAAATCATGAACAGACTTATCAGTTAAATTACGAAGGTTCCAGCGGGGGCATGGAGGTGAAGGGCGCTATAGCAATTTTCAATCGGTCACAAATGAATCGGGGAGCGCGGTACCTAACCTATCTAGGTGATGGTGATTCAAAGGGATACAAGGCTGTCACAGAATCACTGCCTTATGGACCAGACGTAGAGATTGTCAAAGCTGAATGCATAGGGCATGTGCAGAAAAGAATGGGAGCAAGATTGAGAGCTTTATGAAAATCAGAAAAGGGAAAAACTCAGCGATAATAAGACTTTGAAAGGGAAAGGCAGACTTACAGATGCAGAGATTGACAGGCTGCAGTTATATTATGGTAAGGCAATAAGGGACAACTGTAAAAATACTGTCGGAGAAATGAGAAAAGCAGTGTGGGCAATATACTACCACAAAGCTTCAACGGATGAGGCCCCTACTCATCACCTTTGTCCAAAAGGAGAAGAGTCATGGTGCGGATACAACCGTTCTATTATTACAGGTGAGAATACAAACATGAGCATTCACTGCCTTTACCTGTGCTTCATAAAATAAAACATATATTCAGGGACCTAAGCAATGAAACTTTACTGAGCAAGTGCCTTTTTGGTAAAACAAACCCCGAATGAATCGTTCAATGCCCTAATTTGGAAAAGGTTACCAAAGACAATTTATGTGGGGATAAATACAATTAAAGTGGGAGTGTATGATGCAGTGCTTGCTTTCAACAGCGGAGCTTACAGCAAATGTACTGTGATGGAGAAACTGGGACTGAAAGTAAGTGAGTCTTGTCGGGCACGGTTGAGACGAATCGATGAGAGGAGAGTAAAAGAAGCTGATAAGAAAATGACAGAGCAAAGTAAGGTAGAACGTAAAAGAAAAAGGCAAGAAAACAAGAAGAAATCAGAAGAAAATGAGGAAGACCCACAGTACGGCGCAGGACTATTTTAAATGTAGCTTTGTTGTGTAACTATGGTAACAATGACAATAAAGTAAGTTTTCTCAAAAAATGACTTTTTACCATATTTATGTACCTTTTTCTCAGCTTCTGTAAAAGATAGAAACACGATTCTTTTTTTAAGCTGTAGGGCTAATTACAGTGTATCTACTGATCCTCAAAAACAGAAGAAGGAAGTAACCAAAAAATTATAAAAAATTATTAACTCTTAAAAAAAATTAAAATATTTAGACAAATTTTCAAAAAATTAATTAAATAAATGTAAAATAATAAAACGTAATTTGTGGTTCAGATGGTTAAAATACCTTCCCAGAATATGCTGACCAAACCTCAAGTTTGTACCTTGAACAGGTTTTGAGAAAAAGTTACATAAAGTTGATTAATTTAACATGGGGAAGATAGGCGGGTACATGGTCCCCTTAGGTGAGTATTCCTACACAAGAGGCAATTTTTACATCACACTATACTTTAAAAATTACAACAGCGCCTTCTTAATCATACAAATTATCTGTATTATGTTTATTACTAAAACCTACGTCTAACGGAAGTACCAATTGATAAGAAAAGTGTATCGTTTGCGGCAGAACAAAGCCACTTCCATATCATATTATTGAGTTTATATGGTTCAACCACTTTATAATTTATAACTGTGTTATGTTGTTCCGTAGAGGTTTAATGGTTACACTAGACTTTAAGATTAATTGTAGTTTCCATACATCTGCACCTCAGGTAACGGTTTTCTTATTGGTGCGTGAAAGACCAATAATAAATACTTTAATTTTTCGTCAGGGATTCTTTTTACTTCCATATTTCTTCAGGAATGGAAGTATGGTGATGGCAAAAAAAATCGTGTTCGAGATTATTGCAGATTCTGATTCTACTACACTCAAAACATGAAAAAAGTCGTTTTCCGAAAAGTGTCTGTGTGTCTGTCTGTCTGTGTGTGTGTCTGTGTGTGTCTGTAGATTTTTTTTCTATGGCAAACGATAACTGCCGCAAATTCAAACAGAATCAAACAATGTTTTGCATACAACCCTGATTTGTAGAGTACTCACGACCTATTGTTTTTGGTGAAGATCGGTTAAGGGGAAGGGGTAGTTTACCAGTAACGTTTTATGTTTTAACAAGGGTATTTCCTATGGCAAACGATAACAGCCGCAAATTCAAACAGAATCAAAAGATTATTTGCATACAGCCCTAAATTGTAGAGTTCTCAAGACCTATTGTTTTTGGTGAAGATCGGTTAAGGGGAAAGGGTAGTTTACCTACAACGTTTTTTTAACAAGGGTATTTTCTATGGCAAACGATAACAGCAACGGTTTTTTTTATCAAGGGAAATTTTTTTTTTGGCAAACGATAACAGCCGCAAATTCAAACAGAATCAAATAATGTTTCGCATACAGCCCTGAATTGTAAAGTTCTCAAGACCTATTGTTTTTGGTGAAGATTGGTTAAGGGGAAGGGGTAGTTTACCAGTAACGTTTTATGTTTTAACAAGGGTATTTCTTATGGCAAACGATAACAGCCGCAAATTCAAACAGAATCAAAAGATTATTTGCATACAGCCCTAAATTGTAGAGTTCTCAAGACCTATTGTTTTTGGTGAAGATCGGTTAAGGGGAAGGGGTAGTTTACCTACAACGTTTTTTTAACAAGGGTATTTTCTATGGCAAACGATAACAGCCGCAAATTCAAACAAAATCAAATAATTGTCTGCATACAGCCCTGATTTGTAGAGTACTCAAGACCTTTAGATTTTGGTGAAGATCGGTTAAGGGGAAGGGGTAGTTTACCAGCAACCTTTTACGTTTTAACAAGAGTAAAGTACTTGAAAATTCATTTAAACTTTTTCAAACAATGGTAATTGTTGAAAATAAAATAATTTTGTTGCCAGGCAATAAAATTATAGTTTTTTCATTTATGTATTTTTTTCTCAGTTATGTACTGTTTACGTTTCCATTTTATTATTATGACTACCACAGTAAAAAGTCAGGGAAGACACACACACACACACACACACACACAGTTCGCGTCATTTCTGGCCTCATTCATGTTTATTTTCTTACATTTGCACGGTTTTTAAATGGAAAGTGCCGAACCCATACCAACATAACGCATGCAAGCCGAAAAAATGGACATCAATTTGCTTCCTGTGGATCGCTGGGCAGTGTAACTGCACGTGTTTACAGAGGAACGATTCATAGACAGACTTTTCGTCTTTAGGGAATGAACCCTCTGCAAGATGCTGAGGGTCCATGAGTGACTACGGAGCGCTCCTTCTTTTCCGCGTGTTTGTTCTGTGAAACGTACACTGTAGATTCACAGCTTTACTCTAAGCAACGCTCAATAGGAAATGTTGAAAATTTTTGTCCACGGTGTACCCTCATACACACTAAACCTGCTCTGATGTTTTAATTACGGACATCATAATATTAAAACTTTGGAAACTTGAACACTACTTAATGGAGATCAATCATTATCTTATACAAGCCATTCATTTTATGCATATATTTTATATATATGTGTACAACGTTATCGGCAACAAAGAAGTAGTTTTTGTTAAAATTCCTTCCCGGGATATTTGGCCGTAGTCCAATGCTTTCTACAAAACCAGACGTTTCGGCAATGCCGTCGACTTCCATCATCAGTGAAAATCGAGTGCGATAACGTGAGGTGGTATACGTTAGTGACCACAGTACTGTGGTTAAGGCTGAAGCAGTAAGTAGAAAGAAGTAGTTTCTATGGTAATATTTCATTTCGAAAATGATTTAAAATATAAATCTTAGAATATGGAAGTCATGTATGGTTCCCCATACCGATATTTTATATTAATTAAACTGTCTTGGAAGCCAACTTCAGGAATCAAGCTGACTTCCTCGTCTACAAGTTTTTTGGCCCGCATTTTTGGCATTTATTTTTGATGGTATCTGGCTCTCCGCAGCCGTAGCAAAATTTCTTTTTAGCCTCCTTGCAAGTAGCATGTCGATGTCCTCTTGCTCCACAGTTCCAACACTTAACACTTCTTTTAGTTGGTGCAACTTGTCTGATACAGGAAATTTGTGGGGTTCTTCTTTTATGGGGTTCAGCATATGCTAAATCTGGTTCTAAAACACCCATAGTTCGATCTACATTGCGGGGTACAGTAACCCTAAAACGTCCTGCTTCTGCCTTACGTCCCATCAGGCGTAAATCTTCCAGAGTTTTTATGTCACACAGTGCTAGTCGATCTTGAAGAGTAGGGTGCAGATTGTTCAGAATCTGAGCAAGTCTGACTGATTCTGGGGTGTTTATTGACAGTCTGCTATACAACCCCTCCATGGCAGCAATAAACATATCGATTGACTCACGTTCTCCCTGGAGGCGATTAAATATCTCTTGCTGCAACCTAAAGTCATAGTCAGGAGTTCTAAAAACAATTCTCATCTCCTGACATAATTCATTCCACGATTTAACCCTAGATATGGTTGACCTATACCAAACCAATGCTTGTCCAGCAAATAAATCAACAGCTGATTTAAAGAGTTCTTCATGGGTTACGCCCCTAGCTCTACGAATCTCTTCTACTCTCACAAGAAAAGCACTCACACTTTGACCACCCTGACCATCAAATCTTAGTCCCCACTTGTACACGGGAACAGTTTTTGTGTTTGCTGCCAAGCTCTGAGATTGCTGGATCAGTTGGGGCCTATCCTGATTAGCTAGTACAAGTTCAGACGGTGTGCCGTTGTGCCGGTTTGTAGTATCAACTGGTTTCGCCAAAGGGAGAGTGCTGGGTCCTAGTGATGGCTTCTTACTGTGACCAGCAACCGAGGCTTCTTTAATTGGTAGAGTCTCTTGAGTAGCTGTAGTTCTAGCTGGTCCTTCACCTATCTTCGGTTTCTCCACTTCAGGTGTGACAAAAGAATCCAATAGACTCTTCACCTTGCGTTGTAGCTCCATCCTCTTCTCCTGCGGTCCCTCTTCTTGGGTGTCCTCAGCATCTGGAATCGGAATCCGTTCAACTCGAGGGTAGAGATGCCACTGCCTCGCCACTATCCTCTGATATTCGTCATCTTTGAAGTTTCCCTGATATTGTTGTACTAGGTCCTCCAAGTCATCTGAAATTAAAGTACACTCTTCCAGCTCTTCATCAAATTGAAGTGAATTGACGGAAGCCTCATTTATTGGAGTGTTTTTCGACATCGCCTGCGTCCACCGTTTCCTAAGATCATTAGCCGAACCATCAGTTGAAAGGCCTCGGATCTTGAGCTCATACGCAACTTCCACTTTTCTCAACTTATAGGCAGACATATTTAAAGTAGCAACCAAATTTAACAAAGAAGGAGAAATGCTCATAAGTTATACACAAAACCAATGGCTATATATCAAGCCAATGACAAGTTCTTATCAAAAAATCTGATAACAAATGTCCAAGTTCAACTTTACAAAATGTAGCTTTAAGGTGGACCGCAATTCTACAGCTAAATACAGTCCCAATAGATATTTGAAAATTATCAAAACTCAAAACATTTACAATAAAAAACCTGTAAAGAATTCAAAGATTTCAAGTATAAAATAAACCTGAAAAAAAGGCCCACACAATTGGTATAGATTTATCTCAGATGTTACGGATATAGATGTCTTCACCAGAGAGAAGGGCCCCACGTTGGGCGCCATTTGCTACCCACTGAATTTACCCAAGCTAGCTAGTGGAGAAGGGGTGGGGTTCCTTGATAAATATTAACACCACCTACGTCAGTATCAAGAAGTGTGAGTGGTAACCAGAAATCCAATTCACTTATATATAGTTTTTTCTTTTTTTTTTTTAAAGGGCGCCACTCCGTGCAGGGAAAACCAACGGGCGAACACGGAGATTCAATCCCGTCCCAATAAGGTTGATCACTAAACCACTTGATAAGGCAGTTTGCTCAAATTTACTATACCAATCATGTAAGGTATACAAAGTATACAAAATAAGAAATCATATTCTATTTTATTAAGTTTTGCTTGTATCTCCAAATAACAATGAGAGTAAATGACTGTATATCATTAGCTGATGCCGCAATAATAATAAATTTTTAAACTGACAACAACTTAAATCTAAATAACTTATGTAATACGCTATACTAATATATACAGTATTTATTTGGCGCAGAAGTGATAATCCCTCGAAGAGTAACTCTCCGGAAGTCCGTGTCGAAACACCCGTCGTGGCACAGTTTAGGAAATTAATCAAGGAAAAGATACACTCACCACAAGTTCTCCGCGTAATGCACGCACAATCGAATAGTAAGCGTATCGGAAGTCCAGGTCGGTCGCGGAACGCGGCGGCAGAAAGAAGTCTCCAGATGACAGCACCAAGCCCCAGGTGTAAAAATGCTCCAAAGTAACAGCAATCAGGGTCCCAGACAGTTCAGGAATCAAAATTAAAACCCTTTTCGCACTTGGCTACGTGCATAGATCCTCACGTCGAGAAAAGGGTTGTACTGCAGCGCTCAAAACGTTGACTCTCAGTAGTAGGCGAACTTGACCTGCAATGACTCATTTCAAGACTGCCACAATCTTGGGTTCCTACATAGTTAGGGTTCCTACCGAGTTGGGGTCTTATCAGTTGCTGATAAGAACGGACCGGCTGGGTAAATCGTAACAGCTGTGCTCTAGATATCGACATTGTTTGCATGCACAACAATGATAACAATACTCAGGTTCATCAGGCCTGATTTCGACAAAGCATTGAGCTATTTTACTGTTACAGCACTTTCTTGAAGTTTATTTACTACAATAGAATAACTTGCACTTGTCTCCTGCTAATTCTTGATATTATCACTAATCAGTTTTATAGTTTCATATTATCAAGATATTTATTTATGAGGGTCTGTTAAGATTTGTTTTTATTCATTATACAATAACTTTCCTGGGTGCACTTTTACTTATCACTCTAAACATTTTTGTTTACATTTGTTTTACATTATTTCTGTTTTTGGGTGTTATACTTTCATTTTGTGACATTTAATTTCCCTTGGTGTTTTGGTTTTCTCCTTACTGGGTCTCTTTTGGGTATTTGTTGTAGTCTTCTCCTCCTATTATCTTGTATCTTCAAACTCGTTCCTGTTTAATAGGTATTTTGGTTTGTTCTGGGTATCTTCCTTATTCATTCTTGGTTTCTTCATTATCATATATTTATTATGTACGTTGGTTCGTTCTGGGTATCTTCCCTACTTACTCCTATCCTACCTGGGTATTTTTCCTTAATTTATTTTAGTTTTTTGGGGTTTATTTTTCTTTACACTTTTGTTGCATAGTGGTTTTTTCTTTATTTTTACTTTTTCAAGTTATGATAGTATTTTATAGTGATGCTTATTTGTTTTCATTTGGATTTTTCTTTGATAGTTATTTATTTATGATCATATTTTATTCGTTCTTAAGTGGATAATCTGTCATGCTACAAAGTTCATTCACCAATCAATGAATTCATTCTTCATTTGCCAATGTACAGATTATAACTTAAATGTAGTCGAATACTTAAACGAAGTTTTATATGTGTACTACATTATTAACTACAAAGAAGTAGTTTCTATGGAAATTCACCGGTTCCCATTTTCGATCATGCACCAGCGGTCGGCGGCAAATGTGCGACACGTCATTATAAACATTTTCAATGTTAAAATTTCACGAACTTTTTGATCAAACCTCATATACTGTGTGAGACTAAATCTCAGTTTTACTCGTCCATCGGTTCTAATATGTTCCAAAATTTTACTACATACGTTATCTCCACATACACAAAGGATTATTGACAGTTTAAAACGTAGGAGCACGCAAGTCTATTTGCGCACCGACATATGTCATCATCATACAGAAGGAAGGGAGTGAACTTTTTTCAAGGGTAGGTGAACATCTCTGTAGACACTAGTGAACCTCGTAGTTCTTAGTAATGCGGGACTCTAACTCACTAAAAACACCTCCCTTAAAGCTACAACTGAGCTCATCCAGCAACTTCTCTTCATGTTTCCTTCACGGGCGATAGGGTGAAGCCCAGTGGCTAATCACAAGAATAATCTGTCTTTATCTCACGTAGAGTTTTATGGATCTATACATATTAATTGCTTTCTATTGCGATACCAGATCATGAGGCTTCTGTCTTTTGAGTCGCCTCAGGACGTGTGGAGCTTCTTCCACCATGTGTTGCATAATTGGATTATCGTGTATCTGAATCCTCTGATCATGTTTGTCTACATATTTTGTTATTATTTTGCTGACTAATTCTACATTGACGTCTCTATGTAGGTTGTCGTTCCTTATATACCAAGGGGCAATCACTATGCTTTTGAGTACTTTGTTCTGAAAGGTTTGTATTTTTCCTAAGTTTGTTTTCTTTGTACAGCCCCACAGCTGAATTCCGTAAGTCCACACAGGCTTCAAAACGTGTTTGTACAACAGCAGATTGTTTACAACTGTTAGTTACGAGTTCCTCACTAACAGCCAATAAATTTGTCTCCATTTTATGTTGAGCTCCTCCTTCTTTTTTACATGCTTTTTCCTTTCAAGCTTTGTATCCAGCGTGATACCTAGATACTTTGGTGTGTTAGCATATGGCACTTCCAGCCCATGAATATAGGCCTGCACCATACAAAATACCGTACCATAATAAATGCCATTAATAATCACATACAAAACTACAAACAAAACAGAACACATACTATCAAAACACACACACAAAGCACAAAACAAATTTAATCTACCTGGTGTTTACAAACTAAATTGCTCAGATTGCAACAAATTCTACATAGGCCAGACAGGACGTTGCTTCAAGCAAAGATACATTGAAGACACAAAAGCACCTAGGCTACACTCTACTTCCGAATCCAAGTTTGCAAACTACCTCATTGAAGCAAACCACACATACACAAACATCAACAACATGGATATTCTACACGTAGGGCCTACACACAAAAGGCTGAAAACTAGACACTGTTGAACATTTGGAAATATACAAACACATAAAAACGACATCCTAAATCAACAGACACAATTCAAATGACAAGTATTATTCAAACATATCACACACACACACACACACACACACACAACATCGATCCTTCAAAAGTCGACGCCGTCGCCAAAAACAAAACGTGCAGCGCTTCCTGTGGCAGCCTCTGTCTAAGCGAAAACTGGTTCAGGCTATAAGGTAAAACTTTTACGTCTTTACCAGTAAAAAACTTTGTGTTCCGAGTCGGTACTGATATAATTATATTTAATATATACACTTACTGGATCTACCTTTCTGTTGATATGAACTGATTTTCGGAGTGTATTTGGACCTATTCTGTATGTTCTATATGGAGAAGACATTTCTAAATGTGATGGTGTGACAACATGACACTGCTTTTACTAACTACTGGTGTTAGTACAGAAGCAGTAACAGACGCTCTACAAACAGCAGTTGAGTACGCCACTAAATGGACAAAAAAATGCCGCATCAAGCTGAACGAAACCAAAAGAAACCAAATTTGTCTACTCACATCAATTTCACGAACCAAAAGATGGATTATTAACCAATCCTAATCAATACGCGGTAGTGGCTAGCGTGTTGCGCTGCTACGCTGTCCGCGCGGGTTCCATTCCCGTCGGCTGAACTAGAAACGACCGTTCCCCCTCGCAAGGCGATGGCAAACCAGCGAGAGGTACCTTTGAGAGACTCCGTAACACACGCACCACGGGTATATGCAGGGAGGGTACAAACCAGTCGAAAGACTGAAGGACTCAATAATAGATATCAATCAACAAAGAATTGCACGCGCAAGTTCAGTGAAGTATTTTGGGCAGCTTATGGCTGCCTAAAGTAGGTGGAAAGAATATGTTATAAACATGTCTTGAGGTAAAACAATTATAAATATTAAATAAATTGTATATGCATTAAGAAATTGACTGTAGCAAAAAGTGTTTACTACATATGTTTGTTTCCGTAAAAAATATTTATATCGCTGACGGTGAAAGAAAGAGAAAAAACAGGTTCACATTATAACATGATTGAGAAAGAGTAAGAAATGCGTGAAAGAAAGAGAAACAGGGAGAGAGAGAGAGGGAGAGAGAGAGAGATAGTATGTGAATGAAAGATATAATTACGGCAGAGGAGAAAGGCAATTTCAAGTAGAGCAAATATCGTTTTGCAGTTAAGAAACAGGCGGTTACCGCCTGTTATGAATATTTAAAATCCAATTAACATGTTTAAAATATTTATGCTCTAAGTGTGTAGTAATAGGGATGTTCGAAGTATTTTTTGTTGTTGGCGTTGTTGTAATGTAGCTTTAGTTCAACGTCTAGGCCCACTCGTCAACTCACCACTAATCCACTGAAGCCCTGAAGTCTGCTAGTTATCATCCATGCTACTTGTAGACTGAAGATTAATAATGGAAACTGAAAGGAAGCTGACATTGAAAGGCAATTTTATATACAAGTTCCGTACAGGAGTGTTTGGAATCGTCGAGTTAGACGAGAATAATAAATTTAAAATGATGATAAGATATAGAGACGTTTTTCTGTTTACAATCGTTTTGACGCTTTACTTTTGTTTGACTATCTTCACGCTTGGTTCGGAAAGAGACAACTTCGGTATCCTTGTAGAAAGCCTTCTCTTCTTTGGATTGATATGCATGTTCGTTGCACAGTTATCGATGCTGTTGTATAATATTAAAAATATTCCAGTACTGATGGAGGAACTGCAGGAGAACGAGTTACTGTGTTCGAAAATCAATCAGAATGAAAGTAATGAAATTTATAAGAGATACGCTTCCAGAGCTAACACAATTTGCGGTATATGGCAGTTGTCAGTAAGACTGGGCATATTTCTTTGGATCATCAAACCTTTGGTAATACTGATTTATTTGAATCAAACAACCGCTGATAATAATGTGTCAGTTTATCCCAAAGTGATGCCAATTAAGTATCTGTTCGCGATTGATAATGGGTATATTTATTCGGCAGTATTTTTGTACGAATCAGTAACGTTTGCTGTTCTGGCAACTGTTTTACCATCACAGTACACTATCCTAGTAGTTGTCGTTACAATGATGACCGCCCAGTTTGCGATACTGAAGACTGCTCTGAGTAACATAAAATATCCCAAGGGGCAAGATATTAATTGTCTTATTGCATCTGGTGAAAGGGGAGACCTCTACGAAAGATTTCTTGACTGTGTTAGAAGCCATCAGAAATTATTAGCGTAAGTATTACATGTTTTTTTAATCAGCTTATAAGGCAACTAATTTAACTAGGGAGGACATTTTTAAAACGTTAATTTTAGTTCCACGAGTGCACCCGTAATATTATTTATAAATTTCAAGTAATTTATAGCATCGTTTTGTGTAACAATAACAATATATTAAATTACGATAATACAAGAAAAGCTTATAAGAAAATAGTAAATGCAATATTCATACCATTATATTCATCACTATTCTTGTATTATTATTTGGTGTTCTGTCTTAAGGCAGGTCTTCAAATGGTAAAAACTCTCCAAGCTGTCCTATTACAACCCTGTCTTTTTGTTTCTCCCACTGATTTTAATGCTATCTATTAACTTCATTCTTCTACGGCCTCTTCTTTTTCTCCTTCTATGACACCCTCCGTGGCAGTTGTAAGCAGCCTCTTCTTAAACAATGACCTAACCAATTCCTTTTTCTGTATTCTGTTAGTTTCAGGTTTTTCCCTCTTCCCCTATTCTTCTTAAAACTTCACCATTCCTTAATTTATCAACCCACCTCACTTTTCCATTGCTCGCCAAACCCATATCTCAAATGTTTCTAATGTTTTCTCATCTTCCTTCCTCAGTGTCCATGTCTCTGCAACATATACTATTCTTATATCAGGGGATTTTACATGAATTATAATTATTAATTTATATATCTTTTATAGTCCTATAATGATACTGATGCGATCAGGCAAACGTGCGACAGGGGAAATACAATAATAATTCTACTTGCAGAATTAGTTAATATTTGAAGAACATATACCACTATCCATATGTAGGCCTACATGTGTTTTGGTTGGTACTCCACAAGATTCAAAATTAGGAAGGCTGAGGATTAGTACAATATGTATCCCGAAACATGTTCCAAATAAGGGAGAAAACATCTTGTTGTAAAGTAATTATAAATTTTAAATATATTATATATGCATCAATGTAAACAGTATTTGAATATATATATATATATATATATATATTACTATAATACTTATAACTATTTTACCTCAAGATATATTTTTTCCTTTAGGAACATGTTTCGGGAGATCCTGTTCTCCCATCTTCAGCCTTCGCCATCTTGCTTCTGGTGCAGTATTTGTGTGTTGGCTTCTGGATGTTATTAAGGTGGTTTGTTGGTCTTTGGTCCTTCAATGTTGCATTATTGTGTGTGGTTGTGGTATGAGTTTTTGTATTTTGTGTATTTTCGATGTTGAGTGCTTTGAATATTGTGTCATGTTTTGTATTGATTTGTATTTGTTCTGGTATTAATTTGTTTTGTGTTTTATGTTTGTAAATCTGTAAATTTTCCCAAATGTTCATTATGGTGCCTTTGTGTGGTATATGTTTTATTAGTGTTACATTGGTTATGTCTGGGAATTCATGTCCTGTGTTTATTGCATGTGTGGCTAAATTGGATTTATATATATTTGGTTTTTTGTATGCATTTAGGTGTTCAAAATAACGTTTTTCAGCTGTTTTTTTGTTAGTCCTATATAACATTTATTGCAATCTTGGCATTCAATTTTGTATATACCGTTGGTTGTTGTATTATCTTTGTTGTGTGAGCTATTTAGATTTTGTAATTTATTTTTATTAGTTTTGTATGCTATTTTTATATCTGTGTTTTTAAATAGTTTTGTTAGTTTTGACATTTTATTATTTATATATGTGAATGTGGACAATTTTTTGTTGTTGTTATTATTTATGTGTTGTTCAGTTTGATTAATTCTTAATTGTTCAGTTTTTATTTTGTATTTGATTTTATTTTCTATTTTGATCATAGTATTTTTATTGTATACATTTGCATAACCAATTTGGTATATTATATTTCTTTCTTTGTCAGTTTCTTGTTTGTTTAGGAGTATTTTGTACATTCTGTTAAATAACGAATAAAATGCTACCATTTTATGTTGTGGTGGGTGGTCAGAACGGTTAGGTATAATGATGTTAGTGGAAGTTGGTTTTCTATATATTGCATATTGTATGTGTTTGTTGTATCTTGTGATGGTTATGTCTAAATAGTTGATTTTGTTATGTTTTTCTTTTTCTTCTGTGAATTGTATTTTGGGATGTATGTTATTGATTTGTTTCAGTATGTTCTCTGCATTTGTGTTTTTGTTATTTGATACATATAGTCCATCATCTACATATCTTATCCATATGCCATCTGGGTCATGTGTTTTTATGATATTTTGTATTTTGGTGTCTATATGTTGTAGGAATATTTCTGCTATTATGCTTGATAATGGTGATCCCATTGCTAAACCTTCTTTCTGTTGATAAATTTTGCTATTAAATTCAAAGTAATTTTGTTTTAGTATTAGTTGGAGACTATTTTTTATTTCGGTTATATATTGTTTGTTTTCATTTTGTTCTATAAGTTTGTTTATTATTATGTCAATTGTTTCTTCTACTGGGATATTAGTGTACATGTTTGTTATGTCATATGATGTGAAAAATGTATTTTCATTTATATTTATTATTTTTAGTTTGTCTATTAATTCGTATGTATTTTTTATGTTATGATGGTTATTTGTTAGATGGTTATTTTTTAGTTTTTGTGCTATTATTCTTGCTATTTTGTATGTAGGAGCTTTTTTGAAATTGATTAATGGACGTATTGGGTTGTTTAATTTGTGTATTTTTATTAGGCTGTTCATTTTAGGTGGTTCTGGATTATTGTTTATATATATGTCTATATATAACAGATATATAGATTGTATAATATGTCAAATACAAAAACAGATACCACAACCACACACAATAATGCAACATTGAAGGACCAAAGACCAACAAACCACTTTAATAACATCCAGAAGCCAACACACAAATACTGCACCAGAAGCAAGATGGCGAAGGCTGAAGATGGGAGAACAGGATCTCCCGAAACATGTTCCTAAAGGAAAAAATATATCTTGAGCTAAAATAGTTATAAGTATTATAGTGTTATATACATCAAGAAACGGACTGTAGCAGAAAGTGTTTGAAATATATATATATAAAAATTTTGACCAGCGTCGCAATCATAAAAATATCTTTATTGTGTCTATTACACAGATCTACGTTTAACGGATACACGTGTGATAAAAATAGTTTACTCTCTGTAACAGAACAAACTATTTCTAAACCTCGGTAATGAGTTTATATGGCCCTATCAGTCTATAACTTGGTAGTTTGGTGGAGACACACCGGATTATTGGGTAATGCTACATGTGAATATTGTTTAGTGGTTTTCGTAAATCCGCCTCTTATACGTAAAGGTTTTCCTATTAGTACGTGAAAGAAAATGAATAATTTAAACAGAATTATATCTTTTATTTTGTCTAGACGCGATGAAATTAATAAAGAAATTCATTTCATTCAATATTCTGTTCTATTTACTATGACTATAAGTTATACAATTTATAGTTTTAACAAAGAATTACCATTATAAACATAAGTGGTATCTGCGGATACCTAATGTACCCTAAGGTATGAGTAAATATAAAATTCTTCATAACTTGTGACCTTTTTAAAGGGCGGCAGTGACAGACCTGTTCTATTGATATTGAAAATACAGACTTTTAATGCATCACTGATAAAATTTGAAAAGAAACGCCCGGGCTGTGCAAGCAATCCGCATTCGTCCTAAGGTAAAATATTAATGCAAAACGTAAATTACTGTTATCTAATAATCAATATTATACACTCAAATAAAAGAGAATCAGTCATTTAAAAAAATACCCATACAGTATAAGACCATATAACTAATAATTCTTGTAAGTATTTCCTTCTTCTCCTTCTTCTCTTTAAGGATTAGGTTATATAAACCTGTTCCGGCAACCATCTCATCCTCGGACGACCCACGTCTCTTCTACCAATGGCTTTATAGTTCAGTGCCGCTTTCGGCAATCGATCCTCTGTCATCTTTTGCAGATGATCACACCATTGTCTTCTGTAAATTGCGATCATTTTATTTACGTCCTTAACTTCGAGTTCTGCTCTGATATCTTCATTCCTTATTCTATCTTCCAATGTATAATTTAAAGTATTTTGAAGGAACAGCACTTCAGCACTTTGGATCTTGCCGCTTTCCTTTCTTGTCAAACTCATGCCTCACTTCATAAATCAACGTGTTATTATTGAAATCATACATCACGGGTGAACATCTTGTGGATACGGGTTTGGCAATCCCGATGTGCACTAGCTGGATTCCGACTTTGCTTCAGCTTGTCTTGGGTGGGATCCCTTCGTTTAGCGTTTTCTGTCTAGCCTCTCTTAACTGTCTCTTGTTCTTTTCTGACCCCGACGCTATTAGAGTAATCGAGGGCTAGGGTGTCTTCCTTTTTCAATTCTAATTTCTCAATTTTGGCTGGCTTAGGATTTTAGAGTGCTCACTGATGCCGATAGGTGAGCACTGGAAATACTAAGAAACGTTCAGTATCAGAATAACTGATACAAAGCCACCAAATCCTATCTCAGAAAGAGAAGGGTGAGTGCGAATCTCCTGCTCCACAAAATAGGGGCCTTTTGACTAAGGTATGGTAACCTTGACAGAAGAGTCTCTGGTCCTCCTGGTAGGGGTTGTGCAACAGGCCAGTAACCTGTTCATGTAAAACTTTGAAATACTCGTACTTGTAGTATCCAAAGCAGCCTCGAATTAAGGACTGGAAACTGTGGCAGTAGGACCCTAGCAAAGAATAAGGACTCGAATAAGTGGGTTGTGGAATAATTAAAATTCTTGTGATTATTCAAGGATTTATTATCCGGAAAATTAGGGCAGAAGGCATATCACACTGTACCCTGTACAATATTATATGTATACACAAGTCCTGTGTACAGTTCGACCTAAACACATGCTGTTATATAACGAGCAGAAGCGGAAGTAACGCCTGGCACTCACAAGTAGCATGTCACGCTGTAAAACTAACCACGTGTAAAACTGTAAACTTTAAACATTGTTGCGAAAGCTACGTCGTTAAATTTTCGTTCAAACCATTTCTTTTTTCTTCACCAATAATTTTTCCATCATTCCACAGGACTTTCTTTTGCCCCTACCATGCATATTCAACCAAAGTTGATTGTGAAATATTATCGCCCTCGACTTTGCATGTGGTGTTCAATCACACGGACGTGCAAAGGTCGACAAACTACGGTCACTCAATCACACTCACATACACAAAGGTCGTCATCATCTTCATCATCATCATCATCATCATCATCATCGCCGCCGCCGCCGCCGCCGTCGTCGTCGTCGTCGTCGTCTTCATCATCATAACCACTCCAAGCACCTGTTCCGGAACCCATCTCCTCCTCAGTCTACCGACATCTCTCTTCCCAGTAGGGTGATAACCCAAGGCAGCCACAGGCATGCGGTTCAAGAATTCACACCATCTCCTTCTGTGGTCTTCAATCTTCTGTTGCAATGATACAATGTTTAAATCGCGTCTAATATCCTCGTTCCTTCACCGATCCAAGAGAGAACAATCTTGCGTCCCTCTTAGGAAATTCATTTCAGCTGCCTGAATTTTGTGCACGTCCCTTTTACCAGGAGTCCATGTCTCACTAGCATACAAGAATGTGTGGACAGCCACAGTTTTATAAAATTTCGTTCTTTCATTCTTCCGTGTTTTATTTTTCAGGTATCCAGGAATCGTTCCACAGATGCGCCTAAATTTTGTTAGCTTACTATCCCAATCAATATCAGTTCCATATGAGATATTACAACCCAGGTAATTGAAATGACTAACCGGATCCAAAATCTGATTATTTACTACTATCTTAGTTCTTATAGGATACATACCCTGAAATGTCATCGTTTTAGATTTTGTAGCAGAGATCTGAAACCCATAATCTTGTATGATGCTATTGAATGTAAATATCGCCCGCTGTAACATGTCTTCTGTTTTCTGTATCATTACCTTGTCATCTGCATAAAGTATGAGGACGACATCAGCATTCACATGGATATTTCGCTGAAGTGATATTCCCGAGTCAAGTTTAGCTGTCACAAAGGATGTTTAGATAATATTTTATTTATAGAACACAATGTCAGGGTGTTTTAATCATCATAATCATCATCATCATCATCATCATCATCATCATCAACTATTCAAGGCTTAGGAGGATTCTCTTGTTCTGGCCTCATGTTTCTTGCTACCTTGCTACCGGACGTGCAACGTCTCTTCTTCCATGTGGTTGGTAATTCCGCTACCCGCAAATTTGTTATCTAACTGAAAACATATTAAAATTTTTTCTTACATCCTCATTTTCTTATACGGTCTGCTTTTGTACTTCCCTTTACTGTTCTTAATTATTTCGTTTCCTGTGGTTGAATATTTTTCAAATCACACTTCCTCCTCGTCCAAGATTTGCTGCTATAAAATAATTCTGGAACAGCCATCGTCTTATAACATTTTTAATTAGTGTCCATTCTGGTATTTTTCAAAATGTTTATCATTACACCTCAAACATGTTGAAATTTACTCACTTTTCTGATAAAATCCTCATTATACCCATATGTGACCCAACACCCTAAGTAATTATTCATCTTTTCGACCTGTTCCAGAACGAATTCTTAATTTCGTAGTAACCGTCAATCAATTAATTTTAATGATAAAGGGTTTGGAAGTATTGGTCAAACAAGTATAACCCGAATTTTAATTTATCTGTGTCGACGTTTCGACAATATCTATTGTCATGATCAGGACCTGTGTACGGATACAAGAGAAAATATCCAACACAACATATATATTAGTTATTAGTTAAGTGAATATGTTTATGTATGTGAGTGTGCGTGCGCGCCTGTGTGTAAATGAGTTGAAGCAGTTTGTTTTACATCATCAAAATAATAGCATTATTACATATTGTTTTCCTTAAATACATCGAGAAAATTATAATACCTCAGAACATAATTTATACACTATTACACTTTAAATTTCTCATAATGTAAAAGTTCCCGAATGGTCTTTGTAATTACTAATAAAAGCATTAATCAACAATTATATATTATAATTGGTACAGTAAACGTACCTACATATACATGACTACATATAATGACTACGTACACAAGTCCTGATGATAACAATAAATATTGTCGAAACGTCGACACAAATAATTTAAAATTTGTGTCATACTTTTTTTACTGTTCCAGAACATTATCATACAAGACAATTTTTGACCGAACTGAATGTTTCCCACAGAAAGCCATAATTTTTGTTTTTATAACTGATAACCTGAGGTGATACTCTTCTTCTGCTTTTCCAAACTTATAAATATGTTTCTGTAAAGAAGTCTCTCTCTCTCCTATGGCGCTGCAGCCCAAGTCGGGCCCTGGCCTCCACCAATCTGCACAGTTTACACAATGAATCGAACAGAAATGGGGAACTGCTGATCGACTTCGCTACAAGCAGGAATATGGTTAACAGCTCAACTCAATTCCCACACCGTGATATCCATAAGGGAACGTGGGTAGCCCCAGATGGGAAAACAGTCAATCAAATATATTGCAACTTACCGTCTGCGGCTTTTAGAAACAACGCCTTTACAAAGTTGACATGTTTCGGGACACTTGTCCCATCATCAGAACTTAAAATAATCGTGTATCATTTAAAGATGATACAGTTGTCAATTAATTAAAATATTAAAATCCAATATGAAACAAATAATTTAAAACAATATGAATACTTAAATGTTTAAGTTCTGATGATGGGACAAGTGTCCCGAAACATGTCAACTTTGTGAAGACGTTGTTTTTAAAAGCCGCAGACGGTAAGTTGCAATATATTTGATTGAACAACACGTGGCTTGGTACTAAACATTTGGGATTTATTCCTTCTAAACACGAAAACAGTCAACCAGATAGATCATCTGATGGAATCTGATCATCGATAAAAGAGCAGCTACAAGTATCATTAATGTCAAAACACAGAGAGGAGCGTCAGTTGGTTCTGAATAAAGTTTAGATGCAGGGTGGCCGTATATAGGAAGGACAGACTCAGAAGACAGGAAAAGGTTAACACAGCGATTTTAAAGGACCCAGAAAAGGTACAGAAATATGCTGGGAAAGTGAGGAATAAATTGAACGGTTCAGTCGCAGGAACAGTGGAAGAGAATTGGCAGAGCCTTAAGTGCGCACTCCTGGAAACCGCCAGACAGGTGCTAGGAATAGAGGAGAGACAGAGGCAGGAGGACTGGTTTGATGAGGAATGCAGGGAGAGTATTGCACGGAGGAATGAGGCTCACAGGAAGTATTCTCAGTGTAGGACTAGAGAAAGGAAGCAAGAATACGAAGAGAGTAGAAGACTGGCAAATAAAGTATGTAGAAAAAAGAAAAGAACTTTTGAAAACGGGCTGCTTCTCAAAATGGAGCAGGACTTTGCAGATGGAAGAATAAGGAATGCTTATAAATATCTTAAGCGTCTCAGGGAAGGTTATAAACCATCTACAACACTAAGTAGGGACAGAGAGAAAAGAATTGTGATCCAGAGAAAATTAAAACTATCTGGCGAAAGTACTTCGATGGCCTCCTTGGTGGTATGATACAGGGAGGAGAAATTGGTGCTCACACCCCGCGGAATGCAAACATTGGGGAGATGGAATCTGACCCACCATCAATTTAGGAAATAGAAGAAGCTATTAGTGCCCTCAGGAACAACAAGGCACCAGGTGCAGAACTGCTTAAAGCTGGAGGTACTGATGTGGCAGTCGCACTGCACTCGTTAATCGTGGATATATGGCAAACGAAACGAATCCCCATGGAATGGAATAAGTGCATTATATGCCCCATTTATAAAAAAGGCGAAAAACTTCAATGTAGAAATTACAGAAGGATTTCGTTGCTGTGCACCTACTACAAGGTTTTTGCGTGCATCTTGAACCAAAGGCTGAGACCCCTCACAGAAAATATAATACGGGAGTACCAAGCTGGGTTCCGACCTGGAAGGTCTACAATCGACAAACTCTTCTCGGTAAAGAAGTCTCACTCTCCTGAATAAACATTTTGTCATCGCCAAAGATCAACATATTAGTTAATGTAGTCTTATTTAGCTGTATACCTGTAAGAACGTTCTCTTTCACTCCTCGGAGAATATCGTCTATATATAGATTAAGTAATAGTGGGGACAGACAGCACCCTTGTGTCAATCCTCTGTTAGTAAAAATTTCCTTCGAAAATTGTCAATAGCTCAACTGAAAAATAACTGAATAATAATTTTCGATCCATTATAAGCAGTGTTTATTATATTTATTAAATGTTTAAGATATCCCTTCATATCTAATTAACAAGAGTTTCTTCCTATTCACTCGACCGAATGCCTTCTCTATGGTAATACAGTCTACGCGGGTTTCCCGATTATTTTTTGTTCTTCTCCCTATTACTTGACTTACAGAAAAAATGTTATCACAACAGAATCGTCCCTTCCTAAAGCCAGATTGGATTTTCAGTATGAGAGCTTCTGTTATCGTGCTTAGACATACATGTAATATTTTCATATATACCTTATATACTGCATTCAAGACACTAATTCCCATATACTTAAAAAACCTATTTCTTTCTCCCTTTTTTTAATATGGGAATTACATGAGCTTCATACCATATTTTAGGAATTTTCTTGAACCTCCAAACGTTAATTATTAAAACTTAACAACCTCTCATGCAGTTTGTCTCCACCATATTTTAATAATTCACCGTTAAGGTTTCTCAAATCCCTATAGTTTTCTCATTCTATAACAAAATTTTAATCGTATACAATTTTTTTTAACGCGTGGAGGGAGCGAAACAGTACACATCGCAAACGTAATGGCTAATTTCTTAGGGTACGGTTAGACGAGCATTTTTTCCCGCTCGTTTGCGAGCTGTTGAAAAACGCATTGAATTTAACACATAGGTGGCAATGAAATTGGTCACACGGACATGTTATTATAGCAATTAATTTTGGTCTCCATGGTGTTGTTTACGTCACTTTTTAAATATGTAATGTAAAATATTTTCTTAATAAAGATTTATTTACTACAGATAACCGATATTTTCTTTAATCTAAACACTGACGTTTCTGTGCAATTGTGTTTAAACTCTATATACACATTTAACCTTTATAGCCAGAGCTGTAGGGATGCACGTCCGAGACGTCCCAACGCTGGCGTCCGATTATAAACCGCCTGTTTGACTACACTTCCGTCCGTGCACGAGCGCGTGTGAACACCACGCGCGTGCACGGCTCGTGTAACCGTACCCTTAAAATTTTTCACACACACAGCACAAAAGTGACTCAAGATTACTTAGCCTCTCAGTGTTTTGTTTTATGTTTATCAAAACGTCTAATGTCACTAGTGCGATTAAAAACAAAAAAAAAACTTCACTGAATTACTTTAGTAGTTGTTGCAAAGTTTTTCGACTTAAGCATCGAAATTGATATTAGAGGCTAATGATTCGAATATGTAGAGATCGGATGACTCCGCTCTTTATGTAATCGAGTTTGCTAGAAATCCTACAAATGTACCGTTCAATGTGACTTGGTTTCCTGAGTACCGATTTGTTGATGTGTGTCCCCTGATTAATCAAGGGATGTTTTTTTAACATTATACAGTATACAGTATATTTAGTAGAATTTGTTGTTTACTATAAACAATTCCCGTATATATTGGGAACATTTCCGTAGTGTCGTATATTGACGGCATGTTGAGAGCATGGAAATCCAGAGTGACTTCGGGAATACATCTTAACAAATCAATTTGTACGAGTTCGCTGTTATATGCAGATGACACAGTTCTTATTCAGGAAAATGAGAATGATTTACAAAGAGCTATGTTTCAATTACAAAAAGTAGCAAGAGTGCTGAAATGCAATTTCTTCGAAATAATTTAAATTATACATTGCAAGGTAGAATAAGGAATGGTGATATCAGAGCAGAATTCGAAGTAAAGGACATAAATTAAATTATTTCAATTTACAGAAGAGAATGGTGGGTGGAATCATCTGCAAAGGATGACAGATGATCGATTACCAAAACAGCACTGAACTATAAAGCCATTGGTAGAAGAGACGTGGGCCGTCCGAGGACGAGATGTGTGCCGGAACAGGTTTATGTAACCTAATCATTGAAGAGAAGAAGAAGAAGAAGAAGAAGAAGAAGAAGAATTTGTTTTGTTATTTAAGTTTCCGGCAAGCTACAAAAAATCAATAGTTTTTCCCATATTAGTACCGTGTACTATACATTTAGTAATCGACCATGGTTTCTTTAACCATGTTACATACATACAAAGTACTCGTTCACAAAGAAAATGTTGAATGTTTCAGGTTGTCAAAGCAATGTAAAGAGTTGATCAATCCAATTGTAAGTTTATTAGTCATGATGGTTACTTTTGGCTTGGTTCTAACCTCTCACCTGCTTATTCAGGTAAGAACCTTAAGTTTTGAACCTTAATAGAGATGATAGTTACTGAGTGATAGTTACATTTACAACAAAGTACTTTATTTTTAATTTCAATATTTTATATATAATTATGTGTGTGTTATAGACACTCTTTTTATTATATTACACATAATATATTTTTCATTTAATACACATTTAATTTTAGAGCATACATTTAACTTTTAGATTTTTAAAATAGTTAAATGGCATGGTCGAGCACCACGTTCTTGGTAGCCATTTTATTTATAACGTTTTTGACTATGTTGCCTATCTATATCGTTGACGATACTTACGTTATAAATATTCAACGGGTGTAATCGTAATAATAATAACAACGTGATAATGCATTTAATCTTTTAAACATTTATTAATTAAAACTTTCAATTAAATTGCGAGTTAAAACTCATTATTATTTGCATGTGTATGTGTACTCATAGTACACCTCCTTGTTAATAAATACAAGTAATCTCATATTACATAGAAACATATTATAATCTTATAACTATAACTAACATTGCTTATTATATAATATTGCTCTCGACTTGCTCAATTTATTATGATTAAATTTTTATTAAATTTTCTGGTCTTTCTTTTTAAATTCTTAATGTTGTTGCATATGCATTTCTTATTTATGACTTATTAATTACTTTAGAATAATTACTATTCTTTCAAAATTAATTTAAATATTTCCAATAAATTATCATTTCAAAAATATACTTTCATAATTCAAATATTACTATAATTACTATACAAGAACAGTTACATTTTCAAATTATTAATTACAGTTTTTGAAATTATATTGTCTTTCTTTTTGCAATATTTAATTGTCTTTGATTAAGTCTTTCGTTTGGATGAATAGATGGCTTTCTTTCACCTTAATCGTGGCGGTTCCTCAGTGTATCCTCTTCTCGTCCTGAGTCCTTGATCCTAGTTGATTCTGCGTGGTCGTGTAGTCCTGGAGTCCGTTCCTCGTCCTCCGGATCCTCTCAGTAGTCCGACGACTCGTACTCTACGTCTGGAATCTATGCCATGTTGTGTGCTATTCTCTCGTCTTCCGTAATAGCCTCTGGCTGCAGCGGTGGTCTCACGAAAGTGATGATGTTGTCGGACATAGCCTCCGGCTGCCGCTGTGGTTGATCGAGAAAGAGAACAAGGCTCGTGTGTCTCGCGTATTTATAGTCTAGGGCGCAAAAACTATGTTTCGAAAATTCTCTGCAGTAATCAGTCTGTCGTAGTGTCCTTTTACAAACACGATTATTTACACAATTATTTCACTGATCTTCGCAACATGCGAAGTCTTTTGCAAATTACCCGATATTCACCTGGTCGGTAATTTTCATGTGTGCAACTGTGTGTTAACAGTTTTTCTCTATCTCTATTATTATGGGTTTTATTTATATTTATTTGCACTGTATTTACACATTTTATTATTTTCGCACAATCTTTCGTATACGCGTGCGTCTTTATATTATTTACACTGTGGCGTATTTTGCTTTGTGATATTTCACACACACTTATCACAATTTAAAAAATGTATATATTTATTAACGTTTATTTAGGGGTGATGCTTTGCAGGAATTAACCGGCTGCACTCACACACGTAAGATACACGTGTACACATTCGCAGCTCTGTGTGGTGTGACCTACCTGTTCTAGCAGGCAAATTCGTTGTTCACCTTTACAGCATTCTATCTAAATTATTATACTCCTGACAATATTGATTATTTATTTAATTTACACAAATTATCTTAACTAATTGCGCAATGCACAGTACCAAATACATTCGTACTGTTGCAATATATATAGGCCTACAGCAATACATAAGGTTGCCATAGAATAAGTAATCAATATAGAGCTTATTGGAATTGGAACGAAACGACATTGAATTAGTGATGCTATTAATTTTTCAGAGAATCAACGCTGTTTTTAATACAAAAAATAAACTAATTTGTCTCTGTTGACCTTGACAACGCTCATTTGAAGCGATCGTGGCGTAGTGGCTGACGTGTGGCGAGGGTACGATTCCCGCGGAGGTCATCTACTTTAGATATGACCTTCCTCCCTCGCAAAGTGATGGCGAACCAGCGAGAGGCACCCTGCCTAGTATAAGCCGTCCCCAGCTATGCCGTTCGGATCCGGCATTAAACTGTAAGTGCCATATGCCTGTGAGAGATTCTGTAACACATACTACGGATGTATACGGGGAGGGTACAAACCAGTCGAAAGACTGATGACTCAAGAAGAGAAGAGACCTTCATAACACTAAATAAAATTTAATATTTTTGCAATAAAATAAATTGGCGTTTAAAAACTTTTTTTGTCATCATCATCATCATCATCATCATCATCATCATCATCATCATCATCATCGTCGTCGTCGTCGTCGTCATTATCTTCTTCTTCTTCTTCTTCTTCTTCTTCTTCTTCTTCTTCTTCTTCTTCTTCTTCTTCTTCTTCTTCTTCTTCTTCTTCTTCTTCTTCTTCTTCTTAACGCTTTTAGGCTTTAGCGGACCTATTCCACAGTCAAACTTTTCTTAGGTCTACCAAATTTTGTTCTTCCTCTAGGGTTGTAATCTTTCGCCATCTTCGGTATTGTACTATCTTATATTCTATTGATATGTTGAATCCATTTTCTTCTGTATTCTATAGTCTTTCATTAACTGCTAAAATATTTAAATCACTTCTTATCTCTTCATTTCTTATATGATTTCGTCTATTACACCTTTTAACTGATCTCAGAAATTTCATTTCTGCTGTTTGTATCTTCTGTTCATCTTCATTTATTTATGACTCAAGTTTCAGAACCATACAGTAGTGTAGGTATTCCAATTGTTTTATAAAATTTTGTTTGGTTTTTTTTTACATTTATTTTCCAACGTTCTTTAAATCGTTCCATACATTCTTGTGAAATTGGTCACCACATTGTCTGTATCTCTATCTTGATTATAAGTGATGTCACGTCCAAGATAGTTGAAATGCCTTACTTGTTCTATGCATGTGTTGTCTACGCATATTTTGGTTCGAACCGGTTTGATTCAGATTTGTTACAGTTATATTGTTTTCCTATTTTATGTAAGATGTATATTGCTGGCTGGAGATCGTCTTCTGAATTGGCGATCTTATTCCTCATCTTGGTCATCCACGAAGAGAATGGTTTTCAAGCTTTTATTTCGGTGGATTTTAATAACGTCAGGGGATTGTTCTTTCCATTGTTTTGAGGAGATCGTCTAGATAAAGTTTAAAAAGTAATTGTGACAGACAACAAACTTGTCTTACTCCTTGGTTCGTTTAAATCGGGATAGATACTTCTCCGTCGTCTACGATTATCGCGGTGTGTCTATATAAACTCTATATGGCCTGAAATAGGTGCTGTGGTATACCTTTATTTTCAAGTATGTCCCATAACTTCGGTCAGATGACTCTATCAAAAGCTTTGTTGAAATCGGTGAAGGCTATATGTGTTTCTAAATTCTTTTCACGTCGTTTTCTTATAATTTGATGTATAGGAAATACGCAGTCTATGCAAGAGCGTCCTATCAAGGTAATTTTTTTCGAAATTATAGTGTTTACCGATGTAAACTTGTATTAGAGTTTTTCTTTTAATTAAGTTTTTTTTTAAACGTGCATAAAGTAATACATGTTCACTTCCCTTTAATGTCGAGTGCAGATCCCTAAGACGTTGGGTTGATATTATCTGAAATACGTAGGTCAATTCACTCTGCCCGACGTCGTGGTCACTTCCAGTCGTGTAAACAGTTCTCGCGGGCACGGTTACATACAATTCCACACAGCGAACTGTTACTGCTAAAAATTATCTTCTTCTTCATCTTCTTCATCTTCATCTTCTTCTTCTTCTTCTTCTTCTTCTTCTTCTTCTTCTTCTTCTTCTTCTTCTTCTTCTTCTTCTTCTTCTTCTTCTTCTTCTTCTTCTTCTTCACCTCAGAGAGTAGGCACTTTGCGTGTTCCGTCTTCACTGAGGAGTATCTCTTCATCTCACTCTCGGTCTTCCTACATCTCTCGTACCGAAGAGTCTATATTGTAACACAACATTAGGTAGCCGTCCATCCTCCATTCTGTGCATATGCTGTAACCATTCCCTGCTATATGTCTAGATCATATGATTTATAGAGATAGCTCTATGGTTTATAGAGGTGTATATTTATAGGATAACTGTAGCTCTTCTCTAATGTCCTTATTGCCCAAACGACCCAATCTCGTGCAACTCTTTGTTCTTCTCGGAAACTTCATTTTCGCAAAGTTTGAATCTGGTTTTTAAACTTCTTTCTAGGAACCCATCTTTCGTATCCGTATAGTAAAACAGGCACTGTCATTTTTTTATAAAATTTAAGCCTTCTCTCTTTCCTCGTCTTTGTCGTCAACCTTCTACGAATGACGCCACACATCATCGGCGCGGCGTCACCTCGATATTTTGCTCAAACTAATGGTGGGTTATAAAACCTTTTTAATTAAAACAACTACTGTCGTCAGGTACCTTTGTTTTTATTACGAGTATTTCTATATAAGTTCCATCACAAAATTTCTTATATTTCAATAGTTATTCAAATTAAGGTACACACACACACGAAAATTGAATTCAGTATTAAAGTGCCAAAAGTATGCATACTTATGCATATAATGTTATAAGTATATATCTCATGCAAAGTACTCTTACATTTCCAGATGAAAACACTGGAAGAGTATTTAACCATTGGTCCTTTTGTATACGGCATTCTGGAAATGCTGTTTGTCTCCTGTTGGCTGGCTGAAGAATTGACATCCATGGTGAGTAACACACGCCAAAAAAAAAAAAGGTTTCGCAAGTTTCACTGTAAAATATTTGTTACATTTATAGCTTTTGTTGACTTAGAAAAGGCCTTCGATAACGTTAAGTACAGTATTCTACACAAAACATGAGTTCCCTGCAAAGAACAAAGAAGGAACAAAGATTGATTCAGAATTTTTACAAGCAGGAGACAGGCATAGTTCGATGTGGAAACCATCAAGAGGAAGCGAACATAGTGAAAGAGTAAGACAGGGATGTTCTCTGCATCGATGTTTGTTTAACTTGTACATTCAAGAAGCGATCGATAGAGTAAGGGGAGACACCCATCTGGGAGTATACATACACGGGGAAAAAGTGGACATGCTTAGGTTTGCAAATTCCATAGCAGTGACTCCAAAGAACAACGAAGATCTACAAAAGATTCTTGACACAATGGATCAAGTAATGAAAAATGAATTCAATATGAAAATAAATGAGCAAAAGACCAAAGTCCTAGTCAGTAGTCGGAAGGAAGAAGATCCAGTCAGAATAACTCTTTGAAATAATGTTCTCCAGGCAGTTAAAGAAGATAACTATCTAGGAAGTAAAATCACAAGTGATGGACATAGCAGTAAGGAAATAATAAGCAGAATTGACCAGGCTAAAATTGCTTTCAACAAACAAAAAAACCTCTTCATTTCAAACACTATCAGCCTAAAATTAAGGAAGAATCAAGTAAAGACATACGTGTGGAGTGTTGCCCTATACGGGAGTGAATCTTGGACAATTGGAGAAAGTGACAAGTAAAGACTCCAAGCATTTGAGATCTGGTGCTGCAGAATAATGTTCAAGATAAGGTGGAGGAAGAAGATGACGAAGGAGGAAGTCTTTAGGAGAGCTCAGGCGGAGAAGAGCTCTCTGCAAAATTTAAAAGGCAGAAGAGCAACGTTTATAGGGCATATACTACGACACAATGAGAATAATAGAAGGAACAATTGAAGGGAAGGATCACAGAGGTCGACCCTGTTTAGACCACATGAAACAGGTCGATATGAACTGCATATAATATAGTGATCTTAAATGAAAAACAGAGAAGCATGAAGAATAGCGAGTTGCTGCCAGCCAGCCTATGGGCTGCTAACCTAGAAGAGAAGAGACTGTAAATGTTGTAGAAATTAATATAACAACCGTAACGAGAACCGTAACAAACACCCTAGAATGTCTTCCATCTGTACCCCAGCAAGTCAAGCAGGTGTGTAGCCTCTGTCAAGTACGCTAAAGTACGTTCCAGACTCCTATGGAGAACACTTGAATTACGTATTTAGTGGCGTGAAGGTTCTAGAACACATGCGCTACCTATATAAGGGACAGTGACTTTTTTTGTGGAACAGATGACAGTCAATTGTGTTGTGTGATTTTCTTAGTGCGGATCGAGTGTTTGTGGAAGAATTGTGTGAAGTGTTCTTGTTTTATGGTGAGAGTGGAACTCTATTATTTCACATTATTATTATTATTGCCTGTGGACAAATATAACTTGGAATATTGTACAAGTTGATTTCAAACTGTTATTTGTGATTAATGAAAACTGGTGACTAGTGATTTCATTGGTGTCTGTATTTTGTTTTCCACTGTATTTTACGGCGATCTGAGTGGAGTAAGACAAGGATGTATACTATCTCCGCTTTTATTCAACATCTATTCGGAAGGTATGTTTAGAGGAGCTTTAGATGAATGTGAAGTGCGAATCCCTTTGAACGGTGAAAGAATAAATAACATACGCTATGCGGATGATACCGTCATAGTCGCAGATAGCTTAGAGGGGCTGCAACAACTAATGAATAGAGTGACAGAAAGCAGCCGTAGATATGGTCTAGACATCAATGTTAATAAAACGAAGCTAATGATTGTATCTAAGAACAAGTTCACAAACTCTACCCTTAATATAAACCAAAGGCCAGTTGAACGTGTAAGCCAATTTACATACCTTGGTACTATAGTCAATGAACAATGGGACCACTCTCAACAAGAAATACATAGCAGAATTGAAAAGGCAAGAACACTAGAATGAGCAGATTACTCAGAAGTCACGATTTAGCAGTAACCACAAAGATGAGACTTCTACGCTGCTACATATTCTCGGTCCTCTTCTACGGTGTAGAATCTTTGACTTTGACTGAAACCACAACTAAGAAATTGGAATCTTTAGAAATGTGGCTCTACCGTAGAATGCTGAGCATTTCATGGACAGCACATACAACTAATGTTCAAGTTCTTAGAAAGATGTATAAAGATGAAGAAAGATAGAGAAGTTGTTAACACAGTGAAGATAAGGAAGCTTCAGTATCCGGGACATCTCATGAGAAATGAACAGAGAATCTACTTACTGCAGTCCATACTACAGGTAAAAGTACTTGGAAAGAGAGGAGTTGGGCGACCGAGAATATCATGGCTGAGAAATTTAAGGACCTGGTTTGGCATAAATACAACAGACATATTCCGTACAGCAAAATAGCCTGTATGATATCCAACATCTGAAACGGATAGGAACTATCAGAAGAAGATACGGCGACCAGTTAGACCGTCATAACAATAGCAACTTTTAATAAATAGCAACGACAATAGTAACAATTGAAACTAATATCTATTCTCATCATATTGTGTTTAAATTAAATAACATGTAGACCTTTTTCTACATTAACATGTAGAAAACAATGTAGGGCTAGGCCTAAAACTTAGACAAGCTTTCATTACTTTAAAGTTGTAAAATTTATTAATCGGTAAAATAGAGTACCTTCCTATACCTTTTCACCCACACTTTTTAATATGTAGGGCTATTTGGACGATGCTGTTAGAGAGTGGAAGCAGATGCTAGAAATACTGAACTTCAGCGACAGTTTCAGTGAACGTAATTTCGTCAAAACTCTGATGTTTGCTATCGATCAGGTCATAATAGCAGACAATGAAAATAGCCTGCAGAGGGCCCTCTATGAACTGCAGCAGATAATCAGGATAAATGATCTGGAAATTTTTGTTATCAAGACTAAGGCCATGGCTTTTAAAGCTGCTTTCCTGTAAGGTTTAAACTAGTACTTAATGATCAATTATTTGAGCAAGTGCATTCATTCAGGTTCCTTGGATGTGACTTGCCTTATGTTGGCGAGATAGATGTGGACAACAAAAATACAGACTTTTAATCACATGTGTGGAACGATAAGAAGAAAACTGAATGGAAAGGTCAGAAGAGATACTATTTGAAATTTTATAAAGTGATGGCAGTGCCATGCGGCCTTTATGGCAGTGAGACTTGGACACTGAAAGCAAAGACCCAAAGCCGGATACACGCTAGTGAAATGAGATTTTTACGATCAGTACCAGGAGTATCACGGAGGGGCCGGCTAAGAAGTGATGATATAAGGGACACGCTTGGAATATACAACCTAAACGAAAGGATAAAGCAGTGCAGACAGTATTAGACAACCAAGTTGAAAGGATGCATTAGAACAGGATACCAAAACAAATTTTGGTTTATAATCCAAAAGGACGGCGGGATATTAGAAGACGATAAAAAAGATCGTCGCAACAAAGAGTTCACAGCCTGAAGAAGTAGAATAAGACCTGGAATTCATTATTAGTCCAAACTTCTGAGCCATAAGTTATGATACTTCTAACAATTGTTTCAAATATTTTGGTTTTAATTTCTGCTGAAATTGCTTATCCCACAGGATTCTATTTAATGTAGGTATAGCCATCTTTCGCAAATTAATTGAGGATCGTATTTCCTTGTTTTGCTTCCCACTGGCCGTAGTTTTCACCCCTAAATACTTGTATTCCTCTGCACATGAAATCTTCACCATGTCTTCCTCCAACATCGAGTCCTAATTAAAGTAACCTATTGCCGTGTATTTTATTTTATTCATACACCCCCCGCCCAAATTCTGTAGCCCCCAATTCTGATATTCCTGTATCAGTTTCCTAGTCATGTACTCTATGTCTTAAAACTTTTGAGCCAAAAGTAATTGGTCGTCAGGAAACTGTACTGTATCACCATGAAGCGGAATTCCCATGTTTCTGCACATTTATTCCCAAGCCTCTATTGCTTTCTCCGTATAAATTTTGAAAAGCGTGGATGATAGTCATCATCCCTGGGGTTAACCTTCGGTCACTTGAAACCATGCTGACAAATGTTTTCTATTTTTATTCTCGATATTGAATTGTTATAGAAATTGTGTATATCTTTTATGATAATGGCGTTAATACTAGTTAATCTTAAAGCTGTCCACAGATTGGCTAACGATACATTGTCATAGGCTTTTTCAATGTCAATAAAAACTAGATGAGGACATTGTGATCAAACTGTTTTTTTTTTTAATTATTTGCTGTAAAGAGAAAATATGATATATAGTTGATGTACCAACTCTGAAACCTGCTTGTTCTTCAGCCTCCATTTCCTTCTACTCAACTTCTAAAAAATGTTTAAGTACTCTTCCGTAAAGCCTATGGAATTTTGGAGACGTTTGGCAAGAGTATCCAGATGTAAGAAAATTATAAATGAGGTCATTAAGAACAGAATGAATGTGAAAAATCAGTTGCTGATTTTATCCAAACAAAAAAAATACAATGTTATGGACACACGAAAAAATGGCACAGGAAACACTAAAGGAGAGTTACGGAATGGACTCCAACAGGAAGAAGGAAAAGCGGAAGACCACCTATCGCCTGGATAGAAGAAATTCAGACTAAATTGAGGGAATGCATTAAATTTGTATTTGTTAATAGTTTTTCAAATATAAACATATGAAGATATTTGATTTACATCGTTATATATATATTTCGTCAAGACAGTAAATTTCATTTTGTCCTATGTCCTAGTAAATGATTAACGTCAAGACGTTATAATCATTTTGTCCTATGTAACTTATTATTTATGTTAAAAAACAACAAAACTAAAAAATAAATAAATGAAGGATTATTTGAAGTTTCTAATGTGACCTGAAAAATATAGTTGAAAGGCTTATCCTAATAATGCCTTTGCTATTTCACATTATGAATTATTGTAAAATATATTGGCACAATTATTTTGACTACAAATTATTGTATTGTATGATTTATTATAATTTTGAAGCAAGTACATAACACTATTAAATGGGATTGTTTATAAAATATAATTTTATCTGATTAAAACTTATAAATTACAATTTAATACACTAAATCTTTCACACTGTGTCAACAAATTTAATAAATTTAGTAATTCACACTGTTTCAAGTTAATATAAACCTGATTAATTTTACTTTCAGTCTAGAGAAGTGCACAGAGCGGCTTACGATACTGAATGGATTCAGAATTCTGCAAAATTTAAGAAATCACTGATCATATTTGGTTTGGGTTGCCAGCGGCCAGTAAAATTTGAAGTTTTTTCTACCAGTGACGTTGGATTAACTTTGACAGTGTCTGTAAGTTATTTGTTATGCTCTAACTGTTATGTTTATTATGATCAGTAAGATTTATTTTAGGGATTTAAGGAGCTCGGGGGAGCTTGGAGAGGTATCACCTTTGCTCTGGGTTGACTTGGCACTGATCCTCACAAGTTCCAAGATTGGAGGTGACGGCGCTTCAGTAGGGCTCCTAGCTTATATCCAGCCAAGACCGTACTGCGTGATAAAGAGCCACATCCTACAACAGGTGACCCTGGTTTCTCAAAACAGTACCTACCTAGACAGGAAGGTCGAAAAATATTCCTGGTGGACGGCAGCAGTAGCTATCAGTACCAAGTTAAGACCAATTTATCCTGGACCGGCTTCATTTTGGATTATTACAGGCATAAATCCAGGTGGATTTAGTTTGCTGTAATACTGCGACTGCGGGATATGGAGTACCCTGCTCTGGATAGATGTGACTCAGTAACCGTGGTGAAGCCAGCACGTCTAGGGAGGATGTCCCGAACAACATCACTGCAAGCTCAAAGGCAGAGAAGTGGCAGCATTGCGCAAGACTCGTAATGTGGCCAGGGTGAGATTTTTTATTACAGGTAAGCCTCAAGAGAATAGCCGGACGGGAAATAACGAGTACCTGTATTAGAAAAAAATTGATGTAGTTTCCCTAAGTGAACTCATTCAGAATTAACACTGTTGCACACCATTGTAGAATATCCAGTGAGGACTATGATAAACAGCAGCAATTTAGAACAAGTGAGCAGTTTTAAATATCTCGGCTGTGCAGTAAGCTATGAGTCTGAATATGCTATAAAAGAGGAGATAAATAAATTTAGAAATATTTATGGTACAATTCATAGAAATCTTAGAAACAAAACACGACACAGCACAAGGATTGAATTTTCTAAGACAATTGCAATACCCACATTGAAATATGAGAGTGAGGCTTAGGTCATAATGTAAAAGGAATGCGGCAAGATTCAGAGTGCTCAAATGCAGTTTCTTCGAAATATCTTAAACTATACATTGCAAGATAGAATAAGGAATGAGGATATCAGAACAGAACTCGAAGTAGAGGACATAAATGAATTTATTTTAGCTTACAGAAGACAATGGTGTGATCATCTGCAAAGAATGACAGAGGATCGATTGCTGTAAGCGGCACTGATTTATAAAGGTGTGGGTCGGCTGAGGACAAGTTTGGTGGCGGACCAGGTTTATATAACCTAATACTTCAAGTAAAGAAGAAGATTTGTAGACATATTAATATTTATTTTGTACATAACTCATCAATATTTTTTGCAGGTTGTCTATATTATGAATAGGTATTGAACTATTAAATACTTCTGCAAGTAAAGTCTATTATTGTATTTTCACCTGACGTAACTTTCACTCACTATATCAGTATCATCACAGGTGTATAAGTGAATTTATTTTATAATTTATAAACATGTTTATATTTTTTTAAACCTCTGATGATACTCATATAATCAGTGAATCGTGCGTCAGGTGAAAATATAATAACAAATTTTACTTGCGGAAGTACTTAATATTTGAAGGACTATTCATAATATATTAATATATAAAGGTTTTGTAAAATCTATAAAAACACTTGGTAAGTTTCACAGATTTTATTTAACTCTGACAGCTGTTTCGGCTACATAAGCCATTGTCAAAGAGAGAATGAATGAAAACCTAAACACAGGATGTCAGTAGTGGTGACCATCTGTTTAGGGCGTATCTGGAACATCCGTGTTGAGATGGAGAGGGGTGTGTGCAAGAGACAAGTGAAGGTCAGGTGTCTTTAAAAACTAAATACAATCATGAATGCAAAATACAAAATTAATTAAACTAAATATAATCTGAATGCAAAATATAAAATTAACTGAATTAAGTATAATCTGAATGCAAAATATAAAATAAACTAAACTAAATAACAGCTTTTAATAAAGGGGATACACAGAATTCAGTTTGTTCATTTGTTAAATTTTTGTTATTTTTTATTGCTTTCTTAATTTCTAGAATTTCTAACAAATCCATTTTTTTACCTTTTTGTATGTTGCGGAGTAGTGTTGTTTTTTGTATCTATGAAGTGATTGTGTTGTAAGCAATGATCTGCAAAATCTGTATTTGCCGTATTCGTTAAAATCGCCTTCTTATGTTCAGAAATGCAATGTTTCAGAGCACGGCCACATTGTCCAAAAAAAATGGCATCGCATTCTGCACAGTGTATTTCATAAACTCCATTTTCCTCCAGTGTGTTTGATTTTTCTTTATTATTGACTAGTAGTGAAAAAAGATTAGGTTTGCTTACTGATACCATGTTAAGACCATTGTTTATTAACCTATTATTAATCCTAACTGTTATAAACGGAATGTAATTTGTTAAATGAAATTTTTTGTTACCCTGAACTGGCTCTATGGAATAAAATTTTTTTAAAATAACTTTCTTCAGTTTTTTTTTTAAATTAAAGAGTCTATTCCGTTATAACACGAAGATATTTTCGTTATGACGAAGATATTATTTCGTCATAACCGTTATTTTGTGCTATAGCTTTTTTTTTTTAAATTAAAGAGTCTATTCCGTTATAACACGAAGATATTTTCGTTATGACGAAGATATTATTTCGTCATAACCGTTATTTTGTGCTATGGCTTTTATAATATCTACCTCTTTATTGAAATTTTCTTTGGATAAAGGAACTATAAAAACTGAATGAAAGAATAATGACAGATTCTTGTATGACGAATATTTTGGTAGACAACGATTCTTCAAAAATCGAAACAGATTTTTTTACTTCAGCTATTTTTAATGTCATTCATTCTTGTACCTCCGATATTTTAGTAACTTGTTTATTATGCTCACCTCTTAGGAGACCCAACTCTGCCACGGTTTGTTCTTGTGTCTGCTTTTGCTCCTGTATTAACTCCTTGATGTCTTCTGTTTCACGCTTCCGTTCCTCTCCCTCCTACTTACGTTCTTCTTTTTGTCTTTCTTCTGTTTCTAGCATTAGTGCTTTCTGACGTACCTCAGCCTCTTCTCTTTCCTGGCTGCGTTTTTCATCCTGTCGTTTTTCCGCTTCTTCCACCTTCTGTAGGCGTCTTTTCTCTGCTTTCTCTCTTTCTTGTCTTCGTTCTTCTTTTGTCTCTTCCCGTGTCTGCCGCAGCAGCGCTTGGAAAGCTTCCATCGTCTGACTGGCATCCATTGTTTACCGATTAGTTACGAATTACCTCGTCTTGTACAAAGTGTCCACTGTTTCCACTGTTATAACCGTTCTATCCCACTTCTGACACCACTGTTACGACGATCTATTTGATCATCGTAGGTACAGTGGAAAACAAATTACAAGACACCAATTAAGTCACTAATCACCACCTTTAATTTTCACAGTTAAACAGTTCGTAATTAACAACAGAGTCTCTTATAAGGAATCAAATAGAAATTGTTCACACGCAAATAAATGTCAACTAATATTAAAACAAAATTGTATTACAATATGCCGTCCGATTATAAAACACAACACTTAACTAATAACCACTCGAACGAACATAGTAGTATAGCTACGATATATTTACATTGCGTTACTAGTGATTATCTGGCGATTTTACTGTGTGCGTTCAAGTGGTTATTAGTTGTATTGTGTTTTATAATCGGACGGTGTATTGTAATACAATTGTTTTTTAATTTTAGTTGACATTTATTTGCGTGTGAACAATTTTTATTTTATTTGTTATAAGATATAAGAGACTGTGTTGCTATGTTAATTACGAACTGTTTAACTGTGAAAATTAAAGCTGGTGATTAGTGACTTAATTGGTGTCTTGTAATTTGTTTTCCACTGTACCTACGACGATCAAGTAGACAGTCTTAACAATATTTTGGACCTGATGGACTGCCATGTGACGATCGCTAGCGAAAAATCACTTTGGATTTATTAATGCTGGCATATTATTGTAAAGAATGGACATTTTTTGAAACATGCATTGTTACCCTCAGTGACAACAATGGTTTACATACTGTAATCTCAAAAATGAAATTGTTATGTTATGAGAACTTCGGCTTGCCGTGGTGTAAGGCCGTGCTCCATGGTAGTTTCGGTGGTGTAAACGTTTCGGCCGTGCCTTTGACAGCCAACTTCAGTGCAGGAGTCTGCAAAACACTGACAAAGGTTTCGTAGTCAGTGACCAATGAACTGTGGTTAAGGCTAGTGGCTGTGAGTAGGACACCCGTTTTATAAACAATGACCGACGAAGGCACGGCCAAAACCTTTGCACAAAACAACCATAGACCATGGCCTTACACCACGGCAAGCCGAAGTTCTCATCACATTGAAGCCGGCCGTGGAAGCCACACACATCAATTGTTATCTATATTGGTATAAAGTTCGTTTCTTTAGTAAACATAATTCAACAGCAATTAAACGAATAAGATAAAAATATTTAGATGCCAAAGCGCATCCGTGTACCCCGTTTAAGTGGCGTGTATGTGAGTAGTTTTATTGTTGACACGTGTTTCATTTTGATTAAAATTTTAACTTCTTGGATTTCGTTGTCCATGACGTGACCGTAATTAACCAAATATAATTAAATCACTACCGACTCAGAACACAAAGTTTTATGGGTAAAAATGTAAAAGTTTCACCATATAGCCTGAACAAATTTTCGCTTTTAAAAAGCTTCTTCAGACGCTGCCGCTGGGAGATACAAAGATATATTGAACACACAAAGGCACTACACTCTACTACCGAATCCACCTTTACAAACCACCTCACTGAAGCAAACCACAATTACGAAAACATCGACAATAACATTGATAATATACACGGAGACATAAAAGATCGAACACTAGACACTCTTGAACAATTGGAAATATACAAACGCACGAAAACACATAAAAAACGACATCCTAAATGAACAGACACAATTCAAATCACGCGCATTATTCGAACGTATCACACCCGACAAAAAAGTCGATACCGTCGCCAAGAACAAGACGGACAGTCCTCCTAGCGACAGCCTGTGAAGAAGCTTTCTAAAAGCGAAAATTGGTTCAGGCTATAAGGTAAAACGTTTACGTTTTTACCCATAAAAAACTTTGCGTTCGAGTCGGTAGTGATTTAATTATATTTGGTTAAAATTTTAATGTTTGGCGATGTCGTATGTGGGATAAATATAGTCTATGTCTGAAGACGGAAAGATTGTTCTGAAACCCATCACAAAGCTATTAAAAGAAGTAATAAGGCGGAAGTGATATAAGGATTAATTAAAGAAAATGTTAACTCATTCGCACCTTGTATAGATCTTTTGGAGGTTGTAAAATATCCCTTCAAATTCCTTCGATCGTCGCGCGCATCTTGTACAAACCCCGTCACATTTAGAAAGATTAGAACAAATCTTATGGCTAAGCTACAAAAACCATAAATAATAACAAGAGTATTAAGATTTCCATGTTACTGACGAAGTGCTTAATATAAAAAATTCATGTTTGCCATAGGTAAATGCATATAATTAAATATTCATATTTATATTTGCATATAATTATATTAAGTAATCGTAGGAAACACGTATATTTTAAAGTATACAAAAATGTCGGCAGACAGATGATGTAAATAGAACTAAACTTGTTAATAATATATTTTTTACTATTACTAACTGACTGTGTGTCTTTTTCAGATTTTGCAATTTGCATATTCGTATTTTGCGTTTTTTCGTGAAGTCTACAGACACTGGGAGAAGTAAAGCATATATAGAATTGTTTGGCATCTATTTACATGGCCAAATGCTGTATTACACAATTTTAAGAAGAGACAAAGTCACTACAATTGGGTAGAAAAACGTAAATGTAAATATGTGGAAATATGTAATTATATGCAATAATTATATAATCTATATAGTTCAAACTTTGCAGGGTCTATTAAACGATTATGATTATACAAAAATTATTTAAAAAATTAATTTTTAGAAAGTAAATATTTGTGATTTAATAAATAAACAATTTGTATTTTTCATCAGATAGTTTTTTGTTACCTGACAATATGTTCACCAGTTACAGCAGGTTCAAATGTTAAGTTTGGACTGAGAGATTTGAAATGTTTGTTGAAACCATCATCTTTGTTCGACCTTTTGCCTGAATATTCAAACACGAAGTAAACCAACACGTCAAACGGTTAAACTGGTTTTATCTGGTTACGTATAGAGCGGTATTTATCAAAAAGAAGATGAACAGACGTCGTATGCTCACACATTTATATTCACTCAATTCCGATAACAATTAAACATTCACGTTTACAGTTGCCAGTTTACTTTGTCCGTTCTATTATGGTTATCAGAGTGCCTGTTAATTTTTATAAAAGATTCTTTATTGCCTTTCAAAGAAAAGTTACTTCCTGAGGCCCTCGGTCTTGTATTATCAGAGCACCTGAACTTTTATTTCACTCATAGACATCACTTTCTCTATTTGATTGTCTCTCAATCTCTCTCTCTCTCTCTCTCTCTCTCTCTCTCTCTCTCTCTCTCTCTCACTCTCTCGCAAATGTCTGTTTCGCCCTTGCGCCGACGCACGCGCGAGTACACACACACACACACACACACATAAAATGATAATAAAATTTATACGTGCTTGACATCTCCTTATAAATCACAATTTTTTAATTACTAAACTAATCTTTAGTAATCCGCCGTGTGACTTTAAGTACATTTTGGTACTACGCGTTTCGGAGCATATGCTTCATCATCAGGTAACTTCAAATAAATTAAACCACTCTTTCTAGGTCGTCACTAGTAAAACTCGAACTCAGCATGAGAATTATACGCGGTGTTTGGTGCGCGCCCACTCAAGCTCAATCTACTACTGCACGGTCGTTAGTCCTTATCCGAGCAAGCAGGTTCAAGACTGTGTCGTACAGCTGATTAGATCTAAAGTTCAACTGATCATTCAACACTGAATCGCGACTGTTTACATTCGTGTATGCTCCGTAAATCTCAAATTCTTCCAAGGCATTTATGAAACGGTCCTTTCGCAAATCAGTAAGGGTAAAAAATTGTAGTTGAAGTGTGTATATTTATGATTGTATGAAATCAAATGTCGAGCAAAATTTAATTTCATGTTATTATGGTTGGTATGGTTGTCACAATTTTTAAACAAGCTTCCATGAAATAGACAAATCTACAGTCGCCTCCATTTCGCATTTTCAACATTTGCATTATGCATGAATAGTGCCTGTGTGGGCGTGGATTACTATGTACTCAATATCTAGGAATTTTACTGCTGAAAGAGTTGTGATCATCAGATATTTGTAGGTAAATATTGGCATCCTCCTTGTGAATCGTATATAAACCACACTTCGACTGTCCAGGGAATCGCAGTTGCAGCCACATCACAGCGACACCATGAACTGCTTCGTAAGTAAAAGGCCTACAATAAGTAGTTAATTTAATGCTTAGTTAATAATTTTAAAGCGTAAACTGCACACTGTAAAAACAATCTACTCACAACGATTGCTCTACTTTTACATAATTAACACTTACTTTTACAGTTTAAAAACATATTACAATAATATTTTAATTTGTATCCTTAAATTTTTAGTGACCGTCAATCAATGAATGTTTTAGTGGATGGTTAGTGAGGATCGGTCAATAATGCAAACTTTTTTTTATTAAGTTGTGTGTTTGGCGTCAGCAAAAATTGTCCTGAAGATGACAATAAATATTGTCGAAACGTCGACGCAAAATAACTAAAATTTTTATTATTGACCGATCCTCACTAACCATCCACTAAAACATTTTAATTTATGTTTATTTCTTACATAACTGATTCTGTTTACTTCATTTATAACTTCCTACAGGTTTTAAATACATGATTTCAGAATCCAAGCTTTCTCATACTTATATGAATAGAATAAATTTACCTCTTTTATCGGTTTAGTCGCTTTTCCTTTTGTAATTTCACTACGCGTTTATGGACATATGTCCCATCTTCAGGTATAATCAATTAGTAAAGTTCGTCAAATAATGAAAACAAATTACGTACAATATATACACATGTCGTAAATAAATATACAATATATGAACACGGAAGATACGCGGTATTGTTGGTGCGCACCACGGTAACACTATAATCGACAGACTTCGACAGTGTCACCACGAGAGTGGTGCATTATTTCAGTCGATTATAGTTTTACCGTGGTGCGCACCAACAATACCGCGTGTGTTCCGTGTTTTATATTTTATATTTATTTATGGCACGTGTGTAAATTATACGTAATTTCTTTTAATTATCTGACGAACTTTATAAGGGGGATTACACCTGAAGATGGGACATGTGTCTAGAAACGCGTAGTGAAATATAAAAAAGGAAAAGCCACATGACAGATAAAGGAGGTAAATTTCATTCTATTCCTAAAGATATTTGAACACGCGCGCGCGCGCGCGCCCAAACACACACACACACACACACACTAACAATGCAAATGTGCAGAGTTCAAGTTCAACCTCCTGTGTTAACAGGATTTCTCTGATTAGTAGAATACACAAATTTCTGATAATCGGAAACCCGGAAACCTAAATCTTTTCAAAATTTTCTTTTTCAATATGATGTGTCTAGAGTGATTAGAAAGATTAAGTTTGTTATATAATATCGTATGATTTTATAGCTACTTTTAGAAGGATATTTAGCTACATATATTGCAGAACGTGAAGTTATAAATATTACTTGTGCAGGTGTTTTCTTTGCCGCTTTGGCCTACGTGTCTGCACAACATGCGTCAACATATCCGACATCAAATCACGGCCCTGACGGATACCACGGTCCTCTGGCAAGACCAGTGGTCCTCAGCGATACTCACGAAGTAGCCGCAGCACGACACGGCCAGATCTGCAGCGTACTATCGTGGACATGGAAGTGGCTACAGTGTACACAGTGGCACTTACACTTATGGTCCGGGTACTGACTACGCCTACCGCGGTCAATACGGTTATCCAGGATTATACTCTGCGGATACGGATATGGCTGCGGTGGGCATGGAGTGTACCGTTACGGACCGGGAGCTGGTGACATCTACAGAGTTCCGTACGGCTACGCAGGGATGGATTCTACATCCTACGGTCACGGATACACTGGTCACCCAGGTCCGTATTATGGTCATGGATATGGCCACCTTCATTAACTAATCAGTATTCTGAAGCCCCTCGACGGTCAACATAGTTAAGAGACGACTGAATTCCTGACACTTGGTTCTCATACTCGAGAATCAATCAATATCGTCCCCAGCACCAAGTTCATTGTATCGCACGCACACAATCTGTTAGTATGAATGCGTTAGTACAAATCTGTTTGTGCCAACGAGGTCCAGGTTGAAATAAATGTAAATTTACTAAGTTACAATTTGTCTTTCTTTTTCATGTGCTATAAACTAAAATAACCTAAAATCTTAAAGGATACTAGACTATACCTTCCATGTCTGTAACCAGATCTAAGTATGTGTGTTCGTTATGGTGTAGATATGTAGGTCTGGTATAATGTGTTACTGATTCTCATTGGTTCCACCGTGTTTCACCGGTACGCATGAATAGTAATCTACGGAAGATCACGTGTGTGTCGGAAAAGTGAATACAGAATTATATAATTATATCGTAGTTTTTTAAACCATAAAAAATAATCTCCGAATACACAGAAATCAATGCAACGAGATGTTCTATACGTTAAAAAACAAAATCCTGTGGTAATAATGATTCTGGAAGGACAATTTTAAATATTCTAGAATGAAGTAGTATCTGTTAATTTTGTCTCTAATGTTTCCAAGAGAGGTCACCATAAATTTACTCAACTGTATCTGTTAACTGCAATAGCATTGTACTAAACATATATTTTTATCAACACATATTTCATAGGTAATTGTCAAAATAATTAATTTATTTATATTATACAAATAACAATATGCGATTAACAAAAGTGACTTTCTGGATTAATAGTTTACTATATTTTAAGGTGGAATTATGTAAAATTGTTTAAGCCTTTTTGTACACAGTATTTTTAAGCTGTAAAGCAGTTATTTATCTAACACAAATGTTACATGAGCATGAGGAAAATGAAACTTATTTCCGAAAGGTTTTGACAGATTTATCGAATAGTGACAAACTAATATGAATCGTTCTGTATATACATATGTGTGTGTGTGTGTGTGTGTGTGTGTGACTCAAAGTCTGAGGATTTATGGGTAATGAATACAAATCCACACCGTTACACCGATTGCCACCAAATTTTGGACAGATAACATTTGACACAAGCCAAAAAATACTGTCTAACTTCTGTCATTGATATTCGACCCAGTCGCACGATTTAGGTACTTTTAATTAGGGGAGACCGGGGATGGTTGGCGCACTTTTTACATTTGAATTTTTTGTGAAGAAAATAATACGAGATATGGACAACAAAAATCGTAATAACATCTACTGATAACTTTTGTACATCTGTATATTTTTATTTTACGCTAAATGTTTATAGTTTTCTTGATAAAAAATAAATTAACTGCTCCTGCAATTGCGCCAACCTGCCCCAATATCGGCACTACATGTGGTAGGTTGGCGCACTACATGGGGTAGGTTGGCGCACACTATTTATTTAGGAATATAAATAATTTACTATTCTTTTTGAACACACTGTTTAATTTTACTAATACAATACGTTATACAAAACAAAATTTATGTTTTTAAATTTATTATCTGCGTTTGACATTAGTCTATACGTTTTTCAGTCTGTAAATTCGAGTTCTTAGAAACCTACCGCAGTATCTTAAAGTCTAAATTAAGTTTATCATTAAAACTAATGAACTAAAAATCTTTGAAAAAGATTAAGGAACTAAAATAGCCTACAGTATATTAAAATGAGAAAAATATTAGATATAAATAACATGTAGGCAACTTATTATTTTTAGCACCTGTAATTTTAATATTTGTAGGTAGATCTAAGGTAACCACATTGTAGTTGAAGTAAAGTAGTAGTTAAACTAAACAATCACAATCTAATGCTTAATATTAGATAGTGTAACATAACTAATTTGAAATGATTCTCTGTAAGTTCGAATCTAGAACAAAGAACTCAAAACTCTAATTTTATGAACTCAGAAAAGTTAACAATGTCTGTAACTTGACATTTTTGTAAAACTTATAAAAACCTACAATGTTGTAATGGCAAAAAGTTAATCAATTTTTTATTCTATGTCATCTATTGGATCACAATTTGCACACTTAAAAAATATATCTGGTCCTCCAGAATATTCTTCATGAGCTCAATTATGACATTAGTGCACTGTATCCACGGTTCACGGGGTTTGCTGCTCTTAAACGAAGACATCCAATAAAGACAAAACACTTCCTCATCATCACTTTCCGTTTTCTCCATTTTCTTTGTGTTCTGAGTTACGGTCTTTTGACGTTTAGTCGGTGGAGTCTTCTTAGTCTTTTTCATTTTCGATGTATTTTGCTCTACTTCAAGAGAATTTTTTACTGGCGTATCAGTCAATATAGCTGTTACTCTTTTCCTTTTTCCTTTGTTACTTTGTATTCTATCTCCTGCTTTTGGATAGGAGCGCATATGTTCAGGTGTGTGTTTTCTAAAAGTCTGTTAGGCGTAGTTGAAGGTCCTGAAGTCGCAGAATCGAACGTTGGTGCATCAGGTGCTGTTGAAGGTCCTGGATTTCAGGATTCGAAGTGTTGTGAGTTTTTATTGTCGTTGAAAATGTTAGATCTTTGAAGATCAATGGATCACAATCATCCGAACCTTCTAGAATTACTTGTTCCAACGTAGAATTGTCCATGACAGCGTTTTCAGGATTTGGATGATCAGTTACGTAGGAGGATAAAAAAATCACTCTCTTCAAAACCTCGGGGTTATATGGGTAAACACCAGTTCCCTTAAAACCACTGATGATGTTCTTCGGATTAGTAGCAAGGGGCAGAGAGTCCCGCAAATCAAATGAAAGGGATGTCGTAAATTGTCAATAGAGCAATAATAATTCTATTTACATATAGGCAAATACAGGTAAACTAAAAAAAAATTGCTTTCAAAAGTGTTTGATGGCGCACGATACACGCGCCAACCTGCCCCATCACGCGATTTTGTTGGTTAAGCAGTACTGTAACGGACAACGGTGGCCAAATTAACTCAAACAACATGTCATTTTATAGCTTAAAACAAGAAGAATCCGAATATTTATATGATTCTGTTGTTCAGTTGCCATTAAACTCTGGGAAAAATATTTAGCGAGAATGCAAAAATTTACTTACGTTGGTAAAAATCAAATAGCACAGCAAAGGTTTAAGTCTGCCAAACTCACCAAAACACACTCACTATGCCTTAATGGCAAGACGATGAGGTCATATGACTGGCAGTGCTACCAACTACGTAGAACAAAAATTACCGCTATTGAGCCAACCAACCCGCGCGCCAACCATCCCCGGTCACCACTACGTCCTCTTGTTGACGCGTATAAAGATCAATTTTCTATTTTATAGTATTTATTGTTCATAGCCTAAAGGTACCATACATACGATTTGCAATAAAATTTGTATTACTCACATTCTTAAAAACTATCGATTTTGGTCACAGACCATCGTCAGGTCATATACAGCTCGCTTGCGGTCACAATATCGTAAAACAGCCACTATTTACACAAACGAATTCGTAGACATTGATTAATGAACGTGATACGTACGTCGTTGTCCAAAGTTTCCCGAGAACTGATTTTGTTACCGAGTTTTTTATGTTTAAATTTCGTTCTATATATTATATCAGCTGATTACTGAATGTTGATTTTCATTTTGCCGGAATATTTCAAATGTGATATGATTTTTGAAGTCCGTCAGGATGTTCAATAGATTTTCATGGCCCTCTTCTTTTACATGTTTGTATATTCGGTATTGTTCACATATATTAGATTTATTTCATCACTGCATGTTTTCAATAGGGTTAAATGTTGCTGTATTGGACCATATTAACAAGACTGTTGGTTTATGTGTGTGGCTACTGTTGAGTTCGGATTTGAGTGCTGAGAAAGTTTGGTATGTTAAATATATCTGTGTTTAAAAGATCTTGAAGTGAAACCTATGTATTTTTTGTTGCACCCTACTACATTACATTCTGTCGAGTTAGCAGGCTGACATTGATATTGGTAGACTCCAGATTTTTCATAAATGCTTTACTTTTTTGTATTGTTTATTTTCAGATTGTTGTAGATGTCATTGCTCGTTCTGAACGCTAGTTGATAGTCGCAATTTGCAAATGTTCTAACCACTTTTTGAGAGTTGTTGTCAGTGTAATGTGCAGGTATATAGGTTTCCTTCCTTTTGATTTATATGCTATTTGTTTCTGATTTATTCCTTTTTTGTTTTCCAATGGTTTTATCGATCATTTGAGGCTGATATCCATTGCTTTGAGCTATTTGCTTTATGATGTGTATCTCTTTTTCATACTGCTTCCTGCATAGAGGATATGTGAGGGCTTGATATACCATGCTGTTGTATGCAGAAATTTTGTATGAGTAGGGATGGTTGCTCTCTGCGTGAATGGTAATATCTGTTTGAGTATCTTTTCTGTATATAGAGAAATGATGTTTGTTTGCATGGCATTTTACAACGGTTTACTAAGAGACGTCTACAACAATTTGAAAATAAAGGATACAAAAAAAAAAAAAGAAAAGCATTTATGAAAAAGCTGGAGTCTACCAGTATCAATGTCAGCCTGCTAACTCGACAGAATGTAATGTAGTAGGGTGCAACAAAAAATACATAGTATTTATTTCAAGATCATTTAAACACAGACATATTGAACATACCATACATTCTCAACACTCAGATCCGAACTCAACAGTAGCCAAACACATAAAACAACAGTCTTGTGAATATGGTCCAACACAGCAACATTTAACCGTATTGAAAACATGCAGTGATGAAATAAAATCTAATATATACGAACAATACCGAATATACAAACATGTAAAAGAAGAGGGCCATGAAAATCTATTGAACATCATGACGGACTTCAAAAATCGTATCACATTTGAAATTTTGAGGCAAAATGAAAATCAACATTCAGTAATCAGCTGATATAATATATAGAACGGAATGTAAACATAAAAAACTCTGTAACAAAATTAGTTCTCGGGAAACTTTGGACAACGACGTACGTATTACGTTCATTAATCAATGTCTACGAATTCGTTTGTGTAAATAGTGGCTGTTTTACGATATTGTGACCTCAAGTGTGCTGTATATGACCTGATGATAGTCTGTGACCGTAATCGATCGTTTTTAAGAAAGTGAGTAAAAACAATTTTATTGGAAATCGTATGTATGGTACCTTTAGGCTATGAACAATAAATACAATACAATAGAAAATTGAGATTATAGGTACCATTAATAAACAATAAGTGTGTTTATATTATAAATACATCACATCATCATTAGCGTATAAAGATGTCAAAAACACCATGGAGACCAGAATTAATTACCATAGTAACAGGTAAATAAACAAATGCTATTTAGCGGCATCGGAACTGTACCTCTATCCGTTTCTGCAGTACATTTTTTATGTTTTTAACATGCTATTGTAACTATATATATTACAATATGGAAGAGAAGAAGTGTACTAATTTAAATTGTCCTATTTCTTAATGCAATGCAAAAATACGTGTTGTTTTCATTTGTGAGCTTTGGTGACAACGGTTTTTTGTTTTTGGGTTTTGGTTTACTGCTGAAATAAATAAAAGCTATGGTTGAGGAAAACATAACGTTTAATGTGTTATACAATGCTTATAACACAGTAACACTTGAAAAAAAGATCCTAATGTTTTTGAGTTAACAGGTACTTGTATCTTAATAAAACACACAGCCACGGTCACAGACAAACAAACACATGATGTATAATAATAGTCCTGTGTTGAATTTATACCATTTGTCTGCAAGGATTTCATGCGGTGTTTAAATTTTATTTCTACACACGGCACCTGGAGTCTGTTGATTTTCCCTTTGCGCCAGTCAAGATAACAATCTTTCATATCATAATATACCGCGAAAAGTAACAATATTAATCGTGGTCTTTGAGTCCCTTACCCTGGAGGTCTTCGTCTGATCCTTGGCAACTAATTTGTTTGCCAAGCCTGGCGAGTCCTCCTACCCAGCCACAAATTTTTATCAAATTTCATTCGCGTATCCTTCCGTGTTTTATTTTTAAGGTACTGAAACCCTCCTTTTATTTTAAGAATTTTATTTTATTTTATTTTTTTTAAAGGGGAGAGACATAATATTTAAAACTAGGTATTGAACCTAGAGGAAGTCTAAAGTGTGCCTAGACCCAAGCTACAATTTCAGACATGTCCACTGGATGAATGACAGGACTTGCAAATGAAAAAACTGTATTAACAAGTTCAAAATTTATTTTGTGTCCAGTCTCTTACATAATATAATAAAAGTATAATTAAATAATTGCCACTGAGCAATATTGAAATACATATACATATCCTGGATCAAGCACTAAGTAGCATGTGAATGTATGTAACAATATCAATCACTGAAATGTATTAGCCTACACATGATAGTCATCACTATTCTAAGTTATGTGTATATATATTTATCTTAATTATCCATCACTGTGTTGTGTGAGAGCATCTACATTTATAATCATTATGCATTACTGCATTACAGACTGATAAATGATTGACAATTATCAAAGACCAAGTGCTATCCATAATCCACTTAATTCAAAAAATAGTTGACTGGAATGCATCATTACATATATATATTTATTATACAACACCATAGATTTATGAGAGACTGCTTAATTCAGTGACTGCACCAACCCTCTCGCAATAACCCATCACATAATATATATATATATATTACAAACAATACCAAGCTTACAATTCACACTGTTAGAGTCACATCTGAGGTGGAAATGCATGTAACCATAAGCAACTGATTTGCCCCCAACATAACAAGATAATTTAAAATTTATAATTTCATACTTCATTCAACAATTCTGAATCAATAACTCAGAGAATTAAGCCATAATTATTGTTAAAGCCTCAATAATTGAACGAAAGTCAGACACCCCCAGTCCTGAGTTATGCCCACATGGAAGGACGTGATTATGCAGGACATAACCAACGCTCAGTTACATAGTATAAGAATGTTGTGAAATATTACATAAGGTGCTTAACTGTATACATTGTCAGAACATGCAGGCACGAAACTTAACATGTGTGTTTGCAGATCTTGTGCAAGTTAAAGGTGGGTTTTATAAGTCTGTTTCTGAGAGCGTCCGCCGATACACCGTATTGTGGTAGATGATATTGGTAAATTAAACATAGAAAGATCACACCTGGATTGTCCAATGTAACTAGGTGGCCATGTGATTAGGATGAGCGGTAGCTGGAACTGATAGCTTCTGGGGGCAGAATTTCTCTAAGTGTGTGTGTCTGTGTCCCAACTGACGGCGTCTCACGGCTCATGTAGCTTCTCTGCACAAGGGGTTGGCAGATCTTCGGCCAACCCCGACACCCATCTCGCCATTGGTCGAGCACCTAAGACAGGCAATTTGCTGTATAGGGAACATAACATAATCACAGCTCGCACGCGCGCCACAATTATAATATTATGGAGAAAACACACTTTAATATTTAGCAGGGCACCAGAACCTTTTCACAGACTTATTAGCTTATCAACAATTTGCTCTGACCACAAGATGTGCATTATTTCGTTTTATAAATCTGGTTTTTATAATTCCTTTTTATAACTATGAAGTTGTTTTCTACCTAGGCTGTTCTCATTTACAAACACTGAAAGGTTAGCTGAGTGTAAGATAGTTTTAAATTGATTTAATCGAATTAATAAGTTACATTTAATTCAATTGTAATTTAATTCAATTGTACACTAATTCATGCCTAACCACTCACACACACACACACACACACACGCACACACAGGTTGCCTTTTATTAAGAAAACATGTAACACAAAATGTTTTGAGGTTAATATAGTTGAGCTATTATAAAGCCTAAATGCATACCTGGAGCTTGCTTTAATTTATCTTGCCATAGTAGAGGTTTCAGCCAGGCAGAATATATCGGATGCCGTCAATCGAGGCCAGAGAAATTTCCTCGGTGAGGGTCAGAACACAAATGAGGCAGATCACATAGCAATTTTCACCCACGAAACTTCGCTTTTTGCAGATTACGGCGTACAACAGCTGGCCAGGCCAACCAAATATTCGTCGTTGCTTCTAACAAACAAGTCACCTACACACAGCGACGACGCGCAAAACATTAGCATTGAACCATGGGCATTAAATACTCGTACGTTCGAGTGTTTAAAAAGAAATGGTACACGCCCATGCAACCGAGCTTAGCGTGTTAACCATGCGCCGATCGAAGTACGGCACAGTACCTATGAATCGTTCCACAGTTGCGTTTAAATTTTGTTTGCTTACTATCCCAATCAATATCACTTCCATATGAGAAATTGCAACCCAGGTAATTATAGTGACTAGCCTGATTCAAAATCTAATTATTCACGACTATCTTAGTTATTATAGGATACCTGTCCTGAAATGCCATCGTTTAAGATTTTTTAGCAGAGTTCTGTAGCCCATACTCTTGTATGATGCTATTGAACTTAAATATTGTCCGTTGTTACTGATCTTCTGTGTTCTGTATCATTACCTTGTCATCTACATAGACAATGCATTTAAATGAATATTTCGCTGAAGTGACATTCCCCAGTCAACTTTAGCTGTCCATCGCCGAAGTATGCAGTCATTTAGATGTTAAATGTGTCGGTGAAATAGGGCACCCTTGTCTGATACCTTTATTTGTAGGAATATCTTCTGATAATGTATCATTCAAATCCACGACATCCGCTGTCTTGTAATATAAACTCCTAAGAACTTTAATTTATTGCGAAGGGAAACCCCTTCGTTCCATTATACTCAAGAGTAGTGAACGTTTCACATTATCAAAAGCTTTCGACACATCTATGAATGCTAGATGCGTCCCCAAGGTAAATTCTCATCTCTTTTCAATTATTAATTTAAGTTTAATGATAGCATCTATGCATGATCTCACCTTCCTGAAGACATTTTGTTCTTCTGATATTAAAGCGTCAGCTATTGGCTTTAGTCTCCCATTTATTATTCTTCCGTAGACATTATAGATAGTATCCAAAATAGAAAATTCTTTATAATTATCTATCTTTGTCCAATCTCGTAATTTCGTTAAATTATTTTGAGTTAATAAAAGTTAAATTAGTTTCCGATATCAGCGAAGAAATTGTCGTCATGTTAATAGGAATAGAAAAAACTGTAGCTTTCAGTAAAATTAAATAATCATTAATTGTCGGTTATTAAAAAATAAATACTTATGAATTATGTGATACGACACATCTCGTACAAACATGTCTAAAACGTTGCCACGATATAATGAATTGTTAAAATACAAAATTAATAATAACAGTAAAGACTTATTAAGATATTTTAATGACTCATCCGGCGATGTACTGTCGACCAGAAGTTATTTACCTGTTCCGGAATACTACTTAGTACTTAAGGGCACTCGTAAACGGCTATGCTTACCATTTTAAAGTCATCAACTTTGAGACACGTTATCTCAAAACTTGTAAAAGATAGAAGTCTGAAATTTTAGCACGCAGGTAAGCATATTATGCACTACCAACTGTACTACAATTATAATGGTATCTCAATTTCGTGATTTTTTATAATTTTTTTATATTTTGTTCTAAAAATTTGGATACAAAAAGCGTTCGTAATATTTTTTACGTTTTCATTTTTTAATAAAACTGTATAGTTGTAGTAGTGTCGGTATATATATATATATATATATATATATCCGTTTTTCCCAATAGCCACAAAAAATTCAACCTTCTAGTTTACTTGGTTTCTGAAATCATTGGTCATTTATGTAAAAAAAAAATAGATTTTCAGAAAAAAGAATTTAAAGTTTTTAAAACAGGTTTTTATTGTTTAACCTGATTTAAAATAGTACAGCTCTACACTCGGAGTTTTCAATTGTATTCATTTGTTCCTCTAGTTTTGTCTTCACAATTCTAGTTGACAGTCTAACCTTTTTCATCAATTCATCTACTGCTGCCTCAGCCTCAAGGATTCATTGCAAGGCAATTTTTTTCATTACTTTAGCCATATTTGAATCTAGTTTAATACCTAATTTTTGTAAGACTTAACACTTATTAATATTACCATCCTTGAAGTTCAACACAGCATCCTGTACACCCAAAACCAAAGTATCCACTCCAACAAATATAATTTTTGGCAATGTATTCCAAATCAAATGTTTCAGCGACCCGTTTGGATTCTGTGTACTACCCACGGAGACATTTTTGAACAAGTCGGAATGACTCAGATCAGCAAATATTGGCTTTATAGCAGACGTTACAGACATTGATAGTGAATGTTTATTGAAATTTCCCTTCCAATGGCAAAAAATCGCATCTATCTACGATTTCTTATAAGGGAGTTACAGATTTCTAAAAAATGATAACATTATCAGCACTTTTCTTACGATCTAAATTATTTTTAAATCATAGAAAACTTATTATTAGGTAGATTTACATAGATTTTGTATCAAATAACTCAGAAAATACTGAAATTTTTAAGACAAAAAGATACAAGTTTGATTGATTTACCTGTTACGAGTGGCCTTAGAAGGATTTGTATGTTATTTTATATGATGCAACATTATGGCGTCGAAGTGTTCCGAGATTTAAATGTCACGATATACCCATAAAACCGTTATACGCTCACGGGTAACATTAATGAAAAGGGATAACGATTTTCACATGAACAATAACCCGCATAGAGTATACGCCTATAAGCCTATATGAATATAGAAATTATTAAGCTTATTCAGTTTATATTATAAATTTTCACTATGACTATATACAAGTAAAGAACTACCTAAAGTATACACATATAGACGTACAAACCTACAAACAACACCCGTAACCATTTTTTCTTTCTTTTAGTTGCCCAGATGTTGAAGCCATTCAATACCGCTGATTACCGGTGGCTTCCTCTACTTCCGCGATCCCCCACTCTGGCGCATTCTACGTTATGGGGGCGGGGTTTTCCGATTTTCGGCTGATGATCGGAAAAGCGTGCGTCCAGCGTAGGGGAGCGCGACCCGAGGTTTTGGGTCTGTACAGCCTGCGTTGCCGGATCTTGTACCTGACTTGAGTGGGGTGTCTGGCCCCCATCCTTCACTTGTCTAGGTACCGAAAAGCCTCCTCCTCGAGGCGCCGCTGGGCAACGTTGTGTTCTCTACGAACATTCGTGTCTTTGTATAATACAATGGCAGAGACCTAACGTCTCCTTCCGAGGAGTGGGCTCCAGCCGCGGGTTTATACAAGGTGCGCGCGGCGGTCAATGGCTTTTGAAGGGACACTTTTCAACCTCAAAAAGTCTATACAAGGTGCGCGCGAAGGCAACTCTTGGGTCGTATACAAGGTGCGCGTGAGGCAACATTTTATTTACTTAATATATTTTCTTATTTCCGTTCCGTCTTGTGACTTCTTCTACTAGCTTTGTCACGCGTTTCGCAACGATCGTTCTATCTTTAGACGGAAGCTATGCACCCCTCATACGAGATCGTCATACATTAAAATTTAATTAAACTACAATACATGAACAACAAAAACTATTTCACGTACACGGTACTTGAACAGTATAAACGGATGCCTTTTGGCATCTAAAAATTTTGTCTCATTCGTTTAATTTCTGTTGAGTTATATTTACTAAAATAGTAGGCTTTATACTAGTGTACATAAATATTATTCAAGTTTGAGATTACAGTATGCAGGACTAAACAATCGTTTACCCACTGAGGTTAACACTGCCTGTCTGCCTGTCCCAAGAAAGCGTTTCATACAACGCTAGCAAACATTACAGTGCCCTATGTCCCATTTTCTTTTTGCTGTTGTTGCTTTTCTGGAGGTACTGAAAGACGTACAAATTACTACTTATGTCGGTATAAAAACAAAGAGAATAAAAAAAACATTAATTTCAAAGTTTCTTAAGAGACAACAATTTTATGTAAAATTAAATCCGAGTTAGAAAAAAAATAACTAGGTCAGAGTTTATAAAAAAGCATCATATATTATAAGGAGTAAAGTTTTCTGTAATAGCGTAGGCCTACTTTAGTATTTAAGTTGTGTACTGTAGTGATAATAGAAGTATTATACTCCGTGAGGTTATGTATTGCATAATTTTATAGTGTTTTATACTGTACGATTCAAACTAACAATATACTATAGGTATCGTAACAAAAGTGTGTTTTAAAGTTTAACTTCTAATCATTCCAGATTAGCACTTCCAACGGCAAAATTGCTAATTCTTGAATCTAACCACAACGCACATACTAATTTCAGTTTTTATTAGTTAATATAACAAATTATAAATCAGCGGGCCCATTTTGTGTTCACATCTGGGTTAAGAGCGATCAAAACTGACCGCCGCGCGACCCTTGTATAAACCCTCGGAAAGGCCCCATTGACCGCACCTCGTAAGCCAAATTTGAGATTTTTTGAACGCCGCGCACACCTTGTGAAGCGGATAGAGATACCTAAACCTTCCGTGGAAAGCGCATATGTTTTGCAGTAAGGTGGGCCAATGGATTAAGGCTCCCTTCATCGGGGAAGTGTAACATGTTCATATGAGCAGTTGTGGAGTATACTTCCTCCCTAAAATATATTTCATATACCTGTAAAGGCCCCTACACATCTTCAAATCGAATCCGATCCGATCTCCAATTTAGAAAATGAGATCGCTATTCATACTGTCCAATTTCTTTTTCCGATCTCGTCATTTTAGTTAGTACCATTGAGAATCCCCACCTGGTAACGCCCTCGTAATGGCACCGTTTTTGTAGAAAAATCAAAAACTCGGGGTTGCTCTTACAACACTTGCCGACAAAAACCCCCACCAAAAAGGAAATTTTGGGCAAAAAAGTTGTTAAAGGAAAGAAAAAAATTTACTTATTCGATATTGTTGAAGCAATTGAACTCAGACGATTTCCGAATTTTTTTAGGAATGAATGAACAATGTTTTATGGAATTATTGAGAATGGTAAAGCCGTTCACAGAAAAACGTAATACCTTATTGCTAGTTGAATAAAATATTTCTACATTCGTCTTCAGCCGCCATTTTACTCACTACATACTCAAAACAAAATGAAAAACACGTTCAACAACTTGCACTCCGCTGAAAAGAAAAGGAACAACTAATCGGAACCGACGCCCGACTGCGCTACACACTATACGATCTAGGATGGAAAGTGGAGGGGATCTGTCCTAAGTCGGCTAGTCGGATGGGGAGGACCGCCCGACCTTTCTAAATCGGATTCCAACTTTTTTTGTAAGGACGATCGTCCTGTGCTACACACTATACAATTTGCTATTTTCATCCTACATTTAGGACATCGGATCGGATTGGATTGGAAGGTGTGTAGGGGCCTTAAGTAAACCTTTGAATTGGTGCAACCTTATTCAAACAGCAGGTTGATAGTATATACGTTATATTTAATATTTATAATCACTTTACCTCAAGATATTTTCTCCTTATTTGGAACATGTTTCGGATACCATCTTGTACACATCCTCAGCCTTCCGGATTTTGTGCATATCCTTCTGGTGAAGTACATATGTGTTGGTTGGTTAATATTGTGGCTTCCTGTTGGCTTTCCACTTTTTTATTTCCACATTACACTATTGTCACGATTGGTTTAATAACCTCACTTTTGTTTTGTTTACTTTTCTTCTGTAGTCTTATTTACCTTGTATGGTATATTCAAACACTTTTTGCTACAGTCTGTTTCTTGATGTACATATATTTAATATTTATAATCACTTTACCTCAAGATACATTCTCTACGTATGCAATACAGAGAGTATGAAATAAATGCACAAGAGGGTATGAAATTCTGCGAACAAATAAACTCACAGTTGTTAAAGAAAAATCATTAAACTCTTTACTTAAAAGACTAAGTAAAAAATAATTTTATGTTTTGAAAACTAAATCAGACATATGTATAATTTCCTACCTCCAGATGTAGACTCTGTTTTATATAATTATTATTACCTATCTATGCAATATTTATTTTGCTACGCTGCAATATATAGCGTTTTTCTTTACTGTAAGTAACTTAGGATGCTATGATGATTTGAAGCTCTATGAGCGTACCTACATTCTTTGTCATGTCTTCAACAACTTTAAGAAAATTCACAGAAAATGAATCAACACAACTACACAGACCGAAAAACAATTGAACGTCTATGTAATTGTAAAACTCCTTCAAATGACATACATACAAATTCTGTCGTCTTTGAATTCATCCCTAACGTTTAACAAAAATAATCTAACCTAACCTAAACAGTGATGCTCCATTGCCACTATCCCGTCCCTGAAGTGGTTTTCTGTAAGGTTTGCAAAATACCCCTCTACACATAAAATCACCTCCTGATCCTATGGAAAACGCTGACCAACAAGACAAGTTTGAGTTTGATTTAAGTTATCTGCATAAGTGAGTCCTTTAACAGACGTGGTTAAATCTACAAATTATACAGAATGTTAACTTTGTAATTGCTCATTTGTGTGCAGGCTATTGTAAGTAGTTAATTTAGAGACTTTCTATTATTTGTCCTGTCGAATAATTGCATAACTATTGGAACTACCTACAACTACTAAGCTCATTGAGTTGTAGAACTTACTCACTGTTTCGAAAAAAATTTAGGCTTAGATAAAAGGAAATTTGATATCAATTTTCAAATTTAATTTTTATATACATGCGGACAGATATTAATTCCTTTAAATTGTTGAAAACCCCAAATCCGTATTTTGAATACAATTCTTTTTAATTGTATGGACAACGTAAACTTAAAGTTTTAAAACTGTTTTTGACTTTTAATTTTAGCCTGTCGTGACTCGGAAGAAAAACTTTCAGAATATAGATACATTCGAAAATTTTATATTAAAATTCCCGTTTACCAGATACGTAGCATTAATTTTAACAATTTTGAAACACACTTTATAATAATATTGTCCTAAATGTTTGAACATGTTGACTAAACGTAACTGCATATTTATTTTACAATTCTTCCTAATTTGATATTCCACGTAGTAAGTTGAAATGTTTTTAAATTTTGCCCCTTCCTATTTTTCCCCCTGAGTCCTTACTTTTAGGACGATCAATTTCAAAACAATAGTAATATGTTGAGTAGTATAATACGGAGAAACATGAAAAGGCTAAGAAATTCAGTTATATAAAAGTAATCGAAAGTATCTCACAACCGGTAGACAACCAGACAAAATACCAAATCTGTCGAGTTAAGAGTGGTGTCTTGTATACCTCGTTCAAGTTGAATAATTGATTAAAAGACCTATTAATAATATTTTGAAGTGTAAACGTTTCTAGCATTTAATGGATTCTGATTTCTAAGACCATGATCAATGCAGCACTCTTAACAATGTGATTACTATAACTACAACGTTATCTTGTTTTTTCTATTTGTATCGGCTATCTGAGGACCACATGCCATTTTTAATTCTTTATTCCTTGTTCTTGTCTTTTTCTCCGATATTCTTTCATCTTTTACTCTCTCTTCTTCCTGTCTTCAGTCCACTTTGAACATGCGTTTTTCACTCTCCTACCCTGGACTCCTTCAATTTTTAACACTTTTTCCCAAAAAACATCTCTTTCAATTGCTTCTTCTGCGTTTACATTATTTCTTCCTAAATTTTTTTTTGTCTTTTTTAATCCAACATGATGTTAACTTCTTTCCCTACAGACATTTGAAGATCTGTTTTGTTAACCTATTGTCGTCCATTCTATATAAATGTTTAAAAAATACTAGTCATCTTTTCTCACTGTTTTTGTTGTATTTACAATTCTTTGATATATTTCATTATTACTTCTTAACTTCCAACCTTCTTAAGTGTTTCGTAGGCCTAATATTATTCTAATAATTTGTCTTTTCAATATTTCTAGTTTGTCTAAAGTAGAATTCAATGCTAAACATTCACTTGCATATAGGCATTCTTGTCTCACTACTGTACGGTAATGCCTTATTTTCATATTTTTAGATATGCACTATTTATTGTAAATATATTTAGTTATCTTGTTTCTATTTGATATTTATTTCCAATCGTCTTCATTATTTTTCAGTGAAAAATAACTCGGCACGTTCCGAGTTTGCTGTCGTGGCCTGAGATGTGTCAAGATCTCAGACACAGCCAGGCGACGTTTTTAATGGAAGACGGCAAAGTGAAATATATAAATAGCAACAGCGGAGGATACACAGAGACATATTGTAACACACATGTAAATTTACCATTTTTAGTTAACAAAATATTTCTATTAAAGATTGTTGCGTACCGGAGCTCTTGAAGTCTCTCGAGTTCTTCCAGGAGCGCTAAATGAAGAGGACTGGTTTGAAAGTATATATAGAAGTGGACTGTATAAATGTTTGAGCAACAATCCTTTATTGAAAACTGTTATATTTTACAACCATTGCTGACACGCGCAGACGTTTGCCCGTCATGACGCCCGTAAATTAATTGATAATGAAGTCGGAAGACATGTTGAATAAGAAAGAGCTCGAGAAGTCTAACTAGTGCATGTTGCACATAATGAATGACTAAATAATGAATCCAGAAGCCGCGGCTGGATGAGAAATATTACGAGTGCTCAGCTCGGAGTGATATAAATGACTAACTAAAACTTTGCTACCGACCGCCAGCTGTGTCGGCTGACAGCGGCCGATAAGAAAAACGTGACGTCATCTGCGCGTATCGCATTATAATATTTAAAGTACAGGTACGAAGTCTTAACAAAGATATTATTTTAAAAAACCTATACAACAGGAAAGCACATACTTTTTCAGTCTATTATAGGAGGTGTGATTGAAAAAAGATTGAACTTTTTGAATAACACATCAACCCGCACAAACAACGCGCCGCGACTTTGGGCACTCCTAGCAAACGTTTTCGACAAAAAACTGCCATTTATTCTGTTCCGCTATCAGTATTAGTTTTTGAGCTATATCAGATTGAGTGGGGACGTGCGCTCGCTGGCCGGCGGATTAGTGACAAAGCGATTAAGAACGACCACGAAGAATAACATGTGCGTATGAAATTTTGCGCCAAAACTAGGTTAAGACTTCACAGAGACATTCTGGTTTTGAACTGAGCATCCGCTGAGGCCAGCATGAGCAGAACGATTATTTTAAATTTTAAAGAGAGCAAAAACAATGATCGGTGTAGATGAAAGCGATGTCAAAGATCATGGGAAGAAAGCCCGTGATGTGGTAATTGTAAGTCATGGTTTAACTGCTGAGACTTTCTAAGAGTATTCGTATCCATATAAGATTGAAAACTGTATCGTATTACTGAAAAATTCTTACTGCGTTAGTTGACGACAATCAGAAAGAGACCTGCTTTGAAATCGATCAACACAACGGCGTACCAACGCAAATGGTAATGACAACTTTGGAATACAATATAAATTGCTCTATAAAGGGTTTTACAAAGTCATCGTCGTCGTCATCATCATCATCATCATCATCATCATCACCACCACCACCATCATCTTCTTCAAGGATTAAACCAAGGATGATTCGTTCCGCTCTCAAATAGGCGACGGTTAGAGCTGGTCACTCCAGCCCTTCCTCGGACGTCCCACACCTCTCCGTCCCCTCGGCTTATAGTTCCATAGTTGTTTGGGGATGTGGCAGCCATCTATTCGGCAAAGATGTTCCCACTAATTCAGCCAATACTGGACGATCCTGTCCAGTATACTCATAATTTTTTACGAAGTTGCCAGCAAAAGTTTATACACACACACGTTGAGCTAAGATCTTCATTCTCACTTTCTTATAAATCAAATGGACGGCGTGGGCGTAGGTAATTTGCGCACTAGTATGCAGGTAGCGTCCCAAAGATATGTAAACTGCGCACTCGGCGAGGGATTAACGGTTCTAAATACCTGTTCCTTCGTTTGTAAACGTCTGTTTGCCTTGGGAGTACGTAAACTGTTTGCCTTCAGTCTGTGTCTCATTCTCTCGTGTCTTCCTACATTTGTGAGCGTGTTTGTACGTAATGGAAGTGACTCGACTTTTATCAACCCGTGGTAAACCAATGATAATTGTGGACGGGAATTCTTTCCGTCAGTGTAAAGTGTTGCTAGATGAGACTATCTTTTGGAGGTGCACAGTGCGCGACTGCAAGGCAACGGTTCACACGTTGGGGCTTGACGATGTCATAGTGAAACATAATTTGCAACACACCCACAAAAAATTACAAAATCATCTAATTAGTCGCAGAATCATAAGCAGTGCAGCAAAGAGGAAAGCAGAAGACGGCATTCTGGAAAGACTATCAAAGATCATCAACCATACGATTGAAAACTACTCTCATATGCTTGAATATCTGCGGGTAGGCGATATCAATTGCGTACGCCAAAATATTTACAAGTATCCTCGCAGAATTATGCCGAAGTTACCGAAGGAGCTATCAGAAGCTTTCCACCAACTGAAAACGGTGGATATAAGAACGATAAAGGATGAAACGTTTGTGCAAATAATTGACGAAGAAACATCCATTGTTGCTTACACATGTGCGACAAATCTATATTACCTGTGCAAAACGGTCAAAATTTACATGGATGGAACATTTGAGTACTGGTCCAAAGCTTTGGTATCAGTTTTTCACCATTCACGGTGTTTATAACAATCATTATATACGGCTGGTGTTCTGCTTATTACCAGACAAAAAGGAGGAAACATACGGAAAGCTGTTTGATTTTAAAAAAAATTGTGTTCTTCGTTTCATCATGCTCTAAATCCATCAACTATTATCACCGTCTTCGAAATCGGTCTCCAGAACGCGACTTGTAAATCTTGGCCAAATGCTAAGTTGCTGGGTTGTAGGTTTCACTTAACACAAGCATGGTATCGGAAAATACAAAAACTTGGTCTTGCTAAAGAATATAACAACGAATTGAGTGAAATTGGTAGCTGGTTGAGACATTTATTTGGTCTCCAGTATTTGGATCCGAATGATGTCGAAGACTGCTTTGTTATGGATTTCGCACCGGATCAACCAGCAGATCAGAAAGTTACAGAGTTTGCAGATTATTTGGTGGAGCATTATTTGGATGGCGAATTTCCTCCCAATATGTGGACAGAAGAAGGAACATCACAGGAGCACACAACGAATGCGTGTGAATCATTTCATTCAAAATTCGGTGAACAATTCTACCATGCGCATCCATCTATTATTCATTTCACCGAAGTTTTGAAAATGTTTCAAACGCAATCTTACGTAAAAATTAACAGTATCAACGATGGAGCTAGAAAACCCAGCAGTTCAAATTCCCGGCGCCAAATCATAATTAAGTCCAAACTAAAAATATACAAAAAGAACGAAATTTCAAGATACGACTTCCTCAAGTTTTGTAGCCATTTCACAAAAATAAGAAAAGACCGTAAAAGTATATAAAATAAAAATAAATGAAAAAACTACAAAAAAAATAATAAAATAAAAAAACTATAAATAAAAATTAAAAAAAAAACTTTAACCACACCAGATATCGTATATCTGCCAGTCCTAAGTCTGGATAAAGTGGGAAGGAAGTTTTTTCAAATTTTTGTGTACAAGATATGTATCATGTACCCCCCCAAAGCTCGGCGCAATATAAACATCGAAAGAATGGCTGTTCACACAATCACAAATTCTTTATTTTGCCAAAAAATCTACATCAGTTACTTTCATTACATGCGGTGGTGGCTCCACCTGTGTCTCTAATTGCTATCTTCCCAACACGGCTGGAACTCTATTAGTGCAATGCAGGAGGGGAAGCAGTGAGAGAAGTCGAGAGGGGCAGTGGGGGCAGTGTGCGAGCAGGTTTTTTTTTTTTTTTGTGTTATTTGAGGGGACCAAACTGGTCCGCTCTGGCTGTTTTGGAGCAAACTCCCTTCAGCCATGTGGAAAAGGAAATGTGGGTAGGTAGCGTACGCCAGCAATGACCGGGCGATGAGAAGGTGTTGTTACCAGGGAAAAGGGCGGAAATTGGTGTGTAGGTGTTTGTAGCCTCAAGGAGAGGGGGTAGTGGGGTAATCAGTGCCAAGCTTACGGACTGTAATGCCAGTGTCGTTTGCAGCAAATGACACTAAAGTTAGTGAGAAGCGTCGAAGGGATGTCAAGGGCATGGGCGGGTTAAGGAACAGGTTGCGGGCATTTTATTGGGCTACCAATGGAGGGTTTTGTTTTTATTTATTTAAGGGGTAGCGACGACGTTGAAGATGTAAGGAAGATGGGATGCTGTTTTTTTTTTGTTTTTTTGTTGTTTTTTTTGAAGAAACAGGACAGGTTGTTTCAGGATTTTTTAATATATATTATAACAGCACCAAATATTAACTATTTGGGGTTATATGTTTACCGCATACTGAAAGCATATTTAAATAAAAAGTAACAGTCAAAACTCCATTTGAATGTAGCGCATTGAAAATAATGCTGTGTAAAGCGACGCACACGTGGTCATTATGTAATCAGTTCGCTGTACAAGGAAGCGACCACACCCAAACTGTTAATTATTAATATCTCGGAAACTAATAAATAAAGGCGAAATCTAACATAGCCAAAATGTTTGCCGAGATATTAATAATAACGTGTGCAAATTTGATGCAATATAATTAACAAATGAAAGAGTTAATTAAATAATTGAATAACTTCTGTAAAAATAGAGTTACAGTAATGAGATTTTAGTATGTTATAAAGATAATAATTTCTGACAGATTGTATATTTTAGATTTCACACAACTTGGTTTGCAACCAAGTTATTGCAAAATTAAATAAGCACAGGATATCCTGAGTGACAAATTGGTTCCGCTCATAGTAATATTAGAAATAATATAAATTCTCCGTCTGTGGGAACCTAACTTCATTCTCACGGACCAAGGGAATTCAAAATTTTATGTGGTAGGGAGAGTGTGCCAGCCAATGAAATCATTTCACGCGAGCCCCGGCCAGTGCGGTGTTTTTCTGGTTGAAAACTCACTCTTTTGTCAGTACTCACGAAGTTAAGACGTAGTCCTTCGATCGTCTAGTAACCAAAGTGGTGAAGATCAACAAGAAGACTCTACGTGGTCAACACACACGCAATTACGAACACACTAAGTACAGATCATCTGTATAGCTCGTAATTGTTGCGTAAAGGCGAGATACTCTTCAGGACATCAACCAAGCTTATTGTGTACTACCAGTTAGTCATAAGCACGCAAGAGATCCACCCGACTTCAAGACCAGACTTCAAGAATACAGCAGAGAGGCCGTCTAAATCATTGGTGAACAGCTGACGAGAAGAGCGACCACCCGAACGAAGCACACACACACACGCTGACGTGCAACGTGCGAATCGACGAGGGACAGGAAGCAGTTCCAGCAGACAACAGCAGACGTTAAAATATTCACAAACAGCAAGGAAGCAGAGTGTTGCCGAATTTTGAACTCCACGACCGAATCCAGCAGTTCTAAGCAGATTACTTTCTCTAACCAAGGACTCGAATCGACGAGGGACAAATCGGGACGACATCCTCTTCAGTAACAGGAAAGCAAAATCCACTTATTTATTTTTCAGATCAAATTTTCTATTTTTCAATTAAAACATTGTAATTCAAATAATTCAGGTGCCAAACAAAAAAAACAAAGACTCTAGTAATTAAAAAGTAAATTCGTTGTGATAATCTGTATAGCAGTTTAAGGCTTTAGTAAGTTATATTTAAGAAATAGAAGTAGTATAAAAGCGCTATACAAATCTTAACTGACAATCTAATCTTAGATCATACTGCAGTAGATCAGAAGTAGAATCACTAGAAATGAAATAACGTGAACTAAACTGTCACGTCTAATGTATTTTAATTAATTATTCTAATTAATTTCAGAGTTTTATATTTTGTTTCATGAACATTTAGATTCAATTTAATTAAATAAATTTAATTAAATTCAAATCAATTAATAAAGTAAAATTTAAATTGCAATTAACTCGCCAAAGAACGAGTTCAGTTTCTTTCAACTATTGACCAATCGAAAAACATTGATTCTTTGTTTAGACTATAAGAAAATCATAAAATAATAACCATTCTATTCTTGTGTGTTGTTGGCGTAAGAAACAACGTTTTGTTACCCCATATAACAGTGTTTTATTGTTGTACGATAAAGCCTACCAGTCTCACAAAACTCTCCCCCTTTTAAGTAACCTATTGTGTGTGTTGTTGTAATAAATTTGAGATTACTAGCTTGCGAACTTCAAATCCAAAATCCACACGCCCTAGTCGGAAGAATCTGCAAGATCAGACAGCAGGTGGGTACTCACACACAACACAACATAACAATAACGCATAGAAGTAGAGTTATAAATGTCGGCCAACGTGGGGCCCGGCAAACGTACATCAAATTAAATTCACGTTCAGAACGACATATAACTAAAGTTATAAATGTCGCCCTGCACGTGGGGCCAGAAATTAAATTCAATTCAAATTTAATTTTCACGTGTAAAACAAACTTTGCTGTTTTAACTCGTAAAACAGCTGGCGTCCAACTAAACAATCCCCAAAGAGTTTTGTGACTGGTTTTCGTACAGCAGTAAAGTTATTGTGTGTATTTAAAACTGTCCTGTGTATTTTAAATTGTTTATATTTAAAATTGTTGTGTATTTAAAATGGATATGGATAAAATACTTAAACAAATACAGCAAATGAACGCGGAAATGAAACGCGATTTAACGGAAAATATGAACGCGAAGTTTGAACAAATAACAGCCAATGCTGAAATGAATATCGCGGAATTAAAATCTAACATCGAAGCACAAAGAGTTAGCCTAACCGAAGCATTAGAACACAGTAACGCCGACATAAACGCCGAGATTAAGCAAAGTAATAAAGAAAGTAGTAAAGAATTAACTGCGAAAATAGACGAAAGCGTAACCGAGTTAACTGTGAAAGTCGCGGAAATCGCCGAAAAAGTAAATACGGACGATACTAAAATCAATGAACGGTTTAAGGTTTTTGAGACCACTATGCAAAAATCGTTTATTGAACAAGTAACACGTATGGAAGGCCGGTTCAAGGATCACATAAGCCGTTGCGAGAAGCAAACCCTAGACGTCTCAAGGAAGGTCGAATCTCTAGAGGTAAAGGTTCACGCGGACGTGACCGAAACGCAACGACGAGTAGATAAATTAGACGCTTCAATAGTAGAGACGCGATCTAACATTGACTCTAATAAAGAGAATGTTTTACAAACGTTAAACGACGAGATTCTGAAAGTACGACAGGAGGTACGAAGGAGATCTGCTCCAAATATTTTGGTACAAGGTCCTGTCGACGAGAAAAATCGCGTGTATTTTACGGGGGAAAATAACGAAAACCCCATTGAATTTTTATTAGCGTGTGAGATTGAAATGGCTAGAGTAGGTTCCCGACTAGAAGATCAAGACAAAATACAGTGGGTGGTTAACGCGATGCGTGATTCGGCGCGTAAGTGGTATAACATTGTACGCGATAGAGTGTCCACATACGCGGAGTTCAAACAAAAATTTGAAAGCCGGTTTTGGAACTCGCATACCCAGAGACTTCTGCGCAATGAACTGGAATATGGCAGATTTGATAAGAAAATGGGTATTACCGCCGAAAATTATATAATCCAGCAGGTCGAACGCGCGAAGCATTTAACCCCAGCATTTGCGGAGATTGACATAGTCACGAAGCTTGCCTACCATTTTAATCATAACATTAGAGTAGCTGTATTTACGCAAGGTATTCGCACGATAGACGAACTCCTCATTCTAGTGTCCCAAAGTGAGACGGTTTTTGATTTTGGTGGGTGGCGTTATAATCCCGATTTTCGCCGAAATAATGAAGGGCAGAATACGCGAGAACAATACCAGCAACCTGACCAGAGACCGAGTACTAGTTCTACTCCACCCCAAACATCGTCAAAACCCCCAGATAAGACTTTTGAATACAAAGGCAAACAAAATATTGCTAGATCGAAAGGGCAATATAAGGATAACGACGGGGCCCCGATTAGAGCTATGCAAACGGGTGAGATAGCTAGAACTGATACAATAGAGCAAGACAGCGATACTCCAAGTAATAAAGACCCCAACGAGAGAAGAAAGAATCGTAAGTTTCCAAAAAACTTGGAAACGGGCGCCTCCAGGGTGGAAGCGCCATAAATCATGCTAAAACCTATCGCAATAAAGTAGGTAAAAATAAGAAAAATGTTAGATTTAACAAAAGTGATTTTTCTACAGAAATTTGTACGCCAGTTGACAAAGTATTTCAACCGGAAGGCAAGGAACCGTGGTTGGCCGACAACACAATGCAACAATGGGCACCGACAATTGTACGTCCGGTAGAGCAGGAAAGTAACGACGACGTTCCCACACACTCAGCGTGGGAAGACGTAGAAATCATATCCGGGGACGCGTACGAATTCGACGAGTACATAGCGGAATATTGTCGAGCCACCCATAAAAATGCCTATGATTTACTGGATGCACTTTAACAATAATTGTATTATAATAATTAAAATTAAAATAAATAACTTGTGATGTAAGTAGTATAAAAGTGGGAGTTAGAGAACAATGGCGATGACGTCACAGAGAGGCACTGGTAGCTGGCTTCCGCGGTGTGAAAACAATGGGTTGGGGAACCCCCAGTTGAAAACAATACCGGGTTCCAGTTCATGACGTCATAGAGGCACTGGCAGCTGGTGTCCGAGCTGTCCATGTGACGTCACTGTTTTGTGTGTGTGTGTATGTGTGACTGAAACACTTCCGTGTTCCAGTTCATGACATCACACAGAGGCTCAAGTCGCTGGCGTCCGCATGGCTAAAACCTGTTTCAAGACGTCACGGAGGCCGTGGTTTCTGCATGTCCAAAATTTGGTAGCCGAAAACAATGTGTAGCGGATGGGGGTACCCGGAATTCGGCGGTTGCCCGGACGCGCAGAGGCGATGTCATCGGGTACCGTTACGCGAAATTTTGGGGGCATCGGGTACCGTTACCCGAAATGATTAAATCAACGGATGGGGGTACCCGAAATTTGTGGGTACGCCCTAACCGGGTTCCAGTTCATGACAGAGGCCCTGGCAGCTGGTGTCCGAATGTTAAAACACTTCCGCGTTCTGGTTTATTTTGATGTAACAAAATAATCGTTCTCTCTCGAAATTTTTAATGTCAGAATTTTGGTACCCTAAATGATTAAAACAACGGATGGGGGTACCCGAAATTTGTGGGTACGCCCACATGACGCATGTATAAAACACTGGTTACGACGAAACAGGAGGCTGGGTGGATATGATAGCTGGTTCGACGACGACGTAGAGGGCGTGATGTCTGAAATGTTTAAATCAACGGATGGGGGTACCCGAAATTTTTGGTGTCTGAAATTTAGTACCCGAAATGTTTAAATCAACGGATGGGGTTACCCGAAATTTTTGGTGTCCGAAATTTTAACACCGGAATGTACGACCACATGACGCATGTGTTCAACTGTAACAATGGTATGTCATTGGATATTAATTTTTACATAAAAATAAATTACGGCCCCTCCGGGATTTGAACCCGGGACCTCCGGTACACCAAACCGGCGTGCATCCACTACACCAAGGGGCCGTTATCGCTTAACTGTAATTATTTCTGTACTTATACTTCTCATCTCTTACTTGTAACCATGAGGTGGACGAGTGATATCTACTGTCGTCCTATGTGTAAAATCATAAAAGCACAATATAAGTTTATTTATTATTAAATAAATAAACATTTCGTTATACTTTTATTTTTTTACCTCTCATCCTCTTCCTAGCAGCCTGAGGGAGGCGAATGAGAGCCTGCTACGCTTTTTTTAACGTGGTTTCCCCAACTTTACAGATTCGTAAAGCAGGCCTACTCCACGTTATCTATCGCTGTACTATTGACTAGTACAGTGGTAGATAATAATAAAGATACATTATGCAATGCTAAGCCAATGTGTAAAAGCAGTACATATTTTTTTATTTACTTTTTTATTTATTTTTTTTTATTTTTTTAATCGGGTGAATATGTTGTTCATACATGATGCGTATTCACATTTGCTGTACCGTAATGAGTAATTTTCACACCCATACTGGTTCTTGACGAGTTTACAGGTATATCTACCGTGCCAGTGACCCGTCTCGAACTACCAGGACTACGTTTATGAGTATTTCTACCGCGACAGTGACGTAGTCAAGGTTAACACTCACGCACACACTACGGTACCTAATTCTACGTTTATGGACATTTCTGTCACGTAGCATTCACACTAACACCATGATGAAAACATGTTCACAACCGACTGTATTTTATTTCGTTGCCGCAACCATTCTGCATAAAACAAAGCTTTGCGTAATGCACAGTGTAAGGGGGGAGTGGTAACGGGTTGACGATGAGGAACAGGACATTGTATGATGGGTACAAAGGATCTAGGAACTACAGGTGCTTGAATATCGTTTAAGTCAATCACCTCACCATGGTGATACAACTGTCGTAAGAAATTTGCCTTCTCAAACCCTTTTGTATAGACAACAGGATAATCTGAAAAAATGTCTGCAACGATGCGTACCATATTCTTGTACGGTACATTACCATCGTTCCATCGTATCCTGTGATAATGTGTTTCCAACCAGTCATTGATTTTTCGGAATTTCTGGTGCAGTCGTGCACTTTCGTATGGTGGAGCGAACAACACGATAACAAAACGTCCGGTTGTTATATCAACTGTAACGAACTCTTTGATTACATATTCATTTTTGTCACCGCGAAACGCTTCAAACTCGGCAATAACCGTCCTATTCAAGTTCATTTTTCCGAGTGACACATGTCCGCATCGAGTACGTTAATTTTTTCAAATTCCCCCTCTACTTTTCCTTCCAATACCAGTTCATCGTAAAGACGATCAAATGTTAGCTGTTGGTCGTGACGACTGCTTTCCAATCGAAAAATCGAGGGGAAAAAGAAGGATGGTGGTACATAACACCCCTTGGCTACTACCTGATTAATGTACGACTTGAAGTGATCTTGATCATAAAACAAGCGAACAAGATATTTCTTTAGTACTGTTAATAAACAACCAAAACGGATCCACTCGGGTTCTGTGAAAACAAATTTTTCGGTCTTACTACCTTTAATCCGAACAAACGTTTTCCCAAAGTTACGACTGATCATCACACTCTTCTTCTTTTCACGGTTTTCACCTTTTTCGTACAATAACATACTGGATAGTAACTGTTCACGAAAGATCAACAAGTAATTCCACTCAGAAAAGTCAAGTAATATACGTTTCTTTTTTCCGTTTGTAAACAAAACACCCGGTTCATAGTTGAGTTCTTTATACAGTCCGACGGTAACGAAATTAGAGTACGAGTTGATTGGATATGCAAGAGACAAGTAAACGTTATACTCACAATGGCTGCTGCTGCTGCTGTCACAGTCACCTTCCATCGTTGAAAAGGACTGAGGTTGTTGTTATGTAGAGATCGCTAATACCTATCTTTATAAACTAGTAGACGGGAGAACAAGTTTTTTTATGACAAACGATGAACAGTATTCGACAACGCTGTGTACTGTACTATCCTATCGTGTATAATCAAAGCGTAAGCGGTGGTTTTATCTGGAAAATTGTTACTGGATTCAAATTCTAAACGCACATCAACGGCAGACGACTTGATTGGTTCTTCTTGTCTGGAACAATCGATGACAAACAACGGTGCTTTCGTTATAAATTCATTAGGTGTCAAAAGAGGCGCTCTGTTGCGACGGTCGTAGTATGATGTTTGGAAACGTGTATACATGTCGTAGAACAGGGCGTAACGTTTTTTATCGATATCCTGGTTCAGGTTATCGTACGGATAGTATTTATCGTTCAGAAAAAGCTTGATATTCGTTAAATTGCAGTGATCAAATTCCGACGCGTTTTTCGCTATATTGTTCTTCCTATCCGTCTGAAATATTAATATTACATACCGAGGTTTTTCCAACTGTGACGATGTCTTCAAGGTCCACGAATGTCGATTTGTCGTCGGTAGAACGGGATACTCGTGCAATTCCCAACTGCGGAACGGCATCACTAGTTCATGATCCTCCTCGATGTGCTCCAATAGCGGTATTCGGTACTTGTTTGACACGCGCACATAGGGCATCTTCCAGTGTACTTTGTTTATTACGAGATTACCGTTTGCAGTTGCACCCGATTCTTTTAGCACCATTGCGTTCTGATCGGTAGAGGTACGCAACAGAATCAATTCTTGCTTAACGTTCAGCATGATGCGTGTATAGTCTTCGTTGAAACCGAGTAGCATTTTCAACGGAAGACAAAACGTAAAATCACCGGTACTCTCGTGTACTGTCAACGACTCGTCGGTTGTCGTCACCCATCCTGCATTGATTAGATGCTTTCTTTCATGCTCATTGCTCGATAGTAACAATTTCACAGTGCTCGTAATTCCAACGTTTTTTGTACGATCCACTTCCACACCGCACACTTCGTAACGGATCTCCTCAAACAAGAAAGCCATTGCATTGTTGATTAATTTCACGTTCAACGCTGTGTCGGTAGCGTTAACCTTGGTCAATGTTCCTTCGATGTACAGAAAACTCTCCGCCGGTAAAGTGAAAACATCCTGTTGTTGGATGGGTATACGTATTTCATCGTTGTTACCGTATCGGGTGGAAGCATACGGTGCGTGCGTACGATATTCGAACTCAACGATTCTGTTATCGAAAGCCGCTCCTCGTTCGATAGCTAGAATTTCACCCGACATTATTTTAATCGTATAATTTGAATCCAAGTGAAAGTAAGAAACGCTTGTTCCTTGATGTCAATCGCTTCAACGTTGAACACCGACTACCATGTTTCTTTCGTACACACTCCCTTTTTACAGGTGACGTTTGTCCGAAATACAATCCCATATTTTCAGATGCAGTCGTATCGTGATAACTTCACCGCGAAAATCGACTAAATCCCCGTCCTGATCAACGAGAGACAAAATTATGTTGTCAACGCGTTGTACGTTTACTGGTAAGTATATTACGTTTCTCGGTGTTTCAACTATTTTGAAACCTGGTGCCACGTTCGGATAAAACGAATGCAACGTGTGCTGGTCCTGGCCGTCCTTGTACGCACCCTGTACGATATTACTCCGTACGTGAACGGTGTTAACTTTGATTATGTCAACGGGTACGTTCGACTCGTGTGTTTTATACGCTTCCAGCTGTTGATTCTCCTTGAATCCTAACATACTTGCAATGGTATTCGGTGTATGCGAAAAGTCGATGACATGCTTACAGTAAATTTCACACTTTAATGTGTTGTTGTTTGGACGTAAACTGATTGTTCTCTCGCCTAACTGTTTCTGCAGATACGTTTCGATATCACTGATTTCGTAGGTGCCGGTAGGCAACTTGATGACGGACCACTGATCCTTGGAAATTTTTACTGGAAATGCATTATTTTTTCCTTCAGTAACGTTTGGTATTGAATTATACGATGTAAAATCCAATAGTCCAACGTACCATTCACCGTATAACTCGAGAGGTGGGAAAAAGTTACACACGAGATTCGCAGCGTCGGTACCCGTCACTGTGACCGTTAGCGAAGACATGCTGAAGTTTACTGATCAGAAGACGATAAAAAGTCTAAACATAAATGACCGCAGATGACCGTGTTAGGAGGTTGCTTTCGTTCATAGTTGTAACGAACGTCGGCTGTATCACCAAAATATTGCATCAGCTCGAGAGGTGGACGTAAATTACCGAACCCGTCAAAATAGTGTACTCGATTTCCACGCTTCTTGTAACATACCCAGTGGGTTCCCGGTCCGCTCTCGTCGTCCAAATTCACGATGACGCTTTCGTTCTTCCACGGCGCTGTATCCGGTAATGCGTTACGCATGTAAACACCACTAAAATACGGTATGTTTAGCTTTTTTGCGTATACACGTAATTCATCTTCGGACAACGGGCGGAGCGGTATGTGAATTAGTTTTTTCGGTACGGACGTAGATACAATCCGGACGCAGTTCTCTTCTTTTTCCTAGCGGTTCGGACAGTTCTCTTCCTCCTCTTTTTCATCCCACCACCAGCACCACGACCACGACTACTCACATTCTTTTTATTTTTACGACGTCGACCGCTTCCTATTGCTGATTTTGCTTTCATGGCCGCTGCAACTGCTGTCGCATAAGCTCGTTCGCTGATACCCGAATCCAAAGCCTTTACCCGTCCCCACGCTTTTTCCGCGATTTTACGATCTGCAATACGTCTACTTTCGTTGTCTTTGTATTGAGCGTAAGCGATGTCGTGTTCGCGACAGGCTTCGTCTAGTTGATTGATTCCACGATCACCACGCGCTAATCTTTCTTCGAGTTTCGTGCCCGGTCCACAGAATCTGTAACCCGGCAGATGTAATTCGACAGGTAGTGCGTCCACCGCTCGATTGATAACTGACGAAACAACGGACGGTACAACGTTTTTAAACACCTTTCCGACGCCCCACCCCTTTTTCCTCTTAACGTTGTAGTACATCGTAAACCGATCTCCAGTCTTTCTCTTCTGTGTTTTTATCGTATTCATCTATTAACCTTTTTATTTCCTTCGTGTCGAGTGTCCACTCGTCTTCTGAACTACGTGGCTTAGACAATTTCAATAAGTAGTAATCCAGTTGATACTGAAATGTTTTTACGACTTTATACATCTCGCTCTTTACGTATCGTCTCACGTCATTTAATTGTTGTAAGTTAACAGCATCGTTCTCCGCAAAACCATCCGCTACGTCTGTTATTCTCTTTTCCGCTGCTTTGAAAACACCATCTTCGCCCAAGCTAACGGTGTTCTGCAACATGTATTTTACGTTAACCGCGTCATCTGCAAAAATCGGTGAACTCACTCCCGACAACCAGCTATGCCCAAACAAATAGCTGTTCGATACTTTTTTAATGACATTCGAGTCTACGTAGTTTTTGTTGACCGCATCGGTCGCTTGTTCCGGACTTCGAACGTTGATTACCCATCGATCTCGTGCATCGATGACCTCACCTCTCTCTTGACTCGAGTGTTGTATACAGTTGTCATCAACGTAATATTTGTTGACTACGTCTTTAACGTCTACAGGAGTATCAACATTTTTCAATCTACACCCTTTAACGTCCACGCTTTTACGTTCATCATCGAGTAGCAGACAATGTGTTTGCATATAAGTCAGGGATACAGCATCCTTTGCTGCATCCGGTTCGTTCAGATTGCGGATCTTTTTGTTTTCAACATCTATATGCCCATCATTCGTAATCTTAAATCCTACAGTATCGCGTAATTGTCTTTTTGTTTCTCGTCGCACGCTCACGGCGCTTTGATGTCTCCCGAACTTGTCCACAACCATTGTACGACTGCACGCTACAAATGATGTGCTAACCGTTTTAAGTAACGGCACTGTGGTGACCATCGCGTGTGTAACACAATCGGATCGTCACCCTCTTTCCAACGAAAGATTTCTATACCGCAAAATGAACATCGAACCCTGTCAATTTCATTTGTGTAATGAAAGCCTGCGGCAACCATAGCGGTTGGACTGATGAAATGCACAGGCCATGATGTAAAGGTTTTCAGTCTCTCGTTTTCGACTTCAAAGTCAGGTGTCAAATCTAATTCGCACATGTTGACAGTGTTGACGTCAATGAGTTGTTACACCGACGTTCATAAAATTTATACGATAATGTTGGCTTCACGTAATTCCTCCACAACGGAGATGATTTCGTTGTCGGGTCCGGTGTGACCGGCGCGTTTTGAACTTACCAGCAGTCTCAACCGTTCAACCAGTTCGTTGGGATCGTTCCAGTGTACGTAATCGATACCACGTCCGCTGCGCGGTGGGAACAATCGGGCGATTATCTCTCTGTACTTTACACCTTTGTTTGTATTTATTTTAGCACCGGGTAAATGATAATGTTTATGTGCGTTAGTGTCCGACAGTATAGATTTGTACGCTGCTAAATCGTTTTCATCGTAGACGCTCTTGTTGGGTTCTTTCATAAACATAAGTTCGTAGAGACCAGGTGTACCCCTGTATCGTTTTCCAGCTATGTAGAAGCTGTCGTCTTGATTGATCTCCAACACCGAATTGCCCACCATCCATTTGTCTGCAACGTTACGGACACCGTACGTATGATCCATCTTTTTTTCTCGATCATCAGATAAAGCGAGTAGTAAGTATTTCCTCGCGAGCGGACCTTCGACAGACTGTTCAACGTATTCTTGTGCTTCGTGTCGACCTTCGGGTGTTGCTAAAAACTCTTCAAGAGTCACGTTCGGTGTTTCGACATCAGGAGTTTGTGCCAACACTTCCGTTCTAAGGAATCGAGGTTGTGATGGTGGTGGTGTCATCTCGACAGCTGTCTTCGTATCTTCATCTTCAACATTTATTTTTTTAATTTTATCACCGGAGACATTCAACTTTTCCGAAATCTGGGTTAACGGTTCCAAAAGAGGTTTGTACGTTCTCGTTAACGCTTCATCGCTCTCTCTGAGGTCATGTTTCAACGCACGATACTTTTGCCTTATGTTGTCGCTAATTGCATCGATTTCTTGTGTCAATTGCTTGTCATCCATCTTGACACTGATTACTTTCTCGCACAAACTATTCTATTGATGTATAAAACGATCGAAACCCACTCTGTATCTGCCCGCGTTTATCGGTGAGTCCTTGTTGATGACTAAGAATCCGTAACGATCCTTCCACGCTTCGGCGCACATCGCTTTGAACTCTTCGTATTTCATGTCTGTGTTAACGTGATCGTTGTAAACGTGGTGTAAATTGAGATCATCTTGTCTGAACAATACTAAGAAATTGGTATTATCACGCACCAGTTGCTTTGGCACCAGACTGTACGTCTGACAAAGGTACAAAGTGTCCACACCGCTATGCCGTCCCATAGCGAAATATTTTCGTATGTTATTCTGCCGTTCACATACCACATCATCGAACAACATGATTGAATTAGGTACAATTTCGTGCGGAGGTGGTACTTCATCGTTTTCACTGTATGTGAAGTACGTCATTCCTTCGTCAGCGAGAGCATTAAAAACGTCTTCCAACATACGATATTTTGGTTGAAATAACGATTTGGAGAACACGTACAGGTTCTGAAATCGCAGTCCGTTTGAATCGAATAACATGTTAAAGGCAACGTTTGACTTCCCGCTGCATGACCCGCCGCACACGATACATCGAACTGTGTTTGGAAACAGTGGACTGTGTTTATTATATGCAACTTCACCGTTGTACTTAGCAGAGTCTACGTTCTTAACATTTAACTTTAACGATTGTTGTTCAATCTTCATCTTAACTTGTTTACGTTCGGTTAAATACTGTGGTAATGTTATTATATCAGATCTTTTTTATGTATCCACGAATCGTGTTTACCGTCAAAGCCGAGCCAGCGCACTCGCACGCGATCACCTTTACGTTGTAATATTTTTTCAACGAGATACACATCACCAACGCTGGTTTCACTCAATTCTTGTTCATAAAACCCACCTTCCACAACGTCACCCGTGTGATCTTTCAACAAGTACGTAACCGGTACGGTTGGCTGAACTCTGTGCACTGTATATATCTCGTTCGTCCAGTTTGGTGTATAACCTTTAGCGAATGTGATTTTGTATTTACTGATACGCACTCGATCGCCTATTTTAAACTTATGTTTCTTGCTCACTTTCCGCGGTACGGTATTTTTTCTTAATCGTTCCAACACAATTCGCTCGTTGCTCTTGTCGACTTGTCGCGGCTTCATCTCTATAGTTCTATGCACTCTGTCGTTGTATTCCATCACCAGTTTAGGTAAAAGCGACAACCACCGATAATGCCCTTGCTCGCTGAACGCGCGGTACATGTTCGTTTTCAACGTACGATTAAATCGCTCTACGATGGACGCTTTCTTCTCGCTATACGTTGAATAGTGTTTGACGTTGAATCTCTTTAGTAAAGCTTGTACGGTAGTGTTAAAGTACTCTTTCCCCTTATCCGTTTGCAGGTACTTCATTTTATTTTTTACAATTATTGGTTCGAGAGCCTGTGCTACTTCAACACCCGATTTAGTTTTTAAGGGAATCGCATATGCATACTTGCTAAATGCGTTTATTACCGTCATTAGATATTTGTACCCCTTGTTCAACTTGGCATGCGGTATCATTTCCACCAAATCCGCTTGGTACAGATCGTGTAACCCCTTCACCTCCACCGCACGTCTGGGAAAGTTCCTTCTCACCGGTCTGTGCAATTCCTTTGCAATAGTTTTGCGTACGTTTTCCATATCGCCACCCGAATCGAGAATCGCAAAATTTTGGTACGAGATATACCGTTACGTTTTCACTGAACTTCACCGACTTCATCGTCTTTACTGACAGTGTGTTGCTCCTGCAAGCGAGTCTTATATCAACGTATATCGAACGCATAATTTAAACGGATTTTCTCGCTTGCTGAATTATTTCGCGTCTGGGTTGACAGAGTTTATAATGACCGTACGCCAGTGTTGTTTCACCGTCATCCAAGACATATCGTTTGTCATCGTACGGTGACAGCGATAATTTTGTAAGCTTTCTTGTGTATATGTTATGTTTTTCGCTTTGGATAGTCTGCGCCGTAGTATAAGTTTGAGAAGTGGTCTTTACACATTGTTTATAAAGTTGATGTTTCAACTGTGTAGCTATCGCGGAACGTGGCACACCTTTCGCTACCTTTTTCTCTTTATCGTTTGCCGTAACGAATGAATAACATTTTGTGCGCAACCCGACAAATTCAAGTATCGGTATTCCATTTGTTTCGTTTTTAAAAGTACCCAACTTTTTCTTGTTTGTTTCACTATAGCACGGATGTGTCTTAGGGTACTCCGACGTGTCAAAGAGTTCGAGATGCTCCTCCATGTCTTTGTACACATCGTCGGTGCGAATGTCGTACAACAGAGAGTCAGTGTCCGTCATACATAGACGTGCACGTGACCCGTACGTATTCATCGTGAATCCGTAATGGAACCGATACATGATCAGCTTACTAATATCCAATACACTGAACCCAACGTACAAAGGTCGGTTCAGTGTAATGGACGTTTTTTTCATCGTGAGACCTACAAGGTCCTCGTTGTAGATGAAAAAATGTTGTAGCCTGGGGTTAGCGGTTTGTTTGTAAAGTTTCTTCTCGTTTAGAACTAACTTGAAATCGATTCGCTTCCGTACGTTTTCCAACGATTTTCCGTACGGCGCGTTATTCATTAACTTAAAAAAGTCTTTTTCAAAGGTGTTTCTGGCTTCCTTTCGTCGCTCCGTATTAAAATCGATGAAAGGTTTCAACCATACGCACTGTGTGAATGCTAACACACGGTGAATCGCTTTCAACTCCATTCCTAGTTCGAGGTAGAGTTTCAATGTTCTGTAATGAACAATGTATTTTGTCTTGTCCTCGAGGGACGTTATCAGTTTCTCTACCTTACCGTTACTACACACAAAGTCTTTTAACAGCTTCATGCGATAGCAGTACGGTGAAAGCATACTGTCCGTAATAGTACACTTTTCGGGTGCTAAAGGGTAGTCACTGTGTAAGTCGTGTAGGTAATGTGGATACCCCAGATCGACTTCTAGGATATAACCGGTGTCATCATCGTCACGTAACGCGTGCACGTTCAACGTATCGATCTCTGTACGTTCCAACCATCGAAAACCGGATAGTGGTAAAGGCTGTGTCATAGCCGTTCCGTACAGGTTGGTACAATCGAGGTAGAGTAAATAGTTATGCGGCTTGCTTGCGTCATAATCGGGAATGTACTGGTTGTTGGCCTTGGCGTACCGATTAGAAATTGCTGCTAAGCCGCCACGGATACCTCCTTCGATGTACAGGTGTACGTCTATATCGCGGAGTAACTCTAACCTAACTCCTGTCATTTTCAGCATCGCGTTCCACGCTAAACCGGCGGTGGTAAAAACGTTACACGGATCGAGTTCGTAGTACTGCAGGCTCATGTTCCGAAAGTTTTCAAATACATCTGCAAGCAGTACTACATCCGTTTTTAAATAAAGGTCATGATAATCACCGAACGTTTGCATGTCGAAAGCCGACCAAACCGCTCGAGCGTGCGCGTAATCTTCTTCGTTTATATCCGACTCTGTCAACCCGTTGTAAAAATTTACGCGGTCCGGTAACTGCCTCTCGTCAAATTTTGAATCGTCCGTAACGTATTCGTAAGGGTACACACCTTTACGCAACAGTAAATTAACATTACGCGTGTAAAATTGATTAAGGATTTTAAATTTATCCGCGGATAAGTTGGAGACGAGTTTTTCAAGTGACGCGTTCATGAACCGCAGAGAATCGAGAAACCGGAGCTGTCCGAGTGTAACGGAGATGTAACGTTCGCTTGTAGTAGCGATACACGTTATTTCATCTTCCTTGTACTTTCCGAAACCTTGCATCAAATGATGCGAGTCATAGCCACTTAAATTATGGAAAAAAACCGGAACGTGTGTTGGTATTTTGTAATTTATATTACACGCATTGTGAGCAGCGCCTAAATAGTTACCCGTTATGTGGCAATGGTTTCGAACCGTGTCATCCGTTAACGCCTTCTTGCACAGATGACAGTGCGTAGCGTTTCGGAATGACCGTTCATCGGCCGCTGTCATTTGGATCGGTTTATTAAACTTTCTATCGAGTCGTTGAACGTCGGCTAAAAGCACACGAAGGAACGTGTCCACCACGTCTTTACCGCGGTATATTACAGGTTCCTTGACGGCGTTTCCCATCCAGTCAACTATCACATAGCAGAAACTGGCTGGTATATGATGTGCCACGTTTTTACCGGTGGCCGGAACAATAAACGATTCGAAGTCAGCGTATAACGTATAAGGTACGCGGTGACAAAGTGAAAAGTTTTTAAAATACATCCACTTTTCGTTCTCGTCAGGAAGTTTTACTTTCTGTACTCCGTGCTGAGAACAGTTGCGTTCGTGTTCTTCAACTCGTTTTCGTGCCGCGTTAGTATCTGTATTGTCTGCAAATCTGTGTAGACAGTAGTTGCAGTACACTGATACGGTGTGATGTTTTGTCAACGACGAAAGCATACGCGAAAGGTTCCGTATGAGGCAGTAGTGAGTAGTGTTCGAGTCGGACAGTAGCAGTAGGTTTAAGTGGTACTTTCTACCGCGATGTTCCGTGATACGTAAAGGATATACCTCGTCTTCGTAGCCAAAAACGTTAACGGATATGTTTTCGTTTAATTTTTCAAAACGTTTTATCTTATTGACTGCGACGGGATAAGGTATGTCCTTCATGTTTATTTCTTCTTCGTACGAAAAGTAATGGCTAACGCGATGCGGGTTACACGCGATCGGGTGTATACCGGCGAGCACAGACCACAAGAAACACTTTTCATCTTCTAAATTTTTCACATTAATAATTCCTTTCTTACTGTGTGACAATTTCGATGGTGTAGGTAGAAAGCTCGACCCCACAAGAGGATTGTATTTTGTAATATTTAGTTCCACCGACTCGACACCGTTTTCGACACACCCGCTTCCGTCACGCGTGAATTTGTCAACGGATTCCATTATTTTCTCGCTAGCTATCGAATACTGTTCATCGATATCGTCATACTGTGACTTAAGTTCTGTACGCGATCTGAATACCGCATTACAATAAATATTTTCGGTGTTTATTAATTTTTTAAAAGATACACGAACTGCTAAATACCATTTTATATAATTATTTAATGCTACGGCTTCGCTACAAATCTTATCAACAATCGTGCGTTTGTAATCTAATAACACTGTTTGTGTGTTTAGTGTATTGTCAAGTATCATAAATTTTATAGTAATTACATTACCATTGATAGCACGGTGTTCGCTGTTGCTGCCGCTGCTGCTGCTGCTGCTGCTGTCGGTCATTGTGAAAGGAGTGAGGCCGGCTTCGCGTCGTCGGTTCCCTATATAGACAGTCCGGTAACCGGTGACGCTGTCGCCGCGCGCCCTTGACCGATCGGCCTCGCGAGGAGCAGCGGTGCGGGGTAGGTAGTCGTCCGGTCGTGACCGATGACGCTCGTTGCGGTGGGTGGGGTGGGGTGGGGTGCGGTGTAGGAAGCCAACGTCCGTGACCGATGCGGTGCGGGTTAAAGGTGTGGGATGGTGGTGCGGGGTAGGGAGCTAGGTTGCAGCCGGTGTCCGTGACCGAGAGGTAGGCGAGGTGCGGGGTACAGGATGCCGGCGACCTTGGCCGAAGCGCGCTTGTTGAGTCGCCTCCCGCGGGATGTAGGGTGCGGGGTTCGGGGGGCTGGGTTGTACGACCGGTCGTGACCGAAAGCAGATGGTGGCCCGAGACGACGCGGGGTGGGGTAGGAAGCTAGGTTGTCGCCGACGGACTCGATTGGTGTGCGGGGGGGGGAATACCGGTCGTTGCGGAGCGACAGACAAAGTAATTGAACAAAATATGTAGGCGAGGTGCGGGGTGGTGTTGAGGCTCTGGGTGCGGGGTAGAGGTGCGGGGTAAAATGTCATCGTCCGGTCGTGACCGAAAGCAGATGGTGGCCCGTGACGACGCGGGGTGGGGTAGGAAGCAAAATTATAGCCGTTACCGTTGCGGTGGAGGTGCGGGGTGCGGGGTAGGGTGTCGTCGTCCGGTCGTGACCGAAGGAGATGACGCTTTAGAAGAAAGGAACGTGGTCGGGGGAAACAGAATAAATACGCCAGTGTTTCCCTGTGCAGTCATCAGTACTCGCTATGGAAGGAATCGTTGCGAACGCGAAGACAGTTGAAAATTTTTTACCAAAAAGAGACTTGTCAAGTCTTTCTTTAGGAGTAAAGTATCATATAATTCACATGAAATTTGTGAAAACGAAATTCGGGGAGTCAGTTGTGGTAGATTTGGAAGATACCGGAGCCTGTCCTCAGCCGGAGGATAAACTGTTCTATGTATACCTACCTAAAAGATGGTGTGACGTATTTACAGAGGAGCAATTGAAAGCTGTGAAGCCTTGTGTCCTATCACTATGCGTAACCTTACACACTCCGCTGGCGAACGAGAAAGTGAGCGTGCAGTTGGATATTGATTATGTGAGTATGATATTTCAGTACCACTAATAATTACTTATACAGAAGTGGTTATGTATTAATTTTGTTTCTCTTTTTTTTCCAGACCAAATAAACGAGAACAGGATTGATTTATTATAATAATAATAGTATTAATAACATTAATAGTAAAATGTTTTTAAATGTTGAAGTAGACTTCTCTATTTTTTTTTGTCGTTTCTTAATGTTAATTGTTCATTTTCAGAGAAAGAACAAGGTGTTGCTTGGATCTAATATTGTAGAAAACTTTTAAACAGAGAAATAAATGGTAATAATAGATTATATTGTCAATGCGATATTATTAAATTCGATTATAATTTTAGAAATAATCGTAAGACACTGAGTAGATGGATATCAATACGAAACGAAAAGAATATTTACAAAAGGAAAATATTTATTCGTAATGAGTTTTTCAAACTCTTCAAAACATCAATTAGTTATTGTAACAACTATAATATTGAATATCTTCAAATAAAAGATTTGCTAATTGCTAAAACAAAGCTGGTTAATCAGATGTACTATATGATGTATAATTTTACTGGTACAGCGTATACCTCGCTGGTAAAAAAAATATGAGTGGTCAAGGCATGACTCTAGCGGATGTCCGCTTCGTAACCGTTGTCGCGTCTGTTGTTATCTAAGATATCAAAATGACTTTAAGTCATTTAATTCAGAATACATGTTTTTTAATACCACACTAACTATCATTTGATGTGTCCACATTCTTTTGTATTTGATCAAGTATTATTAATTGTAGGAAATTATATTCTGTTTTTAATTATTAAAAAACGTATGTGGTTTATAACATAAAAAGTTGAGATAAACAATCATTAAAGTGTTAATTAAATTTTTATGTGTAATTAAATTTTTTAAAAGATTTCTCTCATAGTTACAGAAACCTTGTTTCGATGTTATGTGTTTGTGCGAATGCGAGGGAGATGTATGTCGTTCACCACCATATGGTGACCACTGTAACATTCTGAGTGCTTGTGAGTGGAGAGAATTTACACTCTGAAGAACAATTGTTTTAAAAAATTATTTTGACGAAAAAAATGTAATTGGTTAAGGCATAATTCCACTGGATGTGCGCTTTATAAGCGTTGTTACCTCTGTTATTATCTAAAATACTAAAAAGAGTTGAATTCAAGGTTTTGGTGTACCATTTTACACATGTAGTTAACACCATAGTAAATATCATTTGATGTGTGTCTACATTTAGTATGTTATTATTAACATATTACACATCAACATTGTAATATTGTATGTTATTAATTATTATTATTATTATGTTAGACATATAAGGCTTGTTTTGGTTGTAGTAAATGTAATTATTATTTTGTTAATTATGTGTGTGTGTGTGTGTGTGTGCGCGTGTGTATGTGTATATATATGTATATATATATAGAGAGAGAGAGAAAGAAAGAGGGAGTGAGAGAGAGAGAGAGAGAGAGAGAGAGAGAGAGAGAGAGAGAGAGAGAGAGAGAGAGAGAGAACCTTCAAGGCTGCAAAAGAGAGAGAAAGCGAGAGAGAAAAAAGATTATTTTGTATAATTATGTAAATATATATATATATATATAAAGTGTCTATTTTGTTTAGTTATGTATATAGAGAGAGCGCGTATAATTTGCTCAATTATAATTGTCTTGTGAATAGAGAACGTGTGTGTGTAGAGACAGAAAAAAATTATAGCTTATGATTTGATTGTAAAAGCTTTCGATATTATTAAAACTTATATATATAAACCATAACCTACGTTATTTTTATTATTATACCCCTTATACAAAACAATTATTCCTATCATTCTTGAATAAGCGCAAAAGCAGTTGAGATATAGCAGCATGGAATGTAGCAGAAACCGGTTTTTATAGCGCTACATCTTACAACAACTTGCCTGAGACAGCTCAACGTCTGACAATAAACCACACACACACACACACACACACACACACACACACACACACCGCTTTATAAAACACGGACGCCAGCTATCAGTTCCTCTTTGAATACATTAACTGAACGTGGAAGTGTTTCACACACACACACACACACACACACACACACACACACTGCGTGTACCAGCTTAGATGCTGTTTGACTAGTTTACAGGCGAATCGTCACAAGAGTAAATATATTTATTCAGTTAACAATTTTAGTAACGCATAATAAGAATATATGTTTTCTAAACAGTATTCAAATCAATGCATCTGTTTTATATTAACACAATATAAACATTATAATAATACAATATCCGGTTTTGAGTACCGGAGGAACCGCTTCGGGATGTCATTAATCACCAAATGTCTGAACCCCTCAGGTACCTTCTGCCCCAAATTTTAACCGATCAAATTCGCGTAACGGTACCCCCTCCCCCGTCCAGAGTTTAGACATACAGGACTTGTTTTAGGGTGTACCCCCCCATCCGTTGATTTAAACATTGCGGGTGTTAAAATTCGGACACCAAAATTTCGGGTAACCCCATCCGTTGATTTAAACATTTCAGGTACTAAATTTCAGACACCAAAAATTTCGGGTACCCCCCATCCGTTGTTTTAATCATTTCAGACATCACCCCCTCTACGTCGTCGTCATGTTGGCGTACCCACAAATTTCGGGTACCCCCATCAGTTGTTTTAATCATTTAGGGTACCAAAATTCTGACATTAAAAATTTCGAGAGAGAACGATTATTTTGTTACATCAAAATAAACCAGAACGCGGAAGTGTTTTAACATTCGGACACCAGCTGCCAGGGCCTCTGTCATGAACTGGAACCCGGTTAGGGCGTACCCACAAATTTCGGGTACCCCCATCCGTTGATTTAATCATTTCGGGTAAAGGTACCCGATGCCCCCAAAATTTCGCGTAACGGTACCCGATGACATCGCCTCTGCGCGTCCGGGCAACCGCCGAATTCCGGGTACCCCCATCCGCTACACATTGTTTTCGGCTACCAAATTTTGGACATGCAGAAACCACGGCCTCCGTGACGTCTTGAAACAGGTTTTAGCCATGCGGACGCCAGCGACTTGAGCCTCTGTGTGATGTCATGAACTGGAACACGGAAGTGTTTCAGTCACACATACACACACACACAAAACAGTGACGTCACATGGACAGCTCGGACACCAGCTGCCAGTGCCTCTATGACGTCATGAACTGGAACCCGGTAGTGTTTTCAACTGGGGGTTCCCCAACCCATTGTTTTCACACCGCGGAAGCCAGCTACCAGTGCCTCTCTGTGACGTCATCGCCATTGTTCTCTAACTCCCACTTTTATACTACTGATGTATAATATTATTAATAATAATTATAGATAACATGTGTATTAATAATAATGTTTTTCTATCGCGGTAAATAATAGGAGGGTAGAACTGAGCGAGCACACAGCAGGAAATAGTTACGTCACGCGATAACCTGCTGACCGACATTTGAAAACTAGGTCAAGCAATTAGCTACGCGCGCCAGGCGATAACGGTTGTAAATACTGTCAGCAAATTCTTTTGTGCGTGTGCCACTGTTTACAAACAAAGGTACTAGACGTTCTAAAAACATCAATACACAGATAATTTCAAATGTAATATTATTAACAAGAGTATGTAGAATTAAGTTGTATGTAATTAAACAACATTAACACACATGTATGTTTTTCTTTTGAATAAGTAATACAATGTATAGGTAATAAGTATAATGATTACAGAATATGTGTGTAATGATTAAGAAAAAAAATAACTGTAATTATTACATTAATTTTTTTTTAAAGCGGGTGTGGGAATATATAACAGCACCAAATATTAACTATTTGGGGTTATATGTTTACCGCATACTGAAAGCATATTTAAATAAAAAGTAACAGTCAAAACTCCATTTGAATGTAGCGCATTGAAAATAATGCTGTGTAAAGCGACGCACACGTGATCATTATGTAATCAGTTCGCTGTACAAGGAAGCGAACACACCCAAACAGTTAATTATTAATATCTCGGAAACTAATAAATAAAGGCGAAATCTAACATAGCCAAAATGTTTGCCGAGATATTAATAATAACGTGTGCAAATTTGATGCAATATAATTAACAAATGAAAGAGTTAATTAAAATAATTGAATAACTTCTGTAAAAATAGAGTTACAGTAATGAGATTTTAGTATGTTATAAAGATAATAAGTTCTGACAGATTGTATATTTTAGATTTCACACAACTTGGTTTGCAACCAAGTTATTGCAAAATTAAATAAGCACAGGATATCCTGAGTGACAAATTGGTTCCGCTCATAGTAATATTAGAAATAATATAAATTCTCCGTCTGTGGGAACCTAACTTCATTCTCACGGACCAAGGGAATTCAAAATTTTATGTGGTAGGGAGAGTGTGCCAGCCAATGAAATCATTTCACGCGAGCCCCGGCCAGTGCGGTGTTTTTCTGGTTGAAAACTCACTCTTTTGTCAGTACTCACGAAGTTAAGACGTAGTCCTTCGATCGTCTAGTAACCAAAGTGGTGAAGATCAACAAGAAGACTCTACGTGGTCAACACACACGCAATTACGAACACACTAAGTACAGATCATCTGTATAGCTCGTAATTGTTGCGTAAAGGCGAGATACTCTTCAGGACATCAACCAAGCTTATTGTGTACTACCAGTTAGTCATAAGCACGCAAGAGATCCACCCGACTTCAAGACCAGACTTCAAGAATACAGCAGAGAGGCCGTCTAAATCATTGGTGAACAGCTGACGAGCAGAGCGACCACCCGAACGAAGCACACACACACACGCTGACGTGCAACGTGCGAATCGACGAGGGACAGGAAGCAGTTCCAGCAGACAACAGCAGACGTTAAAATATTCACAAACAGCAAGGAAGCAGAGTGTTGCCGAATTTTGAACTCCACGACCGAATCCAGCAGTTCTAAGCAGATTACTTTCTCTAACCAAGGACTCGAATCGACGAGGGACAAATCGGGACGACATCCTCTTCAGTAACAGGAAAGCAAAATCCACTTATTTATTTTTCAGATCAAATTTTCTATTTTTCAATTAAAACATTGTAATTCAAATAATTCAGGTGCCAAACAAAAAAAACAAAGACTCTAGTAATTAAAAAGTAAATTCGTTGTGATAATCTGTATAGCAGTTTAAGGCTTTAGTAAGTTATAGTTAAGAAATAGAAGTAGTATAAAAGCGCTATACAAATCTTAACTGACAATCTAATCTTAGATCATACTGCAGTAGATCAGAAGTAGAATCACTAGAAATGAAATAACGTGAACTAGACTGTCACGTCTAATGTATTTTAATTAATTATTCTAATTAATTTCAGAGTTTTATATTTTGTTTCATGAACATTTAGATTCAATTTAATTAAATAAATTTAATTAAATTCAAATCAATTAATAAAGTAAAATTTAAATTGCAATTAACTCGCCCAAAGAACGAGTTCAGTTTCTTTCAACTATTGACCAATCGAAAAACATTGATTCTTTGTTTAGACTATAAGAAAATCATAAAATAATAACCATTCTATTCTTGTGTGTTGTTGGCGTAAGAAACAACGTTTTGTTACCCCATATAACAGTGTTTTATTGTTGTACGATAAAGCCTACCAGTCTCACAAAACTCTCCCCCTTTTAAGTAACCTATTTTGTGTGTTGTTGTAATAAATTTGAGATTACTAGCTTGCGAACTTCAAATCCAAAATCCACACGCCCTAGTCGGAAGAATCTGCAAGATCAGACAGCAGGTGGGTACTCACACACAACACAACATAACAATAACGCATAGAAGTAGAGTTATAAATGTCGGCCAACGTGGGGCCCGGCAAACGTACATCAAATTAAATTCACGTTCAGAACGACATATAACTAAAGTTATAATATATATATATATATATTTGCGCGCAGGTACCGAGTGCGCAGTTTACATACCCTCTAGCGGCCTAATCCGTCGTCCTTTAAATGACCACCAATAAAGCGCGCAGTTTACATACAGTGCTCGTGCCCACTACAGCGTGTGCAACTCGAAGATTGGTGATCATGACGAGACGGAGAAAACGGCGTTCCGGCGTCAAAACCTGTCGCTAGCAGCACTTAATTGTGCAGCTCACTCTATGCGCAGGGTTACGTGCTTCACAAATAGTTCCGTCTTTTGTTGAACAGACCTCGTACTCGAAACCAAAATAACTAGTGACGTCTAATCTTATATCAACAAAACTTTTCTGGTTAAGTCAACATTACGATCTTCACAACACAACATAGGTAAGATGTTGCCTGTTCCTTCTTTAAAGATCTTCCAACCATTTTTTCTGGATCTATCCACACACTTATGTCCTGTAGGTTGATATTTCCAGATTGGTTTGACCAGTCTTAAATATGACATTCATTCCAAGTTAATTTTTAATTCAAGTTAAAATCTAGTAAGTCTTCTCTTACAGTGTAATCCTATATACGACCAAGAACGTCATTTACCTACTCCTAAGAACGCTATTTCCGAGGCCTGTATGTTACTTTCTTGTCTTTTGGTTGTCGACCATAATTCATACCCATAAGACGGTACAGGGCCCGCCATAACTCTGTAAAACATTAATTTTGTATCAAAACGTACATTGTTTCTAAAAATACCATTAATTGTCTCATAGATCGTCTGAGACTTAGTAACTTAAATTCTGGACAAGTATTATTCATATTGTAACAACCGTTTCCACGAGTCACCTTTACAGCATTATTGTATGCGTTGTTCTTCTTCTTCTGATAGTTACTATCCGTTTTGGGTGTTGGATATCATACACACTATTTTAACTTTCGGTACTGCTCCACGGAATAAGTCAGTTGTATTCTTGCCAAACCAGGTCCTTAAATTTCTCAGCCATGATATTGTCGGTCGCCCAACTCCTATCTTTCCAAGTATTTTTTCATGTAGTATGGACTGCAATAAGTAAAATCTCTGTTCATTTCTCATGAGATATTCCAGATACTGAAGCTATCTCATCTCCACTGATTTAATAACTTTTCTTTCTTTCTTTCTTTATCTTTCTAAGAACTTCAAGATTAGTTATATGTGCTATCCATGAAATACTTAGTATTTGTAAAGCCACATTTCGAAAGATTCAAATTTTTTAGTTGTGGCTTCAGTCAAAGTCCAAGATTCTACATCGTAGAAGAGGACCGAGAATACGTAGCAGCTTAAAAGTCTCACCTTTGTGTTTATTAAATCCTTAAATTTTTAGTGACCGTCAATCAATGAGTGTTTTAGTGGATGGTTAGTGAGGATCGGTCAATAATACAAATTTTAGCTACTTTGCGTCACAGTTGTGTGTTTGGCGTCAGCAACAAGTGTCCTGAAAATGACAATAAATATTGTCGAAACGTCGACGCAAAATAGCTAAAATTTGTACTATTGACCGATCCTCACTAACCATCCACTAAAACATTTGTGTTTATTGTTACATTGTGACTTTTGAATAACCTGTTCATTCTACTATACACTGTTCTTGCCTTTTTAATTCTGCTCTTTATTTCGTGAGAGTGGTTCCATTGTCCATTGTCTATAGTACCAAGATATGTAAATTTGCTTACACTTTCAACTGGCCTTTGGTTTACAATAAGGGTGCAGTTTGTGAACTTGTTCTTAGACACAATCATTAGCTTCGTTTTGTTAACACTGATGTCTAGACCAAATCTACGGCTGCTTTCTGTCACTCTATTCATTAGTTGTTGCAGCCTCTCTAAGCTATCTGATAATATGACGGTATTATTCGCATAACGTATGTTATTTGTGATAAAATAAAGGTGGTGATTGGTGACTTAATTGGTGCCTTGTGTATTATATTTTACACTATATCATACGACGATCACTTAGACCGTCGTAACAATATTGACACTAAATAACAGACACTAATGAAGTCGCAAATTACAAACTTTAATTAGAAACAAACAGCAGTTATAAATCCAACAAAGCACCCTTACACAATAACTCATGTTAAATTTGTCTAACAATAAATGCCATCTTCTTACAGTTTAGCACTAATTAGCACAAAGGTAGGGTCTTTTGTGTTATACGAACACAAAACATTGGCATTGGCATTTTGTTCATCTTTCATTAAAATGAGTATAGTTTTCAGAATTTGCTATCTCTGTTTACTGATTAGTTAAAATGATATTCTCTCATTTACAGACTGTCGTACACTATACAAGAATAATTATAAGTTCTCTTATCGCTCCACCGTGTGTAGTCGTAGGTCATTCCTGTCTTATCGGTGCGTCCAGCAACATGTCTTTATTTCATTTAGTGCGGGAAATAAGTAGTAATGAGAAGGAAGTGCAGTTTTTGAAGGACAAAGGTGTTTTACACAAAAGTAAGGCCTCCTGAATTATAAACAATAACTTTCCAGTTCGTGAAATTAGGTTAGGTTAGGTTAGGTGTTTTTGGTGTATAAAATTTGCGTTTTTGATGAATAAAGTATAAAACTACTTCAAAGTCTTCTATGCAGATCTACATCATTATTTTGGTAAGTTTTCACTATTATGATATTGTTACAAAACAGAAAAGACCCACTGACTGCCTTTACCACTACTCGCTTTTGTTTCTATAATCAACTCGTATAAATCACACACACACACACACACACACACACACACACACACACACACACACACACACACACACACACACACACACAGGCGAGACTGGACGCAGCTTTTAACTAATCAGTAAACAGAAGTAGTATATGCCTGTACGCGCTAGGACACCCGAAAACATGCATGTATGCGTTAGGACACCCTAACCCGGGAAGTATGCGCTGGGACACCCGAAAACATGTACGTATGCGCTAGGACAGGACAATCGTGTCCTAGGTCATACTTAGTATGTTCTGGGGACAATCGTGTCCTAGGACATATTTTGTATGCGCTGGGACAATCTTGTCTGTAAACTGTTTATTTCCTTTTTATAGTGTAGATAGCGTCGTCTTTACTTAAATATATTACATTTTATATGTAATGATTGTCATTATATAGTAAACCGTGACCTTGAAACACACTGACCTAGTAAAAATGTAAATATAAACAGACGGCGTTTGTTGACACGCGTAAACGTTGATGTAAACATAAACATTCCGAGTTCGTTGACGTGTAAACTGTTTTTTTTCCTTTTTACAGTGTAGATAGCGTCGTCTATACCCTAAATATATTACATTTTATATGTAACGATTGTCATGGTATACAGATAAGATATGAATTAGCTTAGTCGGTAACGTGCAACTGTGTTATTCTAATAATAGATTATATGTAAGGTAAGTATCAATTGTTCAATCCCTAGTAATTCATAATTTTTTTATTTTTTTAAATATATTTATTCATTATTTATACTTTTTTATTTTCACGTTTTAACATGAATTTGTTTTTAGATATGTTAACCGATAATAACGTTTATATAATACACGTTAGCAGTTGGTTTATTAGTGTTCCAACGTGAATTCTGAAAGTAACATCCTAGTTAATAACATGTCGGTAGTTAAAAATTTACTATACATAGTAATTGTTCAAATATTACTAATAAATTCTTTAGCCGATAATACAACACAGATTGAAGTGGATAAAGTTAAGCAATATTTATATGAATATGGTTATCTTCAAACAGATGATGAATCTTCGTTGCAAGCGGTAAGTGAATCAGATATTACTAATGCGTTACTTATATTTCAAGAATACTATAAATTACATACTGATGGTAAATTAAATAATGACACTATAAATTTAATGTTAAAACCTAGATGCGGTAATAGTGATATTATATTTGGTTATCGAGTATCCAGTTTTAAATGGAACAAGCCTGAAGTAACATGGCATTATTATTTAGCGAATCAAGAGGTGTTAGAATTGACTAAACAAGCTTTTGCAGTATGGGAGGAAAAGTCTGGTATACGTTTTAAACATGATAGAGTAAATACAGATATTTTAATTTCTAATAAACGATTGAAACATATGATGCAAAAAGAATCGTGGCAATGTACGAGAACGTTTGACGGTAAAGGTGGAACATTAGCACATGCATATTTTTCTGATTATAATAATTCAAAGCGAGAAATTCATATTGATGAAGATAAAAAGTGGTCATATTCGTCTGATAACGTTGTTCCTCTTGGCCGCACAAGTTTGTATGCAACGTTATACATGAAATCGGTCATGTTATAAGTTTATCACATTCAGATATATCAGATTCTGTAATGTATGTTTATTACAACGGTAAATAGAGTTAGGTGATGATGATGTTTTAGCCATTCAAAATTTATATGGTAAGGCAGATAACACTTCTATAATATCTTTCATACCTTAGTCGCCATGTTCTTCGGTACCAAAAATACAAAACGAGCATCCTATAGATACAAATAAAATCGATCTTTGTAATTTTAAAAATATTAATTTATTTTTAGTTGCTGATAAACGATTATATATATATTATATAAAAAATGGTTGTGGATATTAAATCCGGCAGAAATGATATATACCAAACCGCTCATAATAGAACATTGGTTAACGTTTCTTCCAGAAAACTTCACAAAAATTTTAGCTGTATATCAACGACAGTAGAGGGAAAATGCCGGTCCTGACTAACAAAGGAATTCCGCCTTTCCCACGGTCCCCCCACCACCAAGATCAAAGTGATGCCGCCGTTCCCATGGTCCAAGATTTTTTCCACGCTCTCCCCACCACCAATGGACCCGCAACATCCCAAAGGAGCACAGCATCCGCGAAATTCCGCGAATAAAATTTTTTATTTTATTTTATTTGATTTTTTATTTTTTAATTAAATTAATTTGCATATAAAGGGGGTGGGTGGGGGTGGGGTGGGGTTCAATGGACCACCCGTATCCGCGAATATAATTTTTTATTTTTTTAATAAAGCTGATTTGCTTATCAGTGGTGGGTGGTGGTGGGTGGGGGGGTTTCAACTTTATGCATTATAGTGTATATTAAAAATATATGATCAGGGTTACCAACCTTCGCATGAGTTCAAATTTGTTGTGTGTTATAATGTATATTAATTCTATATGATCAGGTTTACCAACCTATACATGGGTTCAAACTTGATATGTGTATTATAGTGTATATTAAAATATATGATCAGGGTTACCAATCTTGCATTATTGTGTATAGAACAGATCTGTCAACATTTTTCTGTTGTGGGAAATTCAAACTATATGAGCAGACGCATTGTAGTGTATCGTAAATTATATGACTGTTGACGTTTACTATATCAAGTGATCAACTCTCTCTCCCCCTCCCTTCCTCTCTCTCTTTGTCTCTAGACGCAGTTATCGATCACGACATAAACTCTCTCTCTCTCTCTCTCTCTCTATGTGTTCATGTGCAGATGCATTATAGTGTACAGTAAATTATATGTTTGTTGTCGACTACGATATCAAGTTATCAACTCTCTCTCCCTTCCTCTCTCTCTTTGTCTCTAGATCACTTATCGATCACGATATAAACTCTCTCTCTCTATGTGTTTATGTAACGCCTCTCACTCACTCTCGCTCTCTCTCTCTCACACATTTCTGATTACCATACACGGAATTACATATTGTTATCTGCTCGTACGCAAGGGGTATATCCTTTGCAGGTAAGTGATATTTTAAAAAATTATTTACAACGTCCGACTAAAAATCATATTTTCAAGATAAAGGGTTGTGTCAAGAAATAAAATCATACTACGATCACATACACACACACATGACATATGTTTATGCGCCGTATACATGTAACAGAAATAATGAATTGCTGTCTCTATGTGTTTATGTAACGTCTCTGTCTCACATCTCTAGACGCAGTTATCGATCACGATATTATGTTTTTTTGTCTGTAAGGACACAGGTATAGACCCGATGCTATTTTATTGTAACGTTTATGTCTGGAGGTCGTTTTGCGTTTGGCGTTGTTACTTTTCAAGTATGTGTCATTTTCATAAAGTTAATGTACTTTCAAATAATTTCTAACCGAAACAAATATTATTATTCAACGAAATTTTGTAAATACTAATTAGAATCAATGATACATTTATCACGTACATGCAAATTCAATTATTAAAGTGTTAAGTACTGGGAGTTGAAACTACACACACACACACACACACGTACAAACACATTAGCGAGCACGATGTTCCTATATTTTGTGTCCACATTTGTTAAGACCACGAAGAGATATTTTTTATTCACCATCAATTCTAACCACTTGATATTGCGTAAACGTGTTTGCTCTACCCAAATATCTTCACGCAATAAAGGCCACGTCTCAGTCATTACGAATAATGTTTATACAAAAGTTATATTTTAATATATGAAACAGGAATAATCATGCATATTAGAGTTTACCTTAGTTTTTCATAAAGTATTATTTTAATAATTGATGGCTTACATTTTATGTAAGTACAGTATCTATTTATCAACGTATAGATTGTAGTAGCGATAATAATAAGTAATATTTACAATGAAACTATTTTCAAATACAAATGATGTTGGTAATGTATGATTTTAAAGACAACTTCTTCACTTGGTACTTCATTAAGTCGGTCCTTGGACTTTACTTCGCTCCCTTTCTCTCTATCTCTCACACACACATTTAGTATGAGCAGACGCAGTTGTCGTCCATGATATCAACATTCTCTCTCCCTCTCCCTCCCACTCTCTGTCTCTCTCTTTCTCTTAACTATATGATTGTTGTCGACTGCGATATCAACTCTCTCTCTCTCTCTCTCTATCTCTCTCTCTCTCTCTCTCTCTCTCTCACACACACACACACATTTAGTATACAGAATTGTTCTCTAACTACAGTTGCAAGCGCCCAGTTTCGCCAGCGCACACACACACACACACACACACACACACACACACACACCTGTGAAGAAGAGCAGTAACGATTTCTCTTTAGCAAAAAAAAAAAATATTATCTCTCTCTCAAAATTGTTCTCTAACTACATCTGCAATCGTCCAGTTTCGCCAGCGTACACACACACACACACACATACACATAAGATCAGGAATATCCCGTTAGCGCCACATGTCTGTAACAGAAAACAACATATTTTAAAGTTAGATACTGTCATTAAGACACATGCGCCCACACACACACACACACACACACGGTGTAGTTGTGATGATGTAACACTGCGTTGGGAGACATTATACTTGCATGAAACAAAGACATTCCCCGTGTTTTATCACATTAATGTATTATCATGACCACTCAGTACTGAGTGATTATAGTCCTAATGCAATGTCAAAATAAAAATATGTAAAACAAAATACAGATGTTCTTTTATTCAAACGTAACATCCGAAATTTTGAAATATATTTATCGCCTACCACGTTGTACCCTACTTTCTAAATTTGACACATAGCAAAAATAGTAATTAAGCGTTGTCACCACTCATGATTATTACCGTATGCATATGTGTACAGAACGAACATAAATATAGTTTACAGACCAATGTAATGCAATATTTTAAATATATATATATATATATCACAAACAGTGTTATAAAATAAATACAATATTAATAATAATTTTTTGACATTGTAAGATTTTATCACCACTCATAATTATTACCGTATGCATATGTGTACAGAACAAACATATATATAGTTTACAGACCAATGTAATGCAATATTTTAAAAATTAATTTTGCATTGATTAAATATGTATATATATCGCAAACAATGTTATAAAATAAATACAATATTTAATTTTGACATTGTAAGATTTTATCACCACTCATGATTATTACCGTATGCATATGTGTACAGAACAAACATAAATATAGTTTACAGACCAATGTAATGCAATATTTTTAAAAATTCATTTTGCATTGATTAAATATATATATCGCAAATAATGTTATAAAATAAATACAATATTAATAATAATTTTTGACATTGTAAGATTTTAATAAAAACAGATAACGATTCGCCAACAACAAAATGGACTGCACTCATACATTATTCTTGTTCAAGGAGCGACTTGACTGCAGTGATCAGACCTACAGAAAAAGTACACTTTATCGTAATTACTTTGCAGTATAAACATTATACTCACATTGTCTCTATATGGCTCCGTTTTCCTCTTTTACAGCCTGTAAATATATAATATACCGCCTTCCTTATTTCTTCGGGCTTAGGCCCGACTCCAGATCACATGAAAATATTTTTTGTTGTGTAAACAAAGAACAAATTCGAGTAACATGAGGCTAAGTTACGAAGGCTCTGAAAAGAACCGATTAATAAGTAGACCTAACGTTTGTTTGTTTTTTTATTTATTTTAGCTGTGTCACCACAAACTGGCACTGCGGCATTACCCTTGCATGTAAAGCGTCAGGACAATCATCCGCTGCCCATTCTTCAAATCTAACTTGGCACGAACTACATCGCACAGTATCACCATCTCCTTCGTACACAAACCCAGCGCGTGCCAGTGTTTGAGAACTCTGGTTGACATTCGGATACTTTAAATGGTAATCTTTACGTGCACCCACTCTCTGTATTTTAAAATACGTGCGCACACGTTGTAAATATTCTGCACGATTGTACTTCATTGTATACCTGTAAACAAAGAGTAATTTGTACGACTTCCCTTACACAATTATGTGGAACTAGAAGTGGTGTAAGATCCCCACCACCTGCCATTTTCTTCTTCTTCAAGTGGAAGGTGAAGAACAAACGATACATGATTACAACACCAGCTTAACCCATGGGTCATTGTCCGCAGTGGAAAGCTTTCAGAAATTTGCGATACTTTCAGTATTTTCGTACATTAGTCAAAATTAGGAAAACAATCGAATCGACAAAAATTATGAATTCCGTTCGTGGGAAGCCTGTAATTTCATACTCATAGTCAATTTATTTGTACATATAAACATTTTACAAAAATCATAAAGCATCAAACTGTATATCCCTTTGTTGGCTTGTAATTATTACTAAAAAGTAATACATGCTTAGGATGAAAATATTTGTTATGATTTTAGTAACGTACAACACCAGCTTAACCCCAAGGGGTCATTGGCCATGATGGAAAGCTCCCCCCCCCTGAATTTACATTTTCAGCAGCCTACACATTTGATTCACACATACATAGATTTCAATCCGCAAAGATGTATGCAGATAAATGAAATACATATTTTACATTAAATACATTTCTGATTAATATACAAAGAATTACATATTGTTATTTTCTCTATTATGTTTCCAATTGTAATAGAGTGTTATACTCAGCATAAAGGAAGTAACGCACGCACTGGAGCCTATACTAACCAAATGAAATATTTACAGACGGACAACGGGAAGGCATACAATTTACCCTCGAGGTTGAATTAGAAAATAAACTTAATTTTCTCGATCTAACAAAGAAAGATCTAATATAAAAAGGTGACAGCACGTAGCAGTCATTGACCTGATTGTGTGTGTGTGTACTCTTGTAGACTAGAGAAATTGTAACAGACACTGACATAGTAATTTGACCAAACACACACACACACACACACACACACACACACACACAAAACAAGTCGATGTAAATCATGTACCCCAATGGGTCATTGTCCGTGGTGGAAAGCTTTTATTTTCGTACATGAGTGGTGACAACGCTTAATTACTATTTTCGCTATGTGTCAAATTTAGAAAGTAGGGTATAACGTGGTAGGCGATAAATATATTTCAAAATTTCGGATGTTACGTTTGAATAAAGAACGTCTGTATTTTGTTTTACATATTTTTATTTTGACATTGCATTAGGACTATAATCACTCAGTACTGAGTGGTCATGATAATACATTAATGTGATAAAACACGGGGAATGTCTTTGTTTCAGGCAAGTACAGTATATTGTCTCCCAACGGAGTGTTACATGATCACAACTACACCATGTGTGTGTGTGTGTGTGTATGTCTCTTAATGACAGTATCTAATTTTAAAATATGTTGTTTTCTGTTACAGACATGTGGCGCTAACGGGATATTCCTGACCTTATGTGTGTGTGTGTGTGTGTGTGTGCTCGCGCTGGCGAAACTGGACGATTGCAGCTGTAGTTAGAGAAAAATTTTGAGAGTGATAATTTTTTTTTTTGCTAAAGAGAAATCGTTGTGCTCTCCTTCACATGAGTGTGTGTGTGTGTGCGCTGGCGAAACTGGACGATTGCAGCTGTAGTTAGAGAACAATTATGTGTAATAAATGTGTGTGTGTGTGAGAGAGAGACAGAGAGAGATAGAGTTGATTAACTTTGATGTCGTAGTCGACAACAATCATATAGTCGAGAGAGAGAGAGAGAGAGAGAGAGAGACAGAGAGTGAGAGGGAGAGGGAGAGAGAGTGTTGATATCATGGACGACACCTGCGTCTGCTCATACTAAATGTGTGTGTGAGAGATAGAGAGAGAGGGAGCGAAGTAAAGTCCAAGGACCGACTTAATGAAGTACCAAGTGAAGAAGCTGTCTTTAAAATCATACATTACCAACATCATTTGTATTTGAAAATAGTTTCATTGAAAATATTACTTATTATTATCACTAATACAATCTATAAGTTGATAAATAGATACTGTACTTACATAAAATGTAAGCCATCAATTATTAAAATAATACTTTATGAAAAACTAAGGTAAACTCTAATATGCATGATTATTCCTGTTTCATATATTAAAATATAACTTTTGTATAAACATTATTCGTAATGACTGAGGCGTGGCCTTTATTGCGTGAAGATATTTGGGTAGAGCAAACACGTTTACGCAATATCAAGTGGTTAGAATTCATGGTGAATAAAAAATATCTCATCGTGGTCTTAACAAATGTGGACACAAAGTATAGGAACATCGTGCTCGCTAATGTGTTTGTACGTGTGTGTGTGTGTGTGTGTGTAGTTTCAACTCCCAGTACTTAACACTTTAATAATTGAATTTGTATGTACGTGATAAATGTATCATTGATTCTAATTAGTATTTACAACGTTTCGTTGAATAATAATATTTGGTTCGATTAGAAATTATTTGAAAGTACATTAACTTTATGAAAATGACACATACTTGAAAAGTAACAACACCAAACGCAAAACGACCTCCAGACATAAACGTAACAATAAAATAGCATCGGGTTTGTACCTGTGCCCTTACAGACAAAAAAAAAACTAATTTGCATACCAATGCGTACATTGTCCGACAGGGATTTGTATGTGTACACAAAACTTTTAAAAATACCTTATTTCAGAGGAGTTCTTTTTTTTCACGACTTACTGACGCTTAATGACATTTAGTATCGCTAATTACAGCGCTGAATATAACTTGCTAAAACCAGTTAAAGTCGTGTCACATCACGGTCAATGACCCCTTGGCTTAAGTTAGTGAAGAATAACTATATCTAATTCTGTATCGTTTTGTGTGTGTGTGTGTATGTGTGTGTGTGTGTGTGTGTTCGCACGTAGTTGATCTTTCCATATTAGATCTCGGTACAAAAATAGGTTGAAATGACAAAAACACGTTGAATGCCTTTTACAACTGCTATGCAGAAAGACAATTTATTAATTCAGTCATATGTGTCGCCCAAACAGTCAACAACACCAAACGCAAAACGACCTCCAGACATAAACGTAACAATAAAATAGCATCGGGTCTATACCTGTGTCCTTACAGACAAAAAAACATAATATCGTGATCGATAACTGCGTCTAGAGATGTGAGACAGAGACGTTACATAAACACATAGAGACAGCAATACATTATTTCTGTTACATGTATACGGCATAAACATATGTCATGTGTGTGTGTGTGTGTATGTGATCGTAGTATGATTTTATTTCTTGACACAACCCTTTATCTTGAAAATATGATTTTTAGTCGGACGTTGTAAATAATTTTTTAAAATATCACTTACCTGCAAAGGATATACCCCTTGCGTACGAGCAGATAACAATATGTAATTCCGTGTATAGTAATCAGAAATGTGTGAGAGAGAGAGAGAGAGAGCGAGAGAGAAAGAGAGGCGTTACATAAACACATAGAGAGAGAGTTTATATCGTTATTGATAACTGCGTCTAGAGACAAAGAGAGAGAGGAAGGGAGAGAGAGTTGATAACTTGATATCGTAGTCGACAACAATCATATAATTTACTGTACACTATAATGCGTCTGCACATAAACACATAGAGAGAAAGAGAGAGAGTTTATATCGTGATCGATAACTGCGTCTAGAGACAAAGAGAGAAAGGAAGGGGGGAGAGGGAGTTGATAACGTGATATCGTAGTCGTCAACAGTCATATAATTTACTATACACTATAATGCGTCTGCTCATATAGTTTGAATTTCCCACCACAGAAAAATGTTGACAGATCTGTTCTATACACAATAATGCAAGATTGGTAACCCTGACCATATATTTTAATATACACTATAATACACATATCAAGTTTGAACCCATGTATAGGTTGGTAAACCTGATCATATACATTTAATATACATTATAACACACAACAAATTTGAACTCATGCGAAGGTTGGTAACCCTGATCATATATTTTTAATATACACTATAATGCATCAAGTTGGAACACCCCCACCCACCAGCCTCCAACTACCACCACCACCTCTGATAAGCAAATCAGCTTTATTAAAAAAATAAAAATTTATATTCGCGAAATTCGCGGATGCGGGTGGTCCATTGAACCCCACCCCACCCCACCCACCCCCTTGATATGGAAATCAATTTAATAAAAAAAAATAAAAGAAACAAATTTAAAAAATTTATTCGCTGAAATTCGCGGTGCTGTGCTCCTTTGGGATGCTGCGGTTCCATTTGAGGTGGGGAGAGCGTGGGAAAAAGTCTTGGAACGTGAAAACGGCGGCATCTCTTTGATCTTGGTGGTGGGGGGCCGTGGGAAAGACGGCATTCCTTTGTTAGTCAGTACCGGCATTTTCCCTCTACTAACGACCATCTGGTGAGATAGTTGTGTTTATAGATTCTTTGGTATTCATGTTCGATTTAACGCGTCTTAAATTAGTCATGGTTATCCGAAGCATATCCAATCTTTCTTTTATACACAACCGGATAATTTACATGCGGTATTCAACAGTTATACATGTACAACTTATATATTTCATGATGATAATTATTATAGAGAAGTCAATGAGTGTACGTTCACTACTAAATCATGGGGTTATATCTCTGAAACATTTCCTGGAATACCGCCTAAAATCGATTCATCATTTAGATTTTCTGATGGTAATTTATACTTTTTTAAGAACAATACTGTGTATGTCTTTAATGAATTTACGGGTGAGTTAATTAGAACAGAAAAAAATAATCTATCGGTATTCGGATTGAAATGTGTAAATGATGATATACTATGCAAATTAAAAGAATTAATATTACAATTGATAATTCAAAAGAAAGACCATTCGATATCAAATAATAATCGATAGTAATGTTGATGAAGAAGAATAAAAGTTCAGTTTCCAAGAGCATAATGATTTGAACGTATAGTTGTGAAGAATATGTGAAGCCGTTAACATGGAGAAAGGAAATATTCATGCTTTCAATTGGTGTATATATTGCATAGAATCTACTGATTCAACGTTTAATGAAATATGTTATTTTGTAAATAATTAATTTTCTGAAGCAAATGTTACTATCATTGAAAATGAACAAATTATCAAGATACAACCCCCAACGATTTGCTTCTATGACGATATATTACAAAGGTTAGAAAAATATCGAAACCAATTAATAATCGATATTAATTTTGAAGAAGAATACAAAACTCTCCTTTGGAAGTAGTTAGTTAGTAGTGGCTCAACAAGTTGGACGCAGTGTCAAAAATGGCAAAGTTGTGCGAAAAATTAAACCCCTGTAAGCTATTGCAAGATTTTTTTGAAGAAGCAGGATTTATTTTTAATGGTGATTTAGACAGTATTGTGTGTCGTGAGTGTGCATTTAAAACAAGAGGATCTTTATCTATTTCTCATATTCAATTTATGCACAAACTTTTTAATTCAGAATGTAAAATGGTATGTTATATATATGATAAATATAATAATTATGCACTATACAGTATATTATTACATATTGATGATATAATGAATGCGAAAAAATGTATATCAGAAACTGAAGAAATCATGAAGTTAACATTTTGCTGTTGGCCTAAACGTTTACCACGAGTTGATAATTTAGTATCGGCAGGTTTTTTGTATACTGGAGAGGACGACGATATAATGTGTATAGGCTGTAAAGATATACTTCACGATTGGCAAGACACAGACGATCCATGGTTTGAACACGCTAAGGCATCTCCAAATTGTTTACTTGTTAAATTACACGGAGTCATAAAAGATGGTTTCATTAAGTGACAAAAGTGGGAAATGTATTGAAGACTTTTTTAAAAATCAAAGATTTGTTGATGATTCGGATAATATTGTTTGTTCTAAACGTGGTTTTAAAACTACATGATTTAATACCATTACGCATATTCAATTTATGCACAAACTTTTGTATCCGACATGTAAAACTGTGCGTTATATCTCTTATAAATATGAAGACTACATCAGATCAAAAAAGTGTGTTGCTAATTTTGTTAATATATTAAAGTGAAAATAAAATTTATAAAAAACAGAGTTGATGTGTTTTTGTTAGATATTTGTTTAACCTTAGGATAACCTTTTTGGTTGTTGTACTTTGATACAAAGTAATCTCTGATAAATAAGGTCATAGATGTAAACAGTTTTTAATTAGTTGTTGTACTTTGAATAATGAGCATCAGACAGGCGATAAGTATTGAATTGCATAAACAAGCGAGAAGGAAATTTCCTACACGCAATGTCGAACTGAAAGGTATTCATGATTTGTATCAAGCTGACCTTGTAGAAATGATTTCTTTTCAAAGTTGAATAAAGGTTAAAATATATACTAACAGTGATAAATTGTTTTAGTAAATTTGCATTTGCAGTTCCGTTAAAAACAAAAACCTCACACGAAATTGTAAAAGCTCTAAGACCTATATTACATGTAAACAAAATGAAACATTTGCAAACTGATAAAGGAAAAGAATTTTACAATTTACTGATTCAGCAATTATTTAGTCATTATAATATAAATCATTATTCGACTTATTCAGATAAAAAAGCCTCTATTATTGAACGTTTTAATCGTACTTTAAAAAACCATATGTGGAAGTGGTTTACTACCAGTGGAAAGTATACATGGATCGAACTACTTCCTCAGTTATTGAAAAAATATAATAATACTGTACATAGAACTATAAGTATGAAACCTAAAGATGTTAATATAAATAATGAGAAAAGGGTATTAATACAAATAAGTAATAAACGAATACATGTTAATAAGAAACCTGCAAAATATAAAGTTGAGGATAGAGTGAGAATTAGTAAATACAAACAAATTTTTACCAAAGATTTTTACCAAATTGGACAAATGAAATATTTACAATTCATAATTTTAAACAAACAGTACCTAGAACATATATTTTAAAAGATGATACAGGAACCGTATTAGATGGTGGATTTTACGAACAAGAAATTAGTAAAACAAAATACGACAATATATTTTTAATTGAAAAAATATTAAAACGTAAATGTAATAAATTTCTTGTTCAGTGGTTAGGATACGATAAGTCGCATAACAGTTGGATTGATAAAAACCAAATCATTTGAATTATTTTTTTCAATCATGAAAATAGTACAGCAAACAAAAAAAAATACGTATTTGTAATTTTGATAAATCTATGGAGAAAAAAGAAAGAGTCCATAGCGAGTTGTTACCAAATAATGTCAGGTCTCCTATCATTGGACCCAGTAATACTGGAGAAACAAACCTAATGCTTAATCTTTTGTTCAGTCCTAATGGTTTATGTTTTGAGAACGTTTATGTTTTTTTTCAAAATCGTTGTATCAGCCAAAGTACAAATTTTTAGAAACAGTTTTATCAGATATACCAACAATAAAATACTATAAATTTTCAGAAAATGATCAAGTCATTCATCCTGATGATACTGATCAAAATTTAGTTATTATATTTGATGATGTAGCATGTGAACAACAAGATAATATAAGAAATCATTTTACAATATGTAGACATAATAATGTTATTTATATATGTCAAACGTATGTTCGAATTCCGAAACACTTGATTCTTGATAACGCGAATTTAATAATTATTTTTCGACAAGACGAACTAAATTTAAAACATATATACAGAGATCATGTTAATACTGATATGACATTTGAAATGTTTAAAGAACTTTGTTCTAAAGCATGGACAAGACGTAAAAAGGGTTTTTTGTTATAGATAAAGAAAGTGATATGAATTGTGGCGGTCGTTATCGTTTTGATTTTGATATCTATATTACTAATTTGTAATCGAAATTTTATTTATTACTTATCAATATGTCATCGAAGAAGTCACGTTCCCTTGTCAAGCAAGAGAAGCTCGTCAATGAAATTAAAAAAATAAGAAAAAATATTCGAAAGAAACATTAGACTCTAACACAAAGTGTTATTAATGAAGAACAGTTTGCAGAAAAATCGTTGAAACCTATTATCACTCCGTTACAAAAGTTAGTACAAGAGAAAACAAATTCGTCATTGATTAAAAAAGAAGAACAACAATTAGATGTTGCAATGGACGATATTCAGTCGCGTTTACAAAACAAAAGGTTTTCAGAAGAGGCCGCAAACTTCCCAATATCGAACAAACGATCAGTAGAAACACCGTTACCATTGCCGCGTGAAGAAGAAATAACGTATGAAACCTTACCCACGGTTGAAGAATTGATGTCAACATCAAAAGGACGACAATCGATTGAACCTTTTATTGATATATGGTTTAAAGGTCCGTTAATAAGACACTATATGCGTAAATTTTTTGATGACAGTAATCATGATATTGATCACGTTTTTTGTCCATATTTTGGAGATAATAATATTTTAATGTTAGGTAAATACCCTTTAAAGACTGATGAAAGTGATATTACTACAATTAATAATGTTATGTACAAAGGTACACCTGGTTTCTACGATCTTATTTTTATGAAAAACCCCAATGCATATGTATATCCTCAAGAAGATTTAGACGAATATTCACGTATAATAAGTGAAACCGCGGCATATTTAAGTTTAAAGGCAAACAGAGTTAAATGCAGTACTAGTTACAAATATAAAAATATTATTATTATTAATAAGCTTTTACAATCATCCACATCAAAAGTTAGAAGTAGCCGATTGCATAGTGACACAGAAGGTCGCGGTTTGTTAAATTTCAGTAACAATAAACCAGTTTTTGTGTACTGGAATAATGTAAATGAATTATGCGATAGATTAAAATTATTGATTGCTTCACAAAGTGCAGGTCATTGGGGTCATGAAAGTGAAATATTATCAATTATTGAAGAGCTACAGGAGGCCGGTATAATAAAAGAAGATGCAGCAACGTTTGAAGCGATATTTTCAAAATGAGTATGGATATATTCGGACACTATAGTGGTGACTTAGTGGCTAGTTCCAACGTTCAGCGTGGATCGAATGGAGAAGGATTTAAATTAACTGACGACGGAAATTTTAATATAAGTAATAAACGATTATGTAATGTGGGCGATCCTGAATTGGATGATGATGCCGTAAATGTAAAATATATGAGAACAATTTCGATTACTTTAACAAATACAGACGATTGTTATGATGTTAAAATGAAAAAAGTTATTAATTTAGCCGATCCTGACGAATCTTGTGATGCTGTAAATAAAAATTATTTAGAAAATGTTACTAAATCATATTTAGCTGATAGAAAACCTATTAAGCTGAACAATAGTCCAGTGTATTCATTCAAGAATAATCGTGTGGCTCAAATCGCATCACCTGTTTATAAATTTGATGCTGTTAATAAACTTTATGTTGATAAAAAATTACCTGATGAAAATACACAAACTAATTGTTGCGATTTCAAGCAAAAATTGTTAATTAATGTAGCAGATCCTATTAATATGCTTAATGCTATAAATAAACAGACTTTATTAACAAACATAAATAATACAAAAGATGAATGTAAACAATACATAGATGATAAAATATATTATTTACGAAGTGAAGAGGAAAATAGTATAGATTTTAATGAAAGCAGATTGACTAATGTTGCTGATCCTAAAGATGATACAGACGTTATAAACTAAAAGACTTTAACAAGAGTTATGAATGGATTTAAATTAGATCTAGAAGAATATAAAGTTAACAGTAACTTAGATAGAATATTATACAAATTATATAAGGAGTGCAATAAAGACAATCCTGTTAAAACTATAAACGAATTTCGCATTGTATATATAATACAAAGTTTATATGAAGCGTCATAAATGCATCTGTATCCAAACAAGATAGAAGGTGGTGATCTAGTGAGTAATATTTTTGGAAATGTTATAAAAAAGTCAATTGATTTATTACCTGTCGAACTTCATTTACCCGGTTATCAGTATTGTGGACCCGGTACAAATTTAGCGAAACGATAACAAAGAGGTGATCCAGGAATTAATAAGCTTGACGCTGCTTGTAAACAACACGATATTACATATTCAAAGTATTCAGATTCTATAAATCGCGCTAAGGCTGATAAGGAATTAGCTGAAAGAGCTTGGGAACGTGTTAAATCAAGTGACGCATCGTTCGGGGAGAAAGCTGCAGCGTGGTCAGTAACTAACATAATGAAAGCTAAAAGTAAATTTGGTGGGGGAATAAAAAAGAAAAAAAAACTATGTCCAACAGAGTTTATAATTATTTGAAACGTTTTGCTGGTAAAAGTGGAAAAGGTTTATATTTGAGACCGTATAAAAAAACAGGAGGAGGTCTAAAAAAAAAAACAAAGGAAAGAAAAACGAAACAACGACGGCGAAAATAATAAAGAGTATTACTATACGTCCGCTTTCAATTCAAGATTTACTACTGTATGTTAAACAATTAAAGATTCCTAATTTCAGAGGAGTGTTTATGCGTGACACATTACCGTTACACACTGGAATTTGGCAAAATGAAACCGGAATAGTTAATTTAGATAATAGTTATGGTCATGGTACTCACTGGGTATGTTATTTTAAACGTAAAAATAAAGTTAATTATTTTGATAGTCTTGGTAATTTAAGACCGCCTATCGAACTAATTAATTACTTTTATTCATCAAGTCAACGAACTATTGAAATCGTTTATAATTATACACGAAGACAAAATATGGATGCAGTCAACTGCGGTCATTTGTGTTTACAGTTTCTCAGTAATAATGTTTTGTCTAAGCGGTAAAGGATCCGTATTATCATGTGATATTTTTCCACCAATCGAGTTAAGTGATGAAAAATGGGAACTAGGATTAATTGACTTTATGACATATCATTCAATACCTAATATAGAGGAAGGAATATTAACAATGTATTATATTATGGTATTGATAAGAAAATAGTATTACCTACTGGTTCTTATGAAATTTCAGATATCGCAACGTTTATTAACGATTACTTAATTCAACATGATGAAAATGTAAAAATAATTATAAAGGCGAATAATAATACATTAAAAAGTGAAATTTGTTCTAACGTTCAAATTGATTTTAGTAAACCCGATTCGTTAGCAACCATATTAGGATTTGAAACATGCATAATAAATCCAAATAAATGGTACAGTTCAACCTTACCGATAAGTATTGTTCGAGTAGAGAGCATCCGATTGATTTGTAATTTAATTAGCGGTTCGTTTAACAACGGAATTCCAGATCACATAATACACGAATTCTATCCTAGTGTTCCGCCAGGTTTTAAAATTGTTGAAAAACCGACCAACGTGATATATTTACCAGTAAACACATCTAGGATACATAATATTGTAGTAAGACTAGAAGATCAACAAGGAAGATTGATTAATTTTCGAAACGAAATAATAATGTTACGTTTGTATTTGAGAAAACAATAATAATGGGTCTTATTTTTTATTACGGAATCAATAAAACAACTGCAAATAAGCCAATTATAAGTAGTAAAGATATGAATATCGACCGGTTAACACCACAAAACCTGAAATTTCTACAGTCATTGGGATTAACAGTAATAAAGGATTATTTAAACAAAAATGAATCTTAATATTCAAAACGTAAACGCTAGCATTCTAAACATTATAGAGGATCTTGTGTATGCAGATGACTCGATAGTAGGATTAGCTTATCACACTCATCTACCGTACGCCTCTACTACATTTAATAATAATGACGAAATTAGAATTCCAATTAATCAACAAGATGTGTACACATTACCGTGTGAAAGTTACCTTCATATAAAAATAGAATACACTAATAATAACGGTATACATGATCAAACTTTAAAATTATGTTCAAATGCTTTAGCATTTTTGTTTGATGAAATTAGATACGAAATAAATGGATCAGAAATCGATAGAGTTAAAAATGTTGGAATAACATCAGCAATTAAAAATATGTTAACAATTAAACCACATGAAATTAACACTTTAGAAAATAGTGGATGGGCTTCAGATTTAATAAGTCATATGGCACCATCATCGAAAGATATTAGCTTCTGTACCCCATTAAAAAGGTTGTTCGGATTTGCTGAAGATTTTAAAAAGATTTTGTTAAATATAAAGCAAGAATTAGTTTTAATTAGAGCGTCCACTGATAATAATGCAATAATTTTACCTGAATCAGTAAACACATACAAATTAAAAATAAAATAAATATCATGGAGAATTCCGTATGTTTATGTTAATGACGTAGTAAAGGTAGATTTACTGAAGATAATACAAATTGATCGCCCTTTATTAATGCCGTTTCGAAAATGGGAACTTTACGAGTATCCGTCTGTGCCAAAAGCAAACAAACTTACTTGGACTGTTAAAACGTCATCACAATCAGATAAACCTCGTTACGTCATTGTAGGTTTTCAGACTGACAGAAAAAATAATGGACATAAAAACCCAGCACATTTTGATCTTGCTTCATTCTATAATGTAAAGTTATATTTAAATTCAGAATACTATCCGTATGATAATTTTAATGGTGAAACGTCGATTCTACATGAGTATTATTCAATATTTCAGTCCTCGTATTATTACAAAATTGAAAATGCGCCAATGATAAATCGTTCAAACTTTCTAACGTATACACCTTTTTGTGTAATTGATTGTTCAAAACAAAATGAATCATTAAAAACTGGTTCAATAGACATCCGTCTGGATATTGAGACGTCAACAGACATACCGGAAAAAACTACTATCTACTGTCTCATTTTTTACGATACAATTATGCAATATACGCCTTTATCTGGTACTGTAAGAAAAGTATTTAAAATATAATTTCGTAGATAAAAAGTGTATCAGTTCTGCTGTTGCACGCAATGGAATGCGTTATCGATTTTCAAGGTTTTCGCGATGATGGAAACAAATTCATTTTTAAAGAACTCTGTATTCAGTGTATACAAGATAACAAATTTTCGGGTGCTAGTGATCAGTATTTGTTTTTACCACCATTTAGTTACAAACATTTGTCAGAGAAGAAAAAAAACTTTAATAAATGGATTGAAACCAAGTGTCTTGAACTTAGCTGGAAGTGCGGTCTTCAAGATTATAATAATCTAGAGTTTATATTAAAAAAATATATGAACGGTAAATGTATTTATGTTAAAGGATCAGAAAAAAAAGTAGCATTAGAAAAGGAATTTAATTGTTATGTAAAAGTATTAGATATGGAAACACTCGATTGTCCATCCTTAAAAGTGTTAAAACAGCAGTCTTCATGTTCTATTCACTGTCCTTTCAAACATAATTCGTATTATTGTGCTTTAAATAATGTACATCATTTAACTAAGTGGATTATCGAATACTGGAACAAGAAATTGAAAGACAAAAATTTTGGGACTGTATGATTGCTTAACTGTGTAATTCGTATTTACATAGTTGATCTTTTGATCTCCTACTTACGCGTGCGTACTGAGAACGTGACATTACTACGCTGATAAAACTGATATCAGTTCTGCTGTTGCACGCAATGGAATATGTTATCGACTTTCAAAGTTTTCGCGATGATGGAAATAATTATATTATTAAAGAACTGTGCGTGCAACCTATAGTAAACACTAAATTCGCTGCTGTTTGTAATCAATACTCATTCTTACCTCCATTCGATTACAGACATCTATCAGAAAAGAAAAAAAAAGTTAATGACTGGATTAACAATAATTATCTTGGACTTAGTTGGAATTGTGGATTAACAGAATACAGTGAACTTCCAGTAATATTAAATTCATATATATATGGAAAGTGTATTTATATAAAAGGACGTGAAAAAAAAATAGCTTTACAAAAAGAATTGAACTGTCATGTAAAAATAGTGGAGATTGAATCACTCAAGTGTCCGTCTCTAAGCGTCTTGAAGAAGCAGTCTTTAAATAGTATACGTTGTCCATATGATCACTCTTCAACAAACTGTGCATTAAATAATGTGTTTTATATTACTAAATGGATAATTCAATATTGGAACTGTTTATGTGATGACCATGATGAAGAAACTAAAAGAATAAATTGTTGGGACTGTATGATTGCTTAACTTTTTATTGTAAGCATATGTAAAATAAAGGTTTTTTAATAAATAAAATTTTAAAACATTTTAACTTTTTTAATTTATTAATACTAAAAAACATATATTCAAACATTATGATTTTTTCTATATAGTCTATTCTACATATTACAAAAATTATAATTTTTACAGTCTACCATTCTATACAACATACATACATACATACATACATACATACATACATACATACATACATACCATTCATAAATAATACATTTAGTTACATACCAAAAAACATACATACTTTTTTATACCAGCATTTTTTTATTAATTTACATACAAAACATTGTTGTAATTGTGAATAGGTTACATACTACAACAAATACAAAGTGAATACCAACATATTTTACATACAAAAAAATGTTGACATTTTCTTTTTTTATAGGAAACTTTGTTTTAATTTTTTTTTACATTCAAAAAATTATGAAAGAAGATTTTGAAAATTTCTTTCTATGATTTTTCTATACCATTCATAAACATTTAGTTACATAATAAAAAACATACATACTTTTTTATACCAGCATTTTTTTATTAATTTACATACAAAACATTGTTATAATGGTGTATAGGTTACATAAAACTTACTACAACAAATATAAAATACCAACATATTTTACATACAAAAAAATTTGAAAATTTCTTTTTTATAGGAAACATTTTTTTTATCTTAACCAAAATATTAAGATCAGTTTTTATGAGTTTGTTTTAAAAAATTTTGAAAATTTCTTTTTTTATCTTAACCAAAAACCTTAAGATCAGTTTTTATAAGTTTGTTTTTTAATATTTTTATCTTAGCCAATTCGCGTGATTTTGATAATACAATTTTATGCAATTGCATATAAGTGGAATCTTTACTTTGCAATAAAAATTGACTTCTATAGGCAGCTTTAGTCCTTGTGTATAGGTTACATACTACAACAAATATAAAATACCAACATATTTTACATACAAAAAAATTTGAAAATTTCTTTTTTATAGGAAACATCTTTTTTATCTTAACCAAAATATTAAGATCAGTTTTATAAGTTTGTTTTAAAAAATTTGAAAATTTCTTTTTTTATAGAAACCATTTTTTTATCTTAACCAAAAACATTAAGATCAGTTTTTATAAGTTTGTTTCTTAATATTTTTTATCTTAGCCAATTCGCATGATTTTGATAAGACAATTTTATGCAATTGCATATAAGTGGAATCTTTACTTTGCAATAAAAATTGACTTCTATAGGCAGCTTTAGTCCATCTGTCTTTCTTATTTATTCCTTTTAAATCGTCAATATCAGTTATATCAATTTTTATTAAGTAACGACCCTTTTCTCCGGGTGTTGTTCAAGTTTTAAAAAATATACTGATCAAGTTTTAAATATCTTTTTTAAAAAAATATACTGATCATACAATTCATCGGTTTTTTCGTTTTTAGATATATAACGTTTAACTGATTTAAATAATCTTTTAAATTCAACATCACCATCGTCATCATCATCGTCGTTCATCGGATCTTCTTCTTCTTCTTCTTCATCTTCAAATCTATACATCATTTTGTTTTTTATAATAGAATTGATAATAACGTTGTTCTTAATATATTTTTTCTTTAAAATGAACAATATTTGTATTCAAATAGTTATATATTTCTTCAATATCGAATAAATAATTATTTAAAAGCATCAAATCTTTTTGTGAATTAACAATTATAGTTTCGAGAGTAAATTTTATTTTTTTGGTTATATCTCGTAATTGAATATATAGAGAAAAAACATTAACATTATCTATTGAGATAATGTCTGGTTGAATTTGTTTCATCATATCTTCCCACTGACCGTAGGAAGATAGACCCAGATAATAAATTATTTTTAAAATGTCCTCTAACGACAAACATTCTTCATGACGAAGACCTCCTTCATGTTGAGCATCCATTACATTGATAAGATTTAAGTTGTAAAAATCTATAACATACAAATATAATTTTTCGTTACATTACTAATTTATAACTGGTAACTAAGAATTGTTATACATATTATTTATAACAAAGACAAATTAAATAAAAACCCCTTCATGCTGAGCATCCATTACAATGATAAGATTTTAAATTGTCAAAATCTGTAACATACAAAAATAATTTTTCATTTTATTACTAATTTGTAACTGGTAACTAAGAATTGTTAGACATATTATTTATATATGTTAAACTAAACAAAGACAAATTAAATAAAAAGACCTCCTTCATGCTGAGCATCCATTACAATGATAAGATTTTAAATTATCAAAATCTATAACATACAAAAATAAATTTTCGTTAAATTACTAATTTGTGACTGGTAACCTAAGAATTATTATACAAAACTAAACAAAGACAAATTAAATAAAACAGAAAAAATAGACATTATATTTTAAATACTAAAATTGAACCTTTAATAACTAAGATAAAAAAATAAAAATAATAGAGAAACGTATAGAACACATTATATATTAAAAATGATATAGTTAAGACTTATAACAAAGACAAATTAATTTTTTGAATAGAGAAATGTAAAACAGATTATACCTTATAATAATACATATATTTAAAATAACATAGGAAGAACACATTAACTTATTTTACAGGTAACCAAGAATTACTGTACATGTTCTTGTGTAGAACATAACAAAAAATGAAAATAATAATGTTACATTAATGACGATCGCAGACTGTAGTAGCTGGTATGTTTCTGGATGCTGAACCACAATTTTCAATCGGTTTATATACACAGAAAATGCATTATCAGTTTCACACCTTCTCAATACGCGTAAGTAGGAGATTAAAAGATCAAGTAAATAACTTCTATACAGACAAAAAAAAAACGAGATCAAGAGGTCAAGTAGTTACCGATTATTCATTATCAGTCACATCGCATTTTATTGACAACAGTTTAAAAAAATTTAAACAACAGCACAGTATTGGTTCAAAATACATTGTTTACTGTTTTCCTGTTATCGGTCGGTTGACAGTATAAATAGCCATACAATAAAAAAAAAATTTATAGCAATAGATTGGTTTTTAACCAGCATAGGTCTCAATACATCGGATCTTTACAAAATTGTAAGTATAAGCATAGATAACCTCTCTTTCTATTGTAATTTACATCAGTAAAATAACTAAGAATATTATTCGTTTATAACAAATACATATTCCACACAAGAAGAACACGCCAACAAAAAAATATATGAACAATTATTTTTTATAAATATGGAACTGATATGAATATTTTTGTTTTAAATATATTCCTACAGATTATGGATAAAAATCTACCGTTCAAAAACGACAAATTGTAAGAAATGCTGTCGAACAAGAACAGATGATAGATAATTCACCATTACAACCTGGCTCATCATACGAACGAATACCTTCAACACAACCCGATCCATCGCGTGTACCAGATTTGGGTCAGTTACCTGGTCCATCGCACAGCAGACATCAAGATTTTAATAACGAAAACGATCCACAACCTGGCCATCACATGTTCCAGATTTGGGTGGATTACACAGACAAACATGGTCAAAACCACTATCATCTCCAGCATCATCATCATCATCATCATCGTCTTCATCATCAATACCAAATTTTAGATTAAAATCTATTAGATTACAACAAATTGTAGAACCCAATAGCTTTATTGAGATAGAGAATGCCTTTAAAGGTAATTTAAAAACATATTTTTACAAAAACATAAGTAATAATTATAAGGATATTTGCTTGCTGTTAGTTTATATTAAATTAAATATAGTTACAATTTTAAGTAATATTGTTTCAACGTTTGGTCCGGTAAAATTTAACATTATAGTTGAATGTACATATATAAATCCCGTTATTAATGAAACACAAGACAGAGCCTTTAAAACAAAAATATTCCGATTATAGAAAACGATAATGTTAACATAATAGTTAACAATGCGATTAAAGAAATTTGTTATGATGAAGACGTATATATGGGTAAAGGTTCCGGATTGAGTCTTCACCGTATAGACGGGATTTTATTACGTATAAATCGATTTAAACCATTAAGAGAAGCTTCATATATTAAACTTCCAAAATTTTTACAAATTAAAAAATGTATAATAAAATCCTAAAAATAAAGATAATTATTGTTTTAAATTGGGCAATCCTCTCTCGTTATGTAACTGGACCTCACATTGAACGTGTTAATTTTCTTTATTTTGTTTTAGAAAATAAGTTTGATTTTAGACATATAGACTCTCCTACACCTTTAAACAAAATTTCTCGTTTCGAAAAAAATAATAACGTTTCTATTAACATTTATTCTATTGATGAAAAGAAATCAATTTTTCCTCTTAAAGTGTGTAAGGAAGAAAAGAATAATCATTTTGACCTTTTAGTATTAAATATGTCGAATAATGCTAATTATCATTATTGTTATATAAAGAATTTTTCCCAGTTAATAAGATCACAGTTAACAAAACATACAGAAAAAATTGAAATATGTAAACGTTGCTTGCCGTTTTTTACTAAAAAGTCAAAACAATTGAAAATTCATAATAAATATTGCGGAAAGTATTCGCCCGCAAAAATAGTATTACCAACTACTGATAACAATATATTACAATTTAATAAATTTCATTATCAATATAGCGTTCCTATTGTAGTATATGCAGATTTCGAATGTATTTTGAAACCTGTTAGTACATGTTTGCCCAACCCCGAAAACAAATTTACTGCAATTAATGAATTTCATATTCCAATGAGTTTTTGCATATATTTTGTTATAGATAGCAATATCCCTGAAAGTATTAGAAACCAATTGCCTTCGAAACAGTACTTATATCGTGGTAAAAATGCTGCGAAAAAATTTATGATATTTTTAGTTGAAAAAATTAATTTAATCGGTTCACTTATTAAACAAAATATTCCGTTACATATGACTCCAGATGATAAAATGAAATTTAAATCGGTCACACATTGCGAGATGTGTAACAAGGAATTTACATTATTATATCCTAAAGTTCGAGATCATTGTCATTTAACTGGTCAATTTCGTTCAACATTATGTAATACGTGTAACTTGAAACGACAACAACAGCAATTTGTACCTGTTTTCATACATGGTAGTTCTAATTATGATTCGCATTTTATAGTGCGTCAATTGCGTTATGATATAAAAAATATTCATGTAATTCCTAATACTAGAGAAAAGTATATTTCTTTTGCAAAAAAAAACACGTTCGGATTTTAATATTAGATTTATTGACACTTATCGTTTTATGAATTATCCGTTGGCTGAGCTCAGTAATAATCTGCCTAAGGATAAATTTTTTTATACTGGAAAATTTTTTTCTGCAAACAGTATTCCACTAGTTACCAGGAAAGGTGTGTACCCTTATGAATATACGAATTCCTGGAAAAAATTGGAAGAACGTAGATTACCACCAAAAGAATGTTTTTATAGTTCACTAAATGATTCAGAAATTGGAAATGCTGATTATGAACATGCTTGTAAAATTTTGAATCATTTTAATATACAAACCCTTGGAGAGTATAGCGATCTATATTTAAAAATTGATGTTTTAATATTATGTGATATTTTTGAAAATTTTAGATCTCATTGTATGCAATCTTATAAACTAGACTGTACACACTACTTTACAGTACCAGGTTTTGCTTTTGATGCGATGTTAAGTTATACAAAAATTAAAAGAGAATTATTAACTGATTACAAAATGTACCTCCTATGTGAAAATGTGGTCAGGGGGGGTTGAGTGTTTGCATAAAAAAAGAATCTGTTGCTAATAATAAATATATTCCAGAAACGTTTGATGTAACTAACCCAATTAAATATTTAACTTATTTAGACGCGAATAATCTGTACGGTTGGGCAACGAATAAATGTATGCCATATGCTGGTTTTACTTGGAAGGATCCTAACGATAATTTTAATATACTAGATATTGCAGACGATTATCCTGTAGGTTATATTTTAGAAGTAGACGTCGAGTATCCTCATCACTTACCTTATCATCATAGCGATTTACCGTTTTTACCAGTTAATGAATGCGTTAAAGGAACAAAACAACAAAAATTGTTAACAACATTAGAAAATAAAGAAAAGTATATATGTCATTACATTAATTTAAAACAAGCTGTTAAACACGGTATAAAAGTTATAAAAATTCATCATATTTTAGAATTTTTGCAGAGCCCTTGGTTAAAAACGTACATTGATTTAAATACAGAAAAACGAAAACAAGCTAAAAATGATTTTGAAAAAGATTTTTTAAAATTATTAAACAACTCGGTGTTCGGTAAATGTATGGAGAAGGTTAGGAAAAGAATTAACCTTAAACTTGTAAGTGATGAGAAAAAATTATTAAATTTAATTACACAACCGGTATTTAAAGACAGAATAATTTATAATAAATCGTTATGTGCGGTATTATCGGATAAAAAACATTTATTTTTAGATAAACCAATATATATCGGATTAAGCGTATTACAAATAAGTAAAACGTTAATGTATGATTTTCATTATGATATAATGAAGAAAAAATACGGTGAAAAAATTTCCCTCTTGTATACAGATACAGATAGCTTTTTTTATGAAATTCATACAGAAGATTTTTATAAAGATATATTAGAACCGGATTTAGCTACACACTTTGATACGTCAGATTATTCACCCAATCATCCCTGCTATTCAATTGAAAATAAAGAAGTTATCGGTAAATTTAAAGGTGAATGTTCGGGTGTACCAATTAAAGAATTTATCGGCTTACGCTCTAAATTATATACATTTAAAACGGTAGATAACAAAGTTAAAAAAAGAGCAAAAGGAATTAAAAAAAAATTATCAGCAAACATACAAGCTTTGAAGATTTCAAAAAGTGCGTCTATTCTAAAACTATAATTAATTATAGAATGATGAAATTATTCAGATCAAAAAAACATTTAGTTGAAACAATTACTTGTAACAAATTAGCTTTAAGTAATTTAGACAATAAAAGAATCCTTTGTGATAATAAAATAGATACACTACCGTACGGTCATTATTCATCAGCGTAATGATAAAACAAGTTTTTAAAACAAAATAACATTTTATTTTGTAAATAAAAGTGAGTTTACCTATCTGGTAAAAATCAATCTTTTTCTATCACATGTTAATTAATATGTAACATATTTTTTTTTTAGAATCTTTTTACGTACATGTTTTTTTAATACCTGAATTAACATTGTAAACTGTTTGTTAAGTATCCGAATAATAAAATATTCATTAGCGTAATGATAAAAACAAATTTTTAAAACACAATAACATTTTATTTTGTAAATAAAGTGAGTTTACCTATCTAGTAAAAATCAATCTCTTGCTATCACATGTTAATTGATATGTAACATATATTTTTTTTAGAATCTTTTTATGTACATGTATTATATTGTAAACTGTTTTGTTAGGTATCCGAATAATAAAAATGGTCTGTAACGTATTTTTATGTATGTGTATGTTTTTAATACCTGAACAAAAAAAAAAGATTTATTGTCATTTAAAGATCTGTAACATTCTCATTTTTATTTTTTATACATTCTATATATTTAATTACAACAAAATTCTAATATACAATAGTGTCTTGGAGTACGTACGGTTATATAAAAGTCACTTGAATCGTTCATCGAGAAGCTTGATGATATCACCACAATGTGTAGATACATAACAACAAACACATGTATCCGGCCCATCCACAGTAGATTCATGTGCCCATGGACATTCAAGAAAATGTATAAACGCGTCATCGCTTTGTCCTCTATGTTCCGGTGTAATCTCTTTCAGTCCGTCTGAATTATAGAATTCCAACAATTTACGACACTTTAGAAGTACCAACAATGTATCTCGCATAAATTCAATCTCTATTTTTGTTTTATTCATGATGAATCTTTCAAACATAGGATGAGATAAGACATCTTGCAGTGTTAAATTCTTCTAATTGACTGAACTATCACAGTTGAAGTATTTTTTAAGACGACGCTATAGGTTAGTGTATTTCGAGGGTCATGTTCACGTTGGTTACAACGTTATCACAAGAACGTATACGTGTCAACAAAAAAAAAAAGTCATCTGTATATGTTTACATGTTTTTAATAGGTCAGTGTTAATCTTGAGTCATGTTTACATTGATTACAAAAGGTTCAATGGATTTATCTGCTGTACTCTTCACCAATTACAGTTTCGGTTTCGTATATTACATTTATTTTTATACGTTATACGAAATCTATCCTAAAATATTTTTACCATATACCATCCTTTTCTTTAGAATGTTTTCAAATACTTCATCACATTTCGGCGACCACTTTTCATGTTCATCGAACGGATCATCACCAACTTCCCAAAGACCTAATTCGAGCCCGCAGGTATAACAGCGTACTCTGTCATCCGGTCGTGGATAATAATAAAACCCTGCGACGGCTAAAGCAAATGAAGAAATATATGATAAAGGCCAATTCCTAAACGATAACCTCCTCTCGTATAACTCAGTATATGATTTATCAGAAGAGGCTATAGAATCGTCGTTGAAGTTCACTCTTTTACGGGTACGGGTAGATGTAGAATTGTTAACATGAAATTTCTCACTATCTTGTTTAAACAAACCGTTCTCTTTATTATCACCGATTGGTCTCTTCTTTTCCTACATTATACAAAGCAAAAATAAACGTAAATTTTAGTCTCACGTTTTACTATATAATGACAATCGTTACATTTAAAATATAGTATATTTAGGTATAGACGACGCTATCTACACTGTAAAAAGGAAAAGAAACAGTTTACACGTCAACGAACTCGGAAAGTTTATGTTTACATAAACGTTTTACGCTTAGGTAAAGACGACACTATCTACACTATAAAAAGGAAAAAAACAGTTTACAGACAAGATTGTCCCAGCGCATACAAAATATGTCCTAGGACACGATTGTCCCCAGAACATACAAGTATGACCTAGGACACGATTGTCCCCAGAACATACAAGTATGACCTAGGACACGATTGTCCTGTCCTAGCGCATACACAGATGTTTTCGGGTGTCCCAGCGCATACTTCCGGGTTAGGGTGTCCTAGCGCATACATGCATGTTTTCGGGTGTCCTAGCGCATACAGACATATACTACTAACAGAGATAGCAAATTCTGAGAACTATACTCAGTTTAATGAAAGATGAACAAAATGCCAATGCCAATGCTTTGTGGTCGTATAACGCAAAAGACCCCAATAGTAACTATTTGATGCAGGAGATAATAAAACTGTAGTCGTAATAAGACTGAAGTGGACTGTATTTTGCACTACACCACACAACGTCTCATTCCACACTAACTCTCACACGCCACAAGTGGGTACCCCCACCCACCGCGCATACCCACTCACACACATTAATACAGACTCAACCATGCCCCCCACCTTGAAGGAACATGCATCAACTTTACACAAAATGAATACATAGGAAATAAAACAATTACATCTTATAACTAGTGTCCAATTTAAAAAATTGCTTTAAGAGTAAAGTCTTATTCAGATTTTGGTAACAGGCACAGGTTTGTGATAGGTCTCTTCTTTGTCCCATTTGCCGTTCTTAAAGAGACCACACGAGTGACTCTGTATTGTCCTGGATGAATATCGATAATACGAGCCAATTTCGATTGAAGAGGGAGAATGTTGTCTTCCTTCATGATTACCAAGTCTCCAGGGCTGAGTTTCGGTGACGAAGTTGTCCACTTTCGTCTCTGTTGCAGGGTGTTGAGGTAGTCTCTCGACCATCGAGACCAAAAATGTTGCTGGATTTGTTGAATTTGTTGCCACTGATTCAGTCTGTTTGCAGGAAGGTCTGTGATGGAGGGTTCAGGATAATTTGTGAGAACGTCGCCGATAAGGAAATATGAAGGGGTTAATGCAGCAAGATCACTCGGTTCAACGGATAAGGGAAAAGAGGACGTGAGTTTATGCAAGCCTCTACTTGGGTCAACAAAGTAATGAACTGAACATAAGTGGGAAAAGGTTTCCCTACTACTCACTTTAAATGTGTTTTCACAAGCTTGACTGAAGACTCTCATAAACCCCCAAAGTGTGGAGCTCTAGGAGGTTTAAAATGCCAAGTAATCTCATCCAAGGATAATGCTGTAGTTATATCAAAGCTTCAGTTTTCCACAGTGCGACAAGTTCTTGAAGTTCACGGTAAGAACCCACAAAATTGTACCATTGTCAGAGTAAATATCCTTAGGTTTACCGCGTCTTGATCTTCGTAACGCGGGAATGAATAATTCTGTTGTCAAATCTTCTACTATATCTAAATGAATTCCCTTTGTATTGAAACAGATGAAAAGTGCGATGTAGCATTTTGCTGGCCTGACTCCCCTTCTTTTTGACATTTTGACAAAAACAGGTCCACAGTAATCAACACCAGTCGTATAAAATGGACGAATTGAAGGTTCTATTCTTGATTTCGGTAACGGACCCATTATCTGTGTTTGCATTTTTGGGTTTGCTTTAAAACAAGCAATGCACAGGTGAAAAATTCTTTTAACTAAATTTCGACCACCTATTGGCCAATATTTTTGGCGAATGGCATTTAATAATAACTGGGGTCCTGCATGTAATATTTTGAAATGAAGGTGTGTAGCGATCAAATCTGTTAACCTGTGCCCCTTTGGTAATATGAGTGGATGAATTTGGTCTGGATGTAAAATTGATTGCTGTAATCGTCCACCAACTCGTAACACGTTATATTCATCAATAAATGGATTTAACGAAACAAGTTTGCTTTTCTTATCTATGGATTTGCCAGGTTCTAAAGCATTGAATTCAATTGGAAAGATTTTTTTCTGTACCACTGTGATTACAATACGTTCTGCTGCTTGAAGTTCGCTTACTAGTAGAGAACCACTTACGCGATGCTTTTTCGCTTGACAATTATGAAGGAATCTTAAACAATATGCGATCGCTCGTTGAGCTTTTGTGAAGTAGAAATTATTAAGTAATAATATCCGTTGTAGAATTATCCGTTGGCTGAGCTCAGTAATAATCTGCCTAAGGATAAATTTTTTTATACTGGAAAATTTTTTTCTGCAAACAGTATGCCACTAGTTACCAGGAAAGGTGTGTACCCTTATGAATATACGAATTCCTGGAAAAAATTGGAAGAACGTAGATTACCACCAAAAGAATGTTTTTATAGTTCACTAAATGATTCAGAAATTGGAAATGCTGATTATGAACATGCTTGTAAAGTTTGGAATCATTTTAATATACAAACACTTGGAGAGTATAGCGATCTATATTTAAAAATTGATGTTTTAATATTATGTGATATTCTTGAAAATTTTTGAACTCATTGTATGCAATCTTATAAACTAGACTGTACACACTACTTTACAGTACCAGGTTTTGCTTTTGATGCGATGTTAAGTTATACAAAAATTAAACTAGAATTATTAACTGATTACAAAATGTACCTCCTATGTGAAAATGGGGTAAGGCGGGGTTGAGTGTTTGCATAAAAAAAGAATCTGTTGCTAATAATAAATATATTCCAGAAACGTTTGATGTAACTAACCCAATTAAATATTTAACTTATTTAGACGCGAATAATCTGTACGGTTGGGCAATGAATAAATGTATGCCATATGCTGGTTTTACTTGGAAGGATCCTAACGATAATTTTAATATACTAGATATTGCAGACGATTCTCCTGTTGGTTATATTTTAGAAGTAGACGTCGAGTATCCTCATCACTTACATAATCATCACAGCGATTTACCTTTTTTACCAGTTAATGAATGCGTTAAAGGAACAAAACAACAAAAATTTTTAACAACATTAGAAAATAAAGAAAAGTATATATTATGTCATTACATTAATTTAAAACAAGCTGTTAAACACGGTATAAAAGTTATAAAAATTCATCGTATTTTAGAATTTTTGCAGAGCCCTTGGTTAAAAACGTACATTGATTTAAATACAGAAAAACAAAAACAAGCTAAAAATGATTTTGAAAAAGTTTTTTTTAATTATTAAACAACTCAGTGTTCGGTAAATGTATGGAGAACGTTAGGAAAAGAATTAACCTTAAACTTGTAAGTGATGAGAAAAAATTATTAAATTTAATCTCTTAAGAGATTATTTTTATAAGTAGAAAAATTGTTTAAGTTAATACCTTCTGTGATAGCAACAGTTGAATGAACACGCTGTCAACGTTCTGGTATATTGTCGAAGTCTGGAAGTATGATAGGTTCTTCTAAATTTATCTTGGGGAAGTATAGAAATGATGGTACTTTCCAATACCTATCAGGTTTTAGCAGTTCTAATTGGAGTAATCCTCTTGACAGGTAATCTTCAGGATTATCGTCACTCTTCACATCCTTTCATGAGTTGACATCTGTGCTATCTTGTATCTTAGAAACTCGGTTTGCCACAAACGTTGTCCAATGTGTTGTGGGGGCCTGAATCCATGCTAAAGTAATAATTGAATCCGTATAATAAGTAACAGAGTTAATCTCGAGGTGTAGAGCATCTAGCGTTGATGTACACAGTTCTGACAACAGTAAGGCTCCACATAACTCAAGTCTGGGAAGAAATACTCTCTTCAGAGGCGCGACACGTGATTTCAACGTAATTCAATTTACAGTAATGTGTCCCTCAGTGTGATACAGGCAGGCACCATAGGCCGACTCTGATGCGTCAGAAAACACATGAATTTCTATTTTTGGAGCGTTTCGTCTGTTGGTCGAAATAGCTCTAGGGACACGAATGTCTGCTAGTAGATGTAAAGATTCTTGAAACTGATTCCACTTACCACTTATTTCATCAGGGACTGCGTCATCCCACCCAATTTGACATGATCACAGCCGTTGCATGATCAATTTAGCTAGAAAAATTACCGGACCTATAAGTCCAAGAGGATCAAAAATCCTTCCTATAGCAGATAATATTGTGCGTTTAGTTGGTTGCCGATCAATCATTTTACCTTTATTGATGGAAAATTGAAAAGTGTCTTGTTTAGGGTTCCACATAAGGCCAAGTGTTTTCACTGTTGTTTCTTCATCGATTTCAATGCAATCGTGCAGGATGTCGTCTCGTGGTACATTTGACAATATGTCTGGATTATTTGCGCCTCATTTTCTTAAGTGAAATCCACCTCGGCGCGTTATCTCAGTTACGTCCTGTTGTAATTGGATGCCTTCTTCAATTGTTTCGACCCCTGTGAGGACGTCATCTACATAACAATCTTCCATAACTCTTGATGCTGCCGGTAAATGGCGTTTTTCATCGAGAGCAAGCTGCTTCAATGTTCTGGTTGCGAAATATTGAGCACTTGTGGTCCCATATGTTACTATTGACAACTTGTATGTTTTAACTGGATTATCAAGGGTGTCTCTCCACAATATTAATTGAAGATTTTGTTGTGTTGGGTGTATGTTAATGTGACCATACATTTTTTCAATATCAGTTATCATTACAAAAGCACGTGTTCTGAATCTGATAAGAATGCTGATTAAATTTGATTGCACCTTCGGTCCCACAACTGACATGTCGTTTAGAGAAACGCCCGAATATATTTTTGATGAGGCGTCAAACAGTACTCTCAATTTGGTTGTTGTTGAGTTTTTGCTTAATATCGCATGATGATGAATATAGTATGCTTTTGACTGTTCAGCCTCAGTTGATGTTATTTCCCTCATGAGACCTAACTCTTCGTATTCTCTCATGAAATGTACATACTGTCGCTGTAAGTCTGGATTACTCAACAACCGTTTCTCTACCAATAAAAATCTTCGTTATGGTATGTCCTTAGATTCACCCAATTCACTGACTTCTCCCTTTAATGGTAGTTGAACACAATATCTTCCATGTTCATCTCTGGTCGTTGTTTGCATGAATAAATCTTCGCAAAATTTATCATTTCCAGTATATTGTTTCTCGCCATTGTGGTCTTCAAGATCCCAGAATCGTTGCATAATTTTGTTGATATCATGATGTGTTGACAAATTACATACAGAAGTTGAATTCGCATTCTGATTCAACTTTATCTTGCCAGAAATAATCCAGCCAAATACTGTGTTTTGTAAGGTGGGTGTAGAATCAGAAATTTTAAATCTGCCTTCACATAGTAAATCAAAGAATAATTCTGCTCCTATCAATAGGTGGATGTCACCAGGTTGACTGAACTGAGGATTCAGGTTGACTGAACCTCCAGGTTTGGAGGAACGTCAATGGGTATTGTAGGTAATTGTTGAGTGATAGAACTTAAGATTAGGCAATCAATGGCAGTCGAGAATGAATTAAATCTGGATTTGATTATACACTGAACAATTCTTGTCGGGTTTGTTATAGACTGCCCTATTCAACTCACTTCACTAGAAATGGTCCTTGTGGGTAAGCCTAATTCCTTTACTGTCTTATTTGTAATGAAATTCGAGTGAGAGCCTGAATCTAACAACACTCTACACAACTGTGGGCCTCCTCGATTGTCCTGAATAGTTACTACGGCTGTAGACAACAAAATGGATTAAACAGCTCCTTTGTAGGAGGTATGTGCAGTGGACGTGACAGATGTTTTATGACGATCACCTTCATCCTTATAACCTGACGGGTTGGATTCAACACGAGTCAAAACACGATTGTCACTCAGCTTCTGAGGATAATGGAGAAGAGTATTGTGACGTTTACCGCAGAGTTTGCATGAACATGCACCACAGTTTGAAGTTGTATGATCACTGGATGAAAGGCAATTAAAACACAATCCTAACTTTTGTACTTCACCTTCCCTGTCAGCAACAGAAAGAGACTTGAATTTGTCACAAAGGTAAATAGGATGAAATTTGTTGCACAATGAACAGCTCTTAGCTGACACAACATGATTTGATGAAAATGTATTACTCTTGATTGTCAATTTTTGTCTGGACTGAAATTTCTCTGTGTGAAGAGGGAGGTGCCTATTCCATTGCGATGGTTTTGTCCCTACTGCCTCTAAGACTTGACATTTCTTTGTAGAAATTTAATTAAGTCTGGTAAATTAATTAATCGCTGGCACCTCATCAGATTTTAATTCCGATTCCCATTCACGATGCGTGTTGGTATCCAAGCTATTAGTAATTATGTGGATTATTAAGGTATCCCATTGACCTGTCGGTTGACCCAGGGCACGAAGAGCAAGTTAGTGTTTTTGAAGGTCATATAATAGTTGTCTCAAGTAGGAAGCTGATTCCTTGTCTGACTTTTTCAAATTGAAAATTGCCGAAACATGTTTGGTTAATTAAGTATCTCTTATTTTGAAATCGCTCCACTAATAAATCCTAACCGATTTTGTAATTTTCTCCTGAACCTTCAAGCGACTGTAGAATGCTAGCTGCTTTGTCTTTCAAAGACAATTTGAGATAATGACATTTTTGGCAATCTGTCAGCTTCAGATTATTATGAATAAGGGATAGGAATGTGTCTTGAAATAATGACCATTCATCATATTCACCAGAAAATGTAGGTAGCTCAATAGCCGGCAGTGTAATTGGCGTCCAGCTTGGATTGATTTCTGCTAAATTTGGTTTGTTGTCTACTTCACTATCGGTAACACTTTGAATTATCTCTTAAGCCTCTGACAATAATTTGAAATTATTATTCTCAAAGGTTGACCATTCTTCACTCTGTTCGTCCGACTGATTTATGACAGCAAATTAAGTTTGTATTTTTTCAAATTCAGGCAATAATTGTTGGAATTTCACTAACCTAAGTTTTAACTGATTAATGTCTGATGGGTCTTTGAGATAGTTACCGAACCTAGTCAACTGTCCCTTAAGTACACTTCTTTTTAAAGTTAACGGCTTTAATTCAAGCGCTTCCATATGACCACTAGTCATTTTAGTGTTAAATTGTTAAATGATTACTGTAGATTGAATTGAATAGAGGCATGCAAATATAGATAGGTTGTTGGCTTTGTTTAATACAAATGAAACTGTTGACAGCTGGATGAATGGAAGGTGACATACATACATACATAGGCTAGTAATTAACGTTGCAAGGAACACAAGAGATAAGAGACCGAATGAATGCTGTTACACTTATCTGAGTGTTGAATTCCTTTTGCGTGTTTGCCGACTGGTGACAGCGTTGTGTTGACAGCTGACAGTCGTAATTGCGTATTACGTCACTACGTACAGACGTTGAGCTCAAGGCCACCACATACCAAGTTAAGTGTAATGCACTGTTTACAACAATCCGTTTTGCTTTCGAACACTGCACCGTTTGATTACTTGAATTTTATTTAACAGTTAAGCACGCTCACCACAGTTGCACAATAAAACGTACGATTCGTGATCCGTTCCGGCGGACCAATGTTTGATGCAGGAAATAATAAAACTGTAGTCGTAATAAGATTGAAGTGGACTGTATTTTGCGCTACACCGCACACCGTCTCATTCCACACTGACTCTCACACGCCACAAGTGGGTACTCCCCCCCCGCGCATACTCACTCTCACATATTAATACAAACTCAACCTGAAACTATCCACAAACCCGCAAAATTACTTTGATCCGCACTGAACGGTATAGCGTCGTCTCACCTCTCTTCTGTCGAGATAACTTAGCTACACTTAAGTGGGGCTAATTCATGCATTGGGTCGGCGCAGATGACTGTTCAGGAAAGGGTGGTGGCGGGCCTATACCTACGTTTCTGTGTGGATGTAGCCTAAATAATATTTTTACCGCGACCGTGAAGTTTTTAAGAAAAGTCAAAGGATCCTCAAAATTAGGTATGAATTGCAATTAGGATATGCGGAGTGAGCTTAAGGTGCCCTCGTTTTTGCAAACGTTGATGAGTGTATATATAGTCGCATGGCAGAGGACTATATACCAAAGGCCGCATATTTTTATGCTGCATAGGGTGCAGTCATACTGTAGGATAGCCCAGAAAACGATGGTTTGTTTCTCAATACTTTCCTATCAAATATTTCAATTTTTTTTTTACGAGGATAGGTAAAAATCTCCATAGACACTAGGAACCCCGGTGCTCTTAGTAGTATGGGACTCTAACCCACTAAAAACACCTCCCTTAATGTTAGAACCGAGCAAGCTCATCCAGCAGGTTCTCCTTCATGTGTCCTTCACGGGTGATGGGGTGAAGCCTACTGGCTAATCCGAAGATTATTGTGTCTTTCTCTCACATAAAGTTTTATGGATATATACATATTAATTGCTTTCTATTGCGATACCAGATCATGTGGCTTCTGTCTTTTGAGTCGCCTCGGGACGTGTGGAGCTTCTTCCACCACGTGTTGCATTATTGGTTTATCGTGGATCTGAATCCTCTGATCTTGTTTGTCTGCATATTTTGTTATTATTTTGCTGACATATTGTACATTCAGGTCTCTGTGTAGGTTGTCGTTCCTTATATACCAAAGGGCAATCACTATGGTTCTGAGTACTTTGTTCTGAAAGGTTTGTATCTTTTCTAAGTTTGTTTTCTTTGTACACCCCACAGCTGAATTACGTAAGTCCACACAGGATTCAGAACTTGTTTGCACAACAGCAGTTTGTTTTCAACTGTTAGTTGCAAGTTTCTTCTGAAGCCAATACATTTTTCTGTATTTTATGTTGAGCTCCTCCATCTTTTTTTACATGCGTTTTCCATTTAAGCTTTCCATCCAACATTTCTAAATATGAACAATTTAAATTCACAATGTATATAGGGTTTATGAAACCAGAACAAGTGTCTACACATATATTCCAGGATGGAAGAAGAAGAAGAAGAAGAAGAAGAAGAAGAAGAAGAAGAAGAAGAAGAAGAAGAAGAAGAAGAAGAAGAAGACACGTCGCGTTATTTTTAAGAAAGATCTTTTACTTATAAGGGAATCGATTCTGCCGCTTGTTCGATAACTGCAATAAGTGTCGGCTCGTGGTGACGAGACGGTCAATGGCTGTCTCACTGTATTGTGTGTGACGCCATTGTAAACTACAGAGACTTAATTACGCTTAGTTAATGCGGCCTCCTCTCACTCTTTAGTGTTCTCAGGAGCAGGATGAAAACTTTTAATCGATATAAAATGCAAAGTTCTGAGAGGGTTGTGAATAGGAAAGTTGGATTGTAGTAACGGGGGGGGGGGGAGGTTGTAAGAAGCGTAGACTTCATTACATTAGGTTAATGCTTCCCCCCCCCGCTGTTTCCGGTATACGTCTTTTATCCATAAGTTATTGTAATGTCGTTTGAACGTGAACGTTGTTGGATTAATGAACATCACTTAAACTGTTTAAATATACTCAGAATGTCCTGTTTACTAGTAGCAGTGACGTAATGCTGGTTATATCCTTCTGTGATTGGGGTTGGAATCTCCTAATAAACTTGTTATTATATTTTGTGTAATTATTTAATATTTAATTTATTATTTAATTATATAATCTGCTAGGCGGCTTAGTAGACCCGTAGGTTTGGCACCTGGCTACTAATGTAGAGATCCTGAGTTCAATTCCCGGGCCCGTACCATAAAATCAAGGTGTGTTTTTCAGCCCCAAGATCGACTCAGCCTGCTGAAAAATAGTACCTGGGATAACATCCTGGGGATAATAATTGGCGGCTGAAGCGTGCTAGTACTAGTGCTGGCCACAATGCCTTCCTTGTATGCCGTACGGCTCACATAAGGTAGCATACCCTGCCTACTCCTAAGCTACTTTGGTGGTACACATGGGAGCCATTATTATTAATGATATAATCATGTTCTTTTTACAAATATAATGTCGAATTATACAGATTTTCTATGTATACACAAAATTTCTATAACAATCCAATATCGAGAATAAAAATATGAAAGAATTTATCACCAGGGTTTCAAGTGACCAAACGTTTACGCCACGGACGTTGTCTATCACAACGCTTTTCAAAATTTATACGGAGAAAGCAATAGTGACTTGGGAAAAAATGTGCAGGAACATGGGAATTCCACTTGATGGGGATACAGTTTGCTGATAACCAATTACTTTAGGCTGAAGGTTCTGAAGATGTAGAGTACACGACTAGAAAATTGATACAGGAATATCAGAAATGGGGACTAAAGGTAAATATGGGGAAAGGTAAATGTGGACTAAAGGTAAATGTGGGGAAAGGTAAATGGGGACTAAAGGTAAATATGGGGAAAGGTAAATGGGGACTAAAGGTAAATTTTAACAAAACAAAATACATGGCAACAGGTGACCTTCATCAAGACTATATTTCTTCTCCTTTTTGATGCAGAAATCAGCATGTGTTTAGTTTTGCTGACATTTACATTCAGTGCCATTACAGCGGATTTTTTATTCAGCTCCTTGTACACCTTAACTAGCCGTTGTTTTGATATTAAAAGTTTACTACAAATTTTAATACGCAATGTTAATTTTTCACACTTTGTAAACCCAAGTTAACCGATAGCACTTTCGACTTGTTTAGATTGGCATTTAAAAGTACGTAACAGACAAACTCAGTTTTTTTCAGTATCACATTGTTGAGTATTGTTGTTCGTTATCATACAGACTTCAAGTACTAGTAAGCATTAATTCTTACCATATTTGTTTAACGTAAAGTGATAAGGTAAAAAACAGTAATATGGCAATGTAATTGTTTTATAACAATTATACAAACACAGTTTAAGAGACAAGTCATGTGTTTGTGTTTGAAATTTTTATTTTTACGCAACTGCATTACGCTAACAACAATGTTAGTATACAAATGTTCTTTGTCAACACAATATATTTCATGCTTTCTTTATCTAAATGCTCTATGCCCTACCGCTACAAGTCTCGTCTATATTAGCAATACGGTGTTTGGCTGAACACGCGTCTTTTCTGTTACTTTCACCACCAAAAGGTTTCGCTCATACTACAATGAGCCAACCTTAGTGAATCGGCTGAGGTGCTACCGGTCTCGGTCAGTTGCTACGGAACGACGTTTTCACCAGTTTTTACCTGGTCAACTGCACCCAGCTTGGTCGCAACTAACCAAATCTCTGGCAACTATTGGAAACGTTACAATTCCAAACATACGTGAGCTTTCAGTTTTGTAACTTTTTCATTTTGTGGGCGGGTAACCTCTTTCTTCAAATATTTTTGGTACGTTACGTTATATTAGGTTGGGTTAGGCTACGTTATTTTAGTCCGGGAAGGAATAGAATTATGATGGTAATTTCTGTATTAGTATGACAATCAGTGGCGAAGTTACATGGAGGCAATTGAGGCAATGCCTACCCTAAAAAATTCTGTAGAATAAAAATTATAAATACGTATGAACTAACATAACGTAAAGATTATACACTGTTACCGCGACTGTCGAATTTATTAAACCGAAACGTGCTTTACTGAGCGACCGCTAGATGGTGACAGGTGAGATTCGGCATAGCTCGTTTAAAGCGAATGAGGCAACTTGAACTTGCCTCAGCGTTTTTTGTATACATCGTATGTAAGCAATGTAGTGGTTCGATAGGGAAGTGAAGGGAGGAGGGATTGTCCCGCGCTGTACACATAGAGCGTTGAGGCATGCCTCACTTTTGTGAGTCCAAACAGTTAAGTTAAAGCGCCTGTGTTGTTTATAAGTGTGTTTATTTTATGCGGTTATTAAAAATGTCCCTATTATTCCGCTGAACTAACAGATGACCAAGATTGTTATTTGAATTATTTGTAACATTAAACATATATATATATATATATATATATATATATATATATATATATATATATAGAAACTAATCAAGTTTAAAATTTTGAAGTTCAATCAGTTGTATTATTGTGTATGATTAAATACAAGAATTGTCCAACAGAAACACGTATAGAGCTGTAAAGCATTTTTTATTCAACGATTTTAAAAGAAGTCTCCATTAACATTAAGACAAGAGTTCCACTATTGCGCTAACTTGTAGATTCTCTGCTAGTAAAATTCTTACGGCTGTTTGTGCAACCATTCGTTTATAGTAAACTCTACCTCAGCGTCTGATTTGAACCACCGTCCTTTTAGTGATTCCTTACAAAAAATTTAAGATAAGATTTTTGCTTACCCATTCATTAACTACTAGCTTCGCCACTGATGACAATAAGACAAGTTACTATGCTAGTAACGGTTGGCGCCGCATTACGACAGCGGAAAGTTTATTCTACGATATCTTTGTCTCGCGGCTTGTAGCAGTGTTACACCTACATTTTGATTGCATATTTGTTGTTGCATATTTGTTATTGTTACACTCGCTTAATTTTTAGTTAATTTCGGAGATATAACTACTATCAACAGTTCGCCTTTGCAGATCAACAAGGAATGTGGTGACGTATGCCATTCCACTGCACGCATCACTGTAATACTACACAATTAAAATACGTTTAACAAAGTTTCTGTATTACTTGACTCTCTCTCACAAGGAATTTCTTGTAGCAAATAAAAAAAAAAACACTTTAACAAAATACTCAGTAAATTACACTTACATACAATGTACGAACGTTCAACCTAATACGCACACAACATTACAACTAAATACGTGTGAACAATGTTCATAACCAGTAATACCGCACCAACACAAGCACGCACTATCATTCACTAGACCCCCCCCCGCTCCTCAGGTGTATCACCAGCAAAGCTCGCGTACTTACAGTAGTTTTTCTCCTGTAAATCTACATTATTTTTCATTATTCCTTCACTGATTGATTTAGTTAAATTATAAAATACTTGCGATCTTGTGAAATCATTCAAGAGAATGAAACGACCTCCAGAGGTTTTTGTTCTATTTTTACACTATTTTAATATATTAGAGTCAACGTATTTCCTTATTTTAAAAAAAAGTCATAACTTTTCCTAGGGCAAATCAAATTCGAACCAAAAATTGTCATACAGAACGCACCAATAACACAGGTGTCACCAATTAACAAAAAGGCAAATTTTAATATTATAATAATATAGAATAACATTGTTTCTTTTGTATAATGAAGATGCTTGTTTCCCAGTTTTATGTGTTTTGAAAGTTGTATTCTACGAAAGTTGTTACGGTATATAAACAATGTAACTGTCGTAGCGCATTGATATTCCAAGCGTGAGGCTTCATCTCTTTTCACGCTTTTGATAGACACTGTCTGCGCCTGTAGCTTATAGGATGATACTATCGATCTAAATTGGCCGGGGGTCGAAATTGACCGGTTTCAATTTCCACCTCGGTTGCATCAGACCGGATTTTATACGATTGGGTCGGAACTGACCGCGGTCCACTGAGACAGAATAAAAGGCCTTTTCATTGCTTTGCTTCAAATAGTGTGGCGTCTTTGCACCTGTATGGCTTTATTACATCGTCCGAGACGTGCCCGATTACTGCTAGATAAATACAGTCCTTGTCTTTATGAACGGGTACCTAAAAAGGGAAGGGACCCCAACGCGCTTATCCGCTATATGCCGCCGGAATTTAGTTGTAGCATGTAGCACTGTAGTAGCGGGGCGTCTGTGTACCCGGATTGCAGCATCTGGATCGAGCCCAACGTCTGGCTGATTATATACTTAGGTCTGGTGCAGTAGACGGTTTTGTAAAACCTGGAAGGGAGAACCGCCAACGAGTTAGCTCAGAAGGCGCGTGAGAAATAAAACTTTCTTTTTATTTTTATTTATCGTCGAGCACGGCCGCTTGAGCCGATTCAGGCGACAGATGATACCTGTCTCAAGCCCAGCTAGCAGGCGTCGGTTGCTGTCCGCGAGGCAGAGAGCCTCCGTACCAGTGATAGGCGTAAAAGCGACAAACAGCGCGGTCGGCGTGAGTGGGGGGGAAGAAAGGACAGCTTAGTAGGTAAACTCAGGGGTAGGAACAGATGTGTTTATGGCGGGTCATCCAGAAGCGCCCGAGGGCGCTTGACCCGGACAGGGGGAGGCGGTTGCGTGGTGCTGATAGTCCGCAGGTAAAGAAAGGAAGAGGTCGCAGCTTCAGCAAAAGGAGTTACAGTTGACAAAAGGCTGATAGTGTAGGAACACGAAGAGCTCCTCGAATTACATCTTTCCTTACAGAACAAGGAAATCCCGATAAGAAACGGACGGTTTTCGATTGGAAATTTTTCAGTCTACGTCTGTTGGTGGTGGATAAAAGTGAATAATCAGTTTTAATGCTTTAATAGCATTGGTGGTGCCAGGCAGACGGCCTGAGAAGGTGTCGGTCATTGTTCGCGAGGCAAAGAACCTCCGTGCCAGTGGCAAAAATGGTAACAGGGCCAATCAGCATGCTAAAGACTTGCTTGGGAAAGGAGTTTCCTGAGGGGAGAAAGTAAGACCGAGAAGAAAGGAAGTTACTCGGCGCTATTCACAAATAGCTTGGCAATTCCGACATTACGGGGGTCGTCAAGAATTGCCCGATGATGTTTAGCCCTGGTTGGAGGTGGTGGTGAAGACGTACTAATGGTTCTGAGGTAGGGGAAGAAAGACGTCGCTGCTGAATCAAAGAGAGATTTCGTGATTGAGTGGACAAAGGCAACAAGAGTAAGAGATTGAAAACATCAACCAATTTCTGACAAGCCATGGAAATGTCTATAAGGAACGTAGGGTTTTGGATTGGGACTGGTCCAACTTACACCTGTTGGTGGTCGACAAGAGCGACCACCACGTAGACTCGGAATAGGTCAGTACTGACCGAAGAAACAAAAGGTAGATTGTAACTTTAGTATGCAGAGCCAGGCGGTTGCGACACGAGCGCATGCGAAACAGTTTGGCTCGAACGCCGAGAGACTTGTTTAGGCTGTCAGTCACGTAAGCGTTGAAGCTAAGACGCCGGCCAGGATGCCTAAGTACTTCACCCACTCCTTCCAGGTGATAGGCCGCATTTTTAGGGAAAGGGCCTGGCATCGGGAAATGTAGCCAGTCCGGAAGCAAATCCAGCTTCGTACTCTACAATCGCGGCGACAGGGAGCAGGAATGATGAGCACAAAGTCTTGACTCACCCCTATTAAACAGTAAAACCCACTCACGATATTTCAAACAAGCCCATAATTACAACAAGATATGCCCGTATAATACCCAGACAAATTACAATAAATTGTTATTTTACATATTATAACATAGTACACGATAGAAAAATTTAGTCATAATAACATTTTACCATTTATACAACACTAATATTCAATTCTATTTAATATAGTGATAAAGTCACCTTCTATTAAAAGGGTTTCCGAATCAGATGAAAGGATAGTATTAATAAATAAAAGAGAATATTTGTGTTGTATAAATGATAAACTGATATTCTTCTTCCTCTTCTCCTCTTCAAGGATTAGGTTATATAAAACTGTTCTGGTACCCATCTTATAATCGGACGACCCACGTCTCGTCTACCAATGGCTTTATAGTTCAGTGCCACTTTCGGCATTCGATCCTCTGTCATCCTTTGCAGATGATACATAATTTCACTTATGTCCTTTACTTCGAATTCTACTATGATATTTTCATTCCTTATTCTATCTTGCAATGTACAATTTAAAGTATTTCCAAGAAACCGCATTTCAGCACTCTGAATCTTACCACTTCCTTTTTTGTCATGACCCACACCTCACTTGCATAAATCAACGTGGGTATTGCAATTGTCTTATAAAATTTAATCCTTGTGCTGTGTGTTGTTTTATAAAACCAGTGGTTCTCCTGGTAGGGGGTTCTTTATAGACATATGTGGGCCATTCCCCAGGAGCGGAGGAAGAGGCCGATACAAATATATTGTAATTAATGTCGATCACTTGTCTAAATTTACTAAATTATATCCAATAAGTAAGGCCACAACCCGAAAAATTCCCCATATAATAATAAATAAATACATACCAGAGGTGGGAAAACCTGAAACCATTGTAACGGACCATGGTACACAGTTTAAAGGCAAGAGGTGGAAAACAGAATTACTGACTGAAGGAATTAGGACATATAAAACATCAGTCTATCACCCCAGCAGTAACCCAGCGGAAAAGGGCCTCAGAGAAGTAGGGAGGATCATGAGAACTTATTGCCATGAAGAACACTGTAACTGGAGTAAGTACATGGAAGCGGCAGAAACTTTTTAAATCTAGCGTATCACGGCACCATCGGAGCCAGTCCTTACCAGGTGATGTTTAACCGACCACCACCAAGAGAAATAACATTTGTAGTACAATTTCCGCCAATGGAGAAAGAAGAATTGGCTATCACCGCACTGTATAATAGAGTTTTTCATAAGACGGAACTACGAAGAAAGAGAGAAGAGAAGAATAGGATGAATATAATAAAATACAACATAGGAGAGAAAGTGTTGATAAAAAATAGGCATATATGTAGTTCAGTTGAAGGCATAGCCAAGACATTATTATTATTATATAATGGACCTTTTTTAGTTACACGGGACAAGGGAAATAATATCTACGAACTAACTACACCAGAAACAAATAATGTAAAAGGGGTTTTTAACCAAGCAGAAATGAAAAGGTTTTATGAGGATTGAAGAAACATTTTTTTGTTTGAGCCGTTTATTTCAGTAACTTTGAAAAAGAATGTTACTGAAATAACCAGACTTAAAGGGGGGGGGGCAAAACGTGACGTTTCCCTCAACATAAAGATTGTCATATAAATATACTGAAGTACAAAAAATAATAAAATAATAAACCTATGTCATGCGAGATAGGTATTAACAAGTGAATTTAAGACCATTGTAAATAGAATAAGAAAACTAAAAGATCAAACATGTCTATATTAAATTTAACAACAATTTCAGTAAACTGCATAAGAAATAAAGTACAAAATAGGTAAAAACCTATAATGCAGAGCCTAGCTGGATAACCAGTTTAACCAGTAACTGGATACAACATAACATAACAAAAATAAAATGTAAGATAAAACTTGATTAAGTAGTTAGATCTGATTGTGAATGATAGGCACATAGACAATTCAGATAGAGATTGTTAGGATATAAATGGGTGATCAAAGTAATAATTTGGTATAAAAATTGTACTAGACAATGCCAGATATAATAAGTATTAGTGTATTTTATTAATGTAAGATATAAGTAACCATAAGTGTTAGTAATGGACAAGTAATAATGTAATTAACAAGATGTTAATTTGGGCAAAAAACCTACATCTATTTTAGAAGGTAGACTAGGACATTACAATGTATACATACTAGAGTAGATCATGATATTTCTAGTAATAAATTATGTAGTTTATAAAGAATAAAGAATAAATATGAACTTGTAGTAGAATTAAGCAATTTTACTGTAAGAAACAAATAACAGTCCAATGTACACAAGACATTATTAGGCCTATTGAACAAGCTAATGTTTTTATAAAAAGTTAATGTTCATAATTGTAATCACTAGTATTAAAAGACATATTATTAACATAAAATCATATGTACAGTTTGTACAGCCAAGGAAACTAATTATGTAACAAAAAAGATAACTTTTAACATAATTTGTTAGAATATACCAAACCTTAAAATTGTTATTTTTGGAATTATTGTATAGAAACATATCTTGTGAGATCTTAAAATGATCAGGAGAAGAAAAGCAGTTTATTGGTAATAATATCTTTACAATTGTACATAGAATAAGGAGAAGATGTTAAATTTAAGAATGTTTTGAAATTTTTATCTCAGAAAAGAGACGCCATCAACAACAAAGATTAAGATTTCAATGAATAGGAATTTTTCATTTTTTGTGTGTAGCAACCCAAAAATTGACGCCAAACGAATTAGTCTATTGTTGGAATCCGTACAGTAAAAAACGGCTCCTCTGCGACACCGAGAGAATCGAACCACGGCTAGGTTAGGTGTAGAGTGAATAATTAAACATAACCAAAAAGTGTTGTGAATTGTTTATACAATCAGAAAGTAGTTATAGTGATTTAATAATATTAACATTGAATAAGAAAGTGTGTACAAAGTAAAGGAAAGTGTAGTGAATACTTAACATTTTAAACGACTTAAAACTAATGATAATAATACTTCTGTAACACTTTATGTACACTTGTGAAATATTTATTCCACTACCATTGAACAAAAACACTAACACTATAGTAAATTTTTCACGTTTAAACTATTATTTCTTGTGTTTAATGTTTAAAGCAGTATAACCTTCTAAGATCAGGTTAACCTCAAAATAGACACTGTTCGGCACATACGAAATATTCATTGTTTTTAAAATAAGATATTATTTTGTTACATTATAGTTAATTTTGTATTGTGATGTTTTCTACTTCGCAAAAGACATTTTAGTAATTAACTATTGTAGTCACAAGAACCCGAGTTTACATTTACATAACGTAACATAGACTAGGACTGAATAAGAAGATCATATTACCAACCGCTGAGCTAAAATTTTAACAAGCCTGGACAATTAAAATTAAGGAAAAGTTGTTCATTTTAATTCAAAAAGAAAAGAACAGATTTTAAAAAGGAATAAAAGAATATTGAAGAGAATTAATGGTGTATGAATAATTATATTTAATACTTAATATTTTTGTCAGGTTCTGGATATTAGTGTTTTCATAAACATTCGAAGAATGAGTTGGTAGTACCAATTGCTTGTGTACCACGTGCGATTTGACTTATAAACATAGGTAAGTGAATTCAAAGGGAATAAAGGAAGGAACTAATTGAAATTAAAGAATTTTAAGTAGTCAAGACATTAAATATTTTAATTCATGAAACATAACCTAAAAACTAACAAGTACAGGTATAAATTTAATCACACCTTAAAACGAATACACAACTCAGTTATCATTTAACAATTTACATAATCTGAAAGTTTATATATTTAATGAAATATAAGACTCTACCAAAACGAAAATAGATCGATAAACAAAAAAGATAATTACATCTAAACATAGCAACTCATAAACAAATTGTGCATTACTTGTTATGGCGCAAACAACGCTTGGCCTAACTAAGAAAATATTATTAGTAAAACATATCAACACATCAACTCAACCAAAAAGTATCGTTACAATATATATATATATATATACACATGTACATTTAGTAGTTTAAGAGAATGATGGTTTTTCAAGGGGTTTGTGCAAGGCATTGTAATGTTTGAAAGGTTTCAATTCAAACAACAAACAACACTGAGGTACGATTTCAGAGATTTTATTGTTGTGAGTTATGTGTACATGGTTATTGTAGTGAGTCAGTGAGTCCATAGCATTGCAATAACGTAGTTGCCCGTGTCTGAAGAAATTTGTCGGCCATCATCATCATCATCCCAAAATCTTAGGCAAGCACGCGTTAACGCGGCAGACCAGGTTCGGGCAACAGTTCGTATCATTAAGGCACTGAAACAATAGATAGGTACACATTTGTCATTATTGTTCTCATCTTATTCAAATAAATGGGTCCAAAAATATTTTTAAAAAATTATTTTTGAAAGCAAAATCCGGGCTATTGAGCTGTGGACCACCACAGTTAGTATATTCTCACGTAGGACTGGTTCCACTTACCTGACCACCCACCGCCACTTCTAGACTATGCAATCCGGGCTATTGAATTGTGGACCACCACAGTTAGTATATTCTCACGTAGGACTGGGTCCACTTACCTGACCACCCACCGCCACTTCTAGACTATGCAATCCGGGCTATTGAGATGTGGACGACCACAGTTAGTATATCCTCACGTAGGACTGGGTCCACTTACCGGACCACCCACCGCCACTTCTAGACTATGCAATCCGGGCTATTGAGTTGTGGACCACCACAGTTAGTATATTCTCACGTAGGACTGGGTCCACTTACCGGACCACCCACCGCCACTTCTAGACTATGCAATCCGGGCTATTGAGTTGTGGACCACCACAGTTAGTATATTCTCACGTAGGACTGGGTCCACTTACCGGACCACCCACCGCCAGTTCTAGACTATGCAATCCGGGCTATTGAGTTGTGGACCACCACAGTTAGTATATTCTCACGTAGGACTGGGTCCACTTACCGGACCACCCACCGCCACTTCTACACTATGCAATCCGGGCTATTGAGTTGTGGACCACCACAGTTAGTATATTCTCACGTAGGACTGGGTCCACTTACCGGACCACCCACCGCCACTTCTAGACTATGCAATTCGGGCTATTGAGTTGTGGACCACCACAGTTAGTATATTCTCACGTAGGACTGGGTCCACTTACCGGACCACCCACCGCCACTTCTACACTATGCAATCCGGGCTATTGAGTTGTGGACCACCACAGTTAGTATATTCTCACGTAGGACTGGGTCCACTTACCGGACCACCCACCGCCACTTCTAGACTATGCAATCCGGGCTATTGAGTTGTGGACCACCACAGTTAGTATATTCTCACGTAGGACTGGGTCCACTTACCGGACCACCCACCGCCACTTCTACACTATGCAATCCGGGCTATTGAGTTGTGGACCACCACAGTTAGTATATTCTCACGTAGGACTGGGTCCACTTACCGGACCACCCACCGCCACTTCTACACTATGCAATCCGGGCTATTGAGTTGTGGACCACCACAGTTAGTATATTCTCACGTAGGACTGGGTCCACTTACCGGACCACCCACCGCCACTTCTAGACTATGCAATCCGGGCTATTGAGTTGTGGACCACCACAGTTAGTATATTCTCACGTAGGACTGGGTCCACTTACCGGACCGCCCACCGCCACTTCTAGACTATGCAATCCGGGCTATTGAGTTGTGGACCACCACAGTTAGTATATTCTCACGTAGGACTGGGTCCACTTACCGGACCACCCACCGCCACTTCTAGACTATGCAATCCGGGCTATTGAGTTGTGGACCACCACAGTTAGTATATTCTCACGTAGGACTGGGTCCACTTACCGGACCACCCACCGCCACTTCTAGACTATGCAATCCGGGCTATTAAGTTGTGGACCACCACAGTTAGTATATTCTCACGTAGGACTGGGTCCACTTTCCGCACCACCCACCGCCACTTCTAGACTATGCAATCCGGGCTAATGAACTGTGGACCACCACAGTTAGTATATTCTCACGTAGGACTGGGTCCACTTACCTGACCACCCACCGCCACTTCTAGACTATGCAATCCGGGCTATTGAGATGTGGACCACCACACTTAGTATATTCTCACGTAGGACTGGGTCCACTTACCTGACCACCCACCGCCACTTCTAGACTATGCAATCCGGGCTATTGAGATGTGGACCACCACAGTTAGTATATTCTCACGTAGGACTGGGTCCACTTACCGGACCGCCCACCGCCACTTCTAGACTATGCAATCCGGGCTATTGAGTTGTGGACCACCACAGTTAGTATATTCTCACGTAGGACTGGGTCCACTTACCGGACCACCCACCGCCACTTCTAGACTATGCAATCCGGGCTATTGAGTTGTGGACCACCACAGTTAGTATATTCTCACGTAGGACTGGGTCCACTTACCGGACCACCCACCGCCACTTCTAGACTATGCAATCCGGGCTATTAAGTTGTGGACCACCACAGTTAGTATATTCTCACGTAGGACTGGGTCCACTTTCCGCACCACCCACCGCCACTTCTAGACTATGCAATCCGGGCTAATGAACTGTGGACCACCACAGTTAGTATATTCTCACGTAGGACTGGGTCCACTTACCTGACCACCCACCGCCACTTCTAGACTATGCAATCCGGGCTATTGAGATGTGGACCACCACACTTAGTATATTCTCACGTAGGACTGGGTCCACTTACCTGACCACCCACCGCCACTTCTAGACTATGCAATCCGGGCTATTGAGATGTGGACCACCACAGTTAGTATATTCTCACGTAGGACTGGGTCCACTTACCGGACCACCCACCGCCACTTCTAGACTATGCAATCCGGGCTATTGAGTTGTGGACCACCACAGTTAGTATATTCTGGGTCCACTTACCGGTCCACCCACCACCGCCACTTCTAGACTATGTAACTGAGTTCCCTTGCCGGCGTTTTTGTCACTTAGACCTGAGGATACTCATTGTAATATGAGTGAAACGTAGTCATACAAGACACATTTGACGCGGAAGAAGACTTCAACAACATAATACACTACAGTTGTTGTTTTTGGACTCTTTGGCCTCACCTATGGCGGCCATCTTCAGTGAATAAAACGATTCTGCGTAAACTGACACAATGTTCGTCAGTAACCACAGTACTATGACAAAGAATGTTCACGAAACCAGGATCCTGTCTTCGGGGGTCGGGGGCTGCCTACTTCCCTCGACTGCGTATGGAGTCCGTGCACAAGCATGCTCCGTCGCAATGACCGGCGTGCAGTGGGGCCAAACACCTAAAAGTTGGCCAGAAGTCGAAAAATAAAGTTACTATTTAGATTTGTGCTGTTATTCAATTTGTTTCTTCTGCAAGTAGTATAATTTCGTATATTCTTTTTATCACCTCTTCTTTGTCTGGCTCACGTAAAGTATATTGCAATCTGGACATTCTAATTTATATATTCCATTCTTATTGTGAGTATTGGATTTAGTTTTACCTTTTACTTTATTAAAAATTACATTATCTGTATTATAAGATATTATATATATAAAATCACACACACACACACACACACACACACACACACACACACACACACACACACACACACACACACACACACACACACACACACACACACACACACACACACACACACACACACACACACACATATATATATATATATTTATATATATTTAATATTTATAAAGACTTTACCTCAAAATGCTTTCTCTGAATTGAAACATATTTCGGGAAGCCTTGTTTTCCCATTTCCAGCCTTCCTGATTTTGAGCCTTGTGAGGTATTTGTGTGTTGGTTGGCTGTAGCTCTGTTTTCTTGTTGGCTTCTGGTGCTTTAAATTAGTATTATTGTGTATGATTGTGGTGTATATATTAGTATTTTGTGTATTTCCTATTTTAAGTGCTTAGAAAATTGTGTCGTGTTTTGTACTGATCTGTATTACATTAATACCAATTTAAAGCACCAGAGGCCAACAGGAAACCACTGCAACAGCCAACCAACACACAAACACCTCACAAGGCTCAAAATCACGAAGGCTGTAGATGGGAACACAAGGCTTCCCGAAACATGTTCCAATTAAGAGAAAACTTCTTGAGGTAAAGTCTTTATAAATATTAAAATTATTGTTTTGTATATCAAGAAACAGACAAAAAGTAGCAAAACGTGTTTGAATTATGTATACATAATATTTAATTTTTGTATTGAATTTACCTCAAGATGTTTCTTTCCTTATTAGGTACATGTTTCGGGTACCATTTTGTACCCATCCTCAGCCTTCCGGATTTTGTGTCTGGTGAAGTACATATGTGTTGGTTGGATGTTTTTGTGGGTTCCTGTTGGCTTCTGGTAATTTAAATTGGTTTTATTGTGTGTGATTATTTTGTATGTATTAGTATTTTGTGTATTTTCAATGTTGAGTGCTTTGAAAGTTGTGTCATGTTTTGTATTGAATTGTATTTGTTAAGGTATTAGTTTGCTTTGTGTTTTATGTGTGTAAATTTGTAAATTTTCTTAAATGTTCTTTATGGTGCCTTTTGTTGTATGTGTTTTATTAGTGTCATATTGATTATGTTTGGGAATTCATGTCCAGTGTTTATTGCATGTGTGGCTAAATTGGATTTGAATATTTCTGTTTTTTTTTTTTTTTTTTTTTGTATGCGTTTAGGTGTTCAAAGTAAGGCTTTTTCAGTTTTTAGTATTTGTCCTATGTAACATTTATTGCAATCTTGGCATTGAATTTTGTATATACCATTGGTTGTTGTATTATCTTTGTTGTGTGGGTTATTTAGATTTTGTAGATAATTTTTGTTAGTTTTGTATGCTATTTTAAAGCATATTGTCTGTGTTCTTAAAGAGTTTTGTTAGCTTTGTCATTTTATTATTTCTACATGTGAATGTGGCCCATTTTTTATTGTTGTTATTATTTTTGTTTTGTTCATTTTGATTCATTCTTAATTGTTCTGTTTTTATTTTATATTTTATTTTATTTTTTATTTTGTTTACAGTGTTTTTAATATATCAATTTTCACAACCAATTTGGTATATTATATTTCTTTCTTTATCTGTTTCGTGTTTGTTTAGGGGTATTTTGTACATTCTGTTAAATAGTGAATAGAATGCTGCCATTTTATGTTGTGGTGGGTGGTCAGAATGGTTAAGTATAATGATGTTAGTGGAAGTTGGTTTTCTGTATATTGTATATTGTAGGTGGTTATTGTATCTTGTGATGGTTGTGTCTAAATAGTTGATTTTGTTGTGATTTTCTTTTTCTTCACGGAATTGTATTTTTGGATGTATGTTATTGATTTGTTTTAATATGTTATCTACATTTGTATTTTTGTTACTTGATACATAGGCTTATAGCCTTGGGCTACTTGATCATTACATGATATGTAGATGATTGGCTATACAGATCAAGTAACAAAAATACAAATGTAGATAACATATTAAAACAAATCAATAACATACATCCAAAAATACACAAAAAAACTATGTGATCTGGCTTTAGCCGCCGCCCGACCGCCGCCCAGACGTCGTCGATGATAACCTAACCGACTTCACCACAGTTTAACCTCACCGACAACGGTGAAAAAAATACTGGATGAACCTAACAAACCTAACCGATGACACTGATAAAATTCAGTTTAACCTCACCACATGAAGGAAAACCGAGCAGCGGTATAACCTCATCATCAACGATGACAACGACGACGAACGACAAAAGTCACCATCCGGACGACGACGGATTTATGTCGACTAATGAGAGTTAATCAATTTTTAATAATTAACAGACATGTGTATATGGTGCACGATAACTTTTCGTGGACACTGGAACTCGAGTCGAAGCGTTCGGACGGCGGCGGGTGTCCACTTTTATTAACGGTTTGGCTTACGTTCTTTCCGTTAACGTTACAACAATGTACTAGAGAACGCGGACCGAAGAAATAACGCTGTTTATAGTCAAATACATTTACATGTTGGATATACACAGTCTGCAGCCGGTGAAAGGATATCCCCACACCGATCACAACGCTCGACGTTCGCACGCTAACGAAAATAAACGCAGCGATACACACCTACACGGGTCGTACTCTTCTGATGTATAACGATATGTATTATGGGGAGATAGACGAATGTTCTTTCATAATCAAGAAACACGGATACGTTAAAGATCATATCGTTGGCCTAAGCGTACCTTTATTATGTAAGTCATCTCTTTTTTCAGTCATCTGCGCATACGCATTAGAATTATTTGCGCATGCGCATAACGGCTTTTTAGTACAGTTGCGCGCGCATCGACGCTCGCACTATATAACCTGTGAACTTCGCAACAGCGTCTCAGTTACAAGTCGTTCATGTTGCTGAACACTGGTGCGCTACAAATTGTGTGTTACAAATTGTTATTCTAATTTACTTTGTGTGATATAAAGTGTTAAAGTGATCGTAAAATCATGACAGTATACGCCACTCGTACCATTGCTCTCAATGGGAGTGTAAAAACAATAAAGTACGATGATTTTCAAGACGGAGTAGACACGGTATCCGTGTTATTGAAGAGAATGGTGGAGGTTATTCCAGAAGACGTTCTCGCGGAATCACGCGATATGGGGGAAAGTTACAAGTGGTACTTGGTCGTGCGCGTCTTGTTCAAAAAATTAATACCAGAACATGAGCTGGAGCAGACGGGAGTGTTTCGTTCGCGTACGCAGCTCGTTTTACCTTCGGACGCGGAAGACGTGTACGAACAATATAGGGAGTGTATCGAAAAAGTGCTGGATTCGGTATCAAAGTTTACTCGTGAAGGTAGCGGATGGGTCGTAAACGGCATCGTAGCCGTTGAAGTACATTTGGTAAAGTATCGTCCTTTGGCAGGATCAAGTTTCGTACCCACTTCGAAAAAATTATTACTTAAGAAAGCTATAGTAAACGTGCAGAATCTATTGGATGAGAAATGCTTCCTCTGGTCCGTTCTAGCCGGTTTACATCCGATCGCTTCTAACCCGCACCGTTTGGATCATTACAGACAGTATGAAAACGAGTTGAATATGGAAGGGATAGTTTATCCGGTACCGGTGAATCAAATTAACAAATTTGAAAAATTAAATGTAAATATTTCTGTGAACGTGTTCGGTTACGAAAGAGAAATTAATGAGTTCGATTACAGAAAAGACGAAGTGTACCCCATACGTATAACCAAGAACAAAGGTAGAACGCACGTGAATCTTCTACTGCTAATCAGCAATGAAGGTGTTAAACATTATTGTCTTATTACAAACATGTCACGCTTGTTGTATACTTTAACTCAAAGTAAGACCACTTCGTTCTACTGCAACTATTGCTTACAACGTTTCCGAGATAATACAGCTCCTAAAAATTCACAAAAACGACTTGAGGATCACGAGGTACTCTGCACACCGTACGGAGCGCAAAAAGTCAAATTACCGAGTGGAAAATATAGTAATATGTATTTTAAGGATTACACAAAGTGCCACAGAGTACCTTACACGGTGTATGCAGATTTTGAATCCTTCCTTCTTCCCATGCATGGTTGTGAACACAAAAACGATAGATCGCACTCGCTCGACAACGCGCATCACGTGTCATGTAGTTTTTGTTATGTAATCGTTGATTGGACCGGAAAAACTGTTAAAGAACCGGTTTTGTATCGCGGTAAAGACGTTGTGGAGACGTTTCTTCAAACTCTGTTGGAAGACATTAGTCGTCTCGAACGTTATTTTAACAAACCCATTCGCATGACTGAAGAAGCCGAGCGCGAGTTTCAAAACGCTACCATATGTCATCTATGTAAGACGTGTCTCGAGCACGAAGGGGACAAAGTGCGAAACCATGATCATGTGACGGGCGAGTACTTGGGAGCCGCGCATAACACTTGTAATTTGAACTACAAGGTACCGCAACACGTTCCCGTGTTCTTTCACAAATTGCGAGGCTACGATTGTCACCATCTGGTGCAGGCTTTCGGAAAATTCAAGCGTGAAGACATTAAATGTATCGCTACGACCAGCGAGCGTTACGTGTCCGTGTCACTCGGCCCCTTGCGGTTTCTCGATTCCGTGCAGTTCATGAACACGTCGTTAGAGAAGCTGGTAAAAAATTTGCGGAAAGAAAATTTTAAAATTTTACACCAGTGCATGCAAACCAGTGGAAATGAAAATAGTATCGATTTATTACTTAGAAAGGGGGTCTACCCGTATGCGTATGTGACAGACGAAAGTAAGTTCGAGGACACGTCTCTGCCCGCACAGGAACACTTTTACAACGAACTAGCCGAGACATACTTATCCGACGAAGACTACACTCATGCGCACAACATATGGATAAGTTTTGGAATACAAACGTTAGGGGACTACCATAGCCTCTATTTGAAAACTGATGTATTGCTTTTGGCTGACGTGTTCGAAAATTTTCGCAACACAAGTCTGCAGTACTACGGGATAGATCCGTGTAACGTGTACTCCGCGCCGGGACTAGCTTGGAACGCTATGATGAAAATGACTGGAATTCAACTCGAACTGTTGAAGGATATCGACATGCGTCTGTTCGTAGAAACCGGAGTTCGTGGCGGAATAGCGATGATATCTAATAGATACGCCAAGGCCAACAATCCTTACGTGTCGGACTACGATCGGGAACGCGAAAATAATTATCTTCTTTACTTGGACTGTACAAATCTGTACGGAACAACGATGGAACAACCGCTACCTCATTCCGGATTCCGTTGGATGCAACGCAAAGAAATTGATGCTTTAGATTTGACTACAGTTGGAGTGGAAGACGAAATCGGATATATTCTTGATGTTGATCTTGGTTATCCTTGTAATTTACATCATATGCATTCGGACTATCCACTGGCACCGGAACGCAGAAAAGTCAACGAACACGAATTGTCGCCTTACAGCAAACGGTTCAATTACTTGAAGAAATTTAAAATGTCTGCCACCGGTACAGTTGAAAAACTCATCACCAGTCTGAAAGATAAGGAGAATTATATCGTGCATTACAGAACGTTGCAGCTTTACCTAAAACTCGGGATGGAACTGAAAGCCGTTAATCGCGTGTTGGCGTTCCGACAGAGCGCTTGGATGAAGCCGTTTATAGTTTTCAATACGGAAAAACGGAAAGCCGCAGCGAACGATTTCGAAAAGGATTTTTTTAGATTGATGATTAACGCTGTTTACGGAAAGTCATTGGAAAACGTTCGAAAACGGATAGATTTTCGTTTGGTGTCCAACGAACGCGATCTGATAAAGCTGACTGCAAGCCCAAGATTTGAGCGCGTAAAGGTGTAAAACGAAGACTTGGTCGGTGTGATGATGAAAAAGAGAACCGTATACCTCAACCGTCCGCTGTACGTGGGGTTCACAGTGTTGGACATTAGTAAATATGTGATGTACAGTTTTCATTAAGATTACATAATCGCGAAATATGGATCTCGTGTTCGATTGTGTATGACAGACACGGACTCTTTGTTGTATGATATACGGACTGATGACGTTTACGCAGACATTAAGGAAAACCTTCATCTTTTCGATACATCAGAATATCCCGTGACGCATCCGTGTTATAGTGTGCTAAATAAAAAACGGTTGGGTACTTTTAAGGACGAGACGCATGCAAAACCTATTGTAGAATTCGTCGGGTTGCGCGCAAAATCGTACTCACTGTTAGTGTTACAAGACGACGGGGATAAAAATGAGAAGCGTGTAGCAAAAGGTGTACCGCGGGTGGCAATACAAAACCGTTTAACGCACGCTGATTACAAACGGTGTTTGCTTTCGTCATCGGAATCGAGTAACTGTCAAACATATACGTCGGCGCAGATTATCCGCAGTGAAAACCACCAACTGTACACGCGCAAGATCGTCAAACTCTCGCTACCGCCGTACGACGATAAACGATATATCCTGAAAGACGGTCAGAGAACGCTAGCGTATGGGCATTATAGAATTCACGAGTCCGAGATGGATGTGGAGGAAGCAGAGAATGTTCAACGTACCAGTGTTATTCGGTTCGCGCGTCGCGAAAGCGTAATTCGGCATACTTCGGAAATAACAACAAACAACTGATACGTAAACGGACTGCATCAGTAATCAATCAGTAGTTTTGACGCAGACTGTCCATCGTCGTCGTTAACAAAACTGGAAAGTGCGTTCCAGTTGGTGAACTACAAAGCAAAATGACTGCATTTGGTACATTATCTCCGGTAAACATTACCAACACTTCATACGTACTCTAAAAAAATTTATTTTTCGTATCGTTTTCAACGTCGATACCGAATTGCAAACAGACCTAATACACCAAAAATTTACCTACATTACGCGAAATCAGTTCTTCCGGCACTAGACTTTGTACACGGAGTACGAGTTCCCTGTTATTGTGTGCTACCATGACGGATGCCTAATACATACTAATACGTTCGCACCAACCTGTTGGTCTAGGGCTTGCTATGTCGAGCCCTACAAGGTCATTCTGTCCAACAGGTTGGTGCGAACGTACGGGGGAGGGGATAAAAATAAGACGTTAACCCTCCAAGGTTACGGGTATTAAGAAAATAAAATACGTGAAAATTGATTACCGTACATTTTTTTAATAAAAAATCACATACATGCAATGCATACGTAATTATGCGTTGATAGGCGGAGGCGTGGCGGCGGTTGGGCAAAATTACCTTGTAGGGCTCGACATAGCGCGCGCTAGACCAACAGGTTGGTGCGAACTTATTAGTATGTGACATTGCGGTTACGAGTATATCGTTACGATCGGTTATGGCATGCAGTACCTTCGTCTGTCAGCTTTCAATGAACTTGGCAATGGTTTCGTTAACGATAGGCAGGTTGATATTGCGGTTATGGGTATATCGTTACGATCGGTTATGGCATGCTGTAACTTGGTCTGACAGCTTTCAATGAACTTGGCGATGGTTTCGTTAACGATAGGCAGGTTGATATTGCGGTTATGTGTATATCGTTACGATCGGTTATGGCATGCTGTAACTTGGTCTGACAGCTTTCAATGAACTTGGCGATGGTTTCCTTAACGATAGGCAGGTTGATATTGCGGTTGTGGGTATATCGTTACGATCGGTTATGACATGCAGTACCTTGGTCTGACGGCTTTCAATGAAATTGGCAATGGTTTCGTTAACGATAGGCAGGTTGACATTGCGGTTATGTGTATATCGTTACGATCGGTTATGTCATGCAGTACCTTGGTCTGACAGCTTTCAATGAACTTGGCAATGGTTTCGTTAATGATAAGCAGGTTGACATTGCGGTTATGGGTATATCGTTACGATCGGTTATGGCATGCTGTACCTTGGTCTGGCGGCTTCCAATGAACTTGGCAATGGTTCCGTTAACGACATGCAGGTTGACTTGCGGTTATGGGTATATCGTTACGATCGGTTATGGCATGCAGTGCCTTGGTCTCACAGCTTCCAATGAACTTGGCAATGGTTTCGTTAATGATAGGCAGGTTGACATTGCGGTTATGGGTATATCGTTACGATCGGTTATGGCATGCTGTACCTTGGCCTGGCGGCTTCCAATAAACTTGGCAATGGTTTCGTTAACGATATGCAGGTTGACATTGCGGTTATGGGTATATCGTTACTATCGGTTATGGCATGCAGTACCTTGGTCTCACAGATTTCAATGAAATTGGCAATGGTTTTTTTAACGATAGGCAGGTTGATATTGCGGTTATGGGTATATCGTTACGATCGGTTATGACATGCAGTACCTTGGTCTGACGGATTTCAAAGAACTTGGCAATTGTTTCTTTAACGATAGGCAGGTTGATATTGCGGTTGTTCGTATATCATTACGATCGGTTATGACATGCAGTACCTTGGTCTGGCGGCTTTCAAGGAACTTGGCAATGGTTTCGTTAACGATAGGCAGGTTGACATTGCGGTTATGTCTATATAAATACGATCGGTTATGGCATGCAGTACCTTCGTCTGTCAGCTTTCAATGAACTTAGCAATGGTTTCGTTAACGATAGGCAGGTTGACATTGCGGTTATGGGTATATCGTTACGATCGGTTATGACATGCAGTACCTTGGTCTGACAGCTTTCAATGAACTTGGCAATGGTTACGTTAACTATAGGCAGGTTGATATTGCGGTTATGGGTATATCGTTACGATCGGTTATGGCATGCTGTAACTTGGTCTGACAGCTTTCAATGAACTTGGCGATGGTTTCCTTAACGATAGGCAGGTTGACATTGCGGTTGTGGGTATATCGTTACGATCGGTTATGACATGCAGTACCTTGGTCTGACGGCTTTCAATGAACTTGGCAATGGTTTCGTTAACGATAGGCAGGTTGACATTGCGGTTCTGTGTATATCGTTACGATCGGTTATGTCATGCAGTACCTTGGTCTGACAGCTTTCAATGAACTTGGCAATGGTTTCGTTAATGATAGGCAGGTTGACATTGCGGTTATGGGTATATCGTTACGATCGGTTATGGCATGCTGTACCTTGGTCTGGCGGCTTCCAATAAACTTGGCAATGGTTCCGTTAACGATATGCAGGTTGACTTGCGGTTATGGGTATATCGTTACGATCGGTTATGGCATGCAGTACCTTGGTCTCACAGCTTCCAATGAACTTGGCAATGGTTTCGTTAACGATAGGCAGGTTGATATTGCGGTTATGGGTATATCGTTACGATCGGTTATGACATGCAGTACCTTGGTCTGACGGCTTTCAATGAACTTGGCAATGGTTTCGTTAACGATAGGCAGGTTGACATTGCGGTTATGTTTATATCATTGCGATCGGTTATGGCATGCAGTACCTTGGGCTAACAGCTTTCAATGAACTTGGCAGTGGTTTCGTTAACGATAGACAGGTTGACATTGCGGTTATGGGTATATCGTTACGATCGGTTATGGCATGCTGTACCTTGGCCTGGCGGCTTCCAATGAACTTGGCAATGGTTTCGTTAACGATATGCAGGTTGACATTGCGGTTATGGGTATATCGTTACGATCGGTTATGGCATGCAGTACCTTGGTCTCACAGCTTTCAATGAACTTGGCAATGGTTTCGTTAACGATAGGCAGGTTGATTTTGCTGTTATGGGTATATCGTTACGATCGGTTATGACATGCAGTACCTTGGTCTGACGGATTTCAATGAACTTGGCAATTGTTCCTTTAACGATAGGCAGGTTGATATTGCGGTTGTTCGTATATCATTACGATCGGTTATGACATGCAGTACCTTGGTCTGGCGGCTTTCAATGAACTTGGCAATGGTTTCGTTAACGATAGGCAGGTTGACATTGCGGTTATGTGTATATCAATACGATCGGTTATGGCATGCAGTACCTTGGTCTGACAGCTTCCAATGAACTTGGCAATGGTTTCGTTAACGATAGACAGGTTGGCATTGTGGTTATGGGTATAACGTTACGATCGGTGATGGCATGCAGTACCTTAGTCTGTCGGCTTTCAATGAACTTGGCAGTGGTTTCGTTAACGATAGGCAAGTTGACATTGCGGTTATGGGTATATCGTTACGATTGGTTATGGCGTGCAGTACCTTGGTCTGACAGTTTTCAATCAACATGGCAATGGTTTCGTTTACGATAGGCAGGGTGATATTGCTGTTATGGGTATATCGTTACGATCGGTTATGGCATGCAGTACCTAGGTGTGACAGCTTTCAATGAACGTGGCAATGGTTTCGTCAACGATAGGCAGGTTGACATTGCGGTTATGGGTATATCGTGCAATGCATACATAATTGTGCGTTGATAGGCGGAGGCGTGGCGGCGGTTGGGCAGAATGACCTTGTAGGGCTCGACATAGCGCGTCCTAGACCAACAGGTTGGTGCGAACGTATTAGTATGTATTAGGCATCCGTCATTGCAGCACACAATAACAGGGAATTTGTACTCCGTGTACAAAGTCTAGCGCCGGAAATACTGATTTCACAGCAAATTCATAGTCACGGTTACCAGCTATTAATAAAAGGACAAGAACGTTTCGACTAATGCACGAAATAAACCAGTAAAGAATTGTTTAAAAATCTATGCTGCTGCTGTGACGGAAGTATTTATAATTAATAGATATCTCACTACCACCTCTCCCACAATCTCGTATACCTTAGTGTTTCGACAGTACGCGTCGAGAACGGACGCATGGAGCTATTAACTTCGTACGAGTACAGACGTTGTAGTGACTTAAAGCACGCAGTACTGTACCCTGTAAAACGTTTTGTATACAACGTTTTGACACAAAAATTTGTTGCACTGATCCGTGACGAGGGGACAAGATACAAAGTAAACGTTCCGAAGAACGGGGAGGGGATAAAAATAAGACGTTAACCCTCCAAGGTTACGGGTATTAAGAAAATAAAATACGTGAAAATCGATTACATTTTTTTTAATAAAAAAAAATGAAAACATTATTGTTTAGCGCTTACGTAAAAATAACAGCCGTCGCCTTTCAATCGATTACATCATCTGTCTAAAAATAAATTAGCGTCGACGACATGTTCAAACAAGCACATGTGCTGTCTAGTCGTATAAAAATAACCGACACCCCTCTTCCCCACCTACCCATCGAACCGTGAGAAATCAAGTCGTATCCTGTTCACACAGTTAAATACATCACCTGTCTAAAAATAAATTAGCGTTGACGACATGTTCGAACAAGCACGAGTGCTGTCTAGACGTATAAAAAATAACCGACTCCCTCTTCCCCACCTACCCATCGAACCGTGAGAAATCGCTCGTATCCTGTTCACACGGTTAAAAATAAACGCTTACTGTGCGTTGAATGGTTCCCCCTCTCCGGATTTTCCACCTCCACAACTACTTCCCTATTTATTCGCTGTGCACGAGCGTTATTCGTTCATTCGTTGAGAGACGCGCGAGAAATTATAAATTCTTTATTTTAAAATGGCATCATTCACTGAAAAGTTTGCAACTATTAGCGCAATTGAGTATAAAAAAAATAAAGGAATTGATAATCGACGTAAAATATCCAATAGAAGAAATGCAGAATATAGACGCAAAGTACGGGAAAGCTGCACTCGTCACTCTCCAAGATTACAGAGACCCTAAACTAAAATATCTTGTATATCTACCAAAGAGATACCAAAGAAAGCCGTTAATCGCGTGTTGGCGTTCCGACAGAGCGCTTGGATGAAGCCGTTTATAGTGTTCAATACGGAAAAACGGAAAGGCGCAGCGAACGATTTCGAAAAGGATTTTTTTAGATTGATGATTAACGCTGTTTACGGAAAGTCATTGGAAAACGTTCGAAAACGGATAGATTTTCGTTTGGTGTCCAACGAACGCGATCTGATAAAGCTGACTGCAAGCCCAAGATTTGAGCGCGTAAAGGTGTACAACGAAGACTTGGTCGGTGTGATGATGAAAAAGAGAACCGATAACCTCAACCGTCCGCTGTACGTGGGGTTCACAGTGTTGGACATTAGTAAATATGTGATGTACAGTTTTCATTAAGATTACATAATCGCGAAATATGGATCTCGTGTTCGATTGTGTATGACAGACACGGACTCTTTGTTGTATGATATACGGACTGATGACGTTTACGCAGACATCGGGAAAAAAACCTTCATCTTTTCGATACATCAGAATATCCCGTGACGCATCCGTGTTATAGTGTGCTAAATAAAAAACGGTTGGGTACTTTTAAGGACGAGACGCATGCAAAACCTATTGTAGAATTCGTCGGGTTGCGCGCAAAATCGTATTCACTGTTAGTGTTACAAGACGACGGGGATAAAAATGAGAAGCGTGTAGCAAACGGTGTACCGCGGGTGGCAATACAAAACCGTTTAACGCACGCTGATTACAAAAGGTGTTTGCTTTCGTCATCGGAATCGAGTAACTGTCAAACATATACGTCGGCGCAGATTATCCGCAGTGAAAACCACCAACTGTACACGCGCAAGATCGTCAAACTCTCGCTATCGCCGTACGACATAAACGATATATCCTGAAAGACTGTCAGAGAACGCTAGCGTATGGGCATTATAGAATTCACGAGTCCGAGATGGATGTGGAGGAAGCAGAGAATGTTCAACGTACCAGTGTTATTCGGTTCGCGCGTCGCGAAAGCGTAATTCGGCATTCTTCGGAAATAACAACAAACAACTGATCCGTAAACGGACTGCATCAGTAATCAATCAGTAGTTTTGACACAGACTGTCCATCGTCGTCGTTAACAAAACTGGAAAGTGCGTTCCAGTTGGTGAACAACAAAGCACAATGACTGCATTTGGTACATTATCTCCGGTAAACATTACCAACACTTCATACGTACTCTAAAAAAATTTATTTTTCGTATCGTTTTCAACGTCGATACCGAATTGCAAACAGACCTGATACACCAAAAATTTACCTACATTACGCGAAATCAGTTCTTCCGGCGCTAGACTTTGTACACGGAGTACGAGTTCCCTGTTATTGTGTGCTACCATGACGGATGCCTAATACATACTAAAACGTTCGCACCAACCTGTTGGTCTAGGGCTTGCTATGTCGAGCCCTACAAGGTCATTCTGTCCAACAGGTTGGCGCGAACGTACGGGGGAGGGGATAAAAATAAGACGTTAACCCTCCAAGGTTACGGGTATTAAGAAAATAAAATACGTGAAAATTGATTACCGTATATTTTTTTAATAAAAAATCACATACATGCCATGCATACATAATTATGCGTTGATAGGCGGAGGCGTGGCGGCGGTTGGGCAAAATTACCTTGTAGGGCTCGACATAGCGGGCGCTAGACCAACAGGTTGGTGCGAACTTATTAGTATGTGACATTGCGGTTACGAGTATATCGTTTCGATCGGTTATGGCATGCAGTACCTTCGTCTGTCAGCTTTCAATGAACTTGGCAATGGTTTCGTTAACGATAGGCAAGTTGACATTGCGGTTATGGGTATATCGTTACGATCAGTTATGACATGCAGTACCTTGGTCTGACAGCTTTCAATGAACTTGGCAATGGTTTCGTTAATGATAGGCAGGTTGATATTGCGGTTATGGGTATATCGTTACGATCGGTTATGGCATGCTGTAACTTGGTCTGACAGCTTTCAATGAACTTGGCGATGGTTTCCTTAACGATAGGCAGGTTGACATTGCGGTTGTGGGTATATCGTTACGATCGGTTATGACATGCAGTACCTTGGTCTGACGGCTTTCAATGAACTTGGCAATGGTTTCGTTAACGATAGGCAGGTTGACTTTGCGGTTATGTGTATATCGTTACGATCGGTTATGTCATGCAGTACCTTGGTCTGACAGCTTTGAATGAACTTGGCAATGGTTTCGTTAATGATAAGCAGGTTGACATTGCGGTTATGGGTATATCGTTACGATCGGTTATGGCATGCTGTACCTTGGTCTGGCGGCTTCCAATGAACTTGGCAATGGTTCCGTTAACGACATGCAGGTTGACTTGCGGTTATGGGTATATCGTTACGATCGGTTATGGCATGCAGTACCTTGGTCTCACAGCTTCCAATGAACTTGGCAATGGTTTCGTTAACGATAATCAGGTTGACATTGCGGTTATGGGTATATCGTTACGATCGGTTATGGCATGCAGTACCTTGGTCTGACGGATTTCAACGAACTTGGCAATGGTTTCGTTAACGATAGGCAATTTGACAATGCGGTTATGGGTATATCGTTACGATCGGTTATGACATGCAGTACCTTGGTCTGGCGGCTTTCAATGAACTTGGCAATGGTTTCGTTAACGATAGGCAGGTTGATATTGCGGTTATGGGTATATCGTTACGATCGGTTATGGCATGCTGTAACTTGGTCTGACAGCTTTCAATGAACTTGGCGATGGTTTCCTTAACGATAGGCAGGTTGACATTGCGGTTGTGGGTATATCGTTACGATCGGTTATGACATGCAGTACCTTGGTCTGACGGCTTTCAATGAACTTGGCAATGGTTTCGTTAACGATAGGCAGGTTGACTTTGCGGTTATGTGTATATCGTTACGATCGGTTATGTCATGCAGTACCTTGGTCTGACAGCTTTGAATGAACTTGGCAATGGTTTCGTTAATGATAAGCAGGTTGACATTGCGGTTATGGGTATATCGTTACGATCGGTTATGGCATGCTGTACCTTGGTCTGGCGGCTTCCAATGAACTTGGCAATGGTTCCGTTAACGACATGCAGGTTGACTTGCGGTTATGGGTATATCGTTACGATCGGTTATGGCATGCAGTACCTTGGTCTCACAGCTTCCAATGAACTTGGCAATGGTTTCGTTAACGATAATCAGGTTGACATTGCGGTTATGGGTATATCGTTACGATCGGTTATGGCATGCAGTACCTTGGTCTGACGGATTTCAACGAACTTGGCAATGGTTTCGTTAACGATAGGCAATTTGACAATGCGGTTATGGGTATATCGTTACGATCGGTTATGACATGCAGTACCTTGGTCTGGCGGCTTTCAATGAACTTGGCAATGGTTTCGTTAACGATAGGCAGGTTGACATTGCGGTTATGTCTATATCAATACGATCGGTTATGGCATGCAGTACCTTGGCCTGACAGCTTTCAATGAACTTGGCAATGGTTTCGTTAACGATAGACAGGTTGACATTGTGGTTATGGGTATAACGTTACGATCGGTGATGGCATGCAGTACCTTAGTCTGTTGGCTTTCAATGAACTTGGCAATGGTTTCGTTAACGATAGGCAAGTTGACATTGCGGTTATGGGTATATCGTTACGATCGTTTATGGCGTGCAGTACCTTGGTCTGACGGATTTCAATGAACTTGGCAATTGTTTCTTTAACGATAGGCAGGTTGATATTGCGGTTGTGAGTATATCATTACGATCGGTTATGACATGCAGTACCTTGGTCTGGCGGCTTTCAATGAACTTGGCAATGGTTTCGTTAACGATAGGCAGGTTGACATTGCGGTTATGTGTATATCAATACGATCGGTTATGGCATGCAGTACCTTGGTCTGACAGCTTTCAATAAACTTGGCAATGGTTTCGTTAACGATAGACAGGTTGACATTGTGGTTATGGGTATAAGGTTACGATCGGTGATGGCATGCAGTACCTTAGTCTGTCGGCTTTCAATGAACTTGGCAATGGTTTCGTTAACGATAGGCAAGTTGACATTGCGGTTATGGGTATATCGTTACGATCGGTTATGGCGTGCAGTACCTTGGTCTGACAGTTTTCAATCAACATGGCAATGGTTTCGTTTACGATAGGCAGGGTGATATTGCGGTTATGGGTATATCGTTACGATCGGTTATGGCATGCAGTACCTAGGTGTGATAGCTTTCAATGAACGTGGCAATGGTTTCGTTAACGATAGGCAGGTTGACATTGCGGTTATGGGTATATCGTTCAATGCATACATAATTGTGCGTTGATAGGCGGAGGCGTGGCGGCGGTTGGGCAGAATGACCTTGTAGGGCTCGACATAGCGCGTCCTAGACCAACAGGTTGGTGCGAACGTATTAGTATGTATTAGGCATCCGTCATGGCAGCACACAATAACAGGGAATTTGTACTCCGTGTACAAAGTCTAGCGCCGGAAAAACTGATTTCACAGCAAATTCATAGTCACGCTTACCAGCTATTAATAAAAGGACAAGAACGTTTCGACTAATGCACGAAATAAATCAGTAAAAATTGTTTAAAAATCTATGCTGCTGCTGTGACGGAAGTATTTATAATTAATAGATATCTCACTACCTCCTCTCCCACAATCTCGTATACATGAGTGTTTCGACAGTACGCGTCGAGAACGGACGCATGGAGCTATTAACTTCGTAGGAGTACAGACGTTGTAGTGACTTAAAGCACGCAGTACTGTACCCTGTAAAACGTTTTGTATACAACGTTTTGACACAAAAATTTGTTGCACTGATCCGTGACGAGGGGACAAGATACAAAGTAAACGTTCCGAAGAACGGGGAGGGGATAAAAATAAGACGTTAACCCTCCAAGGTTACGGGTATTAAGAAAATAAAATACGTGAAAATTGATTAAATTTTTTTTAATAAAAAAAACTGAAAACATTATTGTTTAGCGCTTACGTAAAAATAACAGTCGTCGCCTTTCAATCGATTACATCATCTGTCTAAAAATAAATTAGCGTCGACGACATGTTCAAACAAGCACATGTGCTGTCTAGTCGTATAAAAATAACCGACACCCCTCTTCCCCACCTACCCATTGAACCGTGAGAAATCAAGTCGTATCCTGTTCACACAGTTAAATACATCACCTGTCTAAAAATAAATTAGCGTTGACGACATGTTCGAACAAGCACGAGTGCTGTCTAGACGTATAAAAAATAACCGACTCCCTCTTCCCCACCTACCCATCGAACCGTGAGAAATCGCTCGTATCCTGTTCACACGGTTAAAAATAAACGCTTACTGTGCGTTGAATGGTTCCCCCTCTCCGGATTTTCCACCTCCACAACTACTTCCCTATTTATTCGCTGTGCACGAGCGTTATTCGTTCATTCGTTGAGAGACGCGCGAGAAATTTAAATTCTTTATTTTAAAATGCCATCATTAACTGAAAAGTTTGCAACTATTAGCGCAATTGAGTATAAAAAAAATAAAGGAATTGATAATCGACGTAAAATATCCAATAGAAGAAATGCAGAATATAGACGCAAAGTATGGGAAAGCTGCACTCGTCACTCTCCAAGATTACAGAGACCCTAAACTAAAATATCTTGTATATCTACCAAAGAGATACCAAAGAAAGCCGTTAATCGCGTGTTGGCGTTCCGACAGAGCGCTTGGATGAAGCCGTTTATAGTTTTCAATACGGAAAAACGGAAAGCCGCAGCGAACGATTTCGAAAAGGATTTTTTTAGATTGATGATTAACGCTGTTTACGGAAAGTCATTGGAAAACGTTCGAAAACGGATAGATTTTCGTTTGGTGTCCAACGAACGCTATCTGATAAAGCTGACTGCAAGACCAAGATTTGAGCGCGTAAAGGTGTACAACGAAGACTTGGTCGGTGTGATGATGAAAAAGAGAACCGTATACCTCAACCGTCCGCTGTACGTGGGGTTCACAGTGTTGGACATTAGTAAATATGTGATGTACAGTTTTCATTAAGATTACATAATCGCGAAATATGGATCTCGTGTTCGATTGTGTATGACAGACACGGACTCTTTGTTGTATGATATACGGACTGATGACGTTTACGCAGACATTAAGGAAAACCTTCATCTTTTCGATACATCAGAATATCCCGTGACGCATCCGTGTTATAGTGTGCTAAATAAAAAACGGTTGGGTACTTTTAAGGACGAGACGCATGCAAAACCTATTGTAGAATTCGTCGGGTTGCGCGCAAAATCGTACTCACTGTTAGTGTTACAAGACGACGGGGATAAAAATGAGAAGCGTGTAGCAAAAGGGGTACCGCGGGTGGCAATACAAAACCGTTTAACGCACGCTGATTACAAACGGTGTTTGCTTTCGTCATCGGAATCGAGTAACTGTCAAACATATACGTCGGCGCAGATTATCCGCAGTGAAAACCACCAACTGTACACGCGCAAGATCGTCAAACTCTCGCTAGCGCCGTACGACGATAAACGATATATCCTGAAAGACGGTCAGAGAACGCTAGCGTATGGGCATTATAGAATTCACGAGTCCGAGATGGATGTGGAGGAAGCAGAGAATGTTCAACGTACCAGTGTTATTCGGTTCGCGCGTCGCGAAAGCGTAATTCGGCATACTTCGGAAATAACAACAAACAACTGATCCGTAAACGGACTGCATCAGTAATCAATCAGTAGTTTTGACACAGACTGTCCATCGTCGTCGTTAACAAAACTGGAAAGTGCGTTCCAGTTGGTGAACAACAAAGCACAATGACTGCATTTGGTACATTATCTCCGGTAAACATTACCAACACTTCATACGTACTCTAAAAAAATTTATTTTTCGTATCGTTTTCAACGTCGATACCGAATTGCAAACAGACCTGATACACCAAAAATTTACCTACATTACGCGAAATCAGTTCTTCCGGCGCTAGACTTTGTACACGGAGTACGAGTTCCCTGTTATTGTGTGCTACCATGACGGATGCCTAATACATACTAAAACGTTCGCACCAACCTGTTGGTCTAGGGCTTGCTATGTCGAGCCCTACAAGGACATTCTGTCCAACAGGTTGGCGCGAACGTACGGGGGAGGGGATAATAATAAGACGTTAACCCTCCAAGGTTACGGGTATTAAGAAAATAAAATACGTGAAAATTGATTACCGTACATTTTTTTAATAAAAAATCACATACATGCAATGCATACATAATTATGTGTTGATAGGCGGAGGCGTGGCGGCGGTTGGGCAAAATTACCTTGTAGGGCTCGACATAGCGCGCGCTAGACCAACAGGTTAGTGCGAACTTATTAGTATGTGACATTGCGGTTACGAGTATATCGTTTCGATCGGTTATGGCATGCAGTACCTTCGTCTGTCAGCTTTCAATGAACTTGGCGATGGTTTCCTTAACGATAGGCAGGTTGACATTGCGGTTGTGGGTATATCGTTACGATCGGTTATGACATGCAGTACCTTGGTCTGACGGCTTTCAATGAACTTGGCAATGGTTTCGTTAACGATAGGCAGGTTGACATTGCGGTTATGTGTATATCGTTACGATCGGTTATGTCATGCAGTACCTTGGTCTGACAGCTTTCAATGAACTTGGCAATGGGTTCGTTAATGATAAGCAGGTTGACATTGCGGTTATGGGTATATCGTTACGATCGGTTATGGCATGCTGTACCTTGGTCTGGCGGCTTCCAATAAACTTGGCAATGGTTCCGTTAACGACATGCAGGTTGACTTGCGGTTATGGGTATATCGTTACGATCGGTTATGGCATGCAGTACCTTGGTCTCACAGCTTCCAATGAACTTGGCAATGGTTTCGTTAACGATAGGCAGGTTGATATTGCGGTTATGGGTATATCGTTACGATCGGTTATGACATGCAGTACCTTGGTCTGACGGCTTTCAATGAACTTGGCAATGGTTTCGTTAACGATAGGCAGGTTGACATTGCGGTTATGTTTATATCATTGCGATCAGTTATGGCATGCAGTACCTTGGGCTAACAGCTTTCAATGAACTTGGCAGTGGTTTCGTTAACGATAGACAGGTTGACATTGCGGTTATGGATATATCGTTACGATCGGTTATGGAATGCAGTACCTTGGTCTGGCGGCTTTCAATGAACTTGGCAATGGTTTCGTTAACGATAGGCAATTTGACATTGCGGTTATGGGTATATCGTTACGATCGGTTATGTCATGCAGTACCTTGGTCTGACAGCTTTGAATGAACTTGGCAATGGTTTCGTTAATGATAAGCAGGTTGACATTGCGGTTATGGGTATATCGTTACGATCGGTTATGGCATGCTGTACCTTGGTCTGGCGGCTTCCAATGAACTTGGCAATGGTTCCGTTAACGACATGCAGGTTGACTTGCGGTTATGGGTATATCGTTACGATCGGTTATGGCATGCAGTACCTTGGTCTCACAGCTTCCAATGAACTTGGCAATGGTTTCGTTAACGATAATCAGGTTGACATTGCGGTTATGGGTATATCGTTACGATCGGTTATGGCATGCAGTACCTTGGTCTGGCGGCTTTCAACGAACTTGGCAATGGTTTCGTTAACGATAGGCAATTTGACAATGCGGTTATGGGTATTTCGTTACGATCGGTTATGACATGCAGTACCTTGGTCTGGCGGCTTTCAATGAACTTGGCAATGGTTTCGTTAACGATAGGCAGGTTGACATTGCGGTTATGTGTATATCAATACGATCGGTTATGGCATGCAGTACCTTGGTCTGACAGCTTTCAATAAACTTGGCAATGGTTTCGTTAACGATAGACAGGTTGACATTGTGGTTATGGGTATAAGGTTACGATCGGTGATGGCATGCAGTACCTTAGTCTGTCGGCTTTCAATGAACTTGGCAATGGTTTCGTTAACGATAGGCAAGTTGACATTGCGGTTATGGGTATATCGTTACGATCGGTTATGGCGTGCAGTACCTTGGTCTGACAGTTTTCAATCAACATGGCAATGGTTTCGTTTACGATAGGCAGGGTGATATTGCGGTTATGGGTATATCGTTACGATCGGTTATGGCATGCAGTACCTAGGTGTGATAGCTTTCAATGAACGTGGCAATGGTTTCGTTAACGATAGTCAGGTTGACATTGCGGTTATGGGTATATCGTTCAATGCATACATAATTGTGCGTTGATAGGCGGAGGCGTGGCGGCGGTTGGGCAGAATGACCTTGTAGGGCTCGACATAGCGCGTCCTAGACCAACAGGTTGGTGCGAACGTATTAGTATGTATTAGGCATCCGTCATGGCAGCACACAATAACAGGGAATTTGTACTCCGTGTACAAAGTCTAGCGCCGGAAAAACTGATTTCACAGCAAATTCATAGTCACGCTTACCAGCTATTAATAAAAGGACAAGAACGTTTCGACTAATGCACGAAATAAATCAGTAAAAAATTGTTTAAAAATCTATGCTGCTGCTGTGACGGAAGTATTTATAATTAATAGATATCTCACTACCTCCTCTCCCACAATCTCGTATACATGAGTGTTTCGACAGTACGCGTCGAGAACGGACGCATGGAGCTATTAACTTCGTAGGAGTACAGACGTTGTAGTGACTTAAAGCACGCAGTACTGTACCCTGTAAAACGTTTTGTATACAACGTTTTGACACAAAAATTTGTTGCACTGATCCGTGACGAGGGGACAAGATACAAAGTAAACGTTCCGAAGAACGGGGAGGGGATAAAAATAAGACGTTTCCCCTCCAAGGTTACGGGTATTAAGAAAATAAAATACGTGAAAATTGATTAAATTTTTTTTAATAAAAAAAACTGAAAACATTATTGTTTAGCGCTTACGTAAAAATAACAGTCGTCGCCTTTCAATCGATTACATCATCTGTCTAAAAATAAATTAGCGTCGACGACATGTTCAAACAAGCACATGTGCTGTCTAGTCGTATAAAAATAACCGACACCCCTCTTCCCCACCTACCCATTGAACCGTGAGAAATCAAGTCGTATCCTGTTCACACAGTTAAATACATCATCTGTCTAAAAATAAATTAGCGTTGACGACATGTTCGAACAAGCACGAGTGCTGTCTAGACGTATAAAAAATAACCGACTCCCTCTTCCCCACCTACCCATCGAACCGTGAGAAATCAGCTCGTATCCTGTTCACACGGTTAAAAATAAACGCTTACTGTGCGTTGAATGGTTCCCCCTCTCCGGATTTTCCACCTCCACAACTACCTCCCTATTTATTCGCTGTGCACGAGCGTTATTCGTTCATTCGTTGAGAGACGCGCGAGAAATTTAAATTCTTTATTTTAAAATGCCATCATTAACTGAAAAGTTTGCAACTATTAGCGCAATTGAGTATAAAAAAAATAAAGGAATTGATAATCGACGTAAAATATCCAATAGAAGAAATGCAGAATATAGACGCAAAGTACGGGAAAGCTGCACTCGTCACTCTCCAAGATTACAGAGACCCTAAACTAAAATATCTTGTATATCTACCAAAGAGATACCAAAGAAAGCCGTTAATCGCGTGTTGGCGTTCCGACAGAGCGCTTGGATGAAGCCGTTTATAGTTTTCAATACGGAAAAACGGAAAGCCGCAGCGAACGATTTCGAAAAGGATTTTTTTAGATTGATGATTAACGCTGTTTACGGAAAGTCATTGGAAAACGTTCGAAAACGGATAGATTTTCGTTTGGTGTCCAACGAACGCGATCTGATAAAGCTGACTGCAAGACCAAGATTTGAGCGCGTAAAGGTGTACAACGAAGACTTGGTCGGTGTGATGATGAAAAAGAGAACCGTATACCTCAACCGTCCGCTGTACGTGGGGTTCACAGTGTTGGACATTAGTAAATATGTGATGTACAGTTTTCATTAAGATTACATAATCGCGAAATATGGATCTCGTGTTCGATTGTGTATGACAGACACGGACTCTTTGTTGTATGATATACGGACTGATGACGTTTACGCAGACATTAAGGAAAACCTTCATCTTTTCGATACATCAGAATATCCCGTGACGCATCCGTGTTATAGTGTGCTAAATAAAAAACGGTTGGGTACTTTTAAGGACGAGACGCATGCAAAACCTATTGTAGAATTCGTCGGGTTGCGCGCAAAATCGTACTCACTGTTAGTGTTACAAGACGACGGGGATAAAAATGAGAAGCGTGTAGCAAAAGGGGTACCGCGGGTGGCAATACAAAACCGTTTAACGCACGCTGATTACAAACGGGGTTTGCTTTCGTCATCGGAATCGAGTAACTGTCAAACATATACGTCGGCGCAGATTATCCGCAGTGAAAACCACCAACTGTACACGCGCAAGATCGTCAAACTCTCGCTAGCGCCGTACGACGATAAACGATATATCCTGAAAGACGGTCAGAGAACGCTAGCGTATGGGCATTATAGAACTCACGAGTCCGAGATGGATGTGGAGGAAGCAGAGAATGTTCAACGTACCAGTGTTATTCGGTTCGCGCGTCGCGAAAGCGTAATTCGGCATACTTCGGAAATAACAACAAACAACTGATCCGTAAACGGACTGCATCAGTAATCAATCAGTAGTTTTGACACAGACTGTCCATCGTCGTCGTTAACAAAACTGGCAAGTGTGTTCCAGTTGGTGAACAACAAAGCACAATGACTGCATTTGGTACATTATCTCCGGTAAACATTACCAACACTTCATACGTACTCTAAAAAAATTTATTTTTCGTATCGTTTTCAACGTCGATACCGAATTGCAAACAGACCTGATACACCAAAAATTTACCTACATTACGCGAAATCAGTTCTTCCGGCGCTAGACTTTGTACACGGAGTACGAGTTCCCTGTTATTGTGTGCTACCATGACGGATGCCTAATACATACTAAAACGTTCGCACCAACCTGTTGGTCTAGGGCTTGCTATGTCGAGCCCTACAAGGACATTCTGTCCAACAGGTTGGCGCGAACGTACGGGGGAGGGGATAATAATAAGACGTTAACCCTCCAAGGTTACGGGTATTAAGAAAATAAAATACGTGAAAATTGATTACCGTACATTTTTTAAATAAAAAATCACATACATGAAATGCATACATAATTATGTGTTGATAGGCGGAGGCGTGGCGGCGGTTGGGCAAAATTACCTTGTAGGGCTCGACATAGCGCGCGCTAGACCAACAGGTTGGTGCGAACTTATTAGTATGTGACATTGCGGTTACGAGTATATCGTTTCGATCGGTTATGGCATGCAGTACCTTCGTCTGTCAGCTTTCAATGAACTTGGCAATGGTTTCGTTAACGATAGGCAAGTTGACATTGCGGTTATGGGTATATCGTTACGATCAGTTATGACATGCAGTACCTTGGTCTGACAGCTTTCAATGAACTTGGCAATGGTTTCGTTAATGATAGGCAGGTTGATATTGCGGTTATGGGTATATCGTTACGATCGGTTATGGCATGCTGTAACTTGGTCTGACAGCTTTCAATGAACTTGGCGATGGTTTCCTTAACGATAGGCAGGTTGACATTGCGGTTGTGGGTATATCGTTACGATCGGTTATGACATGCAGTACCTTGGTCTGACGGCTTTCAATGTACTTGGCAATGGTTTCGTTAACGATAGGCAGGTTGACATTGCGGTTATGTGTATATCGTTACGATCGGTTATGTCATGCAGTACCTTGGTCTGACAGCTTTCAATGAACTTGGCAATGGGTTCGTTAATGATAAGCAGGTTGACATTGCGGTTATGGGTATATCGTTACGATCGGTTATGGCATGCTGTACCTTGGTCTGGCGGCTTCCAATAAACTTGGCAATGGTTCCGTTAACGACATGCAGGTTGACTTGCGGTTATGGGTATATCGTTACGATCGGTTATGGCATGCAGTACCTTGGTCTCACAGCTTCCAATGAACTTGGCAATGGTTTCGTTAACGATAGGCAGGTTGATATTGCGGTTATGGGTATATCGTTACGATCGGTTATGACATGCAGTAGCTTGGTCTGACGGCTTTCAATGAACTTGGCAATGGTTTCGTTAACGATAGGCAGGTTGACATTGCGGTTATGTTTATATCATTGCGATCGGTTATGGCATGCAGTACCTTGGGCTAACAGCTTTCAATGAACTTGGCAGTGGTTTCGTTAACGATAGACAGGTTGACATTGCGGTTATGGATATATCGTTACGATCGGTTATGGAATGCAGTACCTTGGTCTGGCGGCTTTCAATGAACTTGGCAATGGTTTCGTTAACGATAGGCAATTTGACATTGCGGTTATGGGTATATCGTTACGATCGGTTATGACATGCAGTACCTTGGTCTGACAGCTTTCAATGAACTTGGCAATGGTTTCGTTAATGATAGGCAGGTTGACATTGCGGTTATGGGTATATCGTTACGATCGGTTATGGCATGCTGTACCTTGGCCTGGCGGCTTCCAATGAACTTGGCAATGGTTTCGTTAACGATATGCAGGTTGACATTGCGGTTATGGGTATATCGTTACGATCGGTTATGGCATGCAGTACCTTGGTCTCACAGCTTTCAATGAACTTGGCAATGGTTTCGTTAACGATAGGCAGGTTGATTTTGCGGTTATGGGTATAACGTTACGATCGGTGATGGCATGCAGTACCTTAGTCTGTCGGCTTTCAATGAACTTGGCAATGGTTTCGTTAACGATAGGCAAGTTGACATTGCGGTTATGGGTATATCGTTACGATCGGTTATGGCGTGCAGTACCTTGGTCTGACAGTTTTCAATCAACATGGCAATGGTTTCGTTTACGATAGGCAGGGTGATATTGCTGTTATGGGTATATCGTTACGATCGGTTATGGCATGCAGTACCTAGGTGTGACAGCTTTCAATGAACGTGGCAATGGTTTCGTCAACGATAGGCAGGTTGACATTGCGGTTATGGGTATATCGTGCAATGCATACATAATTGTGCGTTGATAGGCGGAGGCGTGGCGGCGGTTGGGCAGAATGACCTTGTAGGGCTCGACATAGCGCGTCCTAGACCAACAGGTTGGTGCGAACGTACTAGTATGTATTAGGCATCCGTCATGGCAGCACACAATAACAGGGAAATTGTACTCCGTGTACAAAGTCTAGCACCGGAGAAACTGATTTCACAGCAAATTCATAGTCATGCTTACCAGCTAATAATAAAAGGACAAGAACGTTTCGACTAATGTACGAAATAAACCAGTAAAGAATTTTTTAAAAATCTATGCTGCTGCTGTGACGGAAGTATTTATAATTAATAGATATCTCACTACCACCTCTCCCACAATCTCGTATTCCTTAGTGTTTCGACAGTACGCGTCGAGAACGGACGCATGGAGCTATTAACTTCGTACGAGTACAGACGTTGTAGTGACTTAAATCACGCAGTACTGTACCCTGTAAAACGTTTTGTATACAACGTTTTGACACAAAAATTTGTTGCACTGATCCGTGACGAGGGGACAAGATACAAAGTAAACGTTCCGAAGAACGGGGAGGGGATAAAAATAAGACGTTTCCCCTCCAAGGTTACGGGTATTAAGAAAATAAAATACGTGAAAATTGATTAAATTTTTTTTAATAAAAAAAACTGAAAACATTATTGTTTAGCGCTTACGTAAAAATAACAGTCGTCGCCTTTCAATCGATTACATCATCTGTCTAAAAATAAATTAGCGTCGACGACATGTTCAAACAAGCACATCTGCTGTCTAGTCGTATAAAAATAACCGACACCCCTCTTCCCCACCTACCCATCGAACCGTGAGAAATCAAGTCGTATCCTGTTCACACAGTTAAATACATCACCTGTCTAAAAATAAATTAGCGTTGACGACATGTTCGAACAAGCACGAGTGCTGTCTAGACGTATAAAAAATAACCGACTCCCCTCTTCCCCACCTACCAATCGAACCGTGAGAAATCAGCTCGTATCCTGTTCACACGGTTAAAAATAAACGCTTACTGTGCGTTGAGTGGTTTCCCCTCTCCGGATTTTCCACCTCCACAACTACCACCCTATTTATTCGCTGTGCACGAGCGTTATTCGTTCATTCGTTGAGAGACGCGCGAGAAATTTAAATTCTTTATTTTAAAATGGCATCATTCACTGAAAAGTTTGCAACTATTAGCGCAACTGAGTATAAAAAAAATAAAGGAATTGATAATCGACGTAAAATATCCAATAGAAGAAATGCAGAATATAGACGCAAAGTACGGGAAAGCTGCACTCGTCACTCTCCAAGATTACAGAGACCCTAAACTAAAATATCTTGTATATCTACCAAAGAGATACGCTGGCGTTTTCGAAGATGAGAAATTAAAAAATTTAGTACCGTGTTCGCTACAACTAATTTATCGCGGAGAAAAGGATAGAGCTTACATAGTAGAAATTGTACAGTAGGACCGAATGGACATCTTCATTTGTCGCGTACGATTATATATATATATATATTATAACGTTGGTAGTTATTTATGATATTATATTAAATATAGTATATATAGTAGTATTGAAGTGTGGTGTGTGATCTTCTATCACTTCTGCCCCGCGATTGAGCGCCAATCTATAACGTTCTTAGTTATAGATGATATTAAATATAATATAATTGTATTTATAGATGTAATTGTAGTGTGCTTGCAGATACGCTCTGGTATCTGCTATTATGTTTTTTCTATAAAAACTGCTCCGATTATAACTATTAGGAGTTATTAGTGTGATTGTATAAGTGTTTATGAAGATTTAACTCTTTCAATTTAAATGGGTTTCGCGCACTTTTTTTTTTTGTATGCCTCCCTTTACTTACCACAAATATCAGTTTCAGTCCTGTTCTGTGACGGTTGTTGCTGAAATACATACATTCAAAATACTCACAAATATTCAATTTGAATATTTATAACAGTTAGTACACACATGTAATACTTTAAATTTTTCTTAGTTTGAATTCTTCCGCCACCTTTGGTAGAACTGATTTACAAGAAATAGTTTAATTTCTATTTGAAATGATGCTCTTGTAACGTTGGTAAGAAGTGTAGGTTTATTAACAACATTTAAAAATGGCAAATTCCAACAAAAAGAACATTTAACAATCATTTAGTCTAATAACCCTTCAAATAATAATTACAATCGATTAATTTTAACATAAAACTCTATCCAGGCTCAATGCTGGTAGACCTGTCTCTAGTACAATAATTTGAATTTATAAGGTTATGTTTTCTCGTTACTATATTATCAGGTTGTTAGGTTCTTTGAAGATCCATGATATCAGTATCAAGATGTAATATTTATAGAACTATTAAAATTAAACAATGGTTACAAAATAACGAACAAATATAAAACAATGAAATTTAATACCATATGTATGGTAAGTAGACAATTATCGTACGTCTGTATGCGCACGCACCTTATAACATTCTATAGCCAGTGTCAGACTCGTGGCTTGTACGGTTTCAATATACCGTTTTATTTTCAACAATGAATTTGATAAATATATATTTTCAAGAGAAAAAATTAATAAAATACAAAAAAACTCTTGTTATGATTTCTACTTAGTTTGGAAACTATTTGAGAACAGATGCAACAGTTATATTAATAAGTTACCGCTACCAATTTGAGGTTAGCGATCACAGGTAACGCTTTTACAGAAAATGATTTTTTACTGGTTAATATTTCTTAATTGATATTTTTGAACATAATGTTAGTAACTTTTTAGCATGTTACTATTAAAATTATTTTATACTTTTGTACGTAAGTTAACGTCATTTATTTCAAAATATCGAATAATCAAAACAAGTTTAGTCAAAAAGGTGACTAAACGTAAACTCTTGATATGAGTGATAGTTACTTTAAACATACTTTAATAGTTATAAAAATTAATTAAAATATTTAATTAATATTTTAATATATAAAAATTAACATTTTCTTGTAATTATAATACTTTCATCATAAGTTTGATACTGCGCTAATATGACTCGCGTAGTATCAAAATGTCTATTTCAAAAATATTCTTTCTGAAAATTAAAGTTATTCAAATAAAATAATGTACTCCCTGTTTGTAACACAACACACGCGAGTACGATCGGGATTATACACTATCGTACTTATTATTCGGTAATCCCGCACATATCACTCGGAAGTGTATTTGTTGTGTTAAGGTTACGTCTGTATATTAACTTTATGTCAATGTACGCGCACAAATTTTAAAATAATACTTCTTCATGACTTGGAGTAGCGTGACCTATTTGTCTGGAGGCTGTTCTAAGACTGTTACAAATTGCCAAAGCGTCTCTCTCGTTTCTGACAAAATGCGTTGATTTGATTGGCTGTAATCATTATACTCTTCACCCCAAAGACCCATATTTTATAAAAATATTTGGTGTTTTACCAAATTTTGACTTTGGGTTCTGGGTTATATGACGTAAGCACTAGTGTAAAAAATACTTGAAAAGTTAATAATTACAATAACTTCCTTATTAAACGTCCTATCGTTACATGAGTTATGTCATTGAATTATTGACATTTTTCTCTTTAATTCAAGTCTAAACAATACTATTTTATTTACATAGCTTCTCTTAAAATAATGCTTTTATTAATTATTTTGGTGTTTCTTATTTTTATAAGTTTTTGACACCAGATTTAATTATTTTCACTAAAAACACTTTCTAAATAAACACTTGGAGTCCATTTCTCACTTGGTTTAATTGGTTATTTGGAAATAATTATTTCCTTTACAATAGCTTATTTTAGCGTCAGTAGGCGTCCATCTTGGTTTTCATATAAAAGTATTTACAATGAATTTCCCTTATCTAATACAAGTAATCTTATAATCTAACAATACCAAAATGATTATTTACATGATTTCACATTGAAATATACTCACATGATGGTATTAAACATAAAACACATAATGTCTTCTTTCACTTCTACCTTTCTCATATCATTGTCAATATAATTTTAGTCTTTTTCTAAGTGAGTTATATTAAGTATGACATGTCATTAGTGTACGTACATTGTACTTAATGTATTACATATATGGGTCAGCTTCTAGCTAGTTTAGTACCCTTCAATTCTCTAATAATGGGCTTGTTCCTATGGTGTCTCAACATAATGGTCATTTATTTTTCATAAAAACAATACTTAAACTGTTATTGTTACATCATGATTGTGTTTCTACATTGGTATTAGACATTACTCCTACTTTTGGTAATGTTCTCATTTACTCTTAGATACATTTATATGTCATATTTTACATAAGTAGCTCACTTGACATGGTTGGTTTATCTGTGATTTCTGTTATTATGGTCAATTGGTTTCTAATTATTTGCATATATACTGACTGTTTTTATAGTTCTAATCTGTTCTCAAAGTTGTATTGATTTTCCCTCTATCTACTGGTATTATTGTAAACAATCTGTGCTTAAGTTTTAATACACTATTTTCCTTAACTAATGGGCCATACAGTGGTCCATCTTACATCTGATTGTTTGTGCATGGTTAGTTAGTTTACATTATTTTGTTTATAATACTGTTGTTATTATGCTAAAGATCTGTTCTCAAACCATTACCAGATATTAGTCTTACTACTGGTAATATGGTCATTTACTGTAGTATTGGTTTTGATATTGCACTTTGTCTATTTGAATTGGCCTATTTGTTGCATCTTTGCTATAGCTGTCTGCCGTTGCATTTGATTGGTTTTATTTACATAGTTGCTTTTTAATGTATTGTCTATTAGGATGTATTGTTATTTGTAACAATTCCTTAATTGATATCACTTGTTGATAATCATTTATTTTAATTGATATTTTTGGTTTTTTGTTTAACAGGTACTTTTTCTATGGGTTATGTAACAATGTTCCATCTGTTTTAATGCAGTATGCTTCTACTATCTACATGGTATCAGTATGGTCTTTCACAATAATATTTTACTTATTTTGTGACACATGTTTACACATTCCTTCTTAAACATTAATACATATCTTATTGTATTATTTATGATACTTTTCTAGTCATGGGTTGAATTCAATTCAATCCCTTTTGTTTGATACAATGTTTTTTTATATTGTTGTCAGTTCTTTACCAAAAATAAAACATAGTTATATTGTTCTATTTTGTTTCATTTTGGTGGACTTATGATTATCTGTGTTAATCACAACTTTATTAAACGCGTCACACTCATTGTTCGTGTCTATTTGACTTATTTAATATTTTGTTGTTTTCCTCATGGAATTAACCTATTTTCATATATTTATAAACTTCCTCACTATAATTGTTTGTGTGGTTTTATCAGTAGAAATAGTTGGTTATTCACATGTTTCACATCTATTAAGTACGCACTGTTATTGTTTGTGTTTCCTTAAATGCTAATCACTGTTTTTTCATCCTCACATTTGATAATCATTATTTCACTTGTCACTTAATTAGTCTTTGGTGCACATAGTTTATGTTGATTTCTGGTATGATTTATTCATCTTCTTCTCTCTTCTGGATCAGCTTTCTTGTCCTTCTTCTTTCTTCTTTCTTGTTATTTTCATTGTAGTCTTTATTCTTTAGTCGTTTCCCCTCACTATTGGAGTTTGTTAAATCCTTATTTCGTCGTTTCCCCTCACTATTGGATCCTATTGGGTCTATTATTGGTATTTGGTTTTGGCTCACTTCATTTTCTTTCTTATTTTTCGTAGCTGATGTCACTAGATTGATATTATCTTATTCATAGTTGGATTTTCATATTAACACATTTGTAGATACACACTTTATATACATGGATTTACTTATCTAGATTTACATTCACATTTTTTATCTTACTTGCCGTCCTTTAGGCTCATTTTATGTAACTGCCATATTTGGTTATGTTACATATGCCTTCCTTTAAGAATTGATTAATTCTGAGTTATGATTATACTATATTTTTCTATGAAGAATTTATCAATTATTGTACATTCCATATTGATTTACATGTTTTTTCCATATATCCTTTCGCTTTCTGCTCTTTGAATCATATTTATTTCTTCTCTATGTAATTACTTCCCTCGTTTATTTAGTTCCCTAACATACATTTAGCTGGGGCAGTTTAGAGCGGCTCACTTTGGCTATTCGACTCTACTGGCCATACTGATTTCAATAAATATGGAGGCAAATCATCTCCTTTAATAATAATAAATGATTGCTGGCATTACTCTTCAGTCAATTCATCTCAAATCATTAATAACAATAATAATAGTGGTCGTTTTTCCGACAAATAATAAATATTCTTGGGATTAATTCTCGCATCTGCGGTTTGTACATTGTGATTCTCTCTTTTCTTGATTCAACTTAACTAATTCTTCACATATCATCGGGATATTTTGTTTTACATTTCCTCACTGGTATACTCTCATGATTTTCTTCGTTAGTATATTCTTTCTTATTCTTCTTCATCATAAATTAATCTCTTCATTTTGTGTTACCTTGAACGTTATTTCGTCATAATCTTCGTTCCAAATTCATTCTTCTAGATACTATGTATTAGTACATTTATTTTTTTTTTTCTTTCCTTTTCCAGGTTTTATTTGGTATTTGTACTTCATGTAGTGCTGGCTTTTCTTTATTCAAATATAAATTTGTCGTGTGTAGTCGTTTCTCTACAATAATAATGTTCATTTGGTTTATTCTTCCAACTCTTCTCTTTCTTATAGTAGTACGGGTGAGATGTTGTTGTTCTACTGGTTGACTAGGCTCTTGGAAATAATTTGTGCCAAGGTTGGAATATGTCTTTCTCGTATAGACATCTTTTTTTTTATATTAGTAGTACGGGTGAGATGTTGTTATTCTACTAGTTGACGTGGCTCTTGGAAATAATTTGTGCCAAGGTTGGAATGTGTCTTTCTCGTATAGACATCTTTTTTTTTTTTATATTAGTAGTACGGGTGAGATGTTGTTATTCTACTGGTTGACGTGGCTCTTGGAAATAATTTGTGCCAAAGATGGTGAGTGTCAGTCTCGTATAGACATCTTTTTTTTTTTCTTTATAGTAGTACGGGTAAGATGTTGTTATTCTACTGGTTGACGTGGCTCTTGGAAATAATTTGTGCCAAAGATGGTGAGTGTCAGTCTCGTATAGACATCTTTTTTTTTTCTTTATAGTAGTACGGGTAAGATGTTGTTATTCTACTGGTTGACGTGGCTCTTGGAAATAATTTGTGCCAAAGATGGTGAGTGTCAGTCTCGTATAGACATCTTTTTTTTTTTTTATAGTAGTACGGGTAAGATGTTGTTATTCTACTGGTTGACGTGGCTCTTGGAAATAATTTGTGCTAAAGATGGTGAGTGTCAGTCTCGTATAGACATCTTTTTTTTTTCTTTATAGTAGTACGGGTAAGATGTTGTTATTCTACTAGTTGACGTGGCTCTTGGAAATAATTTGTGCCAAAGATGGTGAGTGTCAGTCTCGTATAGACATCTTTTTTTTTTCTTTATAGTAGTACGGGTAAGATGTTGTTATTCTACTAGTTGACGTGGCTCTTGGAAATAATTTGTGCCAAAGATGGTGAGTGTCAGTCTCGTATAGACATCTTTTTTTTTTCTTTAAAGTAGTACGGGTAAGATGTTGTTATTCTACTAGTTGACGTGGCTCTTGGAAATAATTTGTGCCAAAGATGGTGAGTGTCAGTCTCGTATAGACATCTTTTTTTTTTTTCTTTATAGTAGTACGGGTAAGATGTTGTTATTCTACTAGTTGACGTGGCTCTTGGAAATAATTTGTGCCAAAGATGGTGAGTGTCAGTCTCGTATAGACATCTTTTTTTTTTCTTTATAGTAGTACGGGTAAGATGTTGTTATTCTACTGGTTGACGTGGCTCTTGGAAATAATTTGTGCCAAAGATGGTGAGTGTCAGTCTCGTATAGACATCTTTTTTTTCTTCTTTATAGTAGTACGGGTAAGATGTTGTTATTCTACTAGTTGACGTGGCTCTTGGAAATATTTTGTGCCAAAGATGGTGAGTGTCAGTCTCGTATAGACATCTTTTTTTTTTCTTTATAGTAGTACGGGTAAGATGTTGTTATTCTACTAGTTGACGTGGCTCTTGGAAATAATTTGTGCCAAAGATGGTGAGTGTCAGTCTCGTATAGACATCTTTTTTTTTCTTTATAGTAGTACGGGTAAGATGTTGTTATTCTACTGGTTGACGTGGCTCTTGGAAATAATTTGTGCCAAAGATGGTGATTGTCAGTCTCGTATAGACATCTTTTTTTTTTTCTTTATAGCAGTACGGGTAAGATGTTGTTATTCTACTGGTTGACGTGGCTCTTGGAAATAATTTGTGCCAAAGATGGTGAGTGTCAGTCTCGTATAGATATCTTTTTTTTTTCTTTATAGTAGTACGGGTAAGATGTTGTTATTCTACTGGTTGACGTGGCTCCTGGAAATAATTTGTGCCAAAGATGGTGAGTGTCAGTCTCGTATAGACATCTTTTTTTTTCTTTATAGTAGTACGGGTAAGATGTTGTTATTCTACTGGTTGACGTGGCTCTTGGAAATAATTTGTGCCAAAGATGGTGAGTGTCAGCCTCGTATAGACATCTTTTTTTTTTCTTTATAGTAGTACGGGTAAGATATTGTTATTCTACTGGTTGACGTGGCTCTTGGAAATAATTTGTGCCAAAAATGGTGAGTGTCAGTCTCGTATAGACATCTTTTTATTTCCTTATAGTAGTACGGGTAAGATGTTGTTATTCTACTAGTTGACGTGGCTCTTGGAAATAGTTTGTGCCAAAGATGGTGAGTGTCAGTCTCGTATAGACATCTTTTTTTTTTCTTTATAGTAGTACGGGTAAGATGTTGTTATTCTACTAGTTGACGTGGCTCTTGGAAATAATTTGTGCCAAAGATGGTGAGTGTCAGTCTCGTATAGACATCTTTTTTTTTCTTTAAAGTAGTACGGGTAAGATGTTGTTATTCTACTAGTTGACGTGGCTCTTGGAAATAATTTGTGCCAAAGATGGTGAGTGTCAGTCTCGTATAGACATCTTTTTTTTTTCTTTATAGTAGTACGGGTAAGATGTTGTTATTCTACTGGTTGACGTGGCTCTTGGAAATAATTTGTGCCAAAGATAGTGAGTGTCAGTCTCGTATAGACATCTTTTTTTTCTTTATAGTAGTACGGGTAAGATGTTGTTATTCTACTGGTTGACGTGGCTCTTGGAAATAATTTGTGCCAAAGATGGTGAGTGTCAGTCTCGTATAGACATCTTTTTTTTTTTTCTTTATAGTAGTACGGGTAAGATGTAGTTATTCTACTAGTTGACGTGGCTCTTGGAAATAATTTGTGCCAAAGATGGTGAGTGTCAGTCTCGTATAGACATCTTTTTTTTTCTTTATAGTAGTACGGGTAAGATGTTGTTATTCTACTGGTTGACGTGGCTCTTGGAAATAATTTGTGCCAAAGATGGTGAGTGTCAGTCTCGTATAGACATCTTTTTTTTCTTTCTTTATAGTAGTACGGGTAAGATGTTGTTATTCTACTAGTTGACGTGGCTCTTGGAAATAAATTGTGCCAAAGATGGTGAGTGTCAGTCTCGTATAGACATCTTTTTTTTTTTTCTTTATAGTAGTACGGGTAAGATGTAGTTATTCTACTAGTTGACGTGGCTCTTGGAAATAATTTGTGCCAAAGATGGTGAGTGTCAGTCTCGTATAGACATCTTTTTTTTTCTTTATAGTAGTACGGGTAAGATGTTGTTATTCTACTGGTTGACGTGGCTCTTGGAAATAATTTGTGCCAAAGATGGTGAGTGTCAGTCTCGTATAGACATCTTTTTTTTTCTTTATAGTAGTACGGGTAAGATGTTGTTATTCTACTGGTTGACGTGGCTCTTGGAAATAATTTGTGCCAAAGATGGTGAGTGTCAGTCTCGTATAGACATCTTTTTTTTCTTTTCTTTATAGTAGTACGGGTAAGATGTTGTTATTCTACTGGTTGACGTGGCTCTTGGAAATAATTTGTGCCAAAGATGGTGAGTGTCAGTCTCGTATAGACATCTTTTTTTTTATAGTAGTACGGGTAAGATGTTGTTATTCTACTGGTTGACGTGGCTCTTGGAAATAATTTGTGCCAAAGATGGTGAGTGTCAGTCTCGTATAGACATCTTTTTTTTCTTTATAGAAGTACGGGTAAGATGTTGTTATTCTACTGGTTGACGTGGCTCTTGGAAATAATTTGTGCCAAAGATGGTGAGTGTCAGTCTCGTATAGACATCTTTTTTTTTTTTTCTTTATAGTAGTACGGGTAAGATGTTGTTATTCTACTAGTTGACGTGGCTCTTGGAAATAATTTGTGCCAAAGATGGTGAGTGTCAGTCTCGTATAGACATATTTTTTTTTTCTTTATAGTAGTACGGGTAAGATGTTGTTATTCTACTGGTTGACGTGGCTCTTGGAAATATTTTGTGCCAAAGATGGTGAGTGTCAGTCTCGTATAGACATCTTTTTTTTTTCTTTATATTAGTACGGGTAAGATGTTGTTATTCTACTGGTTGACGTGGCTCTTGGAAATAATTTGTGCCAAAGATGGTGAGTGTCAGTCTCGTATAGACATCTTTTTTTTTCTTTATAGTAGTAGGGGTAGGATGTTGTTATTCTACTGGTTGACGTGGCTCTTGGAAATAATTTGTGCCAAAGATGCTGAGTGTCAGTCTCGTATAGACATCTTTTTTTTTCTTTATAGTAGTACGGGTAAGATGTTGTTATTCTACTAGTTGACGTGGCTCTTGGAAATAATTTGTGCCAAAGATGGTGAGTGTCAGTCTCGTATAGACTTTTTTTTTTTTTTCTTCATAGTAGTTCGGTAAGATGTTGTTATTCTACTAGTTGACGTGGCTCTTGGAAATAATTTGTGCCAAAGATGGTGAGTGTCTGTCTCGTATAGACATCTTTTTTTTTTCTTTAAAGTAGTACGGGTAAGATGTTGTTATTCTACTAGTTGACGTGGCTCTTGGAAATAATTTGTGCCAAAGATGGTGAGTGTCAGTCTCGTATAGACATCTATTTTTTTTTCTTTATAGTAGTACGGGTAAGATGTTGTTATTCTACTAGTTGACGTGGCTCTTGGAAATAATTTGTGCCAAAGATGGTGAGTGTCAGTCTCGTATAGACATCTTTTTTTTTTCTTTATAGTAGTACGGGTAAGATGTTGTTATTCTACTAGTTGACGTGGCTCTTGGAAATAATTTGTGCCAAAGATGGTGAGTGTCAGTCTCGTGTAGACATCTTTTTTTTTTTTTTCTTTATAGTAGTACGGGTAAGATGTTGTTATTCTACTGGTTGACGTGGCTCTTGGAAATATTTTGTGCCAAAGATGGTGAGTGTCAGTCTCGTATAGACATCTTTTTTTTTTCTTTATAGTAGTACGGGTAAGATGTTGTTATTCTACTGGTTGACGTGGCTCTTGGAAATAATTTGTGCCAAAGATGGTGAGTGTCAGTCTCGTATAGACATCTTTTTTTTTTCTTTATAGTAGTACGTGTAAGATGTTGTTATTCTACTAGTTGACGTGGCTCTTGGAAATAATTTGTGCCAAAGATGGTGAGTGTCAGTCTCGTATAGACATCTTTTTTTTTTTTTTTTTCTTTATAGTAGTGCGGGTAAGATGTTGTTATTCTACTAGTTGACGTGGCTCTTGGAAATAATTTGTGCCAAAGATCGTGAGTGTCAGTCTCGTATAGACATCTTTTTTTTTCTTTATAGTAGTACGGGTAAGATGTTGTTATTCTACTAGTTGACGTGGCTCTTGGAAATAATTTGTGCCAAAGATCGTGAGTGTCAGTCTCGTATAGACATCTTTTTTTTTCTTTATAGTAGTACGGGTAAGATGTTGTTATTCTACTGGTTGACGTGGCTCTTGGAAATAATTTGTGCCAAAGATGGTGAGTGTCAGTCTCGTATAGACATCTTTTTTTTCTTTTCTTTATAGTAGTACGGGTAAGATGTTGTTATTCTACTGGTTGACGTGGCTCTTGGAAATAATTTGTGCCAAAGATGGTGAGTGTCAGTCTCGTATAGACATCTTTTTTTTTATAGTAGTACGGGTAAGATGTTGTTATTCTACTGGTTGACGTGGCTCTTGGAAATAATTTGTGCCAAAGATGGTGAGTGTCAGTCTTGTATAGACATCTTTTTTTTCTTTATAGAAGTACGGGTAAGATGTTGTTATTCTACTGGTTGACGTGGCTCTTGGAAATAATTTGTGCCAAAGATGGTGAGTGTCAGTCTCGTATAGACATCTTTTTTTTTTTTTCTTTATAGTAGTACGGGTAAGATGTTGTTATTCTACTAGTTGACGTGGCTCTTGGAAATAATTTGTGCCAAAGATGGTGAGTGTCAGTCTCGTATAGACATATTTTTTTTTTCTTTATAGTAGTACGGGTAAGATGTTGTTATTCTACTGGTTGACGTGGCTCTTGGAAATATTTTGTGCCAAAGATGGTGAGTGTCAGTCTCGTATAGACATCTTTTTTTTTTCTTTATATTAGTACGGGTAAGATGTTGTTATTCTACTGGTTGACGTGGCTCTTGGAAATAATTTGTGCCAAAGATGGTGAGTGTCAGTCTCGTATAGACATCTTTTTTTTTCTTTATAGTAGTAGGGGTAGGATGTTGTTATTCTACTGGTTGACGTGGCTCTTGGAAATAATTTGTGCCAAAGATGCTGAGTGTCAGTCTCGTATAGACATCTTTTTTTTTCTTTATAGTAGTACGGGTAAGATGTTGTTATTCTACTAGTTGACGTGGCTCTTGGAAATAATTTGTGCCAAAGATGGTGAGTGTCAGTCTCGTATAGACATTTTTTTTTTTTTTCTTCATAGTAGTTCGGTAAGATGTTGTTATTCTACTAGTTGACGTGGCTCTTGGAAATAATTTGTGCCAAAGATGGTGAGTGTCTGTCTCGTATAGACATCTTTTTTTTTTCTTTAAAGTAGTACGGGTAAGATGTTGTTATTCTACTAGTTGACGTGGCTCTTGGAAATAATTTGTGCCAAAGATGGTGAGTGTCAGTCTCGTATAGACATCTATTTTTTTTTTCTTTATAGTAGTACGGGTAAGATGTTGTTATTCTACTAGTTGACGTGGCTCTTGGAAATAATTTGTGCCAAAGATGGTGAGTGTCAGTCTCGTATAGACATCTTTTTTTTTTCTTTATAGTAGTACGGGTAAGATGTTGTTATTCTACTAGTTGACGTGGCTCTTGGAAATAATTTGTGCCAAAGATGGTGAGTGTCAGTCTCGTGTAGACATCTTTTTTTTTTTTTTCTTTATAGTAGTACGGGTAAGATGTTGTTATTCTACTGGTTGACGTGGCTCTTGGAAATATTTTGTGCCAAAGATGGTGAGTGTCAGTCTCGTATAGACATCTTTTTTTTTTCTTTATAGTAGTACGGGTAAGATGTTGTTATTCTACTGGTTGACGTGGCTCTTGGAAATAATTTGTGCCAAAGATGGTGAGTGTCAGTCTCGTATAGACATCTTTTTTTTTTCTTTATAGTAGTACGTGTAAGATGTTGTTATTCTACTAGTTGACGTGGCTCTTGGAAATAATTTGTGCCAAAGATGGTGAGTGTCAGTCTCGTATAGACATCTTTTTTTTTTTTTTTTCTTTATAGTAGTGCGGGTAAGATGTTGTTATTCTACTAGTTGACGTGGCTCTTGGAAATAATTTGTGCCAAAGATCGTGAGTGTCAGTCTCGTATAGACATCTTTTTTTTTCTTTATAGTAGTACGGGTAAGATGTTGTTATTCTACTAGTTGACGTGGCTCTTGGAAATAATTTGTGCCAAAGATGGTGAGTGTCAGTCTCGTATAGACATATTTTTTTTTTCTTTATATTAGTACGGGTAAGATGTTGTTATTCTACTAGTTGACGTGGCTCTTGGAAATAATTTGTGCCGAAGATGGTGAGTGTCAGTCTCGTATAGACATCTTTTTTTTTTCTTTATAGTAGTACGGGTAAGATGTTGTTATTCTACTGGTTGACGTTGCTCTTGGAAATAATTTGTGCCAAAGATGGTGAGTGTCAGTCTCGTATAGACATCTTTTTTTTTTTTTCTTTATAGTAGTACGGGTAAGATGTTGTTATTCTACTAGTTGACGTGGCTCTTGGAAATATTTTGTGCCAAAGATGGTGAGTGTCAGTCTCGTATAGACATCTTTTTTTTTTCTTTATAGTAGTACGGGTAAGATGTTGTTATTCTACTGGTTGACGTGGCTCTTGGAAATAATTTGTGCCAAAGATGGTGAGTGTCAGTCTCGTATAGACATCTTTTTTTTTTTCTTTATAGTAGTACGGGTAAGATTTTGTTATTCTACTAGTTGACGTGGCTCTTGGAAATAATTTGTGCCAAGGTTGGAATGTGTCTTTCTCGTATTGACATCTTTTTTTTTTTTTTATAGTAGTAGTACGTTATCATTAATGAATACAATGTTCTGATTCCTTTACATAAATTCTCTGGGATCATTTTTTCCCACATTATAAAATGACAATATATTCAATGTTTAATACATAATTACATAATTACTTTTTTATTTAATACAAACATATAATAATTTTCATAATAATAATTCACCTTTTTTCTTCAGTCAACATTTATTTTTATAACCATATTTTTACTTTTCCTTTTGTAAATAACAATAATCTTCATCGCCACATTTCATTTTTCATCTTGATATAGTCAACAGTTATACTCATAACTATCTTCTTATTTTACACATTAAACATTTTCATCCCTTACATAGTATCAATAATAAAATAATCCTTATTGCCCACTTTTCACTTGTAATTTCATATTTCAATTGTCAACATATTTTTTTTTATCGAAGTCTGATTATAGGTATTACCGGTTATCATAATATTCGGTCCCATAATCCAGTGTATATGTTATGTTTTAGCCGTAATCGTCGTTCTCCCCTCTTCTTGTCGATCGGACTTCTTTAGTGTCCATATTGCTGTCCGTTCTTGATCTATATCGGGTTATCATCTGGTTTTTCCATTTGCAAGTTGTTAGGTCTGAGTCCGCCTTCCATTCTTCTGTCTTCTCTCTCTCGCTCTCTTCAATACATTTGTTTCTGTTGTTCTTCTGGTGGCTGTCCTTACTGATGTTTGATAACTCCCTTAATTTAGTTTGGGTACCTCCATCTATCCTTTGATTGTGTACTTCCGTTAATTGACTCCTCTCCTTCCGCATTTCTCTTATCTTTCTGGCGTATCCTTTGACAATCCGGTCCCATTTCTCTTGGTCGCTTTCCTTTTTCTTAAAGTATCTTACTCTTCTTTTGGAAATATGTGGTTGAGATATTCTGTTGGTCATCTTCTTTTTTGTTGTTACATAATTTTCCTTCTCGTCCATCTCCATGATACTCCTCCGATACTCCTTCCTGAAGACCCTTTCTTCATGGTTAACAATTGGTAAATTAACCACATTAATCAGACCGTTTCTAGTCATTTCAATTAACTCTTTGGTAACTCTTGCCTTCCTCGGACGTAGGGTTCTCCTTTCTTCCATCTTCACTTCTTCCGTTTCCATAATTATTGAGATCCTTTTGTCTCCACTATCTTTGGGCTCTAGATTCGCCGGTTCCATATTTGTAGCTTCAGGTATTTTTTCGATCTCCATTTGATCGTCTACTATTAATTCTCTCCTTATCTTATTAACACTCTCTTCCGCCTCTTCACAACATCTTTTTATTGCCTTTCCTGATTGCTTGTAATCATCTTTCATTACCGTGTTTATTGACTCCACGATCTCCTTGTCACATCCCTTCATTCTCTTAATCATTTGGTCTAGTTTCCTGTTGATCTTGTCGCTTTTCATTCTCAATTCTGCCGATAGCTCCTCTTTCATAATGGCCATTTTCTTCTCCAGTAATTCCTCAGTTTTCTTTTGTCCATCTTCCATCCTCCTGTTCGTCTCCTGTATCTGGTTATTGAACTCTTCCTTTAATAATTCCATATGTTTTTGGTTCTCTCTCTGGCCTTCCTCTATTTTCTTGCTTAAATCCTCTTTTGTGGATTGACTAGCCTCCTCTATTTTCTTGTTCAAGTTTTCTTTCAAATTTTGATTGTCCTCTTTGGTGGATCGACTATTTTCGTCCATCTTCTTGTTTAAGTCTTCTTTAAGTGATTCTATAGATTTATTGGTCTCCTTGTCGGATGATTTCCGGCTCTCTTCTATCTTCTCCATTACCATTTTGAACGTCTCCATGAAGTCGATTTCTCCCGGTACCATTGGTTGTTTGGGTTGACTGATCTCCGGTGGAGCTTCTTGTATTATTTCTTCCGGTTCCTCCATAGGTTGTTGAACCCCCTCCGCCGGTTCAACTTGTTTGTCTTTTACTTCCACTACTATCTCCTCCACATCTTCTGTTGACATAGCTTCCTTCTCTTCTTTTCTGGTTTCCTTCTCTGCTTGCGCCATCCTTTTTCTTGATGTTGACCTTGATTTAGATCTTGACTTCAATCGGTCTGTATACATCTTGAACTTCTGATAATGGTCCTGCTGTCTTCTCACGAATTATTATATTTAGGTTATTAGTTATTGTATATCTTCCTAACGCGTGCTCAGACGTTGGGCGCCAATCTATTATGAAACAAGTAGTTCTGCGGGTATAATGTGTACTGTACTATACTGTGTACAGTGTACTTGTAGTTGTAGTTGTAGTGTGCTTGCAGATACGCTCTGGTATCTGCTATTATGTTGTTTCTATAAAAACTGCTCCGATTATAACTATTAGGAGTTATTAGTGTGATTGTATAAGTGTTTATGAAGATTTCACTCTTTCAATTTAAATGGGTTTCGCGCACTTTTTTTTTTTTGTATGCCTCCCTTTACTTACCACAAGTATCCGTTTCAGTCCTGTTCTGTGACGGTTGTTGCTGAAATACATACATTCAAAATACTCACAAATATTCAATTTGAATATTTATAACAGTTAGTACACACATGTAATACTTTAAATTTTTCTTAGTTTGAATTCTTCCGCCACCTTTGGTAGAACTGATTTACAAGAAATAGTTTAATTTCTATTTGAAATGATGCTCTTGTAACGTTGGTAAGAAGTGTAGGTTTATTAACAACATTTAAAAATGGCAAATTCCAACAAAAAGAACATTTAACAATCATTTAGTCTAATAACCCTTCAAATAATAATTACAATCGATTAATTTTAACATAAAACTCTATCCAGGCTCAATGCTGGTAGACCTGTCTCTAGTACAATAATTTGAATTTATAAGGTTATGTTTTCTCGTTACTATATTATCAGGTTGTTAGGTTCTTTGAAGATCCATGATATCAGTGTCAAGATGTAATATTTATAGAACTATTAAAATTAAACAATGGTTACAAAATAACGAACAAATATAAAACAATGAAATTTAATACCATATGTATGGTAAGTAGACAATTATCGTACGTCTGTATGCGCACGCACCTTATAACATTCTATAGCCAGTGTCAGACTCGTGGCTTGTACGGTTTCAATATACCGTTTTATTTTCAACAATGAATTTGATAAATATATATTTTCAAGAGAAAAAATTAATAAAATACAAAAAAACTCTTGTTATGATTTCTACTTAGTTTGGAAACTATTTGAGAACAGATGCAACAGTTATATTAATAAGTTACCGCTACCAATTTGAGGTTAGCGATCACAGGTAACGCTTTTACAGAAAATGATTTTTTACTGGTTAATATTTCTTAATTGATATTTTTGAACATAATGTTAGTAACTTTTTAGCATGTTACTATTAAAATTATTTTATACTTTTGTACGTAAGTTAACGTCATTTATTTCAAAATATCGAATAATCAAAACAAGTTTAGTCAAAAAGGTGACTAAACGTAAACTCTTGATATGAGTGATAGTTACTTTAAACATACTTTAATAGTTATAAAAATTAATTAAAATATTTAATTAATATTTTAATATATAAAAATTAACATTTTCTTGTAATTATAATACTTTCATCATAAGTTTGATACTGCGCTAATATGACTCGCGTAGTATCAAAATGTCTATTTCAAAAATATTCTTTCTGAAAATTAAAGTTATTCAAATAAAATAATGTACTCCCTGTTTATAATCACAACACACGCGAGTACGATCGGGATTATACACTATCGTACTTATTATTCGGTAATCCCGCACATATCACTCGGAAGTGTATTTGTTGTGTTAAGGTTACGTCTGTATATTAACTTTATGTCAATGTACGCGCACAAATTTTAAAATAATACTTCTTCATGACTTGGAGTAGCGTGACCTATTTGTCTGGAGGCTGTTCTAAGACTGTTACAAATTGCCAAAGCGTCTCTCTCGTTTCTGACAAAATGCGTTGATTTGATTGGCTGTAATCATTATACTCTTCACCCCAAAGACCCATATTTTATAAAAATATTTGGTGTTTTACCAAATTTTGACTTTGGGTTCTGGGTTATATGACGTAAGCACTAGTGTAAAAAATACTTGAAAAGTTAATAATTACAATAACTTCCTTATTAAACGTCCTATCGTTACATGAGTTATGTCATTGAATTATTGACATTTTCCTCTTTAATTCAAGTCTAAACAATACTATTTTATTTACATAGCTTCTCTTAAAATAATGCTTTTATTAATTATTTTGGTGTTTCTTATTTTTATAAGTTTTTGACACCAGATTTAATTATTTTCACTAAAAACACTTTCTAAATAAACACTTGGAGTCCATTTCTCACTTGGTTTAATTGGTTATTTGGAAATAATTATTTCCTTTACAATAGCTTATTTTAGCGTCAGTAGGCGTCCATCTTGGTTTTCATATAAAAGTATTTACAATGAATTTCCCTTATCTAATACAAGTAATCTTATAATCTAACAGTACCAAAACGATTATTTACATGATTTCACATTGAAATATACTCACATGATGGTATTAAACATAAAACACATACTGTCTTCTTTCTCTTCTACCTTTCTCATATCATTGTCAATATAATTTTAGTCTTTTTCTAAGTGAGTTATATTAAGTATGACATGTCATTAGTGTACATACATTGTACTTAATGTATTACATATATGGGTCAGCTTCTAGCTAGTTTAGTACCCTTCAATTCTCTAATAATGGGCTTGTTCCTATGGTGTCTCAACATAATGGTCATTTATTTTTCATAAAAACAATACTTAAACTGTTATTGTTACATCATGATTGTGTTTCTACATTGGTATTAGACATTACTCCTACTTTTGGTAATGTTCTCATTTACTCTTAGATACATTTATATGTCATATTTTACATAAGTAACTCACTTGACATGGTTGGTTTATCTGTGATTTCTGTTATTATGGTCAGTTGGTTTCTAATTATTTGCATATATACTGACTGTTTTTATAGTTCTAATCTGTTCTCAAAGTTGTATTGATTTTCCCTCTAACTACTGGTAATATTGTAAACAATCTGTGCTTAAGTTTTAATACACTATTTTCCTTAACTAATGGGCCATACAGTGGTCCATCTTACATCTGATTGTTTGTATATGGTTAGTTAGTTTACATTATTTTGTTTATAATGCTGTTGTTATTATGCTAAAGATCTGTTCTCAAACCATTACCAGATATTAGTCTTACTACTGGTAATATGGTCATTTACTGTAGTATTGGTTTTGATATTGCACTTTGTCTATTTGAATTGGCCTATTTGTTGCATCTTTGCTATAGCTGTCTGCCATTGCATTTGATTGGTTTTATTTACATAGTTGCTTTTTAATGTATTGTCTATTAGGATGTATTGTTATTTGTAACAATTCCTTAATTGATATCACTTGTTGATAATCATTTATTTTAATTGATATTTTTGGTTTTTTGTTTAACAGGTACTTTTTCTATGGGTTATGTAACAATGTTCCATCTGTTTTAATGCAGTATGCTTCTACTATCTACATGGTATCAGTATGGTCTTTCACAATAATATTTTACTTATTTTGTGACACATGTTTACACATTCCTTCTTAAACATTAATACATATCTTATTGTATTATTTATGATACTTTTCTAGTCATGGGTTGAATTCAATTCAATCCCTTTTGTTTGATACAATGTTTTTTTATATTGTTGTCAGTTCTTTACCAAAAATAAAACATAGTTATATTGTTCTATTTTGTTTCATTTTGGTGGACTTATGATTATCTGTGTTAATCACAACTTTATTAAACGCGTCACACTCATTGTTCGTGTCTATTTGACTTATTTAATATTTTGTTGTTTTCCTCATGGAATTAACCTATTTTCATATATTTATAAACTTCCTCACTATAATTGTTTGTGTGGTTTTATCAGTAGAAATAGTTGGTTATTCACATGTTTCACATCTATTAAGTACGCACTGTTATTTTTTGTGTTTCCTTAAATGCTAATCACTGTTTTTTCATCCTCACATTTGATAATCATTATTTCACTTGTCACTTAATTAGTCTTTGGTGCACATGGTTTATGTTGATTTCTGGTATGATTTATTCATCTTCTTCTCTCTTCTGGATCAGCTTTCTTGTCCTTCTTCTTTCTTCTTTCTTGTTATTTTCATTGTAGTCTTTATTCTTTAGTCGTTTCCCCTCACTATTGGAGTTTGTTAAATCCTTATTTCGTCGTTTCCCCTCACTATTGGATCCTATTGGGTCTATTATTGGTATTTGGTTTTGGCTCACTTCATTTTCTTTCTTATTTTTCGTAGCTGATGTCACTAGATTGATATTATCTTATTCATAGTTGGATTTTCATATTAACACATTTGTAGATACACACTTTATATACATGGATTTACTTATCTAGATTTACATTCACATTTTTTATCTTACTTGCCGTCCTTTAGGCTCATTTTATGTAACTGCCATATTTGGTTATGTTACAATATATATATATATATATATATATATATATTACAACTCTACCTCTACTCTGCGTTATTGTAATGTAATGTTGTGTGTGAGTACCCACCTGCTGTCTGATCTTGCAGATTCTTCCGACTAGGGCGTGTGGATTTTGGATTTGAAGTTCGCAAGCTAGTAATCTCAAATTATTACAACAACACACATACTGGGTTACTTTAAAGGGGGAGAGTTTTGTGAGACTGGTAGGCTTTATCGTACAACAATAAAACACTGTTATATGGGGTAATAAAACGTTGTTTATTACACCAACAACACACAAGAATAGAATGGTTATAATCTTATGAATTTTCTTATAGTCTATACAATGAATCGATGTTTTTCGATTGTTTAATAGTTGAAAGAAACTGAACTCGTTCTTTGCGAGTTAATTGCAATTTAAATTTGACTTTAATACTTGATTTGAATCTAATTAAATTTATTTAATTAATTTGAATCTAAGTGTTCATGAAACAAAAATATAAAACTCTGAAATTAATTAGAATAATTAATTAAAATAAATTAGACGTGACAGTCTAGTTCACGTTATTTCATTTCTAGTGATTCTACTTCTGATCTACTGCAGTATGATCTAAGATTAGATTGTCAGTTAAGATTTGTATAGCGCTTTTTATACTACTTCTATTTCCTAACTATAACTTACTAAAGCCTTAAACTGCTATACAGATTATCACAACGAATTTACTTTTTAATTACTAGAGTCTTTGCTTTTTGTTTGGCACCTGAATTATTTGAATTACAATGTTTTAAATGAAAAATAGAAAGTTTGATCTGAAAAATAAATAAGTGGATTTTGCTTTCCTGTTACTGAAGAGGATGTCGTCCCGATTTGTCCCTCGTCGTTTCGAGTCCTTGGTTAGAGAAAGTAATCTGCTTTGAACTGCTGGATTCGGTCGTGGAGTTCAAAATTCGGCAACACTCTGCTTCCCTGCTGTTTGTGAATATTTTAACGTCTGTTGTCTGCTGGAACTGCTTCCTGTTCTCCGTCGATTCACACGTTGCACGTCAGTGTGTGTGTGTATGTGTGTGCTTCGTTCGAGTGGTCGCTCTGCTCGTCAGCTGTTAACCAATGATTTAGACGGCCTCTCTGCTGTATTCTTGAAGTCTGGTCTTGAAGTCGGGTGGATCTCTTGCGTGCTTATGACTATCTGGTAGTACACAATAAGCTTAGTTGATGTCCTGAAGAGTATCTCGCTTTTACACAACAATTACGAGCTATACAGATGATCTGTAGTTAGTGTGTTCGTAATCGCGTGTGTGTTGACCACGTAGAGTCTTCTTGTTGATCTTAACCACTTTGGCTACTAGACGATCGAAGGACTACGTCTTACCTTCGTGAGTACTGACAGAAGAGTGATTTTTCCACCAGAAAACACCGCACTGGCCGGGGCTGCATGAAATGATTTCATTGGTCGAAACACTCTCCCTTCCACATAAAATTTAGAATTCCCTTAGTCCGTGAGAATGAAGTCTGGTTCCCACAGACGGAAAATAGAATTATTATGTAACATAATTATCCGGCGGAACCAATTTGTCGCTAAGGATATCCTGTACTTATTTAATTTTGCAATAACTTGGTTGCAAATCAAGTTGTGTGAAATCTAAAATATACAATCTATCAGAAATTATTATCTTTATAATATACTAAAATCTCATTACTGTAACTCTATTTTAACAGAAGTTATTCAATTATTTTAATTAACTCCTTCATTTGTTAATTATATTGCATCAAATTTGCACACGTCATTATTAATATCTCGGCAGACATTTTGGCTATATTGGATTTCGCCTTTATTTATTAGTTTCCGAGATATTAATAATTACAGTTTGGGTGTGGTCGCTTCCTTGTACAGCGAACTGATTACATAACGACCACGTGTGCGTTGCTTTACACAGCATTATTTTAATGCGCTACATTCAAATGGAGTTTTAACTGTTACTTTTATTTAAATATGGTTTCAGTATGCGGTAAACATATAACCCCAAATAGTTAATATTTGGTTCCGTTATAATATATATATATATATATATTAACATGTATTTAGTTGTATTTCATTTAATTATAAATAATATATTTTAACTTATATATTATAATGTGAGTTACACATATTTCATTTGATTTTATTGTAATTCTACACAATTGTGTATGCGTTTACATAATGTTATAATATAATGTGCTTACACATAATTCATTTGATATAATTGTATACAATTGTATTTTTTTAATTTTCACTACTGTGTGTGTTTATTTCATTTTTTTTTGTACATATTTGTCATGTCATAGTGCACTTGTAATTAGTTTTACTTAGTTGTATTTCGTATACAATTGACATATTGCACATGTTTACATTTTGAAATTTTCACTACTGTGCGGTTTACATATTATGTATTTTAAATTGTAATATATTTTGATTACATATATTTTATTTATTTGTAATTAAACAGTATTGCTTTTTTTAATTGTCACTACTGTGTGTGTTTATTTAATTTTTTTGTACATATTTGTCATGTCATAGTGCACTTGTAATTAGTTTTACTTAGATGTATTTCGTATACAATTGTCATATTGCACATGTTTACATTTTGTAATTTTCACTACTGTGTGCGTTTACATATTATGTATTTTAATTACATGTATTTTAATTATTTGTAATTAAACAGTATTGCTTTAATATTTTTTTTGTTTTTTAATTTCAAAATTCCTTCGAACATAACTTATATACATATTCGTAACTCAATATACAAGCTAGAACGTGTTACATAGAACTAATTTAAAAAATCAATTTTATTAAGCAATAATTGCATGATTATAAGGATGATCTGTCAGCATTCCGTTGTAAAAAAAAATAACTCCACATGTGAAAATCACAGTGGGAGCCGATTACATCATTTGCAACGTACTATTATTCAGATATTACATAAACAGTAATTATTTTCCATAAATATTGCGTGTGTGTGTGTGTGTGTGTGTGTGTTTTATATAAGTGAATTGACATTCAATTATGCACTGCATATCATGTGTGTTTCCTACAACAACAAATGTAGGGGCTGGACATAGCAAACCCTAGACCAACATGTTGGTGCGAACGTATTTTTACAATCTGTATATATATATATTTACTTAACACATAGACACACAGTTGGCAACAATGCAATACACGACATCGACGATATCTGACGGCGGCGGCGTACATATACAAACCCATACACTATAACACATGCACGAGTTGACAACGTCGATAAACCAGCACAAGTTGCCAACGCCGACGACGCTTTTCCAACATAACCGCCCTTCCGGAAAAAACCCCTTACATACACATAGCCATACACTATAACACATGCACGAGGCGGCAACGTGGCCGAACCTTAACCACCACACTCCTTACACAACCCGACAAAATCACCGTTTTTTCCAACATGCCCGACCCGCTGCCGACAACATGGACGACGACCACTCCGGGCGGCCATCAAGCCACGACAAGGACGTCGCCAGACCGCCGCCGGACGGCGAACGGCGAACGGTGTTCAAATTTAATACAGTTCACAAGTTGACAACAATGCAATACACGTCACTCAGGCTCTTCGTATCGACGATAGACCGCCCCCGACAACATGGATGATACACCGACCAATCTACGTCCAGGCGGCGACCGGGCGGTGACCTGGCTGCCGCCGGACGGCGACCAGGCCGCCGCCCAGCTACGATGACGACGTCAACGACGACGTCAACGGCGAACGGCGAACGGCGAACGGCGAACAGTGAACAGCGAACCGCGAACAGTGAACTGCGAACCGCGAACGGTGAACTGCGAACGGTGAACTGCGAACCGCGAACATAGCCAGTGACGTCACGATGACAACAGAGACAGCTGTTTTAGAATCCCCCCCGGATGTAGGGGGGGTACTGGAACATGATGACGTCATTGTGTTTCAGTATCCCCCCTACCTCACTACTGGAAAGGGTAGTTTACCTGAAACATTTCTTGTTGTAACTAGAGTAAAGTACTTAATTTTGATAAATAAAGTATCCTGATAAGAAGATCTTAATAATGCACTGTAGGAACGTAGATGAAATATATATAAATAAAGAGGCTAGTTAATCGGGTTGGGAGTAATTTTCTATAAATCAAAATTATAGTTGATGAGGGAGGGTATAATATTTTATATATGTACTACGTTATCGGCAACAAAGAAGTAGTTCTTTGTTAAAATTCCTTCCCGTCCTGTTTGGCCGTAGACCAATGTTTTCTGCAAAACCAGACTTTTCGGCGTTCCATCGACTTCCATCATCAGTGAAACTCGAGTGCGATAACGTGAGGTGGTATACGTTAGTGACCACAGTACTGTGGTTAAGTCTGAAGCAGTAAGTAGAAAGAAGTAATTTCTATGAAATATTTCATTCAAAAATTATTTTAAATATAAATCTTAGAACATGAAAGATTTATTCTCCTTACCGATATTTTTTCATCCATGTTCCTTAAGGACGGGAGTTCTCAAGACGTGTTGTGTTTGGTGAAGATCGGTTAAGGGGAAGGGGTAGTTTACCTGCAACATTTTTTTTCAAGAGTAATTTTTTTTCTATGACAAACGATAACAGCCGCAAATTCAAACAAAATCAAATAATCTTTTGCATACAGTCCTGATTTGTAGAGTACTCAAATCTATTGTTTTTTGTGAAGATCGGTTAAGGGGTAGGGGTATTTTAATAGAAACGTTTTTTGTTTTAACAAGGGTATTTTCTATGGCAAACGATAACAGCGGCAAATTCAAACAGAATCAAATAATGTTTTGCATGCAGCCCTATATTGTAGACTTCTCAAGATCTATTGTTTTTGGTGAAGATCGTTTTAGGGGAAATGTGTAGGTTACCTGCCACATTTTATGTTTTAACAAGAGTATTTTTACTTCCATGTTGCAGGAAATGGAAGTATGGTGGTGGCAAAAAAAATTATGTTCGAGATTATTGCAGATTCTAATTGTACTACACTCAAAACATGAAAAAAAGTCATTTTTAGAAAAGTGTCTGTGTGTGTTTCTGTCTGTGTGTCTGTGAGTCTGTAGTTTCTTTTTTATGGCAAACAATAACAACCGCAAATTCAATCAGAATCAAATAATGTTTTGCATACAGGCCTGATTTGTAGAGTATTCAAGACCTGTTGTTTTTGGTGAAGATCGGTTAATGTAAAGGGGTAGTTTACCGGCAACATTTTATGTTATAACAAGGGTATATCCTATCGCCAACGATTCCAGCCGCAAATTCAATCAGAATCAACTGATTATCTGAATCAACTTGATTATTTACAATAGGTCTTGAGAACTCTACAGCCCTGAATTGTAGAGTTCTCAAGACCTATTGTTTTGGTGAAGATCGGTGAAGGGAAAGGGGTAGTTAACCTGCAACGTTTTATTTATAAGGGTAGTTTCTATGGTAAATGATAACAACCGCAAATTCAAACAGAACCAAATAAGTATTTGCATTCAGCCCTGATTTGTAGAGAACTCAAGACCTACTGTTTGTGGATAAGATCGGGTAAGGGAAGGAGGTAGTTTTCCAGCAACTTTTTTTTATGAAGGGTAATTTTTTCTTATGGCAAACGATAAATGCCGTAAATTATAACAGAATCAACTACTTTTTTGCATACGTTTTTTAATTATACAGAACTCAAGGTCTGCCAATTTTGTCGAAGTTTGGTTAATGGAAAGGGGTAGATTACCGGCAACGTTTTTTTGTTTTAACAAGGGTATTTTCTATGGCAAACGATAACAGCCGCAAATTCAAACAGAATCATATAATGTTTTGCATGCAGCACTAAATTGTAGAGTTCTCAAGACCTGTTGTGTTTGGTAAAGTTCGATTAAGGGAAACGGGTATTTTACCAGCAACGTTTTTTTTGTAATCAAGGATATTTTTTTTTTTGGCAAACGATAACAGCCGCAAATTCAAAGAGAATCATATAATGTTTTGCACACAGCACTGAATTGTAGAGTTCTCAAGACCTGTTGGTGTTGGTGAAGATCGGTTAAGGGAAAGAGGTAGTTTACCAGCAACATTCTATGGTTGCTGAACAAGGGTAATTTTTTATATGAAGAACGATAACTGCTGTAAATTCAAAGAGATCAAATACTTGTCTGCATGCGTTTCCTGAATTGTAAAGAAGTGAAGGCCTGTTGATTTTGGTGAAGATTTGTTAAGGGAAGGGGGTAGTTTACCAGCCACATTTTACATATGTGCCTGTGTTGTAGAGGACTCAAGGCCTATTGATATTGGTGAACATCGGTTAGTGGGAAAGGGTAGTTTACCTGAAACAATTCTTGTTGCAACTAGAGTAAAGTACTTAATTTTGATAAATAAAGTATCCTGATAAGAAGATCTTAATAATGCACTGTAGGAACGTAGATGAAATAACTATAAATGAAGAGGCTAGTTGATCGGGTTGGGAGTAATTTTCTATAAATCAAAATTATAGTTGATGAGGGAGGGTATAATATTTTATATATGTACTACGTTATCGGCAACAAAGAAGTAGTTCTTTGTTAAAATTCCTTCCCGTCCTGTTTAGCCGTAGTCCAATGTTTTCTGCAAAACCAGACTTTTCGGCAGTCCATCGACTTCCATCATCAGTGAAACTCGAGTGCGAAAACCTGAGCTGGTATACGTGTGTGACCACAGTACTGTGGTTAAGGCTGAAGCAGTAAGTAGAAAGAAGTAGTTTCTATGGAAATATTTCATTTCGAATATGATTTTAAATATAAATCTTAGAACATGGAAGTCACGTATGGTTCTACATACCATGTTCCTTAAGGAAACCGAAGTATGGTGATGGCAAAAAATCGTGTTCGAGATTATCGCAGATTCTGATTGTACTACACTCAAAACATGAAAAAAAGTCATTTTCCGAAAAGTGACTGTGTGTATGTATGTATGTCTGTGTCTGTCTGTCTGTGTGTATGTGGATATATGTATGGCAAACGATAACAGTCGCAAATTCAAACAGAATAAAATAATTTTTTGTATACAGTCCTGAATTGTAGAGTTCTCAAGGGTTATTGTTTTTGGTGAAGATCGGTTAAGGTAAAGGGGTAGTTTAACGGCAACATTTTATGTTTTAACAAGGGTATTTCCTATGGCAAACGATTACAGCCTCAAATACAATCAGAATCACCTGATTATTTGCATACAGCCCTGAATTGTATAGTTCTCAAGATCTATTGTTTTGGTGAAGATCGGTGAATGGAAAGGGGTAGTTTACCTGCAACGTTTTATGTTTTAAAGGGTATTTTCTATGGCAAATTATAACAACCGCAAATTCAAACAGAACCAAATAAGTGTTTGCATTCAGCCCTGATTTGTAGAGAACTCAAGACCTACTGTTTGTGGTTAATATCGGGTAAGGGAAGGGGGTAGTTTTCCAGCAACTTTTTTTTTATGAAGGGTAATTTTTTCCTATGGCAAACGATACATGCCGTAAATTCAATCAGAATCAACTACTTTTTGCATACCTTTTTGAATTATTCAAAACTCAAGGTCTGCCAATTTTGTCGAAGATCGGTTAATGGAAAGGGGTAGTTTACCGGCAACATTTTTTTGTTTTAACAAGGGTATATCCTATGGCAAACGATAACAGCCGCAAATTCAAACGGAATCAAATACTGTTTTGCATGCAGCACTAAATTGTAGAGTTCTCAAGACGTGTTGTGTTTGGTGAAGATCGATTAAGGGGAAGGGGTAGTTTACCTGCAACGTTTTTTTAATCAAGGGTAATTTTTTTTTCTATGGCAAACGATAACAGCCGCAAATTCAAACAGAATCATATAATTTTTTGCACACAGCACTGAATTGTAGAGTTCTCAAGACCTGTTGGTGTTGGTGAAGTTCGGTTAAGGGAAAGAGGTAGTTTACCAACATTTTATGTTGGTAACTACCAACAATTATATTTTTTTTTAATTAACAATGGTAATTAACAATGGTAATTTTTTTATGAAGAACGATACCTGCCGTAAATTCAAAGAGAATCAAATACTTGTTTGCATGCTTTCCTGAATTGTAAAGAAGTGAAGGCCTGTTGATTTTGGTGAAGATTGGTTAAGGGAAAGGGGTAGTTTACCAGCCACATTTTACATATGTGCCTGCGTTGTAGAGGACTCAAGTCCTATTGTTTTTGGTGAACACCGGTTAGTGGGAAAGTGTAGTTTACCTGAAACATTTCTTGTTGTAACTAGAGTAAAGTACTTAATTTTGATAAATAAAGTATCCTGATAAGAAGATCTTAATAATGCACTGTAGGAACGTAGATGAAATAACTATAAATGAAGAGGCTAGTTGATCGGGTTGGGAGTAATTTTCTATAAATGAAAATTATAGTTGATGAGGGAGGGGATAATTTTTTAACATTTTAACATGAAAAAAGTCATTTTTCGAAAGTGTGTGTGTGTGTGTCTGTCTGTCTGTCTGTCTATCAGTGTGTCTGTAGATTTTTGTTCTATGGAAAACGATAACAGCCGCATATTCAAACAGAATAAAATATTTGTTTGCATACGTTCCTCAATTTTAAAGACTGGAGGCCTGTAGATTTTGGTGACGATCGGTTAAGCGAAAGGTGTAGTTTACCTGCCACATTTTATGTTTTAACAAGAGTAATTTTTACTTCCATCCTTAAGGAAATGGAAGTATGGTAATGGCAAAAAAATCATGTTCGAGATTATTGCAGATTCTGATTGTACTACACTCAAAACATGAAAAAAAGTCATTTTTCGAAAAGTGTCTGTCTGTGTGTGTGTCTGTAAATTTTTTATGGCAAACGATAACAGCCGCAAATTCAAACATAATCAAATATTTTTTGCATACAGGCCTGATTTGTAGAGTACTCAAGACCTGTTGTTTTTGGTGAAGATCGCTTAAGGGGAAGGGGTAGTTTACCGGCAACGGTTTTTTTTAATCAAGGGTATTTTTTTTTTTTAGCAAACGATAACAGCCACAAATTCAAACCGAATCAACTACTCTTTTGCATACAGCCCAGAATTGTAGAGTTCTCAAGATCTGTTGTTTTTGGTGAAGATCGGTAAAGGAAAAGGGGTAGTTTACCAGCAACGGTTTTTTATCAAGTGTAATTTTGTTCTATGGTAAACGATAATAGCTACAAATTCAAACAGAATCAAATAATGTTTTGCATTCAGCTTTGAATTGTAGAGTTCTCAAGACCTGTTGGTTATGGTGAAGATCTGTTAAGGGAATAGGGTAGTTTACCAGCAACATTTTATGTTGTAACAAGAGAAATATTTTCATGACGAACGATAACTGGCGCACATTCAAACAGAATCAAATATTTTTTTGCATATATCCCTGAATTGTACAGGACCGAAGGTCTATTGATTTTGGTGAAGATCGGTTAAGAGAAAGGTGTAGTTTACCGGCAACGTTTTATGTTTTAACAAGAGCAAAGTACTTAATTTTGTTAAATAAAGTATCCTGATAAGAAGCTCATAATAATCCACTGTAGAAACAGAAATGAAATATCTATAAATGAAGAGGTTTGGAGAAGGGGTTGGGGGTAATTTTCTATTAATGAAAATTATAGTTGATGGGGGAGGGGAGAATTTTTTATATGTGTACAACGTTATCGGCAACAAAGCAGTAGTGCTTTGTTAAAATTCCTTCCCGGGCTGTTTAGCCGTAGTCCTATGTTTTCTGCGAAACCAGACTTTTCGGCAGTCCATCGACTGCCATCATCAGTGAAAATCGAGTGCGAAAACGTGAGGTGGTATACGTTAGTGACCACAGTACTGTGGTTAATGCTGAAGCAATAAGTAGAAAGACGTAGTTTCTATGGAAATATTTCATTTCGAATATGATTTTAAATATAAATCTTAGAACATGGAAGTCCTGTATGCTTCTCCATACCGATATTTTACTTCCATGTTCCTTAAGGAAATGGAAGTATAGTGATGGCAAAAAAAATCATTTTCGAGATTAATGCAGATTCTGATTGTACTACCCTCAAAACATGAAAAAAAGTCATTTTTCGAATAGTGTCTGTGTGTCTATCTGTAGATATTTTGTCTACTGCAAACGATTACAGCCGCAAATTCCAACAGAATCAAATAATTTTTGCATACAGCCCTGACTTTTAGAGTCCTCAAGACCTGTTGCTTTAATGAAGATCGGTTAAGGGAAAGGGGTAGTTTACCTGCAACGTTTTTTTTAAATCAAGGGTGATTTTTTTCTATGGCAAACGATAACAGTCGCAAATTCAAACAGATACAAATAATGTTTTGTATACAGCCATAAATTGTAGAGTTCTCAAGGCCTATTGATTTTGGTGAAGATCGGTTGAGGGAAAGGGGTAGTTTACCAGCAACGTTTTATGTTTTAACAAAGGTATTTTCTATGTCAAACGATAACAGCCGCAAATTCAAACAGAATCAAATAATGTTTTGCATACAGCCCTGAATTGTAGAGTTCTCAAGACCTGTTCTTTTTGGTGAAGATCGGTTAAGGGAAAGGGGTAGTTTACCAACAACGTTTTATGTTTTAACAAGGGTATTTTCTATGGCATACGATAACAGCCACAAATTCAAAAATAATCAATTATTTTTTGCATGCAACTCTGAATAGTAGAGTTCTCAAGACCTCTTGTTTTTGTTGAAGATCGGTTTAGGGAAGGGGTAGTTTACCAGGAACGTTTTATGTTTTAACATGGGTAATTTTTTCTATGACGAATGATAACTGCCGTAAATTCAATCAGAATCTAATAATATTTTGCATACCTTCCTGAGCTGTAGAGTCCTCAATGTCTGTTAATTTGGTGAAGATCGGTTACGGTGAAAGGGCAGTTTACCAGAAACATATTTTGTTGTAACAAGAATAAAGTACTTAATTTTGATAAAAAAAGTTTCCTGATAAGATCTTAATAATCCAGTCTAGAAACGAAGATGAAATATCTATAAATGAAGAGCCTAGTTGAACGTGGTAGGGATAATTTTCTATAATTGAAAATTATAGTTGAAGGGTGAGGGGATAATTTTTATATGTGTACTACATTATCGGCAACAATGTAGTAGTTTGTTGTTAAAATTCCTTCCCTGGCTGTTTGGCCGTAGTCCAATGTTTTCTGTAAAACCAGACGTTTCGGCAGTGCCGTCGACTGCCATCATCAGTGAAAATCGAGTGTGATAACTTGTGGTGGTATACGTTAGTGACCACATACTGTGGTTAAGGCTGAAGCAATAAGTGGAAAGAAGTAGTTTCTATGGAAACATTTCATTTTGTAAATGATTTTAAATATAAATCTTATATTATATAGCCGGGTATAAAGTGGGTGAGTGCGTACATGCTGCTGCTACTTTGAGATGAAGGACAAATTACGTGACACTTATCACGCGCCGCCAACCACCGACTCTGTTCCAGACTTCACCTTCGGCCAATGCCACTTGCTTTATCGAATGATTGGCAGACCCTATCTTTTCAGCCCTGCAAAGCTTTATCTTCTCTTGGCCAACCCTCAGGACATTCTGTCTTAAGTCCACAACGAATCCGTAAACATTCATAATTTCCGTGCCAAGAATCACTTCATCGACAGTGTCTGCAACGAGCATTTGGTGCCTAAACTCGAGGAGACCCAGGCGTACACGTACGTCTACCTTTCCTAACACTTTGTCGTGGCTTCCAGTCACAGTCTGTATTGTACAAGAGCTAATTTGAGGCTGGCGGTTGCTGACTAAGTCAGGGCGCACAATGTACACTGTAGCGCCCGTTTCGACTGTAAATGATGTCGGTTTACCTTCGCAAATTCATTAATGATCAAGTTTCCACTAGTCTTATGTAGCGTGGAAGCTGTGTGCTGTCATCTCAAGCAATTCCCAGGTTAACTAAAGCGTATGTACAGAGGTAACTAACCATTAATATGCAATATCTGTAGCGTACCTATACCGGTGCAATCATACGGTTGTGTGAAGATTTGTGAAGGGTTTGTACGACCTATCGCATCCCAGGTATTGAACGGTTAACCAGGGGAGGTTAATGCCAAGGACCAAAGTGATGCAAAAGTTAAGTACAAATTTTTATTGAATGAATAAATTTGCCATAGAGTTAATGAAAAAGGGTACAAATAAATTATATGAATTATTAAGAAATCTTTTTGAAAAATGTCTCAATGAAGAAGAGGTACCATCAGGTTGAAAGATGGAATACATTTCTACAATGCATAAGAAGGGAAGCAAAGATAGTTGAAAAAATTATAGAGGCATAATAGTTACTAAATAGACTTTCTGGAAGAGCATTTACACATTTTTTAGAAGCTGGGTATAAGGAAATGGAGGCTAAAGAACAATCAGGTTTCAGAGTTGGTAGATCATATTTTCTCCTTACATCAAATAACTGAAAAGAAAACAGTTCTAACACAACCTCTTCATTTAGTTTTTATTGACATTGTAAAAGCGTATAACACTGTACCGTTAGCCAATCTGTGGACAGCTTTAAGGTCAACTAGTATCAACCCCATTATCATAAAAGATATACAAAATTTCTATAACAATTAATATCAATAATAAAAATATGAAAGAATTTTTCACCTGGATTTTGAGTGAGCAAATGTTTACTCTAGGTAAGTTGTCTATCACCCACAATTGTAAACATTTATACGGATAAAGCAATAGAGACTTGGAAAAAACTGTGCAGGAAAATGGGAATTCCACTTGATGGTGACAAAGGTTATTCATCACAGTTTGGTGTTGACCAATTACATTTGGCACAAGATTTTGAAGACATGTACTTCGTATACTTGCCGTACGAGTACTTCGGCGGCTACTCAGATCCCTGCCTCTGCTGCTATTCAGCGCTTTTGATAGCGCGCGATCAAAAAGCTTTTTGTAAGTAATCAGATAATTTAAAGCTCAATTGTGATTACGGGTTCAGTTACAATAAAAAATAGAGCAAATTACTAGTTGCTTGTTTTTAATATTTTTCTAAATTTTACTGGGGAGGCTTAGCCTTTCATACCTCCCCTGACAAGCCGCCGCTGACAGAATCCCCCAATATCGGCTAAAATATTTGGAACATTTTAACCGCACCAATAACTACTCCGTCCCCAAAAATTATTGAATTATAAGCAGAAAGGACTAAAACGTGTGGGGCGTCTGAAGAAGCAATTGAGTGACCAGCTCTCGTCTGTCTGCTTGGGATTGGAACACATCATTGTTGTTGTTAAACTCTACTGATCCCGGGCTGTTTGGCAATGAAATGTGGTCACTACCGTGTGACATCCACGTTAGACGAAGCTCACTTGCACTGACGATGGCCGTCAATTGCACGACCAAAACGTTTGCAAACGAGTACATTACTGGGCCACGGCCAAACAGCGCGGGATCAGAAGATTTTAACAACATTGGCTCCGGCCGTGTAAACCTGAGAAGTTACTTACATCATTTTTGGTTTAATCTTTGTTAAAGATGCTGAAGAATTACTAGTTTTACATAAGCGTACTTCAAACGCATTCAACAGTACGCTGAAACTGATTTAAACACAAATAAGTCAGCATGTCTATCTATTAGTAATGGTAAGATTGACGCTACGTAAAGACCAAAATGAAAACTAGTGGAATACCTACTTATGTTATTACGTGTTATATTTATAATTATGTTATATATCTGCATGATGTGTATTTATAATGTTCGTTTTGTGTGGGTGGCAATATTTCTCATCTTATTTTGCATTATTTAAACAAATATTTTTATTTATCTGATTTATTTGCAAATATTTGATATTTAAACAAATATTTAGTGTAGTTTTTAAATCGTACCAGTTCCTGTATATTTCGTTGCAATGTTTGTCTTCACTAAGCACCTTACAGTTTAATATATGTTACTATATGTTACTCTGCATCTGTGTAAAAATTTCTGTATGATTTACAATTTTATTTTTAAAATTTTTGTGGTCGCTAACGACCGATGCTGTTGCAACGACCTTATAAATGAATAAATAAATTTTTAAAAAATCTGCATGACAATCTATTAGTAATTAATAATAAAGACCTATCTATTGATGCTACGTATAGACCAAAATGAAAAGTAATGCAATACTTACAAAAAAAATTATATTTAGATACCGTCCAATGTAGGAAGGTTTTGAGCACCTTCAGTCGAAGTGGAAAGGACAGAGAGCGTCACCAAAGAGACCATAAAGGCAGCGGCTTTCATTGTGAGCAAGTCGTGGTTTCGACGCCAGCGACGCGTCCTTATGCGCGTGTCTACATAATATACAGAAGGCATATCACGTTTGTTCTTAATCAGACGTTATTTACACTACGCAATAATTCAATCTAGCCGACAGTAAAATGGACTTGACACGTGAAATCTCATGTGTCACCTAGAAATTACGCAGTTCAAACATACTAATCGTACATCTTGTCACCTTTAATTGTTTTTCTGCAAAATAAAATCATTGTTGATTTATCCTATTAAATACGATGTTAATATTCGTGTATTCTGCGACTATTCACAGTTTTTGCATGGGTAGAAATTAGTGCTTTTACTAATTTTTGCCGAACAAATATTTAGCTTTTCATAATTAAATTTAAAAATCTGTAAATACAACACTAAAAAATTAATGCTTTAAAGGAAACTACCAGAAAAAATTAATTGAAAATAAAGTAATATAACAATTAAACAAAGAATTCTTTGGAAAATTTATGGCCCCAAGGAAACCGAAGACCCATAAAAGAGCTGCACAGGGATCTGGAAGATCTGGGAACGGTTTTCCGAAGGGAAAGACTGAGATTCCTTGGACATATGGTTCGGATGGATCGGTCTAAATTAAGTAAACAAATTTTCAACTATATTTGGCAAGTTTCCAGTCTGAATGGATACACCAAACAACTTAAGGAGGAAATGATAAAACTGGGTAACAATTTGAACGACTGTGTGGATAGAAATACATACAGAAACAAAATTCAAAATCTTGAGGTTCTCTGTGCGTTGAGAAGAAGACGAGAAAAGGGTGGACAGTGGAAAGTAAGAGGGGGGGGCATATTGTGGGAAGAAGAAAAGGAAATGATATTTGCGTAATCCACGGCTGGCCTGTTTGTGTAAAATAGAACGTAATATAACGATTTTCCCATTGGTGAAGAGGTCAAAACAGGGTGATAAAGAAAGATCATTAAGGTCAATAATTAAAATTTGTATGCTAGTAAAAATGTAGTGATACAGTTTGAATGAAACAATTACGCTAATTAGTTACATATTTGCAAATATATTTTATTGAGGTATGTTATAGTTGTCTTGAGAGTCGAGGTAACACCTTTGCTTCGAGTTGACTGGGCACTGGTCCTCACAAGTCTCAGAGTTGGGCGAAGCGGTAGTGCCCCAATGCAGCCCCTAGCTTCTACCCAGCCGAGACCGTACTGCGTGGTGAAGAGCCACATCCTACACGAGGTGCCCCTGTTTCCACAGAACAGTGTTGATCTAGACTGGGAAGTCGAGAAACCTCCCTGGTGCAGGGCAGCAGCACCCGCCAGTATTGGCATATGGCCGAAGACAGTAGTAGTCAGCAGAGCCCATTGCTGAACATCACCAGGTGGAACTGAACGGTAATGGTACGGCAGGTGAAGTGCGACAGTAGACTGAACTCTGTAACCGAGGTGAAGGCAGCCTGTCTAGAGGAAGAACGCCACAAAATCAAAGTTTCTGTCCCTCCAGATTGGGTGTTCATCTTAAAGTTAATAGCCCTATTTCGGGAAAATTTTTATTGTTACGGAATCAGAAGAAGAAATAGCCGGACGGACCTTAGGTCAGAGGGTAAAAGGAAAGTTCTTCTTCTTCTTCTTATAGTTCCTATCCGTTTCGGATGTTGGATATAATACAGACTATTTTAACTTTCTGTACTGTTGCACGGAATAAGTCAGTTGCATTCATGCCAAACCAGTTCCTGCAATAAGTAAAATCTCTGTTCATTTCTCGTAAGATGTCCAAGATACTGAAGCTTTTAGTAGCTTCAGTAGTATACCAAATGGAAAGTTTGTAGGCAAAAATTAATATGGATGGACGGGGTGGACATTAATATGGTTTCAGGACATCAGGACTCTTGAAATTAGAAGCTTGAACAGTGTGGTTAAGAATAGAGAAGAATGACGAAATCTTCTGAAGAAGGCCACAGTCCCACAAAGGGCTGTCGAGCCAAAAACGATGATGATAGTAGTTTTCTTGAGAGTGCGTAATTCATTTTGTGTAAGTATTGCTACTCGCCAAACGAATGACGGATGGTTCTAAGGTTTAGTCTAGTTCTAGTATTTAGGACGTGTCCTCTCAGCGAATCCGTAAAAGGTAATCTTAAAAGGATTATTGAGTTTGCAGAATATCCAATTCCGTTTAATATATTTATAATAAAGTATCTTATTTGAAAGAAAAGTGAGAAACCCAATTTTAATCAGTTTTTTGCTTTCCGCTAGAATTTTACTGAAGTGAACCTATTGTTGAACAGGGGTTTTCAAGTTGCATTAAATGACCTTTCCCTACATTTTAAATTAGTGGTTTATTATCATGAACAGCTCCTAGAGTTGGCCTGATCAATTGTGGAGTACAACAAGGGTGTCCATTATTGCCTTCTCTTTTTAATTTATATATTGGCGATGTCACACAAAACTGGCAGCTGTGTCTTCCAGAACATTTTATGATTGGTCAGTCTACATTTGACACTTTGTTGTTTGCGGGCGATCAGTCTATTCTGTCGGATTAAGAAAACTGATTGCAGATGGGTATACATTTGTTAAATCGAATCTGCAAAGACTCTGGATTACAAATATCTACACTTAAACCAAGATGATGATGGCTTTTCGTGGTAATAATCCCGTACGGGCAAAAATTGTTGATGGTACTGTCCTGGAAAAAGTTAGCAGTTTTAAATACCTGGCCTACAGTGTGTCTTATAAAGCAAGCAACGACGATGTGAATACGTTGCATAAGTTCAACCTTATGTGCTGGACCATTAGTCGAATCCTTAAGTCAGCAAGTAAAGGAACGCGCCTAACATTCTACAAGGCGATGGCCCTTCCCACACATTTTTATAGGCCTGAGAATAACGAAAGGCCAGGCCAGTTGTGTCCGAGCGGGTGAAATGAGATTTTCAGGCATGTGGCAGGGTATATTCTCCATAATCATAGAAGAAACACAGATATACGGCATGAAGTGAATATTATGAATATACTCGACAGGATCGCCTGATATCGGCTGAATTGGTGGCAACATCTTTGCCGAGTGGATGACTGCTGCATCCACAAACAACTATAGAAATATAAGCCGAAAGGAAGGAGAGGTGTGGGACGTCTGAGGAAGCGCTAGAGTGACCAGCTCTAATCTTTGCCTATTTGAGACTGGAACAAACCATCCTTGGTTTAATCCTTGCAGATGATGATGAAAATGATGATGGTTTATTGTCGTTTCGGATCCTCAATGTGCAGGAGAGAGTGTGTAATGGCCTAAGGTCTCATTTCTCAATGAAGAGAATTATCCAGCTACTCTTCCACGTCATAGGGGACGCGAAATAAATAGGCTACAGGTAGCTAACGCGGCCCTTGAGACCGAGTCACTTGCCAAAAATTACTCGCATATCATGTCACGTTTAATTGTTGTTCTGCAAATAAAATTATTGTTGATTTATCCTATTAAATACACACTCTCTCTAGCACTTTGAGGGATCCAAAGTGATAATAAATCACTAATTTAAAGTATATGGGAAGGTCATTTAATAAAAATTCTGCGAGAGCTGTATAAGGCTAGGGCACACTCTTACCCTTCGAGTGAGAAATTTCCCCTGACCATTTGTTGGTCTACGACGTAGGATGTACTAGACAAGAAGAAACCCAACATTAAAGACCCTTACGATATATACAGGAAAACTGGTCTCTTTAGTCCTGTACGACAGCCAGCATAAATTAACAATTGATGTTCATTGTCGTCATCATCATCAATATCATCACTTCACTGGATAGGATTTCTTCTGTTCTAGCCTCATGGCTCCCGCCGTCTTGTGTTTGGGTTACCTACAGATCTTCCAACTGGCTAAATCTTCCTACAGATCTAAACTTAACTAAACTTACATAGATTTAAATTATGTTAAATGACCAGCTCAAAGAACACGTCTCTACATACAATTACCTCGGCTGTAGTTTTTTTTATGTTTATTGTTATCGGCACTAGGTTCATTGAATTGAGAATCTATTGCTATATTATAAAGTGCCACTAAGTTTTCATCAAAAGTAAAAGAACTTAAAGAAGAACTATTATTCCATGTAAAGTTAATTCTAGTTTTAAAACTGATAAAAACAAAATTCCAGAACTTTTTCTAGAACCCTAAGTGCGTTACAGGCAAACTAGAACCTAGAAATTTAGAACCTTGCAGTTCTGTTACAGCGTCGACACAGCATATGCATAGCCAACTTCGGAAAGCGGGTATAGTCCATTGTTTGAAAACGTTAATTTCAGCATTTTCTGTAATTTTTGATGAGTTCATTTAAGGAAACTGTATCAAGTTTTCGTCTAATATACTCGGTTCTTATATTATCGAGTTGCGTATATCCCTTTACCGATTTCAAGTACCTCATTTCTGGAGCCTGTAACTGGCACTAGTCCTTCTTCCTTCTTCCATACAGCATTGCCATTGTCTAAAAGAATTTGATGCAAGTCTATTGTCTACCTTTTCAACGTTTATTGTCTATTGAAAACTAAACTAAATTAAACTTATTTATTGACTTCTTCTTCGTATCCTCTTCCAGGATTAGGTTATAGAAACTTGTTCCGGCACCCATTTCATCCTCGGGCGACACACGTCTCTTCTACCATTGGCTTTATACTTCAGTGCCACTTTCGGCAATCGATCCTCTGTCATCCTTTGCAGATGAGCTCACCATTGTCTTCTGTAAATTGCAATAATTTCATTTATGTCCTTTACTTCGAGTTCTGCTCTCATATCTTGTAATGTAATTTAAAGTATTTCGAAGAGACTGTATTTCAGCATTCTCATTTTCCCGCATTTCATGACCCACGCCTCACTACTTATTTATTGTTCGATATAAAATATGTTAAATGACCAGCTCAAAGAACAGATCTCTACATTTAACTACCTTGGTTCTAGTCTTCCTTATGTATTGTAATCGGGACCACACACACACACACACACACACACACACACACAAGTAGTGAGTAAGGGGTCGAAAGAAAGTATTCAGAAAGCTTCAGCAGTTTCATTGAATTGAAAATATATTCTTATATCATAAAGCGTCACCAAGTTTTCATCAAAAGTAAAAGAACTGTTATGCCGAATAAAGTATGATTCTCGTTTTAAAAGTAATTAAAGCAAAATTCTAGAACTTTATCTAGAACTCTTAAGTGTTAATAGCTTGCAGTTTTCGATACAGCATTAAATATTCTGATGTGTCACTCACTACATTATGTGTGAGTGAAAAACTATCATGTCTTTGATTAGTTTGAAAGTACACAAAGTAGCATATAGTTAAAAGTTACCAGTCGCATACAAAGTCTGCTAACTTGGGTAGAAGTAGTCTAGCGTTTGTCACCATGCCGTGACAGTACCTCTCGGCTTAAACATCAGCTCACACAGTTCTGCGCATCTTGAATGCAATGTCCATTCAGACAGTCTGTACTTTGAAGAGTTATAAACTCGTCATGCTTTGCGTTTTGTTTTTAGACAATTTTTGTAATTTTTCCAGCCAATTTTTTAGTGTCAAGACAAAGGATGACAATATAAAAATATCCGTCTAGAGAACCGTACCGGTACACGACATCTATGTTCTAAGATTTATATTTGAAATCATTTTCGAAATGAAATATTTCCATAGAAACTACTTCTTTCTTCAGCCTTAATCACAGTACTGTAATCACTAACGTATACCACCGCACGTTGGTGCACTCGATAATAACTGATGATGACAGTCGATAGCACCCCCGAAACGTCTGGTTTTATAGAAAATATTGGACCACGTCAAACAGCCCGGGAAGGAATTTTAACAACAAACTACTACTTTGTTGCCGATAACGTAGTACAAATGACATAAATAAAAATTATTTCCTTCCCTTCAACTATCACTTTCAATTATAGACAAATTAAACCCAACCAATTCAATTAGCGTCTTTATTTACAGATATTTCATCTACGTTTCTACAGTGGATTATTATGATCTTCTTTTCAGGATACGTTATTTATCAAAATAATTAAGTATTTTCCTCTTGTTAAAACATAAAACGTTGATGGTAAACTACCCTTTTCCCGTAACCGATCTTCACCAAAATCAATAAGTCTTGAGTCCTCTACAACTCAGGTAGACATGCAAAAAATTGTGCCGATTGATTAAAATCGGCGCGAATAAACAAAAATGTTATACTGCATTTAACGAATACGCTAAAGAAAAATAGGTTTCCGTATTTAGGGTGGCGTTCTCCCGTACTGTAATACGGTAATAATGCTGCGCCTGATTGGTGCTGCACTCTGGCGGTCGCCGCTGATCGCGAGTTGAAAATGCCAGAATAAACGTTTCTAATCTTGTCTGAATTGCTGCTTGAACCAAACACCACGCCTCGCTCTCCGACAGAGAGAAGTTTTTAATTGTACCATCTTCCACCTATGGCAGGCTAAATTAAAACAGATCTGCGGTAAGTAAGTGCAGTATACTGATATATATTAATTTGAAGTCATGTAAAAGGAGTTTTGTTTAATAAGTACAGGAATGAATGAAATTGGTTAACCTATTACACTCACGCCACGTGGCGAATTAAAGTTTTCAAAATGAGTTAATTGTATAACAGTAAATGAAGTCTTAACTAAGGCACCGTAATTGAATAATGTTAACCCAGAGGGGTAAAGTTTATAAATGTATACATGCCAAGTGGTGAATCAAGTTAGTATGAATAATTAAGTCACCCCAAATTTATTGAGAATGTTAAAGAAAGAGAGTCATAGTAAAAATATAAAGTTTTAATGGAAACAAGTGACAAACTTTAATAGAATTGAGAATAATGTAAAGTCAAAATAATATGTAATTTAACCAAACTAAATGTTTTCAAAGATAGGGCCACATGCCCGTATAACATGTTGTAGAGTGTGTCAAACTTTCATTTCAAGTAGGCCTAAATCAGTGTTTAAAATTATAAATGGATTTTGGTGCGTGAGAGGGTCCTGGGGGAATAAGTGTTGGAACTTCTCGCTGATAATATTTGTATGCTTAGGGTCCCTCGCTTCACGTCGAGGAACAGCCCCAACCTGAACAAATGAACATCTAAGACTCTCAACTTCATCTGCCGGAGGAGAACAGCGAGGACAGGCCACACCCACACTAAAATGCTGTAGACCACGACGCCAAACTTCACACCACGGAATAAATCAGGTGACACCAACCCAATATTACTTTTCACACAAGGGAATGTAACCCACTACAACTCGTGGGCATATAGCTACACACCATACAATGACTTTAAGCTTTAAACATTTTAATTGGGTCCCCGGTTAACGGGACAGAATAGTGCGCGGACTTGGGGAGGAATCTTTTGTACATTTTGTAACACTGTTTATATTAAATGTGAGCCCAGAGGTTGACATGTATCTGTGGCTGATTACCATTCAGGCATGTAAATTTCTTTCTAGTTTTCAGTAAAAGGGTTACCTTAGTGCTAGTAATTCTATCATTCATCATGTAATTTCACAGGTTAAATTTAGTTTTCAATTAATGCATTAATTTCATATATTTATATTCAGGTTGGGTCATATAATGGATAGGAGTTTCTTTTGGTAGTTTCAGTCGGATCCCCAGTTTAATCCTGTATAGGCGGATTTTCATGCAGACTTGAACATGCTCCTGGGACAGGTTTAGTTATGCACGATCTTGCCTAGGAACATGTCGGCCTTTGGGCCAAATTAATTCTTAAAAGGTTATAAAGCATTATGACACATTACTGTTTTTAATATTTCACAAAATTTGTCATGCTTAAATTCTTAAATGCTCAAATTCTGTTTTTAATTTATTATGGTCAATTGTATTTTGACTGAATTATAATCATATTTACTCCAAGTCTAAGTGCTCAGTGTGGGAGCACATTATAGTAGTATCAGGCATTATGCCAACCCATGAATTTTAGTATGTCCTGGGGGCACTGGTGTTACACATATAGATATGGGTTATTATGTATTAAGATCTTGCAATAGGTGTTGCGTGCAATAATAGTTATGAATTGTAAATTATGTACCTCCTGGGGTGAAAGAGGTGTGGCAAGATTTTAATGTTGAAAGTTGTAATTGTCCTGTGATGTGGAACGTGTGTGTGTGTGTGTTGTATATTGTAGACATATTTCTTTTTATGTCCATTATATGTATTGTATATTCATGAGTATTTCTGGGGGTTAGGTATAGGGCTAAGTGGGGAAAAGTAACCCCAATTGGAAAAGAAAATCTATCTATTCATTTCATTTTAAATCTTATATTTATTTTTCAAACAAAAAATATTTTAAAGGAGAATACAATGATTATGTTGGGAGATAGAAATTTAAAGTTTGTTTATAATAAATATTTATTGGTTGTTAATTTTGTGAGTTTTAATTGCAAGTCCCGTCTTACTAGATCCAGCGCATTTTTGGCTTCTCTAGGCTTTTGGCCTAGTTTTAGTTATCTTGTGGCCCCTCTTTAGAAAAAAAAAAAACAAAAAAATATTTCAGAAAACAAATTTTTTTTATAAGTCGATACAATACTTAAAGAGGGTTTACAAAATTATTTTATTATGTTTTAATTTACGGCAGTTATCGTTTGTCATAAATAAAATTACTCTTGTTAAAACATAAAACGTTGCATGTAAACTACCCCTTTCCATTAACCGATCTTCACCAAAGTCAATAGGTCTTGAGTGCTCTACAATTTAGGGATGTATGCAAAAATTGTTTGATTCTGTCTGAATGTGCGGCAGTTATCGTTCGTCATAGACAAAATTACCACTGTTAAAACACAAAACGTTGCAGGTAAACTACCCCTTTCTCATAACCTACCTTCACCAGAATTAACAGGCCTTGAGTTCTCTACAATTCAGGGAAGTATGCAAAAAATGATTTGATTCTGTTTGAATTTGCGGCTATTATCGTTTGCCATAGAAACAATTCTACACATAGACACACAGACACCAGACACACAGACACAGACACACACAAAGAGACTCTTTTCGAAAAATGACTTTTCTTCATGTTTTGAGGGTAGTACAATCAGAATCAGACCTTATCTCGAACACGATTTTTTTTCGCCATCACCATACTTCCATTTCCTTACGGAACATGGAAGTAAAAAAAAACTGGAATGTACTTTGTAGGCTTACACGGCCGGAGTCAATGTTAAAATTCCTTCCCGAGCTGTTTGATCGTGGTCCATTGTTTTCAACAAAAACAGACGTTTCGGCAGTGCCGTCAACTGCCATCATCAGTGTACAATCGAGTGCGCTAACGTAAGGTGGTGTAGTCTAACCTTAACCATAGTACTATAACGTATACCACCTCATGTTAGCGTAACTCGATCTTACAATGATCATGGCAGTTGATGGGACTGCCAAAACGTCTTTTTTGTAGAAAAAAATGGACCACGGTGTACCGTACTTTGTTCGGCCCGAGAAAGGCGAAGCTCGGTTGCAGAGACGGGTTACTTTCTTTTAAAACGGGCGGGTTCTTGACGTCACGAAATGCCACTGCATCGCGTCGCCGCCGGGTATATGTAGACAGTTTGTTGTGGCAGCAACGAATATTCAGTAGGCCGGACCAGCTGTGATCTGCGTGAGCCTGCTTTTGCCAAACATTCTTGGGTAGTCACTACAGTCACTACCGACAAATCGTCCTCATTTCTGTTTCTACCCTCATCAGAAGAGTTTGGTCTCAACTGACGGCACCAATCTGTTCGAACTCCGTTATTCCACTATATGAGAAGCTAAACTAAAATCAGCTCCAGGTATGTAGTATTTTAATGTGGTTCTAAAATATTTTAACCCTAAAATATTTTTTTGTTAGTGTTTCAGCTTTACTGGTAAACGATAACTTGTGTGTGCATGAGTGTTAGTCTTGAATTCGGGTATTAGATTAACTTATTAAATTAACTTATAATGGACATGAATGTAGCGTATTAAACTGATTACAATAATGTAAAATGATAATAGATATCTTACACTCAGCTGTTTTTAGTGTTGTTAATAAGTACAGTATACATAGAAACAATCATGTCATGAATGGAACACTTAAACAAAATTAGTTTGTTAAATGAAATAAGGCACATCTGGTGCTCCGATCAATGGTTAATACGAATAAGTGGTGATGTGTTTCTGGTTGCTGCCAAGCATTGGAGTGTGTTCTCAATTTTATAACGATGGTGTGTGTGTGCGAGCTGTGGTGAGATTAGGTTCTTTATGACACCCTATACAACTCATTGCCTGTCACAGGTGCTCGAACAATGGCGAGATGGGTGTCGGGTCTAGACGAACAACTGTCTACCCTTCTGGCAGAGATAATACTTGAGCCATGAGATGCCGTCAGTTGGGACACACTCACAGACACCTTCGTAGAGGAACTCTGCCCCCAGGAATTATCTGTGCTACCTATACGCTACAGCTTAACCAGTGTCACTTAGTTACACCGGACGATCCAGGTGGGACCATCCTGTTTTACTTTACACTCTCTCATATACCACTACACTGTAAATCCACAGACGCTCCCAGAAGCAGACTCATGATACCGCGTTTAATTTGCTCAAGTTCTGCAAAAACTCTCACGTTAAGTTTTGTGCCTACATGTGTGGACCTTTTATATAATTAAGTCTTATGCAACCTGTTATAGCTTCTTATACCATGTAAGGAAATTGCACACACACACACACACATGTATCCGCATGAACTGCTCTAAGTTTTCCGTTTTTTTTAAAATGAGTTTAGTTTATCTGATAGTTAGTTATATCCTGCTTGCTCATGTCCCGCCGTGCGGGCGTAATTCAAGACTGGGGCTGTCTGATTTCTTCACGTGTGGTGGTTTAAACTATTTACATGATTAAATACTCGGTGTTTGCTTCATAATTATTGATGTGGTAGTTTATTAATATTTTAGAATCTCTGGTTCTGTTGGGGGCATTTCCATTTCCGGTGTTATTTAAATTCTCATATTATGGGTAATTAACTGGGAACTACCAAGCTCGCTTTGTTATATATATATATATATATATATATATATATATATATATATATATATAGGTACATTTATTGCAAAGGGTGATTGTGAGAGGGTACAGAAATGGTGGATGTGTGTTATATGTGTTATGTATGTGTTTGTGTGTAATCTTCAATTTGGGGGGGAATGTGACAGAAATTATGATATGATAGCATATGTGCTTACAGAATTACCGAAAAGGCTAGCCTATTAAATTTATACTTTAAATAGCACTCAATGATTTCGATATTACATGTGAACACAAAATTATTGTAAGAATAATCTTGGACATAGCGTGGCAGGGTGTAGACAATTTAAATTTAAGCTCAGATATCACATGTTAAGAGATTTGCAATGTTGTTTTGAGATAGTGTGGCATCCACTCTTTTACTGCCACTCAATTAAATACTCACTCACAATCTAATACTGTGGAGTATTATGACATGTATGTGAAGATGTATTTCAACTTTACTCATCATATTATTCACTGCTAAAGTACGCCTTGCAATATCATGTATACGCTTGCACGCTGAATAAAATTCCCACTTGTTTTGTTAACTGAGTTTTTCATTTGCAAGTCCTGTCATTCACCAGTGGACACGTCTGTGATTGTAGCTTGGGCCTTTGCACTCTTTATGCTTCCTCTAGGTTCACCACCTAGTTTTAAATATTATGTCTCTCCCCTTTACAAAAAAATATATAAAAATTAAATAAAAATAAAACCAAAAAAAATTACAAAAAAAACTTATAAAATAACAGGGGGGTTTCAACGGCCAAACAGTCCGGTAAAGAATTTTAAAAACAAAGAATACGGTATTTGTAACAAGTAATATAATAACCGAATTTTCAGTGAAGATATCTGCCCCAAAGTGAACAGCAATAACGATTATATATAAACGTCTTAATAAATTAATTAATTCGTTTTATACCCTAACTGATGTGTCTTGTAAAAGATAACATTTGTCCTAGGCTTGTAGATCCGCTGTAATAAACTTTTGAAAAGAGAATGAAAAGCAAGGCTCATTCACAGCGCTGTTGAAAAATCACACTGTTACAGTATTTTATGTGTTTTTATGTTTATATTATATTTATTGTTATGTGTAGAATTGTATATACAGTTTTTTAATATTTTAACGATCGACGAACTTCAACAAGGGATATCATGATGATGGGGCATATGTCCTTAAACGCGTTGAATAAAATATAGAGAAAAGGCCACCAGACGGACAAGAAGAAGGTAAACTATTTTACTAATTATATACTATATATAAGTATACTATATATACTTATATATATAATATATAAGTGGCTTGGATACCGAAAAACATGGATCTAAAACATGGATCTTACAGTATACATTTTTCTTCTTAATTTATTATCTGTGTGTTTATATTCTAAGTGACAGTTCACAACACGTCTGACAACTTATCATTGTAGGCAAAAACGCAATGACGACAGTTGAGAAATTTATTGGTACTGTTTGTTTACTCCATGTGAACATGACTGTTAGTTGTAGTGTCGGAAGTATGGTGTAAATGTTGTCTTCAATATCATGAAAGATAAGCCACTACGAGGTTAATGAATGACAACAAATTGTATTATGAATGGTATCTGTTTACAATTTAAAAGCGCTTGTGCGCCCACGCGCGTGTTCGGTGCCAGCACGTAGAAATGCAAGAATCGTGTGACAGTGACGTTTAACTAATTGTTTGGATGCTATCACTTAAGCTTTCACTGGAGGCGTAAACAGTGTTACAATTGTTATTGTCATTGCTGCTAGGCTTCTAGGCCGCCGTCGACTGTTATTGTAGACAAACATTTCGGGCCCCACCATCGAGGCCATCTTCGATGTCAGAAAATGTTTGGCAAGGTATCCTTCTCCTCTTCAAGGATTAGGTTATATAAACCTGTTCAGGCACACATCTCATTCTAGAACGACCCACGTCTCTTCTACCAATGGCTTTATAGTTCAGTGCTGCTTTCGGCAATCGATCATCTGTCATCCTTTGCACGTGATCCCACCATTGTCTTTTGTAAATTGAAATAATTGCATTTATGTCCTTTACTTCGAGTTATGCTCTGATATGATCATTCCTTATTCTATCTCCCAATGTATAAATTAAAGTATTCGAAGAAATATCTGCATTTCAGCAGTCTGAATCTTGCCGCTTTCCTTCTTTGTCGTGACCCACTTTGGAATTTTCAAGTTGTCACTACTTTAGTAAATTAATTTCGGCCATCCACCGCTGCCTGTCTTTTGTACTATTCTAATTCCCTATCTTTGCTGCCTCATTTTTACTTCCATGTTTTATAAGGAAGTGGATGTACGGTGATGGCGAAAACATTCGTGTTCGAGATGAGGGCTGATTGTGGTTACAATTATGTACTACCCTCAAAACATTAAGAAAAGTAATTTTCCGGAAAGTGTGTGTGTGTGTGTGTGTGTGTGTGTGTGTGTGTGTCTATGTGTAGAATTCTAACTGTAGCGAACGATAACTGTCGCAAATTGAAACAGAATCAAATAATGTTTTGCATATGTGCCTGAGTTGTAGAGGACTCAACGTGTATTGATTTTGGTGAAGATCGGTTAAGGCAAAGTTGTAGTTTACCAGAATGGTTTTATGTTTTAACAGGGGTATATTACTTAATTTTAATAAATAAAGTATCCTGAAAAGAAGGTCATAATAATCCACTGTAGAAAGGTAAATAAAACTACTATAAATTAAATGAGTAGTTGAAGGGGGAGGGGGTAATTTTCTATAAATAAAAATGATAGTTGAAGGGGGAGGGGATAATTTGTTTTAATGTGTACTACATTATCGGCAACAATGAAGTAGTTTGTTGTTAAGATTCCTTCCCGGGCTGTGGCCGTGGTCCAATGTTTTCTGCAAAAACTAGACGTTTCGGCAATGCCATCGACCGCCATCATCAGTAAAATTCGAGTGCGCTAACGTCAGGTGGTATTCGTTAGTGACCACAGTACTGTGGTTAAGGCTGAAGAAAGAAGTAGTTTTTATGAAAATATTTCATTTCGAAAATTATTTTAAATATAGATCTTAGAACATGTAAGTCATGTGTGGTTCACCATACCGATATTTAGACTGTTTAAGAGGTTAGTCTCTACCTCAGTACTGGTGTGAATTAGCGGTCGTCACCTTGCCGACATTATTTCCTGGCACTGAAAATGGAGTCCGATGGTAAGGGCAAAACGTCTGTCTACAAAAGTGGTTCCCAAACTTTCAGGACCCGCCGCGTACCACTTTGGTCTTCCGCGTTCATTTCGAGTACCACCGAAGCTTAAAGAAAGGTTATTGGGGTTTTCTCAATAAAAACCTTGATACAACATGAATAGTATTTCTTATTATTCCTAGTTATGTACAATTATATAAATCTCTAATTCATGGAATTTACAAAACGGAAACTGATTTTTAAAATTAATTTCCAGTTAGTTCTATGTTAAAATAAAGTATAAAAGAGAGTTTTTTATTTCCCATTACAGATTTTCTTGTTAGTACTAAAAAATAACAACATATTAAAAAGAAAGTAATTAACGTGAAACTTGTTACTGCTTATTTTGTACCAGAGAGTTAACGTCAGGTTCTATTGATGTTATTGTTAACCTTAAATCACACTCAATAGACATCCTGTTATATTCTAATGAAATATTACCTCAAAGTGTTTAGGTTATTTTTATAAGGGTAATCGTTTTAAATCATGTCCAATGAAAGCCTATTAATTATAAGTAAAATACTACACAAAAGTAAAATACTCGTAACACAAAGTTTTTTATTGGTAAAATGGAAAATGTTTACATTGTAGCCTGAACCAGTTTTCGCTTATTACAAGTTTCGTCAGAGGTTGCCACTAGGAGCACTGTCCGTCTTGTTCTTGGTGACGGCACCGTCGTTCGAAAGACTGATGTTGTGTAAGCTTGCGAAGCTTGTTATAAGCAAAAACTGGTTCAGGATGCAAGGTAAAGATTTTTCATTTTTACCAACTAAAAACTTAGTGTTTCGAGTCAGTAGTATTGTTCTTATAATTAGTTAATCAACTAATTGGACACATCATGGAAAATAAAATCCAAGAAAATTTATTATTGTTTTGAACATAAACTTTTATTCACCTATTTTTTTAAGTAAATACTTTTTTACTAGCTAGGTCTTCTTGCGTACCACCTTGGGTCTATCCGCGTACCACTAGTGGTATGCGTACCACCAGTTGGGAACCACTGGTATACAATAACAATCGACCACGTCCAAGCAATAACAATAATTTTAACAATGATTCGTTGGAGTTTTTATCTTCTGTTAACAGTGTGTTCCTTTTCCCGTACTACTAAGTATATTTACTTTTAGACACGACGGAACGCCCCGTTACGTAATACTACTGAGTCCCAAAAACCTGACACACAAAATACACTAGACATAACTAAAATACTACTACTACTAATATCACCTTCCTTACTACAAATTGTACTTAAAACAGCCATAATATCTACATAAATATCAAAGGGAAGGGTGTGAGTGCATTAAGTAAAACTTAATATCAGCAATCAGTGAGCAGAAAGGGCCACAGCCCGTTTATTTGAATCCAAAATGAGCCTCGGAATTTGTGCAATCATAAATCAGTGAGTGAAAAATTAATAAGTAAATTAATTATAATTGATTAATTTAAATACCAAAAGTTTATAAACTGATCAAATAGTTTACTGAAATTTAACAGTTGCGTAAGTTAAAGCAGGATTAGTCGACTAACAAGAACTAAATAGTATCGTAAATCAATGCCAGTTTACAAGAGGCAACTTACAACATACAAGGTATGAATCGTTCATGAAAGTTTTTTTTTTGTATTATCTTACACAACAAAGTACTTGAATTCAAAGATATTAGTTCACGTCACCTAAGGTGAGAAACTTGATTTACTCACTCTTTTTTATTTTTTATTCGCACAGTAACTCCTGCAGAGTATCACTAATCGTTACAGTTACTTGGTAGTTTGAAGTGCTCCGTTCGTGGCCTGCCGCAGCTCGTCGCGACGTCCGCGTGGTTTTTCAGTTCATGTCTTGGACTGATGTTGTGTCCATTGCAGAATATCGTAAAAAAGGAAAATGCTGCAGCCGGGTTGATGTTCGGATTCCCTACTCCCCACACATTTTAGTACACCTTAGGTAGTCACACAGTTTAAAGGATCCGAACGTGTGGCTCTGCTCACTGAGGCGGTCTGGTGTATGACTGGCATGATTCAACCGAAGCAAGGGCTGCGTTAGTGAAAAACGTGGCGTGACGTCAGAGGAATTCTGACCAATCAACAGATAATTGACTTTGGTCGCGCGACTTTTTAAACTTCACAAATTACATTTCTTTCTATAGGCGGTCGTTGCAGCCATTCAGCGATAATGGCGAATAATTGCAACAATAAAAAGTGTTCTCAATATACATATTCGTCTTCCGTGTATTACTTTAAAAAATGAAGTTCCTATAGACATTTGTCCGGAAAAGACTGGTTTTCCGTCTGACTGCCATTTTGTATTTTTATATTATAGCTTACATTACAAAAAGAGCCTGGAACAATTTAGCAATTCTGAATACTTCAGACAACAGTGTATCTTATAATGCAAGCAACGACGTTGTGAATAAGGTAGACATAGGTATAGAAGTGAGATCATTACATTATCAATGGCAGCCCTACTTTTGGGGAAACAGTAACTTTTTATTTATTCCATGTGACAGCATTACGAGGGTCAGTTGAAAAGTTCGCGGAGAGACATCTGTAGCTTAGCGGTAAAACTAAAATTTTTCGTGTGCTGCAAGACTTGTGTTTTACGTAAACTCCTGTTAATCTCCAAATCTCTCTATCAATTTATTCATTGTTTAGAACCTGTTTAATATTGACGTGTCATGCGCGTTTTGGAAAACGAGACAAAATTAAACATCGTGATGTAATTCTTTATTAAAAATTGGTTAGCGCCAACGGAAGTTTAGAACGAAATTGGAAATGTGTCAGAAGATGCTGCGACTTTAAAACCAACCGTTTGTACGTAGGCACTTGAGTTTAAACGTGGTCGTACGAGCACTGCAAACGTGGTCATACTGGACGCTCAAAAAGTCCAACAACTACAGATGCGTCAGCCATCTTGCACAATGCTTGTTCACACCAAGTTCTTGAGTTAAAGTATAATGCACACGCTCATATGAGATTCCTATGATTTCAGCAACGTCATCCACCCCTCAATCTGCGGTCTTACACCACTCTATGAAACTTTTTCAATAATGCCATTTTTTTGCACTTTTTGGACCTCCACTACAGGAATAGTCTTTAATGCTTGTACGATCACGTTTAAACTCAATTGTGCTCCACTTACCGTTGTTTCTGAAGGCGAAGCAGCTTCTAACACATTTACAGATGTATCTGGAAATAAACAGGCATTCACGCGAAATATACTTCTTGCAGCACACGAAAGATTTTAGATTTACCACTGAACTTTATATGTCGTTCCGCGAACTTTTCAACTGATACTAGTATGTACAATGCTGAAATGTAGGTCCGAGTATATTTAGTGTTTTTAGACTCCACCATCCTCAGGCGAACTAACTTTAGACTACCACCCGCCAATGCCTTAGATGAATAATTAAAGCATGTGCCTTATTAAATAAACTTAGAGAGACGCAACCACACGGAATGAGACGAATTTCGAGTCACTAGAGTAGAATCTGAGAAATTTGAGAAAAACAGCTGACTTGAATAGACGTTGCGTCATTGAAAGCTTGAGGACGGCCATTGCATTGTTGGTGAAATCGTAACTCAACAGTAATACAGCTCAACTTCTTTATTAATTTTTATTTCTTTTAACACATAGAGAACAAAATTTAATTACTTCGTCAATACAGATGAGTGTAATATTGTGTGTGTGTTTTACAAAAAATAGCACTGTTAATTTAATTTCAGTAGCCAACATGTTTTATATTGGTGAACAGCTGCCGAGAGTTATCCAAGTTGGCACAAATCGATGACGAGTGTACACAGGTTGAAGCAACATTTTTGTGGTGGACAGCAATGCGAATCCTCCGCGCACTGAAACAAAACACAATGACTTTTTATTCTGCATATTCATTAAACACAATATATATATAAATATATATATATATATATATATATATAATAACGATTCATAAAGCCGACCCGTCAGATCGTTATATGAAAGTGTCATACTGTGCGAGTAGAGAGGCGTAAGCAAGAAAGAGAGGGTATAATCACAGCTATCTCTGTCTAACATAGCCACTGCTACGAATGGTGCCGGCACAGACATGAATTTTTATTTAATTGTTTTTATTAGTTAAAACTGCAATATCTTCAAAACTAATAAATATACAGCAATTCTGAAATCTGCATAGTGTTCAGCAATTAAATCTCTATAAGTAGCCAAAATATCAACCAATATAATTAACATTTACAGAAGTTATACAGAAGAAGAACGCCAAGAGAAATAACTAGAGAATTAGGCTAGGTACGAATTAGGTATTTTCACACACTTACAGAGAAAGACCTAAGTGAATAATATTCTGTGGTCAGATCTGTGAAATCACATTTGCAAATACCCATAGTCAAACGATTTGCAAACAAAGGAAGTATGAAATTAGCCAGTAATTCTCTACCATCTCAAACCTGTTAAGGGGCGTTTGGTCGACTTGTCCGATATTGTTTCAAATGGAAAACGCATGATTTATTTGAAACAACCAATCAAAAAGCTGTATTCAGAAGAGACGCCAACTCAGACTTGGCGAATCGACACTCTTCGTTCGAATCTTAAATGAGCAAGATGTGTGTTAAATACGTGCTAAATTTCACAAACCACGCAAAGTCTTATTTAAATAAACCGTTCGGGAAGTAGTCCGCAGTTGCAGAGGAACTAGTAAAGTTCGATAACAACTCTCGCTGTGTAACAACGTATTAATTAATTAAAAAATAAATAAATTAATTAATAATAATTTATTTGTGAAGTGACCTGTGCAACAGAGAGCTACAGCATCTGTAATTGCCCAGTATCATCGATCAACGTTTTGGTCAACATTATTTCTTCTGTGCCGAACCATCAAAAGGAGGATCACTACGGATTTCTATCTACGGTCGACGCATCAATCAGTAAGAAATAGATTCATTGATCAATGACATTAAGAAACAAAATAATAATAAAAAGCAATAAACAATTTTTTAAAAGACACTAAGTAAATTTTAATTAGTAAGATTAGCTATAAATTAATATAGGAGTGTTGAATGGAAGGTGAGGTGTAGTATTGAACGTGCAAATTATTGCAGACCTGTTCTTTAGCACTGGTTTGGGAGATATAAATTTTCTTATTTAAACCAGATAAGAACAATTGGTCGTTTGGACGTTTTAATCTTCACTTTTCACGCACACTCATTAATAATAAGAGTTAGGTTAGCAATAAGTCCTTAACTTAGCTTTGAAAGAACATTAATAAAATAACATTTAATCGTTAATTAAACAAACTCAAGCAAATTTTAAAGTGCTATTTGTAAGGTTTCCCCTTGAATTTTACACTCACTGAACGAATCCTGAGATAGTGTGTCTCTATGCTCTGAGCTAAGCTGAATCCGTGTGATATGTATCTGGGATTTGTTCTGGCTCCCAGATAAAGTAAAAGTCACGGGTAAGTAACGTTTTATCTATCATTAAATATATAATATATGTGTGTTAGTTAAAAAAGGCCGTTAGAATATATATATAGGCTATGTTCTAATTTTTTCAACTCTGACATTACAAGAACACAACATGGGTTTCGGAGAGGAACGTCCACAATTGATAATATCTTTATGTTAAAATAAAATGGTGGGAAAAAGAATTGAATTTATTACAGAGACACATCTTGCGTTTTTGGACCTTGAAGAAGCATTTGACACGCAGGATAGAGCAACAATATGGGACAATGCAGAGAAGAGGATACCATATTCATTTAATAAAGTTTATTACAAGTTTGTATAATGGAACGCAGATACGGATAAAAACTAACAGATTATCAGAATCCATTGGAACTACCAAAGGCGTTCGGCAGGGATGCAGTTTTTCTCCTGTTTTATTTAATATCTGTATAGATGGTGCCATAAGGAAATGGGAACTGGGCGCCCTAAAGGCTTGGGGAAAGGATTTTATTTAAATATCTTAATGTATGCAGACGATCATGTGATCATCCAAAGGAATAAAAATGACATCTAAAAGGTCGTTGTTTTATCTTGCTAACATTTTAACAGATTACAATCAAACCATTTCCGTATCTAAAACAAAAGTTATGGTTTTTCTGGGGCAAATCATAATAGAACAATGATTATCATTGTCATAGAACAGGTGCAAGATTTCAAGTATCTAGAGGGAAGCAATACGTATTAAGATGATAAGGAGGTCGAAAGCAAAATTAAAATCTTCCAGTTGCTTTGTGAATGTACCATTAAACTCTTAAAGGAGACAACAAGTAAAGATACACTATTAAAATATAATAATGTAATAGCTATACCTCAACTACGGATTGGTAGTGAGACTTGGATTAGAAAGGACAAAAATATAGAATACAAGGAGCGGAAATAAGGTTTTTTGGTGCTGTAAAGGGTTGTACCAGGAGACATGTTATCAGAAATTATCATATTTTAATAGAGCTAGGCATAGCTAAAAGCTTAAATCATAAAATGTCCCCGTACAAAACGGAGTGGCGGTAAAACGTAGAGAGATTGGATCCAACTAGATTTTTAAGAAGAACGCCTGACTATAAACCAAGGAAGAAGAGAAATGTGGGAAGACCCCGTAAACGATGGTTGGGTGAATTCCACTGAGAATGGAACAGGCTACTACCGTAAGCCGTAAAGGATGACGACGACGACGTCCCCATTAAACATTGTTGCAATGTTTGCAGCTCTGTTGCTACGTCTGTAATTGAGAACGCAGCAAAATAATATTTTAAACGCTTTAGAATGTGATTTGGCAACGAATAGGGAAGACTACTGCAAACATAAGATAACAAAGAAAGAGCTAAAGAGGACATAAGAAAATTCGTTGTAACAAAATGGAAAACATTTTATTGGTTACCGCCTGAAAAAGGGTTGTAACAGAAAATAATAAAAAAAGAACGTTGGCAGGCAAGAGATGGAAAGAGTATAGAGGGAGGTAAGAAGATATGCTGAAGAATTTGATGATTGGGAGAAATTACAACGGCCTAAGATCGAACAATATGCAGAGTATATGTAAACACCTTGTCAAATAGATTGTATTCATGTCTAACATATTTTTAATTCTACTAGTAATAACACGTTCTAAATGTATAAATGAAGCTTGTGTTAATAAAATTTCTAATATCAACAATTGTGATTAATTTTACGTTTGTTCACATTTATCAATAAATGAGTTAAATGTGTTTGTTACTTTACGTTAAATTTATAATTAATTTTTCTTTATAAATAAAATAAGTAAAATGTGATGGCTGTGAACAAAATATTAAATTAATTAGAAATGATATAGTTATAAATTTCCTAGAGTCTTAAAAATAATAAATACCTAATCGAGAGGCAAATAAAGTGCATTTCAGCACAACACAAAAGATACTTTAAATGAATTAAAAATCATTACATATTTTGAAACAAAAGAAAAATTTAATACAACTAGTACCGGTAGTCAAACAACCTGTTAATATTTAAATTTTAGAACTCGTTCACTATGAAGAGAACCCACATCAGAAGCTATCTTTGCTCTACAAGGTGTATATCGTCGTAATAAGAATGAACATATTAGAAGTAAATATTTGCTGCAACGCTAGGTTTGTTACTATTAAAATTAATAGAAAGAATATTAACTACTTACCGCTACATTGTGACCGCATGGTTTTGGCGTAGTCGTAGCAGTCGTCTGTTGAGCACTTGGGCCTACAAGCAAAGTGCCAACGATAAGAACGATCAAGATGGCAGTGGTCTTCATTGTTCTGGAGATGTTGAATGAACTTCAGTCCGTGGATTCGACGCTAACAATCTGTTCTTATATATGTTTCTGAACAAAGAGTTTCTAGTCGTAAATTAGTGCAGATATTTGCGCAATGAAATTAATATTACCTAGAGAATTATACAATTGGCATGTTTGTTTAATTTATTGCACGCCATAATAAATCATTGTAAATCATGCGATAACGCTGAAGTATTTGCAAGCGGCATTACGCAATTGGCCATATTTCACGGGAAAAATGGAACACTTGTTACTCTTAAGTAAAAATTGTGTGCGTTATATGGATGATAAAGAGATTAATAACCGACATACTGTCATCATCTTAATCATCACAATACGCATAGGCAAGGAGCTGCTTGTTCGGCCTTACAAAATCCTCCAGTAATCTCATCCTGTGTTCTATAGGTTTGTATTTCCAGACTTGTTGGCCAGTCTGAAATCTGAAGTCCTTTCTATGTATTCTTTCACCTATGTTTGTAATCGTCTAATTTTTCATTGAAGCTAAAAATTTGTAACTATTCTCTTTGACCTCATTCCTTACACGGTCAAGTTTAGAACACCTTTTCAATCCTTTAAAAACGGTATTTCTAAGCCTGTATTTTACTGTCTTGTTCCTTTGTTATTGTCCCATAGGTGAGTACATATATATTTGCCATAACTTTGTCGAACTTTAATTTTGCATCTCGACGAAATTTGTTTTATAAATATAACTTTGACTATCACACAGATCGTCTGAAACTTGACATCAATATGATATTCCTGTAATATGATAATAATATATAATATGATATTCCTGTAATATGATAATAATATACAATATGATATTCCTGTAATATGATAATAATATACAATATGATATTCCTGTAATACGATAATAATATACAATATGATATTCCTGTAATATGATAATAATATACAATATGATATTCCTGTAATATGATAATAATATACAATATGATATTCCTGTAATATGATAATAATATATAATATGATATTCCAATCATACCATTTCCAGAATAATTACAGTGGCTCACCTGTTCTAGAATGCGATCACTAAATATTATTTTTTGCCCTTATCTACTCCTTTCCTCGAAATGTCATTACCATTGTTTTTATATTAGAGATTTTCATATAGTATTGTTTGCAAAGTTTAAAAACAGATTTTTGCAAATCAGACTCTATATTTTGAAGTACAAGCAAGTCGTAAGCAAACAACAATATATTCAGATAGCTGTCTCGTGGTTACGTAACACTAGGGTTCACTAGATATTTCAATTTCCTAACCAGATCACTATAAATCACTATTAAATATTAAAAGTAAAAAAAGAGTAGGTAATACTACACCCTTGTCTATTGATCAGAGTTTACGTCCCGGAGAAGCTGCTAGGCGTAAAGAGACTGGGCCTGAAGCGCCGTTGGACGGCGGGATTTCGGGTTCTTTGCCATCTGCGTCGGAGCTTGCGCCGAAGCCCTACGGAATATGCTATGGCGTGGCGAGCTTCCGGTGGTAGGACCGATCGTCGATGATTCACCTGGAGAGCATAGCTGGGTCGATTCACGGAGATCCAGATCGTCACGAATGACGTTCGGGTCCGCGGGAAGAGTTGGTAACCGCCGAGAGAGCCATCGTGGTAGTTGACTTTCCTAACAATTTGAGCGGGAGGTTGGGGTGAAGCCGACATATCTCGAGCAGTTATAAAGAGCGGGACTGTGATCGGATGAGAGGTCCAACACAGACGAGACCTGAATGAGATGGGTTAGGTTCTTGGCAATGACGCTGTCAAGAACATGCGGTCGCTGACCGGTAAAGGGGAAGTGGGTCGGGTCAGAGACGTACCGGTACAGAGAATTTCTGTAGGCATTGGCGATTCTGGTGTTCCTAGTGGGATGTTTGGCGTTTAGGTCGCCTGCTAAAATAGTTAGTACGGGCCAGTCGAGGACAGCGTTCCACTCCTCGGGTGGAGGCGCTGTCCGAAGGGCAGGCCGGAGATACGCCGAAACAAGGCGCAGCTTCGATCCGTCTGCTTCCACCGCCACCGCACAACCTTCAATAATAGATATGTCTATAGGGCGTAGTGGCCTATGGGATATCCACCAGTGGACCAGTAAAGCTGTACCCCAGAGGGAGGCAGCGGGGCCGCTGAGGACGATCCTGACGATAACAGGTGTACGCTGTAAGGGAGCAGTTATGGTAGCGAGTCAGATGAGTGTCGGAAAGAAGCACGACATCAGCATCGTACTCCGTTACGTTCAGATCATCAAAAGACTACCCCATGGGCATTCCATACAACGATCCGCAGGCTCCTAGCCATTCAGAGGAAGAAGTGGGAAGAGAGTTTGCAAGGATTGAAGCACCAGGGCTAGAACCGATGTCGTATCAGTAGCAGACCAGATGTTAGAAAATAAGTTTTAGGCCCAGACAGTCAGGAGATCAACCAGGGCCCCAGAAGTCCCGAGATTCCGGACGACATTACTGGCTTTAGTCTGGGTCAAAGATGGTGCAGGGGTGGTGGACGGACTGGAGATATGCTCGCTAGGAGGCGGAGGAAGATGACTGGAGTGGACAACGCCCACTGAGGCCTGACAGGCAAAGCCGCAGGCGTTTGTCAGCCGAAAGGCTGCCGGGGCAACGAATGCGCTTTTTAGTGCTCCTGGGCGCGGAAAGTTGAGCTGGTGTGGCAGCCACAGCCGTGTAAGACGATCCGGGCGTACGTCAGGGGCCGGACTTAGGGTTGATGCAGGCGTCACTGAAGCGGCGCCTGTAGGCTCCGGAAGCAACCGGACCTATATACTTGGAAAAACTATGCCAAGTATATAATTCTCTACATAATATTAATTTCATTACGCAAAACTCTGCACTAATTTACGACCAGAAGCTCTTGGTTCAGAAACACGTATAAGAACAGATTGTTGCCGTCGAATCCACAGACAGCAATTCATTCTCTGAACAATGAAGACCAATGCCATTTTGATCGTTCTTTGTCGTCGGCATTTTGCTTGTAGGCCCAAGTGCTCAGCAGACTACTGCTACAACTACGCCACAACCATGCTATAATAATATACTGGTAAGTAATTAATATTATTTCTATTAACTATTTTAATAGTAGCATACCTAGCAGATGTATATTTGCAGCAATCATTTACTTCTAAGATGTTCATACTTATAACGACGATATACAACTTGTAGAGTAAAGATAGATTATGATGTGGTTTCTCTTCGTAGTGAACGAATTCTAAAATTAAAATATTAGCAGGTTGTTTGACTACCGGTAATAATTGTATTAAATGTTTCTGTTGTTTTAAAATATGTAGTGATTTTTTAAACATTTTAAGTATCTATTGTTTTGTGTTGAAATGCACTTTATTTGCCTGTTAGGTATTTATTTTTTTTTAAGATTCTATGAAATTTATAACTATGTAATTTTTACTTAATTCAATATTTTACCCGCCGCCATAACCTTTTACTTATTTTATTTGTAAAGAAATACTAATTATAAATTTAATGTAAAGTATAAATGTGATCAATCGTAAAATTAATCACAATTGTTGGTATTAAAAATTGTATTAATACAATGCTTCATTTATATATTCAGAACGTGTTATTACTAGTAGAATTAAAAATGTGTTAGACACAGTCTATCTGACAAGGTGTTTACATATACTCTGCATATTGTTCTCCTTAAGCCTCTGTAATTTCTCCTAATTATCAAATTTGTCAGCATAATATAACTTCTTACCTCTCTCTATACTCTCTCCATCTCGTCCCTGCAAACTTTTCTTCTGTTATTATTTCCTGTAAACAACCCTTCCTTAGGCTGCAACCGGTCAAATGTTTTCCACCTTGTTACAACAGATTTTCTCCATGGTCTGTCTGTCTCAATTGTCGTAGTCTGCGTCTTCATCCTGTACGGCTTAGGCTAGTAGCCTCTTCCAGTCTCAATGAAAGTCATCCAACCATCACTTACGGGGTCTTCCCAAACTACTCTTTCTCCTTGGATGGCAGTCAAGGGCTGTTCTTGAAAATCTATTTCGATCTATTCTCTCTATGTGTAACCGCCACTCCGTTTTGTGTCGCGAAATTTCCACTTTTAAGCTTTTAGCTGTGACTGGCTCTATTAAAATATGATAATTTCTGATAAGATTTGTCATGGTTCAACCCTTTACAGCCCTCAAGAAACTCATTTCCGTTCCTTGTATTCTAGATATATCTTTGGCCTTGCTAATCCAAGTCTCACTACCATACAGTAGTTGAGGTATGGCCATTACATTATAACGTTTTAAGTGCGTCTCGTTTCTTGTATTCTTCTTTAAGTGTGTAATGATACAGCCACAAAGCGACTGGGAGGGAGTAATTTTGCTTTCAACCTCCTTACTATCTAGCCATGTGATGATACACCCTAGATACTTAAAATCTAGCACCTGTTCTATGGCAATGACAATCACTGTTCTAATATGATTTGCCCCAGAAAAAGCCGCAACTCTATTTTAGATAAGAAAATGGTTTGATTGTAATCTGTTAAAATGTTAGCAAGATAAAACAACGACTTTTGGAGGTTATTTTCATTCCTTTTTATGATCACAAGATCGTCTGCATACATTGAAATATTCAAATAAAATCCTTTCACCAAGTAAAATCCTTTGGGGCGACCAATTCCTATTTCCTTATGGCACCGTCTACATAGATATTAAATAAAACAGGAAAATGACTGCAACCCTGCCGATCGCCTTTGGTTGTTCCAATGGGTTCTGATAATCTGTTAGTTTGTATCCGTATCTGCGTTCCATTACACAAATGTTTAATTACCTTAATTAAATGAATAGGATATCCTCTTCTCTGCATTATCACCTATAATGTTGCTCTATCCAGCCTGGCAAATGCTTTTTCGAGGCATAACAAACGCAAGATGTGTCTCTGTATTAAATTCATTTATTTTGTCTACTATTTGTTTTAACATTAAGATATTATCAATTGTGGACCTTCTCCTCGGTAACACATGTTGTTCTTCTCATGTCAGACTTGTTGTTGTGTAATTTTTCAGTACGCGCAGGATTCGCATTGTTGTCCAGGACAAAGGTGCAACATCAACACTTGTACACCCATCGCCGTGCGCTAATTGGGATACCTGTTCACTAATAATAAATATGTTGGCTACTGGAATTAAATAAGCAATTCTATAGTTTTAACACACACACGCACACACACACACACACACACACACACACACACACACACACACAATATTACACTCACCTGTATTGACGACATAATTATATTTGGTCTCCGTGTGTTTAAATAAATAAAAATTAATGAAGAATATGTTTTAAGTTTTTGTACTACTGTTGAGTAACGGCTTCTCCAACAATGCAATCCCTCAGGCTTATAATAACGTCAGCTGTCCGTCCATTCAAGTCAACTGTTTTCCTCCAATTAGACATTACCTCACTGATTCCCCTCTAGTGACTCAAAATTCAACTCATTCTATATGGTTGCATCTCTCCAAGTATATTAAGGCACATACTAGATTTCGTCTAATTTATCTAAGGCAGTGGCGGCTGGTGTTATAAAGTTGGTTCGCCTGAGGGGGGGGGAGTCAAAGAACACTAAATATAGACGGACCAACATGGCAGCACTGTATATACGAGTGTCAATTGAAAAGTTCGCGGAGCGACATCTACAGCTCAGTGATAGACTTATAGCTTTCGTGTGCTAGAAGAGGTATATCTCGCATGAACACCTGTTAATTTCCATATATATCTGTCTATATATCCCACTTTTTTACCAGCTGTCCACATGACGTATGCTAACACAATTTTTCAGTAAATATTTAACTGCTCTAGCTGTAATATTTCCGTAGTTAGGATTTTTTCCGTTTTTTTTTTTTGTCAAGACCAAAAAACCTTGTTATTGTGAAACAATTTTTTTTTCAAACTGTACCTTATGCGGTACCGTTTACTGTTGCTGGTTTACATCATAGGAATTACGAAACGAATACTAGAACAAAAACCATCTTTTCGATTTTGTTGCCTCTGCTGGTGCAAAATTTAATTAATTTTGTTCAAAGCAGTAAGCGCTTTCCGCCACTCAAGGAGATAGCAACATTGGTATATGTTTTGGTTTGATTGCCCAAATGGCGTTGGAATCATCTGGGAGAAGTCTTATCAGTCAGCAAGCTTGTGGCCCAATATGTTATAAGGGCAGGGTGGACAAGTGGTGAATCTTGAAAATTATAATTCGAATCAGTAATATGTTTAAGACAGCTCACAGTTTAAGATGCTCATTTATTTTGAGTTTTATTAGTGTAAAGCCAACTACTGTAGCGATACTTCTGTGCAGTTCGATTACTACTTAAAGTGCGTTTAAGAGGTATTTCGCAACAGTTTATCAAATATTGGTATCGTGAACCATGTGACTTCCGTGTTCTAAGATTTATATTTAAAATCGTCTTCGAAATGAAATATTTGCATAGAAACTACTTCTTTCTTCAGCCTTAACCACAGTACTGTGGTCACTAACGTATACCACCTCACGTTAGTGCACTCGATTTTCACTGATGATGGCAGTCGATGGCACTGACGAAACGTCTGGTTTTGCAGAAAACATTGGACCACGGCCAAACAGCTCAGGAAGGAATTTTAACTATAAACTACTTCTTTGTTGCCGATAACGTAGTTCACATATAAAAAATTATCCCCTCCCCGTTTAATTATCATTTTCATTTATAGAAAATTACCCCCTCCCCCTACAACTACCCCTTCCTTTACCTAGATATTTCATTTATCTTTCTATAGTGGATTATTATGGCCTTTCATGATACTTTATTTATCAAAATTAAGTACTTTACTCTTGTTGAAACAAAAAACGTTGCAAGTAGACTACCCCTTCCCATCAACCGATCTTCACCAAAATCAATAGTCCTTGAGTCCTCTACAACTCAGGAACATATATAAAAACATTATTTGATTCTGCTTAAATTTGCGGCAGTTATCGTTTGCCATAGAAAAAATTCTACACACACACTTTCCGGAAAATGACTTTCCTTCAAGTTTTGAGAGTAGTACAATCAGAATCAACTCTCATCTTGAAAACGATTTTTATCCCCATCACCATAGTTCCATTTCCTTATGGAACATGGAAGTACAAACAGGGGATCAGAAGAAAAAAGAAAATTAATTAAAAATTGTTACTCAGTGCTAGAGCAGCCAGAATTGTTCAAACCGTGGTGGGACAAAAAGTTTAAATTTGCGGAGAAACGATTTACTGAGTTTTAGGTCTGCTGGCTTCCCGTGATTATATACACGTTTAGCCACGTTTCACCTTTCCGTAGCTGCATTTCATAGCCACAGTAATGGTAGCTTTTTTCTACAACTTTGATTGATAAGAATATCTAAAAGGAAAATCAGTTAAATTACAACAAATTCTCCACATTTTATTTAATAACTGTTCTTATGTTATTGTCTTGGGTTCATGACAGTGCAGTGTACGTAACACCCCTTGTAATACTACAGATTCGTGTAAACTTGGAATGTGTTACGCGTTACATTCTGAACCTGTGTGTACAGCAACTGAAGGACGGGCGTGACTTTGTATTGGGCCAAGTTTTACAACGTTCAGAAACAAACGTCGATACCGGAAGCGTGCATAGGAAACACATCATCATCACCATCATTATCAACAACTTCTTCTTCTTCTTCTTCTCCTTCTTCTCCTTCTCCTCCTTCTCCTCCTTCTCCTTCTCCTTCTTCTCCTTCTCCTTCTTCTCCTTCTCCTTCTCCTTCTCCTTCTCCTTCTCCTTCTCCTTCTCCTTCTCCTTCTACTTCTTCTTCAGGCTGTGACACTTAATAATCCCCGTTACGCACTCCTTGGTCTGACCACCTTTTCTTTGGTCTTCCAATATTCCGCTACCCTTACCGATTATAAACCAAAATTCGTTTTGGTATTCTGTTCTTATGCATCCTTTCAGCATGGTCTGCTGTCCAATCATGTCTGTATTCCTTTATCGTTTCGTTAAGGTTTCGTATTCCAAGGATGTTCCTTATATGATGATCCCTTAGCCTGTACCTCCGTGATGCTCTTAGTACTGATTGTAAAAATCACATTTTGCTAGCCTTTATCCGGCTTTGGGTCTTTCCGTTCGGTGTCCAAGTCTCACTGCCACAAAAGGCCGCATGGCACTGACTGCCATCACTTTATAAAATTTAAAAAAGTGTCTCTTTTGACCATTCCATTCATTGTTTTTCTTATCGTTTCACACATGTGATTAAACTTCACTACTTTTTGTCCACATCTGTCTCACCAACATAAGAAAAGTCACCTCCAAGGAACAGAAACATATATAACAGATGCAGATAGAGAGGTAAATAAAAATAGAGGGAGGGGGATAGAGGGAGAGAGAGAGAGAGAGAGAGAGAGAGAGAGAGAGAGAGAGAGAGAGAGAGAGAGAGTGATGGGTGAGAGGGAGGGGCAGAGACAGCTAGACAGACAGACACGTGGCTTACGTTTAAGACATTATGTTTTGGAACGGAGACACTGATAAACACCTGTAATATATAACAGTTGATACGTCTAATTACTTGAGGAAACAACATAACATTTATATATCACATCGTACCATGCCACAGGCGACTGCCTGTCAGGCGTGGTACGTAGCACTAATAACATACGTTTATACAGTTTGATAACAAGCTGGTCAGTCACATGCTACACAAACATTCTCATATTAGTAAATTTTTTTGGTAAATCTTTCGTATGAGGTTTAGTTGAAAAGTTCGCGGAGCAACATCGATAGCTCAGTGGGAGAACGAAAATCTTTTCTGTGCTGCAAGACGAATATTTCGCGTGAACACCGGTTAATTACCAGATATAGTATCTGTCAATTTATTCACTTTTTACCACCTGTTTGAAATTTTCCTGGCACGCGTGTTTCTAAAATGCTCAAAATGAAACAGCGTGTTGTTATAAATTCACTGTTAAAAACGGTTTAGCGCCAATGGTTTCTGCGCCTTCATAAACAATGGTAAGTGGGGCAAAATCGAGTTTAAACGTGGTCGTACATGCACTGAAGACGATCCCAGCAGTGGATGTCCAAAAAGTGCAACAAAAAATGACATTATTGAAAAAATTTCGTAGGGTGTTGGAAGACGTTGCTGAAATCATAGGCATCTCATATTAGCGTGTGCATCATACTTTAACTCAAGAACTTGGTGTGAAAAAGCGTTGTGCAAGATGGCTGCCGCATCTGGAGTTGTTGCATTTTTTGGCCGTCCAGTGCGGAGGGGGGAACATCTTCAATGCTCGTACGACCACGTTTCAATTCTAATGCCTACTTACAAACCTTTGGTTTGAAGTCGCACCGTCTCCTGACACATTTAAAATTTCGTTTGGAATTTCCGTTGGCGCTAAACAATTTTTAACAAAGAATCACACCACGATGTTTGATTTTGTCCGTTTTCCAAAACACGCATGGCATGTCAATTTTAAACAGCGTTCAAACAATTAATAAATTGACAGATAGATTTGTAAATTAACAGGAATTCACATAAAATACAAATCTTGCAGCATACGAAAATTTTTAGTTTTACCGCTAAGCTACAGATGTCGCTCCGCCAACATTTCAACTGACCCTCGTAGAAGCAAGAACATTTACTTCATTGAAATGGAAACCAGCTACGGTTTCACTGTTCAAGTTTCGGGCACCGGCGTCAACGTTCTGCTTCTGTGAAAATAATGAAATTATTTTAGCTTCTGCAAATGTCAACATAAAATTATATTTTTATTCCATTTTGCTTCTTGTTTCAACCACCTACGCACTTCAATTATACAACTTCATTCACTTTTTGAAGTTCTTCTCTCCTTCGGTAGCATTTCTTCATTCCCTTACTCGCTCTTTCTCGTTCTTCTTCCGATAACACTCTTTTTCTTCTCCTTAGTTTGTCTTCGGACATACTTTTCTCTAAGTAATTTTTCTTCTAAACACTTTCGTGTATTTTATATTGTGTTCCCCATTTCTTTACTTTCTACATACTGATAGATATCTTTCACCCATGGTACTTGTGCTTTTGTATTCTCCTGTAAGTTGAGGACCTTAATTATTACTGTTTCTGGTTCTATCCATTTAAGGCATTTGTCTTTATTTGTCGTAGTCAAGACTTTTTTAAACTTTTCATGCATTAAAAAGTTTTTTAAGTTTTCAATATAAAACAAAATTTTGAATAAAAATTATACCAACTTTAAAAAGAAGAAAAATTCCTGGATTTTTTTGTCCTTCGCGTGTCCGTTGATTAACTAATTATAATTATATAACTACTGACTCGGATTACTAATTTTTTTGTTGCTAAAAATGTTAAAATTTTAACATTTTGCCTGGACTAGTTTTCTCTAATTACAAGCTCCATCGGAGGCTGCCGCAAGGAGTGCTGTCAGTCTTGTTCTTGGTGATGGCACCGTCGTTCGAAATATCGATGTTGTGTGTGTGTGTGTGATATGTTCAAATAGTATGTGTGATTTAAACTGTGCCTGTTTGTTTAGGATGTCGTTTTTGTGTTTTTATGTGTTTGTATACTTCTAGTTGTTCAAGACTGTCAAGATTGTTCAAGATTTCGGCCTTTTGTGTGTAGAATTTCCATCTTCTTGTTTATGTTTGTGTATGTGTGGTTTGCTTCAATGAGGTGGTTTGCAAAGGTGGATTCGGTGGTGGAGTATAGTCCCTTTTTGTGATCAATGACTACCTGTTTGAAGCTACGTTCTGTCTGGCCTATGTAGAATTTGTTACATTCTGAGAAGTTTAGTTTGTATACACGAAGTAAATCAAATTTGTTTTGTTCTTTGTGTTTCTTTTTGTTTTGTTTTTAGTTCTGTATGCGATTCTGTATCCTGCTTTTTTAAATTTGTGTCCTATTTTTTCAGTGTGTTTATTCATACTGTATATGTTAGTGTTATGAATTTGTTGTTTTCTGTCTTTGTCTGTTGTTGTTTTTTTGTTTTTTGTGTGAGAGTTTATTGATTATTGATCTGTTGTATCCGTTGGTTTCCAGTAGATATTTGATCGTGTTTAATTCATATTAGTATTCTTTTTCATTTAGTGGGATGTTGTTCAGTCTGTGTATCATGGTTCTGAAGGCAGATAGTTTGTGTTGTAGTATTGGGTGATTGGAGGAATTGTGTATTAGTGTGTCGGTTGTAGTGGGTTTTCGGTATCCTACTGAATTTGTGTCTGTGTTCTGCTTTTGTGATTGTGAGGTCTAGGAAGTTTATGATATTGTTGTTATTGTATTCAACAGAGAAGGTTATGTTTTTGTGTATTTGTTTGTGATTTCTCGCAAACAATGACAGACTCTCACATAAAATACTATATTGGCGAAGGTACGTAGATGACATCATACTTCTGTACAAGGGAAACAAAAGACAATGTGAACAGCTACTAACGCACATGAACATTTGCAAGATTTATCAAGGAAAATGATCAACTAAATAAAGAAATCAAATGTTATGAGGACTTTAGTTAGTCGGGCTCTAAGGTCGTGGTTCAAGGACGTTTTGTGCAAACGTTTCGGCCGTGCCTTCGACGGCCATCTTCAGTGCAGAAGGCTGCAAAACACTGACAAAAGTTTCGTAGTCAGTGACCACTGAACTGTGGTTAATTCTAGTGGCCATGAGTACGAGACCCATAAAACGTTGCACCGAACACCCTTGGCCCACGCCCTTACAGCCCGGCAAGCCGAAGTTCTTATAACATTGAAGCCGGCCGTGAAAACCTCAGACAGAATTAAAGAAATCAAGTGTTTAAATTTACTCTGAAACAATCCTTATACTTTGTTTATATTAAGACAATGTCACTATCACTTTATTAGCAGAGTTATTTCCTAGAAGGCAATAATCCCTTTGGATGATTTTTTTTTAAGAAGAAGAGTCTATTTTCGATTTGTCACAGTGTGGACGATCATGAGAAACAAGGCAACCAATAAAAAACTCTGTATGTAAAAGGATCAGAAATATCAAGTCGAAGACATCGACTCTAGTTAGTTTGGCTTCCTTTTGGATCTTCTGTTTGAAAAAATTATGTTTACGACCAAATATTAAGACCAACCAACTTTCAATATGGACACTCGCTCACAGTGTGTCCAGGTCGTTTTTGATGTCAAACTCTGGCCCTTTTTGTGTTGTGAATTTTAACGTCTGTACTACAATTTTCAAGCATTACAAATAAAAAATAAATAGAATAGAATAGAAAAGAAATGCAGGGCACTAATGGGCTGAACGTGGACCTTATAAAGTGTGCACCAGCCTCGCTGCAATATCGTTTGTTTCAGTTCATTAACCTATGCTGGACCACTGGTCATGTTACTGACGAGTGGCGGATTGCAAAGGTAATTCCCATATTCAAGAAAGGCGATCTTTACGACTGCAGGAACTACAGAGGAGTCAGCCTTCTTAATATTTCATATAAATTATATACATCTATATTAAGAACACGGCTGAATGCGATAACGGAGACAATACTTTCAGAGGCCCACACCGGTTTCAAGAAGGGCATATCATGTTTAGATTGTATACTTTCAATAGCTCAGCTCATTGAAAAGCGTATAGAGTATCAGCTGCCCACATACATAGCTTGCATCGACTTCGAGAAAGTGTTTGACAGAGTGAATCGGAGCAAACTATGGGCAATAATGGCAAGGAAAGGGATCCCACAACATCTAATTAGACCTATACAGAGTCTTTATGTGGAGAAAACAATCTTAATAGGAGCAGGGAGACCGAGAACAGCTCCTAGAGTTGGCCTGATTAATAGTTTAGTTGCCTACGACAGGGGTGTCCATTATCATCTTCTCTTTCTAATTTATATATTTACAATGTCACACAAAACTGGCAGATGTGTCCTGCGGACCATTTTATGATTGGTCACTCTATAAGTAACACTTTGTTGTTTGCAGACAATCAGGCTACTCTGTCGGACTCGGAAAACAAATTTCAAATGTGTATACATTTGTTAAATCGAATCTGCAACGACTCTGGATTGCAAATATCCACACTTAAGACCAAGGTGATGTGGCTTTTCGTGGAACTGATCCCCTGCGGCCAAAATTTGTTATAGATGGTACTGTCCTGGAACGAGTTACCAATTTTGAATACTGTGACGATTTAAATAAAAGAAATAATCTAGAAAATAAAAAAATGTTAAAAATTAAGGTTGCGAGCTCTTAAGCTATTTAAATCTCACTGTTTTAATATAAGATACCTGTATGTACTCAGTTATAAGTTATAACTTAATCAGTTATAATTAATTAGTTATAAGATACTCAAATAAAAGATAAATTGTAAAGCGTTATTAATATCGTATTTAACCCTTTGCTTGTAAGCAGGCGCTTTCCTGTTGATTCCAGACTCGACATGCTTTCAGAGTCTTGTGTGAGTAAGAATAAGATAAAAAACTAATGTTAATAATAATAAAATCTGAAGACATAAATAGTCACTAAAACAACTGATTTAAATTATGTGTATATTTGTTTAGGGATAGTTTAAATAAATAAAAGTGTTAACTTAAATATAGTTAGGAACTATATTCTCGCTCGGAAGTTGTCCCACTAACTTTTGTCCAGTACCTGGCGAAGGGGGCGTAAATTCTCTCTCTTGCAATGGTGACTCCGTACAGTGTAGACGTAAGAGCTATGCTCTTCAAATATGTGTATCATATTTGGTTTCATCTTCAGAAAGTGTACCAGATGTAGTTTGTTTAAAGCATCTGGATGTATTAATTAATGTAGTCATGTGAATAGACAATAAGTTTAAAGTTATGTAAAACAAAAAGTATTGAAACGTAACAAAAAGTGTAACACAAGATGACTACGTACTTCAACGTATAAAAACTATTCCAAAGTAATAGAACTAGATGTTAACTAGTAGTTCCGGAGATGTGAACTAGCAGAAGCCACAAACTCTACTGCACGTGACAGAATATGCAGATCAGGACATCCGAGAATCTACATGATCATCGTAGATAACTACATGACCTATTGTTCTCCCTGCTAACTTTGGAGCCCTTTACAGAGGAAAGCCAGACCGAGATGACGACGTAGCTGTTCCTGTTTCCCAAGACTGACACCCCAGGAGGAGTCTTCTGCATAACAATTAAAAGGTGACTCGATAGCCTGTCTATCGAGGGTTACTAATATTTGTTACACAACACATCTTGAAAGAGACTTTTCAGAAACGATTAACTTTGTAAAGACTTATAAATTAAATCTAATGTTTATAAGATTATATCTTAATTAATATTTCATGTAACTATTCTAACTTCATACGTTGTAACAGTTTATATGTTAATGTAGAGTAATATAACTCAAGCAATAATACCATTCTTAAATGTTGAATTAAAAGAAAGTCTTGCAAGCTAATATCATGAAAAGAGTATAATTAAAAGTTTTAATACAGAAAGTTCACCCGGATCCGAGGTACAACTATATATAGAATCTAGTTTGATGCCAAAGTTTAAAGAAACCTTTCGATAATTTAATAATTGAGTTAGTAATGTCATGGCATCAGTCAGTATATGTTTTTCTTAAAGGTTGAATAAAGAGAAGTCTTCTTGTTACACACATATGAGTAGTGCGTAAATCAATTGTATACCTTGCCATTGTTTCCTTACACAAAGTAAACAATTACACAGATAGTAAGTAATATGTTATTTTAATTATTTGTGATCAATTCTGTTACAACGTAGGCAGCCCTTCTAATTAACGGAGTTTAATTACGAAGGGTTCCCTGGATTTGTAACGCGGCGAATAGCTAGTTACAAAAGTGCGCCACTCTGCTTACATTGCTTAATTGCTGAATTGTAAAAAAATAAAAGGGTAATTGTTTACAGAGTGTCATAAAGGTGCATTCACTCTGCTAATTTATGTAAAAGGTTGTTAAGCATCGTGACGTAAACAAAAGTGCGTTACTCTGCTTACATTATTTGAAATAAAAAAAAAATAAATGAAACAAAGGAAAGAGTTTTAATTGTGTATATGTGTCACAAACAAATTGCATTCACTATTTATGCGTGGATAAACATAAATAGTATGATTAATAACTAAATGTTTAATATTGATATATGCACTCAGAAAGTTACTTTAATAAATGTAATGTTCATAACATATTTAATACACTATTAAATAACGTAATATGTATTAATACGTAGATGGTAGTATGTATAAGTAAAATGTCATTAGCGTCATACAATGCAAAATGCTATATGCAGGTTGCTACCGGCACAACCTGAATAATTCGATGTAAGTACTTGCATACATGAATTGTGACCAAGCATAACAATTTTGGTCAACCGAACAATATGTAACAGGTTTGTTTACGACAAATTACGACCTGTTGTCTCCTGAATCATTCTGCACAGTGTATGTCCAACTACATAGCTTACATACACTAGTATGTGTTATAAAAAAAATTGATAAAAATAACTTTGTAAATAATAATAAAGTAATTAAGTAGAAGTCGTGATTTAAAACTTGTGAACAAAATAAGTAATTATTTAATTGAGAAAAGTTTATGAATGAACGAAGCCAAAGTGTTGTCTAAGCGGAATAATAATAAATGTGTTGTACAAAAGTGTGCTCCCCTTCTCAAGTTTAAAACGACCTGTTTCAAATCGTTGGTGTTATTCACTCGCATTGTGTAGACAATAATATGTAAAAGCAAACACCCCCATTGTCACACACTCTCACCCTCCTTTGTTAACTAAATATGTAGGCCACCCTCTGACCTACATTCCAGTAAACAGCTGATCGGCTATTTAACATTGAAAGATATGTGTGTGATTTCTGTCTCTCCCGTAGAAGAGAAATTGTTCTTTTCTAATTAGTGTAAATTGATTACTTATGAATTTATTATATGTAATATATGTGTAATATAATAGTATTAATTTTAAGTACGTGCTAATGTGTTAGAACAAAATGGCCCAATTTAACCCGGATTTGTTATTAAAAGACGAGCTGTCTTACGAAGCTCTTTTGCGTGGACTACCCCATGCTGATGTAACAGTCGCGGAATTACGAAGTTCGATTCGCGAATGTGGATTTGATGCGCCCGTGGAATTAAACAATCTAAGCCAACTCGATTATGAAGGCGAGAAAGAAATTTGTACTGCCAAGTATAGTGAACTATACTTATTGTCTCAAACACTTCAAGACGAGAAATCTCCGGCAAAAATTTTGCGGACTACCCAGAGAATAGAGCATTTAACCAGGCGAATAAAAAATTTGTCGATCTGGCCGAATCTCAAAGTAATACCCGAAGATAGATCTTGACTATCATTGATGAATAGACCCAATACGATTGCTGATCTGGAACAGTGCAGTATCCATTCTTCAAATGTATGGTACTCAGATCAAAATAGAGAAGCAATGAAAACCTCTGGAACTAATAGACATCAATTGCAAGCACTATTGCCTGATGTAACAACCTCGTATGAAAGACAAGTTTCTAGTAGACCTCACTATGTGCGCAAAGCTGGTAAGTTAACTGTAAACCCAGATAAAGCGGAAACCAAGTACCCACCTCGCAGAAAACCCACCTGTTATAATTGTGGCAAATATGGGCACATAAGTAGAGAGTGCAAAAGTAAGCCATTGGAACGGAACCAACCTGTAAATATAAAGTGTGCTAAATAAATATGGTGATTAAATAGACGATAGTTCTAGGAGCGTTTCTTAAATCCCCAAAGTAGTTTAATAAATAATAAAGTGAATAATAATAATTGATTTAAATACTAGAGCTAAATAAATCCTAAGTTATACTAAAATTGTGTGAAGTGTAGAAGTAATTAAAGGAAAAGAATAATAATAAAAGGTAAAGTTGCGTATTGTAAACACTTCGCAGTGGTGGCAAGTAAGAGAAATTAAAGCGTGTTAGGAAATGTATTAAACAGCCACGCACCCTCCCTATTGTGTTAAACCGGTGCTAGCCTGAACAATTGAAAAACCACCCCTAGTGAGTATGACTAGTATGCATTGTAAAGTGTCTCCTCTCCCGCATAGTTTGTTTAAGTATTGTTAAAAGAGATAAAAGAGAATCATATTCGTGAGATTCCGCTTCTCTCAAACCAGTGATCTAAAGTGGAGTATGGGATCCTCTTTAGATTACATTAGAAATAAGTTTATGAGATATAATCAAGTATTGATTATAAATGTAACGTAACAGGTCACAACGGCGCCGACTGAAAGGGAAATGATAGGGCTGAAATGTGCCAAAGATCATTAATAATTGCTGAAAGCTAACTTCCGTAGTTAGAGTAAGCTGGTGTCAGTCGGGCCGGGATGTTGTGAGTTACGGATAAGTAGGGATCATTCCAATCTAAGGTTTGGAAATTAGGATTAAGATTAAAATGTAAGTTAGTACTTAAGAAGTAAGAAAAAGGGAATTTCACGAAGGCGATCATTTAAATGAATAATGTCATTTAAAGGAAATTAGAAAAAACAAACTGTGCACTAATAATAAATAACTTCACACACTACCACTAATCGTACTCCCAGTCCCCAATTACCACGAAGGTCACAAGTCGACCCCGTTCGAGTTACTATATAAGTATAGACCAAACCACCCTTTGTCCACAAAATGGAATATACACGATCTACTCCCTCCGCAAATAACGGATAAGCAGATAAAGAGAATATGGAACAAAGCCCGCTCTAACTTGAGAGCAAGCTTGGAAAAATCCAGAAGATACCACGAGAAAGGTAATCATAGCAAATCAGTCAGGTACCAAGTAGGTGACTTGGTAATGTACAAGACTCACCCCATTAGTAGTGCGATTGATAAGACCACCTCGAAACTATCATTCAGATGGTGTGGCCCTTATCAAATCCAAAAGTACCTAACTCCAGTTACAGTAGCCCTGTGCGAACCTGCAACTCAGAAATATGTGCGGAGATCGCATATTTCGCAACTAAAGTTGTATAAGAAGAAGTGACGGTATAGTATAACCCAAAATAAAAAAAAGGAATACTAGGTAGTAAAGAAAATTATATTTCTGAATCCGCGAAGAAATGTAAAACATAGAGTTTGGAAACGAGGCCTGATCAACCTGAGTTCCAGTTCTGCGGAACATGCATTAATGAATAATCATTAACTAGATGGGTACTAACACTCATTAACTACATGAGTTATATATATATAGGACTCACAGAAGAAAAGATAGAATTCTAAATAGTAGAGATTTAGAAAGTTACTCTACAGAAGAGAGAGTAAGACAAACAAAAAACCGGTAGTAAAATTAAGTGATAGAGATAAGAAAGAGTTTTGTGTTTTAATTGTGTAAATATTTAGTGTAAATAGTATGTAAAAAAAAAAGGTAGTTCATAAGAATATAAAGTGTACTGTGTTGTAACTATAGGAAATAACTATGTGGAGAACGTTGTAAAGTGTACAAGAAAGTATGTGAAAGAAATTACACACACTAAACCCATTCAATATCCCAGTGCCCCATAGTGAGTTAGACTCAAAAAGCTAAACCGTAGCGTGCAATTCAAGCGGTGGAGTATGTGACGATTTAAATAAAAGAAATAATCTAGAAAATAAAAAAATGTTAAAAATTAAGGTTGCGAGCTCTTAAGCTATTTAAATCTCACTGTTTTAATATAAGATACCTGTATGTACTCAGTTATAAGTTATAACTTAATCAGTTATAATTAATTAGTTATAAGATACTCAAATAAAAGATAAATTGTAAAGCGTTATTAATATCGTATTTAACCCTTTGCTTGTAAGCAGGCGCTTTCCTGTTGATTCCAGACTCGACATGCTTTCAGAGTCTTGTGTGAGTAAGAATAAGATAAAAAACTAATGTTAATAATAATAAAATCTGAAGACATAAATAGTCACTAAAACAACTGATTTAAATTATGTGTATATTTGTTTAGGGATAGTTTAAATAAATAAAAGTGTTAACTTAAATATAGTTAGGAACTATATTCTCGCTCGGAAGTTGTCCCACTAACTTTTGTCCAGTACCTGGCGAAGGGGGCGTAAATTCTCTCTCTTGCAATGGTGACTCCGTACAGTGTAGACGTAAGAGCTATGCTCTTCAAATATGTGTATCATATTTGGTTTCATCTTCAGAAAGTGTACCAGATGTAGTTTGTTTAAAGCATCTGGATGTATTAATTAATGTAGTCATGTGAATAGACAATAAGTTTAAAGTTATGTAAAACAAAAAGTATTGAAACGTAACAAAAAGTGTAACACAAGATGACTACGTACTTCAACGTATAAAAACTATTCCAAAGTAATACCCGGAGATGTGAACTAGCAGAAGCCACAAACTCTACTGCACGTGACAGAATATGCAGATCAGGACATCCGAGAATCTACATGATCATCGTAGATAACTACATGACCTATTGTTCTCCCTGCTAACTTTGGAGCCCTTTACAGAGGAAAGCCAGACCGAGATGACGACGTAGCTGTTCCTGTTTCCCAAGACTGATACCCCAGGAGGAGTCTTCTGCATAACAATTAAAAGGTGACTCGATAGCCTGTCTATCGAGGGTTACTAATATTTGTTACACAACACATCTTGAAAGAGACTTTTCAGAAACGATTAACTTTGTAAAGACTTATAAATTAAATCTAATGTTTATAAGATTATATCTTAATTAATATTTCATGTAACTATTCTAACTTCATACGTTGTAACAGTTTATATGTTAATGTAGAGTAATATAACTCAAGCAATAATACCATTCTTAAATGTTGAATTAAAAGAAAGTCTTGCAAGCTAATATCATGAAAAGAGTATAATTAAAAGTTTTAATACAGAAAGTTCACCCGGATCCGAGGTATAACTATATATAGAATCTAGTTTGATGCCAAAGTTTAAAGAAACCTTTCGATAATTTAATAATTGAGTTAGTAATGTCATGGCATCAGTCAGTATATGTTTTTCTTAAAGGTTGAATAAAGAGAAGTCTTCTTGTTACACACATATGAGTAGTGCGTAAATCAATTGTATACCTTGCCATTGTTTCCTTACACAAAGTAAACAATTACACAGATAGTAAGTAATATGTTATTTTAATTATTTGTGATCAATTCTGTTACAACGTAGGCAGCCCTTCTAATTAACGGAGTTTAATTACGAAGGGTTCCCTGGATTTGTAACGCGGCGAATAGCTAGTTACAATACCTGAGCTACAGTGTGTCTTGTAAGGTAAGCAACGACGTTGTGAATAAGTTGCATAAATTCAACCTTATGTGCGACACCATTAGGCGAACCCTTAAGTCAGCAAGTAAAGGAACACGCCTAAAATTCTACAAGGTGACGGCTCTTCCCACACTTCTTTATGGGTCTGAGAATTGGACTTTAACGAAAGGCCAGGCCAGTCGCATCCAAACGGCTGAAATTAGATTTCTCAGGCACGTGGCAGGGTATATTTTTTTTTTATTACCTTCCTTTTTTCCCCCCTTCATATTATCAAATTTTTCATTCATTTGTCTTGTTAAACAAAACAATGAGAATTTATTAATTATAAAATTAATTAATTATAGTCTATGATTATAAAGGAACACCGACATACGGCAACAACTGAATTTTATGAGTATACTGGACAGGATCGCCCAGTGTCGGCTGAATTGGTGGGAACATATGTTTGCCGAATGGATGACTGCCGCATCCCCAAACAACTATGGAACTATAAGCCGAGGGGACGGGAGGTGTGGGGCTTCCGAGGAAGCGCTGGACTGATCAGTTCTAATCTTTGCCTGTTTCAGACCGGAACAAACCATCCTTGGCTTAATGCTTGAAGATGATGATGATGATGATGATGATGATGATGACGATGATGACAAGAATTACAAATACGCAGATCGCTGTAAGCAGCTCTTGACGGCGTGTTGGTGTGCCCAGACACTTGACTCCTTGGCATATTGTCATCATGATGTTTTGACACACAGAACGTTGACTGTATAACAGATAACATTGCTATGACAACGCGCGTGTGTACAAGTCATTAGTTAACACTGTTGTACATCATTAGTCATCTAATGACACTGTACAAACAGGGATCGTTATATCCTATGTTATACACTTAGTACCATAAAAGTTAAATAAAACAAAGCACTTCATTCCCCGTATGTCACGTTATGTAAATACAGAACAAGAATAATTTAACTGCTGTAAATTCTTCAACTTCAAAAAATAAAGTTTCAAAACGACTTTTCAAAGTGCTGACAAAATCTGTTTGTTACAATGTCGTTTCTTATGTTGTCACAATTTCTGTTACTTACAAAAATAAATTTAAAAGTAAAATAAACCTCTTAGTTACATCGGAACATACAATTTAGTGGTTTTCATAGATTTTTATTTACTGTGAGTTCTATAACTATTTACATCAGTGGACTGTCCTCTCACGTACAAGAAACTTTTCCCATATTATTCTAGACAAACTGGCGTTAAACTGGGGTTTGGCAGAGGAAGTTAGAGCCGCATAGAGAGATAAAATAAAAAAATTAAAAAAAAACAATCACGACAAAACAAAAAAAAAACATTTGAGAGTTCAATATACGAGGGCTTGAAACTTGAAACGTTCGCGGAGCGACAACTGTAGTTTAGCGGTAAAACTAAAATTTTGTGTGTGCTGCAAGATTTGTATTTTATGTGAACTCCTATTAATTTACAAATCTATCCACCAATTTATTCGTTGTTTAGAAGCTGTTCAAAATTGATGTGTCACGCGTGTTTTGAAAAACGTACAAAATCAAACATCGTGGTGTAATTCTTTGTTAAAAATTGTTTAGCGCTAAAGGAAATTCAAAAACGAAATTGTATGTGTCAGAATATGCTGCAACTTCAAAACCAACGATTTGTAAGTAGGCACTCGAGTTTAAACGTGGTCGTACGAGCATTGAAGATGATCCCCACCACCACTCACGATGACCAAAAAATACAACAACTCCAGATGAGGCGGCCATTTTGCACAACTCTTTTTCACACCAAGTTTTTGAGTTAAAGTATGATGCTCACTTCCGGGGCCTAGCAGCGGGAAGTGCTACAGCAGAAGTCGTAGCCGGAGCGTGATTATTTTGGGTTTTCCTTGGTCCATGGGTTACAGGTAACTAGGTATTTAATTCAATTTAATGTGTTATAAGCCATAGTTATTAAGAGTAATTTTGTTGATGTTGGGTGTGTTGAAATTTTGTATTGTTTGTATTGCACGGTATTGGTCGCGTGAAGTTTTGTATAAAATTTTGTATGTATAGGGTTATGTATTTTAAATGTTATATGCGTAGTTAACAATTTTGTCACGAGTGGGTTTTTGCTGCAAGTTGTCGTAAAATCAGATTGTTCAAATTATTCGCTCGCGAGTACAAAGCCGCTAGGTGAACTTTGTCTGGCAGATAAGGCTGCCAGGCGAAACTGTTCCTCTTATCTGCATTCCACAGCTGCCCCCTTATCTTATCGTTGCACATTCTATGTTTTGATATTACTATGGCCTTACTCAGAGACATTGATCAGCTGCGAAAGCACGATTTATTATTTGAACTAAGGGCTCGTGGTGTCGTAAAAAACGGGACGGTAGGGGAACTGCGGAAATGCCTACGTAATATAATGCATGAAGGTAAGACCCCCGACACTAAATACCTCGAGGGGTTGGACATTTCGAACGAGTGCAGAGAATGCGACTTGATATCGGATATTTTGGATGTCGACCTTGCAAACATCGGCGAGTCCCAGTGCCGAAACGACCATCAACGGCTTACAGCCAGGTGTCGGGCTTTTGAGGGCCGGTTAAAGTTGTTAGAGTCTTGGGCGGAATCGTCGGGGGACGTAAACTCCCTGAAACATATACTCTCTATAGGGGAAAAGGTTAAGAGGGTTTTGGCGGACAGCGAGACTTGCCCCGTCGCGGAAAACGAGGTGAGCCCGCAAGGGTCAGCCCCGCCGGGTGGCAGTCGTTCTGACGCTGGACCGCTTATTCAATTTGAAGATAAGGCGGCCCCATTAGGGAGCGCCGTTCACGGACTCGAGCGGAACCCTTTCGTGAGCGAAGCAAACACCTACCTTCGCGGTTGCCTATCAGTTGTTGTTACAGCAAGTTGCCTCACCCCGCCGAAAAAATAGTTCGCGGTCTCCCTAAAGCAGACGGTTTCTGTGTGGAAACTCTGCTAGAGCTTTTAAAATAGCTATGAGACTGAAAAGGTGCTTTCCGGTTTCGGAGGCCGGGTTTCTGGAATTGCTTATGCCTTATCGTAACGGGGCTATGGGCGATCGACTTGCCAAGTACCTGGCTGCCGATGACTTTGACCGTTTTCACCAGGAACCAGGAAGCCCTGGAATATTTCATTCCCGATCGGTTGTTTTCGTCCTTAAAGCAGAAGCTGTTTTTAAGAGCCCAAGAGCGCGGAGAACCTTTGTCGACTTATATCTCCGAAATAAAAGAGGCGGCCCAGGTGCTGCGACTACCTGTGACTGAGAGGGAAGTAGTTGATAGGCCTAACATCGTTTCGGGGCTATCCGCCCAAACGAGAACCTGTCTCGTGTTCTGCAGCCGCCCGTCCACGTTTGGCGATCTAGACAAGATCTGCGTAGAGGTGGCGAATTTCCAATTCACCGGTCGGACTACCGCGTATAGAGGCCCTGTTGCCCCCCCAGCTAATGCCGGACCGCGCGAGGACCGGAGGCGGTGTTACCATTGTAAGGAAGAAGGGCACGTGAGACGTTACTGTCCCCGTCTGAAGGCCACGAATACAAAAAACGCGTATTGGAAAGAGTACGGTCAGCAACTGTTTCTCAACCTTCTGCCCTAAGCCTGACCTGACTGGCCGTGACCGCGTTCCCTTCGGAACTGTTTTCACCCCGATTTGCTACCTGTGCAAAAAAAAAGGGGCACTATATCTGGCGGTGTCGTTCGTTTGTCGGCAAGACGTCCAAAAGGAATCCCCGAAAACGTCGTCGCAAGACCAACGGAAGAATGAGCCGAATGTTGACTCAAAGAGTCACTTCGCACGACTTATATAAGGAACATCTGGGGTCCGGAAAAAACTTAGCGAGTTTGTTTAAGAACAAACTGTTTTCGCCCCAGGTGGAAGTAGTTTTTAATGATAGAACCGTGAAAGGTCTGATTGATTCCGGGTCGGTACGTACAATTATGTCGCGTCGGCTGTTCGAGAGCATTGGAGACACCCGAAGCGTTTTGAAGTGGACTAACAGTGCCGTAGTATGCAGGAGCGCCTGCAACGGCAATTTGAAGATCAATTTGGAAGCCTTGTGCCGGGTCAAAATCGACGCGTTTACCTGGAATTTCCCTATATTGGTCGCCGACGGCCTGCCTTGCGATCTCATACTCGGCGCGGATTTCATCCATCATACCCGTTTGGTGCTGGATATTCACCAGGGCGTAATATATTTTAAATTTCGCCCGAAGGATCTAATTTCTCTGTGCGACCGCCACAACAATTCGGAAGTCTGTCACTCTAACCTTTTAGTAAAAGAGTCCTTTGATGTCGGGCACCTCGATCGTGAGAAGGCCGACTAAGTACTTCAGGTATGTCGCCGTCATAAAAACGTTTTGACCGGGGAGCTGGGCCGGACGGACAGGTTGACGTACGATATAACCTTGCTGGATAACCGGCCGGTCAAGGCCCATCCCTACCAGCTCGCCCCTCCCAAAATGAAAGCCATGCGTGAGATTACGGACCAGTTGGTTAAAGAGGGCGTGATCAGGCCGAGCGTATCCTCTTATGCGAGTCCTGCGTTTTTGGTCTGCCGGCCGGATAAAAGCCCAGGTTGGTCATCGATTATCGTAAGCTAAATAAAAAGATTGAAATTGAAGCGCAGCCGCTACTGAACATCCATACCTGCTTCCAGTAGTTTTCCGGCGCGAGGTATTTCTGCGTCTTGGAATTCTCTAACGCGTATTTCCAGATCCCACTCTCCGAAAGATCGATGCCCATTACGGCTTTCGTCGTTCCATACGGGTTGTACGAGTTTTGTCGGGTCCCCTTTGGGTTGAGTACCGGCGCGCAGGTGCTTACGAGGTTGTTGGACACGGTCTTGTCTGATATAAAGTACAGGTTCGTGTTCAACTATCTTGATGACATTATTATATATTCCAAATCGTGGGAGGCCCACGTCTGCCATGTGGACGAAGTGCTCACGAGGCTGGGAAAAGCCAAGCTCACGGTTAACCCCGAGAAGGTACGTTTTGGAGTCAAGCAGATAAGCTTTTTGGGACACCTTGTGTCCGAGCAGAGCGTCTGCGTGGATCTGGATCGGACCCGCGCCATTCGGGAGTTCCCGCGTCCCAAGGACGCCAAGGGCGTAGCTCGTTTCATCGGGATGGTGAATTATTTCTTCAAGTTCATCCCTAAATTTTCGGAAATCGCGGCACCCTTGAACCGGTTGAGAAGAAAAGGCGAAAAGTTCCTTTGGGGAACCGAACATCAGGACGCCTTTGTGGGCTTAAAAGAAGCCGTTACCCAGCCCCCCGTCCTGCGCATGGGAGACTTTGACAAGACATTTATCCTCCAAACCGACGCAAGCTCTTGTGCCCTCGGCGCCGTGCTGTTACAGGAGATCGAGGGGGTGCGTCAGCCTATCGCGTACGCCTCCCGCGTGCTTACTCCACAAGAAAGGAGAGCGTCGTCCGCTTACGAGTCTGAATGTTTAGCGGTTATATTTGGGGTGGAGAAGTTCCGGGAGTACTTGGAGCACCGAGAGTTCGTATTGGAGACTGATAATCAGGCGCTTTCGTGGCTGCTTTCACATCCGCGCCAGTTTGGCAAGTTAGGGCGCTGGATCGCCAGACTCACTTCGCTGAAGTTCGAGGTGCGCCACATCAGGGGCACGCAGAATCCCGTAGCCGACGCCTTGTCTCGAATGTTTAACGTGGAAGGCGATGAGGATACGCCGACACTGTGTGCTGGCGTCCTATCCAACTTTCCTTTAAGTTTTTCCGACCTGCATCAGCTGCAGCGCGAGGATGACGATGTAGCAAAAATAATAGAGGACGTTGAGTCAGGATCGAGCAAGGACAAATACTGTCTGTCGAAGGGGGTTTTATGTACGACAGATAGAACGGGTAAGCCTCAAAAGGTTTACTTACCGAAGGCGGTAAGGGACATGGTCTTTAAGTATTTCCATAACTCCCTCATGGGAGGGCATTTGGGTTTTTTTAAAACGAAAAGTAAAATCTGCAACCAGTTCTTCTGGCCCGGTTGTCATAGGGATGTGAAGCGAATGGTCCAGCGTTGCGACGTATGCCAAATGAGTAAGCCCGCCCGAAACACAAAAATAGGTTTTCTGTCATCCTCAGTGCCGAACAGACCTATGGAACAAATTCATATTGATTACGTCGGCAAATTGCCCCGGAGTAAAAAGGGAAATCGATTTATCCTGGTAGCTGTGGACTCGTTTTCGAAGTTTTGTTGGTTGTGTCCTGTACCCGATTCCACTTCGGCGGCTACCGTGCAGGCGTTGAACACGTATGTTTTTCAGAATTTTGGCTTTCCTAAATACATAATCTCGGATAACGCTACCTGTTTCAGCTGTCATGTGTTTCGCAATTTTGTTTTTCCCACGGCATTAGACACAGTACCTTATCCCCTTATCACCCTCAACCCTCGCTGGCGGAACGCTGCAATCGCAACCTGAAAGCTTCCCTTATAGCTTTCCATTCGGGGAAGCAGTCCTCTTGGGATGAGTCCCTGCCCTGGCTGCAAATAGCTTTTAACTCTGCAAAGCATGAATCCACTGGAAGAAGCCCGTTTGAGGTAATGTTTAAATTCGCTCCGTCCACTCCCCCGACCTGAGCGTGGGATATTCAGAGCCTTTTGCCCGAGGCAGCGGAAGATACTCAGGTAGTGTGGCAGTCGGTGAAGTCCCACTTAATGAAAGCTCACCGCCGTGCTACTAACGCGTACAATAAGGATCGTCAGGCTTGTCATTTTAAAATAGGCGATTTGGTGTGGTGCAAGACCTATACTCTTAGTTCGGGAGCGAACAAACTTACAGCTAAAATGATGCCCCGATGGTCGGGTCCCTTCCGTATTATCGATTTCCTAACTCCGGTGACCGTGAATTTGGGACACCCGGAGACCTTGTCTCACGTAAAAAAAGTCATGTTAGTTCCTTGAAACCCGCCTTTCATGAAAATGGCTGCCATGCCCCGGACGCCGCCGTGTCGGCATAGTAAGGATTTTCCCTTGCGCATTCAGAAACTAAAATGCCATATCGCCTTCACTCCCCTTGCTGGGTGAGCGACCGAAGACTGATCACCTCCTTGTCGTCCGCTTCCGGTGTAGAAGCGTTGTTGTGTACAGGCGGCGCTTCTAAGGAGACTGAAGGCGTCTCTCGAAATTGTCCTTAGTTAGCGGCAAACGCCGTATAGAGTAATTGGAATGATCCAAGTTGGTGTATGTAATGTGTAGGGTTTATCGAAGTCGATTTCATTTGATAGCGTCCCGAATTTTCCCCGCGCGCGGGAGACCTTTTGCCGAGACTCTAATCCATGGGATGTTGGTTTAGGGGATACCCATTTATGAAGTGCTTGTCTGAGATACTTCCGATTAACAATTGTTTATGCCTTGTTGTTGTTGTGTTTATTGTTAGTAGGGGGAAAATGCCGATCCTGACCCACAAATGAATGCCGCCTTTCTTAAAAAACATAAAAAACGATAAAAAACAAGATCAAAGAGATGCCGCCGTTCCCGCGGTCCAAGATTTTTTCCCACGCTCTCCCCACCACCCTGGACCGCGAATTTTCGCGAATATAATTTTTTATATGCAGCCTTTCGCGAGCCTAAATCACTTTCACTTTCTAATTTCCGCGAATATAATTTTTTATATGCAGCCTTTCGCGAGCCTAGATCACTTTCACTTTCTACTGGACCACAGCATCCGCGACTTTTTCGCTGATCTGTGTCAAGATCCGCGACTGTTTCGCGTATCTGGACCACAGCATCCGCGAATATAATTTTTTATTTTTTTATATGCCGCCTTTCGCGAGCTTAGATCACTTTCACTTTCTATCACTTGATGCATTATAGTGTATGTATTAAATATATGATCAGGGTTACCAACCTTGCATGAGTTCAAATTTGTTATAATGTATATTATATCTATATGATCAGGTTTACCAACCTATGGTGGGGTGTTCCGACTTGATGCATTATAGTGTATTTATTAAATATATGATCAGGGTTACCAACCTTGCATGAGTTCAAATTTGTTGTGTGTTATAATGTATATTAAATCTATATGATCAGGTTTACCAACCTATGTATGGGTTCAAACTTGATATGTGTGTGTATTATAGTGTATATTAAAATATATGATCAGGGTTACCAATCCTGCATTATTGTGTGTGTATAGAACAGATCTGCCAACATTTTTCTTCGGTGGGAAATTCAAACTATATTATAGTAAATTGTTGACGACTTCGATATCAACTCTCTCTCCCCTCCTCTCTCTTTGTCTCTAGACACAGTTGTCGATCACGATATAAACTCTCTCTCTCTTTATGTCATCAGTTTTACATAAGCGTCGTGCTACTTATGGATTATTGTAAGTAGCGATACTAAAATGTAATCACCATGAAATATATATATTTATCACCTACCTCGTTGCGTCCTACTTCTAATTTTTTTGACACATGGCAGTCATTGACCACGATTTAGAAATTAATATACTGCCAAGTCTGTGTGTGTGTGGTAAAGTGTTACGCATAAAAAAAAATCTCCTTGAAATAAGGTGTTTTCAAAAGTTTTGTGTACACATACACACATTGTATATGTCTCTCTCTCTCTCGCTGCAAACGTTGACAAGAATTCCCTTATTCAAACGATTTGCATGTGTACACGAACTTAAATACAGACGATTGTAATTTTAAAAATTCATTTTTGCATTAAATATATATATCGTAAACAATGAAATAATAATATTTCGTCATTGTAAGATTTTAATAAAACAATTATCAGTTTAAATAATAATTTTCATGATTGTAAGATACAACCTACAAATTATTAAAATGTCTCTCTAACACACATTTCTGATTACTATACAAATAATTGCATGCATATTCGGGGTACGTTGACAGCATTGATCGGTTCAACGAAACAAGTCTATGCTCACACACACACACACACACACACACACACACACACACACACACACACACACACACACACACACACACACACACACACACACACACACACACACACACACACACACACATACATACACACACACACACACACACACACACACACACACACACACACACACACACACACACACACACACACCGATACTGAATTAGATATAGTTATTATTCGCTAAATTAAACCAGAGGTCATTAACCTTGTGTACGACGTACTACATTCTAATTTCACACCTGCCAGTCATTAGCAGCGCTGACAGTAATTAGGATTAATTATGGATTATAAAGTATTTACTCTAAAAACGGACAACTCTACTTTCTAATTTGACACCTGTCAAGCATTAACACCGCTTACAGTAATTACTCTAAAAACGGACACACGCACACACGTGCTTTCCCCACTACAGTGTACACTATATATACGCAAAGTAAATTAGCGACAATTTCTTATTTGTCTGCTTGTGCATGCTGATACTGCACGTATTACGTGTCTTCACATCTTCTTTTGGTAAGTGTATAGATTTTATTTAAACGTAAAAATTATCAAGTGCATTATTTATTGAATTTAATACATGTGTGTGTGTGTGTACGCGTGTGTGTATGATCAAATTACAATTTCTGAAAATATATTCTTACCGTATTTTTATAGTCGCAATTTCTCATTGATCGCTGACGTGTGCTGATACATCGTGAAATCTCTGCATCTTTTTTAATAGTTGAAAGACTGTTTGTACGTCTTCAGTGTAGACAACGCACATACTAGTTTGGCTGATACTGTACGTCTTACGTGTTTTCCAGTATACACATCTTCTTTTGGTAAGTGTATAGATTTTATTTAAACGTAAAAATTATCAAGTGCATTATTTATTGAATTTAATACATGTGTGTGTGTGTGTGTGTGTGTGTGTGTGTACGCGTGTGTGTGTACGCGTGTGTGTATGATCAAATTACAATTTCTGAAAATATATTCTTACCGTATTTTTATAGTGGCAATTTCTCATTGATCACCGACGTGTGCTGATACATCGTGAAATCTCTACATCTTTTTTTAATAGTTGAAAGACTGTTTGTACGCCTTCAGTGTAGACAACGCACATACTAGTTTGGCTGATACTGTACGTCTTACGTGTTTTCCAGTATATACACATCTTCTTTTGGTAAGTGTATAGATTTTATTTAAACGTAAAAATTATCAAGTGCATTATTTATTGAATTTAATACATGTGTGTGTGTGTGTGTGTGTGTGTGTGTGTGTGTGTGTACGCGTGTGTGTATGATCAAATTATAATTTCTGAAAATATATTCTTACCGTATTTTTATAGTGGCAATTTCTCATTGATCACCAACGTGTGCTGATACATCGTGAAATCTCTGCATCTTTTTTTAATAGTTGAAAGACTGTTTGTACGCCTTCAGTGTAGACAACGAACATACTAGTTTTGGTAAGTTGTACAGATTTTATTTAATTTTAATTTTAATGTATGTGCAGATTTTTATTTAAACGTAAAAATTATTTGCATTATCAAGCGTGTTATTGAATTTAATACATGTGTGTGTGTATGATCAAATTATTATGTCTGTTACAAATTTTCTGAAAAATTGCTTTAAACAAACGTTTTTAATGTAACAAATTTAGAAAGTAGGTCACAGCGTATGATGACATTTATATCTCTCTCTCTAATTCTGTTGTGTACATACATAGCTGTAAGCAGTGACTATCTCCTTATGAATGCGGAATGTAGACTTTCCTAAAATTATTTGCATTAAAACATTATCAAACGCATTATTATTTATTGAATTTAATACATGTGTGTGTGTGCGCGCGCGTATGTGTATGATCAAATTATTATGGAGTGGGTTATACAAATAATAATAAAGTGTGTGTAATATATATATATATATAACTTTATAAAAATACATACACACAGCTCCAAGATTATATTAAACAGTTTTACAATTAAAAATACATACACAGCTCCAAGATTATATTGTTACAAGTATGAAAATATATCTAAACTAATATTTACAATTAAAAAAAAAAACATACACAGTTCCAAGATTATATTGTTACAAGTATTAAAATATATCTAAACTAGTTTTACAATTAAAAATACATACACACACATAGCTCCAATATTATAATGTTACAAAGATGATGAAAATATATATATTTAAAACTAGTATTTACAAAATATGTATAAAATAAGACTTAAACACGTCTATGCACTGTGTTGGACAATGGCGTATATTCTACAAGCGAATAATGTAGTATCATACAGTAGGCGGTCGTCTGTGATGCTCTTAGTACTGATTGTAAAAATCACATTTTGCTAGCCTTTATCCGGCTTTGGGTCTTTCCGTTCGGTGTCCAAGTCTCACTGCCACAAAAGGCCGCATGGCACTGACTGCCATCACTTTATAAAATTAAAAAAAGTGTCTCTTTTGACCATTCCATTCATTGTTTTTCTTATCGTTTCACACATGTGATTAAACTTCACTACTTTTTGTCCACATCTGTCTCACCAACATAAGAAAAGTCACCTCCAAGGAACAGAAACATATATAACAGATGCAGATAGAGAGGTAAATAAAAATAGAGGGAGGGGGATAGAGGGAGAGAGAGAGAGAGAGAGAGAGAGAGAGAGAGAGAGAGAGAGAGAGAGAGAGAGAGAGAGAGTGATGGGTGAGAGGGAGGGGCAGAGACAGCTAGACAGACAGACACGTGGCTTACGTTTAAGACATTATGTTTTGGAACGGAGACACTGATAAACACCTGTAATATATAACAGTTGATACGTCTAATTACTTGAGGAAACAACATAACATTTATATATCACATCGTACCATGCCACAGGCGACTGCCTGTCAGGCGTGGTACGTAGCACTAATAACATACGTTTATACAGTTTGATAACAAGCTGGTCAGTCACATGCTACACAAACATTCTCATATTAGTAAATTTTTTTGGTAAATCTTTCGTATGAGGTTTAGTTGAAAAGTTCGCGGAGCAACATCGATAGCTCAGTGGGAGAACGAAAATCTTTTCTGTGCTGCAAGACGAATATTTCGCGTGAACACCGGTTAATTACCAGATATAGTATCTGTCAATTTATTCACTTTTTACCACCTGTTTGAAATTTTCCTGGCACGCGTGTTTCTAAAATGCTCAAAATGAAACAGCGTGTTGTTATAAATTCACTGTTAAAAACGGTTTAGCGCCAATGGTTTCTGCGCCTTCATAAACAATGGTAAGTGGGGCAAAATCGAGTTTAAACGTGGTCGTACATGCACTGAAGACGATCCCAGCAGTGGATGTCCAAAAAGTGCAACAAAAAATGACATTATTGAAAAAATTTCGTAGGGTGTTGGAAGACGTTGCTGAAATCATAGGCATCTCATATTAGCGTGTGCATCATACTTTAACTCAAGAACTTGGTGTGAAAAAGCGTTGTGCAAGATGGCTGCCGCATCTGGAGTTGTTGCATTTTTTGGCCGTCCAGTGCGGAGGGGGGAACATCTTCAATGCTCGTACGACCACGTTTCAATTCTAATGCCTACTTACAAACCTTTGGTTTGAAGTCGCACCGTCTCCTGACACATTTAAAATTTCGTTTGGAATTTCCGTTGGCGCTAAACAATTTTTAACAAAGAATCACACCACGATGTTTGATTTTGTCCGTTTTCCAAAACACGCATGGCATGTCAATTTTAAACAGCGTTCAAACAATTAATAAATTGACAGATAGATTTGTAAATTAACAGGAATTCACATAAAATACAAATCTTGCAGCATACGAAAATTTTTAGTTTTACCGCTAAGCTACAGATGTCGCTCCGCCAACATTTCAACTGACCCTCGTAGAAGCAAGAACATTTACTTCATTGAAATGGAAACCAGCTACGGTTTCACTGTTCAAGTTTCGGGCACCGGCGTCAACGTTCTGCTTCTGTGAAAATAATGAAATTATTTTAGCTTCTGCAAATGTCAACATAAAATTATATTTTTATTCCATTTTGCTTCTTGTTTCAACCACCTACGCACTTCAATTATACAACTTCATTCACTTTTTGAAGTTCTTCTCTCCTTCGGTAGCATTTCTTCATTCCCTTACTCGCTCTTTCTCGTTCTTCTTCCGATAACACTCTTTTTCTTCTCCTTAGTTTGTCTTCGGACATACTTTTCTCTAAGTAATTTTTCTTCTAAACACTTTCGTGTATTTTATATTGTGTTCCCCATTTCTTTACTTTCTACATACTGATAGATATCTTTCACCCATGGTACTTGTGCTTTTGTATTCTCCTGTAAGTTGAGGACCTTAATTATTACTGTTTCTGGTTCTATCCATTTAAGGCATTTGTCTTTATTTGTCGTAGTCAAGACTTTTTTAAACTTTTCATGCATTAAAAAGTTTTTTAAGTTTTCAATATAAAACAAAATTTTGAATAAAAATTATACCAACTTTAAAAAGAAGAAAAATTCCTGGATTTTTTTGTCCTTCGCGTGTCCGTTGATTAACTAATTATAATTATATAACTACTGACTCGGATTACTAATTTTTTTGTTGCTAAAAATGTTAAAATTTTAACATTTTGCCTGGACTAGTTTTCTCTAATTACAAGCTCCATCGGAGGCTGCCGCAAGGAGTGCTGTCAGTCTTGTTCTTGGTGATGGCACCGTCGTTCGAAATATCGATGTTGTGTGTGTGTGTGATATGTTCAAATAGTATGTGTGATTTAAACTGTGCCTGTTTGTTTAGGATGTCGTTTTTGTGTTTTTATGTGTTTGTATACTTCTAGTTGTTCAAGACTGTCAAGATTGTTCAAGATTTCGGCCTTTTGTGTGTAGAATTTCCATCTTCTTGTTTATGTTTGTGTATGTGTGGTTTGCTTCAATGAGGTGGTTTGCAAAGGTGGATTCGGTGGTGGAGTATAGTCCCTTTTTGTGATCAATGACTACCTGTTTGAAGCTACGTTCTGTCTGGCCTATGTAGAATTTGTTACATTCTGAGAAGTTTAGTTTGTATACACGAAGTAAATCAAATTTGTTTTGTTCTTTGTGTTTCTTTTTGTTTTGTTTTTAGTTCTGTATGCGATTCTGTATCCTGCTTTTTTAAATTTGTGTCCTATTTTTTCAGTGTGTTTATTCATACTGTATATGTTAGTGTTATGAATTTGTTGTTTTCTGTCTTTGTCTGTTGTTGTTTTTTTGTTTTTTGTGTGAGAGTTTATTGATTATTGATCTGTTGTATCCGTTGGTTTCCAGTAGATATTTGATCGTGTTTAATTCATATTAGTATTCTTTTTCATTTAGTGGGATGTTGTTCAGTCTGTGTATCATGGTTCTGAAGGCAGATAGTTTGTGTTGTAGTATTGGGTGATTGGAGGAATTGTGTATTAGTGTGTCGGTTGTAGTGGGTTTTCGGTATCCTACTGAATTTGTGTCTGTGTTCTGCTTTTGTGATTGTGAGGTCTAGGAAGTTTATGATATTGTTGTTATTGTATTCAACAGAGAAGGTTATGTTTTTGTGTATTTGTTTGTGATTTCTCGCAAACAATGACAGACTCTCACATAAAATACTATATTGGCGAAGGTACGTAGATGACATCATACTTCTGTACAAGGGAAACAAAAGACAATGTGAACAGCTACTAACGCACATGAACATTTGCAAGATTTATCAAGGAAAATGATCAACTAAATAAAGAAATCAAATGTTATGAGGACTTTAGTTAGTCGGGCTCTAAGGTCGTGGTTCAAGGACGTTTTGTGCAAACGTTTCGGCCGTGCCTACGACGGCCATCTTCAGTGCAGAAGGCTGCAAAACACTGACAAAAGTTTCGTAGTCAGTGACCACTGAACTGTGGTTAATTCTAGTGGCCATGAGTACGAGACCCATAAAACGTTGCACCGAACACCCTTGGCCCACGCCCTTACAGCCCGGCAAGCCGAAGTTCTTATAACATTGAAGCCGGCCGTGAAAACCTCAGACAGAATTAAAGAAATCAAGTGTTTAAATTTACTCTGAAACAATCCTTATACTTTGTTTATATTAAGACAATGTCACTATCACTTTATTAGCAGAGTTATTTCCTAGAAGGCAATAATCCCTTTGGATGATTTTTTTTTAAGAAGAAGAGTCTATTTTCGATTTGTCACAGTGTGGACGATCATGAGAAACAAGGCAACCAATAAAAAACTCTGTATGTAAAAGGATCAGAAATATCAAGTCGAAGACATCGACTCTAGTTAGTTTGGCTTCCTTTTGGATCTTCTGTTTGAAAAAATTATGTTTACGACCAAATATTAAGACCAACCAACTTTCAATATGGACACTCGCTCACAGTGTGTCCAGGTCGTTTTTGATGTCAAACTCTGGCCCTTTTTGTGTTGTGAATTTTAACGTCTGTACTACAATTTTCAAGCATTACAAATAAAAAATAAATAGAATAGAATAGAAAAGAAATGCAGGGCACTAATGGGCTGAACGTGGACCTTATAAAGTGTGCACCAGCCTCGCTGCAATATCGTTTGTTTCAGTTCATTAACCTATGCTGGACCACTGGTCATGTTACTGACGAGTGGCGGATTGCAAAGGTAATTCCCATATTCAAGAAAGGCGATCTTTACGACTGCAGGAACTACAGAGGAGTCAGCCTTCTTAATATTTCATATAAATTATATACATCTATATTAAGAACACGGCTGAATGCGATAACGGAGACAATACTTTCAGAGGCCCACACCGGTTTCAAGAAGGGCATATCATGTTTAGATTGTATACTTTCAATAGCTCAGCTCATTGAAAAGCGTATAGAGTATCAGCTGCCCACATACATAGCTTGCATCGACTTCGAGAAAGTGTTTGACAGAGTGAATCGGAGCAAACTATGGGCAATAATGGCAAGGAAAGGGATCCCACAACATCTAATTAGACCTATACAGAGTCTTTATGTGGAGAAAACAATCTTAATAGGAGCAGGGAGACCGAGAACAGCTCCTAGAGTTGGCCTGATTAATAGTTTAGTTGCCTACGACAGGGGTGTCCATTATCATCTTCTCTTTCTAATTTATATATTTACAATGTCACACAAAACTGGCAGATGTGTCCTGCGGACCATTTTATGATTGGTCACTCTATAAGTAACACTTTGTTGTTTGCAGACAATCAGGCTACTCTGTCGGACTCGGAAAACAAATTTCAAATGTGTATACATTTGTTAAATCGAATCTGCAACGACTCTGGATTGCAAATATCCACACTTAAGACCAAGGTGATGTGGCTTTTCGTGGAACTGATCCCCTGCGGCCAAAATTTGTTATAGATGGTACTGTCCTGGAACGAGTTACCAATTTTGAATACCTGAGCTACAGTGTGTCTTGTAAGGTAAGCAACGACGTTGTGAATAAGTTGCATAAATTCAACCTTATGTGCGACACCATTAGGCGAACCCTTAAGTCAGCAAGTAAAGGAACACGCCTAAAATTCTACAAGGTGACGGCTCTTCCCACACTTCTTTATGGGTCTGAGAATTGGACTTTAACGAAAGGCCAGGCCAGTCGCATCCAAACGGCTGAAATTAGATTTCTCAGGCACGTGGCAGGGTATATTTTTTTTTTATTACCTTCCTTTTTTCCCCCCTTCATATTATCAAATTTTTCATTCATTTGTCTTGTTAAACAAAACAATGAGAATTTATTAATTATAAAATTAATTGATTATAGTCTATGATTATAAAGGAACACCGACATACGGCAACAACTGAATTTTATGAGTATACTGGACAGGATCGCCCAGTGTCGGCTGAATTGGTGGGAACATATGTTTGCCGAATGGATGACTGCCGCATCCCCAAACAACTATGGAACTATAAGCCGAGGGGACGGGAGGTGTGGGGCTTCCGAGGAAGCGCTGGACTGATCAGTTCTAATCTTTGCCTGTTTCAGACCGGAACAAACCATCCTTGGCTTAATGCTTGAAGATGATGATGATGATGATGATGATGATGATGATGACGATGATGACAAGAATTACAAATACGCAGATCGCTGTAAGCAGCTCTTGACGGCGTGTTGGTGTGCCCAGACACTTGACTCCTTGGCATATTGTCATCATGATGTTTTGACACACAGAACGTTGACTGTATAACAGATAACATTGCTATGACAACGCGCGTGTGTACAAGTCATTAGTTAACACTGTTGTACATCATTAGTCATCTAATGACACTGTACAAACAGGGATCGTTATATCCAATGTTATACACTTAGTACCATAAAAGTTAAATAAAACAAAGCACTTCATTCCCCGTATGTCACGTTATGTAAATACAGAACAAGAATAATTTAACTGCTGTAAATTCTTCAACTTCAAAAAATAAAGTTTCAAAACGACTTTTCAAAGTGCTGACAAAATCTGTTTGTTACAATGTCGTTTCTTATGTTGTCACAATTTCTGTTACTTACAAAAATAAATTTAAAAGTAAAATAAACCTCTTAGTTACATCGGAACATACAATTTAGTGGTTTTCATAGATTTTTATTTACTGTGAGTTCTATAACTATTTACATCAGTGGACTGTCCTTTCACGTACAAGAAACTTTTCCCATATTATTCTAGACAAACTGGCGTTAAACTGGGGTTTGGCAGAGGAAGTTAGAGCCGCATAGAGAGATAAAATAAAAAAATTAAAAAAAAACAATCACGACAAAACAAAAAAAAACATTTGAGAGTTCAATATACGAGGGCTTGAAACTTGAAACGTTCGCGGAGCGACAACTGTAGTTTAGCGGTAAAACTAAAATTTTTTGTGTGCTGCAAGATTTGTATTTTATGTGAACTCCTATTAATTTACAAATCTATCCACCAATTTATTCGTTGTTTAGAAGCTGTTCAAAATTGATGTGTCACGCGTGTTTTGAAAAACGTACAAAATCAAACATCGTGGTGTAATTCTTTGTTAAAAATTGTTTAGCGCTAAAGGAAATTCAAAAACGAAATTGTATGTGTCAGAATATGCTGCAACTTCAAAACCAACGATTTGTAAGTAGGCACTCGAGTTTAAACGTGGTCGTACGAGCATTGAAGATGATCCCCACCACCACTCACGATGACCAAAAAATACAACAACTCCAGATGAGGCGGCCATTTTGCACAACTCTTTTTCACACCAAGTTTTTGAGTTAAAGTATGATGCTCACTTCCGGGGCCTAGCAGCGGGAAGTGCTACAGCAGAAGTCGTAGCCGGAGCGTGATTATTTTGGGTTTTCCTTGGTCCATGGGTTACAGGTAACTAGGTATTTAATTCAATTTAATGTGTTATAAGCCATAGTTATTAAGAGTAATTTTGTTGATGTTGGGTGTGTTGAAATTTTGTATTGTTTGTATTGCACGGTATTGGTCGCGTGAAGTTTTGTATAAAATTTTGTATGTATAGGGTTATGTATTTTAAATGTTATATGCGTAGTTAACAATTTTGTCACGAGTGGGTTTTTGCTGCAAGTTGTCGTAAAATCAGATTGTTCAAATTATTCGCTCGCGAGTACAAAGCCGCTAGGTGAACTTTGTCTGGCAGATAAGGCTGCCAGGCGAAACTGTTCCTCTTATCTGCATTCCACAGCTGCCCCCTTATCTTATCGTTGCACATTCTATGTTTTGATATTACTATGGCCTTACTCAGAGACATTGATCAGCTGCGAAAGCACGATTTATTATTTGAACTAAGGGCTCGTGGTGTCGTAAAAAACGGGACGGTAGGGGAACTGCGGAAATGCCTACGTAATATAATGCATGAAGGTAAGACCCCCGACACTAAATACCTCGAGGGGTTGGACATTTCGAACGAGTGCAGAGAATGCGACTTGATATCGGATATTTTGGATGTCGACCTTGCAAACATCGGCGAGTCCCAGTGCCGAAACGACCATCAACGGCTTACAGCCAGGTGTCGGGCTTTTGAGGGCCGGTTAAAGTTGTTAGAGTCTTGGGCGGAATCGTCGGGGGACGTAAACTCCCTGAAACATATACTCTCTATAGGGGAAAAGGTTAAGAGGGTTTTGGCGGACAGCGAGACTTGCCCCGTCGCGGAAAACGAGGTGAGCCCGCAAGGGTCAGCCCCGCCGGGTGGCAGTCGTTCTGACGCTGGACCGCTTATTCAATTTGAAGATAAGGCGGCCCCATTAGGGAGCGCCGTTCACGGACTCGAGCGGAACCCTTTCGTGAGCGAAGCAAACACCTACCTTCGCGGTTGCCTACCAGTTGTTGTTACAGCAAGTTGCCTCACCCCGCCGAAAAAATAGTTCGCGGTCTCCCTAAAGCAGACGGTTTCTGTGTGGAAACTCTGCTAGAGCTTTTAAAATAGCTATGAGACTGAAAAGGTGCTTTCCGGTTTCGGAGGCCGGGTTTCTGGAATTGCTTATGCCTTATCGTAACGGGGCTTTGGGCGATCGACTTGCCAAGTACCTGGCTGCCGATGACTTTGACCGTTTTCACCAGGAAGCCCTGGAATATTTCATTCCCGATCGGTTGTTTTCGTCCTTAAAGCAGAAGCTGTTTTTAAGAGCCCAAGAGCGCGGAGAACCTTTGTCGACTTATATCTCCGAAATAAAAGAGGCGGCCCAGGTGCTGCGACTACCTGTGACTGAGAGGGAAGTAGTTGATAGGCCTAACATCGTTTCGGGGCTATCCGCCCAAACGAGAACCTGTCTCGTGTTCTGCAGCCGCCCGTCCACGTTTGGCGATCTAGACAAGATCTGCGTAGAGGTGGCGAATTTCCAATTCACCGGTCGGACTACCGCGTATAGAGGCCCTGTTGCCCCCCCAGCTAATGCCGGACCGCGCGAGGACCGGAGGCGGTGTTACCATTGTAAGGAAGAAGGGCACGTGAGACGTTACTGTCCCCGTCTGAAGGCCACGAATACAAAAAACGCGTATTGGAAAGAGTACGGTCAGCAACTGTTTCTCAACCTTCTGCCCTAAGCCTGACCTGACTGGCCGTGACCGCGTTCCCTTCGGAACTGTTTTCACCCCGATTTGCTACCTGTGCAAAAAAAAAGGGGCACTATATCTGGCGGTGTCGTTCGTTTGTCGGCAAGACGTCCAAAAGGAATCCCCGAAAACGTCGTCGCAAGACCAACGGAAGAATGAGCCGAATGTTGACTCAAAGAGTCACTTCGCACGACTTATATAAGGAACATCTGGGGTCCGGAAAAAACTTAGCGAGTTTGTTTAAGAACAAACTGTTTTCGCCCCAGGTGGAAGTAGTTTTTAATGATAGAACCGTGAAAGGTCTGATTGATTCCGGGTCGGTACGTACAATTATGTCGCGTCGGCTGTTCGAGAGCATTGGAGACACCCGAAGCGTTTTGAAGTGGACTAACAGTGCCGTAGTATGCAGGAGCGCCTGCAACGGCAATTTGAAGATCAATTTGGAAGCCTTGTGCCGGGTCAAAATCGACGCGTTTACCTGGAATTTCCCTATATTGGTCGCCGACGGCCTGCCTTGCGATCTCATACTCGGCGCGGATTTCATCCATCATACCCGTTTGGTGCTGGATATTCACCAGGGCGTAATATATTTTAAATTTCGCCCGAAGGATCTAATTTCTCTGTGCGACCGCCACAACAATTCGGAAGTCTGTCACTCTAACCTTTTAGTAAAAGAGTCCTTTGATGTCGGGCACCTCGATCGTGAGAAGGCCGACTAAGTACTTCAGGTATGTCGCCGTCATAAAAACGTTTTGACCGGGGAGCTGGGCCGGACGGACAGGTTGACGTACGATATAACCTTGCTGGATAACCGGCCGGTCAAGGCCCATCCCTACCAGCTCGCCCCTCCCAAAATGAAAGCCATGCGTGAGATTACGGACCAGTTGGTTAAAGAGGGCGTGATCAGGCCGAGCGTATCCTCTTATGCGAGTCCTGCGTTTTTGGTCTGCCGGCCGGATAAAAGCCCAGGTTGGTCATCGATTATCGTAAGCTAAATAAAAAGATTGAAATTGAAGCGCAGCCGCTACTGAACATCCATACCTGCTTCCAGTAGTTTTCCGGCGCGAGGTATTTCTGCGTCTTGGAATTCTCTAACGCGTATTTCCAGATCCCACTCTCCGAAAGATCGATGCCCATTACGGCTTTCGTCGTTCCATACGGGTTGTACGAGTTTTGTCGGGTCCCCTTTGGGTTGAGTACCGGCGCGCAGGTGCTTACGAGGTTGTTGGACACGGTCTTGTCTGATATAAAGTACAGGTTCGTGTTCAACTATCTTGATGACATTATTATATATTCCAAATCGTGGGAGGCCCACGTCTGCCATGTGGACGAAGTGCTCACGAGGCTGGGAAAAGCCAAGCTCACGGTTAACCCCGAGAAGGTACGTTTTGGAGTCAAGCAGATAAGCTTTTTGGGACACCTTGTGTCCGAGCAGAGCGTCTGCGTGGATCTGGATCGGACCCGCGCCATTCGGGAGTTCCCGCGTCCCAAGGACGCCAAGGGCGTAGCTCGTTTCATCGGGATGGTGAATTATTTCTTCAAGTTCATCCCTAAATTTTCGGAAATCGCGGCACCCTTGAACCGGTTGAGAAGAAAAGGCGAAAAGTTCCTTTGGGGAACCGAACATCAGGACGCCTTTGTGGGCTTAAAAGAAGCCGTTACCCAGCCCCCCGTCCTGCGCATGGGAGACTTTGACAAGACATTTATCCTCCAAACCGACGCAAGCTCTTGTGCCCTCGGCGCCGTGCTGTTACAGGAGATCGAGGGGGTGCGTCAGCCTATCGCGTACGCCTCCCGCGTGCTTACTCCACAAGAAAGGAGAGCGTCGTCCGCTTACGAGTCTGAATGTTTAGCGGTTATATTTGGGGTGGAGAAGTTCCGGGAGTACTTGGAGCACCGAGAGTTCGTATTGGAGACTGATAATCAGGCGCTTTCGTGGCTGCTTTCACATCCGCGCCAGTTTGGCAAGTTAGGGCGCTGGATCGCCAGACTCACTTCGCTGAAGTTCGAGGTGCGCCACATCAGGGGCACGCAGAATCCCGTAGCCGACGCCTTGTCTCGAATGTTTAACGTGGAAGGCGATGAGGATACGCCGACACTGTGTGCTGGCGTCCTATCCAACTTTCCTTTAAGTTTTTCCGACCTGCATCAGCTGCAGCGCGAGGATGACGATGTAGCAAAAATAATAGAGGACGTTGAGTCAGGATCGAGCAAGGACAAATACTGTCTGTCGAAGGGGGTTTTATGTACGACAGATAGAACGGGTAAGCCTCAAAAGGTTTACTTACCGAAGGCGGTAAGGGACATGGTCTTTAAGTATTTCCATAACTCCCTCATGGGAGGGCATTTGGGTTTTTTTAAAACGAAAAGTAAAATCTGCAACCAGTTCTTCTGGCCCGGTTGTCATAGGGATGTGAAGCGAATGGTCCAGCGTTGCGACGTATGCCAAATGAGTAAGCCCGCCCGAAACACAAAAATAGGTTTTCTGTCATCCTCAGTGCCGAACAGACCTATGGAACAAATTCATATTGATTACGTCGGCAAATTGCCCCGGAGTAAAAAGGGAAATCGATTTATCCTGGTAGCTGTGGACTCGTTTTCGAAGTTTTGTTGGTTGTGTCCTGTACCCGATTCCACTTCGGCGGCTACCGTGCAGGCGTTGAACACGTATGTTTTTCAGAATTTTGGCTTTCCTAAATACATAATCTCGGATAACGCTACCTGTTTCAGCTGTCATGTGTTTCGCAATTTTTGTTTTTCCCACGGCATTAGACACAGTACCTTATCCCCTTATCACCCTCAACCCTCGCTGGCGGAACGCTGCAATCGCAACCTGAAAGCTTCCCTTATAGCTTTCCATTCGGGGAAGCAGTCCTCTTGGGATGAGTCCCTGCCCTGGCTGCAAATAGCTTTTAACTCTGCAAAGCATGAATCCACTGGAAGAAGCCCGTTTGAGGTAATGTTTAAATTCGCTCCGTCCACTCCCCCGACCTGAGCGTGGGATATTCAGAGCCTTTTGCCCGAGGCAGCGGAAGATACTCAGGTAGTGTGGCAGTCGGTGAAGTCCCACTTAATGAAAGCTCACCGCCGTGCTACTAACGCGTACAATAAGGATCGTCAGGCTTGTCATTTTAAAATAGGCGATTTGGTGTGGTGCAAGACCTATACTCTTAGTTCGGGAGCGAACAAACTTACAGCTAAAATGATGCCCCGATGGTCGGGTCCCTTCCGTATTATCGATTTCCTAACTCCGGTGACCGTGAATTTGGGACACCCGGAGACCTTGTCTCACGTAAAAAAAGTCATGTTAGTTCCTTGAAACCCGCCTTTCATGAAAATGGCTGCCATGCCCCGGACGCCGCCGTGTCGGCATAGTAAGGATTTTCCCTTGCGCATTCAGAAACTAAAATGCCATATCGCCTTCACTCCCCTTGCTGGGTGAGCGACCGAAGACTGATCACCTCCTTGTCGTCCGCTTCCGGTGTAGAAGCGTTGTTGTGTACAGGCGGCGCTTCTAAGGAGACTGAAGGCGTCTCTCGAAATTGTCCTTAGTTAGCGGCAAACGCCGTATAGAGTAATTGGAATGATCCAAGTTGGTGTATGTAATGTGTAGGGTTTATCGAAGTCGATTTCATTTGATAGCGTCCCGAATTTTCCCCGCGCGCGGGAGACCTTTTGCCGAGACTCTAATCCATGGGATGTTGGTTTAGGGGATACCCATTTATGAAGTGCTTGTCTGAGATACTTCCGATTAACAATTGTTTATGCCTTGTTGTTGTTGTGTTTATTGTTAGTAGGGGGAAAATGCCGATCCTGACCCACAAAGGAATGCCGCCTTTCTTAAAAAACATAAAAAACGATAAAAAACAAGATCAAAGAGATGCCGCCGTTCCCGCGGTCCAAGATTTTTTCCCACGCTCTCCCCACCACCCTGGACCGCGAATTTTCGCGAATATAATTTTTTATATGCAGCCTTTCGCGAGCCTAAATCACTTTCACTTTCTAATTTCCGCGAATATAATTTTTTATATGCAGCCTTTCGCGAGCCTAGATCACTTTCACTTTCTACTGGACCACAGCATCCGCGACTTTTTCGCTGATCTGTGTCAAGATCCGCGACTGTTTCGCGTATCTGGACCACAGCATCCGCGAATATAATTTTTTATTTTTTTATATGCCGCCTTTCGCGAGCTTAGATCACTTTCACTTTCTATCACTTGATGCATTATAGTGTATGTATTAAATATATGATCAGGGTTACCAACCTTGCATGAGTTCAAATTTGTTATAATGTATATTATATCTATATGATCAGGTTTACCAACCTATGGTGGTGTGTTCCGACTTGATGCATTATAGTGTATTTATTAAATATATGATCAGGGTTACCAACCTTGCATGAGTTCAAATTTGTTGTGTGTTATAATGTATATTAAATCTATATGATCAGGTTTACCAACCTATGTATGGGTTCAAACTTGATATGTGTGTGTATTATAGTGTATATTAAAATATATGATCAGGGTTACCAATCCTGCATTATTGTGTGTGTATAGAACAGATCTGCCAACATTTTTCTTCGGTGGGAAATTCAAACTATATTATAGTAAATTGTTGACGACTTCGATATCAACTCTCTCTCCCCTCCTCTCTCTTTGTCTCTAGACACAGTTGTCGATCACGATATAAACTCTCTCTCTCTTTATGTCATCAGTTTTACATAAGCGTCGTGCTACTTATGGATTATTGTAAGTAGCGATACTAAAATGTAATCACCATGAAATATATATATTTATCACCTACCTCGTTGCGTCCTACTTCTAATTTTTTTGACACATGGCAGTCATTGACCACGATTTAGAAATTAATATACTGCCAAGTCTGTGTGTGTGTGGTAAAGTGTTACGCATAAAAAAAAATCTCCTTGAAATAAGGTGTTTTCAAAAGTTTTGTGTACACATACACACATTGTATATGTCTCTCTCTCTCTCTCTCGCTGCAAACGTTGACAAGAATTCCCTTATTCAAACGATTTGCATGTGTACACGAACTTAAATACAGACGATTGTAATTTTAAAAATTCATTTTTGCATTAAATATATATATCGTAAACAATGAAATAATAATATTTCGTCATTGTAAGATTTTAATAAAACAATTATCAGTTTAAATAATAATTTTCATGATTGTAAGATACAACCTACAAATTATTAAAATGTCTCTCTCACACACATTTCTGATTACTATACAAATAATTGCATGCATATTCGGGGTACGTTGACAGCATTGATCGGTTCAACGAAACAAGTCTATGCTCACACACACACACACACACACACACACACACACACACACACCGATACTGAATTAGATATAGTTATTATTCGCTAAATTAAACCAGAGGTCATTAACCTTGTGTACGACGTACTACATTCTAATTTCACACCTGCCAGTCATTAGCAGCGCTGACAGTAATTAGGATTAATTATGGATTATAAAGTATTTACTCTAAAAACGGACAACTCTACTTTCTAATTTGACACCTGTCAAGCATTAACACCGCTTACAGTAATTACTCTAAAAACGGACACACGCACACACGTGCTTTCCCCACTACAGTGTACACTATATATACGCAAAGTAAATTAGCGACAATTTCTTATTTGTCTGCTTGTGCATGCTGATACTGCACGTATTACGTGTCTTCACATCTTCTTTTGGTAAGTGTATAGATTTTATTTAAACGTAAAAATTATCAAGTGCATTATTTATTGAATTTAATACATGTGTGTGTGTGTGTACGCGTGTGTGTATGATCAAATTACAATTTCTGAAAATATATTCTTACCGTATTTTTATAGTCGCAATTTCTCATTGATCGCTGACGTGTGCTGATACATCGTGAAATCTCTGCATCTTTTTTAATAGTTGAAAGACTGTTTGTACGTCTTCAGTGTAGACAACGCACATACTAGTTTGGCTGATACTGTACGTCTTACGTGTTTTCCAGTATACACATCTTCTTTTGGTAAGTGTATAGATTTTATTTAAACGTAAAAATTATCAAGTGTATTATTTATTGAATTTAATACATGTGTGTGTGTGTGTGTGTGTGTGTGTGTGTGTGTGTGTGTGTGTACGCGTGTGTGTATGATCAAATTACAATTTCTGAAAATATATTCTTACCGTATTTTTATAGTGGCAATTTCTCATTGATCACCGACGTGTGCTGATACATCGTGAAATCTCTACATCTTTTTTTAATAGTTGAAAGACTGTTTGTACGCCTTCAGTGTAGACAACGCACATACTAGTTTGGCTGATACTGTACGTCTTACGTGTCTTCCAGTATATACACATCTTCTTTTGGTAAGTGTATAGATTTTATTTAAACGTAAAAATTATCAAGTGCATTATTTATTGAATTTAATACATGTGTGTGTGTGTGTGTGTGTGTGTGTGTGTGTGTGTGTGTACGCGTGTGTGTATGATCAAATTATAATTTCTGAAAATATATTCTTACCGTATTTTTATAGTGGCAATTTCTCATTGATCACCAACGTGTGCTGATACATCGTGAAATCTCTGCATCTTTTTTTAATAGTTGAAAGACTGTTTGTACGCCTTCAGTGTAGACAACGAACATACTAGTTTTGGTAAGTTGTACAGATTTTATTTAATTTTAATTTTAATGTATGTGCAGATTTTTATTTAAACGTAAAAATTATTTGCATTATCAAGCGTGTTATTGAATTTAATACATGTGTGTGTGTATGATCAAATTATTATGTCTGTTACAAATTTTCTGAAAAATTGCTTTAAACAAACGTTTTTAATGTAACAAATTTAGAAAGTAGGTCACAGAGTATGATGACATTTATATCTCTCTCTAATTCTGTTGTGGACATACATAGCTGTAAGCAGTGACTATCTCCTTATGAATGCGGAATGTAGACTTTCCTAAAATTATTTGCATTAAAACATTATCAAACGCATTATTATTTATTGAATTTAATACATGTGTGTGTGTGCGCGCGCGTATGTGTATGATCAAATTATTATGGAGTGGGTTATACAAATAATAATAAAGTGTGTGTAATATATATATATATATATACATTTATTAAAATACATACACACAGCTCCAAGATTATATTAAACAGTTTTACAATTAAAAATACATACACAGCTCCAAGATTATATTGTTACAAGTATGAAAATATATCTAAACTAATATTTACAATTTAAAAAAAAAACATACACAGTTCCAAGATTATATTGTTACAAGTATTAAAATATATCTAAACTAGTTTTACAATTAAAAATACATACACACACATAGCTCCAATATTATAATGTTACAAAGATGATGAAAATATATATATTTAAAACTAGTATTTACAAAATATGTATAAAATAAGACTTAAACACGTCTATGTACTGTGTTGGACAATGGCGTATATTCTACAAGCGAATAATGTAGTATCATACAGTAGGCGGTCGTCTGTGTAGGAAAATTCGTTGACGATTCAAATTCTAAACGTACATCAACTGCTGAAGACTTAAGTGCTTCGTCTTGTCTGCTACAATCGAAAACAAACAGCGGGGCTTTTGATTTGAATAATTCCGGTATCAGTACTGGGCTGCCGTCTAAACGGTGGTAATACGAACTTTGAAAACAGGCGTACATATTGTACAATAATGCAAAACGGTCTTTCCCAATATCCAAGTTTAAATTATCGTAAGGATAATACTTATCGTTTAGAAACAGTCTCGCATTGATCACGTTACAGTGATCGAATTCATCAGCGTGTGCTGTCAGTACATTTTTTCTTGCTGTCTGAAACGCTAACACAACAAAGCGTGGTTTTTCTACCTGACTCGAGGTCTTGACAATCCAATTCTGCCTTTTAGTCTGTGGTAAGGCAGGATACTCGTGCAACTCCCAGGTCCTAAAAGGCATAGTTATCGGGTGGTCTTTCTCTATGAGTCGTAACAGTGGTAATCTGTACGCATTAGCTACATGTACATAAGGCATTTTCCAGTAAACTTTATCTAATTCAAGAACACAATTAGCAGTCGTTTGTCCGCTTACTAAAACCATAGCATTTATGTCGGTAGAAGCACGTAGGAGTATAAGTTCTTGTTTCACGTTCAGCATGATGCGTGTATAGTCTTCTGCGAATCCCATTAGCATTTTCAGTGGTATAAAAAAATTGAATTCGCCGTCATCATTCACTTTTAATATGTTCGTGGTCGGTGCCACCCAACCTGCGTTTTCCCTTGCGTTACGTGTGTTGTTGTTGAGTGATAGAAAAGTTTTAATAGTTGACGTAACACCGACGTTTCTGGTATGGTCCACTACCACTCCGGCCAACTCGTAACGAATCTCTTCAAAGGGAAATGCTATAGCATTGTTCACCAGTTCCACATTCAGTGCAGTATCTGCAGCCGCACTAGCGTTTTTAACCAACTTGCCTTCGATGTAGAGGAAACTTTCTGACGGCAGTGTAAAGACGTCCTGTTGTTGTATTGGCACACGTATTTCATCATTGTTTCCATATCTTGTTGTTGCGTACGGTGCGTGTGAGTGAAATGAAAAGTGTGTGATACTGTCTTCAAAGAACGGTTGCTGCTCCACTGATAATATTCCACTCGCCATGTTACTTGTTTACAACAACAAAACCCAATGAAATCAGGAAACGGCGGTTAACTGATGTTAATCGTTTCAGTTTCGAACGAGTACTGATGCGTTTCCTAACTGATCTTTCTTCTTCTTTTATTACTGACGACGACTGTGGTAGCAGCGGTGGCGAAGAAACAAAGTACAAGCCCATGTCTATAGTCGTTTTAGATGTAAACGCACAGTGATGACTTCTCCGCGAAAATCTATTACGTCACCGTCCTGATCGTGTAAAGATAATGTTATGTTGTCCAAACGACTCACATTCACAGGTAGGTATATGCCGTTTGTAGGCGATTCAATTATTTTGAATCCTGGTTCGACTGACGGATAGAACGAGTGCAGTGTGTGCTCGGTTTTACCGTTCTTGTATGATCGTTGCGCTATATTACACCTTATCAGTATACTGTTCACTTTTATAATGTTAACTGTGGCGTCAGACGTGTGAGTTTTATTCGCTTCAAGCAGACGCTTTCCCTTGAAACCCAACATATCACCGATACCGTACACTGTTTGTTGAAAGTCAATATCCAGTGCACAAGTCAGCTCACATTTCAGTGTATTGTTGTTAGGACGTAGACTAATATTTGAGTCTCCTAACTGCTTTTTGAGGAAGGCTTCCATGTCACCGATTTCATAAGCACCTGTAGGTAAAGTTATCAAGTCCCACGTTGTTCGGTCTCGTAGTACTGGAAACACGTTGTTTTTTCCCTCAATCACGTTCGGTATACTGTTGTATGTAGTAAAGTCCAATAGACCTACATACCATTTGCCGTTTGTTAGTTCGAGAGGCGGGAAAAAGTCACATACAAGAGCAGCAGCATTCGTACCTGTTAAGGTGACCGACAGCGACATCTTGTCGCTTACTGATCACTCGCGCGTTAAGAAGTCCAAACATAAATGCCCGCAGATGACTGTGTGTGGTGGCTGTTCACGTTCGTAATTGTAGTAAATGTCAGTGTCGGTTCCAAAATACTGTGTCAGCTCAAGAGGTGGCTGCATATTACCATACGCATCATAGTAGTAAACTTGTTTGTTTCGCTTCTTGTAGCAAACCCAGTGCGTACCAGGTCCTTCTGCACTGTCTAGATTAACAACTGCACTCTCATTCTTCCATGGTCGTGTGTGTGGTAAAGTGTTACGCATAAAAACTCCTCTGAAATAAGGTATTTTCAAAAGTTTTGCGTACACATACAAATCACTGTCAGACAATGCACGCACTGGTATGCAAATTAGTTTTTTTGTCTGTAAGGTCGTAGGTATAGACCTGACGCTATTTTTTTATTGTTACGTTTATGTCTTGGGACTGTTTTGCGTTTGCAGGTCGTTTTGCGTTTGCGTTTGTTCACGGATTGACGTTTAATTCCTGAACCCTTCTTCTTCTTGTTTTTTCTGCAACCACTACGCGAGCTCCCTCCACCCACTGCCGATTTCGCCTTCATCGCTGCCGCTACGGCCGCCGCGTACGCTCTTTCGCTGATGCCTGAATTCAAAGCTTTCACTCGATCCCACGCCTTGTCGGCAAGAACGCGATCAGCTATACGTCTTCGACTGTTGTCTTTGTACCTTGCGTAGGAGATATCGTGTTCGCGACAGGCTTCGTCCAGCTCGTTGATTCCGCGCTCGCCACGTGCCAATCTCTCTTTGAGTTTTGCTCCAGGTCCACAGAATCGGTAGCCGGGTAGGTGTAATTCTACTGGTAATGCATCCACCGCTCGATTAATCAAAGTAGGTACTGACGAAACGATAGCGGGTACAGTGTTTTTAAGTATTTTTCCAATTACACCACGCCCCATTCTTTTCTTACGAAGTACGTGCATTCTTGTAAACAGATCTCCAATCCTTGATTTCCGTTTCCGTATCGAGAACGTCTATTAAACGCCCCACCTCTTCAATATATTCAGACAGGACTGAACGCTGTGTCGTGCTGTCTTGATATTTATAGACAAACTTTATTAGATTGATTATATGAGCGTGAAATACCTGAGTGACCTTGTACAATTCGGTCTTTATATGTAATTTTAATTCGTGCATTTGTCGTACAGTGACTGCGTCTTTGTCATTGACACCGTTCGCTATATTCGTAATTTTTCTTCCGGCAGCGTAGAAAGTATCGTTTTGCAAACTGATTGTGTGTGCGTGTAAAAATTCCAAATTCACTGCGTCTTTGAAGTCAACAGGTGCCTGCACATGCGTTAGTCGACAGTCATTAACGATTACGTTACCTGCACGATCTTTTTTCAAACTCTTCTCGTCTACGTATCGTTTTGTGGCTGCATCTCTTGATTTAAGCGGATCGTTTAGCCTTATTATTCGATGATCTTTTGCGTCTACGGTAGCGTTGTCGTCGTTCTTGTACTGTAAGCATGTGTCCTTTACGTACTGTAAAGAAACAACATCGTACAACTCTTCAGGATCACCCAAGTTGCATATATTTTTGTTTTTCACATCAAAGTGACCGTCGTTAGTCACTCCTAAACCGATATCCTCACGCAGACTTCGATGAGTTTCTTTTCGCACTCTTACAGCGCTGTCGTGTCTACCGAACTTGTCTACACTCATATTTATGAAGAAGAACTGATGGTTATAGAACGGTGCGTCTGCTTTTATATGATAATGCCAGTTTCACGTAATTCTTCCAATATCGAAACGATTTCATTCCTATGACCAGTATGACCGCTATTTTGAGACGCCATTAACAGTCTCAATCTATTAACCAACTCGTTAGGATCATCCCAATGCACGTAATGGATTGTTGTGTTCGGTTTCATCTCCATATAGCCACTCCCTGTACGTTTTCGTGCAAACAATTTAGATATTACTAGTCGGTACTTGACGCCACTGTTACTGTTTATTCGCGTATTGTGTTTATATTTTTGTTTGTGTCCGTTGGTTGCTAGTAGTATGGACTTATATTTCCTCATATCATCCTTATTGTATTTTTTCGGTAGTTTCATAAACAAAAGTTCATACAGACCAGGTGTACCCTCGTAAATTTTTCCTTTGACATGAAAGTTGTCGTTATCATCGATTTTTACATTTGAATCACCTATCATAAATTTACCACCTTTGTATCGAACACCATACATGCGATCTATAATCCGTTTACAGTCCGCCGATTCACACAAACGCATATATTTGTTTGCTAATGAATCCTCGCTGAAATGTGAAGCGTTAGGGTTCCAAGCGTCCTCTTCACTGAAATGAGAAGCGTTATGACTTTGCATACCACTTTCGTTTTCTGTTATTACGTGTTGTGTAGGCTCTTCTTGTTTTATCTGCTCCTCCTCCTCCTCCTCCTCCTCCATCATGTCACCACTTAACTTTCGTGAAATAAATTCTAACGGTTCCAGAATCGGTCTGTAATTTTTTCTAAACGCCTCGTCGCTTTCTCTGATACCGTGTTGTAATGCATGATATTTTTTCCTTATGTTGTCGCTTATCGTGTCTATATCATACGCGAGTCGTTCCTCCTTATTCATTGCCATCGTGTGTTAGCAAGAGGACTGATTACATTACTACAGTGCAACCACTTTTATATTTCGTCAGAAACAATTATGAATCGATCAAAGCCGATTCTATATCTACCTTCATTTATTGGCGAGTCTTTGTCTATGACTAGAAATCCATAACGATCCTTCCACGCTTCCATGCAGACGTCTTTGAAAGCATCATATTTCATATCTATGTTAACGTGATCATTATATGCATGTCGTAAATTTAGATCGTCTTGTTTGAACAATATCAACAAGTTAGCGTTGTCACGTACCAATTGTTTCGGTATCTGGCTATATGTCTGGCATAGATAGAATGTCTCCACACCGCTATGTCTCCCCATAGCAAAATACTTTCGAATATTGTTTTGTCTTTCACACGATACATCATCGAATACGATAACAGAGTCGAGACCAGTGATTTCACTCGGTAGCGGGACTTCTTCGTTCTCGCTGTATGCATGATAACCTAAACCTTCATCAGCGAGTGATTTCATCACTGTTTCTAGCATTCTGTATTTTGGTTGAAATAATGATTTTGAAAACACGTATACGTTACGGAAACGTAGTCCGTTGGCATCAAACAGTAGGTTGAATAGCACATTTGATTTCCCACAGGAACTTGGGCCTGTAACGATACAGCGAATACTGTTCGGTAATAGCGGGCCATGTTTACGGTTAGCACTACCTTCGTCACCAGCCAAAAAGTCCATATCCTTTATTGGTAATTTGTTTGCTTGCTGTACAATCTTCATCTTTGTGAATACTGAAAGCATACTGTTTTCAGCACGCGCTGTCACCTTTTTTATATTAGATCTTTCTTATGTATCCATGCATCGTGTTTACCATCGAAACCGAGCCAACGAACACGCACTCTGTCACCTTTGCGTTGTAACACCTTTTCCACTAGGTATACGTCGCCGACTTTGGACTTACTAATCTCGTGCTCGTAAAAACCACCTTTCAACACTTTGTTTAGATGATCTTTTAGCAGATAAGTGACGGGGATAGTAGTGGATTGTACTTTATCCACAGTGAATATTTCGTTAGTCCAATTCGGCGAACGTCATTTTGTGCTTACTTATACGAACACGGTCACCGACTTTAAATTTGGGTGGTTTCGTTGGACTGATTTTAGGTGCTGTGTTCTTCCTTATTCGTTCCAACACTATATGTTCGTTGGCATCATTCACTTCACTCGGTTTCATACCAATGGTTCTGTGTGTGGTATTGTTGTACGATTTCAGTAATTTAGGTAGTAGATCCAACCAGCGGTAGTGTCCTTGTTCACTGAAAGCTCGATACATGTGTGTCTTCAGTGTGCGATTAAAACGTTCCACTATGGAAGCTTTTTTCTCACTGTAGGTTGAGTAATGTTTCACATTATACTTTTTTAGCAACGCTTGTACTGTGCTGTTGTAATACTCCTTCCCGTTGTCTGTCTGTAAATATTTCATTCGATTAGCAGTTAGTATAGGCTCTAGTGCATGCTTTACTTCTTTTCCTGTCTTTGTTTTCAATGGTACAGCGTACGCGTACTTGCTAAACGCATTGATCACTGTCATCATGTACTTGTACCCTTTGTTCACTCGAGCGTATGGTATCATCTCCACAAGATCCGCCTGGTACAAGTCGTGTAGACCCTTCAATTCAACCGCGCGCCTAACGAAATTCCTTCTCGCTGCTCTGTGTAGCTCTAGAGCTATAGTCTTGCGTGCGTTGTTCATGGTTTAAGATACACTAACATAATACCGGCGTTAAAAATACTATATATATCTATAACAGTTTCTTTGTTTTTCAGTATTCATTCACACATCTGAATATCATCATGTCCGACCTTCAACAGAATCCAGAACATCAGCAGGAACAGGGACATCCTCAACAAGGTAAAAATTTTTTAAAATACCAATTGTCTCTTTATAATTATGTAGCAAACCAAATTTGTTTGATATGAATTAACTCTGTCTAACCTGTACAAGATAGTCTCTTGACGTTGTTTAGAAATTGATATGACGGAGAAAATTTTTTATGTTCTGACATAGGTATGTCACCTTCTCCCCAATGTATTGTCTCTTGACATCGTTTAGAAATTGACATGACGGAGAAAATTTTTCATGTTCCACCATAGGTATGTCACCTTCTCTCCAATGAACTAATTCAATTCCGCAACAAAAGCATTTAACTCTATCGTCTATGAATGACATACTATGTCCACAAACATCATAATTTAGCGGATAGTAGTAAAACCCAGCAAACGCTAACTCGTCGGGACTGACAAACGTCACTTCCCAATACTTGAACGATTTTCTTCTTTCACTTTCAATGCTAAAATCATGAGTAGCTGCCATCTTCACAGTTTGCAATAAACTAACGTATTACTAACGTGTACTATCTATTTATTTACCACAAACATGAATGTGTGTTATTCATCATTCCTATTAGCTAATACATGTGTTTCTATTGTTTCAGATATGACACGATTTTATATTGTGCGAAACAGTAGTATTAGAGGATGTCTCACAACTTTTAATTACCTGCCTGTGTACACAGAAGAAGAAGATCAAGATATAGTACCGATAATGACCGAGGTGCGACCTTTATTGTGCAAGGATATTCTGGCAGAACAAGCACGTTTACGTAGTATCAAATGGCATATTGCGTGCAGGATACGTTTCACTAAAACTGTGTTAGATGGTGACAGCGGCGAAGAAAAAGTGGTAACCAAAGACGCCGTCTTCCACGGACGTTGTCGTACGTTGCTCACGGACGACAACGACGAGTTGAACTGTCTACTCGATGAATCCTACGATAAAATCATGACATATACATGCGCGGTAATGACCACAGAGAGGAGAAACGGTTTGAACATAACGTTTGACAACGAGAGAGAGAGAGAGAGAGAGAGAGAGAGAGAGAGAGAGAGAGAGAGAGAGAGAGAGAGAGAGAGAGAGAGACAGACAGACAGACAGATATAGACAGTCGGACGGATGGACGGACGGACCGAGAGATAAATAGAGAGAGCGGGCGTTATAAGTACGTACACAGTTAATATTTGTCGAATATATATAAACTTTCTAAAATCATATACATGCGCGGTAATGACCACAGAGAGGAGAAACGGTTTGAACATAACGTTTGACAACGAGAGAGAGAGAGAGAGAGAGAGAGAGAGAGAGAGAGAGAGAGAGAGAGAGAGAGAGAGAGAGAGAGACAGACAGACAGACAGACAGACAGAGACAGACAGACAGACAGAGACAGACAGACAGACAGATATAGACAGTCGGACGGATGGACGGACGGACGGACGTAACGAGTGTGTCCAGAGAGCGATTAAGAAATTGAAAAGAGTCTACGAAACGCAAGGGACCCAGAGAGAACGACACGTAACGCTCACTGGATGTTGCAATGCAGGATACGTTCATGCATACAGCGAGAACGAAGAAGTCCCGCTACCCAGTGAAATCACTGGTCTCGACTCTGTTATCGTATTCGATGATGTATCGTGTGAAAGACAAAACAATATTCGAAAGTATTTTGCTATGGGGAGACATAGCGGTGTGGACACATTCTATCTATATTGTCCGGTGACAATATATAGTGCAAGCGTTGATGTGTGTGTGTGCAACTGTACTAAAAAAGCTGTTATGCGCATGCGCAAATAATACAAATGCATATATGTAGATGACTGAAAAGAGATGATATAAAAGTGGTTGCACTGTAGTACTGTATGAACTTTTGTTTATGAAACTACCGACAAAATACAATAAGGACGATATGAGGAAATATAAGTCTATACTACTAGCAACCAACGGACACAAACAAAAATATAAACACAATACGCGAGTCTGTTCGTCGAAACCCTGTCTAAGAATTACATTATAAACTAGGAATTGCTTCCGACGTCTGCGAGCGAGAGAGAGAGAGAGAGGAGAAACGGTATGAAACCTTCCACAGTTGAAACCTGCTCTACAAAACGCTTCACATGAAGCGTTATGTTAAGAGAGAGAGAACGCGCATGTAAGTAGTTGACAACACACACGCACACATAGTTAATATTTGTTAATTATTTAATACAATGAAAAATGAAGTCAACGTTTTGACGATGAGTGAGAGAGAGAGAGAGAGAGAGAGAGAGAGAGAGAGAGAGAGAGAGCGGGCGTTGTAAGTACGTACACAGTTAATATTTGTCGAATATATATAAACTTTCTAAAATCATATACATGCGCGGTAATGACCACAGAGAGGAGAAACGGTTTGAACATAACATTTGACAACGAAAGAGAGAGAGAGAGACAGACAGACAGACAGACAGACAGAGACAGACAGACAGACAGATATAGACAGTCGGACGGATGGACGGACAGAGAGATAAATAGAGAGAGAGAGAGAGAGCGGGCGTTGTAAGTACGTACACAGTTAATATTTGTCGAACATATATTAACTTTCTAAAATCATATACATGCGCGGTAATGACCACAGAGAGGAGAAACGGTTTGAACATAACGTTTGACAACGAGAGAGAGAGAGAGAGAGAGTGTCTTCTAATAATGTCGTTTCTTGTAAAGTTTAATGCTGTAATATCATGCATTACAACACGGTATCAGAGAAAGCGACGAGGCGTTAAGAAAAAATTACAGACCGATTCGGGAACCGTTAGAAGCTATTTCACGAAAGTTAAGTGGTGATATAATGGAGGAGGGGAGGAGGAGAAGAAGAGCCTACACAACATGTAATAACTGAAAACGAAAGTGGCACACAGAGTCATAACGCTTCTCATTTCAGTGACAATAGCGCATGGAACCCTAACACTTTACATTTCAGTGACGATTCATTAGCAAACAAATATATGCGTTTGTGCGAATCGGCTGACTGTAAACGGATTATAGATCGTATGTATAGTGTTCGATACGAAGGTGGTAAATTTATGATAGGTGTTTCAAATGTGAAAATCGATGATAACGACAACTTTCATGTCAAAGGAAAAATTTACGAGGGTACACCTGGTCTGTATGAACTTTTGTTTATGAAACTATCGAAAAAATACAATAAGGACGATATGAGGAAATACAGGTCCATACTACTAGCAACCAACAGACATATGATGAAATTAATTTCTATTTTTAATTTATTTATGTGTGCGTATGTTTGACTGTAGTGCAGATTCTAATTTACAAAGTTTTGATGAATACTATTTGAAAGGGGGGAGCTCTCTAGTTGACATCTCCGCCGATGTAATGACTCTCAAACATAAAAATGTAAACATAAACAGACGGTGTTTGTTGACACGTAAACATTGCACACTTAAAATGTAAACATAAACATTCCGAGTTCGTTGACACGTAAACTGTTTTTCCTTTCGTGAGTAATCGTTCGTTAATAAGATATGAATTAGCTTAATCGATTAAATGGTTAGACTAGTAATGGTAAATGTGAAGGTAAAGAAGGTAAGTATGTAGGTTCGATTCCTGTTAATTCATATTTTTGTTAAAAATCTTTTTTATAAATATTGAGGAGAAGGGATAATAACATATTCTTTTATAATTATTAACAACGTTGTTTGGTATTTGTCATTGTAAAGTACAATCGGAAACCATGACGCCACTTAAATCTGTAATATTTTTTTTTAACATTATGGACAAAATGTTTAACGGATAACACAACACAGTTTCAATTGGATCAGGTTAAACGTTACTTATATGAATATGGATATCTTTATACGAGAGATAAAACGTCATTGCAATTAGTAAATGATTCAGATGTTTCCAATGGCCTCCTTATATTTCAAGAATATTACAAATTACCTGCTGATGGCAAATTAAATAATGAAACTCGAAATTTAATGTTAAAACGTAGGTGTGGTAATACCGATATTCTTTCTGATTATAGAAAGAAATCAGCTAGAAAAACCACGCTTTGTTGTGTTAGCGTTTCAGACAGCAAGAAAAAATGTACTGACAGCACGTGCTGATGAATTCGATCACTGTAACGTGATCAATGCGAGACTGTTTCTAAACGACAAGTATTATCCTTACGATAATTTAAACTTGGATATTGGGAAAGACCGTTTTGCATTATTGTACAATATGTACGCCAGTTTTCAAAGTTCGTATTACCACCGTTTAGACGGCAGCCCAGTAATGACACCGGAATTATTCAAATCAAAAGCCCCGCTGTTTGTTTTCGATTGTAGCAGACAAGACGAAGCACTTAAGTCTTTAGCAGTTGATGTACGTTTAGAATTTGAATCGTCAACGAATTTTCCTACACAGACGACCGCCTACTGTATGATACTACATGATTCGCTTGTAGAATATACGCCATTGTCCAACACAGTACATAGACGTGTTTAAGTCTTATTTTATACATATTTTGTAAATACTAGTTTTAAATATATATATTTTCATCATATTTGTAACATTATAATATTGGAGCTATGTGTGTGTATGTATTTTTAATTGTAAAACTAGCTTAGATATATTTTAATACTTGTAACAATATAATCTTGGAACTGTGCATGTTTTTTTTTTTTAATTGTAAATATTAGTTTAGATATATTTTCATACTTGTAACAATATAATCTTGGAGCTGTGTATGTATTTTTAATTGTAAAACTGTTTAATATAATCTTGGAGCTGTGTGTATGTATTTTAATAAATGTATATATATATATTACACACACTTTATTATTATTTGTATAACCCACTGCATAATAATTTGATCATACACATACGCGCGCGCGCACACACACACATGTATTAAATTCAATAAATAATAATGCGTTTGATAATGTTTTAATGCAAATAATTTTAGGAAAGTCTACATTCCGCATTCATAAGGAGATAGTCACTGCTTACAGCTATGTATGTCCACAACAGAATTAGAGAGAGATATAAATGTCATCATACTCTGTGACCTACTTTCTAAATTTGTTACATTAAAAACGTTTGTTTAAAGCAATTTTTCAGAAAATTTGTAACAGACATAATAATTTGATCATACACACACACATGTATTAAATTCAATAACACGCTTGATAATGCAAATAATTTTTACGTTTAAATAAAAATCTGCACATACATTAAAATTAAAATTAAATAAAATCTGTACAACTTACCAAAACTAGTATGTTCGTTGTCTACACTGAAGGCGTACAAACAGTCTTTCAACTATTAAAAAAGATGCAGAGATTTCACGATGTATCAGCACACGTTGGTGATCAATGAGAAATTGCCACTATAAAAATAAGGTAAGAATATATTTTCAGAAATTGTAATTTGATCATACACACACGCGTACACACACACACACACACACACATGTATTAAATTCAATAAATAATGCACTTGATAATTTTTACGTTTAAATAAAATCTATACACTTACCAAAAGAAGATGTGTATATACTGGAAGACACGTAAGACGTACAGTATCAGCCAAACTAGTATGTGCGTTGTCTACACTGAAGGCGTACAAACAGTCTTTCAACTATTAAAAAAAGATGTAGAGATTTCACGATGTATCAGCACACGTCGGTGATCAATGAGAAATTGCCACTATAAAAATACGGTAAGAATATATTTTCAGAAATTGTAATTTGATCATACACACACGCGTACACACACACGCGTACACACACACACACACACACACACACACACACACATGTATTAAATTCAATAAATAATGCACTTGATAATTTTTACGTTTAAATAAAATCTATACACTTACCAAAAGAAGATGTGTATACTGGAAAACACGTAAGACGTACAGTATCAGCCAAACTAGTATGTGCGTTGTCTACACTGAAGACGTACAAACAGTCTTTCAACTATTAAAAAAGATGCAGAGATTTCACGATGTATCAGCACACGTCAGCGATCAATGAGAAATTGCGACTATAAAAATACGGTAAGAATATATTTTCAGAAATTGTAATTTGATCATACACACACGCGTACACACACACACACACATGTATTAAATTCAATAAATAATGCACTTGATAATTTTTACGTTTAAATAAAATCTATACACTTACCAAAAGAAGATGTGAAGACACGTAATACGTGCAGTATCAGCATGCACAAGCAGACAAATAAGAAATTGTCGCTAATTTACTTTGCGTATATATAGTGTACACTGTAGTGGGGAAAGCACGTGTGTGTGTGTGTGTCCGTTTTTAGAGTAATTACTGTAAGCGGTGTTAATGCTTGACAGGTGTCAAATTAGAAAGTAGAGTTGTCCGTTTTTAGAGTAAATACTTTATAATCCATAATTAATCCTAATTACTGTCAGCGCTGCTAATGACTGGCAGGTGTGAAATTAGAATGTAGGACGTCGTACACAAGGTTAATGACCTCTGGTTTAATTTAGCGAATAATAACTATATCTAATTCAGTATTTTGTGTGTGTGTGTGTGTGTGTGTGTGTGTGTGCATAGACTTGTTTCGTTGAACCGATCAATGCTGTCAACGTACCCCGAATATGCATGCAATTATTTGTATAGTAATCAGAAATGTGTGTGAGAGAGACATTTTAATAATTTGTAGGTTGTATCTTACAATCATGAAAATTATTATTTAAACTGATAATTGATTTATTAAAATCTTACAATGACGAAATATTATTATTTCATTGTTTACGATATATATATTTAATGCAAAAATGAATTTTTAAAATTACAATCGTCTGTATTTAAGTTCGTGTACACACATACAAATCGTTTGAATAAGGGAATTCTTGTCAACGTTTGCAGCGAAAGAGAGAGAGAGACATATACAATGTGTGTATGTGTACACAAAACTTTTGAAAATAACTTATTTCAAGGAGATTTTTTTTTATGCGTAACACTTTACCACACACACACAGACTTGGCAGTATATTAATTTCTAAATCATGGTCAATGACTGCCATGTGTCAAAAAAAAATTATAAGTAGGACGCAACGAGGTAGGTGATATATATATATATTTCCTGGTGATTACATTTTAGTATCGCTACTTACAATAATCCATAAGTAGCACGACGCTTATGTATAACTGATGACATAAAGAGAGAGAGAGTTTATATCGTGATCGACAACTGTGTCTAGAGACAAAGAGAGAGGAGGGGAGAGTGAGTTGATATCGAAGTCGTCGTCAACAATTTACTATAATATAGTTTGAATTTCCCACCGAAGAAAAATGTTGGCAGATCTGTTCTATACACACACAATAATGCAGGATTGGTAACCCTGATCATATATTTTAATATACACCATAATACACACACACATATCAAGTTTGAACCCATACATAGGTTGGTTAACCTGATCATATAGATTTAATATACATTATAACACACAACAAATTTGAACTCATGCAAGGTTGGTAACCCTGATCATATATTTAATATATACACTATAATGCATCAAGTCGGAACACCCCACCATAGGTTGGTAAACCTGATCATATAGATATAATATACATTATAACATATTTGAACTCATGCAAGGTTGGTAACCCTGATCATATATTTAATATATACACTATAATGCATCAAGTGATAGAAAGTGAAAGTGATCTAAGCTCGCGAAAGGCGGCATATAAAAAAATAAATAATTATATTCGCGGATGCTGTGGTCCAGATACGCGAAAAAGGGTCGGATCTTGACACAGATCAGCGAAAAAGTCGCGGATGCTGTGGTCCAGTAGAAAGTGAAAGTGATCTAGGCTAGCGAAAGGCTGCATATAAAAAATTATATTCGCGGAAATTAGAAAGTGAAAGTGATTTAGGCTCGCGAAAGGCTGCATATAAAAAATTATATTCGCGAAAATTCGCGGTCCAGGGTGGTGGGGAGAGCGTGGGAAAAAATCTTGGACCGCGGGAACGGCGGCATCTCTTTGATCTTGTTTTTTATCGTTTTTTATGTTTTTTAAGAAAGGCGGCATTCCTTTGTGGGTCAGGATCGGCATTTTCCCCCTACTATTGTTGTCGTTTAGTATTTCTTGGAGTATGTGTTGGCTTGTATTATTGTTGTTAACGTGATAGTGTTAAGGGGTTATATTTTCTCGTTGGTCACGGAGTTATTGGACGGTTCATGTCCTTATGGGAGTGTTGATTGTTAATTTGATTGCGGGGGATATCTTAATTTTACGAGAAACCTTGCGTGGTCTCTTTTGGGTGCTGTTGACGAGTTAAACCTTGGACAACCGCCGTCACTGCACTCGACGGTTGCATTTCGGGGGGGGGGAGTCTGTTGCAATTATTCGTCTTCTGCCGAATGCAACAATCCGCGTATTGTACCTTGCCCGACGCCCTGACGTCACGCCCTCCCCTTTTACCAACCCTATCGCTTGCTTTGTAAAATCTCGTCAGTCCCCATCAAACGTTGTGAGCTGAGCGGCCCGTCGCCGGACTTTCGTCAAGTTTGCGAGCCTTAATAACCAAGGTAACTATGATTGTTTTTGAGCTATCGTAAATCAATGCTATTGGCTAATAATTTTGTGTATTACGTTTGTAACAAAAAAGAAAACTTATAATAGATGTAAAAATATTGTTATCCGTAACCAACCAAAATGTATTTTGTCTGTAATGGTCAGCCTCGCCTACATTTAAATTTCAGTCAGTCAACTTGATGAAAAGCCCTAAGATATGTAAGTTTGAGTGTCTGTACTCGTTATATATGTAATTTGAAGTCATAGCCTTGTAATGCTATTTTGTAATATTGTAAATTTTAACACGCACTGTATGAATGCATGCGTGCGTGTTAATCGAACGATGTGGGTATAAAGTGTACTAAAACACGTGAAAACTTTCAGCTCGAGACTTGGTTCAACGTTTCGGACCGAAGACACGAGAACCCGAAATTCGTACAGTTTTACAGGATCTTCCAACAAAGACATAGCAGTGGTTCAAACCAGGTACTGAGGAACACGCAGCCGTAGCGACCAGATACTGCAGGTTGCAAAACGACTTATCTGGATTGCCAAGTAACATTTTTACCTTTAACAACTTACGGTGGCAAGTGTTACATAATCACGAAGCAAAAACGAGACAAACTAGTTACTTACAAGTGTCTGAAACAATTTTATAAAACTTTTCGATAGTTAACAGTGTCAGAAATTTTAAGTAGATCACAGCGAGTACGCTGAACACATCTTGTAAACTAGCATTGATTTATGCGACACCCACATATTTAGCATTTAACATTTTATATATTCAATTTTTCAAAAAAAAAATTAGCTCAGTACTGACCGTTGCTGACTGGCACATAATTAGATAAATTTTGAGGCTCGTAATGTTTTTTAAATAAACGGGTCGCAACCGACTCTGCTCACAGATTGACGCATTCAACAATTTCTTTTACTTACACCTCCTCCCATCACAGAATTATATTAATTATAGAAATATTTGAGAGGTAAGTCACAACACAGAAAAAGTGCCTGAAGCATTTTGATGTACTTAGACATTAAATTATGTTATTTGTGTGTATGCTGAACACTTCCGGGGCCTAGCAGCGGGAAGTGCTACACCAGGCAGATATAAAGTGTCTTCTTGGGTAGCACCCGTTGAAAACCACTGGTCTAAACGTTTCGGCCACCAACCGTAGGCCTTCTTTAGTAGAAAAAATGTTCATAAAACGTTGAACACGAGGGGTGAGAGCCGAACGTACCCCTAACCGGTGTAAAAAGCTATCTGTAGAAACAACCCGAATATAAATTCTTTTACCAATACGTGACAGTCTACTCGTAAGTGACGTTGCAGTGTTTTTAGTGTGTACTTAAGATCAGAAAAGGTTTCATAACATAATGGATAGAATAATGAAGGACGAATATGATTAATGAACAAAAGACCAAAGTTTTAGTCTTTACTCAAAATGAAGAGAACCAAAACACAATAATTCTTGGAAATAACTTGGTCCAAGCAGTTAAAAATACAGTTACCTGGGAAGCAATATTACAAATGGTGGGTGAAGCTGTTATGAAATTAAAAGTATAACTAATCAAGCTAAAATGGATTTAAAAAAAAAACACTTTACTTCAAACAACATTAGTTTGTTGCAATTGATATGTGCGGAGTGTTTTTGTCTGTACGCGAGTGAATAAAGGGCAAAGAAGAAGCAGAGAAGGAAAGACTCCAAATATTTGAAACCTGCTGCAAACCACAGGTGTGTCACAGGAACAGATGGCTGTAGGTACTCTTACACAGGCAGCACCTTGCCTTGAGAGGATGAGGGGGCTGTTTTAGTGCCAAACGTAAAGATATAAGCGACCAGAGACGAGCAGCGTGTGACGCTAAAGATGGCAGGAAGCGTCAGGGGATCGGGGTGGGAGAGGAATTTTAGGTTTTATATTAGATATTTATGTTTTGTGGGAAGTAGTTGTTTTATTTTATTATTGCGTAGTAGGAGTAGATGATGTTTTTGGACGGGGCAGAAGTGTTGTGTACAGTTTAGTTTATTTTACTTTATTCTGTGTGTCGATGGAACTTTAGCTCACTGGTCGGGTCCGGAGACCCTCTTGATGCGGGTTCTTCTTCGTCGATTTCTGGGTGAAGGCCCATCCGCAAGAGCCAGGAGGCAGTTGATGGAAAGTGGGGGCGCCGCGTATTTCGAACTGGTCTATTGATGAGAGTGGCGATTTATTACTGTGTTGGTTTTGGCCGTTGTGGCGTATTTCCAGCGTATTTTGTGGAGAAAGGTGTCGGAAGCTGGTGCCGGAAGTAGGTCAGGGAAGCTGTGTCGGAAGTTTTGGTGCGTAGACGACGGCGGTGTATTAAGCCGTAAAGCTCGACGTTCTGTGATCCTGTAGGGTTCGAGTTTAGCTGGGTCAGCTGTCAGCAGGATCGGGTTTGCATATGTCATGATAGGTCTAATACATGTCGTGTAGATTCCGCTTAGGAGTCTACTGGAGCAGCGGTCGTTTCTGCTAAGGATGCGCAGCGATCGGAGATGATGGTGATGGGGATGCAACAGAAGAATTAACATGACAAGCTGGGGAGGGAATATAACTAATAAGGATGTCATTAGATGAGCTCAAGAGGACAGACACTTCATAGGAAACTTGAAATGTACCAGAGACAAGTTAATAGAGCATGTACTCCGAGACAATGGACTAGTGAAAAGAACAGATGAAGGTAAAATATAATAGACGACTAATAGAGAAAGACACGGTATAAAGTACACGTCGGATCATGGACGGTATGAACTGCACATGTAATTGCAAAGTGAAATAGAAAGCAATTAATTTATAGGACAGCTTCTTGCCGCCAGAGAGATATTTCCCAATGTAGTCATATGTGACTAGTAACATCGGTATAGAAAGAGAAATTATTAGGAAAGGGTACCTCTTGCTGTTTTTCCATCGTCTTTCAACTTCCGAGTGCCCACACGAAAGTCAGATCATATTGTTGTGACGGTCTCCTTGATCGTCGTATGGTGCAGTGGAAAACAAAATACAAGACACTAATTAAGTCACTAATCACCAGCTTTAATTATTACAATTAAACAGTTTATAATCAACAAGATAGTCTCCTACAACAAGTTAAATAAAAATTGTTCACACGCTATAATAAAGTTAATTAATAGTCTCGCACAATTATAAAGCACAGGACACTTCACCACAATACTTCGAACCGCACTGGAACAAATCGCCACTTAAACTAGACTGACCGCCGCTGAATCCCTATATTTATAACACGCTGGTATTCCAGAATAATCCATAATACGCGTCAACTCTACACTAGAACGTAATTGCTTGCGGCGTTGACACAGTGCGTGCGGCCGGCAAAGTCTCGCTAACGCATGTTGAGAGTCACGTACGCACACAACATTACAGCCGGGTTCTACCGGAATAGCCGAGAAACACGTAGGATGTTCTGTGTGGCGTAATACTTTCTCCGCATTTCGTAACAATATGTTGCTGGCGACGGGACTCGAACTCAAGACACGTCACGTAACGCGACAACAATGTATTGATTACACCACGGCTAAGAAATTGACCTTTACCCGCAGTACATTTTCGATGTTTTTAATATGGGATTGTATCGATACTAATTTTGAATTGTCGTATTTCTTAATGTAAACAGAAAATACGTGTTGATTTCATTATGTGGTTAGGAAACAAGGTTTTATGTTTTTAGTTTATTATTGAAATAAATAAAAGCTATTTCTAGGAAAAAACATGAACGTTTAATGTGTACATACAATCCTTATAACAGAGTAACACTTAAAATATAGAACCTAAGTTGACAAATGACCAAAACTGTAACAGCAAATGTAAACTGAAAAATACAAATATTTGGAAACAAACACTATCTATTAAGAAATTACAACATACGCTCTGGAGATTGTACATAATGGACGTTAGTCACCAAACGAGTACTTGCTGCAAAACGAATATTACCGAAAAAACGAGTTCTGCCACAAAAATGTCACGTGTATAGTAATAGGAAAGGGGTGGCCTATTTCGAGTTGTTTTTTTGTGGTTTTAGCAAAAACAAAAATAGTTTTGCATTACACGCGTATTGGTTTCCATGAGTAATTTCAATTGTTCATGTTAACGTTTTCAATAATAACAAAACGTTTGGTGTCACAGGCACGCGCCTGTGATGTATTACTGCTCCAAATATTTTCCATTAAAAGAACAAAAAATAAACAATTACAATGGCTAGCCAACTATTTTGAAACAAATGAAATTAAAATTTGAATAAATCACCTACATAAAATTGTGTGCGATATTCACTACATATCGAATCCAAAAAATAGCATATTCGAAATATCGAAAATGACTGCGATACACATAGAGGTATAATACCTTAATTTTGTGTATCACGTGGTAGTATTATATTTACGCACCGTCAGTCGTGCCGACTACGTCATCGCTATTACATAAATGTAAGACACAGTGACGTAGGACACAGGTGCAAACTGATAGTGTGCAGCAGACCCACGGCAAGTGTTGTGATAAATCTTATAACCTAAAATGTAAGCAGGCTTTCACACCTTTGCGTACGAAACAAAATTAGAGGTGTTTAGTTTGCAAAGGTAAACTAAAAGTATAGCAGCCGTAAATCACAAGGACCGCAAAAGTTGAGTTATCAAAATTGACTTCAGTAGTTCGTAATTTTTTTAGTTTGCTGATTTCAAATGTGATCTGTGTTTCTCTGTTACTTAAGGTTCATTTACAATCATGTTTTTCGTAATTAGAAATCCTCAAAAATGCATATTTGTATTAAATAAGTGTATATATTTATTGGATTTTAAAACTAAATTTATACGTATTCATTACTGAAGCTTATAGAAAGCATTTAAAATTTATTAAAACTCATTATAAATTGTAATGTTACATTTTATTTTTACTACCATGTTCCGTAAGGAAATGGAAATATGGTGATCGCGAAAACAATCGTGTTAGAGATAAAGACTGATTCTGATTGTACTACCCTCAAAACATGAAGAAAAGTCATTTTCCGAAAAGTGTGTGTGTGTGTGTGTGTGTGTGTGTGTGAGAGGGAGAGAGAGAGAGAGTGAGTGAGTGAGTGAGAGAGAGAGAGAGAGAGAGAGAGAGAGAGAGAGAGAGAGAGAGAGAGACATAACTGCCGCAAATTCAAACAGATTCAAATAATATTTTGCATATTATGTCCGAGTTGTAGAGGCCTCAAGGCCTATTGATTTTGGTGACGATCGGGTAAGGGGGAGATGTAGTTTACCTGAAACTTTTTACGTTTTAACAAGAGTAGAGTACTCAATTTTGATAATAAATGTTTCCTGAAAAGAAGGTCATAATAATCCACTGTAGAAAGGTAGGTGAAATATCTATAAGAGAAAAGGGTAGTTGAAGGTGGAGGGGGTATTTTTCTATAAATGATAGTATGAGTGGGAGGAGTTAATGATTTTATATGTGTACTACGTTTTCGGTAAACAAAAGAGTAATTTATATGGAAACATTTCATTTCAGTTAGTCAAACATGTCAAACTTTTTACTTATATTTAATTGATTTTAAATATAAATCTTAGAACATGGAAGTTATATATATGAATTTTTACTAATAGAATTATTTACAAAATTAAATTTATACGAATTCACTACTAAAGCTTGTCGAAAGCACTGAGAATTCATTAAAATTTATTATAAGTTTTATAGTATACTTTCTTTCTTTTATTAGCTTTCTTAGTCCTTTTACTTTTGTGAACATTCAGCCGATTCGCTCTTATTAAGCACCCAGCAGTAGGAGTCTACAATCATATAGATATCAAATCTCCCTTGATATGTTTTTCTGTTTCCATGACATCTTGGTGAAATCTTTTACCCTGCTCTTTTCTAACTGCACTATGATTGAAAAGTAATGGAGGTGTGAATTAAGAAAAAATCACATTTCAACTCGTACTTTAGTCCGCTATTTATAATTTTTAACATTACAGATTTTTTCAAATGACACTTGTAAGCCCATTTTTGAAGCACAGTATTCTAATAACTGTAATTTTTCGTTGCTTCTTCTAGATTTTGTGCTAAAAAATAGCAAATAATATTCACATGCTAAATGGTAAATTATTACTAAATATCACTATTACATTAACGACTCGGAACACTTGGTTTTTTATAAGTAAAAGCATAAAGTTTTAGAAAGGCTTCTTCAGAGGCTTAGAAAACCGGAGAGGAGAAAGCCGGTTAAGGCTGTAAGGTAGAACTTTATGCTTTTACTTATAAAAACCTAGTGTTCCGAGTCGTTAATGTAATAGTGATATTTAGTTAAGTAACGGACACGTCATGGACAACGAAATCCGTGAATTATTAATTTATTCATTGTTGCGTCAAGATAGATTGAGTCTTACTGTTACAACTTTTTTCAGTTAAGGCACAATTAACTGGAGAGATGTGATCTCCTTGTCGAATATCGAATAGAAAGTCCTTTATACAGAAAGGCTCCGAGAGATTTCCTGACAATTTCACCTTGGAGTATTTATCAGTTAGTGTTACCCTGATCAGCGTTAGTGTTAACTTTTATCATTTTATCATCACCTAAATTTCATAATGGGATTAAGATAAATAGTGAGACTATTTTGAATAATTTGTTATATGCATATGATCAGCTCATCATGCAAGAAACAGAAGATAGTTTACAGAAAGCCATTCACAAAGTGAGCCATAACATTGTTTAGTATAATTTAAATATATCTATTAATAAAACTAAAATTATAGCTTTCAAAGGCAAACATCCCAAAAATTACGATCAATGGTAAAGTGCTAGAGCAAACATCTCACTTTCAATAACCAAGATGTGACATTACATATCAATTTAGCGAGGACATCGAAAAAAAGATAAACAGATTTCAGATCATTTGTGGCATTACAAAAACAACTTTAGGGAGAAAAAGAAGAAAGAAAACCCAAATGAAGTTCTATTAAGTTATGGCACTCCCTACTCTTTTACACGATTCCAAAATATGTGCATTATCTATAAAATTAAAAAATTATGTGCATTAGGTTGAAAATATGTGGGTCTTGGCCTGCTCCAACAGTTGCTTCCATTCTTCCCTATTCCCTACTTTCATATGTTTAGCTTTCCGAGGTCCTCCTCTATTTGGTCTTTGAATCTACTTCGGGGTCTTCCCCTTTTTCTACTACCCCTTGGTTTCTGGTAGAAAATATGTTTCGTAGGCTGTCCTCCTCCATTCTCTCTACGTGTCCATCCCATCTTAGCTTGTGTATTTTGATTATTCTGACAATGTCCGACTCTTTGTAAAGATGATCTCGTTCATAATTATAGCGCTTGCGCCACATTCCATTTCCTTGCACTGCTCTAAATATTTTGTTAGAATCCGTTTTTCACAGCAACCTAGAAGTCTCTCGCTATTTTTTGTCATTGTCCAGGTTTCTGAAGCATATGTCAGCACTGGCTCATTAGTGTTTTTTAAATTTTGCATTTTGTACTTCTTGAGATGAAGCTAGATGTCAGGTGCTTTTTTAATCCGTAATATGTTTTATTTGCATTTATATTTTTATTTTTATTTCAGTGTCGATGTCATCAGTACTGTTTATGTGGGAACCAAGATGTATGATCTCTTTTATTGCCTCTACATTTTTTGTGCCAATTTAAAAATTTCAATTCCTAAAACAAAAATAATGGCATTCGCAGGAAAAGAGCCAATAAGAGTCAAAATCATCTTAAACGATAAAACACTGGATCAAATAAAACATTTTAAATACCTAGGTTGTGATAATTCCTTCGATTACAGTAAAGATATTGACCATAAAATTAGTACTTTTAACCGTATTTGCGGAAGTATCAGTCGATGGCTGCCTGAAAAATAAAGCCAGGAAAAAAAACAATGTTGAAATTTTATACAACAATGGCTGTCCCCGCACTTATATATGGCAGCGAAACATGGGTGACTGCAAAGGCACAAGAAGATGAGATTCTTAAGACGAGTTAAGGGCTGTAGTCGAATCCACAGAATAAGAAATGAAACTATTAGACAAGAACTTCAGGTATTCAACTTAAATGAAAAGTTAAAATTTAATAGAAACAAGTGGCAAGAACATTTAGAAAGAATAGAACAATACAGGATTCCAGTAAAAGCTAGAAAATACAAAGCCAGGGGAAGAAGAAATTTAGGTAGACCAAAGAAAAGGTGGGAACCGTAACAGGCTGAAGGCCTAAAACATGAAGTGAAGAAGGAGAAGAAGAAGAAGATTTCTAGGTTTCGAAGGGTTGGGTTTAATCGTAGTTTGTTGGCAGCATACATTTTGTTTTCTTCAAGTATGATTATGTATACACGTGACAAAACACTATAAACGTCGCCCAAATTTAGCGGTGTACTTTAACTTCGTCAGCACTTGAGCACGCAGTAAGTCGAGTAAAATGTCACACTCAGTTACTACTCTGGTAACAGAACTGTTATTACCGGCAAGTTGAGGCGTCACTTCAGTTTCTGTGACAACGCTGACAATAACTCCAACGGTACACAAACATGTAAGCAATTAAACAAAACACAACAAAATTTAAACAAACCGCTTGAGCTTAAAAACTAATTTATCATTACACCAAACTCGTTCATCATGTTGTCATGAAAAAATTAAAGTTGTAAAGTTGTAGAATGTTGGTAAAGAAAAAATGAAAGAAAATTCAGCATGTAATCGGAATAGATCATATGATTCCCCAAAATGACTATAAATTTTCTCTGATATTCATACAGAAAGAAATATAAGTCTCTGTTACTTCCACAAAATATGTAAAAAATAAAAAGGAAAACTTTTGTTTATATTTGACTATATATAATTATATTTAAAAAAATTATTCGGGCTGGAGACAATTATGCTCAATACTTAACTTAAATAGTCTTCTTCTCCACTCCAAGGTATAGGCTTACAACTGGTTCCGCCTCTTCCTTGGTCTACCTATACCTCGTCTTCCTTGAGGTCTGTGTCTTAATACTTGTTTAGATAGTTTCATAACTTCCATTCTCTCGATATGATGCCTCATTTCATTTGTCCGTTCCTTATTCTGCTGGCCGTAGAATATATACATTTAACTCGGTTGTTATATCTTTATTTCGTACTTGATCTCTATGGGTGGAACCTTTGGTTTTTCTCAAGAACTTCATTTGAGTTGTTTGTGTTCTTCACTGATCATTTGTTCGTCATAGTACAAGTTTCACTTTCATAAGTTAAAACACGTGTTTTCACTACTTTATAGAATTTTATCTTTGGTGTCTCTCGTTGTCTTATTTCCAAGTGTTCTGTATATAGGAACGAATATAATTTGAAATCTATTTATTTTTATATCAATGCCAATGCCAGACAGACTTCAACATACATTGTTCAATTATTAGTTTTCATCATCATCTTCAAGGCTTAAACTAAGGATGGTTTGTTCCGGTCTCAAATAGGAAAAGATTAGAACTGGTCACTCCAGCTCTTCCTAGGACGTCCCACACCTCTCCGTCCATTCGGCTTATAGTTCCATAGTTATTTGGGGATGCGGCAGTCATCCATTCGGCAAAGATGTTCCCACCAAATTAGCCGATACTGGGCGATCCTGCCGAGTATACTCATAATATACAGTTCCTGCCGTATATCTGTGATTCTTCTATGATCATGGAATGTGTACCCTGCCACGTGCCTGAGAAATCTCATTTCAGCAGCTCGGATGCGACTAGCCTGTCCTTTCGTTACAGTTCAATTATCATCCGTAACCTTCATCATCATCACCATCATCATCATCATCATCATCATCATCATCATCATCATCATCATCATCATCAATATCATCATCATCATCATCATCATCATCATCATCATCATCATCATCATCATCAACAACATCATCATCATCTTCTTCTTCTTCTTCTTCTTCTTCTTCTTCTTCTTCTTCTTCTTCTTCTTATTCGGCTTTTCTTCCTCCTCCTCCTCCTCCTCCACCCTCTCCACCACCTCGTCTCAAAAAAAAGTTTGATGATATAAAACAAACTGTTTCAACTCCTTCACATATAGGTACAAAAATACACGCACACGCGCGCGCGCGCGTACACACACATATACTCACATACACAAACACGTTGACTCAAATAACTGTTCTGTTGTGTTTGACATTTCTTTTGTATTCATACACAGGTCCTGATTATGACAATAAATATTGTCGAAACGTCGACTCAAATATATATTTAATTTGTGTGATACTTTTTGACCGATCCTCACAGACCCCTCACCTCAAAAATTCATTGATTGACGGTCACTACGAATTTAAGGATTTATAATAAATTATAATATAGGCTATATCAAAATAATAGTAATATAAGAATTAGACACACTATTATCTGTTAATATTGTTATAACAGATTATTATTCTTAATATTGTATATTTAATAATATTGACTATTTTACATAAATGTTTTTGTTTATATTGTAAGGTACTTTAATTTCTATATTTTTGAGTAGTTTGTTAATTTTATTCATTGTGTTGCATACGTAAGTAAATGTAGCCTATATTCCTGACTTCTTATGTTTTGTTAATTTTTATTTTATATTCTTATACACGCTGGTTTTGAATGTATTTTATTTTATTTCCAGTTTTTATGATTTTTCTTTCGTTTTAACCATTTTCGTTGGCTATTTAATGTTTTTACGCCTACAGATGTAGGCAGCTTACATGTCACATGCGTCAGTGGTTTTGATCAGAAATATTCAACAGGCGGCCAGCGACCTTCTAATGGGAAGCCAGTTTAATATTCACCCTCTTTAATTATTAAACATTACTTTACGTTCATTACTTTTAGAATAGTTACTGTGAAATTGTTTATAAAATTTTTTTAATTGTTAGGAAAAAATAAATTGTCTCATTTTGCAAGCAGTCTGCATTAAGCAGTAGCATGAATTTTTAATTTATATTAAAAATATATTCATATTATCGTTTATTTATGTAATGCTATTTTTATATATTATGTAATTAATACAACTTTTTACAAGAATATATATTTTTTCTACATTGTAAGTTACATATAAATTTCCAGATAGTATAATAATTATCATCAGATACAAATTAATAAATTAAAAAATTTTTATTCAATTGTTCAATACAGCTGTTTTATATGTAGACTAAATTTAAAGTTTTTATATGTAGATATAAAATATCTGATATAATTAAATGTAAAATATAATATAATAATTTTATTAAATTAGTAATTTTAAAAAATTAATAAAATTATCATTTTTGTATTAATCTGAATTTGTTCTGGTGTTAATTTATTACTTGTTTTGTGTCTAAATATTTCTAAATTTTCCCATAAGGTCATTTGTGGACCTTTGGAAAGATGTTTATTTTTTTAAATGTGTGTTAAATAGTTTTATTTCAACAACAAAAATTATTTAATTTTGGAAATGATTTTTGTTACTTATTGAGTGTGTAGCTAAATTTGATTTATATATATCTGGTTTTAAATATGAATTACGGTGTTGTATATGTCTTTATTTTAAACGTTTTTTAGATTAATAAATTTTTTTATTTTTCACATAAAAATAATGTTATTTTTATGTAATACGCTCTATAGTCACTTATACAACTACAACAATTGTACATACAAAATTGTTTACAGGCGGAAATCCATGAAGTGAAACAATTTCTTTTTTTAAAATCCACACATATAGCAGGGGAATGGTTACAGCAGCTGGGCATGATGGAGGATGGACGGCTAACTAAGGTTGCGTTTCGATATAGCTCCTTTGGTACAAGAGATGTACTAAGACCGAGAGTGATATGCAGAGATACTCTGTGAAGACGAAACAGGCTATTTTAAATAAAAAACTGCCAATTCGATGAAAAATGCTTAATAATAGAGAAAGCTAAGCAGTAAAATAGTTTTCTATTTTATTTTTACATATATTGCTACATTAAAACATTTATGACAAAGTTTCGTGTTGTCTTCTGTAGAAAGTCCGGCAGAGAAACCTGCCGCTTTTCCAAGTAAAAGTAGACCAGAATAAATAGTTTGAGAACAATATTTTATTTCAGGATTAAAGTACATCTCAAAGTACATCTGTATTTAGTTACATCATTTATTTTTTATGGTGTCCCTCATTTTCAACTTTTGGCATCACAGATCAAGGAAGTGATCTCGCCCAACACGAGTTGAAGCAAAGTGAGAACCAAAGTAGGGCACATCGGGAATGCCAAAGCAGAATCTACAAGATGTAGAACCCTGATGTACCTAGTATTAGTGGAAAACAATTATTAGCGGAAGAAACGAGTTCTGCCACTAAAAGGGAGACATGTATAATAACAGGCAGGCGATGGCTCTTGAGTAGATCTCCTCAGCGTCAGCGTCAGAAAAAGTAGAACATTTAGAAACAACTAATCCCAAACTACAAAAATATTAGACCTGCCAACCTCCCTGATCACACAATAATTTAAATTTCCCTGCCTACTTACCATGTCTTCAACTCTCTTCTTTGTGTCCCCCGCCTTACTTTACGTCTCTCTGTAGCATCTATCCAGCTTTGTCAACTTGCGTTACTCGTCCCTGCCTTGACCGCCCCACTCATAAATGGCCACTTCCACCAGCCACTCCCTTCACATACAACGCTACAAACTACATCGACACACAAAAACATCCACTTGCACTACCTCACCTTCTATATGCTTTCACCTCGAAAATCTCAATAAAAAAGTCTTGAGTAAATTAAATTTTGGGTAGCTGGTACTTCTATTTGGTTTTTTACGTGGTTTTCACAAAAACGAGTATTGTTTTAAAAAACATATTTGTTTCCATGTGCAAATTTAGTTAGTTGACACAACCTAACAACATCAACTTTTGGCATCACAGACACACAGCATTAAACAGAAACATTTTTTATTAGAAATATGACAATAAAAAACGATTTCAGTCGTCAACAAACTATTTTATAAGACACACAAATAGAATATATCCACTATTTATATTATCTAATAACTATTATATGCGATATTCACTACATGTCGATGCCAACAATCGCCTAATCGAAATTCGAAAATAAATGTGGGTACCCTTATTGGGAAAGTACATATTTACTAATATCATATGCTATATTTACTACATATGGATACCACCTATTGCATAGTCGAAATATTGAAAGTACTTTTATTGGAAAAGTACCAAAATTTCGTTGCGTACGCATTAGCTGTTGACGCGGGTTCGTTAACCGAAAGCGGTTTGTAAATTCGGTAATTGTGGGTAGGGGGGAAATGTTATCGGACGTTTGATTACGGAACAATGAGGCCTATATAAATGGAAATGAGCGAGTAACACCTCCAAGCCGACTAACCAAATTTGATTTTCACAGCCCCCTCCCTTCGTGTTAATGAAACATTAAAGCGGCATATTTAATGGAACGTGGCGCTGTGGATTCCTCTACAGGTCAAAACGGAATTTACTTACAGAATGAATACATGTTTACAATGCGGTATGGTAATATATAGTTTAATAAAATTGTGTCTTCTGATGGAATTCACTATCTTCTTCTTCTGATAGTTCCTATCCGTTTCGGATGTTGGATATCGTACAGACTATTTTAACATTTTGTAGGCTACTACTGCACGAAATAAGTCAGTTATATTCATGCCAAACCACGTCCTTAAATTACTCAGCCGTGATATTATCGGTAGCACAACTCCTATTTTTCCAAGTTCTTTTTCCTATAGTATGGACTGCAAGAAGTAAAATCTCTGTTTATTTCGCATGAGATGTCCCAGATGCTGAAGCTTTCTTATCTTCACTGTGTTAACAACTACTCTTTCTTGCTTCATCTTCTTAAAAAATTCAACATTATTATTTATATGTGCTATTTATGAAATTCTCAGTATTCTACTGTAAAGCTACATTTCGAAAGATTCCAACATTTTAGTTGTGGCTTCAGTCAAAGTCCAAGATTCTACACCGTAGAAGAGGACCGAGAATACATAGTAGCGTAAAAGTCTCATCTTTGTGTTTATTGTTAAATTGTGACTTTTGAATAAATTGCTTTTCTAGTGTACGGTACTCGTATCTTTTTAATCTTACTCTTTAGAATTCAGTATACACAAAAGAAATTCGTGTATCATTGAAGACCACATTAGTTCCTAATCATAGTACAGTTTTAAATTGGTTTCAATGTGTAGGCCTAATGTTTAAGTTATGGTAATAACGTGTTCTGTGTTTTACGTTTGTACAATATGTCTGGGTTTACCCAAGTGTCCATTATAGGCCCCTGCGTTACATTCATGTCACGTTGCTAATGTCTGGGAAAACACGATATTTGTATATTTCTTATAAGTTTACATTATACACGTATTAGTAAAATCTGGCTTTGTTGACTTTGTTGAACCTGCTTTTTGACTTTGTCTTCGATTGGCTTTGTTGAAACTACCTTTCACAAGTGTTTTGTTTTCTGGCGATGTCAAAATTTGTAGCAGTCTTTTAATTCTATTCACTAAATTTCAGGATATTCAATAATGATACAGAATAATATATAAACGTTTTAAGGGATAATGTTTTATAATATAATTATACGTATAGTATACACATTATAGTTTCTTCGTCTGCGATAGATTGAGGAGTAACATAGAAGATCGCTGCAAGAAAATATTAGGCAGGAGAGTCCCCCCCCGTATAACATTTTTGAAGCGATGCTTCAAGGGGAGGACACCTGGAGCTGTATGGAACCCTTCGCAGAAGAGATTCTTGGGGAAAAGAAGATTTTCTTCTCCCCTTCAAGGATTAGGTTATATAAACATTATCAGGCACCCAGCTCATCCTCGGACGACCCACGTCTCAACTACCAATAGTTCAGTGCCGCTTTCGGCAATTGATCCTCTGTCCTCCTTTGCAGATGACCCCCACCATTGTCTTCTGTAAAATGCAATAATTTCATTTATGTCCTTTACTTCGAGTTCTGCTCTGATATCTTCATTCCTTGCTGTGTCTTGTGCATAGAAGGTAGATTTGGAAAATACAGTATAGAAGAATAACAAGTCAGATGTTAGCCCTAAGGCTGAAGAACTATAGGCTAGCCCGAAGTTATGTGTCAAACAGTTCCGGGTCAGCGTCCTGGAACAGAAAAGGAAGGTGGCTTTTTAGTGGGTCGGGTATAATGCTTAACTTTACAGATCCCGGAAGTGTGCACCCTTCCGGACATCTGTTCAGCAGATTTGTCTACCTATCTTAGCCAAAAAAAAAAAAAAATTGATTATAATACACATTTATTATTTTAGTATTTTATGTTATAAATATAATTATAATTTTTTCTTCGGTGAAGAGTTTGTGAGGATCGGTCAGAAAGTATAACACTAGTTTATTATGTAATGTTATGTAAATTCTCTGATGCAAGTTACTACAGTTCTACAGTTAATATGTAATTCAGAATGAATGACGGCATCTTCAACGCCAGCAGAGAGTGAAACTATATAAAAATTACTTTTAATAATTTACATAATTGAACATCTCTATAATCTGTATTTAGCTGTACGTTTTCTGTACCAATTCTAATATTTAATTGTTGATTACTGCTTTCATAATTATACAAATACCATTATATTATGAGTAATATAAAGTGTAATATTGTATAAATTACGTTCAGTAATATAATAATTTTCTCGGTGTCTTAAAGAAAACGTTTGATGATATAAAACAAACTGTTTCAACTCCTTCAGATATAGGTACAAGAATACACGCACACGAGCCGCGCGCGTACACACACATACACAAACACGTTGACTCAAATAACTGTTCTGTTGTGTTTGACATTTCTTTTGTATTCATACACAGGTCCTGATAATGACAATAAATATTGTCGTCGAAACGTCGACTCAAATATATATTAGTTTGTGTGAAACTTTTTGACCGATCCTCACAAACCCTTCACCGCAAAAATTCATTGATTGAGGGTCACTACGAATTTAAGGATTTATAATATATAGGCTATATCAAAATAATAGTAGTATAAAATTTAGACAGATTATAATCTGTTAATACTGTTATAACAGATTATTATTGTTAATATTGTATATCTATTAATATTGACTATTTTTACATAAATGTTTTTGTTAATATTGTAAGGTACTTTAAGTATTTTTGAGTAGTTTGTTAATTTTATTCATTGTTTGCATACGTAAGTAAATGTAGCCTATATTCCTGACTTTTTTTTTGTTAATTTTTATCTTATATTCTTATACTCGCTGCTTTTTGTTTGTATTTTATTTTATTTCCAGTTTTTATGGTTTTTATTTTGTTTTAACCATTTTCGTCGGCTATTTAATGGTTTTACGCCTACCGATGTAGGCAGCTTACATGCCACAAACGTCAGTGGTTTTGATCAGAAATATTCAACAGGCAGCCAGCGACCTTATAATGGGAAGCCAGTTTAATATTTACCCTCTTTATTTATTAAACATTACTTTACATTTATTACTTTTAGAATAGTTACTGTGAAATTGATTATAAAAATTTTTAATTGTTATAAAAAAATAAATTGTCTCATTCTGCAAGTAGTCGGCATTAAGCAGTAGCATGAACTTCTAATTTATATTTAAAATACATTTATATTATCGTTTATTTATGTAATGCTATTTTTATATATTATGTAATTAATACAACTTTTTACAAGAATATATATTTTTTCTACATTGTAAGTTACATATAAATTTTTAGATAATATAATAATTATCATCTGATACACATTATTAAATTACAAATTTTTTGAATCAATTGTTCAACACAGCTGTTTTATATGTAGACTAAATTTAAAGTTTTTATATGTAGATATAAAATATCTGACATAATTAAATGTAAAATATAATATAATAATTTTATTAAATTAGTAATTTTAAAAATATTATCATTTTTGTATTAATCTGAATTTGTTCTGGTGTTAATTTATTACTTGTTTTGTGTCTAAATATTTCTAAATTTTCCCATAAGGTAATTTGTGGACCTTTGGAAAAATGTTAATTATTTTAAATGTGTGTTAAATACTTTTATTTCAACAACAAAAATTATTTAATTTTGGAAATGTTTTTTTGTTATTTATTGAGTGTGTAGATAAATTTGATGTATATATATCTGGTTTTAAATATGAATTACGGTGTTGTATATGTCTTTGTTTTAAACGTTTTTTAGATTAATAAATTTTTTTATTTTTCACATAAAAATAGTGTTATTTTTATGTAATACTCTCTATAGTCACTTATACAACTACAACAATTGTACATACAAAATTGTTTACTGGCGGAAATCCATGAAGTGAAACAATTTCTTTTTAAAAAATCCAAACATAGCAGGGGAATGGTTACAGCAGCTGGGCATGATGGAGGATAGACGGCTAACTAAGGTTGCGTTTCAACATAGGTCCTTTGGTACAAGAGATGTACTAAGACCGAGAGTGATATGCAGAGATACTCTGTGAAGACGAAACAGGCTATTTTAAATAAAAAACTGCCAATTCGATGAAAAACGCTTAATAATAGAGAAAGCTAAGCAGTAAAATAGTTTTCTATTTTATTTTTACAAATATTGATACATTAAAACATTTTTGAAAAAGTTTCATTTTGTCTTCTGTACAATGTCCGGCAGAGAAACTTGCCGGTTTTCCAACTAAAATTAGACCAGAATAAATAGTTTGAGAACAGTATTTTATTTCAGGATTAAAGTACATCTATATATACTTACATCAATAATTTTTTACAAATTACATTCGTTAGATGGTGTCCCTCATTTTCAACACATTCTTGGAGCCGTAACGGTAAAACGCGCATTACGCGTCACAGAACGTCTGGAGAGATTGCCGCCACTTCTGTCCGAATATTCCGCTTCAAATCCACCATTGTCATCAGCCGGTCCAGGTACACCCTACACTTGAGATACTCCCAAAGAAAGTAATCCCAAGCGTCGAGGTCGGGCGGTCTTGGAGGACACTGAATGTCCCCTCGGTGTGAGGTCACTCGTGCTTCAAACATCTTTTACAATTTATTCGTGGAAGCCCTTGCAGTGTGAGGAGTTGCCCCATCCAGCTGAAACCACGTGGTTTCGAATGCAATACCACATTGTTGTAACTCAGTTGCAAGAAATGTTGTAAGCATGTGGATACAATGTGGAAATTTTTTAGTCACTGCATTCCCCTCTTCGTCATCAAAGCAGTAGGGGCTAATTATCCCGGAAGATGGTTAGCCACACCACGAAACAAACTTCTCACTCTGTATTTCAACGGTCGTTCAAGACACACTGTAGGTATTCAATATTGCTAATTTGTTCCAGGACAGTACCATCTGTAACAATTTTTACCCGTACGGGATCAGTTCTGCGTAAAGCTATCACCTTGCCTTTAAGTGTGGATTTTGCAATCCAATTATTAGTTTTAATATTCTTACATTCTTTTTACTTCCATGTTTCATAAGGAAATGGAAGTATGGTGATCGCGAGAAAATCGTGTTCGAGGTAAGGGCTGATTCTGATTTTACTACCCTCAAAACATGAAGAACGTCATATTACAAAAAGTGTATGTGTGTGTGTGTGTGTGTGTGTGTGTGTGTGTGTATGACTTTTTTTTATGGCGAACGATAACTCCCGTAAATTCAAACAGAATGAAATAATTGTTTACATATGTGCCTGAATTGTAGAGGACTCAAGGCCTGTTGATGTTGGTGAAGATCGGTTAAGGGGAAGGGGTAGTTAACCAGCAACGTTTTATGTTTTAACAATAGTAAAGTACTTAATTTTAATAAATAATATATACTGAAAAGATAGTCGTAATAATCCCTTGAAGAAAGGTAGATGAAATATCTGTAAATGAAATGATAATTGAAGAGGGAGGTGATAATTTTTTATATGTGTACTACGTTATCGGCTACAAAGAAATAGTTTTTGTTAAAATTCCTTCCCGGGCTGTTTGGCTGTGGTCCAATGTTTAATGCAAAACCAGACGTTTCGGCAGTGCCATCGACTGTCATCATCAGTGAAAATCGAGTGCGCTAACGTGAGGAGGTATGCGTTAATGATCACAGTACTGTGGTTAAGGCTGAAGCAATAAGTAGAAAGAAGTAGTTTCTATGGAAATATTTCATTTCGAAAATGATTTTAAATATAAATCTGAGAACATGGAAGTTGTTTATGTTTCTCCATACCGCTTTTGTTTAATATTGTTATATTCTTTTTAATCTGATGGGTAGGAACAAAGTTGTCGTAAGGGAGCATTGTCGTGCAATGACAATGCAAAAACATTATCATTGTCGTGGGTGTTTTGCTTGCAATTGCTTTGTGACTAGGGTGTCAAGCTGTGAAATGGTTGCGGATCTAACAATTTTATGATAGCTTTTTATTATCAAAGCTGTGGTCAAGCTGGTGTTAGCACTGCTTACGGGTAAACCCTATACTCTGACTGCTTCCATCGTAATTTTTGTATCGCTTAACGTTCCGCTTTTCTGGAATGTGGTATCGTCCTAAGAAGCTATACAACATAGAACAACTTACAATAAAACATTATAAAAAAAATATTAGCAATATATACATAACTACGGTTAAAACTTTTTATAACAATATATGTCAAACAAATATTAGGCGTAACATAATATAAGAATCATAAATATAAGACTAAACTATAAAATAACGGAAAATAAAACAAAATTTTCTTTCCTGTAGTGGCAGTTGAAAGGCCTACAAACGACTGGCAGTTTTTTTTTTTAGATATTCGAGACTGGTTTTTATTAGGACCAGACTCAGGCTGGTCTGTGGCAAGCCCCCTTCAGCCTTGTGAATAGGAATTTTGGGTGCATTCGCACGCCAGTGCAGACCGGCCGTTGAGAAATTGGAGGTACCTGAAAGTAAGAGAGAGTGTCTGAGTTGGTGATGGTGTGGCAGCCTCTATGAGGCGGTGAGGGGGTGTTTTAGTGCCAAACTACAAGACTGAGGCGACCAAAGACGAGCAGCGTGCGACGCTAAAGGTGTCAGGAAGCGTCGTAATGTCGTCAAGGGACAGGTTATATGGGTGTTGTGTAGGTTTTGTAGGATGTCAATTACTTTATTTTATTATTTCGTAGTAGGGATTCGTTGAGGATTGTGGACGGGGCAGAGGAGTTATTTACGGTTTATTTTATTCAGTTTTTTGTAGCCAGTGTAGCTTATTAGACGGGTCCAGGGACCCTCCGGGTGCGAGTTCTTCTGCCTCGATGGAGGCTCATCCGTAAGATCTAGGAGGCGGTTATACTGTAGATATAAATAGTTTTCTTCCGTATTTATACCCCGCCGACCTGCTAAAGACCACGCCCCCTCCCGAACGTCTCACTTTACCATGAAATGAAAACATCAACCTACACGGAAATATCCAACCATTGGATATTTGTAGCTTTTAAAGCACTGTTTATATTACAGTAATACGTAACTATTACGAGTGTTGGTAAAGTAGGAAACAAGGTGTCACACTGCTGTGCAGTAACAAAAGCTTTAAGAGAAGAGTGTTACAAAGCAACTACTCCATTCAAATTTTATATTAATCCAATAATCCATCTTTTACGCAGTCGAAAAATACATTGTTGTGAACTGATGATCTCAATGAATGACGACATTGGACGAACAGGACTTGACAGAACTTGGATCGTTCATAAACCAGGTAACTATTGAAGCAAGTCGCGTCGCTTGATGAAGTCTGCGAATTTCGCTCTATACCTTGCATCTCGTTGGATTTCTCTGAATGGAAACCAAGTCTTCTTCTTCTTCTTCTTCTTCTTCTTCTTCTTCTTCTTCTTCTTCTTCTTCTTCTTCTTCTTCTTCTTCTTCTTCTTCACTTCAAGGTATAGGCTTGCAACCTGTTCCGCCTTCACAGCCACCGTTTTCTTGGTCTGCCTCTATCTCGAGATTATGAGTAGGCGTAGTTTCTCTACAAGAGGTAACCAGCCTCCAGCCAGTCAGTTAGGTGAACAGGCTGCCACCTTAAGGCTTCCGAACGTGCCTGATTCTCTGTTGGAGTATTCTCCCTTAGCCTTTGGGGATCCTCCACGCCACAAGGCGGTAGATTTGTAATTTCTAATTAAGGCTTTCTTCCTCTAGCCTTTGACGAACCAACACCGGACTGCAAGGCGGCAGCTAAGAAATTAGAACTAATAAAGAAGACACCCCACTCCTTGTATACTCTAATAACGTCGGAATCAGAAGAGAACAAGAGTCAGACAAGAGAGACTAGACAGGAAAGATTCAAGGAAGGGATCTCGCCCAACACGAGTTGAAGCAAAGTGAGAACCAACGTAGGGCACATCGGGAATGCCAAAGCAGTATCTACAAGATATAGAACCCTGATGTACCTAGTATTAGTGAAAAACAATTGTTAGTGAAAGAAACGAGTTCTGCCACAAACAGGGAGACATGTGCCATAACAGGCAAGCGATGGCTCTTGAGTAGATCTCCTCAGCGTCAACGCCAGAGAAATGGAACATTTAGAAGCCCCTAATTCCAAACTATAAAAATATTAAACCTGCCAACCTCCCTGATCACACAACAATTTAAATTTCTCTGCCTACTTACCATGTCTTAAACTCTCTACTTTGTGTCCCCCGCCTACCTTTACGTCTCTGTGTCGCCTCCTTCCAGCTTTGTCAACTTGCGTTACTCGTCCCTGTCTTGACCGCCCCACTCATAAATGGCCACCTCCATCAGCCACTCCCTTCACATACAAGGCTACAAACTACATCGACACACAAAATCATCCACATGCACTACCTCACCTTCTATATGTTTTCACCTCGAAAATCTCAATAAAAAATCTTGAGTAGATTAAATTTTGGGTAGCTGGTACTTCACTTTGGTTTTTTACATGGTTTTTACAAAAAACGAGTTTTGTTTTAAAAAACATATTTGTTTCCATGTGCAAATTTAATCTGGACAGTGCAGAAGGACCTGGTACGCACTGGGTTTGCTACAAGAAACGAAACAAACAAGTTTACTACTATGATGCGTATGGTAATATGCAGCCACCTCTTGAGCTGACACAGTATTTTGGAACCGACACTGACATTTACTACAATTACGAGCGTGAACAGCCACCACACACAGTCATCTGCGGGCATTTATGTTTGGACTTCTTAACGCGTGAGTGATCAGTAAGCGACAAGATGTCTTCGCTGTCGGTCACCTTAACAGGCACGAATGCTGCTGCTCTTGTATGTGACTTTTTCCCACCTCTCGAACTAACAAACGGCGAGTGGTATGTAGGTCTATTGGACTTTACTACATACAACAGTATACCGAACGTGATTGAGGGAAAAACACAATGTGTTTCCAGTACTACGGGACGGAACAACGTGGGACTTGATAACTTTACCTACAGGTGCTTATGAAATCGGTGACATAGAAGCCTTCCTCAAAAAGCAGTTAGGAGACTCAAAGATTAGTCTACGTTCTAACAACAATACACTGAAATGTGAACTGACTTGTGCACTGGATATTGACTTTCAACAAACAGTGTACGGTATCGGTAATATGTTGGGTTTCAAGGAAAAGCGTCTGCTTGAAGCGAATAAAACTCACACGTCTGACGCCACAGTTAACATTATAAAAGTGAACAGTATACTGATAAGGTGTAATATAGCGCAAGGATCATACAAGAACGGTAAAACTGAGCACACGCTGCACTCGTTCTATCCGTCAGTCGAACCAGGATTCAAAATAATTGAATCGCCTACAAACGTCATATACCTACCTGTGAATGTGAGTCGTTTGGACAACATAACATTATCTTTACACGATCAGGACGGTGACGTAATAGATTTTCGCGGAGAAGTCATCACTGTGCGTTTACATCTAAAACGACTATAGACATGGGCTTGTACTTTGTTTCTTCGCCACCGCTGCTACCACAGTCGTCAGTAATAAAAAAAGAAGAAGAAGAAAGATCAGTTAGGAAACGCATCAGTACTCGTTCGAAACTGAAACGATTAACATCAGTTAACCGTCGTTTCCTGATTTCACTGGGTTTTGTTGTTGTAAACAAGTAACATGGCGAGTGGAATATTATCTGTGGAGCAGCAACCGTTCTTTGAAGACAGTATCACACACTTTTCATTTCACTCACACGCACCGTACGCAACAACAAGATATGGAAACAATGATGAAATACGTGTGCCAATACAACAACAGGACGTCTTTACACTGCCGTCAGAAAGTTTTCTCTACATCGAAGGCAAGTTGGTTAAAAACCCTAGTGCGGCTGCAGATACTGCACTGAATGTGGAACTGGTGAACAATGCTATAGCATTTCTCTTTGAAGAGATTCGTTACGAGTTGGCCGGAGTGGTAGTGGACCATACCAGAAACGTCGGTGTTACGTCAACTATTAAAACTTTTCTATCACTCAACAACAACACACGTGACGCAATGGAAAACGCAGGTTAGGTGGCGCCGACCACGAACATATTAAAAGTGAATGATGACGGCGAATTCAACTTTTGTATACCACTGAAAATGCTAGTGGGATTCGCAGAAGACTATACACGCATCGTGCTGAACGTGAAACAAGAACTTATACTCCTACGCACATCTACCGACATAAACGCTATGGTTTTAGTAAGCGGACAAACGACTGCTAATTGTGTTCTTGAACTAGATAAAGTTTACTGGAAAATGCCTTATGTACATGTAGCTAATGCGTACAGATTACCACTGTTACGACTCAAAGAGAAAGACCACCCGATAACTATGCCTTTTAGGACCTGGGAGTTGCACGAGTATCCTGCCTTACCACAGACTAAAAGGCAGAATTGGATTGTCAAGACCTCGACTCAGCTAGAAAAACCACGCTTTGTTGTGTTAGCGTTTCAGACAGCAAGAAAAAATGTAGTGACAGCACGCGCCGATGAATTTGATCACTGTAACGTGATCAATGCGAGACTGTTTCTAAACGACAAGTATTATCCTTACGATAATTTAAACTTGGATATTGGTAAAGACCGTTTTGCATTATTGTACAATATGTACGCCAGTTTTCAAAGTTCGTATTACCACCGTTTAGACGGCAGCCCAGTACTGACACCGGAATTATTCAAATCAAAAGCCCCACTGTTTGTATTCGATTGTAGCAGACAAGACGATGCACTTAAGTCTTCAGCAGTTGATGTACGTTTAGAATTTGAATCGTCAATGAATTTTCCTACACGACGACTGCCTACTGTATGATACTACATGATTCGCTTGTAGAATATACGCCATTGTCCAACACAGTACATAGACGTGTTTAAGTCTTATTTTATACATATTTTGTAAATACTAGTTTTAAATATATATATATTTTCATATTTGTAACATTATAATATTGGAGCTGTGTGTGTGTATGTATTTTTAATTGTAAAACTAGTTAGATATATTTTAATACTTGTAATAATATAATCTTGGAACTGTGTAAGTTTTTTTTTTAAATTGTAAATATTAGTTTAGATATATTTTCATACTTGTAACAATTTAATCTTGGAGCTGTGTATGTATTTTTAATTGTAAAAACTGTTTAATATAATCTTGGAGCTGTGTGTATGTATTTTAATAAATGTATTTTAATAAATGTATATATTACACACACTTTATTATTATTATTTGTATAACCCACTCCATAATGTATACGCATAATAATTTGATCATACCCATACGCGCGCACACACACACACGCACACACACACACACACCCACATGTATAAAATTCAATAATGCGCTTGATAATGTTTTAATGCAAATAATTTTTACGTTTAAATAAAATCTGCACATACATTAAAATTAAATAAAATCTGTACACTTACCAAAGCTAGTATGCGTTGTCTACACACCCTTAATGATGAAAGTTGTGTGTATACTGAATGAGTACAACAGTCTTTCAACTATTAAAGAAGATGCAGAGATAGATAGATTTCACGATGTATCAGCACACGCAAGCGATCAATGAGAAATTGCCACTATAAAAATACGGTAAGAATATATTTTCAGAAATTGTAATTTGATCACACACACACACACACACACACACACACACACACAGACACACACACGTATGTATTAAATTCAATAAATAATGCGCTTGATAATGTTTTAATGCAAATAATTTTTACGTTGAAATAAAATCTGTACATACAACAAAAATTATACTCAGTTATTAACGTATTCAAATGTTTCAATAATGCGCTTGATAATGTTTTAATACAAATAATTTTTACGTTAAAATAAAATCTGCACATACATTAAAATTAAATAAAACCTGTACACTTACCAAAACTAGTATGTGTTGTCTATACACCCTTAATGATGATGAAAGTTGCGTATACTGAAGACGTACAAACAGTCTTTCAACTATTAAAAAAGATGCAGAGATAGATTTCACGATGTATCAGCACACACAAGCAGTCAAATGAGAAATTTTCGCTAATTTTCTGTGCGTATATATATTGTACACTGGTAGTGGGAGAAAGCTTGCATGTCCGTTTTTAGAGTAAATACTTTCTAATCCATAATTAATCCTAATTACTGTCAACGCTGCTAATGACTGGCAGGTGTCAATTAGAAAGTAGAACGTCCGATTTAGACGACGTATACAAGGTTAATGTCCTCTGGTTTAAGTTATCGAATAATAATAACTATATCTAATTCAGTATCGTTGTGTGTGTGTCCATAGACTTGTTTCGTTGAACCGATCAATGCTGTCAACGTACTCGTAAGGGTACACTCCCTTGCGTACAAGCAGATTGGTCTGTTCGTCAAAACCCCGTATTTAATTATTTAAAACAAATTATGGTTTATTTTAATTTATTTCGTTATAAACCTCCGAATATGCATGCAATTATTTGTATAGTAATCAGAAATGTGTGAGAGAGACATTTTAATAATTTGTAGGTTGTATCTTACAATCATGAAAATTATTATTTAAACTGATAATTGTTTTATTAAAATCTTACAATGACGAAATATTATTATTTCATTGCTTACGATATATATATTTAATGCAAAAATGAATTTTTAAAATTACAATCGTCTGTAAACTATATTTAAGTTCGTGTACACATACAAATCGTTTTGAATAAGGGAATTCTTGTCAACGTTTTCAGCGAGAGAGAGACATATACAATGTGTGTATGTGTACACAAAACTTTTGAAAATACCTTATTTCAAGGAGATTTTTTTTATGCGTAACACTTTACCACACACAGACTTGGCAGTATATTAATTTCTAAATCGTGGTCAATGACTGTCATGTGTCAAAAAAAATTAGAAGTAGGACGCAACGAGGTAGGTGATAAATATATATTTCCTGGTGATTACATTTTAGTTGTAACATTATAATTGCGTAACACTTTACCGCACATTGGAAGAACGAGATTGGTGTAGAGAGAGAGAGGGAGGGAGAGAGATAGTTTTATATATATACCCACCACCCACCCCTGATATGCAAATAAGCTTCATTAAAAAATAAAAAATTATATTCGCAGTCATATATTTTAATATATACACTATAATGCATCAAGTCGGAACCTCCCACCCACCACTCACCCCTGATATGCAAATCAGCTTTATTAAAAAAATAAAAAATTATATTCACGGATGCGGGTGGTCCATTGAACCCCACCCCACCCCCACCGACCCCTGATATGCAAATCAATTTAATTAAAAAATAAAAAAATCAAATAAAAAATTTTATTCGCGGAAATTCGCGGATGCTGCAGGTCCAGCGGTTAGAAAGTGAAAGTGATTTAGGCTCGCGAAAGACGGCATATAGTTGAACTTGGCGCGCGAAAGGCGGCATGAAATTTTATTGGTGGAAATTCGCGGATGCTGCAGGTCCAGCGGTGGTGGTGGGGGAATAACGGTACTTGGGTCAGAACCGGTATTTTCCCTCTACTTTAGACGCATCTGTGGAACGGTTCATAGGTACTTGGAAATAAAACACGGAAGGATACCCGAATAATATTTTATAAAACTGTGGCTGTCCCCACATTTCTGAATGCTAGTGAGTCATGGAAGTTGGTAAAAGGGACGTGCAGAAGATTCAGGGCAGCCGAAATGAAATTTCTAAGAGGGACGCAAGGTTTGTCTCTTTTGAATCGGAGAAGGAACGAGGATATTAGACGCAATTAAAACATTGTATCATTGAAACAGAAGATTGAAGACCACAGAAGGATATAGTGTGAACACTTGAATCGCATGCCTGATTCCGTCTAACTATGGCTGCCTTGGATTATCATCCTAACGGAAAGAGAGATGTCGGTAGACCAAAGAAGAGATGGTTTCCTGAACAAGTCTAAGGCTTAGTCCTTGGAGTGGTGATGGTGTTGATGATGATGATGATGATGAACTTCTGATTGTCTTTTTATTCTGTGATTTCATTTCGCCTCCTTCGCCTGTTGATTGTTTCTTCCAGCTTGAATTTCTCTACTAATTTCCGGTACATACGAGGTGTCTACAATAAACGACTGAACTTTTTCAATATAACATCACCCCACGCAAACAACGCGCCGCGAATTTTTGGGAGTATCTAGCGATAGTTTTTAACAACAAACTGCCATTTATTCTGTTCCGCTATCAGCATTAGTCTTTGAGGTATATCAGATTGAGTGGGGTGATGCGCACGCTGGCCGGCGAATTAGTGACAAAGTGATTAAGGAAGACCGCGAAGAACAATATGTGCGTATGAAATTTTTGCGGCAAAACTAGACAGAGACAGAGATATTCTGGTCGTTGAATTAAGTATATGCGAGGCCTGCGTAAGCCGAACGATTATTGTAAGAATTTTTTAAAGAGGGTAAAATCAATGGTCGGTGCTGATTAAAGCGATCTCGAAGATCATGGGAAGAGAGCTCGTGATGTGATAATTGTAAATCATCGTTTAACTGCCGTGACTTCCTGACAGCATTCACATCAATATAGTTTCGTAAAATTAAATTTTGATTGAAAAGTTTAAATGTAACATATCACTGAAAAATTCTTACAGTGTTTGTTGACTGACGATCAGAAAGAGAGATTCGTTTTGAAATCGGTCGACGACTGCGTACCAGTGCAAATGATAATGACAACTCTGGAATGCATTGGACATTGCTCTGTAAAGATTTTACGAAGTTAGCAGCAAAAGTTTAAACACACACCCGTTGTGTTAAGATTTTTATTCTTACTTCATTATAAATGCGACGGACGGCGTGTGCTCGTGCCCACTTCAGCGCGTGTAACTGGAAGACTGATGATCATGACGGGACGGAGAAAACGGCATTCCGACGACAAAACCTGTCGCCAGCAGCACTTAATTGTGCAGCTCGCTCTATCCGCAGGTCGACCTGCTACACAAATATTTCAGTCTTTTTTCAAGACACCTCGTATTTCTGTTCTTAGCTGTTTTTTGTCTATATCATCCTTTGTTCCGAGTCTTTCTGTACTTCTTTGTGCCATCAAAATTTTGTTTTCATGCTCTCGCTGATGTTTGTACATGTTTGATCTGTTTCGCAATCAGGTGGGGTTCACAAAAGTGCATTTAGTGGTGTAGTGTGGTACCCTCATGTGTTCAGTGTGTATTTTATTAAACCTGCGTTCTGTCTGTCCTATATAGAAATTTTTACACTGTGAACAGTTTAGATGGGAAATGCCACATGAATAAAACTTGTTTACTTGACCGTTTATGTTCTTATGTTTTCTGATTGAATGTTCTGTTTTGTTTCTAGTCCTGTATGGAGAACCATACTATTTTCGTATTTTTTAAAGTAGCCTACTTTTTTAATTTTGTTGGAAATTTCTTCAATCTTGTAATTAGTATAGGTGAGTGTTATCAAGTAATTGCTGCCTTCTGTGTTGTTTTTCTGTTGATTGTTTCATTCCATCTATTTTGAGTACTTACATTACGTACAAATGTTTTAGTGTATCATCTGTAAAATAAAACAGAAAAAATTTTAATCGTAAAAAAACTAAAAATGAAATCGATAAAAATCTAAATCTAAATATCTAATCGGTAATAATCTAAATTGAATGATACACTTCATCATCATCATCACTCATCGTCACCCGTTCAATATGTGTAGAACAATATTAATCTTCTCAATGTTTTCTGCTGCACTTATAACCCTTTCCATTAGAAAACTCTTGTGATCGTTTGAACTTCTTCTATAAACTGTGACAGTAATCTACCCCGTATTTCTCTTTTTACCTACTAACTTCATCATCATCATCATCATCATCGTCGTCGTCATCTTCTTCTTCTTCTTCTTCTTCTTCTTCTTCTTCTTCTTCTTCTTCTTCTTCTTCTTCTTCTTCTTCTTCTTCTTCTTCTTCTTCTTCTTCTTTTTCTTCTTCTTCTTCTTCTTCGGCTTCTCTTCCTCCTCCTCCTCCACCCCCTCCTCCTTCTCGTCATCTTCTTCCTTCATCTTATCCTTCTTGTTCATCTCATTCTTCTTCTTGTTCTTCTCCCACATAACCACCATTCAATTTAGATTATTACCGATTAGATATTTAGATTTAGATTTTTATCGATTTCATTTTTAGTTTTTTTACGATTAAAATTTTTTCTGTTTTATTTTACAGATGATACACTAAAACATTTGTACGTAATTTAAGTACTCAAAATAGATGGAATGAAACAATCAACAGAAAAACAACACAGAAGGCAGCAATTACTTGATAACACTCACCTATACTAATTACAAGACTGAAGAAATTTCCAACAAAATTAAAAAAGTAGGCTACTTTAAAAAATACGAAAATAGTATGGTTCTCCATATAAGACTAGAAACAAAACAGAACATTCAATCAGAAAACATACGAACATAAACGATCAGGTAAACAAGTTTTATTCATGTGGCATTTCCCATCTAAACTGTTCACAGTGTAAAAATTTCTATATAGGACAGACAGAACGCAGGTTTAATAAAATACACACGGAACACATGAAGGTACCACACTACATTACACTACACCACTAAATGCACTTTTGTGAACCCCACCTGATTGCGAAACAGATCAAACATGCCCAAGCATCAGCGAGAGCATGAAAACAAAATTTTGATGGCACAAAGAAGTACAGAAAGACTTGGAACAAAGAAACGATATTGACAAAAAATATAAGAACTGAAATACGACGTGCGTTGAAAAAAGACTGAAATATTTGTGTAGCACGTCGACCTGCGGATAAAGCTAGCTGCACAATTAAGTGTTGCTGGCGACAGGTTTTGTCGCCGGAAAGCCGTTTTCCCCGTCTTAGGAGATGCACTTAACCTACTTCCTGCGTACCTCGGCCTGCAGTGGCTTCAGCTCAAAAAAATCAGAAACCTTTTCCAATTTTTCTTGAATGAACCCGACAATTATACACCCATAACTGACATTTTTAAATACAACATTGGTTGGGATTCGCATCAAAGGCAGATGTCTTTTGAAGATCAAATGCGATCATTTCAAATTCTTCAACATCTTTTTCCCTTTCCATGTCTTGCTTCATCTTTGAGCATCACTTGCTTTCTTTAAGTGACTTTGATGTTCTAAACCCAGTGCTTCTTTTAGTGTCTGATTATTTTTTTATTGCATTTGTCTATGTCTTTGTTTGTGTCGTTAATGTGTCTCTTGATGGTATTGTTAGTTCTGTAGGCTATTTTGTAATTGTGTTTTCTGAATGTGTTGGCAATTTTGTGTGTGTTAGACATATGGACATATACAACAAAACAGGCGTACATAAATTAAACTGCAACAATTGTAATAAATTCTATAGCCTATAGGCCAGACAGGAAGATCTTTTTACTCCAGATTTTCTGAACACACAAAACCTTTATCCAATAACAACTTACAATCCACATTTGTCACACACATCCAAACAGAAAACCACAGTTACTCCAACATAAAAAAACAATCTTGAAATTTTACACTACATGCCCAAAAGTCGCAAACTCAACACCGCAGAACAATACGAAATATACAAACACAACAGAACACAACCAAACAACATACTCAATGAACAATTACAATTTAAATCCAACACACTATTCGACACAATAGTACACAACGGACACGGACACAATTCAGAATCTCGCGCCAACCCCCTTCCATCTACACACACCCTCACACACAACCAATCCCCAAAAAACCGTTACAGATTACCAACGCCTTGACGCTTTATGCAATTATACCTCACTGATGAAGGAGCAAACTACTCTGAAACGTGCGTATGAGGATATAACAGAAAGTAAGTTTCTTCACAAGTGAAAGTGCATTTAATTATTAATTGTTAAAGTGCTGTGAAAGAAGTGATGATCAATCAAAATCAAATTAATTAAGAGGTGGTTTTTGTTTCACCGTTTTATCTGAGAGAATCTTAATTCTTAAATTATACTATTAATTGTATTTGAAATATATACCGGGCCGTTTGACCGTGGTCCAAGATTTACATTGAAACCATACGTTCAGCAGCACCACTGGCTGCCATCTTCAGTGGATATTCGAGTCAACCTAACCCGGGGTATCGCACGTCAGGCCCACAGTACTGTGGTTAAGGATGACGTCGACACCCCGCGTTAGGTTGACTCAAATATCCACTGAAGGTGGCAGCCAGCGGTGCTGCTGAAACGTTTGCTTTGAATGTAAACCTTGGACCACGGCCAAACAGCCCGGTAGATATTTCAATACAACTGACACCGGCCGTGTGAAAGCCTTAGAACAATATCATAATATTAATATTACACAGTGTTGACAGTACTTATGTTATCTCACTTTTACATATTTTGCACTAACAGAGTATGTGGTGTCTAGTTTCGTAGCTGCAAAGTCAGTATATTTTCATTTTCGTGTTGCTAGATTCTTTTAAATTGTTACCTGTATTGCAGTAGTGTCGTCTTGATTTACTACATAAATGTAACTTATTGTATAATTGTTTATATTCTCGGTCACATTCTTACAACACCCTGCGTACACCTGTGGATCCCCTGTACCATCGTTCCCTATTATTGAACTACTCTGGCTCAACGCATTGTCCAACGGTTTCACCAAGACTCCGAGAACAGTTACATCCTGAGTCACAGCACGGGACCAAATTGCTGCACTGGAACAAATCAACACCTCTATTATCAGCTTTACTCGAATTAATGGTTGTCACTTGGTGGTATCCTTGAACATATTAATCTATTATTGTATGTAATAATATAAAATGCAATAAAATAATTATTGTATGTAACTCGTTGAGTTTTTTCTGTAGGTCTCCTATGTAATATCATCAAATAAGTACACTTCAAGTAGGGTTATTTTCACCTGATGCACGTTTCACAGAAATTATTCTGAATCTTCAGAGGTTTGATTGAATTATAATTGAGTGTTTCGCTTACAATACAACTAACGGATAATCGAATTTACTCCGATTCTATTTTTGATTGTTTTAATGTTTATGTGTAGCTATTTATTATATATGTAATGTTTATTTCAATATTCTAATAAACGTATGATTTTAAATAAATTGTCTTGTTTTGTTTTTATTTGTATTTGTTTTTTAATTAGTAGATTATTATTATTATTGTGTTTGTAAATATTAACATTTTTCCAGATATTCATTTTGTTAATTTTTGTACGTTTTTAATTAATTTCATATTTTGAATGTCTGGAAATTTATGTCTATTGTTTAAACAGTGTGTGGCTAAATTAGATTTGTATATATTAGGTTTTAGAAACTCGTTACGAAGTTGAATATATCTCTCGGACAGTTTCTTCTTCGTCTGACCTACGTAACGTTTATTGCAATCTGGACATTCTATTTTGTAAACTGCATTTTTATTATGAACGTTATGAATAAAAACCAGTGTATTTATTTGAAGATATTACATATTAAGCTATGTACACGTTTGTCAAGAATCAACAGAAAAAAATTGGCATTACTGTTAGTCTTTTGCTGAAATCTAAAGCATTTTTATTTAAGTGGAAATTAAATATTCGTTGTATATTCAAAACATAAATAAGAAGTTCTTAACGTCAGTTTTTTATACACTTGTCACAATATGTGTACATATATAAATAAATTAGGGAAAGATCTTAACTTTGCTTTTTGTGTATAATCTAGTAATAATAACAAAGGATGCGGATATCATATGTGTTATGTGCTTAGAAAGTTAGTTAACAAATGCCAGAAATTTGGCTCAACGATAAATAATTTTAAGACTGGTAAATACTGGTATAAGATTGTTATAGATGGTACTGTCGTGGAACAAGGTAGCAATTTTGAAGACCTGAGTTACATTGTGTCTTATAATGCAAGCAACGACGTTGTGAATAAGTTGCATAAGTTCAATATTACTTGCAGTAACGCTAGGAAATTTAAATTTGTGTTAGCCCCTATTAGCAGCCCCACCGTCATGAAAAACACGGCGGTCACACGTTATCGATTCGCAAGAGAGGTCGATCAATAACTATATTCCCCTCAACTGCTTTCTAGTAATCTGATTACTTTTCTGTAATCCCTACTCATGATTATTTACAGATAATGAATGTTATTGTCCCAGAAGGCTTCAAAACAGAACAGTTCTTGTTCAAAAACTGATAATATTTTTACAACTAAAACTTATTGCTATTAGAACTTTTTATTTACAATATGCGTACATTTAGTTATTCATCATCCGTTAACATCCTCAAGGTTTAAACCAATAATGGTTTTTTCAAGTCTCAAATAGGAAAATATTACAGCTGGTCACTGCAGCGCTTCCTCGGACGTCCGACACCTCTCCGTCCCCTCGGCTTATAGTTCCATAGTTGTTTTGGATGCGGCAGTCATCCATTCGGCAAAGATGTTCCCACCAATTCAGCCGATACTGGGCGATCCCGTCGAGTATACTCATATTATTCAGTTCCTGCCGTATATCTGTGTTCCTTCTATGATCATGGAGAGTATACCCTGCCACGTGCCTGAGAAATCACATTTCAGCCGTATAGATGCGAAATATACCTTTCGTTGAAGTCCAATTCTCAGACCCATGAAGACATGTGGGAAGAGCCATCACGTTGTAGAATGTTAGGCATGTTCCTTTACTTGCTGACTGAAGGGTTCGCCTAATAGTCTCGCACGTAAGGTTGAACCTATGCAACTTATGCACCACGTCGTTGCTTGTATTATAAGACACAATGTAGCCCAGGTATTCAAAATTGCTAACTTGTTCCAAGACTGTACTATCTATAACAATGTTTGCCCGTATGGGATCCGTTCTACATAAAACCATCACATTGGTTTTAATTGTGGATATCTACAATCCAGAGTCTTCACAGATTCCATTAACAAATGTATACCCATCTGCAATCTGTTTTTAGAGTCCGACAGAATAGCCTGATTGTCCGCAAACAACAAAGTGTCAATTGCAGACTGACCAATCATAATATGGTCTGGAAGACACAGTTGCCAGTTTTGTATGACATCGTCAACATATAAATTAAAAAGAGAAGGTGATAGTGGTCACCCTCGTCCTACTACACATTTGATCATGCAAACTCTAGGAGCTGCTCTCAGTCTCCCTGCTTCTATTAAGATTTTATTCTCTATTTACAGACTCTGTGTACCTCTAATTAGATGTTGTGGGATCCCTTGCCTTGCTATTACTGGCAAAAAATGCCCATAGTATACATCGATTCACTCTGTCAAAAGCCTTCTCGAAGTCGATGAAAACCCTATGTAGTTGGGCAGCTGATACTCTTTACGACATTCAGTTATTGATTTCTTAAATAACTATTAAGTTCGTTTAACTATTAAGGTCGTTTTATTCGATTTCTTCTATAAGTCTCATCTTCAAAGTTACTTAAATTGAAGTGTTTTATTTAATGGATATCCTATAAATTAATTACGTAAGCTCGCACACGCGCTCTACACGCGCAGCTACAGGGCGTTGTTCAAACCCGAAATAGTTGTCGGGCGTCGCGTCGTTTGGCCAAGATCCTCCGTAACTGTTTCACAACACTCAGCTGCTTTTGCGCGGGCGGAAGAAGATCCCCGAGGGTGGGATTTAAAACGTTGGCGGCGATGTCAAACCAAACATACTGTTCGAACGTATCACACCGCGCGCGCGCGCACACACCCACACACACACAACATCCATCTTTCAAACGACGGCGCCGTCACCAAGAACAAGACTGACAGCGCTCCTAGTGGCAGCCTCTGACGAAGCTTGTAATAAATAAAAACTGGTTCAAGCAACAATTTTATATTTTACCAATAAAAATTTGGTGGCCCGAGTCAGTAGTATTATACTTATAATAGTTAATAATAATCTCAGGTGATATTTCTTTACAGAAAGTTACGTGCACCCTTGTCAGAGAAAAATGTGTAACATTCTTGAAAACACTCTATAAACGACAAGATTACTTATTAACGATAAAAGGCATTGGCACGTTGCATCAGCCAATCGGGAGACGATTCCCGTGAAGACAGTACAAATTGACAACACTACGAAGTAGTGATAGTCTTCATTTCACTCAGTCAGAAGACGACTGATGTCTTGACTACGATGTCTACTGACAGTCTTTCTTATATACATACGAATACACTTCCAAATTCAAGATAAAAATTTAACGTGTTTTCTTGTTTTTACAATGTGCGGCACTTTTAATGAGAAATATGCATTTATTCGGTTGTAAATGTTAAATACTTACACTTTTCACATACCAAAGTCATATGACTAAATATAAATGTAATCTAGAAAAATAGAGTAAGAAATTTAAGTCATATGATAAGATATAAATGTTATCGAGAAAAATAGAGTAATAAATTTATTACTTTATTATATTTTTATAATTCATATCACCACCAAAACACACACACACACACACACACACTCACACATTCACACACATACTTATTTAAAAGCATACGTAGATAGATAGCGAGCATAAAAAGTTATGTCCTTTAAAGCTACGAGAAAATTTCACAACAAAATGAAACTGCAAAATATCCGAGATTAAAAATCAAACAGTTACCCAAAGGTACAGGAATGTTTGGAGGCCGTAGACCTCCTAGAATTAGCCCACCTTAATTAACATAAACTATCTCCGCTGTTATTCAACATCTACTCGGAAGGTATTGTTAGAGAAGCTTTATATAAATGTGATTAAGAAACTCTTTGAACGGTAAAAGAATAAATAACATACGTTATGCGGATGATACCGTCATATTTGCAGATAGAGAGGCTGGAGCAACTAATAAATAGAGTGACAGAAAGCACCCGTAGATATGGTCTAGATATCAATGTTATTAAAACGAAGCTAATGATTGTATCTAAGAACAAGTTTACAGACTGCACCCTTAATATGAACTAAAGGCCAGTTGGACGTGTAAGCAAATTTACATATCTTGGTACTATAGACAATGAACAATGGAACAACTCTCAAGAAATAAAGAGCAGAATTGAAAAGGCAAGAACAGTGTACAGTAGAATGAATAGTTTATTCAACAGTCACGATTTAACAATAAACACAAAGATGAGACTTTTACGCTGCTACGTATTCTCGGTCCTCTTCTACGGTGTACAATCTTGGACTTTGAGTGAAGCCAGAACTAAAAAATTGGAAACTTTCGAAATGTGACTGTACCGTAGAATACTGAGAATTTCATGGACAACACATAAACTAATGTTGAAGTTCCTAAAAAGATGAAGAAAGAAAGGGAAGTTATTAACACAGTAAGCATAAGAAAGCTTCAGCATCTGGGACATCTCATGAGAAGTACTACAGGGAACAGTACTTGCAAAGAGAGGAGTTGGGCGACCGAGAATCTCGTGGCTGAGAAATGTAAGCACCTGGTTTGGCATGAATACAACTGCCTTATTCCGTGCAGCAGTGCAGAAAGTTAAAATAGTCTGTACGATATTCAACTTCCGAAACGGATTGGAACTGTCAGAAGAAGAAGTAGCATAACAGGGAAAAATATAACATAACGCTTATTTGTCTCATTTGCTACCATGCAGAACCGATACAGCAGTCGGCGAGTTGCCGAGAGGAACCGGTTTTTGCATGGTGGTGTCGGGAGAGGTATGATATGAGGCGTAACCTGGAAGACAAATTTGACTTCGCGGTTGTTAGGTAGAGCAAAAGTGTATAAGGAGACATTCCGCGGCGTCATGAAGCTCTGGCCAGCGCCAAAGTGTTGGACGGTTTTGGCCGTCAGCTTCAGCAAAGAGCCGTAACACTTTGCCTCAACTTTAGCCAAAGGTAAGGCAGATCGGAGGGTAGCGAAAATATGTAAATCATTTTTATTGTGGTCAGCAACTTTTGATCCGTCCGGCTAGTCTTTATTTGAGTCAATTCAGTAGTCAATATGTCCCCTGGATATGTTACTAGCATATCGCCCATGGTAAGACGTATGTTGAGGCTGCCACCTTCAGGGTTAATGTCCAGTCCGATTTTCTGTCCGGGTGTTCTCCCATAAACTGGCTGTCTTACCAGACTAAAGAGACCAGTTTATCTCTTTTAAAATATCCATTAAGGATCTTTAATATTGTGGTTTCTCCTTGCCTTCCCCATCCTACGTCGTTGACCAATGGAAAGTCATCCGTCTTTAGAGGTAATGTCTCACCTCAAGGCCAAGAGTGTGCCCTAACCTCTACTCGACAATGATAAGTAGAGGAGGGATAGGTTATTCCGGCTGTCACTCGTCTCCAGAGCCGCATTAGCCACCTGTAGGTGTTGCCCATCCCCCACCATTTGGAGGTGAGGCTTCGTATTTTCCTTCGTCAAGGAATAAGGTCATAAGGTCAAAAGACCATAAGGCATTGCTAAATGACCATAAGCCATAAAGTACTCTGCAGTACTTTAGTACGTGGCAGGGTTTACTCTCCATGATCACAGAAGAAACACAGATATACGGAAGGAACTGAATACTCGACAGAATTACCCAGTACCGGCTGAATTGGTGGGAATATCTTTGCCGAATAGATGACTGCCGCATCCCCAAACAACTACGGAACTGTAAGCCGAGGGGACGGAGAGGTGTGTACGTCCGAGGAAGCGCTGGCGTGACCAGCTCTAATCTTTGCCTGCTTGAGACCGGATGAAACCATCCTTGGTTTAATCCTTGACGATAATGATGATGATTTTGATTGTCCAAGGGGACAATTGGCGGAATCTTTGGAGGAAAATGTCATGTTAGGAGAAGATAAAGCACAGTGGTTCGCTCTGTTGCCAACAGCGTTCCGGCGAGCCCGATGACTGCATGTCTCCTGCTCGTTACCATGAATAGCGATCTCGCTCTTTGCAGTGGCGAAAATTCCGTGTTAATTTTTACACTTTGATGGACACAAATGCTCTTGACTTTTTTAAATTTTGGATCATGGAAAATTCGAAACGGCGGAATGTGTACTCTTTAGGGACCTTTCGGTAGGGAAGCAGAGATAGGCGCCTTGATCGGATTTCTCCGCATTGGTCGCTACCCGTAATTTCCGTAGCGAGTCCGGAAGCAGAACTTCCATGAAGAGGATGGCAATTCTATATAATTCTTGTATTTTATATTTTTTGTATTTGTATTTCTTGTATTTCAAGCGAACCCAGTGCTTATTAACGCAAACCAGCACATAGCTAAGGGGAAACAGATCAGTTAAGGATAGAGTAATAAAGCCACTATTTTGATATTTTTAATTTATTGTTTCAGTGTTTGGTGATGTTATGACGGTGGTCCTGAGCTGGCCAGCGCATCAGAGCAGGAACGTTACGCGCCTGATTGGCCTTATGGTGTTGGGATCTCGAAGGAGAAGTCCAGTAAGGTCATACAGGTACTGTCATCATCATCGGACCATGGGTGAGTTATTTTATTTGTTTTGTAATTGTAAGGGGGTTGTGGCGACATATCCTGGCTGATCCCTTTAGGAAGTACGAATGTTTCAATGAAAGTTTTTATGCTTCGGCACAAAATCTTTCATTGAGGGGGTTTTGTGATGGTACAATTCTGGTACAATCATACTTTTATAAAAATATGGTACTAAAAACCATAATTATTGTATTTTATTCCCTAACTATTTATTTTGTAATAAATTTTGTAATATTTCATAATCCCTATAAAGTTTTGGTGAATGAATTCTATAATATTTTATACAACGCAGATTGGCATTAACAGGATTTCGATCGAATTCGTTGTAAAACTGCAAATATCGCAAAAAACTATGTGTCACAGATAGCGATGAACGAGCCTAGCCCCTGATAACGTCAGCCAAAGGAATGTATACTTTTGTAAACAACCGTACAAACAAAAGACTGGTGACGTAGTTTTGCCCCACCTACGCGATGTTTAACAAAGACTCTGCGTCATTTTCGCCTGGACAGTGAACGGAGCCGGCCGGCAGATTCACTGAGTGTGAATATTTAACTTTTACACCACCAAAAGTGGTTTAAGAACTATTGTCAATATATCGGAATGTTGGTGCGGTAACTGGACGTGAGTAGGTGTCATCGGCCGAGGGATCGGCAATTACGTGCGGCTAAATCTGCCAAAGTGTTGTTCGAGGGGGGACACTACGGTGTGGGCCCTAAGACGATGTAAGACTACCAGATTTTGCACGGTGGACTGATCCAAGCAGTACGGTGAGGCCTACCCAAAAAACCGGCAGCTGAGTATCTAACGTCCAGCATCCCTCGTTGCTCGGGTACCATTTCCCGTATATACTCTTGGTAGACTTACTATTTCGAAAGTTACATTAATTGTAGGTCTTTAATTAATTGCGACATTAGGAGTATTGTTAATTAAAATAATAGAATGGTCTCTATTATAATTTTTATAAATGTTTAATTATTTATTTTTTTAATTAAGTGGTATATAAGAAAAAATCCACACTAGCTAAGACAATATTAATATTCAATTTCGTACATGTTAATCACGCATTGTAATAATATATGTGTTATGTATTATATGTCTAGGTCAATATTCCAAGTCATATATGTCTTATTTTTGTGTATAATGGTGTGTCTTAGAATATGAGAGATAAGATTTTGCCACTTTATAATTATACGATATTCGTATAAGTGAATATAAGGGTCAATATTATTTAACCCACACACTAAATTTAATAAAATGACAATTTGCATTTTTAATTAATAAACAAAATGAATATAATTTTATTAACAAAGTCGTACTAATTTCACAACCAGTACTAAATCCTCTGTACTCTTTACTTGTAAGGCTATTCACGTGCTTATCCACCCTCAATCAAATACCAAAGCCTGCGATCTTGGTATTTACTTTTTCCGGAATATTGTCGTGCATTTAACTAACGTTATTTCTTTCGTTACTGCGACTTGTAATAGAAATAAAAATAAAACTGTTTTGCCGACGGACAGCATGTCCGGCTGCAACTGTGTCTTGAAATGAAGAGAAGGGTTTTTGGTCGAACCCTTAATTTATACCCTCTCGAGATTCCGCGCCAGTTGGCTAAAAATCGTCCTGTCGATAACTGCCTATATCTTGACAGCCCCCACTCCCGAACCTTTCCATCTATTTTCAATTATTAGCAACTAGCAATGTTTTGCACGGAATCGAGATAGCACAAATCATAGCTAATTCGATTAAGCACTCACTATATTAATTTGAGCGTCTTAGGGTAATTTGCGTATTTTTTGGCACGTTTATTTTGCACTGTCTTCGCATAACATGTTCTAGTAACGTCATCTTTTCATTGGGAATAACTATAAATTTTACACACACTTTCATGTTTTTGGTTTGATCATACACTAATTAGTTTTCGCACAGTGAATTAAAATAATAATTTTATTAATTACTTGGGACAGGTTGCTGAGATTCCTGTCTTTGGATGCATCACTAACACACACAAGATACACGTGTAACACACATACAATTGAGCAGGTGTTCACTGCGTGTCGGAACAGGTTAATTGCTTCCCTAATCTAACAATGAAATATTTGTACAAACTCAGACCTGTCCATTTACCCGTAACTTATACAAATTCTACAAAATTTATATTTATTTAAATTAATGCCTAATACAGCGTATGCCTGTATCGTTGCCTTAATCCTCTGCCTGAAAAAAAATTTAATAAATATTTATTTATTAAATTTTTGTCTATTTGTTCTAGACAGATACAATCATGTCATATTAGCATAACTTACGTTTATAACGTTTATAACCCCTCTCACTCTCTTCTCTCATTATTCATACGTAGCTAAAAATTTTTTTTCTCTTTATCGTTCTCCTTCAATCTGGTCCCATCGTCCTATTTATTTTATTTACTTTTTTTTTTTTTTTTACGTGTAGAACTTCCTACACGATTTTGCATTCTTGCACTGGTAAATACTCATAATAATGAGTAGTCCGTATAATGCTCACTGTTGGTGAAATGCAAGATTCACCACCCCCCCATTATAACAGCTGATCGGTGCGTTGACCATGTACTGATTCAGTGGCATTGTTCCCCTCTCACTCTCTTCTCTCATTATTCATACGTAGCTAAAATTTTTTTTTCTCTTTATCGTTCTCCTTCAATCTGGTCCCATCGTCCTATTTATTTTATTTACTTATTTATTTTTTTTACGTGTAGCACTTCCTACACGAGTTTGCATTCTTGCACTGGTAAATACTCATAATAATGAGTAGTCCGTATAACGCTCACTGTTGTGAAATGCAAGATTCACCACCCCCCCATTATAACAGCTGATCGGTGCGTTGACCTTGTACTGATTCAGTGGCATTGTTCCCCTCTCACTCTCTTCTCTCATTATTCATACGTAGCTAAAATTTTTTTTCTCTTTATCGTTCTCCTTCAATCTGGTCCCATCGTCCTATTTATTTTCTTTACTTATTTATTTTTTTTACGTGTAGCACTTCCTACACGAGTTTGCATTCTTGCACTGGTAAATACTCATAATAATGAGTAGTCCGTATAACGCTCACTGTTGGTGAAATGCAAGATTCACCACCCCCCCATTATAACAGCTGATCGGTGCGTTGACCTTGTACTGATTCAGTGGCATTGTTCCCCTCTCACTCTCTTCTCTCATTATTCATACGTAGCTAAAATTTTTTTTCTCTTTATCGTTCTCCTTCAATCTGGTCCCATCGTCCTATTTATTTTATTTACTTTTTTTTTTTACGTGTAGCACTTCCTACACGAGTTTGCATTCTTGCACTGGTAAATACTCATAATAATGAGTAGTCCGTATAACGCTCACTGTTGGTGAAATGCAAGATTCACCACCCCCCCATTATAACAGCTGATCGGTGCGTTGACCTTGTACTGATTCAGTGGCATTGTTCCCCTCTCACTCTCTTCTCTCATTATTCATACGTAGCTAAAATTTTTTTTCTCTTTATCGTTCTCCTTCAATCTGGTCCCATCGTCCTATTTATTTTATTTACTTTTTTTTTTTACGTGTAGCACTTCCTACACGAGTTTGCATTCTTGCACTGGTAAATACTCATAATAATGAGTAGTCCGTATAACGCTCACTGTTGGTGAAATGCAAGATTCACCACCCCCCCATTATAACAGCTGATCGGTGCGTTGACCTTGTACTGATTCAGTGGCATTGTTCCCCTCTCACTCTCTTCTCTCATTATTCATACGTAGCTAAAATTTTTTTTTCTCTTTATCGTTCTCCTTCAATCTGGTCCCATCGTCCTATTTATTTTATTTACTTATTTATTTTTTTTACGTGTAGCACTTCCTACACGAGTTTGCATTCTTGCACTGGTAAATACTCATAATAATGAGTAGTCCGTATAACGCTCACTGTTGGTGAAATGCAAGATTCACCACCCCCCCATTATAACAGCTGATCGGTGCGTTGACCTTGTACTGATTCAGTGGCATTGTTCCCCTCTCACTCTCTTCTCTCATTATTCATACGTAGCTAAAAATTTTTTTCTCTTTATCGTTCTCCTTCAATCTGGTCCCATCGTCCTATTTATTTTATTTACTTATTTATTTTTTTTACGTGTAGCACTTCCTACACGAGTTTGCATTCTTGCACTGGTAAACATTTTGCATCTTAATATATTATGCCATTCTTCAATCTGAAATTTTACCATATGGAGGATTATATTTCTGGTACAACTTTAGTTGTGGATCGCCTAATTGTATACAGATGGACGGCTTTGGAAAATACATCTATACAAACAAGTATGTGTTTCACTCCCCGAATTGATCTCGGAAGTGGTCCAAGAAAATCCACTGTAATTAGCTATCCCTTCTGGTCCCTTCGGATACTCTGCATTTTCACATAGGTATGCAGATTTGCTCTGTAATTTTCTTATCTTACTCATGCATTTTTACCTCCGTTCCTTAACTCTTTCCTTAACATGAACATTACTTATACAATATATTAACATTTAATTACCCTCTATTATTACATTTCTTTACTATTACCTTTCTGATCGCTAATAATTTTCTTCATCCTTACCATTACTTTCTGAAATACACCTTTTTCGTTAGCTTCGTAGTGAGTCATTATCGGCTACAGATGCCTATTTTAGAAACACGTCTATATCCAGACTTTATGTGCTTAACTCTACTCGATGTTTTAATCGTAGTATTTAGAGCTATAAATAATCTCTGTCCTTGACTTTCACTATCGCTATCTTCTGTATCCTTGCCTTTCCATTAAGGTATGAAGATTTCGCTTGATCAGCCATTCTGACAATTATAGCATTGATTGCTCATTCTAATCCTTTCTTTATACTAATAACAACACTAACATCCTTTACCATTACTTTCTTAAATTTAATATTTCTTTATACATACTTTTTCGTGACATTCTTTATTTTTAATACTAACATTCCTTAACATTTCTTACAAAATAACATTAATTCTATTATTAATTCTTTCAACTTTTACACATACTATTTCTTTTTAATTAACTCCTTTTCTTATTAATAATAATTAACAGTAGGCCTAATATTTTTCTTTTAAAAATAATTATTCATTCACATTCGGGTATTGAGTGTGGCTCAATTTATACCCTCCTTAGTTCAAGGCTAACAATGCATTGGGTCGGTCAACAGGAAATTCATTGTACATCGACATGTAAACAACGTCCGCATTCCATTGTATTACTGCGACGTCCGGTTTGACCGTGGAGTCACCTGATGTTAAAACTTTTTGTGTAAAACACCGTTGTGTGTGTGTGTGTGTGTGTGTGTGTGTGTGTCGCAAATTTCTGAAAGCATTCCACTGTGTGTGTACAATGACCCTAATTGAAGATATATTTTAGGTATAGCTGAATTTAAAGCGTACAAGCCTTCAGTAAGAAACTATGCTAAACCATTGTAATACAGGAGGTCATTGACACGACTTTACACTGACACATTGCAGTCTCTCCCTCTCCCTAACGTCTGTGTGTATGTGTTACGTTCAAGCTATATTTGTAAAAGTAATAAAGATTGTACGTTTTTTAGTTTAAAAGATTAGGCACTAGAAAAAAAAAATATTACCATCCTTGTTAAAGTACAGTGAAAACTTTGTTATTAAAATTTTACTTTTAATCGTGTTGACCGCATCTAGGGAAGAAACACGATTCCCAAGTACTTTTTGTGTTTCACAGAGAAAAACAGAGGAAACATTTCCATCTAATGTATATTTATCTTTTTTAAAATATATTTATTTGAGACTGTAGTTGTCGTTCTGCTTTGTGAAGAATTATTTTTTCTTCCGAGCCGTTTATCTAAATAGACGTGGTTGCGGTAAAGTCAGCGTATATCTTTTACGTTTCTTATTTTTTTATGAAATTATCTGCCAGCGAATATTTATATTTTGTCCAGTGAGCATATGAAGACCTTCCCTACGTACACGCATAGCCCCAGATTTAAAATATATTTATTTGAGACTGTAGTTGTTGTTCTGCTTTGTGAAGAATTATTTTTTCTTCCGAGCCGTTTATCTAAATAGACGTGGTTGCGGTAAAGTCAGCGTATATCTTTTACGTTTCTTATTTTTTATGAAATTATCTGATCACTAAATAATAATAATATAATCGTTCTAGTGTTAACGTTTGCTGCAACAGTTCCTCCATAGATAACGCAGTTTACAAAATAATTACACATAGGTTCAGAGGTGTATAGTGAAATAAATTAAAATTATACACGCATGTCGTTACAGATGAAAAATAGAAATTAATTTCTTCACCTGCGAAGTTCCTAAGTTATATATATATATATATACGGTATTTTAAATTAATAAAACAGTAATATTTATATCATTAATACTGAAACATAATTTTATTGTATGTACAGATTTTATTTAAACGTAAAATTGTTCACATTAAAACATTAACAAGTGCATTTAATACAGGACTTGTTCAAATAAGTAGAGTATTACGACACTGTTGCTGTTGCTCTTTATTTACAAAGATAAGACTCAAACAGTGCTGCGCAAAATTTACGAGACAGACGGAAGAGTTGACATGTAATGACAATGTTTTGGCCTAGTTATTAACGAAACTAATTACAAGTATTTGTAAGCACATGGAAGTGAATGGAACTAAGTGTAATCTGTAATTAATACCGGTATCGACATCAAATAAATGATAGAATGTTTCTTAAAAAGAGCCGTGTTAACTTGACCGAAAATACTTTCAGTATCGCTAACTTCTTAAAGCAGTGAGGTAAAGCTTTTCCATCACGGTCGATGACCCCTCCTCTCTCTCTCTCTCACTCGTTGTTATATATTTGACAAATATTAACTGTGTGTGTGTGTGTGTGTGTGTGTGTGTGTGTTGTTGTCACTGAGTATCGAGCTAGTTACATGTGTGTCCACTTGCTCTCTCTCTCTCTCTCTCTCTCTCTCTCTCTCTGCATTGTTTTCCTAATTTTGACTAATGCACGAAAATACTTTCAGTATCGCTAACTTCTGAAAGTTTCCAACGGCGGACAATGACTTACATCGACTTTCAAAACAAACACGCTAAGCTACCCCTCCCTACCGTTGTAAGATACATCAATATATATACGTGAAGAATGCAATTAGCCTTCATACCTCATTGTGAAATCGATAATTGCGTGCATCAACAATTATACGGTATTTTAAATTAATAAAACAGTAATATTTATATCATTAATACTGAAACATAATTTTATTGTATGTACAGATTTTATTTAAACGTAAAATTGTTCATGTGTGTGTGTGTACGGATTTATTCTCAGTTGTATGGAGCGGTACAGTTATTTTTTTTTTACATAATTAGAGCACGGTACAAATTGGTTGAAATGACAAACACGTTGAAAGCCTTTTGTACATATAGCACATAATGTATATGACTACTTTTACAACTGCTATGTAGAGAGAAAATTTATTCAGACACATGTTTCGTTCAGCCACAACAGATTTTCTCAACGAATATATATATATGTTTCCTTTAATTGAAACAATTACAGCAAAATGTTTACTAGTGTAAGAAAATTAATTATTGTTTGTAGCTGTTTAAACACAAACAACTTTTGTTGTTGATGACGTGATTTTCTTCACCAAAAGTATGACTTTGTACTGTTTTCAGCTCTGGTAAATTTATCTTTAGGAGGACGTTGTTCTCTGGTAATGTTTATTTGATCACATAATTGTTTTCTGCCAACAAACCGACTAGGTGATTGTAGATTTATTCTGTACTCAGTTTCCAAATGTATCAATGTGTGTGTGTGTGTGTGTGTGTGTGTGTGTGTGTGCGTGCGTGCGTGCGTGCGTGTGTGTGAAGTTAACATAGCTTAGACAAAATACAAACGTAAAGAAAGAATTTGATATGTACGGCTAACGCTTGAAGTATACTGTGACAAACATGTGTTTCTCGCTGGTTACTGCTAACATATTTTTAAATGATAATATAATGAAAATATCATGATAATATATTAAGTGATAAACAACGTGAATGTCTTTGTTTTAGTAGAGTATAATGTCTGGAGCTGAGCCGCCTGAGCTGAGCTTGCCCTATCATCATAAATTTTTAATTTTTTTAATTAAACAATTTGGCGCCACCGGGGATGGCTACACACCCCTAGTGAACAACAGGTAAGGTCTCCGATACCTGGTTATTCGTACGTACGCCACGGACACAATCAGCGTCAGTTACGTTCCAAAGCGACGACGGGTTGATAAGACACGTTACACCCATTACACTTGTACACGTTTACGATTAGTCGGACATAGTGCTGCGTAAAACAGTTATCCCGATTCCCTACTATTCCTTTAGCAATATAACAATTCCAGAGAACAGAATAAGACAACAAATACTGAAAACATGTGGTAACTTCTGTCTCTTTTTTACTCTTGCACTCTATTTTTTTATTTATTCAAATTTTTTCTCTCTTTTGTTCCCTAAGTTCCCAAAATTTGTAAATGTTCAAAACAAAATATTGCATTCAAATGTCAGTTAAACTTTTGTTTACTTTCAAAACCTACACGACATTTCTGTGATTTCCTTAAAATTTTTACCGTTCAAGGCGCTAAAGTCAAAAAACATTTTTGAAATTTTACACTGATGGATACAAGAAGAGAAGGGAATTGAAGATCACAAGATACACAGAGTTCTATTCTAAAGTTTCGTTGATTTTTTAAAAACGATAAAATGTTGTTTTAATTATAACGAATATGTTAATTAGTATTTTTATTATGTTTGTTCATTAAGTATTAAAATTAACTAATTAATTCAATAAACTAGCACATTACATTTTCTAACCCATTTGTAAGGCAATATGGCTAAATTCATAGGAAATTAAATGAGTAGAAGGTATATTATTATGCCCCCTGAGGTACAGTTTTTGCTCATTATTTTTAACAAAATACATTTACTATTATACAAATTTCAATATTGGATAATTTTGCAAAAATGGGAAAGTTTACAAAAACTCGATTTTCCTACTATACTTCTTTAGTAATATTGCAATTTCAGAAAACACAAACATACAACAAATACTAATATCGGTATGGAGAACCATGCATGACTTCCATGTTTTAAGATTTATTTTTAAAATCATTTTCGAAATAAAATATTTCCATAGAAACCACTTCTATCTTCAGCCTTAACTACAGTACCGTGTTGAATAACGTATGCCGCCTCACGTTAGCGTGTTTTTTGCACAACGGCCAAACAACCTTGGAAGGAATTTTAACAACAAACTACTACTTTGTTGCCGATAACATAGTACACATGTAAAATATACCCTCCCCTTCAACTATCCTTTTTATTTATATATGTTTTATCTACCTTACTACAGTGGATTATTATGACCTTCTTTTCAGGACACTTTATTTATCAAATTTAAGTACTTTACTCTTGTTAAAACATATAACGGTGCAGGTAAACTACCCCTTTCCCTTAACCGATGTTCACCAAAATCAATAGGCTTTGACTTCTGTACAACTGGGGTCATATACAAAAAATATTTGATTCTGTTTGAATTCGCGCCAGTTATCGTTTGCCATAAAACAATTCTGCACACTGACCCGAGGGGGGGGGCTTCACACACAAAGACACACTTTTCAGAAGATGATTTTTCTTCATGTTTTGAGGGTTGTAAAATCAGAATCAGCACTTATCTCGAACACGATTTTTTCGCTGTCGTCATACTTCTATTTCCCTACCAAACATGGAAGTAAAAATTGGTAACACTTGCACCTTTTTAGTCTTACACCCTGTATTGTTTTCGATTTATTCAATTTCTTATCTCTCTCTTATCTTTCATTAAAGATTTTCACCTATGACGTCAAAAAAATTTGGAATTTTCAAAAATGAATATTATATTCAGGCTAATGGTTTAGGTACCATTCATATTCATACCCCACATGCAGTTTGGTAATTTTTTGTTTTAATTTTATTTTTCACATTTGTACTTCCAAACCGCTAGTTTTTGATGGATCAATCTTAAAAGGAATAGAGTTCTGTCGAGTAAAATTATGTTCACAAATGGCAAGTTTTACAGAAGTGTGTTCTAACATTATCGTGAGTGATATTCCTACAAACAAACAAATGCCAAAACAATATATGCCCAGATACAAAACTAAAATTCTACAAAGTGACGGCAGACCCTGTGCTGTCCTATTGGTGTGAATAATGGACAACAATCAAGAAACAACACAGTAAAGTACAGGCCTCAGGAATTAAATTCTTAAGGAGTTAATCAGTGTTCTAAACTTGAGCGTATAAAGAACGAGACCATATAAGGAAGAGTTACAAGTTCTTAACTTGACTGAAAAATTAAAAGATCACAATCAAAGGTAGAAATAACACTTAGAAATAATGTCAGATTGCAGAGTCGCCAAACAAATGTAGAAATACAAACCTATAAGACACAGGTGTGTGGTTAGACCGGGGAAGAGTTGGCTGGAGGATTTTTGAAGGCGGAGCAGGCAGCACCTTACATATGCCGTGTTGTGAAGGTGATGACGATAATGATGGTGATGATGATGATGAGACAAATGCCGAACGGTCTAGTAAAAACTGAGATCTTGATTAGCTCGTCCTAATGTATTGTTATAAACATCAAACGGTAAAATCACTAACTGATCACAAAGAATTTGTTATTCTCAATTACCCCAACAATGGGTTTTTAAACAATGACACTCGTATACTAAGTTCACCATGTGTGCAGTTGTTCACCATTCGTCGTTATATACCAAACAATAGATATCGCCTGTGCAACACTGTTGCAATTACTAGGATGGTCGTGCAAATATAAACGAAACATTTTCGAAAATGTTTTATTTCATCAATATATGTAAAAATAAATACATTTACTGCAGGAACTACAGAGAAGTCTACCTTCTTAATACTTCATATGAATTACATGCAAGTTGAGCGCAATAACGTAGACCGTGTTTTCAGAGGTCCAGAACGGTTTCAGGAAGGGCAGATCATGTTTATATTGTATATTTACAATAGCGCAGCTCTTTTGAAAGCGTAGAGAATATCAGCTACCCACATACATAGCTTTCACCGACTTCGAAAAGGTGTTTGACAGAGTGAATCGGTGCAACTTATGGGCAGTAATGCCAAGAAAAGGGATCCCACAACATCTAATTAGAGCAATACAGAGTCTTTATGTAGAGAATAAAATCTTAATTGAAACAGAGAAACCGAGAACAGCCCTTAGAGTTGGCTTGATCAATTGTGGATTACCACGAGGGTGTCCATTATTACCTTTAATTTATATATTCACGATGTCACACAAAATTGGCAGAACATTTTATGATTGGACACTTTAAAATTGACACTTTGTTGTTTGCAGACAATCAGGCTATTCTGTCGGACTCGGAAAATAGATTGCAGATAGATATACCTGTGTTAATACGAATCTGCAAAGACTCTGGATTGGAAATGTCCACACTTGACACCAAGATCATGTCTTTTGATGAAACTGATCCCATACGGGCAACAATGTTATAGATGGTACTGTCCTGGAACAAGTTTTGTTACCTGGCCTACAGTATGTCTTATAATGCACGCAACGACGTTGTGAATAAGTTTCATAAGTTCAGCCTTATGTGCGGGACCATTAGGCGAACCCTTAACTCAGCAAGTAAAAGGACACCTTAACTTCTGCAAGGTGATGACATTTTCCACACTTTTTTAAGTGTCTGAGAATTGAACTTTAACGAAAAGCCAAGCTAGTTGCATCCAAGCCGTTGAAATGAGATTTCTCAGAAACGTGGCGGGGTATTCTCTCCATGATCACAGAAGAAACTCATATATACGGCAGAAACTGAATACTATGAGTATACTCAACAGGCTCACCCAGTATCGGCTGAATTGGTGGACACATCTTTGCCGAATGGATGACTGCCGCGTCCCCAAACAACTATGGAACTATAAGCCGAGGGGAGGGAGAGGTGTAGGACGTCCGAGGAGGCTGGAGTGACCATCTATAGTCTTTGACTCTTTGAGACCGGAACAAACCATCCTTGGTTTAATCTTTGAAGACGATGATGATGATGAATAAATACAATACTATTGTTCCGCTTAGCTTCATCTATTATTACGCACATGTTTTCATCACACTGGCAGTTAATATTTCCTTCTTCATACAAATTTGTTGGAAGCGTTCGTAACCTGTTGCACATGAAACCAAAACCACTTTGGCATTTGAAAATATTTTCAGTAGTATAAAAGTGGGGGTTAGAAAACACTTCCGGGTTCCAGTTGAAAACACTACCGGGTTCCAGTTCATGACCTCATAGAGGCACTGGCAGCTGGTGTCCGAGCTGTCCATGTGACGTCACTGTTGTGTGTGTGTGTGTGTGTGTGTGTGTGTGTGTGTGTGTGTGTGTGTGTGTGTGTGTGTGTGTGTGTGTGTGAAACGCTTCCGTGTTCCAGTTCATGACGTCACACAGAGGCCCAAGTCGCTGGCGTCCGCATGGCTAAAACCTGTTTCAAGACGTCACGGAGGCCGTGGTTTCTGCATGTCCGCAATTTGGTAGTCGAAAACAATGTGTAGCGGATGGGGGTACCCGGAATTCGGCGGTTGCCCGGACGCACAGAGGCGATGTCATCGGGTACCGTTACGCGAAATTTTGGGGGGCATCGGGTACCGAAATGTGGTGATATGGTCCATCGGGTACCGTTACCCGAAATGTTTAAATCAACGGATGGGGGTATCCGAAATTGTTGGTGTCCGAATTTTGACACCCGAAATGTTTAAATCAACGGATGGGGGTACGCGAAAGGTGTGTACGCCCTTACCGGGTTCCAGTTCATAACATCACACAGAGGCCCTGGCAGCTGGTGTCCGAATGTTAAAACCCTTCCGGGTTCCAGTTCATGACGTCACACAGAGGCCCTAGTCGATGGTCTCCGTGCATGTCCAAAATTTGGTAGCCGAAAAAAATGTGTAGCGGATGGGTGGGGGTCCCCGGAATTCGGTGGTTGACTAGGTCCTGGACGAGCGGTCACGGAGACAATGGTACCGTTACCCGAAATTTTTGATGTTCGAAATTTGGTACACAAAATATTTAAATCAACGGATGGGGGGTACGCCCTAAAACAAGTCCTGCATAACGTAACACAGAGGACCTGCTATCCGATCGTTCCATATGTGTCCCTGTCCATAGAGGGCGTGGTGTCCAATATTTGACACCCGAAATGTTTACATCAACGGATGGGGGTACCTCGAAATTTTTGTGTCTGAAATTTAGTACTCGAAATGTTTAAAACAACGGAGGGGGTACCCCGAAATTTTGGGGCGCCTGAAATTTAACCTGCATGTCTAGAGGACGTGATGTCTGAAATTTGACACCCGAAATGTACGCCCACATGACGCATGTGTTCGAATGTAGCAATAAGTATATGTTATGTCATTGGTGTCAGTGGCTTATGGTTCCTATTGGATATTAATTTGTACATAAAAATAAATTATAGCCCTCCCGCTACCCGAAATTTTTGGTGTCTGAAATTTGGTACACGAAATATTTAAATCAACGGATGGGGGTACCAGAAATTTGAAAGGTGGGTACGCCCTAAAACAAGTCCTGCATATCTGAAACACTTCCGGGTTCAGGTTCAGCACTGTGCCGACACAGAGGCCGTGGTTTCTGCAAGGCGAGGCGGTGTGGTGGATAATAAGTTACCGTTAAGCGAAATTTGGGTCATCGGGTACCCCCACACTCCGCTTAGCTCTGGACGGGAGGGTAGTGTAGCGATACGCGAAATTGGTCGGTTAAAATTTGCTAACAGAAACACTTCATTTTTAACTTCACAAGAGCTACACAGCGCACTTTTGATTTGTATACGTCAATCCCAGCTATCGCATTTCAACATCGAAATTAAAGAATTCCAGGCACAACGCCTGTACCTAATACTAGTAAAACCTTTTCGCTTAATCCCTTTATAGACAACACGGGGATTTTACGCGTGGGCGGACGCCTTCAACAGTCTCAGCTCAACTATAATAGTAAACACCAGATAATACTTCACCCGCAGTCTCATCTTACTAGACTAAATATAGAAAACTAGCATATTCAACTACTCCATGCCGGAGTACAATTAACGCAGTGCTCTCTACGTCAAAGATATTGGATCATCAATGACAAATCTTACATACGCTCCGTGATACACAAATGCCTCACTTGTTTTCGATTTCGCGCAACTGGCTCGAGCCAGCTTTTAGGACAATTACCCTCTTCCATAGTCACTCCCTCTAAGCCATTTTCCCAATGTGCCGTTGACTATGCCGGTTCCATATTTCTACGTCAGGGCGGGCAGCGGTCCAAATCAATCACAAAGGCTTACATTTCACTTTTCATTTGCAGGGCCACTAAGGCAATTCACCTTGAATTGGTATCAGATCTGACTGCAGACGCCTTTATAGCTGGTTTAAAACGCTTCATAGCTCCCAGGGGCATCCGTGCACAAATAGTTTCCGGTAACGGTACAAATTTCCGTCATGCTGGCACTATATTACACGATTTGTACAAACTTTTTCAACAAGACGAATTTCAACAATCCACTCAGGACTTCGCCAGTTCACAGGAGGTCAAGTGGTCTTTAATACCTCCGTCAGCACCTCATTTCGGTGGTCTATGGGAGAGCGGAGTAAAAGCGTTAAATTTCATTTACGGCGCGTTATCGGCAGTACGCTTCTCAACTTTGAAGAGCATTACACTGTTTTGACTCAAATAGAGTCATGTCTGAATTCACGTTCCTTGTTCCCCATTTCAAGTGATTCCGGGGATCCCGAGCCCTTGACTCCAGCACATTTCTTAGTTGGTTCTCCACTTACTGCGCTCCCGGAACCCGACTATTCGGATATAAAAATGGGTCGCTTGGGGAGATGACAGCTTCTGCAGAGATTCACCCACTCTATATGGAAGAGTTGGTCAAGAGATTATCTGCATCAGCTGCAACAACGAAATAAATGGAGAAAACACTCAAAAAATTTGTCTCCAGAACAACTCGTCCTCATTTTAGAAGACAATACCCCACCTCTGCAGTGGAAACGTGGTATTGTCACCCAAATCTATATGGGGCAGGATTCATTAGTACGCGTAGCGGATATCCGCACCACAAACGGCATCCTGCGTAGGCCTATCCACAAACTGTGTCCATTTCCCGTGGCATCAGACTAATAGGTTTTTCAGTGCTTCATGCCCGGGACATTTCCGGATGAGCACATGCTCTACGTACTACTAAGTACAATGTTAAATATACTTATTTATACATTTATATTTATATTTATGCCAAATTAATGCACGGTATTTATATGTGCATTAGTAAACATTTTAAGTGTTCTTTTTTCGTCAGTGTGATGTCAGTTATTGTGTACTGTTTGGTGCAGTGTTTATAATTATCATGAATTTTTTTGGGTATATTTCTATTGTGCTATTATTATCATGAATATTTTGGGTATACTTCTGTTGGGCTATTATTATAATGAATTTTTTGGGTATATTTCTATTGTATTATTATGTAACCTTGCTTATTATGCACTTATTGTCATGCTATTATTATTCAATTCTTTGGATTTCTATTAGTTATTATGTAATGCTACTTACTATGTGTTATTCATTGCATGTATCATTGTCATTGAATTTGGGTATATTGTTATTATTATTATGTGCATCAGACATTCTAGCATTTGTATTTTATTATTATATATTTTTTGATGAGTATTGATCAATATTGTATTTATATTTATGTATATTGTATTGAATATTGTATTTGTATTTATGCTATCTAATGAGCCATCTTTCGATGCGCCAATATTCATTATACTATGTATTATCACACATTTCAGGTTTGTAACTTGTTAATGGATACTTGCATTTTTTTCATGTAACTATACTGTAACCTATATTACTGTAACCTATGTCAAAATCACCCGATTTTGGGTGGGCAGTATGTTAAATCTTTGTATCTGTTTATATACCCGCGCGCATTCGGCCCGCGCAATTACGTCACGCTCAATGTACAGGTCGCTAATCGCGAGCTGCGATGTTAGTTAGTTAAAACTCAGCCTTCATCCGATCAGTACTCTCTTCCATTTGCTAGCCGCGGCTATGTAACATTTAATAATGTAACTTCTTTATACAATTTTTCTTTCTTCTATCGGTATTTATCTTGGCAATGTACGCCATACGTAATTGGATGGGCCATGCGCTTCATTATATAATTATTCAATAAATGGCTAGTTAACTCAGATTCATACAGTCCACTTCTTCATTTAAAAAACACATTTCCGATTCCTATACCAGCAGCACTTCGCATAACAAATACTAACTCTAGAAATATTCGAGAGCGTTGAGCATGCAGCAGACAGGTTTATTGCGGTATCGTAAAGCGGGTTTGATTTAAAATTTAAATGATCGATTAGCACGAAGTCACGACTGTGTACGTCATTGTACGCCCTATATATCTCAAATTCTTCCATCGTGCAATTTTTTTGGCCTCAGGTTCGTTGTCCGTGAGTCAATACTAATTTCTGACCATTGAATCTTTTAGAGGACGATGAAACTAAGAGAATGGTACATTATTCGAGGTTCTAGGTCTATTTTTTAGCCATTCTATGCTTAAAATAACGCTTATTATCACTAAATAATCGTACAAATTTTTTAACCTCAGGTTCGTTGTCAGTGAGTCAATATTAATTTTTGACCATTGAATCTTGTAGAGGACGATGAGAGGAAGAGAATGGTACCTTATTCGAGGTATGAGGTCAGTTTTTACCCGTTCTATGCTTAAAATAACGCTTATTATCACTAAATAATCGTACTTTTTTTTTGACCTCAGGTTTGTTGTCCTTGAGTCAATACTAATTTTTGACCATTGAATCTTGTAGAAGACGATGAGACAAAGAGAATGGTAGAACCTTATGCGAGGCTCGAGGTCTATTTTTTAGTCTTTTTATGCTTAGAATAACGCTTTTAATCACTAAATAATCGTTCACTTTTTTGGTTTTTGCCCTCAGGTTCGTTGTCCTTGAGTCAATACTAATTTTTGTCTATTTCTACGTGTTGATCGTCACCTTTCACTCCCTTAGCCAATCCAACTGCCTCTGTGGCTTTGTGCTCTCAAATTGTAGGAACAGTGAGCTTCAATGTTGCATAGCGTCGTCTGCGAAGAGGGAAAACGCTTCTTGGGGATACTCCTACACGTCTTCGTTTACACGATGTACGTACATAGCGGAGCCAAAGATGAAAGCCTGCTGTACGCCGGCGGGGTGGATTGGAATTTAGAACAGGACCCGACGACGCTCACCCTGACGGTTCGGCCGTTAAAGTAGACAGTAGAATATATCCAAAAGAAGAAGGGATAGGAGAGGAACTAGCTAACAAGGAAGGTATTCGTTCCGGACTTTGTCAAAAGTCTCTTGCTCAAGTCCAGCAAAGACAGCGCCCGTAGACTCTATCTTGTTGATAGCATCCAAAAAATTACATAATAACGGGAAGAATGCCTTTTTTCCAAGTGATTGAATTTGTCCCTGAACTGCTCAACATTTGTCTGCTGCTCCAAGGAAAAAAAAGTTCTTTGTCATCGTTGTTGATGATGAGGTTATACTGCTGCACGGCTATTCGTACAAGTGTTGAACAAAGAAAATCACTGCCCCAAGATCAACGTTATCGTTAGCGTTAGCGTTCTTAGGTTAGCGTTCTTAGCGTTAGCGTTTGTAGCGTTCTTAGATTCAGCTTTCTAAGCGTTAGCGTTAACTTTAGCGTTCGCGTTAACGTTCTTAACGTTGGCGTACTTATTGTTTACGTTTTCCGTTTTAGCGTTAGCCGAATCACACAAATCATTCATCACTAACACTATTACTACCAGATCAACGTTATCGTTAGCGTTAGCGTTTGTAGCGTTCTTAGAGTCAGCTTTCTAAGCGTTAGTATTAACTTTAGCGTTTGCGTTAGCGTTAACGTTCTTAGCGTTGGCGTACTTACTGTTTACGTTTTCCGTTTTAGCGTTAGCCGAAGCATGTAAATCATTCATCAGTAACACTATTACTACTAGATCAACGTTATCGTTAGCGTTAGCGTTTTTTAGCGTTCTTAGGGTCATCTTTCTTAGCGTTAGCATTAACTTTAGCGTTTGCGTTAACGTTTACGTTCTCAGCGTTGACGTTCTTAGTGTTATCGTTACCGTTTTAGCGTTAGCCGAATCATGCAAACCATCGTTACTAACTGCAGTCACTCCAGATCGAGTGCAAGTATGACGTACTTTTCATGGAATTGTTGAACACAAGATTTGAAAATGCTGTTGTCATCGATTTGGAGGACAGTGGAGCTTGCCCGCAAACGCAGGAAAATAAGTTCCATGTTTTTCTGCTGAAGCGTTGGAGTGAGGCCTTCACTGAAGACCGGATGAAGTCAGTCAAGCCTTGCGTTCTCTCGTTGGTTGTGACATCTCACACAACACTTGCGAACGACAAGGTTAGCGTCCAGCTTGTAATCGACTATGTAATTAGCTTAATAATTCTTATTTTATCTTAAATAATTACAAAAAAAAATAGTTATTTTCCAACAAATTAACATAAAAAGAGATGGAAGAGAGAACGTTTATATTATTTAATACGTCACATTAATTTAGTGCTAGTCGCTGATTGGACAAAATCCGTTAAATACTGTACATATACATGTATGCTTATTCAAGCAGATTCGTATCTTAGTGAACACGAAAGGCTAAAGAAATTTGTGTTATGCCCCGTAAAGTTCAAAGTATGGTTGCCGTGGGTTTTATTATTACCTACATCTTATACTGACAGAGTTCGGTGCGCTTTTTGTTCGACCCATGCTAGAAAAGTGGGTAACGAACCTCGATTGTATCGTTTTCTAAGAACAAAATCCAATAATAAAAAGTTTATAGATGTTTAGTAGTGATGTGTTTTTGCGAGGGTGGTGTATGTCGTTCGCCTCCGTATGATACACTTTGTAATATATTATGTAACGATAAACGTAATCGTTTAAGTCTGGAAAAAATTGGTCGCTATAGAGGTAAAAACAATTTCTGTGTACATTTACTGGACGCCTGTAATTTGCTGCGAACAGCATGGAACCTCGTGACAGCTAAAACTATTGACAATTGTTTCACTCATGCTCGATTCATTTTAAATTCAGAGATTAAACAAACCGAATGCGAAGAAATTGAAATTGGACCTACCCTGTCTGAAATGTTTAATCACGTATCATCAGCATTAAATGTTTCAGTTTCTCTAAATGAGTAGATGTCTGTCGACGAGAACGTAACTACGGCTCTCGTATTAACAGACAGTGATATCGTAGAAATAGAGCAAGCTGAAAACTATGAAAATGATGAGGGTGCCGACGAACTTGACATGGAAAATGATATGACAGGAGTTCCTACCGCTACGATACACTTTCGTTGCTGAGCTGTGTTCATCGATTTTTGGAAGCCAACTCTGAATGTGAAATGTTTGAGCACGTCGATAAACTAGAACAATTTATTGAAAATCAAGTAGTGCAGAATTCTGTACAAAAGAAAATAACGAACTATTTTAAAAAGAATTGAACATTTTCACTACAATAACTTTACATTTTAAGAAAAAATTAATTACTGTATAATAGTCCAGGAGGATAAATAAAACGATCCATTATTAGTACCTATTCAATATTCTTTATTGATTTATTTTACTAATAAATTCAGTAAGTAATATCTTCAGTATTTGACCATTTACAGTACAGTAGGTTCTGTACCTCATTTTGTTTCACTTTTTATCTGTTAACACGAAATTCGGTTAACACGAAATATAGGTTAACACGGAAAAAAACAGCTGGTCCCCGTCATTTCGTGTTAAATGTGTCCCACTGTATATTTAGAGGGAGAGAGAGAGAGAAAGCCTTTAAGGCTGTAAAAGAGAGAGAAAGAGAGAGAGAGAGAGAGAGAGAGAGAGAGAGAGAGAAAGCGAGTCAGCCTTCAAGGCTGTGTGAGAGATAGAGAGAGAGAGAGAGAGAGAGAGTTGAGTATCACTACAACAGACCGGCTAACAACTTGCTTGCAAACCAGTTTTTAGAGCTGGTTGACACACACACACACACACACACACACACACGAACGCACGCACGCATGGTCTATACAAAGGATCAGTGCCCTCAAGTTCAAGGATATGCACAATATAATTTAAAGTAAATACTTGCAAATAGTTACTTTTCAGTGGTGTACTACGTATGGGAGATATCAATCATTTATCTAATGATATAAAATCATTATTTCCTATAATTGGATATATATATATATATATATATATATATATATGTTTAACTATTGATATCATTCATCTGTAACGTCAGGACGTCATTAAACATCAAATTTCGGTGTCAGGTAACCATTACTCCAAACTTTTCGCGTAACGGTACACGATGGCCCATACCAAATCTGCTACATGCAGAAACCAACTACCATACCCTCTGTGATGTCATTAATCACCAAATTTCGGTGTCAGGTACCCGATGCCCGCAAATTTTAACCGACCAATTTCGCGTATCGGTACACTACCCTCCCGTCCAGAGCTAAGCGGAGTGTGGAAGTACCCGATGACCCAAATTTCGCTTAACGGTACCTTATTATCCACCACACCGCCTCGCCTTGCAGAAACCACGGCCTCTGTGTCGGCACAGTGCTGAACCTGAACCCGGAAGTGTTTCAGACATGCAGGACTTGTTCTAGGGCGTACCCACCTTTCAAATTTCGGGTACCCCCATCGGTTGATTTAAATATTTCGTGTACCAAATTTCAGACACCAAAAATTTCGGGTAACGGGAGGGCTATAATTTATTTTTATGTACAAATTAATATCCAATAGGAACCATAAGCCACTGACACCAATGACATAACATATACCCATTGCTACATTCGAACACATGCGTCATGTGGGCGTACATTTCGGGTGTCAAATTTCAGACATCACGTCCTCTAGACATGCAGGTTAAATTTCAGACACCACAAAATTTCGGGGTACCCCCACCCGTTGTCGGACGACAGTGTTTTAACATAATTTCGGACACCCCAAAATTTCGGGGTACCCCCTCCGTTGTTTTAAACATTTCGAGTACTAAATTTCAGACACAAAAATTTCGAGGTACCCCCATCCGTTGATTTAAACATTTCGGGTGTCAAATATTGGACACCACGCCCTCTATGGACAGTGACACATATGGAACGATCGGAGAGCAGGTCCTCTGTGTGACGTTATGCAGGACTTGTTTTAGGGCGTATCCTATAACGTTATTAAAAAGGACCTATAAGCCCGAATTAAATACAAATATGTGTTTTCTTAGATAATTATATCCCAGAGACCTGTGCAAAATTTTAAAGCAGTAAGTAAGATACTTTTTAGATATATCAAAGAGTATGAATAAATACATGAAAAATTGAATCTGCGGGAAATTTGGAGTTTCTAAAAATATTCCTTTCTGCTAGAAAATTAAATATTTATAAAGTACAACGGCTTAATATGATCTTTTGTATTACTCTATGGGTATTAAAATAATAAATTCTAATACAATAAACAATAAATACTCCATTTTACATTTTTAATAATTTTACAGTAACAAATATCTTCTACAGCTGTCCTTATCATTCTTCTTATCGATCATGTCTCTTACTAATTTTATTGTAAATTTATAAAAACATCTATTGTTTATTTCTTTTACAAATGTTCACTAAACTTTTCTTCTTCTTTACCATATTTACTACTGGAAAGTAATAACAATTCAAACACAAAATTGTTCCGAATCACATCAACAAAGCTCGCTACAGCAGGAAACAAAACATTGCAGGTTATCAACGTTATTTTGAACAGGTTATCATTGAACGTCATTTTGAACATCTAAATGCATACAAAAAACCAGAAATATATAAATCCAATTTGGCCACACATGCAATAAACACGGGACATGAATTCCCAGACATAACCAATGTGATACTAATAAAACATAGCCTATACCACACAAAGGCAGCATAATGAACATTTGGGAAAATTTACAAATATACAAACATAAAACACAAAACAAACTAATACCTGAACAAATACAAATCATGACACAACATTCAAAGCACTCAAAATCGAAAATACACAAAGTACTAATATATACACCACAATCACACTCAATAATAACACTTTAAAGTACCAGAGACGAACAAGAAACCAAAATAACATCCAGCCAACACACAAATACTTTACCAGACGCAAGATCACGAAGGCTGAGGATGAGAACACAGGAGTTTTCGAAACATGTTCCAAATAAGGGGAAAATAACATCTTGAGGTAAAATAACTATAAATTTTAAATATTTTATATATATATATATATATATATTGCAATGTGACAGGAGGTCACACCATATGTGAATGTGTAAAGCATAATTATGACCAGCTGTAGTGGGTGTCCGGGACAATTGGGGTGTGATTGAAAGTAAAAATGTTGCTAAAAATTAAGAATAATAGTATAAATTAGTTATAAGATGATATAAAGACCATGAAGCTGTAGTTTAGTGTTTGAGCGAAGTGTTGTGTTGTGCGCGTATCAAAAGAAGATGTGAACAGTGGTAATTAGCCAATGGTAAACACGCAGCAAGTGTGTATATTCACTTGCATATGAGTTACGATTTATTGTAATTACGATATATTTAAAAGGTTAATTTAAATTATTCATATGTAACGAAAACCTGTGTTCTGGAAAAATCGGGAGAACGGAAGAACAATTTGCAGCACGTGGTGTGCCCAGAATGTTCCTACGTATAACATGGAGTGTATAGGAAATACGTCTGTGTGCAGGTAAACTGTGACGTCACCCTATATCGCTGCAGTTTCAGTGTACGAGAAAATAACAGCAGACTTCATGTAGCACTCATCGAGAGCGGTTGCAGTGTATTCATCGTTTAGTTCAACATCCATTCCAGGCAGTTCTTGGGGCCCGTAGAGTCGAAGTAGCAGCGAGTTTCGGCAGGGAGCAACCACGGTGTACGAGATTTTCTACTACCGTTCCTGAACTCGTTTGCTGATCGTGGCGGCTGAGACGGACACCTAGACGCGGGGCAGTTCCTGGAGGCGGTGGCTGGAACGTGGAACACGGACGACGGATCGCTGGAGACCGGGAACGAGATCGTCGACCGGGACGACAACGAGGACGAGAATCCAGGAAAGCAAAACTTAAGAACTAAATTTGATTTTAAATAATATAAAGCTGTTAAAAGTCGAATATCAGAGAGTCCCAAATGTTAGAAAGAAGTGAATTTAGGAGTAGAGTGAAAAATCTGGAATTGTTTCAAGATGCAGGAAGACCTAATAGAAGTGGACTAACTTGGACAGAGGATCAAAGGAAACAAGCCAGTGAGCGTATGAAGGAGTATTGGAGACAGAGGAAACTCCAGGCAAAGAAAAAGAAATAAAGTTGTAGCGTGATCCTAAGTGGTCAATTCGCTATAAAAAAAAAAAGCTGTTAAAAGAGAATTTTTAAGTATATCATTTTTTTAAAAGGAAACCTTGAACATTTAAATTAATATCATTGTTTAAATAACAAAAAAAAAACATTTAATTCAAGTATCGTGTAAGAAAATATCGGTATGGAGAACCATACATGACTTCCATATTCTAAGATTTATATTTAAAATCATTTTCAGCCAAACAGCCAGGGAAGGAATTTTAACAAAAAAATACTTCTTTGTTGCCAATAACGTAGTACACATATAAAAAAAAATTATCCCCTCCCCCTTCAACTATAATTTTGATTTATAGAAAATTACCCCCAGCCCGTTCAACTAGCCTCTTCATTTATAGATATTTCATCTACGTTTCTACAGTGGATTACTAAGATCTTATCAGGATACTTTATCAAAATTAAGTACTTTACTCATGTTACAACAAAAAATGTTTCAGGTAAACTGCCCTTTCCCCGTAACCGATCTTCACCAAAATCAACAGACGTTGAGTTCTCTATAGCTCAGGCACATATGTAAAAACGTATTTGATTCTGTTTGAATTTACGGCAGTTATGGTTCGTCATATAAAAAATTACCCATGTTAAAACACAAAACATGAGATTTATAAAACATATCTAAGATTTATATTTAAAATCATTTTTGAAATAAAATATTTTCATAGAACCTACTAACGCTGGGGAAATCTGAGGAGCCAATCAGAGTTGGGCCTACCTGTCACTCTGCTGAATTTGGTGGAAAGCCCTGTCACTGTCGTCAAAGTATCAATCTTGACAGGGTCCTCTTTTTCTGCAAAATGGGAGAGGAGGCTTGAGATGGAGTGAGTGACATGGTCCCCACCTCAATGAAGAACCCATTGTTTTATAAAAATATATTTAAATTTTGAAAACTGAAAATTCTTTTCTTGTTGTAAATATTTATATTTTATAATCAAAATGACTTTATCAAAAAACAAACATTATTTTTTTATAATAAGTACTTACATATGTTTCTTAATATGCTTACTTTTTCCTCAATGTTGATGATCATTTCCAAACATTCTGACAAAATTGTATCTACAGAACAGTTAACATTCCCCAGGTTTCCATTTCTGCTAATTTCTCATTACACCTTCCACTGACGTATTATTAACTATTTCATAAACTATCGTATAATCTTTTCAGATTGCCTGGCAACAAAATTATTTTATTTTCAACAATTACCATTGTTTGAAAAAGTTTAAATGAATTTTCAAGTACTTTACTCTTGTTAAAACGTAAAAGGTTGCTGGTAAACTACCCCTTCCCCTTAACCGATCTTCACCAAAATCTAAAGGCTTTGAGTCCTCTACAATTCACTGACGTATGCAAAAAATTATTTGATTCTGTTTGAATTTGCGGCAGTTATCGTTTGCCATAGAAAATACGCTTGATAAAAAACGTTGCAGGTAAACTACTCCTTCCCCTCAACCGATCTTCACCAAAAACAATAGGTCTTGAGTACTCTACAAATTAGGGCTGTATGCAGAAAATTATTTGATTCTGTTTGAATTTGCGGCTGTTATCGTTTGCCATAGAAAATACCCTTGTTAAAAAAACGTTGTAGGTAAACTACCCCTTTCCCTTAACCGATCTTCACCAAAAACAATAGGTCTTGAGAACTCTGCAACTCAGAGCTGTATGCGAAACATTATTTGATTCTGTTTGAATTTGCGGCTGTTATCATTTGCAAAAAAAAAAAATTTCCCTTGATAAAAAAAAAACCGTTGCAGGTAAACTACCCCTTTCCCTTAACCGATCTTCACCAAAATCAATAGACCTTGAGCTCTCTGCAACTGAGGAAAGGGTGCAAAAAATTATTTGATTCTCACTGAATTTTCGGCAGTTATCGTTCGTCATATTAAAAATTACCCTTTTTAAAACATAAAACGTTGCTGATAAACTACCCCTTCCCTTAACTGATCTTCAACAAAATCAACAGACCTTGAGTTCTCTTTAGTTCAAAAAGGTATGCAAAAACCTAGTTGATTCTGTTTGAATTTACGGCAGTTATCGTTCGTCATATAAAAAATTACCCTTGTTAAAACATAAAATGTTGCTGGTGAACTACCCCTTTCCCATAACCCATCTTCACCAGCACCAATAGGTATTGAGAACTCTATAATACAGGGCTGTATGCAAAACATCATTTGATTCTGTTTGAATTTGCGGCTGTTATCGTTTACTATAGAAAAAAATTACCCTTGATAAAAAATCGTTGCTAGTAAACTACCCCTTCCCCTTAACCGAACTTCACCAAAAACGTCAGGTCTTGGGTACTCTACAATTTAGGCCTGTATGCAAACAATTATTTGATTCTGTTTGAAATTGCGGCTGTTATAGTTTGCCATAGAAAACACGCTTGATAAAACATAAAACGTTGCTGGTAAACTACCCTATTCCATTAACCGATCTTCACCAATAACAATAGGTCTTGAGAACTCTACAATTCAGGGCTGTATGCAAATCATTAGTTGATTTTCTTTGAATTTAGGGCAGTTATCGTTCGTCATAGAAAAAATACCCTAGTTAAAACATAAAACGTTACAGGTAAAATACCCCTTTCCCTTAACCGATCTTCAACAAAATCAACAGACCTTGAGATCCGTATAATTCAAAAAGGTATGCAGAAGAGTAGTTGATTCTGTTTTATTGTACGGCAGTTATCGTTCGTCAAAAAAAAATTACCCTTGATAAAACATAAAATGTTGCTGGTAAACAACCCTATTCCCTTAACCGATCTTCACCAAAACCAACAGGTCTTGAGAACTCTACATTTCAGAGTTGTATGCAAAATATTGTATGATTCTGTTTGAATTTGCGGCTGTTATCGTTTGCCATATAAAATACCCTTGATAAAACAAAAAACTTGTCAGGTAAACTACCCCTCTTCCTTAACTGATCTTCACCAAAAACAATAGGTCTTTAGTACTCAACAAAACAGGGCTGTATGAAAAATGTATTTGATTCTGTTTGAATTTGCGGCTCTTATCGTTTGCCATAAAAAATACCCTTTTGAAACATAAAACGTTGCTGGTAAACTACCCCTTTCCCTTAACCGATCTTCACCTATAACAATAGGTCTTGAGTACTCTACAAATCAGGGCTGTATACAAAAAATTATTTTATTCTGTTTGAATTTGCGGCTGTTATCGTTTGCCATAGAAAAAAATTACCATTGATAAAAAACCGTTGCAGGTAAACTACCCCTTTCCCTTAACCGATCTTCACCAAAAACAAAAGGTCTTGAGAACTCTATAACTCAGGGCTATATGCAAAATATTATTTGATTCTGTTTGATTTTGCGGCTGTTATCGTTTGCCATAGAAAATACCCTTGTTAAAAAACGTTCCTGGTAAACTACCCCTTTCCCTTAACCGATCTTAACCAAAAACAATAGGTCTTGAAAACTCTACAATTTAGGGCTGTATGCAAATAATCTTTTGATTCTGTTTGAATTTGCGGATGTTATCGTTTGCCATAGGAAACACCCTTGTTAAAACATAAAACGTTGCAGGTAAACTACCCCTTTCCCTTAACCGATCTTCACCAAAAACCATAGATCTTTAGAACTCTACAATTCAGGGCTGTATGCGAAACATTATTTAATTCTGTTTGAATTTGCGGCTGTTACCGTTTGCCAAAAAAAAAAATTCCCTTGATAAAAAAAACCGTTGCCGGTAAACTACCCCTTTCCCTCAACCGATCTTCACCAAAAACAATAGGTCGTGAGTACTCTACAAATCAGGGCTGTATGCAAAAAATTATTTGATTCTGTTTGAATTTGCGGCAGTTATCGTTTGCCATAGAAAAAAAATCTACAGACAGACAGACACACACAAAGTCAGACAGACACACACACACACAGACACTTTTCGAAAAATGACTTTTTTTCATGTTTTGGGTGTAGTACAATCATATTCTGCAATAATCTCGAACACGATTTTTTTTGCCATCACCATACTTCCATTTCCTTAAGGAATATGGAAGTAAAAAAATCAACAAATATATGTAATCACTAATGGAGCACTGTGTCTGGTCGGCTAACTACCTGTCGGCTAACTACCTGTCGGCTAACTACCCGTCGGCTAACTACCTGTCGGCTAACTACCTGTCGGCTAACCACCTGTCGGCTAACCACCTGTCGGCTAACTACCTGTCGGCTCACTACCTGTCGGCTAACTACCCGTCGGCTAACTACCCGTCGGCTAACTACCTGTCGGCTAACTAACTGTTACCTTGCATAAAACAGCGCCTGCAACTTTGTGGCATTGCAACAATACAACCGTATACGGTACTGTGCATTGCAAACATAATCATAATAATTAATAAAAATAAATAAATCTATGGTTAATAGACATGATTCAGATTGCAAGCTGGATTGTTTAAAAGATAGGGAACGCACCGTTCAGGTATGTAGACGCATATCTGGCCACCTGTCGCTAGCTATGTGTACATGTATATTTTGTTTGTGTGTGTGAAGCCTGTCCGTTCCTGGACAGTAACCACCCCTATTAAAATGATACTAGATTGTGAGTATAATTGTAATTATAAGAAAATTATATATGATTATGTAAAACAAAAGACACCAAACTGTGTAGTTTATAAAGATGCACAAAGGGTTAAAAAACCGTTTAAAAGTGACGTAAAGTGAAAGTACAATGAATAAAAAGTGAATAACTCACTGAATAATTATAATAAAGAAGTGTGAGTTACATATAATAGGCATATGAAAATTAGCGATCAATTGAGTATCGTGTAGTGTAAAAGATATGGGAAATATAAACGAAATTAGTGAATCGGACGAGAGTGGGAGAAAGGACGCGTCGTCGAACTCTGTCAAGACAGATATTGTTCAGACAAGAGCTTTTGCACTATGTGGCTATAAATACCAGGTAGCGATAATAAAGTTTCTTCTTTTGTATTCAACCGTTGCCGTAGGAGGCTATGTCAGTCAACTACGCGATCGTAAATCTACAGTAAGCGTCACCTGACGAATTGGGAGGGAGAACAGAGGTTCGATGGACACACCTACAATCCATGATGTGAGCACAGACAACAACAACTAAGAAAGACAAGCAGTGGAATCCTGGAAGAGGAAACGAGGACCCAAGGGCACGAAGGACTGGAGCAAGGACTGTAAGAGGACCCGTGGACCCAAGGACACGCTGATTGCCACATCAAACGAGGTGATAAAAACCCATAATAAATACAGACAATTGAAAGACAATATTTAAAATAGAATGAAAGACATTTAAAACTGTTGCTAACTGAATTTAATTTGTACATAGCAATGTAAAGTCTAAATTGTTCATTTAGAATAATGTCTCATGTATAGATATTAATATTGGAATAACGTAAATGCTATGAGAGAGCAATGTTTGATTTTTAAATTGAAGTAAATTAAAATAATTAGTAAAGTCTTTAAATGATAAAAGAGAAATATGCATATGCAGTAGAAAAGAATTAAAGCCAAGTAAGAATAATAAAAGTGAAATAAAAGTAAATTCACTGTTGAAATAAATCGATAAGCAATTGCAAAGTTGGCCACACTAAATGAGCAAGCCGAGAGCAGAAATAATTATAAGTAAGATTAGATAATAAGATTTGTATATAACCTGTTTACACATAAATTATTCACCACAAGACATATATAATAATGAATTTTTGTATTGCCAAAGTAAGTAAAGCGGTTGCTGAATAAATAATGTAAAGATTTAGAAAACGTATTACGCAATCTTCTTATTACGATTACACCTAACATCATTGAATTTGTGTGTTATATAAATTTGGCGCTTCAAAGCGTGGGGCTACCCAAATTAAATTACATTGAATTTGTGTTGTTATAATATATATAACGATTAATATAGTCGACCTATCAGATCGTTATATGAAAGTGTCAAACTGTGCTAGTCTAGCGGGGTAAGCCAGAGAGAGAGAGGGAATAATCGCAGCCATCTCTGTCTAACATCGCCACTGCTACTACTGATGCGGGCACAGACAAGAAATTTTATTCAATTAATTTTATTTATTAAAACTGCAATATCTTCAAAACTAATAAATATACGGCAATTCTGAAACCTGCATAGTGTTCAGCAATTAAAACTCTATATTTAGCCAAAAGATCAACTAATATAATTAACATTTAAAGAAGTTATACAGAAGAAGAACGCCAAGAGATATAACTAGAGAATTAGGCTAGTTACGAATTAGGTGTTTTCACACACATACAGAGAAAGACCAAAGCAATAATATTCTGTGGTCGGATCTTTGAAATCAGGTTTGCAAATACCTGTAATCAACCGATTTGCAAACAGAGGAAGTATGAAATTAGCCAGTAATTCTCTACCATCTCAGACTTGTTAAGGAGCGTTTGACCGACTTGTTCGATATTGTTTCAAGTGGAAAACACATGATTTATTTGGAACAACCAATCAGAATCCTGTATTTAGAGGAGACGCCAACTCAGAATGAGGGAATTGAGCACTCTTCGTTCGGTCATTAAATAACCAAGACGTGTGTTAAATACGAGCTAAATTGCACCAACAACGCAAAGTATTTATTTAAATAAACAGTTCGCGAAGTGGTCCGCAGTAGTAGAGGAACTAGTAAGGTTCAATAAATAAGCTCGCTGCGTAATAATTAATTAATAAATAATTAATTAACAGTGAAGTGACCTGTGCACCAGAGTAGCTACAGCATCTCTAATTGTCCAGGATCATCAGGCAACGTTATTGGTCAACATCATTTCTTCTGAGCCGAACCAGCAAAAGGAGTATCTCTACTGATTACTATCTACGGTCGACGCATCAATCAGATAAGAAATATATTCATTGATCAATGAACATAAGTAACAAAATAAATAATTAAATCAATAAACAATTTTTAAAAAGACACTATATAAATTCAAATTTTGTATTTAATTATTAAGATTAGATATAAAGTAATATAGGAGTGTTGAATAGAGAGTGAGGTGTAGTATTGAACGTTCAAATTATTGCAGACCCGTTATTTAGCACTGGTTTGGAAGATATAAAATCCGTAAATAAACCAGATAAGAGCAATTGGTCTTTTGGACGTTTTAATCTTCACTTTTCAAGCACACTCATTAACCAATAAGATTTAAGTTAGCAATAAGTCATTAACTTAACTTTTAAAGAAATTAATACAATAACAGAATCGTTAATTAAACAAACTTCAATAATTTTTAAGAGTTATTTGTAACGATTGCCCTTCAGTTTCCACTCACTGAACGAATCCTGAGATAGTGTGTCTCTGTGCTCTGAGCTAACCTGAATCCGTGTCATTTGTATCTGGGATTTGTTCTGGCGCCCAGGTAAAGTAAAAAGTCACGCGTAAGTAAGATTTGTTCTATAATTATATATATAAAGTAGATAGATAGACAAAAAGGTCTTTATAATATATATATATATATATATATATAAATATTACATTTAATATTTCTAATGAATTTACCTCAAGATATTTTTTTCCTTATTAGGAACATATTTCGGGTACCATCTTGTACCGTCCTCAGCCTTCCGGTTTTTGTGTCTGGTGAAGTACATTTGTGTTGGTTGACTATTTTTATTGTGGCTTCCTGTTGGCTTCTGGTACTTCAAATTGGTTTTATTTTGTGTGATTGTGGTGTATGTGTTAGTTTCTTGTGTATTTTTGATGTTGATAGCTTTGAATATTCTGTCATGTTTTGTACTGATTTGTATTTGTTCAGATATTAGTTTGTTTTGTGTTTTATGTTTGTATATTTGTAAATTTTCCCAAATGTATATTATGGTGCCTTTGTGTGGTATATGTTTTATTAGTGTCACATTAGTTATGTCTGGGAATTCATGTCCTGTGTTTATTGCATGTGTGGTTAAATTGAATTTATATATTTCTGGTATTTTGTATGCGTTTAGGTGTTCAAAATAAGGTTTTTTTCAGCTGTTTGTTTGTTTGTCGCATACCACAAATATCCCTAAATTTATTTATCTTCTCTCTTATGTCATATTCACATTCATAGCTTACTGCACAGCCGAGATATTTGAAACAGCACACTTGTCCTAAAATGCTGTTGATTGTAACTAGCTTAGTCCTCACTGGATATTTAACTTTGAAGGCCATAGCTTTGGTCTTTCTTACTGAAATTGTCAGAATGTACTCTCTTGCCACTTCTTGTAGTTGAAACATAGCTCTTTGCAAATCATCCTCATTTTCTTGAATATGAACTATGTCATCCGCATATAGCAGACATAGCATACAACCTTGTTTAAATAACAAAACTCTAGTCAACTTACGTAGGCCACAGCTTACGTTTTCTGATAAGTTATATTTATTTAAAAATTTTTGCTTTCATACCATTCCAACAGTATTAAAATTGTTTTGCGTTTTATCAGAAAAATGGTTTAGAAGTTTAGGCTTCGAGCTGGGCAACGTGTGTTATTATTTTATGGGAGTTAGTTTGTGCGGGATTAGTGTTTTCTGGTTGACTATACAAAGGGATGGGACTTAGTGTCGCTTGTCGCAGTTTGCTGGTCACCTTGATGTATGCGTGTTTACGTGAGTTTGTGTGTCTTGTGTTGTGTTTTCAATGTATGTTTGTGTGTGTTTGTGTGGGGGGACTTATATATTTCATGATTTGTAAGTGTTATTTATTAGTTTTACTTTTTACCTATATATTATGTAAATACTTTTGTGTGTTTTGACGCCCTTTCGTTTGTAAGACAGAGTATTGTTTATCTTTTATTTTTGATATTTTATTTTTGTTTTCGCCTGAAGAAAGATTCGTTGTGTAGCCGAAACGTCGCTTTTAAATGGAAAATCATCGATGTAAATAGTTCGACATAGTAGTAGGTTGGCCTAACGTCAACAACACATCACTAAAGTCTTTTGAAGAGTATAGTATCTATTTTTGAAACTTTCAAAATAATTTTCCTTAAGGTGAGTAAAAGTTTTAATAAAATCGCCAAAATTTTATTCAGGATTTAAATTAAACAAACGTTTTATTAACATCTGAATGGAGTATTATGTTTTGAAAATTTTAAAATTTTGAGACCCCAGGGCACAAAATGAGTCCAAAAAATTTGAAAATTAATAGGGTCTACTTGTTAACAATTTCTAGTGTTTGTTGTACGATTGTGTTCACTGCAATTGAATGGGTTAGAAGAACAAAGAAAACATTCCAAAGATAATCATTTTCAGAAAACGATAAAAACTGTTTCGTAGCTAAACAAGGGATTGAACGGAAAAATTTCACATTAAAAGTTACTCTCTAAAACGTTAAAAAAACGTCCCATATTTTAACGTTATGATAATTATAACACGTAAACCGTTACAAGATAGCTAACTTTCTAAAGTCTTTCTATTTTGATCTCATTTTTAACAGGAAGGAAGTGTCTCCCCCACCACTGTAAAGCTTGAACACTTCACTTTGAATACTATCAATAAACTCATGTGCTAGCACAATTGAATCTATTTATTAATTGTAGACGAAAGATCGATGCTTGCTTATGTTGATCATATCTCTACCATGCAGGCTTTAAATAGATCTTTTGGAAAATTTAGGCCACCAATATTTAAAATTTAATATTTTTCGACTTTATATTGATCTTACTTCAAATAATGGCTCTGTACGAGGGTCAGTTAAAACGTTCGCGGAGCGATTGTAGCTTAGTGGTAAAACTAAAATTTTTCGTGTGCTGCAAGATTTGTATTTTATGTAAACTCCTGTTAATTTCCAAATCTATCAATCAATTTAATCATTGTTCAGAAGCGGTTTAAAACCGACATGTCATGCGTGTTATAAAAAAAGGACAAAATCAAACATCGTGGTGTGATTCTTTGTTAAAATTTGTTTAGCGCCAACGGAAATTCTGAACGATATTGTAATTGTGTCAAGAGATGCTGCGACTTCAACACCAACGGTTTGCAAGTAGGCACTTGAGTTTAAACGTAGTCATACGAGCACTGAAAACGTGGTTACACTAGACGACCAGACAATGCAACAACTCCAGATGCGGCAGCCATCTTCCACAACGCTTTTCACACCAAGTTCTTGAGCTAAAGTATGATGCACACGCTCATATAAGACGCCTCTGATTTCAACGTCATCCATTCCTCAATCTGCGGTCTTTCAACACCCTATAAATTTTTTTCAACAATGCCATATTTTGTTTCAGTTTTTGGACGTCTACTGTTGGGATAGTCTTCAGTGCTTGTACAACCACGTTTAAAGTCGAGTGTGCCCCATTTACCGTTGTTTCTGAGGGCGCAGCGTCTTCTAACATATTTTGATTTGCCATTACGGCTAAAACGTTTTTAACAGAGAATTCATCACAATTCCATGTTTGATTTTGTGCATTTTAAAAACACCCGTGACTGGAGAATTTCAAACAGCTGGTAAAAAGTGAATAAATTGACAGATATATCTGGAAATTAACAGGTTTTCACGCGAAATATACGTCTTGCAGCACACGAAAGGTATTAGTTCTATCACTGAGCTATAGATGTCGCTCCGCGAACTTTTCGTCTGGCCCTCGTACTGTAGCAAGTACACAGTACACTAACAACATATTGAGAGTCAGGAGCGACTCATTCCAGGAATGTTTTCCTTCTTGACAAATATTTAGCTGTTGATTACTACATTAAAAGTTAGGGAATGTTTCGCTTTTGTACACCAGCTGATGTATTATCAGTTTTTAAACAAAATGGCTATTTCAGTTTCACGTGAACAAGAAGTGGAATCTGTTCCTTCTTTTTCTCACCCATTTAATTGTTACATTGTTCAAGAAATAGTAGAAAAACAGTTATTTTCTAAGATTTTCAATATTTGAAAATTTTTCTCATAATTCTGTAATAATAAACGATATTACACAATTCGTTATGTAATATCAAAGTGTAAGCTATTCAATATTTGTGTAATAATAATATTTTTAATAATAATAATAACGATTTTCCTTAACACGAGTGAAATTTTTTATTTTTATTTTTTTTATTTGATTTTACATTGCAACTAATCTTAGATAGATTAACGATCAATTTGACTCTATCAATATCTTAAAACTAAATGTCTATTTACTGGGTTTACCCACTGGTATCCCTCAGATTACTCTAATGGTGAAAACATACACATACACAACACTTCTCACTGTAGTCTGCTTTACACACACCACACTAAACCAGGTCAAAAGTTTGGTCCCCTTGAGCCTTCTCAATATCCCATGTTGGTCAAGCAGCTGAATTGCCTCTACGTTAACGTGGTTATGAAGCCGGTCTTCATGCTTCTGTGCAAATTTCCTAATCTCGTCAGCAGCCATTTCCACACCCAGGTCTCTGTGCAGGTCACTATTCCTTATGTACAAGGGGCATTAACAATATTTCTCAGTACTTTATTTTGAAATCGTTGTATGATTTCGACGTTACTCGCACTGGCACACCCCACAGCTGGATTCCATAGGTCCAAACTGGTTTGAGCACGTGCTTATAGAGCATAATTTTATTATGTATTGCAAGCTCGGAGTTTGCACCAAGGAGCCAACACATTTTTTTAAATTTGAGATTCAGTTCCTCACGTTTTTTTTTAATGTGCTCTTTCCATCTAAGCTTAGCATCTAGGTTAAAGTTTTAATAAAAATCGCAAAAAACTCCTCATTTGGGGTTTAAATTAAACAAAAGTTTTAATTTTAACATTTGAGTGGATAATTAAACATTTTTTTTTTACCTTAATCCGTCACTGTGACCGCTTGGTTTCTGTCTTAATGACTTTAAATACAATGACTTTAAATTTGAGTGGAATATTACGTTTCTACAATTTTAAAATTATGAGCCACAGTGCACACAAAAAACACCAAAGACTTTGACAATAAGTTGAAAAATAATTATCTATGTAAGACTACATATGTTACCAGTGTTACAAATGTTAACAATTCGGTAACACTACATTACATTTGTAACACTACAGCACAAATGTTAACAATGTCTATTGTTTGTTGTATGTTTGTGTTCTCTGCAATTGTTATATTACTCAGGAAGTAGTAGAAAAATTGAGATTTTTGAAAGCTTTTCAACATATAACATTTCATTTGTTATAAGACAGAGCATTTTTTATATTTAATTTTTCATGTTTTTAGTTTTGTTTTTACGCCTCAAGAAAGATTTGTTGCATAGCCAAAACGTCGCTTTTAAATAAGAAATTATCGATAGAAAAATTTCGACATAACAATAGGCCTAACGTCAACAAACCATCACTGACGTCTTTTAAAGAGTAGGCCTATAGTATTCATTTTTAAAAATTTAAAAAATTTTCCTTAAGGTGAGTGAAAATTTTAATGAAATAGCATGAACGTCATGTAGGGTTCAAAATTAAACAAAAGTTTTACTAACATCTTAATGGAGTAATAGGTTTACAAATTTGTTTAATTATGAGACCCCAGTGCACACAAAAGAGATCAAAAATTTTAAAAGTCAATTGAAAAATTTTTCAGGATGTAAGACCAATACGGTCCAAATGTTAACAATGTCTAGGGTTTTGTTGTGCGATTGTGTTCTCTGCAATTGTTATGTTATTCAGGAAATAATAGGGAAATTGGAATTTTTCTAAGCTTTTCGATATTTGAAACATTATCTAATATCTAAATTTGTGTAACAATAAACGTACTACGTTGAAAGTAATGAGCGAGGACTGCAACTCATGCAACATACTAGTATACCTTGATCACATTTAATTTGCTATGAGGTTAGACTTACTGCACTAACAAGAGTGATGGAAAAATAAATATGAATTTTATTAGAATACTTTATTAATTTAATATATATATATTTAATATGGAAACAGAATAGAAATACAAATTAACTGTTTTTTCAAATATTAAAACAATTTTTTATAATAACATAAAAGAGATTCGACGAAACTTTAGAATAAAACATTGTGTAGGCCTATATTGTGATCTTCATTTCCATCACCTTCTGTGTCCGACAGCGCTGTCGCAGTGCTACAAGATAGTACTCACGCATGTCCTGTTGTCGCCAACAAGGGGGAGGCACGCACATCTCGGGTCGATAATTAAAGGAAGGCGGCCGCAACAGTCTGCAGAAGTGTTGCACTGGAATCAAACAATAAATCAGTCTTATCAATCGCATTACATTAATGAAGCAGCACTTGTCTATATTGTTAATAATACTAATTAGTGTACCTTTTGATATACCACCGTAAAACGTGATAATCGGTATGATATATTGGTAAAAGTTCGTGTTTTTCACATACACTAGAGTCTCGTTTAACCGAATCTGATAGGACCAAAGGTGAATCGGTTAATCGAAAATTCGGCTAAATCGGAAACATAATTATGTAATTGTATTACAAGTGTTTACCGGGCTGTTTGGCCCTTATCAACGGTTTACAGACAAACCAAACCTTTCGACAGCACCACTGGCTGCCATCATCAGTAGAATTCGAAGAATTCGAGTATAACCTGAACGCGGGTTGTTAAACGTCAGGCCCACATGACTTAGGTAAAGGCGTACTCTGACGTTCAATTCAGGCGTACTGTGACGTTTAAGAATCCGCGTTCAGGTTAGACTCGAATTCTTCGAATTCCACTGATGATATCAGCCAGTGGTGGTATCGAAACGTTTGGTTCGTCTGTAAACCGTAGGCCACGGCCAAACAGCTCGGTAAACACTTGTAATACAACTGACACCGGCCGTGAAAGACTTAGAACAATAGTAATGTAATGTAATTTACATTTTCTTTACTGAGAAAAACGGTAAAAAACAAAAAGCGGATTTAATCGTTTTTTAGGGAAACTAGCAGTACTCATGCGCCGTTATTACATACTTATATTAAAATACAGACGTCTTTAAAATCGACGGGCTTTGTGTAATTAAATCATACAATATTGCTGTACACAAATTTAAAATCACACAACACTCAAAATCAGGAAGGCTGAAGATGGGAACACGAGGCTCACGAAATATGTTCCTAAAAAGGACAAAAAAAAATTGAGGTAAAGTCATTTCAAATAATATTAAATATATCGTATACATCAAGAAACAGACTGTAGCAAAAAGGGTGTGATCAAATTTAAAAGAAGAACTTTATTTTAATCAAATTAAAAACTATTTTTCAAACGACATTTTCAAATACAGTAGCACGTATTTAAGGCATATACGCTGTAAAATTTGAAATATGCAAATTTCTTGAAAAAAGAATGTTACCGCGTCATCATGCTGTTAATCTGGAAATTCAGTTAATCGCGATTCGGTTATTCCGGACTCATTCTATCCAGAGATGGATCTTTCATAGCGGTTGTATTTATTTTTAGAAAACGTTAAAGAAGTGATTTCAATTAAATCAGTTTCACCTGTAGAGCAGTAAGAGGTGTTGAAGCACACAAAATTTCAACGCCATATTCTTTTACACATTTGTAATAAAAGTCGCGCTATCCCCAGGTAACGATGTGGTACTAACATTACTGTCCCTGTATACTATCATTGTCTCTACGTAAAAGCAGTGTCCACACACGATTCTGTTTGCAGATGATCAGGTTGCCATTGATAATGATAAATATGATATCTCGTTTGTGATAAAAAAGTTATTGAATGAATGTTCATTGAGGGGTTTTAAATTAATATAAAAAATCAGAGTATTTATATGTAGGGAAAAAGTGAGGGATGTAGTGCTACAACGTGGAACTACAAGAGCCTGCCATGAATATAAATATGTGGGAAGCGTAATTAGCAATGAAACTTCCTATAAATTTGTGAAGCATATATAGATTTGTATAGCTGCATAAGTTCAACCTTATGTGCGGGACCATTAGGCGAACCCTAAATCACCAAGTAAAGGAAGACGCCTAAAATTCAACATGGTGGGGGGTCTTCCCAAACTTTTTTTATAGGTCTGAGATTTGAACTTTAACGAAAGACCAGGCCAGTCGCATCCAAGCGGCTGAAGTTAGATTTCTCAGGCACGTGGCAGGGTATACTCTCCATGATCATAGAAGAAACACAGATATACGGCAGGAACTGAATATTATGAGTATACTCGAGAGGATCGCCCAGTATCGGCTGAATTGGTGTGGGAACATCTTTGCCGAATGGATGACTGCCGCACCACCAAACAATTGTGGAACTATAAGCCAAGAACACGGAGAGGTTCCGAAGAAGCGCTGGAGTGACCATCTCTAATTTTTGCCTATTTGAGACTGGAACAAACCATCCTTGGTTTAATCCTTGAAGATGATGTTGATGTTGATGATGATGATGATGACTTTCTATAAAGATATTAATTATTAGGTCGTTCTTAATTAAGAATAATTATCTAAGCTAAACTCTCTTCTCCGGTTAAATTTCATTTGTATAGAGCAACTGTTCAGCCAATTACAACATATGAATCCGATTGCGGACAGGTGACATAACGCAATAAAGAAAATTGAATCCATTTAAACGGAGCCTGAAAACATGTTGTCGGACATCCCCGGCAGCAATATGTCAGAGACGAAGTAATTACGAAATGAACAAATGTTGAACAAAATATAGTAATCTACTTGAACAACATATGTTGATGTGGTACAGCGGTTCAGCAACGAGAGGGGACCCAGAAGGCACTTGAATGTCATCCGTCAACGTGATCTAAACAACAAGTTAGAATTTGCAAACTTCTTTGTAGAAGATCCTTTGTAAGTGTTAGGAAAGATTGGGGTTGTAGTAAAGCAAGGCGGGAGATTTTGATTACACTATCACTCGTAGATAGCAGACGCAGGAGAAGAGAGGAAAGAAGAGAAAACCAAATAAAAACAAAAGAGAAAGGCGAAGTGAAGGCAATGATGATGATTATAATAAAAACTTAACATTTATATTTTTCAGACTATTAATAACAATCTGAAGTTAGTTTTAAAAAAATATATGTGCACTTTAGTCAAAAAACATTGTATAACTTCTTTAGAGTGTGCTAAAAAAAATCTGTATTACTTACAGTTTTGCCAAGACAGGGGCACTGTGCCGCAGCCGATTGGAAGAGAACTGCCGCCACGGCCAGAGTGATCAACAATGTATATACGATGGTCTTCATTGTACGTACTAAGCAGACGACGGTTGATGTCTTGGCTACGACACCCGTTGGCTGTCCTTATATATCTCTACCTGGATCCCCTTCCATTCGCAATAAAATTAAGTAAAAAGATAAAGCGTTACGATTGTCCGATTGTATTTTTTTGATTAATGAGTGCAATATTTCTCTTGAAATGAAATGTGCGCAGTTTTACGGCCATAAAGATAAGAAAACGCCTTCGCCTGTACTTACTTCGCTGTTTAAACATTATACAGTTAAATATAGTAACATAATTACTGGTATGTACCTGTAGAGGTAGAATATTAGAAAAACAAGTATTCTGAAAGCCATAATTTACAAGCTTGTTTATGCAGTTACAGCGAGTCGTATGAAAAATACGGTTACATAAAGGTCGCCACAATAACACAGAGATTGTGTACAAATGTGAAACGTCTTGGGTCACGTGTTAAACAATTTTGCGCAATAGACTGAAAAATATGATTTGTAAATTTTTATGGAAAATAAAAATGTATTTGTAAATTTAAAAAAAAATTAAATTATTATTGACCACGTTAAAAGGTTACGTTATATTTTTAAAAATATGTAAACACATGGTACGTTTCACAGATTTTATTTAACTCTGACAGCTGTTTCGACTTCTTAACCCATTGTCAAAGAGAATAATGAAAACCTAGACAGAAGATGTAAAGGTGGTGGTGGACATCTGTTTGCGGTGTGTATCGGAGCATGTGTGAACATAAATATAAAATATAATTTATGATTTTATATTTTGCATTCAGATTATATTTAGTTTTTTACAGACACTTGACCTTCTCTTAGCTCCTGCAACCCCCTCACAATCTTTACACCTCACACATGTTCCGATACACACCCCAAACAGATGTCCACCACCATCCTTACATCCTCTGTTTAGGTTTTCATTAATGTCTTTGACAGAGGCTTAAGGCTCGAAACAGGTCTCAGAGTTAAATAAAATCTGTGAAACGTACCAGGTGGTTATATATTACTTCCATGTTCCATAAGGAAATGGAAGTATGGTGATGGAAAAAAAAAATCGTGTTTGAGATTATTGCAGATTCTGATTGTACTACACTCAAAACATGAAAAAAAGTCATTTTTCGAAGAGTGTCTGTGTGTCTATGTGTCTGTCTGTCTGTAGATTTGCCCAATGAATGATCAATTGATATCGTATCATTAAATATTGATTCTGAAACTAATAATGTGCAATCTTGTTGAATCGTGTATGGAGACGCGACTTGATTTCGTGGATCATGAAAAAATATTGTTCACACGTTTGATTACAATTTATTGTAAATAGCACTGTAAAATTAATCGCAACGTTTTTAAAAACATTCTTCAATAATTTACCGTCGTGCCGTTGACAGGTGTCAACAAATTACGTATTAAGGAATACATATTTATGTCGTTCCAATAAAAATTGTATGTACAATGTTTTTACAAAATTGAATATGTAAAAATGTTATTACACACGCTGTACGATCTGAAGTGATAATATCAGGGGGCGGATGGGTCACTTAATGAGACGTGTGTACAGTTTAGTCGATTGTGTAGTTAGTGCCGGATCTACCACTAGGCCGACTAGGCCGGAAGCTACAAATATTTTTTTTTAACAGGAGTATTTTTTTAAAAGTTGGAGGCACTTTGAGTTATGTAAATATGAGATTTTGAAATTAAATGAGAAATTTTTTTAATAATAGAAATGGGAGACAGTTCTTCATTAAATATTGCGTGCTTATTTTTAAGAGGTTGTGGCATCTTTGAAAACTAACCTGCGCATGCAAATTTTGAACGTCCGGTATATTGCCCCCGAATTTACACGACCGTGGTGCCACCCTTCTTAGTTATCATTGTTTATCTGCGTTGTGACTGACATATAGGCTATTACTTCAAAGTCACGGCCGGGGGGGAGACCGCTCACAAATCTTGGTCTAGGGCTTCAAAAATCATAAATCCGGCACTATGTGTAGGCGTACGAGAAATCTACACTGACTGACTGGAACGCAGACGACCGCAAAATCTACTTTTTTAAGCGCAATATGGAAAACCGGACAATTGCGTCGTTAGAACGAATTGTAGCAACGGGCGGCGCACAATTGTACGTGAGATTGTATAAATACCTAATTGCACAAATTGCCAGAGTAATTACGAGGGGTATCCAGAAAGGCAGTTCCGATAGCGTATTAAAGCAAACTAACAATATATTTACAAAACATTTTTACTGCTATTTAAAGTACACACCTTACACTATTTTTTCAATATAGTTTCCGTCATTATTGAAACACTTTTCGTAGCGAGGCACCAGGCGTTGTATTCCTTCGTCGTAGAATTTTCCGCCTGTGATTTGAACCATGTATTAACAGCTTCCTTGACATCGTTAACTACCAAGAAAGGATTTCTCATGCTTGAAAAGGTGACATTCGCTTGGTGTGAGATCTGGGTTGTAAGGCGGATGATCAAATCGTTGCCAGCCATTCTTTGTGAGGAGATGTTGCGTTGCAGCGGCAGTGTGTGTGCAGTGCCATGATTCATTGCAATGTCCCGGGTAAGCATACTGCGTCGCTTACTCTGGATCGGACTAAACAAAAAAGTCGTATCCATCTTGGTACCAATGTATCGTTTACTGCTCCTTCTCCATAAATATAGAAAATCTGATGGTGAATTTGAATTGTCTTAATGCCTTTCCCATTCAATAACCAAATGACATACCTACTTTCAAAAGCGGTGGACGTCTCGAATTTATCTACACTATAAACATGTCCAACAAAGCTTACTCAGTGTACAGTTGTTTACAAATTGCGTTGTTGCCTTGCCAATTAATCAACAAACTGGGCGCGCATCCGCGATAGCGTGACGGCATCGATTCCACGGCAGTATTTCAAAACGGATCTTATTTTCTGAATAACCCTCGTATTTGTTGATTACTGTGTTCATGAAACAATTACCGAATAATAACACAATCCGTAGTAACGCTGTGAACCTAATGGACATTAGGACTTTCAAGCCTCTCGGCTCATCATCAGATCGAACAGAATCTATCGGAAATACAATTGCGTGTTAGTGGCTGCAATACAAGTTTAGTAAAAATTACGCTTAACCACTAAATTGTGTTTATATTTTGATTGTGTAAGACATGCAGTCTGAAATGGAAAATGGGGATCTTAAAACCTGTTGCTTTACCTACATGACAATTGGCTACTTCAAATTTCAGTACATTAACATGTGTTAATAGCAAATACTTAGTTTAATCATATTTTATTTGCAGTCCATTCTTTGTATACTCCTCTTGCAATGCCTTTTTACGCATTCAGAGATACAATAATTAAACCGGTCAAGGTCGAAGGCGGATGTGGAAGAAATTCCCAACGGTGGGCAAGGCGGAAGAACTTTAAAACCCAGAATTTCCGGTCGTCAACTTTCCAATCACTCAGTGCAGATTTCACGTAGACCTTCACAAACAACTAAACTCTATACACGTATCACCCCGCCCTATGACGTCAAAATAAGTAACCCATCCGTCCGCTGATATTACCACTTCAGATAGTACAGGGTGTGTAATACAATTTTTACATATTCAATTTTTTACATTCTATATACAATTTTTATTAAAACGACGTACATAGACCGAATACGTGATTTGTTGACATCTATCAACGGTACTCTGAAAAACCCCAGAATGTTTTTATAAGAGTTGCGATTATTTTTACAGTATTATGTACAATCAATAGTAATCAGCTCGGTAAACATTACTTTTTCATGATCGACGTAATTAAGTCGCGTCCCAAAACACGATTCAACAAAATTCAACCTTATTACTTTCAGAGTTTCACAATCAACAATTATTGATACAGTTTTCTTTTTAATATGGTCAATAATAATTTAGTTTTTACTTTTCATAAAAATTTACAAAAACATCTTTTTCAGTCTGCTACGCAAAATTGTCCAACACGTGACCCAAGACGCTTCACATTTGTATATAATCTGTATTATTTTGACGATTTTTTTGTAACCGTAGTTGTCATACTATTTTTATGAAACTCCATAAACGAACGTGTAAATTATGCCATTCAGAATAAATATTTTCTAATATTCTAACTCTACATGAATATACCAGTAATTATGTAATTATTATATTCTGCTGCATAATCTTTAAACAGCAAAACTTGTACAAGCGGAGGCAATTTTTTTATCATTATGACCGTATAAATGCAAATTTTCATTTCAATAAAAATATTGCACATATAAAACAAAAAACACAATCAAACAATCTTAAGCTTTATATTTTTATTTTATTTTATTTTTTGGTAATATAAGGGGATCCAGATAGATTTATATAAGGAATGTCACTGGTGTCGTAGCCAAGACATCAATCGTCGTCTGCTGACTACGTACAATGAAGACCATCGGTAACTTCGTGGTGTTGCTGATCAGTCTGGCCGTGACAGCAGTTCTCTTTCACTCGCCTGAGGCATAGACTGGAGTGTGCCCCTCTGCAGGGGAAATTGTAAGTAATACAGATATTTTAGCTCACTCTGAAGAAATTGCACAATGTTTTTTTACTAAAGTGAGCATAATTTTTTCTTAATTAATTTTAGATTGTTATTAATAGTATGAAAAATATAAATCTACAGATTTTATTATAATTATCATCATAATTGCCTTACCTTCAACTTTTTCTTTTTTCTTCCTTTTATTCTGTTCTCCCTTCTTTCCTCTCTTCTCCTCCTTCTGCTATATACGAGGGTTAGTGTAATCAAACTCTCTCGCCTTGGTTTACTACAACACAAATCCTTCCCTAACACTTCCAAAGGATGTTCCACAAAGCGGTTTGCGGATTCTAATTTGTTGGTTAGATCACGTTGAGTATGACATTCAAGTGTCCTTCTGGACCCACTCTGGACTCTGGACATTCTGGGCTCTCTCTATTTCCTCACTCTCTGTATGTACCACATCAACATGAGTTGTTCAAGTAGCCCACTAAATTTTTTGTTTGATTCTTGCTCACAACATAATTACTTCATTTCTGATACATTGTTGCCAGGATATTCGACAATATGTTTTCTAACTCCGTTTAAATGGATCCAGTTTTCTTTATTCTGTGTTGTCACCTGACAGCACTCGGATCCATATGTTGTAATTGGCTAAACAGTTGTCTATATAAATTAAATTTAACCATGGAAGACAGTTTATTTTAGGTAGTTATTTATCCTGGAATGACGTAGTAATTAATATCTTTATAGCAAGTTAACTCTTTGCTAATTATCCTCCCCTAATATTTACATTCTTGGCAGACTCTTATAATCCCACTTTGTAGCACGATATCACTCACATTATCCCCTACATATAGATACTCTGATTTCATCATCATCGTCATCTTCAAGTATTATCAAGGATGGTTTGTTCCGGTCCCAAACAGGCAAAGATTAGAGCTGGTCACTCCAGCGCGTCTTTGGACGTTCCACGCCTCTCCGTCCCCTTGGCTTATAGTTCCATAGTTGTTTGGGGATACGGTAGTCAAAGACGTTCCCACCGATTCAGCCAATACTGGGTGAACCTGCCGAGTATACTCATAATATCCACTTCCTGCTGTATTCCTGTGTTCCTTCTATGATCATGGAGAGTACAGTATACCCTGCCATGTACCTGAGAAATCTCATTTCAGCCGCTTGGATGCGACTGGCCTGGCCTTTCGTTAAATTCCAATTCTCAGACTCGTAAAGAAGTGTGGGAAGGTTCATCACCTTGTAGAATTTTAGAGTGTTCCTTTACTTGCTGACTTAAGGGTTCGTTTAAACTTATTCAACTTATGCAACTTATGCAACTTATTCATTAATTTATAGCACTAGTTTCTTTATTAATTATACGGCCCAAATTTTTATATTCTTGGCAGTCTCTTATAATTCCACCTTGTAGCACGATATCCCTCACTTTTCCCCTACATAAAATTAGTGTGATTTCTGTATGTTAATTTTAATGCCCCTCTATGAACATTCATTCAATGTCTTTCTCAGGACAAATGAGGTGTCTTATTTAACATTATCGATGACAACCTGATCGTCTGCAAACAGAAGCGTGTGGAGACACTGCTTTTACGTAGAGACAATGATAGCATAGGGGGATAATAGTGTTAATAGTGTTGCCACCACATCGTTAACTGGAGATAGCGTGACTTTTATTGCAAAAAGTGTAAAAGAATACGACGTTAAAATATTGTGTGCTTCAATACCTCTTACCGCTCTAGAGGTGAAACTGATGTAATCAAATCACTTTGTTACGGTTTTATAAAAATAAATACAACCGCCATAAAACGCCGTCATCTCTGGGTAGAATTTTTGTAAAAAAATGTGGAATATAAAAATAAAACTATTATAATCAAATAACTACGTTAACGTTTTTTAAAAACAAATACAACCGCTATAAGAGATCCATTCCTGGATAGAATTTTTGTAAACAAAAAATATTTGGAATATAAAACTTTTACCTATTTTAGTTACAGTTATGTGAAAACACATGAAGTATTATCAGAAGAGTAAAGTGATTATCACGTTTTACAGTGGTATGCAACAGGTACACTATTTGATATTGTTAATAATATTGACAAGTGCTCCTTTATCAATTTAATGAGAGTGGTAAATCTTGTTGTTTGGTTTCAGTGCAAACGTTTCGATTACTGTTGCGACTCAATAAACTGTTAATGCTATTTCGATTATATACGGTTGATCGGAAGATGAGTGTCATTCTCTTAGCTCTGTAACCACGCTGTTGGATAGAAGAAGAGGATGGATGTGAAGATCACAATATGCACAGAGTTCTATTCAAAAAGTCTCGTCGAATCTCCTTTAAAATATGATGACAAATTGCTTTAATCATTTGAGAAAATGTTAATTTGTATTTTTATTCTGTTTGCCTAATAAATATGTTTGTTAATTATTATATTAAAATTTATATTTAATTTGTTATCACACGTGTAAGGCAGTAAGTCTAAACTCAAAGGAAATTAAGTGTGAACAAGTTATACTAGTATATTCCATGAGTTGTAGTCCTCGTTCTTTACTTAGAATGATGTAATTTATTATTACACAAATTTAGATGGTAGATAATTTTCCAAGTAAAGGAAAGCTTAGAAAAATCCCAATTTTCCTAATATTTCTTGAATAATATAACAATTATAGAGTATGCAATCATACAACAAACACTAGAAATTGTTAACATTTGGACTGTATTGGTCTTACATCCTGAATAATTTTCCAAATTTTTGGATCCCTTTTTTGTGCACTAAGGTCTCAAAATTAAAAAAAAATTTAAACCGTAATACTCCATAAGGTGTTGGTAAAACTTTTGTTTAATTTGATCCCTACATCAAGTTTTTGCGATTTCATTAAAATCAGTGATGGTTTGTTGACGTTAGGCCTATTATTATGTCCAGCATTTACATCGATGGTTTTCCATTTAAAAGCGACGCTTTTCATTTTTAAAAAACAAAACAAATCTTTTTTCAGGCGAAAATAAAACTAAATCATCAAAAATTAAAAATAAACAATACTCTGTCTTACAACCGAAAAGGCGTCAAAACACACTCAATGTATTTACATAATAAATAGGTAACAAACAAAAGTAGATAAATAAAACTTTCAAATCACGAAATCTTTAAGTCGCCACACACACATTCCTATAACCTACTTGTTAAACGTAAAAAACAATTAATTAATTGTTTTGGAAACATTTATTTCAACAAAAAGTGCCTAGATTAAATGTTCTTCCAAAATACACTAAAATATTCATGAAAAGCAAAAACAATAATTTGAACAAATATATTACTCAGGCTAAATTATCTGAATGTAATATTCTATGGGTTTTGTGACGTAGTACAAAAATTGAATAAACCAAAATGTTGAAAACTTATAGTAGGGCGTATTTTCTACACAAGGTAAGTGTAAGTTAATAATACTTGGATTTTTAACCTCTAATTTCACCGTATCTCTGTGCCTATAAATAATTAGTTAAATATTTATTACTAATTACTTATAAAATATATACCTGAAGGAAAAACCGTAACTTAAAAACTAAAATGGAAGGACGCCTGAAGCCATGTTCATTTGCACGCCACTGAGGTAAGACGACCTATATAACGTCATACATTGATATTTAAAGATCTTCTTCTTCTTCTCCTTCTTCTTCTTCTTCTTCTTCTTCTTCTTCTTCTTCTTCTTCTTCTTCTTCTTCTTCTTCTTCTTCTTCTTCTTCTTCTTCTTCTTCTTCAGTTTCTTCTTCTTCTTTTCAACTGCCAATGTATACACTCGCAGGACGTGTTCCGGTGCCCACTACACGGTTTCCTTAGACTACTTGCATTTCTTCTTCCTCTAGGTCCATACTGTACTGTTAGCATTGGTAGTCTTTACAGTTATTAAGAATTATAAATTTAATAGTAACTTGTTTGGGAGAAGTTAAACCAATTGGTTATTTCAAATTTATAGATAAACGTTAGAAATAAGTTTGCTATACAACTAGATGAATACATAGATTCACCAACCAATGATTCGAATTAATGACTGAATTTTTCCTAAAAATTATATATTTAAAAAGTCTGTCATTATTATCTTGATTTAAAGCTAAGGCGATTTAGGACATATTGACTTTTATTATACATAATATGTCAATGTAAAAATATTATTCTTTTGGATTCAGTGGTTAAATTTTGGTACAGAATTATAAAGAGAGTACTAGTAAAACAGCAGGGGTGTTAGGGTAGTCTGTAATTTTAGATTATATGTTCTATTTTTGTTCATTGTTTGAAAACAGATGGTATGAACAGACCACAGTTACTAGTGCATTTCATTTTTCAAGTCATTCTGCATGATTTCATAAATAATCATTGAGAGTATATACAAATTAACACTGAAATGTTCATTTGGTGGCACTAAAGATAAAAAAAGCATTTATGTTTTTCTCAACAATATAGTATTAATTGAAATGTATGGTCATTATAGAAAAATGTTGGCACAAATTTTTAACAAGTATTCACTCAGTAAAAATACTTGTATTACGTTGAGAGTTTTTATAAACTGAGTTGACTATTTGCAGCACTTAATGAATTGAGCGTTGGAATTCTTTTAGATAAAGTCTAATTTTACTATTTATTTTTTGAAATAATATTTTTTTAACAGGTCTGTGAAAGACATTTTGCTGCCAGTGACATTGAGTGGAGTACATTTGAATTTGATGAGAAGACAGGGAAAATTTTGTCTGCACCACTGAAGTATCCAAGACTTAAAAACACTGCAGTCCCAAATGTATTTCCTGGTTGTCCATCTTACTTATCACGTCAGAATTCTTCAAGGGAAGATATAAACCTAAAGAAGATGAAGTTAGAAGGAAGGCAAATGGCCAGTGCTCTTGCTCTTAGTGTAAAGTCGTTTGAGCAATATGAAAAGGACCGATCTTTTTCTAATTTTGATGAACTTCTAAACACATATAGAAAGTTCAATTATAATAAGTATTGGAGTGTTGTGACAAGTGATGATGTATTAATGTTTTTACGTTTGAAAAATGATAACGGGGCTGTGACTTTGTTTTACGCCGTGACAATAAATGTAGATTTAAATGTAACAGTATCGTATAGGGGAGTACCAGTTGATAAGTTAAAAATCGTTGGGAATATCCTCAGAAGATTTGTCACATGAACAACGTATATAAGATTTTAAGTTGTATAGAAAACTTAAACACCAATTCTAGTAGTAGTGATGGCAGCAACAATAGCAGTTGTAATAACATTAACAATGTAATCCAGGTGATAGGCACAATTTTAAACTCATGCATAAACAATGTGTCTAAACAGAAAATATTAATATAGATTTTATGGTTGAACAACTAAATTTAATTAATTGCAAGCCAGAAAATTACCGGTACAGTACAGAACTATTAATTTTTTCTTGTATGTTTTTCTTTAATTTCCCCACAGGCATACAAATTTGTTAGGAGTCTGGCCATTTTATTCTTCCTCATCCAACGACAATTAAAAAAATAAACAGCAAATTAAAATTAGGTCCTCAGAATGAAATGAGTGATCCTAGTTTTCTCTCATATTTAAGTAAAAAAGCAAAATGTTGAATAAATCCGATACAAATATTCTTATAATGATTGATCAAGTAAACTTGAAACCGTATGAAGATTATAAAGGAGGTTTTATTGTTGGTATGGCATATGATAACTCTAATATGGCTAATAGAGCATTTGTTTTTATGATTAATTGTATTGTGAGTTCTTACAAGGATGTGGCTTATATATTACCTGTGAAGGAAATTACAGCTGATGTTTTCTGTTTACTGTATTAAAAAATATAATTTTAAAGTTAGAAGCAATAAACTTCCGCGTAGTTATGGTTGTCACTGACAATAACTCAATAAACACAAAAACTATGGTAATGTTTCAGAATCCACTAGCAGATTACGTGTATCCTCATCCGTGTCACCCAAAGAGACCTTTATTCTACTGTGTTGATACAGTATATTTAATTAAGTGTGGTGGGAATAATTGGTTAAACCAAAAGAACAGTGAACAAGCCATGTATTTTCCTGGATTTAATTATACTTTTAGTAATTGTAATAATGATAGAGGTGAGGGTGGTAGTTGCAGTAATAGCAGCACCAGCAGTAGTGGGTAGTAATAATAGTAGTGTTTCTCTTTATGACAATAATGAAACTTAGAATAATATTCACACTAGTGATATGAATATAGCTTCAGTAAACCTGTAAAAAAATTATATGATATCGAGTGTAGGAATTTGTAAAAATTTGGATACACCTTGTCAAGAAAAGCAGTGTGGCCCACAAATTTAGAACGCCAAGATGTAAAATTAGTTCTAAAATTAATAAATATGCATGTGTCAAATAGCCTTGTTGAACTTAAAGACAAACATAATTTAATCAATGCTGATGGTACAGCAACATTTATCAAAATATTTTCTATTTGGTTTCATGTTATGAATGTGAAGACTCCTTTTAAAGGTTTAAAGTTAAGAAATATTTATCAAGAGCCACTGACAAATTGTGTCAGTGATGAAATCTAGCTTTACTTAAGCATTTGTAAACTGGCTTGATAAGTGGAATGAACTTAATATTAATGGTGGGAAAATGACTAGAGAAACTTATTCAGCTTTATTGCTTAGTACAACGTCAATTATTGAATTTACAGATTATTGTGTTAATGAATTAGGAATGACATAAATATTACCAGGCCAAATTCAAACTGATGGTTTGGAATTTAGATTTGGATTGTACAGAAGGCTAGCAGGCACCCAATACCATATATCAGTCCGTCAGATTTTTGAAATCGAAAGTAGACTTAGAGGTTTTTGTGTTCAGAGACTAACTTTAAACTCAGGCTTAAAGGGGTCCTTCATTATTGATCAGTTTTGTGATGATACTGGGGAAACTGTTGAGAAATCTGGAGAGAATTTTATAAGAGATAGTGGCTTCAGCTATATTTCTGTGACTGACGAGGATATTTCAAAAGTAAATGCAGAAATGCCTTTACTAACTTACTTAAACGGGTATTGTGTACATTCTTTGTTAAAAAGGTATAACTGTCAGGACTGTGAAGGCAATTTAACCATTGAAAGGCCTTTGGATATACACCCGGACTTTACTTTGATCCACTCATATGATAGAGGAGGACATAGATTTCCAGCAGTATCTGTTGTTAATGCTATAGTTCACAATTTTCTAGTAGTTAAATTTATTATTAGTAATAAAGAAATCGAATTGAAATTTCTCCAAGTATATGATCAAGGAAATTTAGTTGTTAAGGTAACAACAGACATATTGAAATTTAAAGAAATGTATATGGAAAATTGCCCCCAGCACACATAAAAAAAATATTAACACTATTGTTAAGGTGTTGTACCAACACATTGTTAAAAAACTACTGCAAGGAGAAAAATGACAAAATTTTTAAAACAGAGAAAAAAGGAAAGGTAATGCTCTTAATTGATTTGAAAAATTAAGGTGAAATATGATATCGTAATACGTGTGTTTTTTTTTCAGAAAAAGTAAGGAGATGACAGCTCAAAATTATTTCAATGAGTGATAAATAAAACATTTTTACCTGCTCGTGTTATTTTGTGTATGTTTTAAGTTAGTTGTGTTAGTAAACTAATTTTCAAACTGTTCAGTGAAGCTTTGTTTTTTAGTAGTTAAATTAGGTATGTTTTCATTTTTCTTTCTTCTTTTTTATATTTTTATAATGAAATTACTAATTACTAAGTTACTAAACACTTACTAAGTAATTACTAAGTTAGTATAATATTTTCAATGGAAAAATATCAGTTTGTTATTCTACTGTTCAGTTTCAGAAATAATGTCAGGAAAATATTTATAATATTATTAATAAAAACAACAATAACTGTAATGGTGTGTAAATAAAAAACTGAAATTGAATCATGATTGAACTTTTTTAACACTTCCCATCTGTGTTCACCTTTCTTATCCTATGTGTATAGAAAATACAACACCAATCCGGAATTTAATAATATTTGAGTGTTTCTGAAATTATCATATAAAATCGAAAATTAGTATTTTTAGTTATTGCATAATCATGGTCACTGGTGGAGATATAGTAGGGCATCCCCCCCACCACAATAGCAAACAATCTATGGGGGAAATATTAATAGCATCTTAACTATGTTGTGATATTTTCTGTTTCAGTTATTATAAAGACTATCACTCAAATTCAAAAGTAATATATTCTCCTAGCTTTCCATCTTTACACAAGCAATGTGCCACCCCTTAAGTAAAGAATACTAAGTAACAGGATCTATCTCTACTCATGATTATGGCATTACTTATATTAAAAGTATGATTACTGCCCTCAATGTTAAAAAATTCTTAGAAACAGCCAAATAAACACAAAGTAGAATGTAAATTTAAAGTGCAGAAAACCATATCATGTTCAGTCACAACTCAAACTGGACTCCGATAAGGTGATAGTCTGCAATACGTGTTATTAAATATAGCACTAGAAACTGCCAAGTACACACAAAGTAGAATGTAATGTTAAAGTGCAGAAAAACGCGTCACGTTCAGTCACAACTCAAACTGGACTCCGACAAGGTGATAGTCTGCAATGCTTGTTATTGAATATAGCACTAGAAACAGCCAAGTACACACAAAGTAGAATGTAATGTTAAAGTGCAGAAAACCGTGTCACGTTCAGTCACAACTCAAACTGGACTCCGACAAGGTGATAGTCTGCAATGCCTGTTATTGAATGTAGCACTAGAAACTGCCAAATAAACACAATGTAGAATGTAAAGTTAAAGTGCAGAAACCCCGTGACACGGTCAGTCAAAACTCAAAATATTTAGAGGAGTACAAGAAAATGGAATGTGGCGCAGGCGACATAATTATAAACCATACCATCTTTACAAAGAACCGGACATTGTCAGGATAATCAAATACACAGGCTAAGGTGGGTTGGACAGGTAGAGAGAACGGTGGAAGGACAGCCTGCGAAACATATTTTCTATCAGAAACCAATGGGTAGTAGAAAAAGGGGAAGAGCCCGGATTAAATTCAAAGACCAGATGAAGGAGTACCACGAAATGTTGAACATAAGAAATTGGAAAGTCAGGGCATGCAATAGGAAGGAATGGAATAGACTCTTCGAGCAAGCCAAGACCCACCAATTGTTGTAGAGCTGTTGTTGTTGTTGTTGATGATGTAATATGCAAAATTTTATTTCCTAAAATAACACATTATGTTTAAAAATGTATGTTTGTTTGGTAACATGCAGATTTGTGTTTTGTAGTAGATATGACCATTTATATTTCAAATAAAACACATAAAATACAATAGTGTAATAGTTGCAGTATTATGTCAAGTGGCAGATAGGCAGATGTGAAACATGCCAGATGTTACCAATTGTAAAAGATGTGGAGTAGACCACATATTTCCTGTGATAAAAAAATGATTATATTAAAACAGCCTAAATTGTCTGTAGACCTAAATCGTAATAATTTTGTTACCACTACCAAATCCAGTAAAACTATTAATTATATCATGAAAATGTGTTAGGTTAGAGTAATATATTTATGTTAGATGAAATGTATTTAAAAATATTCATGAAATGCCTATCAGTTTTTATAAATTCTTATTATTACAATTTTGAGACAGAAAACGTGTACTTGAAAATATTAATTTATGTAGGCCTACACTCTAATGTGTAATACATGGAAAATTATTGATGCTAAATTGCTGACAAACTATAGCAGTCATTTTTTAAAAACATTGTTTATAAACAAAACTTAATATTTTTACAAATGTATCCAGTGTTTTTTCGATCGTTTTGTGAAAGTTAATTTTCATATTTAATGTAAAATTTATTATCTAAATTAAGATTTTAAATTGACGAAAAAATAATAATACCCGTTTTTGCTATCCATGTATTAAAATAATATGATTTAATGAATGTAATTTAAAAAAAAAAAATGCTTGCAAGCATTTACGTGTGCGTTCAAAATAAACAGATTAAACGTATCGAAACGCGTATTAGTTTATATTGCGTTAGGCTGTGTGTAGACAACTGACTAGCGTTCGTCGACTCGTGATGAAGTCACGGCCAAGCGCTGAGGCTTTGTCTTCTTGTAGGTAGTGTGGTAGCACTGTCCGACTTGTTGGTGACGGACAACCAGCGGCAACCTCTGAAGAACCTTTTTAAAAGTGAAAACCGGTTCAGATTGTAAGGTAAAACCTTTACGTTTTTACCCATAAGAAGTTTTGTTTTCCGAGTCGTAGTGAAATAATTATATTTAGTTAAGTAACGGACACGTCATAGACAACGAAATCCAAGAAATAATTTAGTGTTTTGTTGTTCTACAAATTTTCAAAAACATCTTTACTATACTGCGCAAAATTGTTTAACATGTGACCCAAGACGCTTTAAATTTGTACACAATCTGTGTTCTTGTGACGACCTTTATGTAACCGTATTTTTCGTACTATTTGCCGAAGCTGCATAAACAGACTTGTAAATTATGGCATTAAGAATATTTTTTTCAAATTTTCTTCCTCCACACGCACACACCGGTAATTATGTAATTATTATTTTACTGCATAATGTTTAAACGGTAAAACTAGTAAAGGCAAAGGCAATTTTTCTATCTTTTTAACCGCATAAATTCACACTTTTCATTTTAAGAAACATATTTGACATATTAAATAAGAAATCACAATCTGACAATCTTAACGCTTTATCTTTTTATTTTATATTTTGCAAACGGAAGGGGATCTAGTTAGACTTATATAAGAACAAGCAACGGGTGTCGTAGCCAAGGCCTCAATCGTCATCTGCTGACTACATATAATGAAGACCATCGGTAACTTCGTGGTGTTGATCAGTCTGGCCGTGGCGGCAGTTCTTCCAATCGGCGGACGGAGGCCCAATATCCTGATGTGTGCCCCTGTGAAGAGCAAGCTGTAAGTAATACAGATTCTTTTAGCGTAACTCTGAAGAAATTGCACAATGTTTTTTTACTAAAGTGGAGATAACGTTTTTTAAACTAATTTTGGATTGTTATTAGTAGCCTAAAATATATAAATATAAAGTTTTCACTATAATCATCATCATCATCGTCGTCGTCGTCGTCATTGCCTTCCCTTCACAATTTCTTTTGCTGCTCCTTTTATTCTGTTTTTCTTCTTTCCTCTCTTCTTCTCCTTCTTCTATCTACAAGTGTTAGTCTATTCAAACTCTCTCGCCTTGCTTCGCTGCAACACCAATCTTTCCCTAAAATGTCCCAAGGATCTTCTACAAAGCGGTTTGCAGATTCTAACTTGTTCTCGGGATCACGTTTCTTATGGGTACCTTCAGAAGGTGTTGTCGAAGTCGGGGCTAAAGGAGGTAGCATTTTAGTGGATCGGAAGACATAAGTTAACAATTTTTTTTTTGCTCAGTTATTTTCGTGAATATGTTTCAAGTTTACATAGAATACCTTTTGGAAAAAATATTTACAGGTGTTGACATATATTTTCTTACAAGGCATTTTTCTTCTTTTCTTATTGTCCGCGTTTTCGATACACATGCAACAGTACAATAAAAGTATCACCTTATTGGTTTCTTAAAAAATAAAATTCTTTCAGAATTTGCTGACTTACAATGGAAACGTTTAAAGAATGCAGTTATTGTTAGCTTCCCACGACAATATTGTTAGTGAACAGCCTTTTGAGCCAGTTGAACTGATCAACGGTTTGCTGGTTTCTCACGACAATCTACAGCAGGGGTCTCGAAAGTTTTTCACTTGAGGGCCAAATTTAAAAATCTTGGAAGTCAGGCGGGCCAACACACACACATACTGTAAACTTATTTATTTTATTTACGAAATAATTAAGTAAATAAAATAGGTATTTAATAAAAATTTAGCAGACTAATCCAAATAAGCAGACTTATTCATTTGTTCAAAATAATGTATGTAAAAGTAAGCAAAAAATACATTCAAAGATATTTCTAATGTATTATTTTTTGGCTTTTTATGTACGTATGGGATTTATAAAGTTTGGAATATAATGTGTGTATATTTTACATAAACTTTTGATGCTTCTATCACTAGAATCGATTTCATGTGTTCTTCTGACAATTTAGCCGTTTACCATGATTTTATAAAGTTCATTTTTGAAAACGTTTGTTCGCAGGTGTAGGTAAAAACAAACACTGAAAGCGTTGTTCTTGGCGAGCGCACGGGGGGAATAAGAATCTTCGCTTTACGTTGATGCCAGTGAAAAGCGTGAGTCATCCAAGGCAGCCAGAAGAACGGGCACATTAACCATGTAAATGTTTTTAACTTGTATAAAAGGTTTTTACTTGTTTAGTTATTTAGAACAATGTTATAATATTTGAATATTTTGACGATCTATTTAAGAACTCAAAGAGGATCGGCCGGTTGCCACGGGACGGAAAATGACCCTTCGCGGGCCGTAGTTAGGAGACCCCTGATCTACAGCATTATTCTAATGTTTACATTTGACAATATTATTTGCTTATGAATATATGTAGTACTACTATTATTAAATGTGTGAATATAATATGTACCCCGTAAAATTATATAACTAACTGTCTCCATGTATATTAGCAAGCTTTTTGCAACACCTAAATTTTGAAATTCATTTTATTTGAGAAGAATTTATTGAATTTTGCTCCTTTGAAAATAACGCTTTACGCAGAGTTTAATATTTTTGGAAAGCAGTTTGAATGACAACAAAGAATGACATCAAAAATAGGATAAAACAGGAGGAAAAGTCTATTCGTTTGCTAAACTCGTTACCGTACTTTGGTCAAACAAAATGAAACTTCAAACTAAACTGACAATCTATACAACTATTGTGGAGCCCATTTTAACTTATGGCTGTGAATGCTGGCAACTTTCAGATAAAGAGAAAAAGATGATAGAAACTATGCAAAATGGACTTCTTAAGAAGACCGTGTAATATTTCTAGAATGCAACATGTTAGAAACGAAAATATAAGAGAAGGAAAACAAGGCTCATATTTACAACAACAGAAAGAATAGAATCCAGGCAGTTGCTATGATATGGCCACATAACGAGGATGGAGGAGAAGCGATGGCCAAAGAAAGCATTGACTTACACACCACAAAACAGGAGAATAAAAGGAAGACTGACAACACAATGGAGAACAGGAATTAGGAAAAGCATGAGAGATCGGTCTATTGAAGACGATGACTGGAAAGATAGGGAGAAATGGGGATCGAATTCGGGATGCGGCATAGACTGTATGACCCCCGCTAATAATAATAAAAGCAGTTTCAAATTCTAACTTGTTTAGATCGCGTTGACGGATGACATTCAAGTGCCCTTCTGGGCTCTCCCTCGTTGCTCATTCGCTGTACCACATTAGCATACGTCGTTCAAGTAGATCACTAAATTTTTGTTTAAGATTTGCTCACTACGTAATTACTTCATTTCTGACATAATCCTGCCGCATTATCTGCACCATACGGCAATCATATAATATATATAATATAGATAATTAAAGCTGGTGATTAGTGACTTAATTGGTGCCTTGTACTTTGTTTTCCACTGCACCATACGGCGATCAAGGAGACCGTCGTAACAATATCTTTATGGGGGATTCCCCCTTTGCTAATTATGCTCCCCACATATTTATATTATTGGCAGACTCTTATAATTTCACCTTGTAGGACGATGTCACTCCCTTTTCCCCCTATATATAGATACTCTGATTTCTGTATATCAATTTTAAAATCTGTCTATGAACATTCATTCAATAGGTTTCTCACCACAAACGAGGTACCATATGATTGCTGCCGGGATATCCAACAAGATGTTTTCAGACTCTGTTTAAATGGATCAAGTTTGCATTTATCACCTAACAGTACTCGGATTCATATGTTGTAATTGGCTGAACAGTTGTTCCATACAAATTAAATTTAACCGAAGAGAGTTTACCTTAGGTAGCTATTAATCCTTGAATGACCTAATAATTAATATCTTTATAACAAGTTCCCTCTTTACTAATTATGGTCCCAACATATTTATAATCTTAGCAGACTCTTATAATTCCACCTTGTAGCAAGATGTCACTCACTTTTTCCCTACACATAAATACTCTTATTGATGTATATTAATTTTAAAATCCCTCTATGAACATTCATCGGACAAATTGTATCCCTTAAAATTATATAACCAACTGTATCCATGTATACATAGCAAGCTTTGTGCACCACCTACAGTACAAAATTAATTTAATTTCAGAATTATTTCTTAAATATTCCTCTTTGGAAATACCTCTTCACGCAGAGCCTTATATTTTTGTTTATTTTAGGCTCTAAACATTGATGACAATTAGCGATTAACTTTAGCCTTTTGATAGTTGTTCATCTTCGAATGCGTCTATAGTTAATATCTTTATAGCAAGTTTTTTCTTGCCTAATTATCCTCCAATGATATTTACATTCTAGACAAGACTCTTATATTTCCACCTTATAGCACGATGTCACTCTAATTTCTCCACTACATATATCTCCATACTCTGATTTATGTATATTAATTTTAAAACCACTCAATGAACATTCATCCGACAGTTGTCACTACAAACGAGGTAACATATTTATCATTATCAGGTGACAACCTGATCATCTGAAATAGAAACGTGTGGAGACACTGCTTTTACGTAGAGACAATGATAGCATACGGGGACAATAGTGTTAGTACCACATCGTTACCTGGGGATAGCGCTTCGTTTATTGCAAAAAATGTAAAGGAATATGGCGTTGAAATTTTTTGTGCTTCAATATCTCTTAGCGCTCTACAGGAAAACGTGATAAATATAATCAAATCACTTTGTTAAGGTTTCTTAAAAATAAATACAACCGCCATAAATGATCCATTTCTAGATAGAATTTTTGTAAAAAAAATATTTGAAATATAAAACTATTACGTATTTTAGTTACGGTTATGTGAAAATACATGAAGTTTCATCAGAAGGATAAAGTTGTTATCACCTTGTACGGTGGTATGTAAAAGGTACACTTTTAATATTGTTAATAATAGTTTTCTCAGTGAAGGGTTAGTGAGGATTGGTCAAAAATAACACAAATTTTTAACTTATTTGTGTCGACGTTTTGACAATGTTTATTATCATCATCAGGACCTGTGTATGAAATAAAAAAGAAATATTAAACACAACAGAACAATTATTTGACTGAACGTGTGTGTGTGTGTGTGTGTGTGTGTGTGTGTGTGTGTGTGTGTGTGTGTGTGTGCGTATTTATGTATCATTGTATATGTGAAGGAGTTGAGATAGTTTGTTTACATTTTCAAATATTTCCTTTAAGAAACCGACAACAATTGTAGTATCACAGAACTTAATTTATACACTATTGCAATTTAAATTACTATGTGTAATGATATTTTAATTAATTAAACAAACAGTAATCAACAATGGGATATTAGTTTGGTACACAAAACGTTTGTACATACAGCAGTCAACATGTAGCATAGTAAAATATATTACTTATAACTAACAACAGATTAGGGGATGTTCAAATATGTAATTATTAAAAGTTATTATCAACATGTTTCACTCACTACTGGTATTAAGAAACAATCATAATTTAGAAACATACAAATTACACAATAACTGTAGAATTTTACTACCTTACATCAGATAGTTGACATAAGGTTACAAACGTTTATGTTAAATTTTATGGTAAATTTATATAAAAAGTAAACTTGGATAATAATTGTAATCATATTGTTGTAAATTATAGTCAGGAGTACTATAGAATACTGTAAATTTATGTATATGTCCACAATCACACCTTCTCTATCACCCATTCCCCCCTACCACTCCTTCTCAAAGCATCTTACTCTAACATGAAATCGCTCTCTCACTCTCTATCCCTCTCACTCACTCTCTCTCTCTTGGTCTCTTTCACACTACCTCTCACTCACTGTCTCCCACCCGCTCTCTCTCTTTCTGTTTCTCACTCTTCCAACCTTCTTTCTCTCTCACTGTCTCTGCCTCTGTCTGTCTGTCTGCCTCTCTCTCTCTTTCTCTCTCTCTCTATCTATCTATTTCTAGACTTACACAACACCTTCTCACTCAAATTACCCACTCGGTCTCTCACTCTCTCTCTCTCACTCGCAATCTAAACAGATATATACCCTCAATCTAACACGCAGACGTGTACGCACACACACGCTAGCACACACACACACACACACACACAAACACACAAGCACGCTACACACTCTAACATCAATACTTAAGTATAACACTACTTTTTTCTCTTCTTTTTGTCACCCAAGTGTAAATTATGCACAACTCAGATGACCACTGTACTGAGTTTAAAACTGATCGAATATACCCATTAAACAAACCATACAAACACTAGAACATTTACTCAGACAAAACAACACGCCCGAAACACACATACATGAGATCATCACACTCACCAAAATAATAACTGAGAAAAATTACTTTACATACAATAACAAGATATACACACAAATAGACGGTATCCTGATGGGATCCCCCATATCAGGAATACTGGCTGAAATATTCATACACAACATAGAACAGAACCACATAATAAACAACAATAAATACACCAACAAAATCATTTATTGGCACATATATGTAGATGATATATTACTTTTATTCAATGGCAATACAAGACAGGTCGAAAACTTCCACAAATACATAAACACAATACACCACAAACTAAAATTTAAACTGGAAATTGAACAAAACAATAGTATAAATTTTCTGGACCTAACAATTAACAAAACTAACAATACACACACGTATAAAATATACAGAAAACCAACCACAAATGACATGGTTATACTCAACACATCAAACCACCCAACACAACATAAACATGCGGCCTTCAACCATATGCTCCATAGACTAACTAAAATACCATTAAGTAAACAGGACTATAATGATGAACTCAACACAATCAAATACATAGCAATAAAAAACTGATACAACCCTAATCTAATAAACAAACTACACAAACACATCATAAACAAAAACAACAAAACACAAAATACCAACAACACACAACAAACTAAATACATCACACTCACATACCATAACTCCAACACACACAAAATCGCCAACACATTCAGAAAACACAAGTACAAAATAGCATACAGAACAAACAATACCATCAAAAAAACACATCAATGATGCAAACACGGACATAGACAAATACAACAAAACAGGTGTTTACAAATTAAATTGTAATGATTGCAATAGTTTCTATATAGGCCAAACGGGAAGATCTTTTCCATCTCGTTACTCTGAACACCTAAAAGCTTTATCCAACAACAATATACATTCCGCGTTTGCCACATACATACACACAAAAAACCACAGCTACACCAACATAGATACTAATCTTGAGATATTACACTACTTACCCAAAGGTCGAAAACTTAACACAGCAGAACAAGGTGAATAATACAAACACCACAGAACACAACCAAACAACATACTTAACGGCCAATTACAGTATACATCACACGCACTTTTTGACACAATTATACATAAAACTAACAATAATTTGGATCCCCGCGCCAATCCCCTTCCACCACACACCACCACCACTATACCTTTCAAAACAAAAACCGTTACAAGTTAATGGCATTCTGTCTCAAAGCTGACGAAGTCGCACATCACGCCGAAACGCGTACGGGAAGAAAAGACAAGTAAGTTTCACAAGTTGAAAGTTCAATATTCTATATTAGTTTAGTGCTGTGAAAAAGAATATGAACAATCAAAACAACTAAATTAATATCTGACAACGTGCTAGGTCTACAAAGATAACAACTGACTTCCTGTAAGGGAGACTACTGATTATTTCTTCGAATTCATGCCTTGGCGGTGTAAATAAATTGAGCGTAACTGGACGAATGATTTTGAGTATCTGTAGGAAAATTATTGGAGTGAGGGTCACTTTATATTTGAATTATTTCCATTACGCATCTTTTGAAATAATTATTTTCGTAATTTTTAATTTGGGTGTTGCTGAAATCAAATTCATGGCCGGTGTTTAAATGGTTGGGGTTACTACAAAAGCGTTGGGGTTATCATTATGGTTTTTTATGGCAATCGTACCTATGTTGATAAATTCTTTTATGTAAATATTGGAACGTAATACCAGTGTAAGTCGCTGGACAGTCATTGCATTGGACAGTGTATACAACATTAGATCGTTTGTCTTTGGGTGTCGGGTCTTTGTAGCTCGAGAAGAGGGATCGTACAGTATGTTGGATTTTGAATGCTAAAGTTTTTTTAAATTTTTAGTAGGAATTTTTTAAGTTTTTCATTTTGTCATAAGTTGTAGAAACGTACGAGCCGGCGTTAGGCACAGGTGTTTTGGGCAGATGTAACGTTGGGGATCAGCTGATTTGCGTGATGTTTATGAATTCCCTGTCTGATTATGTGGTCTAGGTAAGCAACAATTGTAAGTGGCTCACTGATACACTGGCTTTAGTATTATCTAGGTAAACATATAACAGTTCTTATAGACACATATTTGATCAGTTTTAAACTGAGTACAGTAGTCATCTGCGTTCTGCATAATTTACACTTAGGTGACAAAAAGAAGAGAATAAAATAGTTTTATACTTAAGTATTGATGCTAGAATGTGTAGTGTGCTTGTGTGTGTGTGTATGTGTGTGTGTGTGTGCTTGTGTGTGTTGTTCGTACACGTCTGCGTGTTAGATTGAGGGTATATATCTGTTTAGATTGCGAGTGAGAGAGAGAGAGAGAGAGCGACCGAGTGGGTAATGTGAGTGAGAAGGTGTTGTGTGAGTCTAGAAAGAGACAAAGACAGAGAGGGAGAGAGAGGGAAAGACAGAGATAGAGAGAGCATGAGTTAGAGGGATTATGACCGACATATATATGAACTACATGAGACTATGGTACTCTGTATAGACAAGTTCTAGGTAAATAACATTGTACAAAATGTAAACAGTAAGTAATAAATATTTTCATAAAATAGATCTGTTATCTATAAAGTTGTGTTAGTAGTTTGTATAATGTTTCTATAAAAATTTGTAACCCTTCAATGCAAGTTGTTAAATCTATACGGTTATCGTGTACATAATTCTCTAAATTATGTGAGGACGATAGTGTAATAAAAATGGTGAGTGTTTAGAGAGCCAATTGTGGACAAAGACAAGTGAGAGAGAGAGAGAGAGAGAGAGAGAGAGAGAGAGAGAGAGAGAGAGAGAGAGAGAGAGAGAGAGAGAGAGAGAGAGAGAAGGTTGGAAGAGTGAGAAAGAAAATGAGAGAGAGAGGAAGGGAGACACCACACACCACTTAAACACAAGGAATGTGCTAGAAATATGTGTAACTCTATAGACGGGGGTGGCAGGGTTCGGAGGTTGGGAAGGGACATTTGAATTATAAATTGTTTGCGTGGGTGTTGTGGTCAGTGGGGAGGGTGGGGGTGTGAAGGGTTTGGTTTATCCTCTTGGTTGTTATTTCCGATCTGACGATGAGCTGAGAAGCCTGAAAGTGCTAATCGGAATATTTTTTCTATAGTTGTGTGCAACAGTGATAATTCTAGTTGTGATTATAACTACTAACACAACTTTCTTTATTTTACAATATAATGAAGTCAGAGTAATATTGCCACTACGCAACCTTCATCAACACTTGGATGTTGGATGACAGGACCCACGGCCGGGCGGGTTCACGATCCCGTTATACCATTTTGAGCACGTTGCTGATCAACACGACGACCTCCACCCCACCATCCTGAATGGTTATGGACCCGAACGTTGTGTTCGTCTCATAGGATCATTCCTGGAGTTCTACGGCCTGTCCTCCACCTTCTGGCGGCGGGAGGATAACACCACCCCGCCAGGTCAGTGGTAAAGTAGGTGATAACTGATAAGAACTCCACAGATAATCAACGCTCCACAGCTTGTTTCAAATCAAACGCTATCCACAAAGACCTTAAGGCCGGCCGCACACTGGAGCAGCATTTACTTTCACGACAGAACCGTTTTATCGCATTATGTCGCAAAGCGTCGCAGACGACTTTGCTGACATTATGACCTATGAATGGCTGCAAACTGGCTACGTCATTGTCTACAGGTGTCGCGAGGCATCTTGAGGCCAAAGACGAAGCTCCTTAAATTTATGTCTAGCAACAAAACAGCTTGTGACATTTTGAACTGCGAGTGCGGGAACAGGCAGAGAACGGGACCAAAGGTACTAGATTGTAAATATGTTAATTGACATGGTGGACTGGCTTGAGAGGCCCGACACATCTTCTGGCAAGGGATGTGTACCCTGGTTCCCGATCGCAAGGCGCTACTGGGAGTCAGAGTATAACCCTTCACCCTCCGCGAGGGCGATACGCACATTTCCCAAACACCGGTCCCGATGCCACTGAAGTAAGGTGTAATCCCTGCGCTCTAAAGCAGGGTGAGTTCACAGGCGATTCGCCGTGATAACAAACCGTGACTCCTCGGCCAGCTGCAGATGTCGCTACTAAGTCACGATAGCTTCGGATACGTGAGTTAGTTCGCCCGCCTGTAGTATTAGCAGAAAAAGTAAAATATGGAGAATCTTTCATCAGCAAAAATAGTCATGTCATTAAGTTTCCTTTTTACATAATTATCATGATCACTCCAAGGACTAGACCTTAGACCTGTTACGGAACCCATCTCCTCCTCTGTATACCGACATCTCTTTTCCAATCCATTTGTAATTGTCCTTTTGCGTTACCTTAGATTGTTTTGCCGTATTTCTCATCTTATTTCCGAGGCTTGTATGAGTTCTGTAAATACGTACATTTTTACTTAAGCAGGTTTTGCTGGCCTGCTGCAAAACCTCCAACCTGGAAGACCAGGAAATTTGATTTCTGGCTGCTCTTCCCCTAGAGAGTTGCGTTCGCCTCAGCTGTGTCTGCCCGGTCGCAGTAGGCTAACTGACTCAGCCCATGTGTGCAGCCGTTGGACTACTATACCCTCCTCCGCCACCACACTAGGTGCACATCCTGCTGCCGATTAATCAACAATTGAATTTTTTACATATATGGTGTTCTTGATAACTTTATTTCTAATTTTCTCACGTCTCGATATATACATCTCTATGTCAATGTACGGTAGCCAATATGTGGACAGCTTTAAGATAAAATAGTATCAACTCGATTAACATAAAAGCTATACAAAATTTATATAACAATCCAATACTGAGAATAAAAATAGGAAAGAATTTGTCACCTGTGTTTCAAGTGACCAAACGTTTACGCCAGGGATGTTGTCTTTCATCCACGCTTTTCAAAATTTATACGGAGAAAGCAATAGAGACTTGGAGAAAATGTGCAGGAACATGGGAATTCCACTTCATAGTGATACAGTATATTCATTACAGTTTGCTAATGACCAATTACTTTTTGCTCAAGATTTTAAAGACATAGATTGCATAACTACGTAGAAAAATGATACAGGAATATCAGAAATGGGGACTACAATGCGATAAGGAAAACTGCCAACTCTCCTTCTCTTTCTCTCTCACTCTCACACACACACAAACTCAGTATCTGATAAAGTGTGTGTGTGTTTTTTACAATGTGTACATTTGGATGCAGCGTTTTATTAAAACACTTGTTTTTTACGTAAACTAGTGCTGTTAAGCCGAATGTAAAAATACTCTTTTGTAAAGCTAAAATATTTTAAAATTTATTATATCGTGGCGACAAATGTACACTACGTATATGTGTGTATGATGGTATTATTTGAAATAGCGATAAGAGTGCACAAAATTTATTATCATTTTGTAATTGTGCCGTGTAATCAGGTCAGAACTGAGATAACATTACGCTTTGCCAATATTTATTGCAGACTCATTTAATTACATTTTATTTAAAAAGTAACGTTATATGCAACGAAATATTAAATGACTTCGCTAACCAAAGTATCTTCTTACAGCTATCAAACTATACAGCTCATTAGGGTACTGGTCACGATAATTGACAAATGAATAATAATATTTTCATACTAGTAAGGTCTCAGACATGCAGAACGCGCCCAAAAGTTTGAAAATTTTCGACTTCCATTTACAACAGGTAGATTAGAGTAAAAATAGTGCGAGACCGTTGGGAAATGATTGAAGCAAACCACACATACAAAAACATCAACATTAATATGGATATTCTACACGTACACACAAAAGGCCGAAAACTAGACAGTCTTAAACAATTGGAAATATACAAACACAAGAAAACTCATAAAAACGACATCATAAACGAATAGCCACAATTCAAATCACACGCATTTTTCGAACATATCACACCCCACACACACAACATCGATCCTTCAAAAGCCGATACCGACGTCAAGAACAAGACTGACAGCGCTCCCAGCGGCAGCCTCTGAAGAGGCTTTTTAAAAGCAAAAACTGGTTTAAGCTATAATGTAAAACTTAAACGTTTTTACCCATAAAAAACTTTGTGTTCCGAGTCCGTAGTGATTTAATTTTATTTAGTTAATTAACGAACACGTCACGGACAACGAAACCCAAGGATAAGAATCCTTGCCGACCACAGAAAAGAGATGGTTGGGGAACTTGGAATTGAACTATAGCGAATCCCTTTGATGCGTGAAGAAAAACAGTCGATTGAACCTATATAAATAAAGGAAAGGGAGAAGAACTAATTTAGGGAATCAATGTTAAGTTATGTAAACCATTATTAGTGGGTAAATTGTTTTACAAAATATTCAATAAAATTTTGAAAAATTGCCAAAAATTCGTCGGATAACATCGTTACTTAAAAAAAAACCCAAAACATTTAGACAGCCAACATTAGCAATTTACAGTGAAAGCATCACAAACTACCCCTGTCTGTCAGGTGTGAGGGAGGCAGCTGTAACCAAATTGCTGAACACACACAAACGAGCGGGGCAACGCCTTAACTCACATTTACCTGCTAATTGTGACGTCGCGACGGTCTGGGGTAATTTTGTTCCAAGGGTTGCTGTGCACGAAATTAACTCAACCCCTACGTAATGATCCCTCCATTACGTATATAGCTGGCAAGGCGAGGGTAACAGTAAACGCTCATTCCCAATGCGACAGCCGTTTAGATTATTAACTTACAAAATAAAACAAGATTCCATAACACCATAGGAAACAAATCGTTACGTATAGAATTCAGGCGAAAATAAATATGGTCGTGATTAAATTAATACAATCGTCTGCTCCTTTTATTATGCTAGAAAAACGTCTTTTTCTTCTTTTCAATTGGCGTTACAGCTCTTGGAGAGCATTGGCCACTTGGTCAATCCGCCTCCATTCGTCTCAATCCTCTGCTGTCAGTCTTCGTCTTCTTACATCGAGCCCGCGCAAGTCGTTCTCAAGATCATCCACCCATCGTTTCCTTCCCTCCTTCTTCTTCCATCAGGTCTCCCAGTAAAAATTTTTTTCAATGTTGATGTCTCTAACATTCTCTAGACAATCCCTGGCCACCACCTGATTCTACTTTTCTTCATGTCAGTGACGATATCTGGTTCTCCATAGAGTTGCTGGATTTCTGCATGCGTTCGTCCTTATTGTCCATGCTTCCTGGACGTTCGCTGCACCAAATATCCTCCTGAGGATTTTTCTTACCCACCTGCACAACCATTCTTCCTCTGTCACTGTCATTATCCACGTTTCGGGCCCATACAAGACCACTGGCTTAGGAACTGTTTATAGAGACGAATCTTGGTTGCTCTGCTTAAGTTTACTTAATTACTTACTAAACATGATGAGAGAGAGAGAGAGAGAGCGCATGTGTGTGCTTGCGAGGTGGCGATATTTTAAAAACGTTTCAAGTTTAAAATTAAAATGTATTTAATTATATAATTATATAAAAAATATAAATTACATTCTGAAGAATATGATAGTTTAATATATAGTTGAAACATTTTAAAGAATATTATATAACAAAATTCATTCTTGCGTAAAATAACAAATAATATTAATTTTAATAATTATATATGACTGTCACTTACTTTGACGAAATTTACTCAGTTACCTGAATTAGGTATTGGGATATTCTTGTCTATATTGATTAAAATTATCCGGACTCTTAGACTACGTTGCGGTCTGAATGTATTAAAATTGTAATTATTCTTATTAATGTCATTATTATTATTTAGAGTTAGTCATAATAATAATAATAGTAAATAACCCGGGATAAACTTAACAATAAACCTAACAAAACCAGACGTTTTGGCCGCGTTATGAGTACACGGAAAAATTGTCGTCTTACTACCCCCCCCCTCTAACACTGAAGAAGACCAACGTGGCCATGGCCAAAAATTCTGATTTTGCTAAGTTTATTACTAAATTTTCAAGAGCTTGATGACCGTATTATTAGGAATTCAAACTTCAATAAAAATAATAATAATAATAATAATAATAATAATAATAACAAAACAAAATATTTTTTTTTGCGAGGGAGACTGGAAAACTTATGTTTCCCGCAGGAGGGTGCGCACTCCTGCGGTGTGTGAGATCCATCAAAACCACAAACCCTTTTGTCCAAGGCATGGATCCACCGCAGGATTCACCAATAACAAAAATAATAATAATAATAATATTAATAATAACAACAACAACAACTTCAACTTTAACAGATACAGACTACGCCGGACTATTTTAATCAATCAAATACCGCCCGTGAAAGCTTACGGATCTTTATTTATTTTTGTCAGATTTATCACAATGTAGGCCTATATTGATAATTTCAGGACACCTGCAAACGATGTGTTATGAAAACTGCAACAAGTTTGTTGAAACAATTAATTTATAAATATAAATGTCTTGAACAAGACGCAGTTTTTTGTCTAAAGATCTAGTCAAATATTTCAAAATTTTGTTTTATTTAATTCACGGTAATTTAACCAGAATTTTATATATATTACCAATAGCATTTAGTTTAATAACAAGTTTATCTTCTTGTTCCTCTTATTTTTATTTTCTTCTTTTTTCCACTACCGTTTCTTACGAAATTTCTGCCTAAATGTCACGCGTGATATAAACTTTGTAATCCGAAAGTTCACAGCCTTACTGTGTTAATCTTACACAGGATTAAAACCCTTTAAAAGTCCATATCACCCATAAGTACCAGGCAACTTCTCCTTCTTCTTCTTCTTCTTCTTCTTCTTCTTCTTCTTCTTCTTCTTCTTCTTCTTCTTCTTCTTCTTCTTCTTCTTCTTCTTCTTCTTCTTCTTCTTCTTCTTCTTCTTCTTCTTCTCCGTATCCGTCTCCTACACCTCTTCCTCCTCCTCCTCCTCCACCATCTCATACTCATCATTCTTCTCTTTCTCCTTCTTCTTCTCGTTCTTCTCCTCCTTCTTCTCCTTCTTCTCATTTTTTCTACTTCTAGCCTATTTTTCTACTACTACTTATTTTTATTTTTCTAGTACCGTCTCTTACGAGATTTGCCTAAGTCTCACGAGTTATACAATTTTTTTACGCCGGAGATTCGCAACTTAATTATATCAATCTTATACACGCCTTAAAACTTTTAAACCCAATAACACCAAAATGTATCCAAACGTCTTGTTTTCTTTTCCTTTGGTTTTCTCCTCCAAAGTAAATATAAATGGTACTAGTAAATACAACACTTTGAGCAATGTAACGTTGAGTTAGAACAAAAGTAATAAATCTTTAAGAGATTCAATTAAATATCCAGAAGAATTACTTCACTACTTGAAGTCTTACAAAATGATGTGATTAGTCGTATCAAATGTTTTGTTGTTAGTAAATAGTTTGTTTAGTATCTTTCAATTCCTCTTCTTAATTCAGACGTTTCCTCATGTTGCTATCTGGTTTTCCACTCGAAAGGATAGTTAAATAATCTGGTATTCCTTTAGGTTACCCCAAATCTTGACCAAAATAAACATGTTGGCTCAAAGACCCATACAGTTTTGTGTAATAAAGGCGTCTTTGTACAGATGGGTCCTGGGACATCTCTACCATCTGTGAGCGGTTTCTACTCTGATCCTGACAGCTGCCCGAGACGTCGAAACATCAATAACGCAGAGACATTAATAACAAACGTTGGTCGATAAGCCCGATCAACATTTTGACAACCAACGTGGCATGAAAATATTATATGTTTAAGAATGATCGTTTACTTGAATTTAAACTAAATGCTAGGCTGTTTGGCTGTGATCCAACGTTTTCAATTAAACTAAACGTGTCAGCAGCACCACTGGCTACCATTTTCAGTTGATGAAACGAGTCAAACCTAACGCTGGTTTGATTCCAACGTAAGGGCAAAAGGACCTAAAGGTTTTCAATTCCAGTGACACCGGCCGGGAATGTCTTCAAACAATGATAATTTAAGTTTTGTGTGTTGGGGGGCGGATAGACATTTTGGGAACTATCTTAATATCCGTAACCGCACAATATTTGTGATGTTTTGAATATGCGATTCTATCGATATGCTACGATAGAAAGATAAAGAAGAAGTGGACTACTAGTAAATTATTTTATTTCTTATTGTAAAGCGAAAATACGTGTTGTTACATTTGTGAGGTTAGATAATAATGGTTTTTGGTTTTTAGCTTACTGTTTAAAGAAATAAAACCCATGGTTAGGAAATATATGATAATTAATGTGTCTGCGCAATGTTTAAGAGAGAGAAACTTTAAAAACAAAGAAAATACTGTATTTTTAACAAAAACAACAACTGAAATATATAATGCAATATACAATTATTTCTGAACATCAAAATATTTAAAAACAAAAAAGCAATATATTAATAAATGAAAAAAACATTTGTTATTCGTTAGGTGGCAAATATTTTATGTCTTGAATAGTAAAATCTCAAAAAATTCACTGAAAGCAAATTTTGTGTGATACAAAAGCCTAGTATTACTGGAAAAAAACAAGTATTAATGAAAAACGAGGTCTGTCACAAAAGAGAGACATGTATAGTAACAGGCAGGGATGGCTGCCGCCTTATTTCCAGTTGGTTTACTTACGTTACGAGTCGATTGTAAAAAGAAGAAAGTATTATTTTATAGGCATATTGGTTTCCATGTGTAATTTTAGGTTACATGTAAGCTAACAACGCCAAATTTTGACGTCATAGGCAGACATCAAAATTACATTATTGCTAGAAACATTTATCGTAAAAAATATAACAATGAAATACTATTGAAATCGCCAACAAATTATTTTATAACATACATAAAATAAATTTTCTGATATTAACTGGGATAGTAAACTATGAAAATGTAGACGGATCTGTGGAACGATTCATAGGTACCTAAAAAATAAAATATGGAAGGATAACCGAAGGAAATTTGATATAACTGTGTCTGTCCCCACATTCCCGTACGCTAGTGAGAAAAAGGACTCTTGGTAAAAGAGACGTGCAGAGAATTAAGGCAGCCGAAATGAAATTTCTATGAGGGACGCAAGATTGTTCTTTCTTCAATCGGAAGACCAGAGAAGGAGGTGGTGGGAGTAATTGAAACACATGTTTCCTATCCGTCTACCTGTGCCTGCCTTGGGTTGCCACTCTGCTGGAGAGAAAGATGTTGGTAGACTGAAGAGAAAATAAGTTCCGGAACAGGTCTAAAGCCTAGTCCTTGGAGTGATGTTGATGATTATGATGATGATGATGACGAATAAATTTTCACAATTTGTATTTACTAACTAAAATTTTACACGATATTCACTACACATTAATGCTAATAATCCCATAATTGAAATATCAAAAATGAGTGCGGGGACAGTTATTGGAACAGTACCACATTTTGTTTGCAAAAACTGTAACTTTTCCTTAAGACGTAGTAACACTTCAGTAGAGTCGAAAAAGTTTTGCGCTGCTCCGGGGCGACCGGAAATGTGTTGACCTTTTGAGAACAGTCGAGCGAAAAACTACACTTGTAAAACGGTAGCAATGAGGGTTGGAGATTTATAGGGTGAGAAAAGTTTACAAGAAATAAACTTTTATAGAAACACAATTTCTTGTAGACAAAGTGTGTTACGCGTAACCGTACATTCCTACTGAGAGACATCGTATTTATATGTAAATAATGATTAGAATCGTGACGACAGTCTCACTGATCGTCGTACGGTACAGTGGACGACAAAATATAACAGACAAATAAAGTCACTAAAATCCAGCTTTAATTATCACAATTAACAAGTTGTAATCAACAAGATTACTCTCGCACAATAAATTAAATTAATCTGTCCACAAAATAATAATGTCAACTATAAAGGATTCCGCACTATATTCAATTTCCACTAATACACCACTTGAGACGCACTGTCTACACCGCCTGACTCAAAATTGTAGAACGACATCATCAAAGCATGAGAACGTTCCGCATTACGTAACACGCCACTTAAGTGGTATCTCAAGTGTTCTTGAATACACTGGAACCCACTTGAGAGAGGTCTTGACTGGGGAAACACCTGCAACATTGGACGGGGAGAATGTTCTGGCTCGTTCGACAGGCTTATCGTTACAATATCAATGTTCGTTCTTAAAGATAGCTTACGCAGAGTTTACGTAACAGAATAAACATACTAAGCTGGCTAATGAGCGCCGTTTTGCGATACAAAATATAGTGTGGCCAGCATTATATTGTATCCTCTCATAGTTACTCTAAAAATGTTGTCAATCTGGCAGCTAAAAACGCCAGGAAATCTAACCGGTTATACTTGAAAACATAACAATCTTTTATTGCCAATACCGAAAATAAAATGAAGTAATATTTACTTTTTATTGATATTAGTAAAATTCTATGTTTGATGCTTTTTTTTTACTATCCTATTTCGATTATCTGAAAACATTATTTTCCCAAAACTGACCTGCACCAATTGTTTCGGATAACTGCCTTTCCACTGTACATGAATGTTACATGCGGAATATAAAAGAAGTGCCCAACAAGAAGTTACATTAATTTACCAATCATCACCATCGTCTTCTTAGATGTTTTAGGCTTTAGCGGCCTCTTCTTAGTCCTACCAACTTTTTTTTTCTTCTAGGGTTGCAATCTTTCGCTATCTTTGGTATTTTACTTTCTTTAATTCTGTCTATGTGTTGAATTTATTTTCTTCTGTATACTCTAATCCTTTCATTAACAGCAAAAATATCTAAATCATTTCTTATCTCCTCACTTCTTAATGATCTCGTCTATTACACTTTTTAACTAATCTCAGAAATTTCATTCCTGCTGTTTGTATCTTCTTCAGAAACATATAGTAGTGTAGGTATTGCCGTCGTTTATAAACTCTTATTCGGGTTTCATTCCTACATTTGTTGCCCAACATTTTACATATCGTGCGACACATCCTTGTAAAATTCTTGACTTTGTTTTCTGTATCTCTAGCTTCATTATAAGTAATTAATTTACCAATCGTATGCTTAAATCTAAATATTTAAATATTATTTCCTTCTACTTATGTAATAAATATAGTATTCAGGACAAAATAAAATAAACCTTTCCATCAGCAGTGTTACCAAAGGAAAAGTTTTCTTGTCGTAAATACACGCTCTGCTGACCACACTCGACCCTTTTAAGAGGGTGAAAGAGGGCGGCTTACAACTGCGGTTAAGTGTAAACGGGGGTTGTAAATATATGGAAATCTTGACGGGGAGAAACGTCGGCTTACTTTAGTGTTGTTGTCGTCTTTCGACTGTAAACATAAATCTTTCTACAGATAGCTTTAGCTGTTACAGCGTTTCTTGACGGGGAGAAACGCCGGCTTACTGTAGTGTTGTTGTCGTCTTTCGACTGTAAACATGAATCTCTCTACAGATAGCTTTAGCTGTTACAGCGTTTCTTGACGGGGAGAAACGTCGGCTTACTGTAGCGCTGTTGTCGTCTTTCGACTGTAAACGTGAATCTCTCTACAGATAGCTTTAGCTGTTACAGCGTTTCTTGACGGGGAGAAACGTCGGCTTACTGTAGTGTTGTTGTCGTCTTTCGACTGTAAACATGAATCTCTCTACAGATAGCTTTAGCTGTTACAGCGTTTCTTGACGGGGAGAAACGCCGGCTTACTGTAGTGTTGTTGTCGTCTTTGGACTGTAAACATGAATCTCTCTACAGATAGCTTTAGCTGTTACAGCGTTTCTTGACGGGGAGAAACGTCGGCTTACTGTAGTGTTGTTGTCGTCTTTCGACTGTAAACGTGAATCTCTCTACAGATAGCTTTAGATGTTACAGCGTTTCTTGACGGGGAGAAACGTCGGCTTACTGTAGTGTTGTTGTCGTCTTTCGACTGTAAACATGAATCTCTCTACAGATAGCTTTAGCTGTTACAGCGTTTCTTGACGGGGAGAAACGTCGGCTTACTTTAGTGTTGTTGTCGTCTTTCGACTGTAAACATGAGTCTCTCTACAGATAGCTTTTACAGCGTTTCTTGTCGCTTCGCAATTTTGTAAAAGTGTATTTCAATTTCGAACTTGTATAAACTTCCAATAAATTTAATTAGGGCTAATGAATTAAACAAATTTAATTTAGAGCTCTGAATGCGTCTCTATACGCTTAGTATTACTGATGTAATATTTGAGTTATATTTATTTCAATACAAAGGTTTTAAAAATAAATATATATACAATTGGTACGTTTCACAGTTATTATTTAACTCTGACAGCTGTTTCAGCTTATTAAGCTATTGTCAAAGAGACCAGGCAACAACTAAACAAAGGATGGTAGGGTAGTGAACATATGTTTACAGCGTGTATCTGGACACGTGTGGGGTGTGATGATGAATGGGTGTTGGAGAAGCTAAGGAAAGGTCAAGTGTCTGTAAAAAACTAAATATAATGTGAATGCAAAATATAAAATTAACTAAACTAAATAACAACTTTTAATGAAGGGGATACACAGAATTCAGTTCGTTCATTTGTTAAATTTTAATACTTTTCATTGCTTTTCTGATTTCTAGAATTTCTAACAAATCCATTTTTTTACCTTTTTGTATGTTGTGCAGTAGTGTTATGTTTTTTGTATCTATTTAGTGATTGTGTTGTAAGCAATGATCTGCAAAACCTGAGTTGGCTGTATTAGTTAAAATCCCCTTCTTATGTTCTAACATAACATAACATAACATAACATAACGTAACATAGTTAACTCATACAGCCAATACGCGTTTTGCAGATCATTGCTTATAACACAATCACTTCATAGATACAAAAAACATAACACTACTGTACATCACACAAAAAAGTAAAAAATTGAATTATTAGAAATTCTATAAATTAAAAAAACAATAAAAAGTGGCAAAAATTTAACAAATGAACAAACTGAATTCTGTGTTGTTATTGACTGAATCTCTCCTTTATTAAAATTTGTTATTTAGTTTAGTTAATTTTTATATTTTGGATTCAGATTATATTTAGTTTTTACAAACACCTGACCTATCCTTAGCTTCTCCAACCCCCCTCCATCATCACAGCCCACACACGTTCCGATACACGCCCTAAACAGATGTTCACCACGTTTACAGTCTTTCTTTAGTTGTTCACTGATCTTTTTGAGAATAGCCTAATAAGCTGAAACAGCTGTCAGAGTTAAATAAGAACTGTGAAACGCACCAAGTTTGTATATATTTTTAAAATCCTTTGTATTGATATGTTTCACCAAGTGACCAACGAGTCATCAATTAACATCGTGATTTATTACAGTTATTATTTAAATCTAGTATTTATGTCAAACCGTTTCAGGAAAAGAATAAGTAACAAAGTTTAGGGCAGTAAACAACAAAATTGCACTTCTAACGGGTACATAACAAAACACTTAAACGTTTGCGTTACCAAACACTGTTTTGCTTTATTATCCCGCTCCCGCAAAGAGTACAGGCAGCAAACAAGTCAACAAAGAGTTGTCAACAAGTCGCGAGCAAAGGTAGCTGTTTGTTCTGGTTGACTTGATCCTAAAGTTTGCTGCTGGTGTTAGTTGAGTTGCGATTCGATCACGGTTGAGTTGCTTAAAGTGTTCAACTACGAAGCAGTCTGTCCCCAACCCCTGTTTACGTCACACTATTGCGCTAAATTCTAAGAAAAGTTATTTATCTTAGAACCAAGTAACAATACTGGTACAAGCGTCCCACGGAACGTCGTATTGTTGAGTGGAAACAGAATAACTAACACCGATGAAGTCACTAATTAATAATTTTAATTATAAGTATAATACTACTGACTCAGGACATTAAGTTTTTTATTGGTAAAATTGTAAAATGTTTAACTTATAGCCTGAGCCAGTTTTCACTTGTTACAAGCTCTGTCAGAGGCTGCCCCTAGGAGCGCTGTTCGTCTTGTTCTTGGTGACGGCGCCGTCGTTTGAAAGATCGATGTTATGTGTGTGCGGTTTGATATGTTTGAATAGTACCTGTGATTTTAATTATTTCTGTTCATTTATAATGTCGTTTTTATGGGTTTTTGTGTGTTTTAGAACCTTAGCTATCATATAATGACATTTTGTTGTTACATATTTTACATATTTGATCATAGTGACATTTTTTTACATATTTTTACTTTTTCAAACATATTTTTACATTTTTTTTATGTAAAATTACATATTCTGTCTCTTCATCAACTTCCTCAGCTTATCCCGCTTGCGCAGGGTCGCTATTTGCACGCACTAAGGCGTGTAAGAGTTGTGGCCGGGGATTTAAGGTCGGATGCCCTTCCTGACACCGCGGGATTTTTCAACTGAAAATCTCGCACCGACACACTGGGATTCGAACCACGGTCGCCGGCATGAGAGGCAAGCAGCGAAGCCGCTACACCATCCCGCTCCCCTAATATTCTGTCTCTTACTGTAAAAAAAGTATTTTTTCGCAAGTGAAATATACGGTAATTTAAAACAGTCCGTATGACAATATTTGTTCACTAGAAACTCAGGTACCTGAAACGGATTTTCCAAGCTATTTATAAGCTGCTGCTGAGAAAGGGTCAGTGAAGAATTCCAAGAAAGATATTAGTGGAGAAAAGAAGAGTTCGTTGCCGATTGTGTTTTGCTTATCCACTCCGTTTTCAGAAACGATAAGCAACAGTTGTTTTGGACAAATAGCTCCGTTTCTAGGAAAACAGTCCGTTTTGCTTACAAACAGAGTGCGGGGTGGGGTGGGTACTAGTAAATGGAGAGGCTAAGTGGAAGGGGCAGAGTAAAGAGTAAACTGTTTGTGTGCGTGAGAAAGAATAGTTCGTTCGTTTTTCTCGGCGAACTGTTTGTTTCAAACAGTTGAGCATTTTTGTACCCACCACTATTCTTGAGTTCGTACGTTTAGTATCGCTTTGGCAACCACAGTGTTTAATTGAATTCCACCTGTGATGCCTCCTGTAGCGTCAAAATTATCATCGAAATTAAAGTCGTGGGTTACAATAGATGATTCGTTCACTACCGATGGAACTGTGGTTCCCTGCCAGGCTTGTAATAAGAAGATTACGTGTTCAATGAAATCACAACTTGAACAACATGTGCGCAGTGCCCTGCATACTAGGAATAAGGCACTACAAACATCTAAAAAGCAAGTCCTTCTATCTCAAATGCAACTGTCTTCAAGTGCAAGAAATGAATTCTTCTATGACATGTGTACTGCTATGGTTGCCGCAAATATCCCGTGGTACAAACTCCAGGTACCTAAATATCGCGCATTTTTAGAGAAGTATTGCGGGAGGCAGATACCTAACGATTCTACGCTCCGAAAAACTACCTGCATTTGTGTTACGAGGAAGCGCTGGCATACGTGCGACGTCATATAGGCAGCAACTATATATGGATCGCTGTCGATGAAACTACGGATGTGAAAGGGCGCTATGTTGCCAACCTTGTGATTGGTAAGCTGGATGGAGAAGAATCCCCTACACCTTTTCTGATTTCTTCGAAAGTGTTGGAACACACAAATCATGCAACAGTTACTCGTTTTGTGAATGATGGACTTAAGGTGTTGTGGCCTGAAGGCGTTCAAGAAGATAAAGTTCTTGTTCTTTAGTCTGATGCTGCAGCGTACGTGCTAAAGGCGGGAACTGCTTTACGTGTGTTCTATCAAAATATGATCCATTTCACCTGTCTCGCCCATGGACTGCAACGTGTCGCCGGAGAAGTGCGAAGTAAATATCCACAAGTGAACAGCATTATTTCAAACACCAAGAAAATATTCGTTAAAGCCCCCCAACGTGTGTTGCACTACAGAGAACAATTGCTAAATGTGAAATTCCCCCCTGAACCTGTCCTGACTAGGTGGGGTACGTGGATCGAAGCTGCCTGCTTTTATAGTGAACATTTTAAAGATGTGAAGTCTGTGATAGATTCGTTTCCAGGTAAATCAGCTGTTTCATTGAGAGACGCCCAAAGTGCCTTCAGTGATTCTGAAGTACAGTGCCAATTAGCTTATATCCAAAGCAATTTTGGATTCATTGCTGACAGTATTTTAAAATTAGAAACTCGTGGGATGCCTTTGAAGAAATCATTGGACATTGTGGAAGATGTGAAATCCAAGTTAAGTGCTGTTGAAGGGACTGTTGGAATAGTAGTAATGAAGAAATTTGAGTCTGTTATGGAGAGAAATCCTGGCTTCTCGACAATGACTGCAGTGTGCAAGATCCTCAGCAGCGAAGAAGAGAATCCTCCAGACGATATCACTACTGAAAAATTTAATCTACTTAAATTTGCACCAGTAACTTCCTGTGATGTGGAGAGGTCATTTTCTGTATACAAAAACATCCTCTCTGACCGGCGGCATTCCATGACAATGGAAAACTTGGAGATGTATATGATATTTCATTGCAATTCGGAGTGAAGTAAGTAGATTGAGTTCTGCAAAGTAATATTTTGTGGACAGATAGTTTAAACAGTGACTATGAAAATATGATAATTATGACTATGATAATTGTGAAACTTCTATTAAATTTTCGCATTTTTTCATACATAATAATGGAATTTATTTGAGTTTGCTATAATATGGACATGCTTAATTAATTAATTATTGTACCACACTTTATTTTGCAAAAATATAATTAATAAAATGAGGAATCTTCAAGTAATATAATGTTTAATATATCATTTATATAAAAATTAAATTAAATTAATCTTACATATTTAAAAAAATTTTTATGTAATATCACATATTTCACCTAATATTATTACATAAATATGTACATATTTTGCATGTTGATATTACATAAAAATTCTAGCCCTACTATACACTAATGGAGCACTCTTTTCTGCAAGTCTGGTCGGCTAACTACCTGTTGCCTTGCAGAAAATGGCGCCTGCAACTTTGGGGCATTGCCACAGTACAACCGTATACGGTACTGTGCATTGCAAACATAATCATAATAATTAATAAAAATAAATAAATCTATTGTTAATAGACATGATTCAGATTGCAAGCTGGATTGTTTAACAGATAGGGAACGCACCGTTCAGGCATGTACACGCACATCTGACCACCAGTCGCTAGCTGTGTGTACATTGTAACGTATCAAGATTGTCGTTACATAAAAATAATATCAAATACCCAGAATAAAAATCTACCATGTACATGTCTTAGCCAAAATGACCAAAAAACACTAAAATATAGAAATCAATCGTATATCCATGGATAAATAATGATGAAGTAAATAAGCACCGTAGAAGGAAGAAATATAATTGAATGCATCATCAATATTATCAGAAGAGGAAGAATAAACCGAACAGCTACGTTAGCAACCAGGACCCAATAGATCATATAAGTGAGGGAACATATCATACAAATGAGGGAAAATACCCAATAAGTGAGAAACCTGTATATAAGAAGAAGAAGAAACCTGTATACAAGAAGAGGAAAAATTTATATAAATAAAAAGAGGAAAAATGTATAATAAACAATGAAAAATATTTAACAAAGAACAAAAAAAACATTACCAGTGTGAGAAAGACACAATAAATAAGGAAAGTATTTATTAAATGGAGCAAATACCCAACTAATAAGAAGGTAATAATGCAAGTATGAAGAATACCAGATAAGTGAATCATGATACCCCACCAAGGAAGGACATGAAGAAAAAACAAGGTGACCAAGAACAAGGTGTCGACAGAATAATAAGCAGCCACAAACAATAATAGTGAGTGACTTATAAGTGAATCGATTAATATCAAAATACCACAATCCCAAACTAAACAACACAAACAATGAAAGTGCAATATTTATGGAAGATTAAGGTAGGAAGTGTTAACAAAGGTATATAACAACCCCAAAATAAACAACACAAACAATCAGTGTACTATTTATGAGACAAGAATATAATAAAATAAAACATAAAAAAGACCACAAATGTACTTATAATAAACAAAGAAATAATTGCTCAACAATTACTGAAATTGAATGTAAAATCCTTAATAAAATATATGTTTAAATATCAGGAGAGTGAAGGGTAAAATCAATACAGAATGTAATTATTAATGTATCAAAGATAAGACAACCTGTAGTAGAAAAACAAAACAGTTTACCCAAACCCAGATATAAACACATAATATGTATGACAATAACAAGTTAGAATTAAATAATAATGTGTGAACAAATAGTATATAATATAAATAAAATAAGGAAAATATTGTACTAGATAATAGTAATAACATATCACAGTAAATATACATGGAATTAAGCAAGAAACTAAACAAATCCATATAAGCATTGTTGCCAATTCAATAGGATACACATAACCTCAACTGAACAGAATCTGTAACACAGAATCACAAATAACAATTTGAAAAAAGCAGACAAAAGTAATTACCTGAATCAACAACCAAACTAGAATAAATGGTTAACAGAATAAACCCAGTTTGGAATAAACTGAAAATGCATTTGGAAAAATTGTACATAATTTAGTATTTAAGGAGTAGTTAATAAGAGATAATGACTCTAAATATCTACAGTGAGTGTTTGAAATAACATGTATTATAATAAATTGGAAAAAACTTATGTATAATTAAGAACCACGAAAAGTGCATCATCAAAAAGATAATTAGGTTAATCATTGACGGATTTATAGCTTGATTTGACTCAAAATAAAGAGCCGAGCATCCGCAAAATTGTGATACCATTAATTTCTTAATCCGAAATCTACTAAAAAATTATAAACGATAATAATTTTTCCTTCAATTCCAAAAGAATTGATAGCGTCATCTCCGTACTCTCAAAACCCAAAACTAGATGCTAAGAAATAAAATTTCTTAATTTATTAAGGCATATGGGTACGAGAATAACAGATTTTGAACCAATAAGAAGAGCTGATTTCAATAGACACCGAGAGCGGCTTCGAAGGAGAACGAGAACACTACTAGCAAACTGACCACCAAAGCATACGGAACGAGTCTTCGACGGGAGTAAATTTTAAAAATGTGCGCGCTCCCTAGTGTAAACAAATACATCTAACCTAACTAAAGTGTTTGTAACCTCTAATCAGTGAAGTGCAACGAGTGATGTGAGATAATAAACAAACCATTGCCAGTGTATAATATCGGCAATGATGAGTGGGAAAATAAGGAATATCTAGTTTTAGCGACATTTTAAAGAATATTAATGTTTATGAAATGGTAAAATTTTTACGTTAGTACTACTTTAGTCAAGTACAGTTGTACATGGCTAAACTAAATAATAATTATTAATTAACCAGTAATTGAACAGAAGTTCTCAATTTTAATTATTCAAATAAAATATCATTAATTATAGAAAGAGATGACAATCGAATTTAATATTTTAACCAACATTGATGTAAAGAAGGCTAAGCCTAGGTGCTGACTTGACTATAACCAATACGAAAGTCAATTCATTTATAAATAATAACCGAGAACTATCAATACAGTTAATGAATAATGAACGTACCATGAACAAATATTTTGTATAGTTATAAGATTTTATGCCATTAATCTAGATATTTTAATAATTAACTTAGAGTAAAAGGCACTCTAACCTACCTGTTACGAAAAGGTGTAAACCATACAGAGCTGTGCTTTAAAATTAGACAAGCTTAAATATATTCAATTGAAATGAGATTATGAATTAATTATTATATTTTTGTTATTAATAACCATTCAAGGAATATTATTCCGACACACAGCTATTTCAATCGTGTCGTACATTCCACAACATAGCCTACGAGGTTGATAGCTGGTGGGCCAGATACGATAATTTTTAATATTATAATTAAATTTGTTTTGTTAATTTTGTAATCACTCTCTATAATACGTTATTGTCGTATTTCAGCATTTTTGTATTCAGTATCTTGTACACTAAAAGAATTCACGACTTTTGGTAATTATAAACAAAAATCTAACCAAACCAGGTTAGCACAATACAATATAAATAATCAGTGTTACCAGCCCTGAGCTTTAAGAATCTCGGTGACGAGTTGAATTAGTTTTGATGTTTATAAATTGGTTTAAAGGTTTTAATTGAAATTAACTTATTGTTAATAAACTACAAGTTTACTTACACTTGAATCAGTCTTTCATTTCAAAGTAGATAATAACGACAACATTAACAGAGCAATTATTTTATAAAGTGGCAGTACAGCGAACAAGCGGCTAATATTTGAAATTTCAAAAGAGTCTCAAAAAGACAAAATAATTTTCTTTACTGTGCATCCACATATACAATTGTGAAAAATTTTATAAACTGTGTTGTGTCATTTTAGTGCATTACAGAATCTACATTGGAATCTCGACATCAACAATAAGTGGTAAGTGAAAGGTAAATCTACCAGTGTTAAGGACAGAATTAAACCATTATTTTTCAGCTTTTAAACATTTTGAACAAACAAATCATAAATATAATAATAATCAAATATCTCTACACACATAATTAAAACGTGTGACCTATTATACTTCAACTCATGGTAATTACAACGTGAGTAATTTCAGGTGTGAATTATTACTACTATTTCGTTGTATTACAACGTGGCGCTCCATCGCGGTGCTTGATTGATTAGTTGCGTTATTACAACATGTATATTTTGTTTGTGTGTGTGAAGCCTGTCCGTTCCTGGACAGTAGGGTGGGTCGAAAAAAAATAATTATTTTTTTTTCAAACGCTATAGTGCTTAAAAGTGTCCTGTGATATGTAGAAAGAAAATGACATAAAGAAAAAAATTATCAGTTGATATCTTCCGTTCGCGCATCGCCGCTAAAGTTTGTAAAATTTGACAAAATCAGATATTTAAAAAATTTTTTTTTTACAATTACCATAATTATTTTAAAAATGCTATAGCGCGTTTTGTTTAGTTGAGGGTCCCAATAGTATATTTCAGCAAAGAAATAGTTGATATTTTAGTATTAACCGTTCGCGCAGTAGGCTCGAAAATCGCCTGATTGAGGCTATTTTACCGCCCGCCGCAGTTCACGTAGTTTTTCACAACCTGTTAATTGTGACCCAATAGGCCCAGAAAAAGATTTCGGTCCTGTTGTCACACCATCAAGATGTTGGAACAAATGGCGGAACGGTAGTTCATTAAAATGTAGAAGACACACACTCCATTGTAGATGTCTTCCCTCATGTAATTCAATTTGACGAATTACGCCATTTTTCCATCCAGTGTTGGTTGCAGTGCCGTCACATCCGATCACTTCTAGTTTGTCAAGAGATAATCCAATCTGTGAAATATAAGATATTATATTGATAGCTATGTCAGAAGCTGAACTGGTACTGGGAGAAACATGACCTATGTAATTTGATCCCGGTTCACTAATTAATGAATAATGTTCTTCTTTTTTGCTCCTTCGAAAGTGCTTTGTGTTAAATTTTTCTACAAATAATGTATCATCCTTTCTGCTATCAAAATAAAGGCCATAGATTTCTGTTGTCTCTTTACTTTGCAAACCAGTTCTAACTAAGGTTTTCTCCCTTCGAATTTTACATTTGTCCACTACGTGTGAAGTATCTGATTCCGTAATTAAACCTATGTCTTGTAGTACACTCGAAGCGATGGCAGCAGTTGCGCGATCACACACACAATAGTGATCACTATTTAAAGCTGTGGCTTTTAATTTGATTCGCATTTGCCACTGTGGTTTCGCAGATGATGTACTAGGTTCTGGTTCAAATTCAGAATCAGAATCGTCACCCTCAGAAATATTAGGTGGACGATTTGAATGCTTCAAATCTGAATCTTCCATGTTTAAGGTGACTTCCTGTTGTTCGTTTGACGCTAAGGACTCGATTTGTGGAATACATCGCATTTTTCGCTTTAGTGTTTCCTTATTTCTTTGAGTTTCCTTTAGGTCCAATTTTCCCTAATCCATATTTCCTTTGCATAAACATAAATCGTAACTCTATTACAGGAATTTTCTTTTCTTTTCACAAATACAGTCAATGGATAATGGACATTTACATGCGTCTGGAGTTTTTTTGCATGTACATTCTATATTGATAATACATTTACATGCGGAAATGTCAAACAGGGAGGATGCGTTTATCTTAAACTGCACAATTTTTCTTTGTATGTTGTTTTATCTTTGTCACGGCAGTATGACTTTCTGAGCTTTTAATATGAATCATGGTAAGCATTAATACGCTGAACTACTCTGTACTCAGTCACAGTTGGGATGGATGATTTGTTGCACAAACACTTAACTTTATTTGCTACTATAGCGGCAACTTCTGAGAAACTTACCCTCTTATTATTAGTTTCACATGATAAGTTAAATCTCTCTTGAAAGCAGCAGCGGAGAACATCTTCATGCGTTGGTAGCCTATTTCCTAATAAATCTCTTGGATTACCAAATATAGGGCATTCAAAATCTTTTCTAGTTATTATACTAACTTTTGAAGTATTCATTATATTAGCAATCACTCATCATCATCACAAAACCACGAAAACACAACAGCACTTAAGTTTGAAAATGCACTACAGTACGATAACGTCACTAAAAAAACGCTCTAATGCCAGTGGTAGATTGAACTCAAACACACACAGGTTGTAACAAGTAATATTCAGTCGAAAGAGGTACAGGAGTGGGGCGCGGCGGCCGGACGTGAACTGCGGCGAGCTGTAAAATAGCCTCAACCAGGCGATTTTCGAGCCTACTGCGCGAACGGTTAATACTAAAATTTCAACTATTATTTTTGCTGAAATATACTATTGGGACCCTCAACTAAACAAAACGCGCTATAGCATTTTTAAAATAATTATGGTATTTGTAAAAAAAAAATTTTGAAAAATATCTGATTTTGTCAATTTTTACAAACTTTAGCGGTGATGCGAGAACGGAAGATATCAACCGATATTTTTTTTCTTTATGTCATTTTCTTTCTATATACCACAGGACACTTTTAAGCACTATAGCGTTTGAAAAGAAAATAATAATTTTTTTTCAACCCACCCTACTGGACAGTAACCACCCCTATTCAAATGATGTTAGATTGTGAGTATAATTGTAATTATAAGACAATTATGTATGATAATGTAAAACAAAAGACACCAAAGTGTGTAGTTTATAAAGATGCACAAAGGGTTAAAAAACCGTTTAAAAGTGACGTAAAGTGAAAGTACAATGAATAAAAAATGAATAACTCACTGAATAATTATAATAAAGAAGTGTGAGGTACATATAATAGGCATATGAAAATTAGCTATCGATTGAGTATCGTGTAGTGTAAAAGATAAACGAAATTAGTGAATCGGAGGAGAGTGGGAGAAAGGACGCGTCGTCAAACTCTGTCAAGACAGATATTGTTCAGACAAGAGCTTTTGCACGATGTGGCTATAAATACCAGGTCGCGCTAATAAAGTTTCTTCTTTTATATTCAACCGTTGCCGTAGGAGGCTATGTCAGTCAACTACGCGATCGTAAATCTACAGTAAGCGTCATCTGACGAACTGGGAGGCAGAACAGAGGTTCGATGGACATGATGTGATCAGAGACAACAACAAGTAAGGAAGACAAGCAGTGGAATCCTGGAAGAGGAAACGAGGACCCAAGGGCACGAAGGACTGGAGCAAGGACTGGAAGAGGACCCGAGGACCCAAGGACACGCTGATTGCCACATCAAACGAGGTGATAAAACCCATAATAATTACAGACAAATGAAGGGCAATATTTAAACTAGAATGAAAGACATTCAAAACTGTTGCTAACTGAATTTAATTTGTACATAGCAATGTAAAGTCTAAATTGTTCATTTAGAATAATGTCTCATGAATAGAAATTAATATTGGAAAAACGTAAATGCTATGAGAGAGCAATGTTTGATTTTTAATTTGAAGTAAATTAAAATAATTAGTAAAGTCTTTAATTGATAAAAGAGAAAAGCATATGGAGTAGAAAAGAATTAAACACAAGTAAGATTACAGAAATTGAAATAAAAGTAAGTTCACTGTTGAAATAAATCTATAAGCAATTGCAAAGGTGACCACACTAAATGAGCAAGCCGAGAGCAGAAATAATTATAAGTAAGATTAGATAATAAGATTTTTATATAACCTGTTTACACATAAATTATTCACCACAAGACATATACATAAAATCACCCAAGAGATGAATAATGAATTTTTGTATTGCCGAAGTAAGTAAAGCGGTTGCTGACTAAATAATGTAAAGACTTAGAAAACGTATTACGCAATCTTCTTATTACGATTACACCTAACATCAATGAATTTGTGTGTTATATAAATTTGGCGCTCCAAAGCGTGGGGCTACCCAAATTAAATTACATTGAATTTGTGTTGTTCTAATATATATAAATATTACATTTAATATTTATAATGAATTTACCTCAAGATATTTTTTCCTTATTAGGAAAATGTTACGGGTACCATCTTGTACCCATCCTCAGGTTTCCGGTTTTTGTGTCTGGTGAAGTACATATGTGTTGGTTGACTATTATTATTGTGGCTTCCTGTTGGCTTCTGGTACTTCAAATTGGTTTTATTGTGTGTGATTGTGGTGTAAGTGTTAGTTTTTGTGTATTTTTGATGTTGAGTGCTTTGAATATTGTGTCATGTTTTGTATTGATTTGTATTTGTTCAGGTATTAGTTTGTTTTGTGTTTTATGTTTGTATATTTGTAAATTTTCCCAAATGTTTATTATGGTGTCTTTGTGTGGTATATGTTTTATTAGTGTCACATTGGTTATGTCTGGGAATTCATGTCCTGTGTTTATTGCATGTGTGACTAAATTGGATTTATATATTTCTGGTACTTTGTATGCGTTAAGGTGTTCAAAATAACGTTTTTTCAGCTGTTTGTTTGTTTGTCGCATACCACACATATCGCTAAATTTATTTGTCTTCTCTCTTATGTCATATTCACATTCATAGCTTACTGTACAGCCGAGATATTTGAAACAGCACACTTGTTCTAAAATACTTTTGATTATAACTATCTTAGTCCTCACTGGACATTTAACTTTGAAGGCCATAGCTTTGGTCTTTCTTACTGAAATTGTCAGTAAGTACTCTCTTGCCACTTCTTGTAGTTGAAACATAGCTCTTTGCAAATCGTCCTCATTTTCTTAAATAAGAACTATGTCATCCGCATATATCAGACATAGCGTACAACCTTGTTTAAATAACAAAACTCTAGTCAACTTACCTAGCCTACAGCTTACGTTTGCTGATAAGTTATATTTATTTAAAAATTTTTGCTTTCATACCATTCCAACAGTATTAAAATTGTTTTCCGTTTCATCAGAAAAATACTTTAGAAGTTTAGGCTTCGAGCTGGGTAGCGTGTGTTATTGTTTTATGGGAGTTAGTTTGTGTAGGAGGAGTGTTTTCTGGTTGACTATACAAAGGGATGGGACTTAGTGTCGCTTGTCGCATTTTGCTGGTGACCTTGAGGTATGCGTGTTTATGTGAGTTTATGTGTTTTGTGTTGTGTTTTCAATGTATGTGTGTGTGTGTGTGTGGGGGGACTTATGTATTTCATGATTTGTAAGTGTTATTTATTAGTTTTATTTTTTACCTATATATTTTTTAAATACTTTTATGTGTTTTAACGCCCATTCGATTGTAAGACAGAGTATTGTTTATCTTTTATTTTTGATATTTAGTTTTGTTTTCGCCTGAAGAAAGATTCGTTGTGTAGCCGAAACCTCGCTTTTAAATGGAAAATCATCGATGTAAATAGTTCGATCTAATAGTAGATAGGCCTTACGTCAACAACACGTTACTAAAGTCTTTTGAAGATTATAGTATCCATTTTCGAAAATTTCAAAATAATTTTCCTTAACATGAGTAAAAATTTAATAAAATCGCCAAAATTTTATTTAGGATTCAAATTAATCAAACGTTTTATTAACATCTGAATGAAGTATTTTGTTTTGAAAATTTAAAAATTTTGATACCCCAGGGCACAAAAAAGTCCAAATATTTGAAGAAAAAAATTCGAAAAATTATTCAAAATGTAAGATTAATACGGTCCACTTGTTAACAATTTCTAGTGTTTGTTGTAGGATTGTGTTCTCTGCAATTGAGTGGGTGAGAAGAACAAAGAAAACATTCCAAAGATAATCATTTTCAGGAAACGATAAAGAACTGTTTTGTACCTAAACAAGGGATTGAACGGGAAAACTTCACATTATAAAGTTACTCTCTAAAACATTAAAAAAACGTCCCATATTTTAACGTTACGATAATTATAACACGTAAACCGTTACATGATAGCTAACTTTCTAAAGTCTTTCTATTTTTATCTCATTTATAACTCATAACCGACAAATTTTTAAAAAAATAATAATTAAATATTTTACTTAGTAGTTTACTGCTGGTGACTACATATTGTAGATTTAAAGTAATCTTTTAATGTTTTGAGTATTAGAAAATAACGAACTAAAATACAAAAATTTACATGACCAGTGTTTTTCTCTTGTCAGTTAGTAACACTTGTAATTACTTTGTGTTTCTTTATCAAAACAAATAAGAAAGTAGAAAGTGAAAGTAACTAGTGTTTACCTTTTCCACTATTTGTAGCACTTTAATCACTTTGTAGTTCACCATTTTCTTCCTACGCATTTGATGTAGGACACGACATAATATGTCTGTAAAATTATTTACGTTCATCTGGTGTATACTGATGAATTTTTGCCACCCCTTGCATCTTCTCCTCGTTTATAGAAACTATTTATATTAAAAATTGCTACAGGCAGGAAGTGTCTCCCCCACCACTGTAAAGCTTGAACACTTCACTTTGAATACTATTGCGGTAAGCGGTAAAACTAACATTTTCGTATGCTGCAAGAATTATATTGTATGTAAACTCATGTTAATTTCCAAATCTATCTATCAATTTATTCATTGTTCAGAATCTGTTTAAAACCGACGTGTCATGCGTGTGATAAAAAACGGACAAAATCAAACATCGTGGTGTAATTATTAGTTAAAAATTGTTTAGCGCCAACGGAAATTCAGAACGATATTGTAATTGTGTCAAGAGATGCTGCGACTTCAAAACCAACGGTTTGTCAGCAGGCACTTGAGTTTAAACGTGGTCGTACGAGTACTGAAAACGTGGTTACACTAGACGACCAGAAAATGCAACAACTCCAGATGCGACAGCCATCTTGCACAACGCTTTGCACACTAAGATCTTGAGTTAAAGTATGATGCACACGCTCATATGAGACGCCTCTGATTTCAGCAACGTCATCCACTCCTCAATCTACGGTCTTCCAACAAACTATACATTTTTTTCAATAATGCCATATTTTGTTACAGTTTTTGGACGTCTTCTGCTGGGATAGTCTTCAGTGCTTGTACAACCACGTTTAAAGTCGAGTGTGCCCCATTTACCGTTGTTTCTGTTGGCGCAGCGTCTTCTAACATATTTTGATTTGCCATTAGGGCTAAAACGTTTTTAACAGAGAATTCATAACAATTCCATGTTTGATTTTGTGCATTTTAAAAACACCCGTGACAGGAGAATTTTAAACAGCTGGTAAAAAGTGAATAAATTGACAGATATATCTGGAAATTAACAGGTGTTCACGCGAAATATACGTCTTGCAGACACACGAAAGATATTAGTTGTATCACTGAGCTACAGATGTCGCTCCGTGAACATTTCGTCTGGCCCTCGTACTGTAGCAAGTACACTAACAACATATTGAGAGTCAGAAGCGACACATTCCAGCAATGTTTTCCTTCTTGCACCAAACAGATATTTAGCATGTTGATTACTACATTGAAAGTCAGGGAATGTTTCGCTTTTGTACACCAGCTGATGTAGTTTCAGGTTTTAAACAAAATGGCTATTTCAGTTAAATTTGAACAAAAAGTGGAATCTGTTCCTTCTTTTTCTCACCCATTTAATTGTTACATTGTTCAAGAAATAGTAGAAAAACCGTGATTTTTCTAAGATTTTCAATATTTGAAAATTTTTCTCATCATTCTGTAATAATAAACGATATTACACAATTCGTTATGTAATATCAAAGTGTAAGCTATTCAATATTTGTGTAATAATAATATTTTTAATAATAATAATAACGATTTTCCTTAACACGATTGAAATTTTTTTTTTTAATTTGATTTTACATTTCAACTAATCTTAGATAGATTAACGAGCAATTTGACTCTATAAATATCTTAAAACTAAATGTCTATTTACTGGGTTTACCCACTGGTATCCCTCAGATTACTCTAATGGTGAAAACATACACATACACAACACTTCATATTGTAGTCTGCTTTACACACACCACACTAAACCAGGTCAAAAGGTTTGGTCCTCTTGAGCCTTCTCAATATCCCATGTTGGTCAAGCAGCTGAATTGCCTCTACGTTAACGTGGTTATGAAGCCGGTCTTCATGCTTCTGTGCAAATTTCCTAATCTCGTCAGCAACCATTTCCACACCCAGGTCTCTGTGCAGGTCACTATTCCTTATGCACAAGCGGCATTAACAATATTTCTCAGTACTTTATTTTGAAATCGTTGTATGATTTCGACGTTACTCGCACTGGCACACCCCCACAGCTGGATTCCATAGGTCCAAACTGGTTTGAGCACCTGCTTATACAGCATAAATTTATTATGTATTGCAAGCTCGGAGTTTGCACCAAGGAGCCAATACGTTTTTTTAAATTTGTGATTCAGTCCTCACGTTTTTTTTAATGTGCTCTTTCCATCTAAGCTTAGCATCTAGGTTAAAGTTTTAATAAAAATCGCAAAAAACTCCTCATTTGGGGTTTAAATTAAACAAAAGTTTTAATTTTAACATTTGAATGGAATATTACGTTTCTACAATTTTAAAATTTTGAGCCCCAGTGCACACAAAAAACAACAAAGACTTTGACAATAAGTTGAAAAATAATTAAGTATGTAAGACTACATATGTTACCAGTGTTACAAATGTTAACAATTCGGTAACACTACATTACCTTTGTAACATTACAGAACAAATGTTAACAATGTCTATTGTTTGTTGTATGAGTGTGTTCTCTGCAATTGTTATGTTACTCAGGAAGTAGTAGGAAAATTGAGATTTTTGAAAGCTCTTCAACATATAACATTTCATCCGTTATAAGACAGAGTATTTTTATATTTAATTTTTCATGTTTTAGTTTTGTTTTCGCCTGAAGAAAAATTTGTTGCATATCGAAAACGTCGCTTTTAAATAAAAAAATATCGATACAAAATTTTCGACATAACAATAGGCCTAACGTCAACAAACCATCACTGACGTCTTTTAAAGAGTAGGCCTATAGTATTCATTTCTAAAAATTCCAAAATAATTTTCCTTAAGGTGAGTGAAAATTTTAATGAAATAGCATAAACGTCATGTAGGGTTCAAAATTAAACAAAAGTTTTACTAACATCTTAATGGAGTAATAGGTTTACAAATTTGTTTAATTATGAGACCCCAGTGCACACAAAACAGATCAAAAATTTTAAAAGTAAATTGAAAAATTATTCAGGATGTAAGATCAATACGGTCCAAATGTTAACAATGTCTAGGGTTTTGTTGTGCGATTGTGTTCTCTGCAATTGTAATATTATTCAGGAAATAATAGGTAAATTGGAATTTTTCTAAGCTTTTCGATATTTAAAACATTATCTAATATCTAAATTTGTGTAACAATAAACGTACTACGTTCAAAGTAATGAGCGAGGACTGCAACTCATGCAACAAAAACATACCTTGATCACATTTAATTTGCTTTGAGGTTAGACTTACTGCACTAACAAGAGTGATGGAAAAATAAATATGAATATTATTAGAATACTTTATTAATTTTAATATATATATATTTAATGGAGCGGTCGTGGCGTAGTGGCTAGCGTGTGGCTCTGCTACGCTGTCGGCGCGGGTTCAATTCCCGCCGGGGGCCATCTGATTTAGATACGAAATATATATATTTAATATGAAAACAGAATAAAAATACAAATTAACTGTTTTTTCAATGATTAAAACAATTTTTTATAATAACATAAAAGAGATTCGACGAAACTTTAGAATAAAACATTGTTGTCGGCGCGGGTTCAATTCCCGCCGGGGGCCATCTGATTTAGATACGAAATATATATATTTAATATGAAAACAGAATAAAAATACAAATTAACTGTTTTTTCAATGATTAAAACAATTTTTTATTATAACATAAAAGAGATTCGACGAAACTTTAGAATAAAACATTGTGTAGGCCTATATTGTGATCTTCATTTCCATCATCTTCTGTGTCCGACAGCGTTGTCGCAGTGCTACAAGAGACTCATGCATATTCCGTTGCCAAGAAGGGGGATGCACACACATCTCGGGTCGATAAATATAGGAAAGCCGCCGCAACAGGGTTGGAAAAGAAAGTGGCACTGGAATCAAACAATAAATCAGTCTTATCAATCGCATTACATTAATGAAGCAGCACTTGTCTATATTGTTAATAATATTAATTATTATACCTTTTGATATACCACTGTAAAACGTGATAATCGGTATGATATATTGGTAAAAGTTCGTGTTTTTCACATACACTAGAGTCTCGTTTAACCGAATCTGATAGGACCAAAGGTGAATCGGTTAATCGAAAATTCGGCTAAATCGGAAACATAGTAATGTAAATGTATTACAAATGTTTACCGGGCTGTTTGGCCGTGATCAACGGTTTACAGACAAACCAAACCTTTCGACAGCACCACTGGCTGCCATCATCAGTGGAATTCGAAGATTTCGAGTATAACCTGAACGCGGGTTGTTAAACATCAGGCCCACATTACTTAGGGAAAGGCGTACTGTGACGTTCAATTCAGGCGTACTGTGACGTTTAACAATCCGCGTTCAGGTTAGACTCGAATTCTTCGAATTCCACTGATGATATCAGCCAGTGGTGGTATCGAAACGTTTGGTTCGTCTGTAAACCGTAGGCTTTATCTTTTTACTTTACTTTTTTGCGAATGGATGGGGATCCAGGTAGATTTATATAAGGACAGCCAACGGGTGTCGTAGCCAAGACATCAATCGTCGTCTGCTGACTACGTACAATGAAGACCATCGGTAACTTCGTGGGGTTGTTGATCAGTCTGGCCGTGACAGCAGTTCTCTTTCACTCGCCTGTAGCATAGACTGGAGTGTGCCCCTCTGCAGGGGAAATTGTAAGTAATACAGATATTTTAGCTCACTCTGAAGAAATTGCACAATGTTTTCTGACTAAACTACACATACTTTTTTCTTAACTAATTTTAGATTGTTATTAATAGTCTAAAAAATATAAATCTACAGTTTTAATTATAAATATCATCATCATTGCCTTCCCTTCAACTTTTTCTTTTTTCTTCCTTTTATTCTGTTCTCCCTTCTTTCCTCTCTTCTCCTCCTTCTGCTATCTACGAGGGTTAGTGTAATCAAACTCTCTCGCCTTGGTTTACTACAACACAAATCCTTCCTTAACACTTCCAAATGATCTTCCACAAAGCGGTTTGCAGATTCTAATTTGTTGTTTAGATCTCGTTGAGTATGACATTCAAGTGTCCTTCTGGACCCACTCTGGACTCTGGAGATTCTGGACTTCTCGTTGCTCATTCTCTGTATGTGTCCGTACCACATCAACATACGTTGTTCAAGTAGCCCACTAAATTTTTTGTTTGATACTTGCTCACAACATAATTACTTCATCTCTGACACATTGCTGCTAGGATATCCGACAATATTTTTTTCTAACTCCGTTTAAATGGATCCAGTTTTCTTTATTCTGTTTTGTCACCTGACAGCACTCCGATCCATATGTTGTAATTGGCTAAACAGTTGTCTATACAAATTAAATTTAAACATAGAAGAGTTTAATTTAGGTAGGTATTTATCCTGGAATGACAGAGTAATTAATAACTTTATAGCAAGTTAACTCTTTGCTAATTACCCTCCCCTAATATTTACATTCTTGGCAGACTCTTATAATCCCACTTTGTAGCACGATAAAACTCACATTATCCCCTACATATAAATACTCTGATTTCATCATCATTTTTATCTTCAAGTATTAAACCAAGGATGGTTTGTTCCGGTCTCAAATAGGCAAAGATTAGAGCTGGTCACTCCAGCGCGTCTTTGGACTTTGCACGCTTCTCCGCCCCTCGGCATATAGTTCCATAGTTGTTTGGGGATTCGGCAGCCAAGATGTTACCACCCATTCAGCCGATACTGGGCGATCCTCTCGAGTATACTCATAATATCCAGTTCCTGCCGTATACCTGAGTTTCTTCTATGATCATGGAGAGTATACCCTGCGACGTACCTGAGAAATCTCATTTCAGCCGCTTGGATGCGACTAGCCTGGCCTTTCGTTAAAGTCCAATTCTCAGACTTATAAAGAAGTGTGGGAAGAGCCATCACCTTGTAGAATTTTGGCATGCGGGATGCGGCATAGACTGTAGGACCCCTACTAATAATGATAATAATAATACATATTCAACTTTGTACATTCTACATATAATTTGTACTGGCACAACATGTATATAACGAATAAGTGATTTGTTGACATCTATCAACGTTACCACTGTAAAATCCCAGAATGTTTTTAAAAAATGTTGCGATTATTTTTACAGTATTATTTACAATCAATTGTAATCGACCCTGTGAACATTATTTTTTCATGATCGACGAAATCAAGCTGCGTCTCCAAACACGATTCAACAAGAATCTACATTATTAGTTTCAGAATTACCCATTATTGATACAGTTTTCCTTTTTATATAGGCAATAATCCAATCCTTCCGAGGGTGTTTATTAGGCTTTTTAACAATAAATGGTTTTCCGAGTATTGGGGAGTTAGCCCAATACCTCAACCCCCAAACCTGGAAGACCAGGGTTTTACTTCAGAGTACCTTCTCCTAGAAGGGTTGCTTTCTCAACAGCTCAGGAGCCCCTTCTCCTTCTGCCCCACCTGTTGGTCCGCGGGTGGTATTTTATTTCCCACCTACCCGCCGGCCTAAGCCGGTTAGGGCATCCTCCTATCCGCCACCTAGTGACGCGCCCTCTAGGTGTACAGGTTCCAGGGGTTACAGGGGTTGGGAAGAAAATCATTAGCAAAGCTTAACAACATATTGTGGGACCAACAAATATCAAAACAAAATAAACATCGTATATACAATGCAATTGTGAAACCAATTACTTCATACAGTTGTGAAAAATGGCCAATAACACAAAGAACACAATAGTTATTGGAGGCTACTGAGATGGATTATTAGGGAAGAGCGGCAGGGAGGTCAAAACTGGAAAAAGTAAGAAGCGTCACAATCCGGGAGATAATGGGGGTACAGTGCTCTATTGTAGACGACATAAAAACAAAACCGCTAAGATGGTTTGGACATGTGCAAAGAATGCCGGATAATCGACTCCCCAAGCAAATTTTGGGATGGACACCATATGGTCGTAGGCGAAGAGGAAGACCTAGGTTGAGTTGGAGAGAAGGCATCAACCGGGCAATGAGTGACCGGGAATTGGAAGAAGAATCTTGGTTGGATCGAGACGAATGGAGACTAGGGATCGGAAGACGTAGGATAACGTTATGAACCGATTTATATATATATATATATATATATATATATATTTATATATATATGGTCAATAATAATTTAGTGTTTGATTTTTCATAAAAATTTACAAACACATCTTGACTATATTGCGCAAAATTGTTTAACACGTGATCCAAGACGCTTTAAATTTGTACACAATCTGTGTTATTGTGACGACATTTATGTAGCCTTATTTTTCATACTATTTACCGAAGCCGCATAAACAGACTTGTAAATTATGGCATAAAGAATTTTTTTTTCTAATTTTCTACCTCCACACGCACACACCGGTAATTATATAATTATTATTTTTAATGCACAACGTTTAAACTGTAAAATTAATAAAGGCAAAAGCAATTATTTTTATCTTTATAACCGCATAAATTCACACTTTCCATTTTAAGAAAAAAATTGTACATATTAAACAAGACATCACAATCTGGCAATCTTAACGCTTTAATTTTTTACATTATTTTTTTGCAAATGGAAGGGGTCTAGTTAGACTTATATAGAACAAGCATCGGGTGTCGTAGCCAAGACATCAATCGTCGTCTGCTGACTACGTACAATGAAGACCATCGGTAACTTCGTGGTGTTGTTGATCAGTCTGGCCGTGGCGGCAATTCTTCCAATCGGCGGACGGAGGCCCAATATCCTGATGTGTGCCCCTGTGAAGAGCAAGCTGTAAGTAATACAGATTCTTTTAGCGAACTCTGAAGAAATTGCACAATGTTTTTTGACTAAAGTGGAGATAACTTTGATTAAAACTAACTTTAGATTGTTATTAATAGTCTAAAAAATATAAATATAAAATTTTTATTATAATCATCGTCGTCGTCGTCGTCGTCCTCGTCCTCGTCGTCGTCGTCGTCGTCATTGCCTTTCCTTCACCTTTTTTTTGCTAGTCCTTTTATTCTGTTTTTCTTCTTTCCTCTCTTCTTCTCCTTCTGCTATCTACGTGTGTTAGTCTATTCAAACTCTCTCGCCTTGCTTCGCTACACCACCAATCTTTCCCTAAGGATCTTCTACAAAGCGGTTTGCAGATTCTAACTTGTTCTCTGAATCACGTTTTTTATGGGTACCTTCAGAAGGTGTTGCCGAAGGCGCAAAGGGAGGAAGCATTTTAGTGGATCGGAAGACATAAGTTTACATTTTTTTTCTAAGTTATCTTCGTGAATATGTTCCAAGTTGACATAGAATCATAGAATACCTTTTGGAAAAAATATTTACAGGTGTTGACATATATTTTCTTACAAGGCGTTTTTTCTTCTTCTTTTCTTATTGTCCGCATTTTCGATACACATCCAACAGTAGGCCTACAATAAAAGTATCACTTTATCGGTTTCTTAAAAAAATAAAATTCTATCAGAATTTTCTGACTAACAATGGAAACTTTTAAAGAATCCTGTTATTGTTAGCTGCCCACGACAATTGTTAGTCACCAGACTTTGAACCAGTAGAACTGATCAACGGTTTGCTGGTTTTTCACGACAATCTACAGCAGGGGTCTCAAACTTTTCACTTGAGAGCCGAATTTAAAAATCTTGAAAGTCAGGCGTGCCAACACACACACACACACACACACACACACACACACACACACACACACACACACACACACACTATAAAGTTATTTTTTTTGTTTACGAAATAATCAAGTAAATAATATAGGTATTTAATAAAAATTTACCAGACTTATTCAGTTATTCAAAATAATGTAAATAATAGTAAGGAAAAAATAACATTCAAAGATATTTCTAATGTATTATTTTTTGGCTTTCTTATGTACGTATGGGATGTGTATAGTTTGGCATATAAAGTCTGTACATTTTAGGTCAAATTTTGATGCTTCTATCACTAGAATCGATTTCAAGTGTTCTTCTGAAAAGTTAGCCGTGTACCATGATTTTATAAAGTTCATTTTTGAAAACATTTGTTTGCAGATGTAGGTAAATCCAAACATTGAAAGCGTTGTTCTTGGCGAGACCATGGGGGGAATAGGAATCTTCGCTTTAGGTTCATGCGAGTGAAAAGCGTGACTCACTCAAGGCAGCCAGAAGAACGGGCACATTAACCATGTAAATGTTTTTAACTTGTACAAAAGGTTTTAGTTTGTTTAGTTATTTAGTAAAACGTTATACTATTTGAATATTTGACAAACTATATAAGAACTCACGGAGGATCGGCCGGTTGCCCCGGGCCGCACAATGACACTTCGCGGGCCGTAGTTTCGAGACCATTGATCTACAGCATTATTCTAATGTTTATATTTTACAATATTATTTGCTTATGAGTATATGTAGTACTACTATTAGTAAATGTGTGGGCATAATATGTACCCCGTAAAATTATATAACCAACTGTCTCCATGTATATTAGCAAGTTTTGTGCAACACCTAAATTATGAAATTCATTTTATTTGAGAAGAATTGATTGAATTCTGCTCTTTTGAAAATAACGCTTTACGCAGAGTTAAATATTTTATAAAGTAGTTTGAATGACAACAATAAATGACATAAAAAATAGGATACAGCAGGGAAAGAAGGCTATTCGTTTGCTAAACTCATTACTTTGGTCGAAAAAATGAAACTTCAAACTAAACTGACAATCTACACAACTATTGTGGAGCCCATTTCAACTTATGGCTGCGAATGCTGGCAACTTTCAGATAAAGAGAAAAAGATGATAGAAACTGTGGAAATGGACTTCTTAAGAAGACCATGTAATATTTCTAGAATGCAACATGCTATCCACAAACGAGGATATAAGAAGGAAAACAGGGCTCATATTTACAACAGCAGAAAGAATAGAATCCAGACAGTTGCTATGGTATGGTCACGAAACGAGGATGGAGGAGAAGCAATGGCCATAGAAAGCATTGACTTACACACCACAAAACAGGAGAATAAAAGGAAGACTGACAACATAATGGAGAACAAGAATTAGGAAAAGCATGAGAGATCGGTGTCTATTGAAGACGATGACTGGAAAGATAGGGAGAAATGGGGATCGAATGCGGGATGCGGCATAGACTGTATGACCCCCGCTAATAATAATAAAAGCAGTTTCAAATTCTAACTTGTTTAGATCGCGTTGACGGATGACATTCAAGCGCCCTTCTGGCCTCTCCCTCGTTGCTCATTCGCTGTACCACATTAGCATACGTCGTTCAAATAGATCACTAAATTTTTGTTTAAGATTTGCTCACTACGTAATTACTTCATTTCTGACATAATCCTGCCGCATTATCTGACAAGACGTTTTCAATCTCCGTTTAAATGGATCCAGTTTATTAATTGCTAATTATGCTCCCCACATATTTATATTACTGGCAGACTCTTATAATTTCACCTTGTAGAACGATGTCACTCCCTTTTCCCCCTACATATAAATTCTCCGATTTCTGTATATCAATTTTAAAATCTCTCTATGAACATTCATTCAATAGGTTTCCACCACAAACGAGGTACCATGTGATGGCTGACGGGATATCCGACAAGATGTTTTCAGACTCTGTTTAAATGGATCCAGTTTCCTTTTATCACCTGAAAGTACTCGGATTCATATGTTGTAATTGGCTGAATAGTTGTTCTATACAAATTAAATTTAATTGGAAAGGAGAGTTTAGCTTAGCTAGCTATTTATCCTTGAATCACCTAATAATTAATATTTTTATAACAAGTTCCCTCTTTGCTAATTATGGTCCCCACACATTTACGTTCTTGGCAGACTCTTATAATGACTCTTATTTTTTGTCACTCACTTTTCCCCTACATATAAATACTCTGATTTCTGTATATTAATTTTAAAACCCCTCTATGAACATTTATCCGATAGTTCTCACCATATACGGGATAATTTATTTAACATTATCAGGTGACAACCTTATCGTCTGCAGAAACAGAAACGTGTGGGGACACTGCTTTTACGTAAAGACAATTATTGCACACGGGGACAATAATGTTGTCACCATATTGTTACCTGGGGATAGTGTGACTTTTATTACAAAAGAATATGAAGTTTAAATTTTGTGTGCTTCAGTATCTCTTAGCGCTCTACAGGTAAGACTGATATAATCAAATCACTTCGTTTATATTTCCTAAAACTAAATACAACCGCTACAAAAGGTCCATCTTTAATAGAATTTTGGTAAAAAAATATTTGGAATATAAAACTATTACCTAATTTATTTACAGTCATGTGAAAATACATAAAGTTTCATCAGAAGAATAAAGTGGTTATCACCTTGTACGGTGATATGCAAAAGATACACTATTTAATATTGTTAATAATAGTGTTACGACTTTAGAGAACAATCTACGTGTTTCTCGAATGTTCCAGAAGCATCCGGCTGTAATGTTGTGGGCGTACGTGAGTTCAACGTGTGTTAACGAGACTTTTCTAGACGCCACCAGCCGCGCGCACTATGTCAAGGCCGCAAGGCGTCATAGTGTAGGTTTGTTAATGCGTAGTGTGGATGTTTCTGGATTTTCGGAAGGGGTATAAGTAGAGGGAAAGTGAGCGTTAGAAAACACTTCCGGGTTCCAGTTGAAAACACTACCGGGTTCCAGTTCATGACGTCATAGAGGCACTGGCAGCTGGTGTCCGAGCTGTCCATGTGACGTCACTGTTTTGTGTGTGTGTGTGTGTGTATGTGTGTGTATGTGTGACTGAAACACTTCCGTGTTCCAGTTCATGACGTCATACAGAGGCTCAAGTCGCTGGCGTCCGCATGGCTAAAACCTGTTTCAAGACGTCACGGAGGCCGTGGTTTCTGCATGTTCAAAATTTGGTAGCCGAAAACAATGTGTAGCGGATGGGGGTACCCGGAATTCGGCGATTGCCCGGACGCGCAGAGGCTATGTCATCGGGTACCGTTACTCGAAATTTTGGGGGCATCGGGTACCGTTATCCGAAATGTTTAAATCAACGGATGGGGGTACCCGAAATTTGTGGGTACGCCCTAACCGGGTTCCAGTTCATGACAGAGGCCCTGGCAGCTGGTGTCCGAATGTTAAAACACTTCCGCGTTCTGGTTTATTTTGATGTAACAAAATAATCGTTCTCTCTCGACATTTTTTTAATGTCAGAATTTTGGTACCCTAAATGATTAAAACAACGGATGGGGGTACCCGAAATTTGTGGGTACGCCCACATGACGACGACGTAGAGGGCGTGATGTCTGAAATGTTTAAATCAACGGATGGGGGTACCCGAAATTTTTGGTGTCTGAAATTTAGTACCCGAAATGTTTAAATCAACGGATGGGGTTACCCGAAATTTTTGGTGTCCGAAATTTTAACACCGGAATGTACGACCACATGACGCATGTGTTCAACTGTAACAATGGTATGTCATTGGATATTAATTTTTACATAAAAATAAATTACGGCCCCTCCGGGATTTGAACCCGGGACCTCCGGTACACCAAACCGGCGTGCATCCACTACACCAAGGGGCCGTTATCGCTTAACTGTAATTATTTCTGTACTTATACTTCTCATCTCTTACTTGTAACCATGAGGTGGACGAGTGATATCTACTGTCGTCCTATGTGTAAAATCATAAAAGCACAATATAAGTTTATTTATTATTAAATAAATAAACATTTCGTTATACTTTTATTTTTTTACCTCTCATCCTCTTCCTAGCAGCCTGAGGGAGGCGAATGAGAGCCTGCTACGCTTTTTTTAACGTGGTTTCCCCAACTTTACAGATTCGTAAAGCAGGCCTACTCCACGTTATCTATCGCTGTACTATTGACTAGTACAGTGGTAGATAATAATAAAGATACATTATGCAATGCTAAGCCAATGTGTAAAAGCAGTACATATTTTTTTATTTACTTTTTTATTTATTTTTTTTATTTTTTTAATCGGGTGAATATGTTGTTCATACATGATGCGTATTCACATTTGCTGTACCGTAATGAGTAATTTTCACACCCATACTGGTTCTTGACGAGTTTACAGGTATATCTACCGTGCCAGTGACCCGTCTCGAACTACCAGGACTACGTTTATGAGTATTTCTACCGCGACAGTGACGTAGTCAAGGTTAACATTCACGCACACACTACGGTACCTAATTCTACGTTTATGGACATTTCTGTCACGTAGCATTCACACTAACACCACGATGAAAACATGTTCACAACCGACTATATTTTATTTCGTTGCCGCAACCATTCTGCATAAAACAAAGCTTTGCGTAATGCACAGTGTAAGGGGGGAGTGGTAACGGGTTGACGATGAGGAACAGGACATTGTATGATGGGTACAAAGGATCTAGGAACTACAGGTGCTTGAATATCGTTTAAGTCAATCACCTCACCATGGTGATACAACTGTCGTAAGAAATTTGCCTTCTCAAACCCTTTTGTATAGACAACAGGATAATCTGAAAAAATGTCTGCAACGATGCGTACCATATTCTTGTACGGTACATTACCATCGTTCCATCGTATCCTGTGATAATGTGTTTCCAACCAGTCATTGATTTTTCGGAATTTCTGGTGCAGTCGTGCACTTTCGTATGGTGGAGCGAACAACACGATAACAAAACGTCCGGTTGTTATATCAACTGTAACGAACTCTTTGATTACATATTCATTTTTGTCACCGCGAAACGCTTCAAACTCGGCAATAACCGTCCTATTCAAGTTCATTTTTCCGAGTGACACATGTCCGCATCGAGTACGTTAATTTTTTCAAATTCCCCCTCTACTTTTCCTTCCAATACCAGTTCATCGTAAAGACGATCAAATGTTAGCTGTTGGTCGTGACGACTGCTTTCCAATCGAAAAAACGAGGGGAAAAAGAAGGATGGTGGTACATAACACCCCTTGGCTACTACCTGATTAATGTACGACTTGAAGTGATCTTGATCATAAAACAAGCGAACAAGATATTTCTTTAATACTGTTAATAAACAACCAAAACGGATCCACTCGGGTTCTGTGAAAACAAATTTTTCGGTCTTACTACCTTTAATCCGAACAAACGTTTTCCCAAAGTTACGACTGATCATCACACTCTTCTTCTTTTCACGGTTTTCACCTTCTTCGTACAATAACATACTGGATAGTAACTGTTCACGAAAGATCAACAAGCAATTCCACTCAGAAAAGTCAAGTAATATACGTTTCTTTTTTCCGTTTGTAAACAAAACACCCGGTTCATAGTTGAGTTCTTTATACAGTCCGACGGTAACGAACTTAGAGTACGAGTTGATTGGATATGCAAGAGACAAGTAAACGTTATACTCACAATGGCTGCTGCTGCTGCTGCTGCTGTCACAGTCACCTTCCATCGTTGAAAAGGACTGAGGTTGTTGTTATGTAGAGATCGCTAATACCTATCTTTATAAACTAGTAGAGGGGAGAACAAGTTTTTTTATGACAAACGATGAACAGTATTCGACAACGCTGTGTACTGTACTATCCCATCGTGTATAATCAAAGCGTAAGCGGTGGTTTTATCTGGAAAATTGTTACTGGATTCAAATTCTAAACGCACATCAACGGCAGACGACTTGATTGGTTCTTCTTGTCTGGAACAATCGATGACAAACAACGGTGCTTTCGTTATAAATTCATTAGGTGTCAAAAGAGGCGCTCTGTTGCGACGGTCGTAGTATGATGTTTGGAAACGTGTATACATGTCGTAGAACAGGGCGTAACGTTTTTTTTCGATATCCTGGTTCAGGTTATCGTACGGATAGTATTTATCGTTCAGAAAAAGCTTGACATTCGTTAAATTGCAGTGATCAAATTCCGACGCGTTTTTCGCTATATTGTTCTTTCTGTCCGTCTGAAATATCAGTATCACATACCGTGGTTTTTCCAACTGTGACGATGTCTTCAAGGTCCACGAATGTCGATTTGTCGTCGGTAGAACGGGATACTCGTGCAATTCCCAACTGCGGAACGGCATCACTAGTTCATGATCCTCCTCGATGTGCTCCAATAGCGGTATTCGGTACTTGTTTGACACGCGCACATAGGGCATCTTCCAGTGTACTTTGTTTATTACGAGATTACCGTTTGCAGTTGCACCCGATTCTTTTAGCACCATTGCGTTCTGATCGGTAGAGGTACGCAACAGAATCAATTCTTGCTTAACGTTCAGCATGATGCGTGTATAGTCTTCGTTGAAACCGAGTAGCATTTTCAACGGAAGACAAAACGTAAAATCACCGGTACTCTCGTGTACTGTCAACGACTCGTCGGTTGTCGTCACCCATCCTGCATTGATTAGATGCTTTCTTTCATGCTCATTGCTCGATAGTAACAATTTCACAGTGCTCGTAATTCCAACGTTTTTTGTACGATCCACTTCCACACCGCACACTTCGTAACGGATCTCCTCAAACAAGAAAGCCATTGCATTGTTGATTAATTTCACGTTCAACGCTGTGTCGGTAGCGTTAACCTTGGTCAATGTTCCTTCGATGTACAGAAAACTCTCCGCCGGTAAAGTGAAAACATCCTGTTGTTGGATGGGTATACGTATTTCATCGTTGTTACCGTATCGGGTGGAAGCATACGGTGCGTGCGTACGATATTCGAACTCAACGATTCTGTTATCGAAAGCCGCTCCTCGTTCGATAGCTAGAATTTCACCCGACATTATTTTAATCGTATAATTTGAATCCAAGTGAAAGTAAGAAACGCTTGTTCCTTGATGTCAATCGCTTCAACGTTGAACACCGACTACCATGTTTCTTTCGTACACACTCCCTTTTTACAGGTGACGTTTGTCCGAAATACAATCCCATATTTTCAGATGCAGTCGTATCGTGATAACTTCACCGCGAAAATCGACTAAATCCCCGTCCTGATCAACGAGAGACAAAATTATGTTGTCTACACGTTGTACGTTTACCGGTAAGTATATTACGTTTGTCGGTGTTTCAACTATTTTGAAACCTGGTGCCACGGTCGGATAAAACGAATGCAACGTGTGCTGGTCCTGACCGTCCTTGTACGCACCCTGTACGATATTACTCCGTACGTGAACGGTGTTAACTTTGATTATGTCAACGGGTACGTTCGACTCGTGTGTTATATACGCTTCCAGCTGCTGATTCTCCTTGAATCCTAACATACTTGCAATGGTATTCGGTGTATGCGAAAAGTCGATGACATGCTTACAGTAAATTTCACACTTTAATGTGTTGTTGTTTGGACGTAAACTGATTGTTCTCTCGCCTAACTGTTTCTGCAGATACGTTTCGATATCACTGATTTCGTAGGTGCCGGTAGGCAACTTGATGACGGACCACTGATCCTTGGAAATTTTTACTGGAAATGCATTATTTTTTCCTTCAGTAACGTTTGGTATTGAATTATACGATGTAAAATCCAATAGTCCAACGTACCATTCACCGTATAACTCGAGAGGTGGGAAAAAGTTACACACGAGATTCGCAGCGTCGGTACCCGTCACGGTGACCGTTAGCGACGACATGCTGAAGTTTACTGATCAGAAGACGATAAAAAGTCTAAACATAAATGACCGCAGATGACCGTGTTAGGAGGTTGCTTCCGTTCATAGTTGTAACGAACGTCGGCTGTATCACCAAAATATTGCATCAGCTCGAGAGGTGGACGTAAATTACCGAACCCGTCAAAATAGTGTACTCGATTTCCACGCTTCTTGTAACATACCCAGTGGGTTCCCGGTCCGCTCTCGTCGTCCAAATTTACGATGACGCTTTCGTTCTTCCACGGCGCTGTATCCGGTAATGCGTTACGCATGTAAACACCTCTAAAATACGGTATGTTTAGCTTTTTTGCGTATACACGTAATTCATCTTCGGACAACGGGCGGAGCGGTATGTGAATTAGTTTTTTCGGTACGGACGTAGATACAATCCGGACGCAGTTCTCTTCTTTTTCCTAGCGGTTCGGACAGTTCTCTTCCTCCTCTTCTTCATCCCACCACCAGCACCACGACCACGACTACTCACATTCTTTTTATTTTTACGACGTCGACCGCTTCCTATTGCTGATTTTGCTTTCATGGCCGCTGCAACTGCTGTCGCATAAGCTCGTTCGCTGATACCCGAATCCAAAGCCTTTACCCGTCCCCACGCTTTTTCCGCGAGTTTACGATCTGCAATACGTCTACTTTCGTTGTCTTTGTATTGAGCGTAAGCGATATCGTGTTCGCGACAGGCTTCGTCTAGTTGATTGATTCCACGATCACCACGCGCTAATCTTTCTTCGAGTTTCGTGCCCGGTCCACAGAATCTGTAACCCGGCAGATGTAATTCGACAGGTAGTGCGTCCACCGCTCGATTGATAACTGACGAAACAACGGACGGTACAACGTTTTTAAGCACGTTTCCGACGCCCCACCCCTTTTTCCTCTTAACGTTGTTGTACATCGTAAACCGATCTCCAGTCTTTCTCTTCTATGTTTTTATCGTATTCATCTATTAACCTTCTTATTTCCTTCGTGTCGAGTGTCCACTCGTCTTCTGAACTACGTGGCTTAGACAATTTCAATAAGTAGTAATCCAGTTGATACTGAAATGTTTTTACGACTTTATACATCTCGCTCTTTACGTATCGTCTCACGTCATTTAATTGTTGTAAGTTAACAGCATCGCTCTCCGCAAAACCATCCGCTACGTCTGTTATTCTCTTTTCCGCTGCTTTGAAAACACCATCTTCGCCCAAGCTAACGGTGTTCTGCAACATGTATTTTACGTTAACCGCGTCATCTCCAAAAATCGGTGAACTCACTCCCGACAACCAGCTCTGCCCAAACAAATAGCTGTTCGATACTTTTTTAATGACGTTCGAGTCTACATAGTTTTTGTTAACCGCATCGGTCGCTTGTTCCGGACTTCGAACGTTGATTACCCATCGATCTCGTGCATCGATGACCTCACCTCTCTCTTGACTCGAGTGTTGTATACAGTTGTCATCAACGTAATATTTGTTGACTACGTCTTTAACGTCTACAGGAGTATCAACATTTTTCAATCTACACCCTTTAACGTCCACGCTTTTACGTTCATCATCGAGTAGCAGACAATGTGTTTGCATATAAGTCAGAGATACAGCATCCTTTGCTGCATCCGGTTCGTTCAGATTGCGGATCTTTTTGTTTTCAACATCTATATGCCCATCATTCGTAATCTTAAATCCTACAGTATCGCGTAATTGTCTTTTTGTTTCTCGTCGCACGCTCACGGCGCTTTGATGTCTCCCGAACTTGTCCACAACCATTGTACGACTGCACGCTACAAATGATGTGCTAACCGTTTTAAGTAACGACACTGTGGTGACCATCGCGTGTGTAACACAATCGGATCGTCACCCTCTTTCCAACGAAAGATTTCTATACCGCAAAATGAACATCGAACCCTGTCAATTTCATTTGTGTAATGAAAGCCTGCGGCAACCATAGCGGTTGGACTGATGAAATGCACAGGCCATGATGTAAAGGTTTTCAGTCTTTCGTTTTCGACTTCAAAGTCAGGTGTCAAATCTAACCCGCACATGTTGACAGTGTTGACGTCAATGAGTTGTTACACCGACGTTCATAAAATTTATACGATAATGTTGGCTTCACGTAATTCCTCCACAACGGAGATGATTTCGTTGTCGTGTCCGGTGTGACCGGCGCGTTTTGAACTTACCAGCAGTCTCAACCGTTCAACCAGTTTGTTGGGATCGTTCAATGTACGTAATCGATACCACGTCCGCTGCGCGGTGGGAACAATCGGGCGATTATCTCTCTGTACTTTACACCTTTGTTTGTATTTATTTTAGCACCGGGTAAATGATAATGTTTATGTGCGTTAGTGTCCGACAGTATAGATTTGTACGCTGCTAAATCGTTTTCATCATAGACGCTCTTGTTGGGTTCTTTCATAAACATAAGTTCGTAGAGACCCGGTGTACCCCTGTATCGTTTTCCAGCTATGTAGAAGCTGTCGTCTTGATTGATCTCCAACACCGAATTTCCCACCATCCATTTGTCTGCAACGTTACGGATACCGTACGTATGATCCATCTTTTTTTCTCGATCATCAGATAAAGCGAGTAGTAAGTATTTCCTCGCGAGCGGACCTTCGACAGACTGTTCAACGTATTCTTGTGCTTCGTGTCGACCTTCGGGTGTTGCTAAAAACTCTTCAAGAGTCACGTTCGATGTTTCGACATCAGGAGTTTGTGCCAACTCTTCCGTTCTAAGGAATCGAGGTTGTGATGGTGGTGGTGTCATCTCGACAGCTGTCTTCGTATCTTCATCTTCAACATTTATTTTTTTAATTTTATCACCGGACACATTCAACTTTTCCGAAATCTGGGTTAACGGTTCCAAAAGAGGTTTGTACTTTCTCGTTAACGCTTCATCGCTCTCTCTGATGTCATGTTTCAACGCGCGATACTTTTGTCTTATGTTATCGCTAATTGCATCGATTTCATGTGTCAATTGCTTGTCATCCATCTTGACACTGATGACTTTCTCGCACGAACTATTCTATTTATGTATAAAACGATCGAAACCCACTCTGTATCTACCCGCGTTTATCGGTGAGTCCTTGTTGATGACTATGAATCCGTAACGATCCTTCCACGCTTCGGCGCACATCGCTTTGAACTCTTCGTATTTCATATCTGTGTTAACGTGATCGTTGTAAACGTGACGTAAATTGAGATCATCTTGCCTGAAAAAAACCAAGAAATTGGCATTATCACGCACCAGTTGCTTTGGCACCAGACTGTACGTCTGACAAAGGTACAAAGTGTCCACACCGCTATGCCGTCCCATAGCGAAATATTTTCGTATGTTATTCTGCCGTTCACATACCACATCATCGAACAACATGATTGAATTAGGTACAATTTCGTGCGGAGGTGGTACTTCATCGTTTTCACTGTATGTGAAGTACATCATTCCTTCGTCAGCGAGAGCATTAAAAAGTCTTCCAACATACGATATTTTGGTTGAAATAACGATTTGGAGAACACGTACAGGTTCTGAAATCGCAGTCCGTTTGAATCGAATAACATGTTAAAGGCAACGTTTGACTTCCCGCTACATGACCCGCCGCACACGATACATCGAACTGTGTTTGGAAACAGTGGACTGTGTTTATTATATGCAACTTCACCGTTGTACTTAGCAGAGTCTACGTTCTTAACATTTAACTTTAACGATTGTTGTTCAATCTTCATCTTAACTCGTTTACGTTCGGTTAAATACTGTGGTAATGTTATTATATCAGATATTTTTTATGTATCCACGAATCGTGTTTACCGTCAAAGCCGAGCCAGCGCACTCGCACGCGATCACCTTTACGTTGTAATATTTTTTCAACGAGATACACATCACCAACGCTGGTTTTACTCAATTCTTGTTCATAAAACCCACCTTCCACAACGTCACCCGTGTGATCTTTCAACAAGTACGTAACCGGTACGGTTGGCTGAACTCTGTGCACTGTATATATCTCGTTCGTCCAGTTTGGTGTATAACCATTAGCGAATGTGATTTTGTATTTACTGATACGCACTCGATCGCCTATTTTAAACTTATGTTTCTTGCTCACTTTCCGCGGTACGATATTTTTTCTTATTCTTTCCAACACAATTTGCTCGTTCCTCTTGTCGACTTGTCGCGGCTTCATCTCTATAGTTCTATGCACTCTGTCGTTGTATTCCATCACCAGTTTAGGCAAAAGCGACAACCACCGATAATGGCCTTGCTCGCTGAACGCGCGGTACATGTTCGTTTTCAACGTACGATTAAATCGCTCTACGATGGACGCTTTCTTCTCGCTATACGTTGAATAGTGTTTGACGTTGAATCTCTTTAGTAAAGCTTGTACGGTAGTGTTAAAGTACTCTTTCCCCTTATCCGTTTGCAGGTATTTCATTTTATTTTTTACAATTATTGGTTCGAGAGCATGTGCTACTTCAACACCCGATTTAGTTTTTAAGGGAATCGCATATGCATACTTGCTAAATGCGTTTATTACCGTCATTAGATATTTGTACCCCTTGTTCAACTTGGCATGCGGTATCATTTCCACCAAATCCGCTTGGTAGAGATCGTGTAACCCCTTCACCTCCACCGCACGTCTGGGAAAGTTCCTTCTCACCGGTCTGTGCAATTCCTTTGCAATAGTTTTGCGTACGTTTTCCATATCGCCACCCGAAACGCGAATCGCAAAATTTTGGTACGAGATATACCGTTACGTTTTCACTGAACCTCACCGACTTCATCGTCGTTACTGACAGTGTGTTGCTCCTGCAAGCGAGTCTTATATCAACGTATATCGAACGCATAATTTATAACGGATTTTCTCGCTTGCTGAATTATCTCGCGTCTGGGTTGACAGAGTTTATAATGACCGTACGCCAGTGTTGTTTCACCGTCATCCAAGACATATCGTTTGTCATCGTATGGTGACAGCGATAATTTTGTAAGCTTTCTTGTGTATATGTTATGTTTTTCGCTTTGGATAGTCTGCGCCGTAGTATAAGTTTGAGAAGTGGTCTTTACACATTGTTTATAAAGTTGATGTTTCAACTGTGTAGCTATCGCGGAACGTGGCACACCTTTCGCTACCTTTTTCTCTTTATCGTTTGCCGTAACTAATGAATAACATTTTGCGCGCAACCCGACAAATTCAAGTACCGGTATTCCATTTGTTTCGTCTTTAAAAGTACCCAACTTTTTCTTGTTTGTTTCACTATAGCACGGATGTGCCTTAGGGTACTCCGACGTGTCAAAGAGTTCGAGATGCTCCTCCATGTCTTTGTACACATCGTCGGTGCGAATGTCGTACAACAGAGAGTCAGTGTCCGTCATACATAGACGTGCACGTGACCCGTACGTATTCATCGTGAATCCGTAATGGAACCGATACATAATCAGCTTACTAATATCCAATACACTGAACCCAACGTACAAAGGTCGGTTCAGTGTAATGGATATTTTTTTCATCGTGAGACCTACCAGGTCCTCGTTATAGATGAAAAAATGTTGTAGCCTGGGGTTAGCGGTTAGTTTGTGAAGTTTCTTCTCGTTTGGAACTAACTTGAAATCGATTCGCTTCCGTACGTTTTCCAACGATTTTCCGTACGGTGCGTTATTCATTAACTTAAAAAAGTCTTTTTCAAAGGTGTTTCTGGCTTCCTTTCGTCGCTCCGTATTAAAATCGATGAAAGGTTTCAACCATACGCACTGTGTGAATGCTAACACACGGTGAATCGCTTTCAACTCCATTCCTAGTTCGAGGTAGAGTTTCAATGTTCTGTAATGAACAATGTATTTTGTCTTGTCCTCGAGGGACGTTATCAGTTTCTCTACCTTACCGTTACTGCACACAAAGTCTTTTAACAGCTTCATGCGATAGCAGTACGGTGAAAGCATACTGTCCGTAATAGTACGCTTTTCAGGTGCTAAAGGGTAGTCACTGTGTAAGTCGTGTAGGTAATGTGGATACCCCAGATCGACTTCCAGGATATAACCGGTGTCACCATCGTCGCGTAACGTGTGCACGTTCAACGTATCGATCACTGTACGTTCCAACCATCGAAAACCGGACAGTGGTAAAGGCTGTGTCATAGCCGTTCCGTACAGGTTGGTACAATCGAGGTAAAGTAAATAGTTATGCGGCTTGCTTGCGTCATAATCGGGAATGTACGGGTTGTTGGCCTTGGCGTACCTACTAGAAATTGCTGCTAAGCCGCCACGGATACCTCTTTCGATGTACAGGTGTACGTCTATATCGCGGAGTAACTCTAACCTAACTCCTGTCATTTTCAGCATCGCGTTCCACGCTAAACCGGCGGTGGTAAAAACGTTACACGGATCGAGTTCGTAGTACTGTAGGCTCATGTTTCGAAAGTTTTCAAATACATCAGCAAGCAGTAGTACATCCGTTTTTAAATAAAGGTCATGATAATCACCGAACGTTTGCATGTCGAAAGCCGACCAAACCGCTCGAGCGTGCGCGTAATCTTCTTCGTTTATATCCGACTCTGTCAACCCGTTGTAAAAATGTTCGCGGTCCGGTAACTGCCTCTCGTCAAATTTTGAATCGTCCGTAACGTATTCGTAAGGGTACACGCCTTTACGCAACAGTAAATTAACATTACGCGTGTAAAATTGATTAAGGATTTTAAATTTATCCGCGGATAAGTTGGAGACGAGTTTTTCAAGTGACGCGTTCATGAACCGCAGAGAATCGAGAAACCGGAGCTGACCGAGTGTAACGGAGATGTAACGTTCGGTTGTAGTAGCGATACACGTTATTTCATCTTCCTTGTACTTTCCGAAACCTTGCATCAAATGATGCGAGTCATAGCCACTTAAATTATGGAAAAAAACCGGAACGTGTGTTGGTATTTTGTAATTTATATTACACGCATTGTGAGCAGCGCCTAAATAGTTTCCCGTTATGTGGCAATGGTTTCGAACCGTGTCGTCCGTTAACGGCTGCTTGCACAGATGACAGTGCGTAGCGTTTCGGAATGACCGTTCATCGGCCGCTGTCATTTGGATCGGTTTATTAAACTTTCTATCGAGTCGTTGAACGTCGACTAAAAGCACACGAAGGAACGTGTCCACCACGTCTTTACCGCGGTATATTACAGGTTCCTTGACAGCGTTTCCCATCCAGTCAACTATCACATAGCAGAAACTGGCTGGTATATGATGTGCCACGTTTTTACCGGTGGTCGGAACAATAAACGATTCGAAGTCAGCGTATACCGTATAAGGTACGCGGTGACAAAGTGAAAAGTTTTTGAAATACATCCACTTTTCGTTCTCGTCAGGAAGTTTTACTTTCTGTACTGGATGCTGAGAACAGTTGCGTTCGTGTTCTTCAACTCGTTTTCGCGCCGCGTTAGTATCTTTATTGTCCGAAAATCGGTGTAGACAGTAGTTGCAGTAAAGCGAAGCGCCGTTTCGTTTTGACAACGACGAAAGCATACGCGAAAGGTTCCGTATGAGGCAGTAGTGAGTAGTGTTCGCGTCGGACAGTAGCAGTAGGTTTACGTGGTACTTTCGACCGCGGTGTTCAGTAATACGTAAAGGATATACCTCGCCTTCGTAGCCAAAAACGTTAACGGATATGTTTTCGTTTAATTTTTCAAAACGTTTTATCTTATTGACTGCGACGGGATAAGGTATGTCCTTCATGTTTATTTCTTCTTCGTACGGAAGGTAATGGCTAACGCGATGCGGGTTACACGCGATCGGGTGTATACCGGCGCGCACAGACCACAAGAAACACTTTTCATCTTCTAAATTTTTCACATTAATAATTCCTTTCTTACTGTGTGACAATTTCGATGGTGTAGGTAGAAAGCTCGACCCCACAAGAGGATTGTATTTTGTAATATTTATTTCCACCGACTCGACACCATTTTCGACCCACCCGCTTCCGTCACGCGTGAATTTGTCAACGGATTCCATTATTTTCTCGCTAGCTATCGAATACTGTTCATCGATATCGTCATACTGTGACTTAAGTTCTGTACGTGATCTAAATACCGCATTACAATAAATATTTTCGGTGTTTATTAATTTTTTAAAAGATACACGAACTGCTAAATACCACTTTATATAATTATTTAATGCAACGGCTTCGCTACAAATCTTATCAATAACCGTTTGTTTGTAATCTAATAATACTGTTTGTGTGTTTAGTGTATTGTCAAGTATCATAAATTTTATAGTAATTACATTACCATTGATAGCACGGTGTTCGCTGTTGCTGCCGCCGCTGCTGCTGCTGCTGTCGGTCATTGTGAAAGGAGTGAGGCCGGCTTCGCATAGTCGGTTCCCTATATAGACAGTCCGGTGACCGGCAACTCTGTCGCCGCGCTCCGCTCGCGAGGAGCAGCTGCGCGGGGTGGGGTGCGGGGTTGTCGTGACCGATGCGGTGTGTGCTGGAGGTGCGGGGTGGGGGTGCGGGCTAGGATGTCATCGTCCGGTCGTGACCGATGACGCGCGTTGCGGAGGGCTGGGTGGGGTGGGGAGTGCGGTGTAGGAAGCTGACGTCCGTGACCGATGCGGTGCGGGGTAAAGGTGTGGGATGGTGGTGCGGGGTAGGGAGCTAGGTTGCAGCCGGTGTCCGTGACCGAGAGGTAGGCGAGGTGCGGGGTACAGGATGCCGGCGACCTTGACCGAAGCGCGCTCGTTGAGTCGCCTCCCACGGGATGTAGGTTGCGGGGTACGGGGGGCTGGGTTGTACGACCGGTCGTGACCGAAAGCAGATGGTGGCCCGAGACGACGCGGGGTGGGGTGCGGGGTGACCGTGACCGACGGACTCGAGTGGGGTGCGGGGTGGGGTGGGGTGGGGGAAACCCGGTCGTTGCGGAGCGACAGACAAAGTAATTGAACAAAATATGTAGGCGAGGTGCGGGGTGGTGGTGAGGCTTTGGGTGTGGTGTGGGGGTGCGGGGTAGGATGTCATCGTCCGGTCGTGACCGAAAGCAGATGGTGGCCCGTGACGATGCGGGGTGGGGTAGGAAGCAAAATTATAGCCGTTACCGTTGCGGTGGAGGTGCGGGGTAGGGTGTCGTGACCGAAGGAGATGACGCTTTAGAAGGAAGGAACGCGGTCGGGGGAAACAGAATAAATACGCCAGTGTTTCCCTGTGCAGTCATCAGTACTCGCCATGGAAGGAATCGTTGCGAACGCGAAGACAGTTGAAAATTTTTTACCAAAAAGAGACTTGTCAAGTCTTTCTTTAGGAGTAAAGTATCATATAATTCACATGAAATTTGTGAAAACGAAATTCGGGGAGTCAGTTGTGGTAGATTTGGAAGATACCGGAGCCTGTCCTCAGCCGGAGGATAAACTTTTCTATGTATACCTACCTAAAAGATGGTGTGACGTATTTACAGAGGAGCAATTGAAAGCTGTGAAGCCTTGTGTCCTATCACTATGCGTAACCTCACACACTCCGCTGGCGAACGAGAAAGTGAGCGTGCAGTTGGATATTGATTATGTGAGTATGATATTTCAGTACCACTAATAATTACTTATACAGAAGTGGTTATGTATTAATTTTTTCTCTTTTTTTCCAGACCAAATAAACGAGAACAGGATTGATTTATTATAATAATAATAGTAATAATAACATTAATAGTAAAATGTTTTTAAATGATGAAGTAGACTTCTCTATTTTTTTTGTCGTTTTTTAATGTTAACTATTCATTTTCAGAGAAAGAACAAGGTGTTGCTTGGATCTAATATTGTAGAAAAACTTTTAAACAGAGAAATAAATGGTAATAATAGATTATATTGTCAATGCAACATGATTAAATTCGATTATAATTTTAGAAATAATCGTAAGACACTGAGTAGATGGATATCAATACGAAACGAAAAGAATATTTACAAAATGAAAGTATTTATTCGTAATGAGTTTTTCAAACTCTTCAAAACATCAATTAGTTATTGTAACAACCATAATATTGAATATCTTCAAATAAAAGATTTGCTAATTGCTAAAACAAAGCTGGTTAATCAGATATACTATATGATGTATAATTTTACTGGTACAGCGTATACCTCGCTAGTAAAAAAATATGAGTGGTCAAGGCATGACTCTAGCGGATGTCCGCTTCGTAACCGTTGTCGCGTCTGTTGTTATCTAAGATATCAAAATGAGTTTAATTCAGAATACATGTTTTTTTAATACCACACTAACTATCATTTGATGTGTCTACATTCTTTTGTATTTGATCAAGTATTATTAATTGTAGGAAATTATATTCTATTTTTAATTATTAAAAAACGTATGTGGTTTATAACATAAAAAGTTGAGATAAACAATCATTAAAGTGTTAGTTAAATTTTTATGTGTAATTAAATTTTTTTAAAGATTTCTCTCATAGTTACAGAAACCTTGTTTCGATGTTATGTGTTTGTGCGAATGCGAGGGAGATGTATGTCGTTCACCACCATATGGTGACCACTGTAACATTCTGAGTGCTTGTGAGTGGAGAGAATTTACACTCTGAAGAACAATTGTTTTAAAAAATTATTTTGACGAAAAAATGTAATTGGTTAAGGCATAATTCCACTGGATGTGCGCTTTATAAGCGTTGTTACCACTGTTATTATCTAAAATACTAAAAAGAGTTGAATTCAAGGTTTTGGTGTACCATTTAACACATGTAGTTAACACCATATTAATTATCATTTGATGTGTGTCTACATTCAGTATGTTATTATTAATATATTACACATCAACATTGTAATATTGTATGTTATTAATTATTATTATTATTATTAGACATATAAGGCTTGTTTTGGTTGTAGTAAATGTAATTATTATTTTGTTAATTATATGTGTGTGTGTGTATGTGTGTATATATACATATATATATATATATATATATAGAGAAAGAGAGAGAGAGAGAGAGAGAACCTTCAAAGCTGCAAAAGAGAGAGAAAGCGAGAGAGAACAAAGATTATTTTGTATAATTATGTAAATATATATATATAGATAAAGTGTCTATTTTGTTTAGTTATGTATATAGAGAGAGGGCGTATGTTTTGCTCAATTATAATTGTCTTGTGAATATAGAACATGTGTGTGTAGAGAGAGAAAAAACTTATAGCTTATGATTTGATTGTAAAAGCTTTTGATATTATTAAAAATTATATATACATATAAACCATAACCTATGTTATTTTTATTATTATACCCCTTATACAAAACAATTATTCCTATCATACTTGAATAATCGCAAAAGCAGTAGAGATGTAAGTCTCTCATATGGAATGTAACAGCAAAGAAACCGGTTTTTATAGTAGAGAAAGAGCGCTGCAAGTTACAACAGCTTGCCTGAGCCAACTCTACGTCAACCTCACACACACACACACACACACACACACACACACACACACACACACACACACAGCTTTATAAAACACGGACGCCAGCTATCAGTTCCTCTTTGAATACATTAACGGAACGTGGTAGTGTTTCACACACACACCGCTTGTACCAGCTTAGATGCTGTTTGACTGGTTTACAGGAGAATCGTCACAGGAGTAAATATATTTATTCAGTTAACAATTTTAGTAACGCATAATAAGAATATATGTTTTCTAAACAGTATTCAAATCGATGCATCTGTTTTATATTAACACAATATAAACATTATAATAATACAATATCCGGTTTTGAGTACCGGAGGAACCGCGTCGGGATGTCATTAATCACCAAATTTCGGAACCCGTCAGGTACCTATTGTCCCAAATTTTAACCGATCAATTTCGCGTAACGGTTTCTCCTCCCCGTCCAGAGTTCAGACATACAGGACTTGTTTTAGGGTGTACCCCCCATCCGTTGATTTAAACATTTCGGGTGTCAAAATTCGGACACCAAAAATTTCGGGTAACCCCATCCGTTGATTTAAACATTTCGGGTACTAAATTTCAGACACCAAAAATTTCGGGTACCCCCATCCGTTGATTTAAACATTTCAGACATCACGCCCTCTACGTCGTCGTCATGTGGGCGTACCCACAAATTTCGGGTACCCCCATCCGTTGTTTTAATCATTTAGGGTACCAAAATTCTGACATTAAAAAAATGTCGAGAGAGAACGATTATTTTGTTACATCAAAATAAACCAGAACGCGGAAGTGTTTTAACATTCGGACACCAGCTGCCAGGGCCTCTGTCATGAACTGGAACCCGGTTAGGGCGTACCCACAAATTTCGGGTACCCCCATCCGTTGATTTAAACATTTCGGATAACGGTACCCGATGCCCCCAAAATTTCGAGTAACGGTACCCGATGACATAGCCTCTGCGCGTCCGGGCAATCGCCGAATTCCGGGTACCCCCATCCGCTACACATTGTTTTCGGCTACCAAATTTTGAACATGCAGAAACCACGGCCTCCGTGACGTCTTGAAACAGGTTTTAGCCATGCGGACGCCAGCGACTTGAGCCTCTGTATGATGTCATGAACTGGAACACGGAAGTGTTTCAGTCACACATACACACACATACACACACACACACACAAAACAGTGACGTCACATGGACAGCTCGGACACCAGCTGCCAGTGCCTCTATGACGTCATGAACTGGAACCCGGTAGTGTTTTCAACTGGAACCCGGAAGTGTTTTCTAACGCTCACTTTCCCTCTACTGGTATAAATACAAGTACTCAGCGACGTTCAGTTCAGTTTGAGTTGCGATTTATTCAAGTGCTGTTCGTAGTATTGTGGCGATGTGTTATGTGTTTTATTTGTGCGGGACAATTGTAAAACAATTTATTGTGTGTTATATTAGTTGATATTATTATTACGGGTGAACAATTTTTATTTGATTTTTGTAAGAGCCTACCTTATTGATTATACATTGTTTGATTTTGATAATTGAAGCCCGCCGGTGATTAGTGACGTAATTGGAGTGTTGTATTTTGCTTTCCACTGTACCATACGACCGTCGTAACAGTGGGTGAGAAGAGCGACAGGATCGTTAACAGTGGAAACAGTGAACACTTTGTACAAGACGAGTTTAATTCATAATTAGTCGGTAAACAATGGACGCCACTCAGATGATGGAACATTTCCAGGCGCTGCTGTTGCAGACAGAGGAACGACGACGACAGGACGCAGAGGAAGCAGAGAAAAGACGCCGACAGGAGGCAGAGCAAGCAGAAAGACGACAGGATGAGAAACGGAAGAGTGAAACAGAAGATATCAAAGCATTAATACAGGAGCAGAAACAGATGCAAGAACAGAGTACCGCAGAATTGGATTTCTTTCGAGGTGAGCTCAATAAACAAGTTACTAAAATATCGGAGGTGCAAGAATCAATGACATTTAAAATAGCTGAATTAGAAAATCTGTCTCGAGTGTTGAAGAATCGATGTATACAAAAATATCTGTCATAGAAGAATCCGTGTCAAATAAAATATCTGGAGTAGAAAACTCAATGGCAAACATCAAAGAACAAATTAAAAGTGATTTCGAGCAGTTCATGAAGACACAACCAAAACAAATTTCTGAAAAGACTGTACCAACGATAAGCATAGAAAAAGACACAGAAAATAAGACAACAGAGAAAGACACTTTGCCTGTAGTAGGGGCAGATCATGTCAAGGCTCCAACCTTTGACGGAAGCAGTCACTGGGCAATATATTTACCCCAATTTGAAGCTGCTGCATGTGCAAATATTTGGACAGAGAAAGACAAGGCAGTTTCACGCGTTCTCGCACTAAAAAGTACCTGCGGCTAAACTACTACAGAACGTGCCACGTGACGGCCAGAACACTTATGCCGAATTGATAAAGCTCTAGAATTACGGTATGGTGTTAAACATTTGCGAAATGTGTACTGCATGCACTCACTTGAGAGAAAGGCGACAGCATTCCGGGGAGAGTCTTCAAGAGTTTGAAGCAAGTATACACAGACTAATTAGACTGGCTTACCCTGAAGAGCCAGAAGATTTTCGAACGAGATTCGTAATGGAGACATTTACTGATGGTGGCCGAGATAATGAACTACAGCAAGTTTTACGAATGGCAAGACACCAGAATAGTGCGAACGCCCTGGTACATGCTTTGCAATTTGAGGCTGCAAAGTCAGCGTCTGGTTGAGCAAGTCATAAATTCCGCGCGCTAAAAGATGGCGACAGCACAGACGATGAAGAAGAACAACAAAGAACCCAACGTGCGGCGTTACAGGATAAAGTATCAAAGGATGGAAAACCAAAGTGTTATAGATGTGGGAAACCTGGACATCTACAACGAGATTGTCGAGTTAGAGGTCAGCAGCAATAGTCGGTACAACTGACTAACTGGAGGAATAGTCCAGTTACTGGAGGAATAGTCAGCAACTGAGCAATAGTCCAGTTGCTGACTAACTGGAGGAACGAAGCCCCTAGGCAATACGCAATTCTAAACTTCAGAAAAATAGCGGGAGCTTGATGGTTACCAGATTTGTTCAAGAAAGTCAGTTGTTCAAGACTTAGTCAGCAACCGCCAGCCTCTAATTAGCTCTTGTATAATACAGGCTGTGACTGGAAGCCCCGTCAAGGTGCTAGGTAAGGTAGACGTACGTGTACGCCTGGGTCTTCTCGAGTTTAGCCACCAAATGCTCGTTGCAGACATTGTCGATGAAGTGATTCTTGGCACGGACATTACGAAGGTCTACGGATTCGTCGTGAACTTAAGAGAGAATATCCTGAGGGCTAGCCAAGAGAAGATAAAGCTTTGCATGACTAAAGTGACAGGGTCTACCAACCATTCGATTAAGCAAGTGGCATTGGCCGAAGGAAAAGTCAACAAGTCTGGTCAAAAGGAACCATCCCTATTGCAACTAGCAGAGGACGTATAAATAAGTGTAACGACAAAAGAAGTCATTGGAAAGCCAACTATGGGTGTCGAGATTAGACTCTTTATTTTTCCTGGGTTAATGGAGAACCCGGGGAAAACGTTACGGAGGACGAAGTTACGCAAGGGGTTGTTGACGAGAACCAAACGGACTTGGATCAGCTAGTCGTGTTTAGGTCATCAGTACATGACGCAACTGGAGTGATTCCCGCAAAAATAGTGAGTGGTTGAGCGGAAGACTCGTATTCCTGGGAACTGGATGTTTGGGTCACACGAGACTGAATTCGAAGAACTGGAGAATCATCTTTCGCAAGTAGACCAGCTATGTAGATCGCCTGGCCGAGTATTAGTTTAGAGACGGTTCGCCAGTTCGGGGTGACCAGGCTTAAGGAGGGGGAAGTGTTACGACACTTGTGTTAAGGGACTATCTTGTTTATTACAAACTGTTTAATTATGATAATTAAACTTGTGATGTTTAAAGGTGTAAAGGTGATTAGTGACGTAATTGGTGTCTTGTATTTTGCTTTCCACTGTACCGTACTACGATCAACTAGACCGTCGTAACAATATTAAAATGTTTAATATTATTAAAATTAACAATATCGAAAAGGTTTTACTAGTATTAGGTACAGGGCGTTGTGCCGGGAGTTCTTTAATTTCGAAGTTGAAATGCGATAGCTGGGATTGACGTATAAAATCAAAAGTGCGCTGTGTAGCTATTGTGAAGTTAAAAATGAAGTGTTTCTGTTAGCAAATTTTAACCGACCAATTTCGCGTATCGGTACACTACCCTCCCGTCCTGAGCTAAGCGGAGTGTGGGGGTACCCGATAACCCAAATTTCGCTTAACGGTACCTTATTATCCACCACACCGCCTCGCCTTGCAGAAACCACGGCCTCTGTGTCGGCACAGTGCTGAACCTGAACCCGGAAGTGTTTCAGACATGCAGGACTTGTTTTAGGGCGTACCCACCTTTCAAATTTCGGGTACCCCATCCGTTGATTTAAATATTTCGTGTACCAAATTTCGGACACCAAAAATTTAGGGTAACGGGAGGGCTATAATTTATTTTTATGTACAAATTAATATCCAATAGGAACCACAAGCCACTGACACCAATGACATAACATATAACCATTGCTACATTCGAACACATGCGTCATGTGGGCGTACATTTCGGGTGTCAAATTTCAGACATCACGTCCTCTAGACATGCAGGTTAAATTTCAGACACCACAAAATTTCGGGGTACCCCACCCGTTGTCGGACGACAGTGTTTTAACATAATTTCGGACACCCCAAAATTTCGGGGTACCCCCTCCGTTGTTTTAAACATTTCGAGTACTAAATTTCAGCCACAAAAATTTCGAGGTACCCCCATCCGTTGATTTAAACATTTCGGGTGTCAAATATTGGACACCACGCCCTCTATGGACAGTGACACATATGGAACGCTCGGAGAGCAGGTCCTCTGTGTGACGTTATGCAGGACTTGTTTTAGGGCGTACCCCCCATCCGTTGATTTAAATATTTTGTGTACCAAATTTCAAACATCAAAAATTTCGGGTAACGATACCATTGTCTCCGTGACGGCTCGTCCAGGACCTCGTCAACCACCGAATTCCGGGTACCCCCACCCATCCACTACACGTTGTTTTCGGCTACCAAAATTTGGACATGCACAGAGACCATCGACTAGGGCCTCTGTGTGACGTCATGAACTGGAACCCGGTAGTGTTTTAACATCGGACACCAGCTGCCAGGGCCTCTGTGTGATGTCATGAACTGGAACCCGTTTAGGGCGTACCCACCTTTCGGGTACCCCCATCCGTTGATTTAAACATTTCGGGTAACGGTACCCGATGGACCATATCACCAAATTTCAGTACCCGATACCCCCCAAATTTCGCGTAACGGTACCCGATGACATCGCCTCTGTGCGTCCGGGCCCTCGGCAACCGCCGAATTCCGGATATCCCCATCCGCTACACATTGTTTTCGGCTACCAAATTGCGGACATGCAGAAACCACGGCCTCCGTGACGTCTTGAAACAGGTTTTAGCCATGCGGACGCCAGCGACTAGGGCCTCTGTGTGACGTCATGAACTGGAACACGGAAGTGTTTCAGTCACACATACACACACATACACACATACACACACAAAACAGTGACGTCACATGGACAGCTCGGACACCAGCTGCCAGTGCCTCTATGACGTCATGAACTGGAACCCGGTAGTTTTTTCAACTGGAACCCGGAAGTGTTTTCTAACGCTCACTTTTATACTACTTACAACCAATCATAGATGAACATTATTTAACATTTTAAATTTATTGTTGTTAAATATATCACATAAGCGATTTCATATATCTTGTGTACAATAAATAATCTTAAATCCTCCAATATAGACTTTTTCATTATATCACACGCACCACCATATCCTATGCACCAATATTTATGTTATTTGTGTTGTCGCAATATATATATATATATATATATATATATAAATCACTTTCTGCTACAGTCCGTTTCTTGATGTATATAATACATTTAATATTTATAAATAAATTTTCCTTAAGATATACCTTTTTTTTCCTAATTAGGAACATGTTTCGAGAGCACCCGTGTTCTCATCTTCAGCCAAATTTTGTTCAGGTAATCTATGACACGATGCAAAAAATACTGTCTAACGTATAATTTGATATTTTGCCCCGTTCGCACGATTTAGGCCCTTTTAATTATGCCTTTTCGTTTACGCGTAAAAAAATGTGAACAACGCCATGGCGACCAGAATTAATTGCCAAAGTAACAAGTAAATAAACAAACTATATTTATCTGTACCTTTTTCCGTTCCTGTAGTTTTAATGTATTTACTATTCAATTGTATCGATATGTTTTGTAATTTTGTATACAGATACGCCTATATATTTTGTAATTGTCTTAAACTATTATAAAATTTGTTTATACATATTTTAAAGATGCAATAAATAAGCAATGAAATATATTAAATACTACTACTGAAGATGTCAACTACACCATAGAGACCAGAATTACTATAGTAACATTAAATTAAAAAAAATTTTAACGGCATCGGAACTGTACATTTATCCATTCCTGCAGTATATTTTCGATGTTTTATATAATATGGGTTTGTATCGACATATTACGATATGGAAAAGAAGAAGTGTACTAATTGAAAATTGTCCTAATACAAAGTGAAAATACGTGTTGATTTAATTTTTGAAATTAAGTGACAACGGTTTTTGATTTTTAGTTTACTGCTGAAATACATATAAGCAATGGCTGATGAAACCATAACGTTTCATGTGTTATACAATGCTTCTAACACAGTAACGCCTAACATAAATAATGTAGCGTTTTTGATTTAACAGGTACCCTATAAATATATCCGTAGGCTTTATAAACGGGTACGTTTAAATCTCCAAATGATGTTGCACCAACATAATAATTTATTACAAGTTAAAATATTACGAGTGTTGTAAAGAGCTTTGGAGAGAATTGGACTAATGAGTACAAAACTTTTATACGAGCTGACAGAACGCCAATTAGACATAGACAATAAAAATTATATTAAAATACTTATTAAAACTCGAATATTTGCGTCCAAAGCCGCGGGTAACAGCTAGCACATTTATATTACACAAAATTTAGATAGTAGATAATTTTTCAAGTATGGGAAAGCTAAGAAAAATCGCAATTTCCCTATTATTTCCTGAATAATATAACAATTCCAGAGAACACAATCGTACAACAAACATTATAATTTGTTAACATTTGGACCGTATTAGTGTTATATCATGATTTATTTTTCAATTCATTTTTAAAATTTTTTGATCTCATTTGTGTGCACTGCGGTCTCAAAATTTTAACATTTTTGGCCAGTTTTATTATTTGGCCATACGTTAGGGATATTTTCTAAGAATGTTGTGAAGAGAACCGTATCGAATCTTCTAGAACAGCCGAGATTGTACTCCACTCGTTGCCTCCCACCACTAGTAGCCAGGTGTTGCCTCAGTTAAAGCCGAGAAGTTTGTTTCAAATTCATCAAGAGCCCACTTGAGATACGCATTAGCGTCAGCATTATGTGGCGTTCACATTGAGGATGGAGAGTTCTAGAAGGCGTGCCCTACCTATAAAAACCATAGCAGCCGGCTTGTCAGTTCAGTGGTGTTAGCGATTTCTTTGGCGCGGATCGAGTGTTTGTAGCGAAGTGTTATTGTGTTTTAATTAGTGCAAAATATTTTATAGTTGACATTATTATTGAGTGTGGACAATTTTCACTTGAATTATTGTAAGAAACTGTCTTGTTGATGACAGATTATTAATTGTAATAATTAAACCTGGTTATTAGTTATTTCACTGGTGTCTTGTGTTCTGTTTTCCACTGTACCATACGACGATCAGTGAGACCGTCGTTGCGTGGGTCAGAAGTGTGACAGGACCGTTAACAGTTGAAACAGTGGACACTTTGTACAAGACTAGTGTAATTCGTAATCAAATATATTTAAATGACTACCGACTCGGAACACAAAGATTTTTATGGGTAAAAACGTGAAAATATTACCTTATAGCCTGAACCAGTTTTCGTTTATTATAAACTTCGTCAGAGTCTGGTACTAGGAGCGCTGTCTATCTTGTTCTTGGCGACGGTGTCAACTTTTGAAGGTTCGATGTTGTGAGTGTGTGTGTGTGTGTGTGTGTGTGGGGGGGGGGTGTAATATGTTCGAATAATGCGTGTGATTTGAATTGTGTCTGTTCGATTAGGATGTAGTTTTTATATGTTTTTGTGTGCTTGTATATTTCAAATTGCTCAAGGGTGTCTAGTTTTCGGTCTTTTGTGTGTACGTGTAGGAATGTCCATGTTATTGTCGATATTTCTGTATGTGTGGTCTTCTTCAATGTGGTAGTTTGCAAATCGGTAGTGGAGGAGTGTAGTGCCTTTGTGTATTCAATGTATCTTTGTTTGAAGCTACGCCTGTCTGGCCTATGTAGAACTTTTGCAATCTGAGCAATTTAGTTTGTAAACATCCGGTAGATTGAATTTATTTTGTGCTTTGTGTGTGTGTTTTTATAGTATGTTTTTTGTTTTGTTTGTAGTTTTGTATGTGATTCTGTATAGTGCTTTTTAAATTTGTGGGCTATTTTTTCAGTATGTTAGTGTTATGAATTAGTTGTTTTCTGTCTTTATCTGTTGTTTGTTTTCTGCTTTGTTTAGTAGCTTATTGACTATTGTTCTGTTGTACCCGTTGGATTCTGCTAGATATTTTATCGTGTTTAGTTCGTCTTTGTAGTCTTTTTCATCTAGTGAGATGTTGTTAAGGGGATGTTACTCTGAAAATGGCCAAAAATGACAAAATTTTTGAAATTTGTTTTTTGCTAATTTTGTTCTACACAAGGAAAATACAATATAAGTCATGTTTCACCTGTATTTTTACCAGAACAAATTGTTTTTCTGAGAAAGCGCACTCTTTCGCGACTGGTAGTTTTCGTGCTTCAGCGGTTACTGTGAGGATCAGTAAATAAGTACACTACATCGTTGTTATTTCTGAATAGTTATTCATTTCAGAAAGAACAAATATATATATATGTGTGTGTGTGTGTGTGTGTGTGTGTGTGTGTGTGTGTGTGTGTGTGTGACAGTGTTTTTTTGACAAAACAAAAACAGCTGATTTATTTTGTTGTTCTGCTCACTGCTGTCAGCTGTCATAGTGTAATTGTGGAAAGCTGCTTGTTGTTGTTCAGTGTTTCTTTTTCTAATACTTTTCAAAAATGGGAAGAGTAAAGAAAAGCAAGAAAAATATTGCTATACGAAACAAAATCAACATTTCCAGAAGGTATGAAATACTTCCTACAGGTTTTTTATCAGTTGAAAAGGACATTGGTGATGGTGAAAATGAAAGTGAGGTTAGGCCTATGTTACAAGATACAGACATTCCTAGTACTTCTTTTAGCACTAACTTACCAGAAGTTACTAATGGTGGTAATGAAGTAGGCACAAGTAGGCCTAGTGAAAAGTTTGGAAAGGCTACTGGCTTTGCCCTTTATGACAGTTATAGGTCTGTAGTGGACGTTGATGACGATGCACCTAAGTATGTTTTTGTAGATGCAAATAGGCTAGTAAAGTTTTTAGAAGGTTTTTCATGTCCTGTGTGTGTTAGTACCTTACAGGTTAGTCAGATGCCACCTAAAGGCTATACCAACTTCTTCGATGTTCAGTGTAAAGACTGTGATTTCCACAAATCGTTCGACACTTCTGACCGAGTTAGGCTAAGTGAAGATGACTCTACACGACCTTCGTATGATATGAATCGTAGAATGGTTCAGAGATTTTCTAGCATGGGAAAAGGACACAGAGGTATGGAGTCTTTCAGCATGAGCTTGAATATGAAGCCTATGAACATTACTAGTTATAGTCAGCATATGAATACTATGTATAAGCGATATGTCAAAACTGCAACGGAATCATTACAAAAAGCTAGAAAAGAAGTTTGCAAAGCTTACAGCATTCTAAATAATACCTCCCTTGATGAACCTGGCCCAATCGAAATATCCGTAAGTTACGACGGAACTTGGCAGAAACGGGGATTCACATTGAAGAACGGAGTCGGTTGCTGCATTGATGTAGTTACCGGATTAGTAATCGACTATAAAGTATTATCCAAATACTGCCTAGCTTGCAATAAAAAGGAAAAAAAACTTGGAAAAGGCACCGCCAAGTTTAGAGTATGGCACAGAAAGCATAAGCCTAACTACCAAAAAAACTACGCTGGATCTTCTCCGGCCATGGAGATGGAAGCAGCGGAGCGTATTTGGAAGCGATTAGAAAAAAAAGGATTTCGATACACTACATTAGTGTCTGATGGTGATTCAAAAACCTTTGCCCACCTAACTGACTTGAATCTCTACAAGGACCAAAAAATTGAAAAGGTTGAGTGTTTGAACGACGTTGCAAAGCGTCTCTGTTCAGGTTTGAGGAAAATTTTTGCCCAAAACACTGGCAAAGGCCAACCTCTGGGTGGGAAAGCCTATGGAAGTTTGAAAGGAACAACTATAAACAAGTTGACTAATTACTACAGAAATGGAATACAATGTAATCTGGTAGATATAAATGAAATGAAAACAGCTATTTTCGCCACAATGACACATTGCTCTTCAACTGACGAGAAACCAAATCACAAAAAATGCCCAACAGGAACAGAGTCGTGGTGTTTTTACAATAGAGCCATTGCTAAAAATTAGGCCTGAACCACACAGACAAAAAATCAAAACACCCTTGACTGAAGGTGTTGCAAAAATACTGCCTCTGTACCAAAGGTTGGCCAGCGACACTTTGCTTGATAGATGCGTGTCAGGAAAAACGCAAAACGCCAATGAGGCGCTCCATGGCATCATTTTGTCGAAGTGTCCAAAAACTTCTTTCTCTTCAAGACAAACACTAGAAATGAGAGTGTGTGAAGTAGTGTGCCAATACAATACTGTCTACAGGCAAACACTTTCTGCTCTACAAAAAGCACTGGGTGTGAGCCCCGGAAAACGTACGGCAAAGACTGCGAAGGCTTTTGATTCGAAGAGATTGAAACTTGGTCAGATCCGTAAAAAGACAAAGTTAACAGAATATAGAAGAAAACTGAGGCAAGCACAACTTCTGGAAGAAGAAGAGAAGAAAAAAAAGAAGGCCGAACTTACGGTGCTGGAGAATTTTAATGTTGTGAAGAACAGGACTTGAACTTTTTTATTTTGGCCAATTTTTTGTTTTTTGTAAATTTCACTGTGAAGTTTTTGCTGGTAAATGTAGGGCCTGAATTGTATTATATTTATAGAGGGAACTGAAGGACCTGTGTGATATATAAGCATTTTAAACTCTAATTACCCAGTTATTTCTGTGTCAATGCAGTGTACTAGATAAGCATTTTAAACTTTAATTACCCAGTTATTTCTGTGTCAATGCAATGTACTAGACAAGCGTTACTTCAATTGCAGTTTCCCGAAAGTTTGAATTTCCGTGTTTTTTGAGACAAACATTGATATTTCTAAATAACGACTTGTACTACAAGACTGAAATTTTTACCACTTATTCTACAGATATTGTTCTTCATATTTAGGTAGATTTATGTTTGTAAGTACCCTAAAAGCCAAAAAAAAAATTGGTAAAGGGAAAGCAAAATTTTTGTTAAAAAAACAACTTTTGAAGTTGACTCATACAAAAACTACACATTGTACCACCATAAATCTACCTAAATATCAAAAACACATCATACTCTTTAAAATAACACAAACATGAAAAAATCCATCAAGTACTATTTAAGGAACATCAATTTAAAAAATACCTCTGCAAATTTGCCGAAAAACCGACGTTTTAATTTTGTTACCTATGATAAAATTTAAAAAGTCAAGTTTCATATTTTTGTATTTTTTTTACACTATTCCTTACATAAAAAAATTAGTACAACCATATATAATGCATATTTAAAAAAAAACGACCCTTTTCAGTGTAACATCCCCTTAAGTCTATGTATCAAATTAATTATATTTTGTTAATCAACGGACAAGTTATAACAACTAAATCCAAGATGATGAGAGAAATCAGAACAAGGAAACAAACAATTCTCCGAAATTGAAAACCAAACACGTGCGCTAGTACATTTGATCTGCTAAACTCTGAACAGCAATACTAGAAGAACAGTAACATTTGGGGCGGGGGATCTTCATCAACATCAACTGGCAGAGTAAGTATTAAATTGTAATTTTTGTAAACACTTGGTTACTTACCTTCATAATACAGTATAATTAAGAAAGTTGTGTTAGTAGTTACAGTCACAAACAGAATTATCACTGTTGCACACCACTATAGAAACAATATTCCGATTAACGCTTTCAAGCTTCTCAGCTCATCATCAGATCGGAAATAACAGCCAAGAGGATAAACCAAACCCTTCACACCACCACTCTCCCTACTGTCTTCAACACCCTCGCAAACAAGCTATAATTCAAATGTCCATACAATTATGAACACAGTAATATTGCCACCACGCAACTGTCATCAACACTTGGATGTTGGATGACAGGACCCCCGGTCGGGCGGGTTTACGATCCCGTTATACCATTTTTGAGCACGTTGCTGATCAACACGGCGACTTCCACTCCACCATCCTGAATGGTTACGGACCCGAAAGTTTTATTCGTCTCATGGGATCTCTCTTGGAGTTCTACGGCCTGTCTTCCACCTTCTGTCGGCGGGGGGATAACACCACCCCGCCAGGTCAGTGGTAAAGTAGGTGATAACTGCTAAGAACTCCACAGATAATCAACGCTCTACAGCTTGTTTCAAAACAAACGCTATCCCCACAGACCTTAAGGCCGGCCGCACACTGGAGCAGCATTTACTTTCACGACAGAACCGTTTTATCGCATTGTATGACAAATCGTCGCAGACGAATTTATTGACATTATGACTATAAAGCGCTCCACACTGGCTACGACATTGTCTACTGGTGTCGCGAGGCATCTTGAGGCCAAAAACGAAGCTCCTTAAATTTATGTCTAGCAACAAAACAGCTTGGGACATTTTGAACTGCCAATGCGGGAACAGGCAGAGAACGGGGCCAAAGGTACTAGGGCGTAACTGTGTTAAAGAACATGGAGGAGTGGCTTCAGAGGCCCGACACATCTTCTGGCAAGGGATGTGCACCCTGGTTCCCGATCGCAAGGCATTACTAGGAGTCAGGGAATAAACCTTCACCGTCCGCGCAAGCTATACGCACATTTCCCAACCACCGGAGCCAATGCCACTTAAATAAGGTGTAATCCCTGTGCTCGAAAGCAGGGTGAGTTCACAGGGGATTGGCCGTGATAACAACCGTGACTCCTCGGCCAGCTGCAGATGTCGCTACTCAGTCACGATAGCTTCTGGTACGTGAGTGAGTTCGCCCGCCTGTAGTATTAGCAGAAAAAGTAAAATATGAAGAATCTTTCATCAGCAAAAATAGTCATGTCATTAAGTTTCGTTTTACATCATCATCATCATCATTCTCATCATTACCCCAAGGACTAGACCTTAGACCTGTTACGGAACCCATCTCCTCCTCTGTCTACCGACATCTCTTTTCCAATCCGTTTGCATTTGTCCTTTTGCGTTATCTTAGATTGTTTTGCCGTATTTCTCATCCTATTTTCGAGGCTTGTATGAGTTCTGTAAATACGTATATTTTTACTTAAGCAGGTTACTGGCCTGCTGGAAAACCTCCAACCTGGAGGACCAGGAAATTTGATTTCGGGCTGCTCTTCCCCTAGAGAGTTGCTTTCACCTCAGCTGACGAGCTGTCTCTGCCCGGTCGCAGTAGGCTAACTGACTCAGCCCATGTTTGCAGCCGTTGGGCTACTATACCCTCCTCCGCCAACACACTAGATGCACACACTGCTGCCGATGTGGACCATCCTGCCAGGCCAGGGCCCAGGATACGCCCAGATTGTCCTGACAGAACTCCTATCTCTCGTTTGTTTACCGATCCACTCCGCCGAAGGAATTAGCTACCACAACCTTGGAGTGGATTGCTCGGCGTAACAGGGCCCACAGACGTCTATGTGAAAGTAGAGTTGGGTGGAGAGGCCGGTGCATTTTTCTTAAATAAAAGCATATGTTTGCGTTACAACCCCTTTCGAACCCCCTACACATTGTGTTTTAGACGTGTAGAAATCTTGGACGCCAAACACCTGTCCATTCTCAGCTTGCCAACGACTAATTAGCAACTGAAAGACAAATGGAGGGAAAAACAAAAGTTTAGTAAAAGTAGTTAACCGAGAATAGTTACAGAGAAATTGAGAGGAGTTCCTGAAGAGAAGTCAAATGTGACAGAAGACGAAGGGCAGAGGGTCAACGTTCAGGCCACTAATAGCGCGGTCTCTACAATTAATTGTAAGTAAGATTACAAAACCCCACAAAAGGTGTACCGCAACCCACAAAATCCCATATATTCTAGTTTACGCACAACAGTTCCAGATTTTCACCTTTTGTCCCCAAAAGTAATTTGATAATATTTAAATGTTCTGGTCTTAAAAACATATGTAAATACTAAATATTTCTGACACACTCTACAGATATTATGGATTTCCTGTTAAACCACTGGCTAGCCTGACAAACATTCATTTTAATGTTTATTAATTAGCATAATTCATTTGTGCATTATGTTTCCGTTTTCTAGCTGTTGTTAACATATTTGTGTGTTAGTGTAAGGGTATAGTTTCCATTGTTTGAAATTACTGTGATTAGTGGAGTTTTGTAATAAATCAAAATGCTGAAGAGATAGTGAGTTTTTGAGTACCAATATAGGAGGAGAAAAGAAATATCCGTGTACAAAACAAAATGACGAGTCTTCAAAAATTGTATGTGATATCTATTATTATACCAGCTGTACAATGTTTACACATTTTCCGGAACCAAAAATTACAGAATTGATTAAATTATCATCTTCGACTGCTGCTTGACCATTCAAAGATTTTTTCAATATCTAGTTCCTTCAATATAGTCTGAATTTCTTCTACCTAGGTGATAGGTGGTCTTCCTCTTTTCCTTCTTTCTGATGGGGTCCATTCCATAACTCTTCTTGGCAATATTTGTTGTACTATTCTTTTTGTGTGTTCATACCATTGTAATTTTTTTGTCTGAATAGAATCAACAATTGAATGTTTCACATATAGGCCCTCTTGATAAATTTATTTCTAATTTTATGACGTCTGGATATACACGTCTCTATGACAATGTACGGTAGCCAATATGTGGACAGCTTTAAGATCAACTAGTAACAACTCCATTATCATAAAAGCTATACAAACTTTCTAAAACAATCCAATACTGAGAATAAAAATAGGAAAGAATTTGTGACCTGTGTTCCAAGTGACCAAACGTTTACGCCAGGGATGTTGTCTATCATCCACGCTTTTCAAAATTTATATGCAGAAAGCAATAGAGACTTGGAGAAAATGTGCAGGAACATGGAAATTCCACTTCATAGTGATACAGTATATTCATTACAGTTTGCTGATGACCAATTACTTTTTGCTCAAGATTTTAAAGACATAGATTGTATAACTACGTAGAACAACAATACAGGAATATCAGAAATGGGGACTAAAGGTATCCTTCCTTAATTAAAACGAAGTAGGTTCATATCCTGCAAAAGCGCGAGTTCGCTGACCATGGTAACAGGCAGGCAGTCATCGGGTTCGGCCGGGCATTGCGACCACCGAAACACGTCAAGCTGCTGCTCCCACTAGTCTCTGCCACATACCAGACGCCGAGATGTTTGTTGTACGCAATCTGGACACTGGTTATTTGGTAGACAGGCAAGAACTATAAAATGATGTATTCTTGTCCGCGAACTTTTCAACTGACCTTCGTATGACGTTTAAGGAATCTGCACTGTAACGGAATCAGGACGAAACCGGGTGAACTAGAAAGCACGCGTTTGTAATGCATTTGTCGTGTTAAATGTAAAGTAATGTATGTAAAGTGTTTGGTGAGAGAACACGGCATTAGCGATAAGGAAAACTGCCAACTCTCCTTCTCTCTCTCTCTCGCTCTCGCGCTCTCCCCCCCCCACACACACACACAAAATTGGGGCATTACACTCTTACTTGTCCTCATGACACACTCAGTATCTGATAAACAAACGACATCCTAAACGAATAGCCACAATTCAAATCACACGCATTTTTCGAACATATCACACCCCACACACACAACATTGATCCTTCAAAAGCCGATACCGTCGCCAAGAACAAGACTGACAGTTCTCCCAGCGGCAGCCTCCGAAGGCTTTTTAAAAGCAAAAACTGGTTTAGGCTATAATGTAAAACCTATACGTTTTCCCCATAAAAAATTTGTGTTCCGAGTGGGTAGTAATTTAATTATATTTAGTTTATTAACGAACACGTCACGGACAACGAAACCCAAGGAAAATAATCCTTGCCGACCACAGAAGGGAGATGGTTGGGGAACTTGGAATTGAACTATAGCGAATCCCTTTGATGCGTGAAGAAAAACAGTCGATTTAAACCTATATAAATAAAGGAGAGTGAGAAGAACTAATTTACGGAATCAATGTTAAATTATGTAAATCAATATTAGAGGGTAAATTGTTTTACCGGAACAGGTCTAAGGCCTAGTCCTTGGAGTGATGATGATGATGATGATGATGATGACAAACAAATGTTCACAATGTCTATTTACTAACTAAAATTATAAACGACATTCAATACACATTAATGCTAATAATCCCATAATTTAAATATCAAAAATGAGTGCGTGGACAGTTATTGGAACAGTACCACATTTTGTTTGCAAAAAGTGTAACTTTTCCTTAAGACATAGTAACACTTCAGTGTAGTCGGAAAAGTTTCGCGCTGCTCCGGGAGGAGCGGAAATGTGTTGACCTTTTGAGAACAGTCGAGCGAAAGACTACACTTGTAAAACGGTAGCAATGAGGGTTGGAGATTTAGAGGATGAGAAAATGTTACAAGAAATAAACTTTTATAGGAACACAATTTCTTGTGGACAAAGTGTGTTACGCGTAACCGTACATTCCTACTGAGAGACATCGTATTATATGTAAATAATGATTATATATCGTGACGACAGTCTCACTGATCGTCATACGGTACAGTGGACGACAAAATACAAGACACCAATATCGTCACTAAAATCCAGCTTTAATTATCACAATTAACAGGTTGTAATCAAAAAGATTACTCTCGTACAATAAATTAAGTTAATCTGTCCACAAAAATAATAATGTCAACTATAAAGGATTCCGCACTATATTCACTTTTCACTAATACACCACTTGAGACGCACTGTCTAAATCGCTTGTCTCAAAACTGAAAACTAAGCGGCAGGTATGGAGATTATAGTCTGCAGGATTCCACAATATGCGTCTTTAACAAACACTTGAAAATTCTAGAGGATACTTCAGCGCGCCCTCGGCATAAACACACACCGGCAGGGCTAGTCGAGAAGCATGTCGAACGACAGCATCCAAAGCATGAGAACGTTCCGCATTACGTAACACGCCACTTAAGTGGTGTCTCAAGTGTTCTTGAATACACTGGAACCTACTTGTGAGAGGTCTTGACTGGGGAAACACCTGCAACATTGGACGGGGAGAATGTTCTGGGTTGTTCGACAGGCACCTCGTTACAATATCTATGTTCGTTCTTACAGATAGCTTACGCAGAGTTTACGTAACAGAATAGACGTACTAAGCTGGCTAATGAGCGCCGTTGTGCGTACAAAATATAACGTGGCCAGCATTACATTGTATCCTCTCATAGTTACTCTAAGAATTTTGTCAATCTGGCAGCTAAAAAACGCCAGGAAATCTAACCTGTTATACTTGAAAACCTAACTTTCTTTTCTTGCCAATACCGAAAACAAAATAAAGTAATATTTACTTTTTATTGCTATTAGTAAAATTCTATGTTTTATGCTTTTTTTTTTACTATCTTATTTCGATTATCTGAAAACGTTATTTTCCCAAAACCGATCTGCACCAATTGTTTCGGATAACTGCCTTTCCATTGTACATGAAGGTTACATGCGGAAAAAAAAAGTAGTTCCCAATAGAACGCAAGAAGTTACATTAATTTACAAATCATCACCATCATCTTCTTAACTGTTTTAGGCTTTAGCGGCCTCTTCCCATTCTACAGTTCACATTATCTTTGTCCTACCAACTTTTCTTTTGCCTCTAGGGTTGTAATCTTTCGCTATCTTTGGTAATTTACTTTCTTTAATTCTATCTTTGTGTTGAATTTATTTTCTTCTGTATACTTTAGTCCTTTCATTAACAGCAAAAATATCTAAGTCACTTCTTATCTCCTCATTTCTTATATGATCTTATACACCTTTTAACTAATCTCAGAAATTTCCTTTCTGCTGTTTGCACCTTCTGTTCGTCTTTTTTGTTTATGACCAAAGTTTCAGAACCATATAGTAGTGTAGGTATTGCCATTGTTTATAAACTTTTATTCGGGTTTCTTTCCTACATTTATTGCCCAACGTTTTGCAAATCGTTCGACACATCCTTGTAAAATTCATCACTTTATTTTCTTTATCTCTAGCTTCATTATAAGTAATTAATTTACCAATGGTATACTTAAATCTAAACATTAAATATTATTTCCTTCTACTTATGTAATAAATATAGTATTCAGGAAAAAATAAAATAAACTTTACCATCCGCAATGTTACAAAAAAAAAAGTTTACTTGTCGTAAATACACGCTCTGCTGACCACACTCGACCATTTTAAGAGGGTGAAAGAGGGCGGCTTACAACTGCGGTCAAGTGTAAACGGGGGTTGTAAGTATATGGAAATCTTGACGGGGAGAAACGTCGGCTTACTGTAGTGTTGTTGCCGTTTTCGGACTGTAAACATGAATCTCTCTACAGATAGCTTTAGCTTTTACAGCGTTTCTTGTCGCTTCGCAGTTTTGTAAAATTGTATTTCAATTTCGACATTTGTATAAACTTCCAATAAATTGAATTAATGCTAATGAATTAAATAAATTTAATTTAGAGCTCTGAATGCGTCTCTACAAGCTTAGTATTACCGATGTAATATTTGAGTTATATTTATTTCAGTACAAAGGTTTTAAAAATACGTATATAAACACTTGGTACATTTCACAGTTATTATTTAATTCTGACAGCTGTTTTAGCTTATTAAGCTATTGTCAAAGAAACCAGTGAACAACTAAACAAAGGGTGGTGAACATATGTTTAGAGCGTGTATCCGGACAAGTGTGGCGTGTGACGATGGAGGGGGGTTGGAGAAGGTAAGGAAAGGTCAAGTGTCTGTAAAAAACTAAATATAATGTGAATGCAAAATATAAAATTAACTAAATTAAATAACAACTTTTAATAAAGGGGATACACAGAACTCAGTTCGTTCATTTGTTAAAATTTCAACTTTTTATTGCTTTTCTAATTTCTAGAATTTCTAACAAATCCATTTTTTTACCTTTTATGTATGTTGTGCAGTAGTGTTATGTTTTTTTTATCTATGAAGTGATTGTGTTGTAAGGAATGATTTTCAAAACCTGAATTGGCTGTATTGGTTAAAATCCCCTTCTTATGTTCTAACAAATACATAGTTAACTAATACAGCCAATACACGTTTTGCAGATTATTTCTTACAACACAATCACTTCATAGATACAAAAAACATAACATTACTGGACAACACACAAAAAAGTAAAATTTGAATAATCAAATATTCTGTAAATTAAAAAAGCAATATAAATAACAAAAATTTAACAAATGAACAAACTGAATTCTGTGTATCTCATTTATTAAAAGTTGTTATTTAGTTTATTTAAATTTTTATATTTTGTATTCAGATTATATTTAGCTTTTACAAACACCTGACGTTCCCTTAGCTTCTCCAAACCCCCTCCATCATCACAGCCCACATATCATCCGATACATTGTTACAAGATTTCGCTTGATCAGCCGTTCTGACAATTATAACATTTATTTCTCATCTCTAATCCTTTCTTCATATTAATAACAACATCGATAATAACATTCCTTACATTTCTGAACATTTTTTTTCTTTTCAATCATAACATTTCCTTATTATATAACTTCTATCTTTTTTTTAAACATATTATTATTTCTTCTTATTTAACTCTTTATTTTATTAATAATTAACAGTAATATTTTTCGTGTAAAAATAATTATTTATTCACATTCGGCATTGATTGTGGTTTAATTTACACCCTCCTTAGTTTAAGCTAACAATGCATTATATTGTTTGACCAGCTGCCGGACATTGTTTCCTTTGCCGTATAGTCGCCGACATATAGCAATTTCCGCTTCTCACCCTCGTTAACATTCCATTGTATTCCTCCCTCGCTTATGTGCGTACTTACAATGTAAACGTTTATTTTGACTGTGAACTTCGCGTGTTCGTACGGCAAGAATTTGTTTCTTAGCTGCGACGAATAACCTCTCTCTCTTCTCTCCGCACGTTCCATAATTCTCTCGTCATGAATGCATTGCGTATGTTCAGTCTGCTTGAGGCCCATATAAACAGCTGTCGACTGTTTTTTCATCCGTCGTTTATGGTAACCTCTATACGTCCTGATACTGCCATGTCGAATACGATGTATTTATTTATTCTGTTTTAGAATATTATTCTTATGAAACCGAATTACTAATTTTATTTATTTATGTATTATTATTATTATTATTAATTATTACTTTTCTTATTACCATTACAACTTAGAATGATATTATTTCGTTGAGCGCCAGTTGTGTCTTAATACACAACAATTAACATAACATACAATTAATGTTTAATATAAATAATTATCACATATAATATATTTTCATTTAACACACCTTTATTCTTTTAGAATAACCATTTATCTACAAAAAATATTTAAATAGAAAAATGGTCGGGATCATGCCACACGTCCTTGGGCGACAATTATTATGCAACAATACATAACATCGATTTAACTTAATTTAAGTTGTGTAGCCCACGCTTTTAGGAGACAATTCTTTATACAACGATACACATACAAATCTATTTGTGTTTGAGGAGCCCCACGTTGGGCGCCAATTATTTTACAACGATACATAACATCGATTTAATTTAATTTAAGTTGTGTTTTGAATTCATGGGTGTAATGGTAATAAGAAGAGCATACGTTATTTAAATTTAAAATCGTTCCATTATTTATTTATTTAAAGATAATCTCTCATATCGGATATTAAACAATGACTCATTATTAAATCGTTTGTACGAAGTTTTCGTACATAACTTATTGCTAACAAATTACATACATAAGTTATAAACAACTCTTATTATCCAATTTTAATTACTTCTAAATGTTAATTTTGCTCTCGGCTTACTCATGGTGTGTTCATATTTTTGCAATTGCTGATTCATTAGCTTCAAAAATGAATTTACTTCTATTCAAACTTCTTTTATATTACTTTGTTTTACTTTCTACTGCATATGCATTTTTCTTTATCTTCAAAGACTTTAATAATTACGTTAATTCAAAAATTACTTATTTCTCTTATCATTCACGTCACTAATTACTAAATTTGATACAAGAAATATTATTCTAATTTGTATACTGCTTTTACATTTATGTATCATTTATTTATTTTAATACTGGTTGAATGTCTTTCATTCAAACTTTAATTAGTGTCTTTCAAATATCTATAATTACAATGGTTTTTTATCACCTCGTTTGACATGGTTATTCATCTGTACGTCCTCCGTGTCCTTCTGGTCATGTGGTCGTGTCCTCTGCATGTGGTGATTAATAGTCGTGTCGTCTCACGTCATATGCTGCCGGTGTGTCCATAGACCTCATCGTATGTATTATTCTGCAGCTCTGGCTGGACATCTAGTTGGTCCTGTGACCCTTACGATAATTGTGAATTGGTGTCGTCGACTGACATAGCCTCCTACGGCAACGGTTGAATCGAGAAGAAGAAACTTTATTAGCGCGACCTGGTATTTATAGTCAGTTCGTGCAAAAACTCCTGTATGAACAATTTTCAACTTGTCAGATTCTGTCGAGCCGTCACTACCCCCACTCTGGTTCAATTCACTATTTTCGCCTATTTTCGCGAATTACGAAGTTTGTTTTACCTCACTCGATGCTCAATCGATCACTAATTTTTATGTGATTACTATACGTAAATTGCACTTTTTTATGGTACTCACAAAAAGAGTTATTCATTTTTTACGTATAGTAATTGCACTTTTCGTCACCTCTGTAGTGTTTTTTAAAACTTTATTTATCTATAATTGTTACACGCTTTGGTGTCTTTTGTTTTATCCTATCGTACATAATTTTTGTTATAATTAACATAAACATACAACTATTCTACATGAAAATGGTTGGTTACATTTCAGAAACGGACAGGTTTCACACACACCAACAAAATACGCGCGTACACAACGCTAGCGACAGGTGTGTCGATAATGCATGCCCATGCATGAATTCTGTGCTCCCTATTTTTACTGCGATTCAGCTTATGCAATCTGAATCATGTTTATTAATTCATATTTATTTATTTTTATTATTTATTTTATTTATTTGGGCAATGCACAGTATCGTTACTGTTTGTACTGTTGCATTATCTCCCTGCTTGGTGAAAAAATATTTTTTAATACTAAATTAAAATTTTTTTTTCGCTGCGTTTTTATTAGACAAATAATATGTATTGTTTTTATTTATCGACACGCTTATTTATTTTATGTGCGACTAATAATGAGTATTCAATTTTTTAATTGTACCCTTATTTGGATACAAGAAATATTATTCTAATTTTTATATTGCTTTTACATTTATGTATACTGGTTGAATGTCTTTCATTCAAACTTTAATTAGTGTCTTTCAAATGTCTATAATTACAATGGTTTTTTATCACCTCGTTTGACGTGGTTATTCATCTGTACATCCTCCGTGTCCTTCTGGTCATGTGGTCGTGTCCTCTGCATGTGGTGATTAATAGTCGTGTCGTCTCACGTCATATGCTGCCGGTGTGTCCATAGACCTCATCGTATGTATTATTCTGCAGCTCTGGCTGGACATCTAGTTGGTCCTGTGACTGTTATGATAATTGTGAATTGGTGTCGTCGACTGACATAGCCTCCTACGGCAACGGTTGAATCGAGAAGAAGAAACTTTATTAGCGCGACCTGGTACTTCTAGTCAGGTCGTGCAAAAATTCCTGTATGAACAATTTTCAACTTGTCAGATTCTGTCGAGCCGTCACTACCCCCACTCTGGTTCAATTCACTATTTTCGCCTATTTTCGCGAATTACGAAGTTTGTTTCACCTCACTCGATACTCAAACGATCACTAATGTTTATGTGATTACTATACGTTATAACGTAATGAAATTAGTGGGTGTTGTTTAAATGTATCGGGCGTTACCTCCGCGCACTTTTGTTACTTACTCTGTTGACTGGATCCTCTGCAGTGATGTAGTCCTGTAACACAACTTAAAACTAAGCTTTTTGTGGGCGCCACTTGGAAACGTTTGTTCCAAGAAATAAAATGTGATTGATAAAATTTTTTAAATCTACGAAAAAATTTAAACAAGTCAGTTTAGCTTTGAAAAATCAGTTAAGTTTAATGATTCTTTAAAAACAACAAACAAATCGTCTGAAGGACTAACATTCATAAAAAGAAAGAAATTAAAAAATTGCAGAGACAAAATTTTACAAGTTATTATTATTGACAATTTTTTTTTATATCCAATCAAGTATCGGCTAGTATATTTCAGATTTTGACTCAGTTGAAAAGCATGAGTTTAATGTGTGAAAAAATCTTTACTCTCAGGACGTGACTCCTTTGAACTACCAAGACATATCAATTAGATGCCTTACAAGAAAAAACTAAGTGATTTGAAGGTGTATGTGTGGCGTGTAAAGTACAACTGTGTGATAAATGTAACCAGGTAACAAATGACTTTAATTTTGGTAACTCACGTTCCAATGGTCGTTTATTCTCGCACGGGACACTTCCTTCGGGTAGTTTCTCAATCTCGCCTCTTCGGGTGTACACTGAATCTATCTAAAGTCAAATTTTGCGATCATTACTTTTTCCGCACTTTATGTCAAAACGTTTGGCAGTAGAATCTCGTTCAAACGCCGCCGCTACGAATCATCTGTCTAGCGTTGATTCAGAAATCTGCCACCGCAGCGCTGATTCCCATGCAGTGTTGAGGAAGGCTTAGTGTATTGTTTGTTTACGTTCGGGGGAATTATTTGTCACGTTAGTCAGTCAATGCGAACACAGCAGAATTCGTTCTCTATTTAAATGTTTGGTCCCTCCTGGGCCGTCGACGTTCTGGCTGCGTGATTTCTATTAAAATTTTGCCGTATCGCTGCTCTATTTCAGCGATACTTTTTGGCGTAGACTCTCGTTGAGGTTAAGTCAGTCGGTTATGTCTATGTACGGGAAAAGCCTTCCTGCCGTGTCTTGTCGATTTCTCGCCTCTTTGGTTTCGCCTTAACTGCGTTGATCAGTGTTGTGTGAGTTGCATCAGTTCTGGAGTTCAATCTTCAAGTGTTTTTGGGTCGAATTTGGTCTCGCTTTTATACTAAATCGGGTAGACGGTTTTCATCGACTTCCGGTATATTTGTGTAAAAATTCTTTCTAGATTGTTCGAGAATAAACGAAATGGAATGTCATAGAACAATTTTCACTTCCGTAGAAGCTTTTAGAACGAATTTCTTATTCTTCATACAAAGGATATTTCAAAATTTACACTGGTATTTATCAAACAGTTTCACATTAGTACTCACAATTTGTATGCCATTAATGCATTTAGATTCCTTGTTTTTAACTGAATCTAGCGATACTAAATATGATTGGTATCTAATTAACTTAAGTCTAATAAACAATACAATATACAACCCTCACCTTGAGTTGTTGTCATTGAAAACTCAATTTTTATAACAAAAATTGTTGTGGAGTTACAAAGTTCCTTCCACAAGCTGAACATCTACTACTACTACTTTCCTACAACAAAATAAACAAATTTTAACATAAATAAAACACAAATAAATACAATTTTATATGGCCTCTACTCATGGCCTAGATTCTTGTCAGTTTTCTAATACAATGATTAGTCTTTTTCTTTAATATATGTATTATTTCACCACTATACACGCAGAGTTTATTATTTTGTCTATCTTTTGTGATACCTGGTTACTCTGTACATATATTATATTTATCACAAGATGACATAGCATCATTGATTGGTCTTGAGATGTCATTTTTTATGGTGTGACAAATCTCACACTAATTAGTAAAATTCTTTTAGAATTGACTTTACTTTCAACTGAGTTTGTTTCTTATTAAGGTATTCTGATGTATTGTACCTTTCTATCTTATTTTTGTTAGTATTATGTAAGTATTTAGCCAGATATGATTATTTTTGTACTGGATGATTCGCTTCAGCCATACATGGTATAAGTAAATATTTTGCTGACTTGACTATTACAATGTTAAAGTTGGTCAGGTATATTAGTATAGTTGCTTTATATCATATTACAGCTTTCTAATACAGTTTGGTTGCATTTTGGCAACATTAAATTCATAAATTACACAATATTAGATGCCTATTACATGTTTTTAGTTAACACTGTTTTTGGCTATTTTGACTGCTTTTTATTCATTTGACAGCTTCCTTTATTTAAGATAAATTGTTCACTATTGTCTCCTTGACAATTACATATAGTTTTTATTTAAATCTGATAATAATTGATTTTTTCCATGAAATCTTGGTGTATGGTCTCAAATCCAACACATTAATATTTTTTGTCATTGCAAATATATCATTTTTATTCTAACTTAAACTCTTTCTAATAATGTATTTAAGTCATTTAATACATTTATTTCATTTACATCACATAATATAATGATGGATCATGTCCATTTATTCACAAAAAATAGTTTTTAATACCCTATTCATAGTTATAAAACTTAATAATTATTGACTTTATTCTGGTGGATTCTGACATTATTTCTCTCTCTTATAGTGTCTTATGGTTTTTTCACTCTTATTCACTTTAATAATATATATGGGGTTTTGTCTTAGTCATAGTTTGGTCGTTTTTTCAAGTTGATAGAAATAATTATTATACAAAATTACACAATTTTTTGGGACTACTTGGGTTCGATACTGTTCACTTCACTTTCCTCTTATGCTAACTTACTATATAAATGATTTCTTTTTATGGAACGTTCTGTGACGTTACAACGTAAATTGCACTTCTTTATGGTACTCACAAAAAGTTATTCATTTTTTACGTATAGTAATTGCACTTTTCGTCATCTCTGTACGGTTTTTTAACACTTTATTTATCTATAATTTCTACAGAGACCAACAGGCAACCACTGTAACAACCAGCCAACACACAAATACCTTACAAGGCTCAAAATCAGGAAGGAAGGGTGAAGATGGGAACACAAAGCTTCCCGAAACATGTTCCAAATAAGAAGAAAACATCTTGAGGTAAAGACATTATAAAATATATAATATATACGTATATTGTTACATGACATTTTTACCATGCCCTAGTAACATAAATATACTATGATTATATTAGTAAAAAGTACCAAGAGACATAAGATTTGTAAGAAAGACTTGATTGAACATGTTTTATTTTAATTGTTTATTGTATGTTGTGTTTATAACACTAATATGTTATTCTAAACAAGAAAGTACCAAAATCATAGTCAGTTAAATTATATGAATAAGAATTTCTATTAAAATAATACGGAAACAATGTCAGTTTATGTTAAAAGATTACTAAATATATTAAATATATTTAAGAAAGTGAAAGGTACAAAAATATCGGTATGGAGAACCATACATGACTTCCATGTTCTAAGATTTGTATTTAAAATCATTGTCGAAATGAAATATTTCCATAGAAACTACTCCTTTCTACTTACTGCTTCAGCCTTAAACACAGTACTGTGGTCACTAACGTATACTACCTCACGTTATCTCACTCGATTTTCACTGATGATGGATGTCGATGGCACTGACAAAACGTCTGGTTTTGCAGAAACCATTGTACTACGACCAGACAGCCTGGGAAGGAATTTTAACAACAAAATACTTCTTTGTTGCCGATAACGTAGTACACAAATAAATAAAAAATATCCCCTCTCCTTCAACTATAATTTTCATTCATAGAAAATGACCCCCACCCCGTTCAACTAGCTTCTTTATTTATAGATATTTCATCTACGTTTCTACAGTGGATTATTATGATCTTCTTGTCAGGATACTTTATCAAAATTAAGTACTTTACTCTTGTTAAAACATAAAATGTTGCCGGTAAACTAACCTTTCCCCGTAACCGATCTTCACCAAAATCAATAGGCCTTGAGTCTTCTACAACTAAGGCACATATGCAAAAAATTATTTTATCCTGTTTGAACTTACGGCAGTTATCTTTCGTCATAGAAAAATTACCCGTGTTAAAACATAAAATGTTGCTGGTAAACTACCCCTTTCTCTTAACCGATCTTCACAAAATCAAAACACCTTGAGCTCTCTACAATTCAGGGACGTATGCAAAAATTTATTTGATTATGTTTGAATTTACGGCAGTTATCGTTCGTCATAGAAAAAATTACCATTGTTAAAACATAAAACGTTCTGGTAAACTACCTCTTTCTCTTAACCGATCTTCACCAAAATCAAAACACCTTTAAATCTCTACAATTCAGTGTCATATACAAAAACGTATTTGATTCTGTTTGAATTTACGGCAGTTATCGTTCGTCATAGAAAATATTACCCTTGTTAAAACTTAAATGTTGCAGGTAAACTACCCCTTTCCCTTTTCCGATCTTCACCAAAAACAATAGGTATTGAGAACTCTATAATTCAGGACCGTATGCAAAGAATTATTTGATTCTGTTTGAATTTGCGGCTGTTATCGTTTGCCATAGAAAACATTCTACACCCAGACACACACACAGACACTTTTCGGAAAATGATTTTTCTTCGTATTTTGAGGGTAGTACAATCAGAATCAGCCCTTATATCGAACACGATTTTGTTCACCATACTTTCATTTCATTATAGAACATGGAAGTAAAATCCTGAAAAAAAGGTTCTACAACTTTTTTTACTGCCTGTAATGTGTGTGTGTGTGTGGGGGGGGGATACACAATCTCTCATAAACGTTTTATTTAAAGTGTGTGTGTGATTACCACTATAAAAAGGCAGGCAGGAAACACATTCACACTTCGGGTTATTTCTGGGCTCACTCTTGTTTATTTTCTTACGTTTGCACGCTTTTTGAATGGAAATTTCCGAAAACCACATCAACACAACGCGTGCAAGCTGAAAAGGTGTCCAGCGTGGACAGAAATTTGCTTCCTGTGGATCGCTGGCCAGTGTAACTGCTCGTGTTTACAGAGGAACGGTTCATATACAGACTTCTCGTCTTTAGTAATGAACCCTCTGCAAGATGCTCAGGGTTCATGAGCGACTCTGGAGCGCTCCTTCTTTTCCGCGTGTTTATGAAACGTACACTATAGATTCGCAGCTTTACTCTGAGCAACGCCCCATAGAGAATGTTGACAATTTTTGTCCACGGTGGACCCTCATACACGCTAAAACCTGCTCTGTTTTGATTACGGTGATCATAATATTAAAACTTTGGGAACTTGAGCACTACTTAATGGAGATCAAACATTAAATTTATAAGCCATTAGTTTATGCATATTTTGCAGCAATAAATCTTTTAATAAATTAATACATTTTGTATACTTCTTTCTTTTATGATATAAGAATTACAAACTAATATGTGCATGTATGTATGTATGTACGAAAATATATATTTGTCTCCTCTGGAAAATTGTTTGCTCCTCCTAGAAAATATGTTGACCTCCCTGATGGCTAGTCATTTACTAGCCTGTGTGGAATGTAGCGTTATGACATGGATCAGACTGGTGGGTATTAAACAAACAGAAGACACAAACATATTAAGGAACACATGTTTTTCTGAGAAATTTATAATTATACGGATGAACAGAATCATGGCTCAGGAAATCAGAAGAAAGAAAGAAAGACTCGATTTTAAAATATGAAAATGACTAGTATGGTGTTGACAGGAAAGACTTTGATAACACAACAGACATCATTCCCCCTCGGCCGATAACGTGCAGCCAGAATCCAAATCCATTACAGGAATTAGATCACAGCTCCCTTTGGCCAGCTCTTCGTTCTACCTACAAACATTTTATGCAAAAGCACAGTCCTTCCTTGCGAAGGCTGAGGGAGGGGTGGGTCTTCACCCACCTGACATGGGGTACCATTTTAGCTGATACGTCATTTCTTCAAAACTCAAGCATCCACTTATTTGACGTTTTGTCACCATATCTAGCTCTGTTTCTTGTCAAATATGTATTACAGACACAAACATTCTGCACTTGTCATGGCTTGGTGTAGAGTAAAGAACTTGATTTGTCTTGGTTTTCGAGGCTCCGTGCTCAGAGCACCTATCGACAAATACTGTATGCGGTCACTAGTCCTTCTTTGGTCTTTTTGATTGGCACAGATAATGAAAATTAAATCACCGTAGTCACCTTATAACATACGCCTCGAGGAAGCGAGTTCTTAGGGTTTACTCGACCGTTTGGCATTTATCTGTCTGGCTGTCTAATTATTTGGGGGCATGTTTCACGATAACTTTTGAACGCATCAACCGATTTTCATAAACTTGGCACATATGTCCACTATGTCCACACTTTACCCTACACAGCCTTGTTGTTTTTGAGATTGATCACCCCAAAAATAGGACGGTGAGCCATAATTGTAAAAAAATCGCAAAATCCCCCATGTAAGGTATCAAATTAAAGGGAATTGAAACCACAGTATGAGTATAGTATTGACTTTTAAAATTTTCAAAGCTTTTGGACGTCAGAGCATAAAACGTTGGCCAAATTTTTGATAAAATCACAAAATATCGGTATGGAGAACCATACATGACTTCCATGTTCTAAGATTTATATTTAAAATCATATTCGAAATGAAATATTTCCACAGAAACTACGACTTTCTACTTATTGCTTCAGCATTAACCACAGTACTGTGGTCACTAACGTATACCACCTCACGTTTTCGCACTCGATTTTCACCGATGGTGGCAATCGATGGCACTGCCGAAAAGTCTGGTTTTGCAGAAAACATTGGACTACGGCTAAAGAGCCCGGGAAGCAATTTTAACAAAAAACTACTTCTTTGTTGCCGATAACGTAATACACATATACAAAATTCTCCCCTCCACCTTCAACTATAATTTTTAATAATAGAAAATTACCCCCACCCCGTTCACCTAACCTCTTCATTTATAGTATTTCATCTACGTTTCTACAGTGGATTACTATGAGCTTCTTATCAGGATATTTTATTTATAAACATTAAGTACTTTACTCTTGTTAAATAATAAAATGTTTCAGGTAAACTACCTCTTTCTCTTAACCGATCTTCTCCAAAATCAAAAGACATTACGTCCTCTACAATTCAGGGGTGCATGCAAAAAAATATTTGATTCTGTTTGAATGTGCGGCAGTTATCGTTCGTCATGGAAACATTTCTCTTGTTACAACATAAAATGTTGCAGGTAAACTACCCCGTTCCCTTAACCGATCTTCACCAAAAGCGACAGGTCTTGAGTACTCTACAATTCAGGCCTGTATGCAAACAATTATTTGATTCTCATTGAATTTACGGCAGTTATCGTTCGTCATAGGAAAAATACCCTTGTTAAAACATAAAACGTTGCAGGTAAACTACCCCTTTCCCTTAACCGATCTTCAACAAAATCAACAGACCTTGAGTTCTGTATAATACAGAAAGGTATGCAGAAGAGTGGTTGATTCTGTTTTAATGTACGGCAATTATCATTCGTCATAAAAAAAATTACCCTTGATAAAAGATAAAATGTTGCAGGTAAACTACCCTATTCCCTTAACCGATCTTCACCAAAACCAACAAGCCTTGAGAACTCTACATTTCAGGGCTGTATGCAAAATATTATATGATTCTGTTTGAATTTGCGGCTGTTATCGTTTGCCATATAAAATACCCTTGATAAAACAAACAACGTGGCTGGTAAACTACCCCTTTCCCTTAACCGATCTTCACCAACACCAATTGGTATTGAGAACTCTACAATACAGGGCTGTATGCAAAACATCATTTGAATCTTTTTGAATTTGCGGCTGTTATCGTTTACCATAAAAAACCGTAGCTGGTAAACTACCCCTTTCCATTAACCGATTTTCACCAAAACGTTAGGTCTTGAGAACTCTACAATTCAGGGCTGTATGCAAAATATTATATGATTCTGTTCGAATTTGCGGCTGTTATCGTTTGCCATACAAAATACCCTTGATAAAACAAAAAACGTGGCTGGTAAACTATCCCTTTCCCTTAACCGATCTTCACCGAAAACAATAGATCTTTAGTACTCAAGAAATTAGGGCTGTATGCAAAAACGTATTTGATTCTGTTTGAATTTGCGGCTCTTATCGTTTGCCATAGGAAATACCCTTTTCAAACATAAAACGTTGCTGGTAAACTACCCCTTTCCATTAACCGATCTTCACCAGAAACAAAAGGTCTTGAGACCTTTATAATTCAGGGCAGTATGCAAAACATTATTTGATTATGTTTGAATTTGCGGCTGTTATCGTTTGCCATAAAAAATACCCTTGTTAAAACATAAAACGTTGCCGGTAAACTACCCCTTTCCCTTACCCAATCTTCAACAAAATCAACAAACCTTGAGTTCTGTATAATTCAAAAAGGTATGCAGAAGAGTAGTTGATTCTGTTTTAATGTACGGCAGTTATCATTCGTCATAAAAAAAATTAACCCTTGATAAAACATAAAATGTTGCTGGTAAACTACCCTATTCCCTTAACCGATCTTCACCAAAACCAACAGGTCTTGAGAACTCTACATTTTAGGGCGGTATACCAAATATTATATGATTCTGTTTGAATTTGCGGCTGTTATCGTTTGCCATATAAAATACCCTTGATAAAACAAAAAACGTGGCTGGTAAACTACCCCTTCCCCTTAACCGATCTTCACCAACACCAAAAGGTATTGAGAACTCTACAATACAGGGCTGTATGCAACACATCATTTGATTCTGTTTGAATTTGCGGCTGTTATCGTTTGCCATACAAAATACCCTTGATAAAACAAAAAACGTGGCTGGTAAACTACCCCTTTCCATTAACCGATCTTCACCAAAAACCATAGGTCTTTAGTACTCAAGAAATCAGTGCTGTATGCAAAAAAGTATTTGATTCTGTTTGAATGTGCGGCAGTTATCGTTTGCCATATAAAATACCCTTTTCAAACATAAAACGTTGCCGGTAAACTACCCCTTTCCCTTAACCGATCTTCACCAAAAACAAAAGATCTTGAGACCTCTACAATTCAGGGCAGCATGCAAAACATTATTTGATTATGTTTGAATTTGCCGCTGTTATCGTTTGCCATAGAAAATACCATTGTTAAAACATAAAACGTTGCCGGTAAACTACCCCTTTCCCTTAACCGATCTTTACCAAAATCAACAGATCTTGAGAACTCTACAATTCAGGGCCGTATGCGAAACATTATTTGATTCTGTTTGAATTTGCGGCTGTTATCGTTTGCCAAACAAACAAAATTACCCTTGATAAAAAAAAACCGTTGCCGGAAAACTACTCCTTTCCCTCAACCGATCTTCACCAAAAACAATAGGTTGTGAGTACTCTACAAATCAGGGTTGTATTCAAAAAATTATTTGATTCTGTTTGAATTTGCGGCTGTTATCGTTTGCCAAAAAAATCTATACTCAGACACACAGAAACACACAGAGACACTTTCGAAAAATGACTGTTTTTCATGTTTTGAGTGTAGTACAATCATATTCTGCAATAATCTCGAATACGATTTTTTTTGCCATCACCATACTTCCATTTCCTTAAGGAACATGGAAGTAAAAAATAATAATAAATAAGTTTGGAACAAAAATAATAAGAAAGTGAAAATCATTAACTCAGGAAATATAGATCAGAAAGTAGTCAAGAGTGATGTCAAAATGATCAGTTTTTTATCAGAAGAACAAAGAAACAAATAAAATGGAGATAAAAACTCTTATAAAAAGGTATATCTTTTTAAAGAAAATGAAATACAAAATAGTAAGGGTTTGTTTATATTATTCTTACGATGTCACCAGGGTGACATAAAAATGTTACTTGGAAACCAAGGAGATAGCTGAGGTAGGCCTTAGCAACTAATATGTTGATAGAATTAAAAAAAGAGTATTATTGGAATCTGAATGAAGAAATGTTGATTTAAAAACAACTGATAGTGACTAAAGAAAATTATAATATATGTTATACCAGTGCACCTCAATAAAAACAATTAAATAATTATATTTGTCAAGATTAAAATAGAAGAAAGAAGTGCTACAGGACTCTACAGAATTAAACCAGGACATCTCTGAAGAAATTGGACCAACTGACGCAGGGAGAGAAGTATTTTTGATCTAAAATAATCTGAACCATTCCCTCTTAAGCCTAGATTATAGGTTTCAAAGACATTGAGTACACTTTTTATAAAAACTATTTTTGAACTTCTAATGAGAACAATAATAAGTAATAGTATGGACATAAGCATAAACAACCATTGATGTATAGTGCTAATATAATCTAAAGTTAATTAAGTCTAAAAAACATTTTAATAACCTAACCTATACACTGAACTGTTTTACATTCTTTATATAATCCTTTTAAGACATATTGTGACTATTTCTAATCATATGTATTTTGGTACTTTCCCTATCAAAACTGTTGTCATATCGTAGCCAAAAGACCTACTTAACACATTATAATTGTATTTTATTTATTAAATATAAAATATATAAAATGTTTAAAACGCCTGAGATATAAGAGTTACTGCTGCCACTCTGAGCATATTAAAATACAGCTGGCCAAACTTTGTTAAGAATTATATTTGACATTTAGAACAAGTTAAAGAATAAATAAAGGATTTTAGTTTACAAAATACAGAGAAAGGTTTATTCGTTTCTTATTTCATGAATACAAAATGGGTATGATATACTGAACAAAATATCTGAACTGTGAGTTGACTTCAGTAATTAGATTAAGTTGGTAACACTCATTATTTGAAAGTATTAGCAGATTTTTTAGATATGTTTTAATGAACACAAGTTATCATATTCATTGCTGAAAGAAAAGGATTAAAAGAGAGTTAATTACAGAATAAGAAGCCACATACTATTTAAATAAATTTTAATAAAAATGTATTATTTATATTTCACCAAAAAATTTTATTTGCAAACGGTGATTGCAAATTGGCACTCAACAAACATCCCCCTGAACAGATACTCAACTTTAATTTAATATTAACAAAGTATATACAAATACTAACCGACTTAAACAAGATACAAATTCTGATAAATAACCCATAGATTCGATTCTAGATGTAACAAATTGGCTATCCCAATAGTGAGGCTAAATAACATACAATTTAGAAAGTACGATTATTAGATTTGTACAATATAATAAGAGTGTAACACTTTTACGCGTTACAATATACATATATTTATTTTACAGTCATATATTACTTTTACAGTTACCTGGAATGATTCAATTTTGTAGTTATCGTAACGTTTCTATTTGTGTTAGTATAATTTAAACATTTGCAAATATAATTTGTATACTTGTTAGTTAATAAATTTGCAAACGACAGAGTCCTACAAATTTAATTTGAACTTACTGTATTGTACGAATTTCTTGATCATGTGAAGAAACATAACAAATATTTTAATGGTATTTGTAGTACTTAATATATGCATAACGACACAGAAAAACAGGTGTACATTGTTATAGATGACAATGTTACCCTAGGTTATGTCTTACGTGTTGTGGTAAAAGTGTTTTTATTTAGTAAGTACACTTACAGAATTATATTGAGTAATAAAAACTGAGTAGCGTGAAATGACGAGGTTTCAGCTGTGAAAGACAAAAATATGTTTTGAATAATGTAGCATAATAGAGGTAGGGTAATTATTTAAAAGGCGGTGTATTGAGCTTACACCTTCCGGAAAAGCTTGAAGTGTTCAGTAACTCCCTATGAGAAATATCTTGCACTAACGCAAAAAGCAATTTAATATAATAATAATAATACTGTGGTTGTTTACCAACTTGGTTCTTTACGAAAAGCTCGAGAAGAATTCCAAGTTATATAGTATTTCTGGATTCTACAAGTTCGTACGAGAAAACCTCTCGTAGATGGACACACGTTCACAAGGCGGATGCTATCGATAACTGCCCCGATGCGTGCTATACGACGTACTAATATTACTGAAATTGGGGTTTTCTGATTGGTCAATCAGCGGTCACATGATTGATGGAAAGAAAAGATATACGAGTTACATGCAAAACCTTGTACAAATTAGCAAGAGCTTGCATAGATTTTATCTATGAATTTTATTACTGTACCATTGATAAGGGTTAAAAGTTGAGTATTTTCTTACTAAAAAACCATATTTATAAAATAGCTAAAAACCAAAGAGAAACTGTAGCTATTTACATGAACAATTCATTGTCAAAGTTTCAAGTCGATGGGTTAATTAACACGGAAGATATAGCGAAAAGGTTTCTCACACGCCCACAAATTCACACATAAAGTACATAACATAAAAGCATAAACTTTTATAAGGAATTCGATATAACCTAAGTCCTTATCCATCACTAAATACAAAACTTATAGCTAATTAACAAAAAATTGAATAAATCCATTTCAAACATGTTTATGTTCGTCATCCATGCTCAGATACGCTTAATACAGATCATCATCTTTTTCCATCATTAGCTAAACATGCAAGTTCTGACCAGAGAAGTTGATCTTTTTGAGACCCCATATATAAAAGTTACGAGTAAGCTTAGACCTTTTATTCTTACATATTCGTAATCAGCATAAAAAACCGTAAAAATATATATCCGTTTCAAGATAGTTTGTTGAAAAAAGTTGAATAATAATTACCCTGTTAACTTAAACGTTACAAACGACTCACGTGTAAAAAAATGCATTACTATTTTATCACGGATATCGGTTTAGCTTTTAGTGATAAAAAATATGCTGTGTTGCCACAAAATGTATATAAAGTCACGAAGGTCACAACGTTGCCAAGTCTACTGAACGTAAGCAATTCCTGCAATATTAGCAGCTGGTGTGTCTCGGCTGTTTATACAATTACTGCTTCCAGTCGCCTACGTTTAATTCCTGTATACGATCTTAGTTATTTTTAATTTCAGTACCGTAGTAAAAATAATCTTTGAAAGACGTAATCAACTATTTTTCAACGCTGTTATTAAAAAGTGGGTTAATCATTCAATGACAGAAAACATATAAGGTATAAAATGTTGCGATCACTTTATTCACACGTTCTTTTCTTGACACGTAAATAACTATATACTAAATAAAGATATAATAAGTATATCTTCATTGTATATTAGTATAATATGTAGTTAAAAAGTACAGTACAACCTGTCACATCCGGACCTGTGATATCCGGAACCTGCCATATCCGGACGTATCTCCAAACTAATTTTTGCAATTTTGGTTAGCGAAATGGTTAGGGATGTAAAGATACTACTCTTGATGTTTTGGCTGATCACCACTTTTTCTTCACTACACTTACGTCATTCTGCGATATGGTTCACTATTTTTGAATATTTAAGTTTTTACAATTGAAATACTTTATTTGGGGCAACTGAGTCTGGGGCAGCGGCGTTAGGTCGACTCACTTTGGCTTCATGGCTTCCAAAAAACGTGTGCATTGTATGAAGCAGCCGAATCACAAACTTTTTCAAAAACTGATGTAGGCGTACTGTAAGTAAAACTTTTTAACCAATTTTACTTTTTGTATTTTAAAGAGTACAGTGTACAAATGCAAATGCTAAACCAATAGAAAAGTCTTAAAAAACACGTTCTTCTTCTGTGTATCTTCTGTAATTGTTAATTATATTAATTGAGGTTTTGGCTACTTATAGAGATTTAATTACTGAACACAATGCAGTTTTCAGAATTGCTATATATTTATTGGTTTTGAAGTTATCGCAGGTTGAACTGCAAAAATGAATTGAATAAAATTCACAATCATCCTTCCGGGAGCTTCACTGTGACGAAGTTAGAGTGAGATAGTTGCTTATTATACGCTCTCTGTCTAGCGTACGGCGCAGCGCACAGTCTGTCCCTTTCAATTAACGCTCAGATATGACGACATATTATGAATCGTTATATATACCCCGACGATAACTTCAATGAGTTGAACTGATTTTGTGTATAATACAGTATATTTAATGTATCTTTTAAATGTCAATAAATTTCAAATAAAATTTGGGTATATCTGAAATCCTTGAATAATTTACGCACCCGAAATTTTCGCCGGTATTTTTCGTCAAAAAGTGCGTTAATTATGCGAGAAAATACGGCATTTATAAATGACCTTGTGATATCCAGATTTTTCCATATCCGGATCGGCCGGTCGCCATATTAGTCCGGATATGACAGGTTGTACCTGTACTGGTAAAAGTATGAATACAGATAGACTTTTATTACAAATATTTTTTGCTACGGTTTTCTATAAATAGTAACTATTCTCGGTAAAATAAAAATAAAATAAAATAAAAGATTAAATACAAATATCTAATATTTTCTGAATAAAATATATGTATATTTTAACAAATAATAATTATGTAACTCTGAAAAAATTTAAGACAAATCTTCATTAACTCTTGTAGGGAATTAATTAAATCTTCATTAATCTTTAAAACTCTTGTAGGGAATTCGTTTTACACACTTAGGCCTATATGTATTGAACATAATTATTATAAAACCATTTATTATTAAAAGGGATTGTTTAAATTACATATTTATTCCTACAATTCGCCCACTCCGATTATTTCTTTTGTTAAATAAATCTTATGACATGTCTTTTATATGTTTTGTACACCTCAGATTTTGTGTACACTGTATATATTTCGTATTTTTAATGTTTTTAGCTAAGTTTTTATTGGCCTAGGACACCGGTCCTTCTCAAAATTTGCATATAATTTTACCCTGATTAACGAAACAGCTCCTCTCTGTCTGTGTACCTCTGTCTCACTTTCTTGCTCTCTCTCTCTCTCTCTCTCTCTCTCTCTCTCTCTCTCTCTCTCTCTCTCTCTCTCTCTCTCCTTATTCGTTCTATTTCTTTCCGTTATTTTTATTAAAGAATGAGCCAAGGAGGTTATGTACATTTACACCTGCCGGACACCTCTAAGGTTGCCTCTGTAAGAAACAATAAAACTTCTCAAGTGTTTATGAAATAAGAAGGACACTGGAACATGGTAAACGCATAGTAATGTTTATTTGGCTGAGACAAGATAAACGAGAAACGTGATTACATTTCTAGCGGGAACGATTATGCATTTTGCAAACTGGCGTCTACGTCACACACGTCCGTATTTTCTACAAACATTGTGCACAGTTTAATCTAAGTTGTGGTATCGCAAACTCGGAAATGGTTAATATACGTCAGCCACTGCTATGTACAGTGATATGTGTTGTGTCTATTCAGCGCTAACACCACAGGTCTCCAGCACAGAGACAAGATTTCTCATTCCCGTCAACATGAGTACCTACTCAAGGTCAAATAACATTCTTAATGTTGTAATGACAGACGTGTACGTTTAAAAAACATACTGTTTTGGCTGACACATATATACACATCTACGTCTGAACTCGCAACCTCTTATTTATCAGCTGGGCGGTTTTACGTTTCCACCAAACGTGTTCCAGAAAATCATATTAAAATAATATGAATATTTTATAGTAAAAACATAATAAAAATAATAATAATAATATACAATTTAAAAAGTTAATACACTATCTCTTGCTTATCCTAAGTTTTGTGCGGAGAAATACCTGACCCAGTCAGTTTTCCAAGGATTCATAAAATTGTTATCTCGAATGATACATGGATCTTGTGGAGCTCGTAATCCTAATGTTCCTTGCATGATTGATGGAATATGTACACATAATAACCGAGCAACATTTTACGTTAAACTATTGAAAATAACAATGGTTTTCCAAAGTACCGGAGACGAGATGACGGAATTGTTGAACTAAAAGGAATACCGTATATCATTTGATAATCGTGATTCGTTCAATACAATCGCTTCCTAATTCTACAGTACAATGCTCACATCAATATTGAAAACCGATAAATACATGTATAAATAGGCTTATCATACGTCCCGGTTTGACCGGGATTGTCCCGGTTTGACGACCTGATCCCGGGGTCCCGGCCAGTTTGTCAATTGTCCCGGTTTGAAAATTGACGAGAGTAGTTTCCGTCCGGGCGAAGACGTTGTGCAAGCTAAGCTCCCGATTTTTGGTTAAATCAATAGAAAAGAGAGTTTGAAAGTTTAAAGTAATTTTTCATGAATGAAAAATTCAAAAGCTGCAGTAGTCACTTTGCACGAGTATACACATTCAAATGACTTAGGGAGCACAAAACTCCTAATGTGTGCTATACTTGCTTTCCTTCGAAAAGATGTAGAATGTGGCTGGCAGTATATCCATGGTCAAGTTCCAGAGGAAGAGAAACTCGATTAATTCTTTAATTGTTTCGTAGAACAATAGCTAGAAAATTATTAGTGCCACAGGAGTTACGGAACTGCTACTTCCGACGTCATACAATGAATAATACCTTACAAGCACGCATCAGAAATTAACAGCCACGTTAGAAGACCACATCCAAGAATAAAAAACATTATCAAATGTTTATAATCTGAGGCAGAGAAATCTATTCAGAACAGGACATAACGAAGGAGTGAAATTTTTAAGCTATGAAAAGGACGAAAAAGTATACTGAATTGGATAAACTAAAAGATATGAAAAAGATTCTGATGTTGGGATGTTTCTCAAGATCACGTCGTCCGTTCTACAAGTTGACTAATAAAAATAAATAAAAAATAACCTTCCTTTTTAATTTAGAGAGAGAGAGAGAGAGAGAGAGAGAGAGAGAGAGAGAGAGAGAGAGAGAGAGAGAGAGAGAGAGAGAGAGAGTGAGGGAGGGAGCGGCTATGCAAGTGTGTGTGTGTGTGTGTGTGCGTTTTATAAAAATTGTAAGTTGGTAAACGTAGTTGGTAACAAAAAATACATTTAACGAATTATAAAAACATAAACACAATACAGGGTGGATGTACATTGTACATACATCGTTGTTTGTGTGTTCGCAAGTGGGACGTACTCTCACGTATCAAAAATTAATTACGTGTCTTATCTACTTGAGTGTTCGCAAGTGAAACGAGTTGCAAGTGCCACTGTTCGTAAGTGGGAGCACACCATCGTCGGCCGGATACGAAAAGCAGATTAATTTACCTGGTTTCTTCGAGACAAAAGCATCAACATGAATCAAAAAATTTAACTTGCAACCATTATTATAGTAAAACGTAGATGATTGTGGGTACCATAGCTTAGGTTTTTAGAGCATAGGCTTGTACATTTATCTAGGATTTACATTATGTAGCTGATGATAGAAGTTCAAATGCGAGTTCCTGGTCCCTAAAAACATGGGTATCTCAGCTGGGAGAGTGAACTCCAAGACAAAATACTGATCCTTCAAATGTGTGTGTGTCGGGTAGGTATAGGCCTACTAGTAGGCCTACTCTGGGCTCCTTAAAAAAGCTACTGCTAAAATAACAGTGATTTGTTCTAATTTTGTTTGCTACATAATAAGGTGACGCCGTATAACATTAATATTTGGGTTTGGCAAAGATTATTAGAATTGGCACATTCAACAATTAAAAGTTTTGTACGAATGAGCAGAAAATAATGGTATTTAAAAGGAACTATAAAGACATATCTTATGGTCATAAACAAACCGCAGAAGAAATTACTATTGTAATCAGTATAGTCATATTTGGACAGGTGTAGAAAAATATGGAGAAGCCTGTACAGGTGTGTCGGTGCTGATGGGAACACACATAAAAACGTTTGTATGAGATTAAACGTATGTATCCAAGATAAATACCGTTTTATCTACAACAGGTGGCTTCGAAATATGAATTTGGGGATTTCCCTTTTATTTAGGGGGAATTGTTATAAGGTAAATAAATTAAAGTTTCTTCTTTCACACAAGTGACCCAATAAATTTTCTGGTTTAGGCACATCGATTAAACTATTAAAAAATGTGTCTAGTTTCGATCTAATTTGACGTATAGGTTAGGATTTGATGGAGAAGTAAACAAAGTGCGAGGGGGCAAGAAAAGGACAGTGAGGGATTGTGTGTAACACTGAAATTGTGACAAGAAAAAGAAGAAACTGTATGAGTGGCGATCGCGTGCATGCGCGCGCGCGCGTGTATGTGTGTGTGTGTGTGTGTGTGCGCGAGAGAGAGAGAGATAGAGAGAGAGAGTGAGAGAGACTGACAGAGAGAAACAAGGGCAGAGATAAAGAAATTTGTCTCATTAATCAAATTCTACAAATAGTTTACTGTTATACGCAAAAACGTAAACTCGGGCACGCTACGTAGCGTAAATAAATGTTGCCTAATATCTGATGCATGCGAATTAAAACAGCAATTCGTATCATAAACATATGCAGTGTTTGTAAAACTATATAGCCTAAACATTCACACACACACACACACACACACACACACACACACACACACACACACACACACACACAGATACTCACTCTCTCCCTTTGTCTGCATGTCAGCCTGTCAATCTCATTTCAACCTCCCTTGACACTTTCTTTTCGTTACCCTCTCTTGCTATCTACTAATTATCCCCTAAGCTAGGCCTCGAATTAGGTGAATTATGTGCAATTTTAGAGACAATGAATAATTTTAATGTTTTTAGTGGAAAACAGTTTCTTTCTCCTAAATAAAACAAAAACTTGTGTTTAGGGATTATGCTCTTTACAGGCAACAGCTAGAGGTGCGAACACGCCAAATTCATATTTCGAATCTATGTGTTGTAAATGTGATAGCACTCCTTCTTGTACGTACTTCTAATCGTATATATATATATATTTTTTTTTAGGTGTTTCTTTATCATCACTAGGGCCCGGATTTTTATGTAGCAAAAAATGGCAAAATATGTATATAAATATGTAGGAAAAATAAGGAAAATATGTTGCTAAATATGTAATATTTATGAAATATGTAGTATTAAAATACTTTCACATCAACAATGTAATTTACATTTTACGAGAACATAACAGTGCCCCCTTTGAAAGGTTTTGAAAATAATAGGTGCTTCATTTTAAACTTTTTATAATCACTTTCAAAACATGCAAATATATTTTGAGCAAAGTCAATGTAATCCATAAAATACTAATCAAGTTCGGGGCTGACACTAATCACCAGTTAGATTACCACTTCTGTTACAGAAAATAAGTTAATCCTCAGAATACACAGTATCTGAAAGTTCAACTCTTTGTTGAAGAGTTTACAATAAGACAGCATGTATAAGAAATGAATTACTTTTCAATTGTTTATTGTACTTTAGAAAATTTATGAAAACATATTTTAGAAAACAGTATTAAAAAAGAAATCTTGATATTATAAAATTAACAACAACAAAATATTTTACCTATGGATTTCTGTAGTATAGGACATGAGTATAAAGTAAAAAATTGAGAATTATTAACTATTTAACACAGTATTTTACTAGGAGAGTTGAAATTACTATAAAATTAAAGGTAGATTTTTGACTTGAAAATCTATATTGTATGTATATATATATATATATATATATATATATATATAAATCTACTATAACTCTGCATAAGAATAAACTGTCCATGTAAGTTTTTTTTTCCACTGTTTAGTTGCACAATTAATTATTAAATACTTTTCTATATTGTCTGTTGACATGGACTGTCTTCGGTCTGAGAGTATGTTTTTATATATAGAAAAGGATCTCTCGACATCACATGTCGTCACCGGCGCATGTTTATATAGAGGAATCGTACTTGGTAGAATATTCTCAATCGATTCTACAGTTTCGCCGTTACATATGCGATAAATGGTATGTAAAGTTGAGTAACCAGGGTTTCTATTCAGCACAGCATTTAATTTAGTAGAAACTTTGTCACCGACTTCACCCTGCACAGCATTTAACTTGTTAACTGCTTCTTCAACTATTCCTATGGCTTCTTGGAGAGTCAGACCTGCAGTCTCCAGTTTCTTGATACAACTGAAATGCGTTTTGATGTACGAAACTGAACATACCACCTTAGAGTTGTTGAATGCAGACAAGGATTCGCTCACTGACACTGCAGAATCGGGAGATAATGTTTCCACCACATACTTCACAGCTTCAAAGTTGTCACTGTAGAAATTTACGGCTTCGATCCAGGTTCCCCATCTTGTAATTACGGGTTCTGGAGGCAGAGGTGTGTCAGGTAGCCTTTGTTTGTAGCACTGGATACGGTAAGGAGCTTTCAAGAACACCTTTTTTGTTGCTGATATTAATGTATTTACTTCGGGGAAAAGGTCTCTGACAGTTTCAGCTACTCGATGCAATCCATGAGCCAGGCATGTAACATGTAGTAGGTTGGGGTAAAACACATTTAGAGAATTACCTGCTTTTAACATGTATGCTGCTGCATCTGTATACAACAGCAGTACCTTCTCTTCTTTAACACCATTTGGCCATAACAAACTTGGCAAAATACAGCTTTATCGTCAGTTGTAAAAGCACTGTCAATCTGTACCCATGATTTTAACTTAGATGACAAAGATGATGCGGTCGGTGGCATGATAAAACAAGGATATTTGTATTTAAAACTCTTAAGAACTTGCGTTGAACAATACCGCACAATATATTATTTAAGACGTCTTTTGTCCAACAACGAGAATCCGCCAAGGCAAAAAACAAGCAAGCGCAGAAGTGTAGGCGAAAGACAAAACACTGACTTGACAATAACTTCAACACACCACACTGCACACCAGATTGTTATTTACGTGTAGGCTTACACTCCGAGAGCGTATATAATACTGGCGTCAAAAATCACATTGTGCCCTACAATAGCATAGAGTTATATAGATATTTGTTTGTTTAGGTAGATGGAATCCGTTGCGAGAATTGCAAGATCTGCGAAGAGTATTTATTTACCGCGGACAGCACGTTCTTTCCCCATCGAGCCTGCTGAACGTGCGAACGAAACGTAAATAAGGAGTGCGGCCGCGCATACCATTCTCATCTAACATCCCGTGCAAAATGCCTTACTTGTCGCTTGAGCTCGTAAAAAATTTTACTTCTTGAAAGTAGAATCTATGTGTGCAATTGCAACAGATGCAATATTTTGCCTTTTCTTGTAATAAATTTAATTGGACCTGATTCTGATTAATTGCACATTTGCGCATCTGAGTAATGTTGTTATAGGCCTAACTATTTTTTGCCATTTCACTTTTCAAATTGAAGTAAAGTATAGTAAAATAGCTAAAATATGTAGAAATATGTAAGATGGAGTGAAATATGTAATATGAACAAAATATGTAAAAATATGTAAAATTAAACTCGCGGATAAGACACCTATTGGTATGATTCGCCGATATCTGGCTTTTCCGTGTAAATGTGCACTCAGCATTCAAATATGTAATTACATAAAAATCCGGGCCTTAATCATCACCTACACCTGCATAAATATGAATGTAGGGGCTACTCATTACAGTATTCACTTCCCCTTCCTTTGTATTTTGATTTGACAGCATTACAGGATGTTTACACTACCTTGTAAGCACGTATGTTTCCCCTTCTGTTTTGTCCAATATACAGTAGATTTGATAGACATTTTAAATGAAGAAGGAAACTGCTACTTGGTAAATTAATATGTATTGTGCTTTTAAAAGGAAAAGAGAGATAGCTACCGTTTTTCTAATTCTATCAGTAGGATAGAAAACAGATATAATATAAAATGTATGAGACCCCATTAATATTAAGTATTTATCTCTAAATCACCAGTCGATTGTCTCAAAATAATGCGAAAAATTGCGAAAAAAACTACCGTGTAGTTATTTTTATCTCGCAAGGGTGTGTACGGTGAACTATAGAAAAGAAACTTGTAGATAAATGTTTTTAAACAATGCCGTTTGGTTGCTAATCCCCGACCTTATAACTTTTTTATCTACTTGCTTTTGTATAGAAAAGTCTTATAAAGTGAAAAGAAATTAGTAAAAGAGAATGGAAAATTCCAGGGTGAGGAAGAATATTTAACGTTACGAATTATAAAACGAAGGAGATATTACAGCTGCAATAAAGAGCAGGCAACGAATTATATCAAGGGCTCAAGAGAGAAGTAACGCAACGGAAAGCTGATTGGAATTCCTCAACTTAAATGTGAAGGAGGTATTGTATAATATTAATACTACCTGTAACTCCCGCAGACCTTCCTTTATCATAAACCGTCTCCTCACCATTCCCGATGGACCTCCTCCCAGAAACCCCCGCCAACGGAGAAATAGAAATAATTAAGTCTCTTCGTCATACTTACTACACCTGGCTTCCTTCTTGATCACTGAACATCTTAAATTTTCCTATCTACCTATCCGGTCTTTATCCCTCTCCTTTGTGCCTCCCCGCCTTACCTTGACGCCTCTCTGACACCTCCCTCCAGCTTTGGCGTCCTGCGTTACTCGACCTCGTCTTGGCTGTCGTTTGACTTATACTTTTATTATGGCTCTTCCATCACCCATTTGGCTCTGCACACTACGTAAACACACAAATACACATCCATACACTACACTCTATCCTGAATGCCTCCACCTACTTCGCCACCGGTCCGCGCTGCGCTGGCGTGCGACTCCTCTAAATCTCCAATCGGCGGAAGGGTGCTTGCCCCAGATCAGCCTGAGTCTTATCCTCTGAGACAAGTCTCAGACAACGCAAAAAAAGGTATAATATTATAGCCTACTGTCTACTATGACTGTGAGACGCGAATATGACAGCAGATATGCAAGAATGTAGGAGGCTACAGAAGAATAAAGGAACGGTCCAACTTCGGATATTATGGCTTAAGTAATCATATTAGAAAGGATTATTACAATTTATTTTATACACCACACAATATATGTGATAATTTTAATTTTTTATTTATCTATAAATTTTGAAACGAATTAAGACCTGTATTAACATCAACCGTTGTGTATATAATTCTTTTCACTCAGACTTTTCACAAAGTTTAGTGATATATTAAAACCATGTGTAAGATAATCAATTTTTGTGAAACATATAATATACCCATTAAATAGTGTAGACTAGACAAGTATGATAGTAGCTTAATACAGTCTTTTTTCCGGGATGAAAGGGAAATTATAATATTGTGCGCTTAAGAATGAAACTTTTTTTGTTACTAGACCGACGTTTATGAAAATCTATTTGGCTTCATTTCTCAGATTGTAATAAAATTGGAATCAATTAAAGCCTATATCAAATTAAAAATTTATGCCAAAATTATTTGTTACTAACCAAGTTTACTTTATTTTCTTAACCGATGGATTTTTGCATATCAAATTCCGTTTATTAGACATTGATTTTTCAATATAAAATTGGTCTCTAGATTACTGATTTGCGTTAATGCATCCAAGAAAAATAGTAGTTTGATAAACCTTATTACTAAGTGTTAATGTTTGTTTACATACGGCGTTTCCAAGAAACTGTAACAGTGTTAGAATAAATAGGCCTACTTAAAAATTTGATTACATATCTGCACCTAGTTTCGTACACAGAAGCAGTGTAAAAAGAATTTTGTAAAGCTTTCTTACAAAATTATAACGTAACTGAAGCCCAAATGATGTTTAAGATTTTGCACGTTAAGTCATATGAAGTTTACTTAAGAACCTGTTACGTTCAGACTTCCTGAGATACAGTTATTGAGAAGAACAAGAGTAACAGAAAGAGAGAGAGAGAGAGAGAGAGAGAGAGAGAGAGAGAGAGAGAGAGAGAGAGAGAGAGAGAGAGAGAGAGAGAGAGTGAGAGAGAGGTCAAAGTACATGATGTTTACTACAGTTGGCTACTTATAAGGAACTTGAAAATAATTAAACTTATTGTAATGTAGAAAGTTAACGAAACATGAACCAAAAGCGAGGATTATGTGCAGCAGACTCAAGAGTTTTATTAACAGGATCCAAACAGCCTTTGGTGAAACGATTATTACGTTAAATAATTTATCCGCAATTAAGAAGTGGTACATTTTGAAGAAAGGAAAAAACCGAGGATGAGGAACTTATAAGTTGCTATTAAAATATGTAACTTACTTTTTGGATACCTAATTATTTTACAAGCAAGTTACAGAAACTATAAAAAAAAAATTAATTCTTAATATATAAGCCTTCACGTATTATTTCAAAAAAATTAGATTACTGCTCACTGTGATATACGAAAAGCAAAAATATAATTAATGTAACATTACAACTCTTCAACTCTGTAAGATATAAACTCTTCTGCTTCTGCAGGTTGTTATTATATTATTGGTACTTGTAGAAATTTTTATGATTTTAATCAGAATGGTGAATAAATTTCCAACGGATGGGAGTCAACTTGAAACATGTTGCTTCGGTACTACTGTATACCAATAACTGAATAACTATATTCTTATAAATGATATTCGGTATGAATGAGAATAATTAAAAATTCGTAATTCTCTCTCCCCCTCTCTCTTCTCCCCCCTCACTCTTTCTCTGTCAATTTTCCCCATCTACCTCACTAATAGGGACAAACCTCACTACTACCTTTAATTAAACATGACTACCTCACTATGAATTTCCTTTTATTTTCATTAAGTTAGCACGGCAGGTCCTTCTGCGACTGCACCCAAAGCGCGCCTCTTTAAGTGTTTGTTGAAATGTTACACTGCTACAAACAGATTACTCAAGTATGACTGTGTAGTCTATACGAACACAATGAATGATTAAACAAACACGCACACCACACTACCTTGGACAGGCACATGTACATATGACTGTCATCTCACGTTTCTTATTTAATTTTTATTTTACCTTTTTAATACTTTTATATGTTTAATTATTATGTAATCGGTAAGGATAAATAGGAGAAATAACTCTTTTTAATTGGCTTCATTATATCAAAAAGTAATTCCTTGCTGGATTTGTGAAATATTTACAATTCATCTTTATTTACGTAGGTCTTGAATGTTGTGACACCGATCCTTTGAAGTATTCTCCGATCTTTATATGTACGGTATACTTTTCCGGATGTCTCTCTTTGACTATGATCCCAGGCATTCAAAGTTTTGTGTTTGGACTCCTATGATTTTCTGGCCTACTATTATTATACATTTTTATGTGCAAGAAAGTGGCTGAAGTTTCCATTTATAAACTACCTGATCCCTCTCGAACAGTCAGTGATTACTATAGACCGGGGTGACACGAGTTCTGGAAAGACACTCTAGAGAGTATCGCTGTATCTCTTCTGTACCGTTTTGCTTCTTCCATTCACTTTATGCCCACTCTATTTTTGTTAGTCTACGACAAACAATCTTTGGTATTAGATTTCTAACGACCAAAAATACTTCCAAAGAATTTGATCTTCTTGCCTGTCCTTCCAAACGGAGCACTGTTTCTATTTTAACAGGACGCACAATACCCTACAGTTTAAGAATATATAGACGAAGAAGTGTATGTAGCTGCAGTGAGGCGAACGAACCCGACAGTATCATACCGAGTTTATCTAAACGAATACCGGAGAGATGCGGCACGGAGATTTGCGAACACAAGCTATTTCCGGAGATTTGCGGACACTAGGCCTTTTGCTACCTGAGAGAGGGATGACAAAATTCCAAAAGTATTTCTATACCGGAGGTTTGCGGACAGGCCGTATCTGAGGTGCGCCCGCTTGAATAGCAACAAACTTTCGTCAATTACTAAATTTTCAAATGGATTTAAGGCTTCTCTAAATTTTTTTCTTGTGTGTTCGACAATAAGCCGTATTTTTACAAGGCTATCTTGAGTAGGGGTAGAATTGTCACAAAAATGTAAAAGTCGCAGAATTAGTTTGAATCGGTCCCTAGACATAATTTGGGGAAATATCGGCGTCAGTAATAGCAAATCCTTTGCCCAATATTCGTCTATTTCTAATTTGTTTACTCTTGGCATCAGCAGTGAACACACCAAGAAGAAATTAAATTCTGCAGGCTCTATATCTTTCCATCGGGACAATCGGGATATTAATGTCAATTTTGCGGTAACAAATTTGCAATAATTATTTAATTCTGTGCAAATGACAGAAATAAATTGTAAGGGGAAAAATATTTTTAAAAATCTAAGTGAGTTGCCGTGTCTTCGAAACTAATTCGTAATCCGCTAACTGCTTTATCAAAAGAGTGACGTTTTGTCGCAGGACTGTTGGCCGACCAATCGTAAATTCTTTTTCGCTTCTGAAGATTTCTTACCTCTTCTTCTTCTTCTTCTTCTTCTTCTTCTTCTTCTTCTTCTTCTTCATCATCATCTTCTCCTGCTGATGTTTCATTTTCTGATGAAGCTGCACGTGGTGTTGAACGATTATGAGAAGGCCCGGGAGTGTCCATATCTTTGTCTGAGAAAATGTTGTCTTCCTCGTCACTACTCTTCATCAATAATTCCATAACTTCCTTCTCGGATTCTGTGCCATTGTAAACACAATATTCACACCTACTGTTTGCTAAAGAGAATCACAAACAAGACTGAATAGATGTTCTACAGACAGAAAGTAATTATACCTTGCACCCAATGTTGAGAACAATAGCCGTGGTAAGGAATTTGAACAAAGAAAATGATTTTTCTTCATATTTTGAGGGTAGTACAATCAGAATCTGCCCTTATCTCGAACACGATGTTTTTCGCGATAACCATACTTCCATTCCTTACGAAACATGGAAGTAAAAAAGTTGCTAGCTGAAAAAATAATAGAAGAACCTAAACATTAAGATATTAACACCATTCGTCAATTTTGTCAACCCTCTGGGGGTCCGGTCTAGTTCATCCCTCCCGTAAATACGCCTCTAACAACGAGATGACATTGTTTACATTCTAACCGCATTAAAGTTTTGTTATTACAGTTTTCCAGTAAGCTACATTTTTCAGATTTACAGTAAATTATTATATTTACTGACAGGATGTACAAAGTGCTTTCTTTATTTATGGTCAACCATTCGTCGAGCAGGACGTAGTATGTGCCTACGCTTGGTCTGCATCTGCAATGTTTATGGGTTTTGTCAAGTCGCAGTTATTATTTTCAGCCCAACGATCCATAAATCAATCGTAAATTTGCATCGTCGTAACAAAGGCTATTCAATTTTGGTTTATTACTGTGCTCTTTTTCTTATATACGCTCGCGGGCGTGCCGAAGAAGAGGACAGAGTTATACACGTTGCGAGCGAAGAGGATGCCGCACCGTTTCTGGTTTCGCACAGTACTGCCTCTGAAACGGGGAATTACACGACATTAACCTGTCCTAGCTCCTTACAAACCTGAATAATGTGTTAAACACTAATATTTGCATTATTTACAATTAATATATATATAATATTTCTGTATTAATATTATAAAAATTCTGTATAATATTTACCTTATTTCTTCCGTCGTGTGACTTCGTGTTGCGTTCGATTGAATATCTTTACGCGTTTCGAAACGTGTTTTGTCTTCAGAATAAAAAAATCACTCAAAGTGAGGTCGTTAAACATCAAAATTGCAAATATTAAAACAGTTCTACACATGTCCGCATTACATGAGTGCGCACTCGAGTCTCTCGGTATTTTCCTGTTGCTTTCCTCTACTATTGGGGAGTCAAAACTGGAACCCTTGCGCTGCCAGCTCTTATCGCAATGTGGACTGTGTAAACACCCGCTTACGCTACGCAATTACTGTACGCAATAATTTTCCCATCTATATTTTTATCGTCAGTAATTAGGACCAACTGTCTGGGGAGGTGTGGTTTGTATTAGTTTACTTGCGAACAGATTTTAATACTAAACAAAATAAATGTATTTAATTATGGCAAGGAAAAAACAAAAACGTTTTAATTTTTTCCAAACCTAATGTCTATTAATCCCAAAATTGGTGGAACAGGGAAATGAAGAAACAGATCAACGATACATGGGATCTAGTCGGCGAAATAACTGACCTTTTTTCCTTTCGTTGTAAACAGAACGAAACCGTTATAGGCCTAACATACTGTTACGACATCGCAGAACAATCTACGTGTTTCTCGGCTATTCCAGTGGAATCCGGCTGTAAGGTGTATGTGTGTACACATTGCTGCTACTTTGGGATGGACAATTACGTGGCACGTGTCATGAATCCGCAACGAGACCATACCGATCCGCGCGTGCTGTGTTCAAGGCCGCAATCAATTACGTTCTAGTGTTTTGTAGTAGACGCCTATTAGCGAATATTCTGGAACCTTATCGGGTACTCAGCGACGCTCAGTTCAGTTTGAGTTGCGATTGAATCGAGTGCTGTTGGAAGTAATTGTAGCGAAGTGTTTTATAATTGTGCGGGACAATTGTAATACAATACAGTAATTGTCTTTTATATTAGTTGACATTTTTATTGCGTGTGAACAATTTTTAATTGATTTGTTGCAAGAGACTATCTTGTTGATTACAAACTGTATAATTGTGATAATTTAAGCTGGTGATTAGTGATTTAATTGGTGTCTTGTATTTTGTTTTCCACTGTACCATACGACGATCAGTAGACCGTCGTAACAATACGATGTTCAATATTCTACATTTAATTTTTAGACTGTACTTTTTTTACTTGTACTTACAATTACTTTCTATGTTTAGTAGGACCAAGAAAACGCTGATAATAGCACAAGCTGGACTGAGATAATAATATTAACACTTTAATTACCAACGATACTAAAACGCGACATTTATGTTGCCAACACCTTAAGTTGACGCGACACCAGCAGTGATTACATGTTAACAGCTGATTTTTAATTTCCCTCCCCCCGCTCAGAATTTCAAAGTAGACGTGCCCTTAGCCCTTAATACTACTACACGTAAATCGATAAATGGAGAAATTAAACATATGGTACTAGAAGAGCATGACCCCACGCGTCGAAGACGAAACATGATATAAATACACCTTGATTATTATTATTATTACGTATTATATAGTAGTATTAGATATTATATGGGAGAAATTAACAAAGTGCGAGGGGGCAGATAAAGGACAGTGAGGGATTGTGTGTAACACTGAAATTGTTGACAAGAAAAAGAAGAAACTGTACGAGTTGGCGCGCGTGCGTGTGCGCGCGCGATAGAGAGAGAGTGAGTGAGTGAGTGAGTGAGAGGACTGAAAGGGAGAAACATGGGCAGAGATAAAAAAATCTGTCGCATTAAATTCACGCCAACAACATTCTTAATGTCGTAATGACACAACAGTCTATGTTCACAAAAATTACTACCGTTTTGACGACACAAATATACAGATCTAATGTGTGTTGGCAGGCTGACGCGTTCGTACTACTAATTCATTCGAAGGCTGTATTCACTCCTGTCTGTATTAAAATAATACAAATGTTGTTTTATAGTAATAATATAATAATAATAACAACTATCACGATTTGTAGGCTTAAGCATTCATAACATAAACAGTTTTCTAACGTTCCCTCCTCTCAAGACCTCTACGAACTTTTTTTAACCTATTGATTTTACTCCATTTTTAATAATTCACCAATCCCTTCAATTTATAACTTACTGCTTACATGTCGGAGTCATGTGATAGTATGAAACTTTTATTGAGCAGAATTCAGTATGACGGATATTCGGGGCATACCTACGGAGATGTGAATGTAACGTAGTTTTACTTCGATTGCAGCTTGGATTCACTAAATTCTGTTGCCTTCTGTACGAGCGGTAAATTCTATGCAGGAATGGGAAAATTATTATGTAAAAAAAAGCAGTGATCATTAAAGACAGAGGCACTAAGTGTAGGAGATCAGACCGTTGTAGGTCAAGTACTAGTAAAACCTGGAAAAGCTTATCGTCCACTACTACATATTAAGTAGGTTTAATTAAAATTATGTAAATGGAACGGATGTAATTTCGAAACTGTTAATTTCCTTCAAGTGTGTACTAAAGTAAAGAATGTTACAATTTATAAGTTGGTAATTACACCAGGTAGGCTTAAACAGGTAATGCTAACAACCAGTAGCCTACTGATTCGAATGTGTGTGTGAAGAGGGCTTTTGAGTCGATAATAACGCAATTACCTACTTGACACAGAAATTCCCGTGTCACCTGCATTTTGTATTATGCAAACGTTCGGAGGATGTAAATTTTTCAACAACATTGTTGGAGTGCCAACCTTTAGAATGAACCGTTGTGGCGGAATGCAAGATTGATTTAAAGAATTCAAAAATTCTTGGAGATAGTACACTATATTTTCAATATTAAATACGGTGTTAATAGATTCTTCGGACTTTTTATTATCCCCAGAAAATTTTTCCAAACTTGTATCATTATTTTCCTTTACAGATTCGATTCTTTGGGAATAACCACTTGTAATTTTTATCAAGTAAACACTTGACGTTTTGCACAGAATTTAGCAATTAATACAGTTGTACTATTTACTATGTCCCAGTTTTTCGTCAATTTCTGTGAAGCTATCGTCATTAGGAACACTACCGTCACCGAGGTGCAGTAAGTTTGTAGAAAAATCACCATCTCCTCCTCCTCCTAAATGGGCTCGCATATTGCTTTGCAAATTTAGTCTGAATAGCATTCCACATCGCCGAGGACTTTAAACACACTGAGACAATATCAGCGCGGGTTCCTCTTGCAGTTACCGGTAATCTCTAGCGAGAATCCTCTGAAATAACAAATGTTACGCTACCCACTAATTTGTTACAATTTCTTAAGTCTTGGAGAGTTTGATTGACCGTTTCTATACAGTCCACAAATCGCCTTCGTTTTACCGTTCATGATTAGTTTCCGTTTTGATCGCTCTTTCTTTTGTCATGCCTCCTCTTCAATACGAATTGCTTTTTTAATAGGAGTCAGTGAGAATACTTGACTTTTTCTTCTTGGCGCATTTTTATTTTATTTTTGCAGTCGCTTTCGGATAAGGGCGAACTTATTCTGGAGTCAATTGTGATAAGGTATTAGCAGATGTCTCGTTTATTCCCGACGTGGGAGGTCCGGCTACTGTGGTCTCTTGACAATCTTTTGTTGGTGTTAATCTTCCTTCATAATTACTTTTGTCTCCTATCTCTCTGTCAATTACAGGTGAACACAGAAACTCTTCGATATTGAATATATTTTCATTTAATGGCCAAATTCCAGTTGAACTAAAACCTGCTGTCAGTTAGATGGTGTAGCTGCCTTTGAAAGAATATCTTTTGCTAACCCAGGTATGTCATGGTTTTACCTGGGTTTATTGTCATCCAGCTCTCAGCGGCTGCACCGAAACAGGCCATATAAACACTTGTCTCATGGCTGAAGTCAGATTGTAACGGGTATGAGGTATAAACTGTTTCATAAATAGTAAAAAAAGAGAGGCTGTAATTTATCTTGATGGATGTGCTACTCCAATACAACCTGCTGGTCCATAAATAATCAAAGTGATATCTACATAACACTCTGTGGATATAACGATAAGTGGTGGTTTCCAGCTGCCATCTATGAAAATACCACTGGTTTCACCCTTTTCTAAAGGGGTAACCCTGCTGACTTGTTTATTTCCCTTCAAACTGACAACTTTGTTAGGACAGTGCACTGTTGTTATGCTGCCTGGTTTCCTTCACATTCCAAATATTGTGACAATAAAAATGAAGGCGACTTATCACAGAATTCCAATATTGAAGAAAGTTTTATGTTATGTTTATTAAAACTAAATGCTATTGCAAAACTTGTTGCTTCAGGCTCTGTAAAAGACAACCTTGAATGTCGCTGCATGAAGCCAGCAAAACAATCTTTTACCGGCCCAGTTCACCAGAAAATCGACATTATTTTCAAACAAGTATTCGGAGGCTAACATACGAATATTCTTAGGGTACAAACCACAATAACTAACAGAATAGTGCAGATCATAACACAGATTATGACACAGATTAAAACATGATTTTTCTTTTTGTTCTTTCCTAAATACAAGTTGTGGAAAACGCTGAGTCTTTGTAGGGTTTGTGAGCTACATCGCCCCAGAAAGTTTTTCACTTGTATGTTTGAACCAAATATGAAAAAAAGAAAACAGAACAAAACGTTTTACTTACATTGTACCAACATACCACTTTTCTTCAGGTGAAATTGAAGGTACACCTTTAATTTTAAAATTAGTGGCTGAAGTGTAGTGCTGCTGGCCACTCTACCTTTAGTGCGTGTGTCGAACACTCACTTTAGGCAACCTATTCTATCTCCTAAATTTCCTAGGCGGCATAAAAAGGAGCCATTATTACTATTATCATTTTAAAAATTTTAGTTTTTTAGGATTTAATAAACACGTAATCTTTATTATAGGATCACAAGTAACTGACACGTAATTAATTCTGAGATCTGTTAGGTTATGAATTAATTTTCTTTTAAAAGTTATAGAGAAACATAACTTGCCCTCATGTTGCCACATTGCTTTTGTATTAGTATGATTCAATTGTACACTTACCATGGATCCAACAAAGTACATAGCTGTAAACACCCATAGCAAATTAGTGACAAAAAGGTTGCTTTACACGTTCTAAAATACAAAAGGGAACAAAGACTCATTTTACTGTACACTGCTATAATCAGACTGGAGGAGCATGTACTACAAGCTATAACAAAAACGTTATACAGTTGCAGAGGTGCTGCGACTAAGGGACACTTGAAGAAGTACAAAGTATCAACTTATGTCTCTCTGCTCTCCCCTATATGGTAATACTGTCTTATAACGACTGTTAAACAAATCAAATGTATTTTACACCTTTATATGTGTATTTATACACAATATATCATAAACGTTTCTTGTGGCAAAAATACCTTTATATGTGTATTTATACACAATATATCATAAAAGTTTTTTGTGACAAAAATATCTGTCAAATTTTTGTATGTTGTAATGATACATATAACACTACCAACACCAGCGTACCACAAATAAGTTGAAAGCTACTACAATTAAGAATACCTACAAGGTCAAGCATACGATCATGGATAAAAAAGGAAGTATCATAAGGCAAAACCAAGTGAATTAAAATGAAGAAGGAATTACCAGTAAATGTGCAACTAAAGAAGATAAAGCAAGACTAACGACGAGACGACATATATAATTACCCAATAGATCAAACAGTGAGAAGGAAACCCATTAAAGACAAAATCAAGAAGAAACCTATTAACCGTGAGAAGGAAACCAGTGAAAACAACGCCATGAAGAAACTTATTAAGAGGGAGGAAGGAATCGGTGAAGAGAAGAAGAAAATATCCAGATCAAAAACAAAAAAGGGAGATAACATGAATTATAATGAACTAACATATGGCAATAAAAAAATTATTATAAAAGAAGAAAGAATAAATGGAATAAACAACATGATTTAAACCCCTAAGCTATAAAACAAATTGACACTGACCAAAACTTATTACGTGAATACCTTCCTTGACAATGTAATACAAACAATAATCAATAAGAATGAATTATTGAACATAAAAAGTAAAAAGAATGAATAATAATAAGTTCTTAGCTAAATTATGTGTAGACATGAAAAGAGGGCTATGTCCAAAACACCAATGACCAATTGTAAAGTGGAATTGATATTAGAAATAACCACTAATTACCAATAGTAAAGACTGTAAAAGATAAACAAAATGTAATCTAATAATAACCAATAGATATACCAGTACTACATAAAGTCAAATAAATCAAATGTAATACAGAAACACAAAACCGACAATAATCCATTGTTGTATATTATAACTATATGCTTGCCATAGAATGGATGCATGATGAACAAAATTATCTTGTAAACTTATCATAAAAGAATAGGAACTAAACCAACAACATTGAATGAGGCAGAATACTATTCGAATAAGTAAATTCAAGGATTATAGCCACCCAAATACTAATAATAACAATAATAATAAATAAACCATGTTGACAGCTAGATGCAAGTAATCTTGGTTACTTTAAACCAAAGCAATTTTCAGTATAAATGCAGAATGAACTACTGCACAATAATAACAGTCCTATCAAAACAATGATAAGAGATACTCAAGCAATAATGAGAATAATTTGATAGGATTACAACCCATATAAAAAGGTAACTTTCTAAAGTATAGTAAACTCACTTAACAAACTATAGTTAAGGTAATAAAACCACAAGATGAAGAAAAAGGACACTATCAGAAGTGACAATGACCAATGCATATGCCATACGTATGCATAGGCCATAATAAAATGTTATTAACTATTAATGTTAGTATTGTAACGTACTGCTTTTTGATATAGGAGAGTTATATTATATGCCCTACGTTGGATTCGTCAATCTTGTAACGTAGCGGTTTATGAGGTACTAGCGAAACGTCCACCTTTAGTTAAGCCCCGCTATTGGGTTCGCCAATCTTGTAACGTCGCTGTTTGATATATTAAAGTTTCCGCCTCTCCGCAGTCGCCACTTATGAATTATAATAACTGACGTTTTAAAAAATAAATAAAGGATTTTTTTAATGTTACTCAATCTAAACAGAAATCGAGAGTGTGTGATTTGGGGTCAAGGAGGAAAGTTGTTCAGCCTTATCAGGAAGAGAGAGTAAGTACCAATTATTTACACTCGGTTTAGACGATTTCTGATTTTTCAAATTGTTCGCTGTGATTTAAATCAGCTGATTGTGAGACAAGTTTCCACGCCTAGTTCAACCAGCCTACACTATAGCAAAATCTGATCCGATGTGTTGATCTCTTCTGTTTTTGTGCTGAAATCTATTACAACTACCCACTACAAAAATTATAACACACTTTATTATTCAATATCATTTTTCAATAATATTATTTATTTATATTATTGGTTTTTGTTTCCTGCCACCAAAATACAAGTATCACAATTGATCTTTCCTTACATAAAACATAATATCGACTTCATCGAGTAAACATTGAATTGTCTAAAGAAAAAAACATATATGGTTTTGTTTACCAAATTTTACACTATTTTCAAAACATCAATTAATATATAATTCTTAATAATTCCCCAGGGTTAAGGGTAAGTTCTTTTTGTTATGAGATGGTCAGAAATGGATAATTACTAAGCTTTACAAATACCGAAAAAATATTAAATAAATTTGTTTATTTTTCGTTTAGTATGTAGTTCCAGGAATGTCCGTAAGAGAGCAGCGTGCGTTTGATTACTTTAAAAACATGTGATTAAATTTGACTAGTTTCGTGTTCTATACCAACATTCGGAATGCGTTTTCTTCGTTAACTATTAAACGAAATGTTTATATTACCTCTCTTCGTATGGTTCTTACTGGAATGAAGCTTTTTCTCTGGTGAGGTCCGTCTTGAGTTATAATTTCATTACCGTCTGGCTCATATTCTATCGTCAACTTGAACTATGGCGAAACTAGGTTGAATCATCAGAAGGTTTTCTTTCACTGTTTCTTAAGGAGTATAACCATTTAATTTTGATAAATAATGGATGATTATATAGTGGTCATGTTGCTTGTTAATTTTTGTACTAATTTTCACTCCTCCAAAGTTCCAGAAAGGTTATTTTATTAGAATTGTAGTAGCATCATTTTGTCAACTCTATGGTTTTATTTCCAAATTTATTATTATTAACAATACTTGTTATTTCCGTCACTCTGAGTAACCCATAGTATTTTTATTATACAGGCAGTTTGTAATTATTATAAATTTATATTTTATTTACCGAAAAATAATTCTTTTCCATTCCGGTTTCTTTATCAATTTGGTTTACATAATAAGTTTTTGTTCATTTTCTTATGACCTTGTATATAAGTATTTAATAATTTTATTATCTTTAAATAAATTTATATATATTATTTATTTAGTCTCTCATAGTATTCCTACACTGCACTACTTCCTGTTGCCATTTCCCTCATAGTATTATTTTAATTTTTTATTATCCTTTGATATTTAAAATTTTTTATGTTTTTTAAAACGAACCCTGGGTTATCTTATATTATAACACAAATATTTGAAAAAATATAACATTAACTTAGGTATAACAATTGGTTGTCCATACAATATAAATATTACAATAAATAAATAAAATACAGAATCAGTTAGTAGTATTATAGTCTACTCTCATAGTTTTATAATTCCCAAACCTACAGCACAATTCTGTAAGAAGTTCATTCACTTTCACTTTTACCTCAATGGGTACACTATAACTCACTTTGCACCGTATATCACTCGAATTGTTTATCATGTTTAGTGATATACTTTAATTTAGAGCTAGTTATAGGATACCCATTTCTGACCTTTATTTTCTTACATGATTTAATTTATTGGGACCGGGTTATGTAACGTTACAGTATAATAGTAAGTATCATGTACATGTTGTGTTTATGTTAGTGTCTATACAGGAAAGTACAGAGCAACTCACCGCAGCTAATAACGTCAACGCAACTTCTTCAGAATCGAACTCATGAAATGGAACAAAAAACATTCTAAACTATTTAAACAAAATTAATAAACGACGTCAAAGAGTAAGTAAACCGATTTATTCATATCGGATTCAATAATAGATTGAATTGGGTAGAATAAATCAATAAACCAAAAATTAATAATAAAAACCAAAACGTTAAGAATAATAATAAAACAGACAATCTCGTCGTGCTAAAATGTTCATACACACTTTTTAAGAGAAAATTACTTAAAACTTCGAATCTAACAAGAAAAATATTGTGTCGAGTATTCATAATACAAACCCTTAGATATCAGATATGAAATGAAAATATAAGAACCAAGTAAAATGTATATTCTATAGCCGGCAGAATAAGGGAAGGACAAATAAAATAGAGGCAGGATATCAAGAGAATGGAAAACATGGGACTACCTAAACAAGTAATAAGATACAGACCTCAGGGAAGACGAGATATAGGTAGGGCAAGGAAAAGAGATGCCTTCAGTGAAGGCAAAACAGGCTGTAATCCTATACCTTGACATGGAGAAGATTCATAATACTTAATAGCACACTTAAGAACAAAATATTGGTATGGAGAATCATACACGACTTCCATGTTCTAAGATTTATATTTAAAATCATTTTCGAAATGAAATATTTCCATTGAAACTACTTCTTTCTACTTACTGCTTCAGCCACTTACTGTGGGCACTAACGTATACCACCTCACGTTATCGCACTTGATTTTCACAGATGATGGAAGTCGATGGCACTGGCGAAACGTCTGGTTTTGCAGAAAACACTGGTCTACGGCCAAACAGGACGGGAAGGAATTTTAAAAACAAACTGCTTCTTTGTTGTCAATAACGTAGTACATATATACAAAAAATTATCAGGTAAACTATTACGTTACAACAAAAAATTGTTTCTGGTAAACTACCCTTTCCCCGTAACCGATCTTCACCAAAATCAATAGGCCTCGAGTCCTCTATAACTCGGGCACATATGTAAAAAAATATCTGATTCTGTTTGAATTTACGGCAGTTATCGTTGGTCATGAAAAAATTTCTCTTGTTACAACATAAAATATTGCAGGTAAACTACCCCTTTATCTTAACCGATCTTCACAAAAAACAATAGGTCTTGAATACTCTACAATTCAGGGCTGTATGCAAAAAATTATTTGATTCTGTTTGAATTTGCGGCTCTTATCGTTTGCCATAAAAAATCTAGACAGACACACAGACACTTTTCGAAAAATTACTTTTTTTCATGTTTTGAGGGTAGTACAATCAGAATCTGCAAAAATCTCTAACACGATTTTTTTTTTGCCATCACCATACTTCCATTTCCTTATGGAACATGAAAGTAAAATCAAAGTAAAATTCTGATGGCAACAAAAATCAAATATTCTATCAAAAATTGGGGATATACATTTTTGGTAGGTATTTGGTAGGCCTACTTGCATTGCACAAGGAATGTGTTATTTTCAATAGGTTAGTGATAAAAAATGACTTACAAGTACATTGATTTTTATTACAAAATTTATACAAAACAGTTTCAATTCTAAGGTATCAATAATTAATAAATATTAAGGATAATGAACAAATTATTTCTTCAGAGAAGATACATAAAAACATTGCAAAAATAATACATATCAGACAAATATTATTACAACAAAAATACCACACAGACATTTGGGCTTTGTTACTTTATCAGTAACTATAAGATTACATTAATAAAGTACATAGAATATTTATTTACAAGAACATAATTACAAAAAGTGAAAACACCTTTGATGAAATAAACATTTTATTTATTACATCAAACATAACTAAACTCAGATGACAATATAAATGAACTAAATATAGGTTATTCTGCGAGGGAGTGTAGGATTGATTAGGGGTTCAATTAGTTCAAATTATTAAAAAAAAAATAGCATAAACTATAAATAGAAAAACTAGACTGGTATGTTTACAACAAAATGAAAACTTCAAGTTACATTTAAGAGATATTCCGTGTCAAATCAACAAGTGCTACAACCTGACCCTCTTAGATTTATTTGAAATTAAGTATGCATGTTGTATTCATAAATAGTAACACAAATCAATTTTTTCACATTTTTCTGACGAAAGGTTACTGAGTAATGGGTGCTCAAAAATGAAAAAAAAAATAAAATTTTTGACTTGCGCAACAATATTGATTTGTTCACAACTTGTGTTCTAATTAAGCTAGAACAATGACATCGAGTTCATTTGAAAGCTCTTTTAAAGGGCTTTCATATGATATAAAACATAATTAGTTGAAAATATATATATTTTTTATAAACACATCATTATTGCATTTACTGAATTTTGAAAAACTGTATTTTTAAAATTCTCAAAAAAATATATGTGAAAGATACTGTTTTCCTCTACATATTCTGAAAGTTTCAACTTGGGATGAACATGGGATCACTATCAAAAATAATTTTATGTTTATCACGATTCTGTAAAACGTCATTCAGATCGGTGAATTATTATTTTTATTTTGCTACCCGTGACAATTTTTCAGAATCATAGTTGGATTTATTACTTGGCCTACAAAATTGTACTTTTCTTTCATACAAACAACTGTGTTTTAAAGCTTAGCACTAGCTAAATTAATAGCTCAAAATTAATAAATTGACCTACATATCTAAAATATATATCTTAATACAGTGATCCAGGTTTTCCGTGTACAAGCAAAAAAATCTCATTTTAAAGACTGTATACAAAATGGTTGGTTGGTGTGACTATCTCCCATCTGTTTAGTATTTTGTCATCGGATAATATTCAGTCAGCTGTTGTCAACTGTTGTTGAAAGTGACCTGTACATTTTCTTTTGGTGTGACATAGCCTATAAAGTGAAAAAAATGTGATTAATTCTGAAATGTTGTGTTTTGAAATTAGCTTAAAGGTACTTTTGTACAATTCTCACAACTGTGTATAAGTTTATATGCCTACAACCAGTTAATATTGTAACAAGACATATGAGCCCAAATATTTCAGTAACCCAAAATATTAACACATGTCAATAATTGAGTGAAAGAGACAAACCAAGTGTTTCTTCTAAAAGGCCAAGCATGAAACTACATGAGCTACTCATCACCAAGGATAAACTCACACCAATAAGAGTTAATAAAACTAATGGTAACTAACAAGCGAAATAACATTATAAGAAAAAGAAGATGCACCGAACAATGATTGTACCACAGGAACCAACAACCCAATAGTTTTCGGTCAGTAAGGAACCAATGAAGACAGGGAAGAAACATACTACGAGAAAGACACCTAACAACCATGGCATAAAATATAGATTTCAAGAGCCAGTCAACTATAGAACATCTTACCCGTATATGCAATAACTGAACAACTTACAGATTGAAGAGATGGACAAGAACTGACTAACTGAGATGACCAATATACAACAGATAATATTATAAATGTATTGGACAAGATATGTTATAAAAGAATGAAAGTAACTATACTGTTAACTGAATAGAAGCTGTGAATAAAAGCATAGTAACATGTTATGCATAGCACCCATGTAACATAAAGAAGTATTAAAATTGTCTCATAATAATAACAAATATTACTCAAATAGTCAAACAATCATGTAAGATAAGAAAAGGCAATAACTAAAGAGTTATTAGTTATCATTAATAAAACCAAACTTGAGAAAATAAGGTTAAAAGAATGTAAATTTGTATCAACCTAACATACACATTGTTGGTACAAATTTCACCTAAATTCACATCTATCAGTAGGAAAAGCCTACCTAAACCAAAATGTTTTGTGCCTTAAACCAAGAAGAAATGATAAGCTTTCTACAGGTACCAATATAAGATACCCAAAATGGATTTTAAATAAGAATTTAAGTAAATAAAATGAACCAAAACCGACCAAAAGGGGATTCACTAAGTAAAACGTGAACAAAACCACTTTATAATACCAAATAGAAGTAAAAGGTTAATGTCTATACCACAAGTAAGGTGTAATGCCACTATTGTAATAGTATAAGAATATTATAAGAAAGGACATAATGTATTATAATCGTAATTAAGAACACCTGTCATGTGACACCAGGTGTAAGTAATGTTAGTCAATGATATACACTAAGGGACAGACCAGTGTACAAAAAACACTAAACCAATTATAAAGAGACTACTATGATTAAACTATTGTAACTAAATAATAGTAGAAAGAGATAAAAGAATATCAAATAAGAATGGAAATAAGTGTACACCTCATAGTGCAAAATAGAGATCAGAGAGAGATAACTATATAAGAATACAGCAGTTCTATAAGGAGAAATTTACCTCCAAATAAATTATGCACAATCATCTGGCAATATAAGAGCTTCTACAACAATGGACTCTGTAACAAAGAAAGAATTTTAGCTAACAGAGAAAAATAATTATCATTGCCAGTATCAACAAAAGTGCAAATTACTAAATGAAATAATTGCAATTTTATGGGAAATAATGTTATTAAACTAATTATGTACTTTATTAAGAACTTTTGTTTTCCAGCAGCTTCCAAAACTCTTTATATAAAAAATAATATAAACAAACTTATTTAGAGCTTCTAACAATACTTATCTTAAAATTATCATATGATTATACTTTCCAAAGGAAGCCCCTGATTTGAAAGCATTGACACCCTATAATACTACTAATTAAAAATGATTCCAACTACTATGTTACTAAATTTTCTCATTTAAAATGTAAATCGGACTGTTAATAACTTTATATTGTTGTCATTAACAAGACAAAACAATCATTAATGGCTATTTTATCGCAAACTTCAAAACCTCCTATAAAGCTTGCTCAATGAAATAGGACATTCCTGATGCAGAAAATTTACTTTGCCATAACACAAATTAAATAGGCTAACACCCAAACAAAAAAATGTTTTGAAAACAAAACATTAATGAAATATGGTATGAATTAATTGTGCTACATTCAAAGCTGATTTTCTTAATTGATTTAAAGTACCTATACAAGCCTAGTTTGTCAAGTAAAGATAATTTAGGTAAACCTAACACTACATATGAAACAAACATAAAATCAAATATGCTAATGTTACAAAATTCACAAACAGAAAAAAAATTTTTAAATTATCTATAGGCTAAATTGCTTTGATTATATTACCTTCTCCATTTCATATGTTTTCCACATCAATATCATCTGATGTCGATACTACTGATGGTGCAATAATAGTCATTTTTTCCCAGTAAATTCTGGAAAGTTCAGGAGAAACCTGAAAGATCATTAAAAAACTCATACATAATTTTTCACTAAGTTAATAATTATTAAGAATATTAAGCTAATAATTAAGAGAATAATTTATTTTCTTAACCTAGCATAATATTTGTAGGTTAGCACTATGAATTTACAAAAAGTTAATGGATTTTGTGTAAATTTCTAAAAAAAATTAAATTTACAGCATAATCTAGTACTTATTTTATAGTAATCTATTTTAATTTAAATGAACTCAAGTCAATATTGCTTGGTTGCATCCCTGCACTGAAGATTCCTGAAAAAAATTTCTAATATAATCATACAAACTCGAAAAACAAAAACTGTTCAAATGATTAACATTGAATAATATAATCCTTATTATAACTAGCAAATACATTACGGATAATTCATCCATACTCTGTATCATTTAAATCTATTATTAAGTATAACACACCCCATAAAATATTTTAGAATATTAAGATACTAATTTTTTAAAATTTCATGTGATATTAGTTGAGTATCATTTAGGAGGTTAAACAATATAAATACAATTCTACACATTAAGTTACAGATTATAAATACAGATAATAAGAAATTAAATAAAAATAACACTATAGGCCTACATCAATTATCGGGTTTAAGAACCTGCTGCTGTAAGCAGTGATAATTTTAGTTTAGCGAGCTTTAATCAGACTTGCATGCAATAATAAATTTTACATAAGATAAAAGAACGATGCTTTCTTTAGTCACCAGCAAAACCTTTTCTGTCTGCAAGTTAATATTATAAAATTTAAAAACAGCAAAATTTTATTAAAAAATTTAATCGAGATTAAAATGCATGTTTAAGTAAAAAATTAAAGAAGTCACAGGTCAAATTCTCTTTTCAATTTTTCTTTTACCTGACAAATGTTAGCCCTTAATTTTTTAAGCAGAGCTGTGTTAAAACAAAATTTTTATGACAAATATATTACAATTTAATGGACTCAATGGTATGAAAGTAACTATGTGTACAAACAATTACAACAGTTTGCTTCAGTGAGGATATAGTACACATAGGCCTATATTATAAATTTTGTTATATTAGGTCTTAAAATTAACCTTAACTTTCTACCGTTAAGTCATATCTTATCAAGTAATTACGTTTCTCTGAAAAATGCTGAATTTGAAAGTATATTTAGAGTAATATAGCTGGACTGAAGAATTAAATAAAATATGTAACTAGTTAAATACGAGCAGAGTTCAAATTAAATATATTATGGTAAGGCCTATCATCTTGTGTTAGGTAGGACGACATTTTACGAATAAAATGACTTACAAATTGGATACATTACACAAATATAGGTAGGCCAGAGTAGTAATTGTCAGACTTACAGGAGTATCAATAATAAAGAAAAATTATTTAATTAAATTGCAGTCAGTGCCTTACAGGGACTTTTTTTTTTTAAATGAGTTAATTACCCCTTGGGTAATTATGAAGATTCTCATCAATGCTGATATTGCGCTGATATATTTTTATTATATTCGTCTATGTTCTATAAACACGAGAAAAATAATTTTAAACGGCGGTCGAACCTATTTACGGAGACAAAAATTTCAAGGCCTGTTGATTTTGGTTAAGATCGGTTAAGGGAAAGGGGTAGTTTACCTGCAACATTTTATGTTGTAACAAGAGAAATTTTTTCATGAACGATAACTGCCGTAAATTCAAACAGAATCGAATAAATTTTTATTTAAACATACAAACAGTTTTATTATACAGCATTTGCGTATATGTTTGATATATGAAATATAGGAAAATCAATTCAGTCAATAAGTATCTTCTAAATAATGTTTCAATAACGCCTATTTTTATCGTGTTATTTTAGTTTATTTTTTTGGGATTGATTTCAGGATGTTTATCACACGTTTTTCAAACAGGTTAAAGATAGCAATGTTGTTTAGTCTTAACCTGTTTTTTACTTCCGTGTTTCGTAAGGAAATGGAAGTATGGTGATCGCGAAAAAATCATGTTCGAGATGAAGGCTGATTCTGATTTTACTACTCTCAAAACATGAAGAAAAATCATTTTCCGAAAAGCGTCTGTATGTAGAATTTTTTCTATTGCGAACGATAACTGTCGAAAATTCAAACAGAACCAAATAAATAATATAAAATAATAAATAAAAAATACAAATAATTTTTGCATATGCACCCGAGTTGTATAGGACTCAAGGCCTATTGATTTTGGTGAAGATCGGTTAAGGGAGAGGGGTAGTTTACCTGCAACGGTTTACGTTTTAACAAGAGTGAAGTACTTAATTCTGATAAATAAAGTATCCTGAAAAGAAAATCATACATAAAACATCCTTCAATTTGTCAAACATAAAACACGATTTACAAGGAACACACATAACTTGTTAGAAATTATCGAACCGAATTCAAGTAAATGATTTTAAATATAAACATTAGAACATGGAAGTCATGTATGGTTCTCCATACCGATATTTACATTATTATTTGTAATTAGTTGTATTATTATTAGGATGATTTTTACTTAAACTTTAACCAAATTATTTGTAATTTTATTTTATCGTTAATTATTTATAAATAATAATGTAAAATAATCGGAATCTATGTTCTATAATACTGAAATACATATTCGCCCTTTCTATCCTAACTATCCCTTATATTCACAAACTTTAAACACGATTTCCCAACACCATGATTTTCATATTCGCCCTTGCTCCTCCAAGCTCCTGAATTGTTACATTATAATTTTAACTATGAATTTCTATTAAAACATTTTAATCAGAAGCTTTTAATCATTTACCATCTATTATACATTTCACATCAAAATAAATTATTCAAATTTATTACCCATATTTCAATCTTTTACATTAATTAAACTATTTAAAATTAATTTAATTATATTATGTAAAATATTTTACATTAATTAAATCCTCTCTTATTGATTCAATTTCATTATAAAATTCATTTACCATCTATTATAACCTTCATAACGAAATTGTCAAACTTAGTACCATGATTACTATCCTTTAAACATTTTATCTCAATTTAATTTCATTTCATTATAAAAATTTCATAATTACATGACTGTGTAGACGGTGAGAAATGACATAGGTCCAGCTGTTGTTGACGCGTGACGCTTTATCAAAACAACATTTACATGTTCAAAATTGCGTTGAGCCCAAACGGCGGTTTAAAGCTTTGCGTTGAGCCCACCGCGAGTTTATTATTAGTAACCTCGGAGGCGTCGGAGACTAAAGCATGTGCGGTGAGCCGGCCACCCACGAGTCCGAAATATAATGCTTTGCGTTGTAGGCAATTGAATTACATTAAGGCAAAATTGGATAATTATGACATTTCTCACCGTCTACACAGTCAATATGGCGCTCATTCACCATTGCATGCGTTCTTATGGGAGTAAAAATTTAATTTTTTGTCTCGGTAAATAGGTTCGACCGCCGTTTAAAATTATTTTTCTCGTGTTTATATAACATAGAAGAATAGGAAAAAAAAAATATATATATATATATCAGCGCAATATCAGCATTGATGAGAATTGTGTCAAATGAAACATTATTATTATTATGAAATCAATCACTCACTACTACACACGTTAGTTACCTAAAATACTATACAATTATAATAAGAAAGTGACAACATTACAAAATTATATACAATTTACGTCGTCCAATGTCATTTTTTAACAAAATCGGTATACCACAAAATCATTTCACTATTCAGTCCGGTATTTACCATTACATTCACATAATTAAATGTCCATTAATAACAATCCAAGTTTTTAGGACAGAACATAGGATTAAGCAACTATACTTACTTCTGTAAGTGAATTTAAATGATGTTAATAATTTTAAGTGGGAAATTGGTTAACAGTTATTTTTTGTACTCATCCTTCTTGAAGACCTCGTCCAGTTATTTTGCCATCACGGTTGAGTCACTGTGTTCACCATACACTCCGAAAATAGGTTTAAAATGTTAAAATTTTGACGCTAGCTTTGACTGTCCCCTTTCTGTAGATTTACACTATTGTTTTAACTCATTTGAACTAATATTTTGTCGGCCAACGTAACTTGCTCGCGAGCACCATGTTATAAGTCTGGATTTTGACGTTGACTGAGAGTTATTACACAGTTTTTCCTGAGTCGTAGATGATTATGCAACTCGCTTTATCTACTGCCACCAGACACTTAGCGTTTGTTTTGAGTTGTGTCATGTTGTTATGCATGTTGGTTAAAAGAGGTTCCCCAAAGGTTGAACTTATTACAATTATTAAAATATCTGTTCCCCGGATTTGCCCTGTCACTCAGATAAGACAATAAATAAAAATAACTATAGGCCTACATCAATTATCGGGTTTAAGAACCTGCTGTAAGCAGTGATAATTTTAATCTTAGTACGTAGGCTTTCACGGCCGGTGTCATTACGATTATCTTCTAAAACTTCCGGGCTGAAAGGCCGTGGTCGATTGCTTAAAATACTGCTAAACGTTTTGGCCGCACCACCGGTGGCCATCTTCAGTAGCGAAAAAATTGTGTTCGAATAGATGACACGCCGAACACGTCTCCCAATGGACTGGGAACAAGCAACTGGGAACACTTTGCTTGTTCCCAGTCCATTGGGAGACGTGTTCGGCGTGTCATCTATTCGAACACAATTTTTTCGCTACTGAAGATGGCCACCGGTGGTGCGGCCGAAACGTTTAGCAGTATTTTAAGCAATCGACCACGGCCTTTCAGCCCGGAAGTTTTAGAAGATAATCGTAGTGATAATTTTAATTTAGTGAGCTTTATTCAGACTTGCATGCAATAATAAATTTTACATAAGATAAAAGAACGATGCTTTCTTTAGTTACCAGCAAAACCTTTTCTGTCTGCAAGTTAATATTATAAAATTTAAAAACAGCACAATTTTATTAAAAAATTTAATCGAGATTAGAAAGCTGTTTAACTCAAAAATTAAAGAAGTCACAGTTCAAATTCTCTTTTCACTTTTTCTTTTACCTGACAAATGTTAGTCCTTAATTTTTAAATCAGAGCTGTGTTAAAATAAAATTTTTATGTCAAATAAATTACAATTTAATGGACTCGATGTTACGAAAGTAACTATGTGTACAAAATATTACAACAGTTTGCTTCCGTATTACAGTAGCCATAGGCCTATATTATAAATTTTTTTATATTAGGTGTTAAAATTAACCTTAACTTATTAAGTCATATCTTATTTAATTAATTACGTTTCTCTGAAAAATCCTGAATTTGAAAGTATATTTAGAGTAATATAGTGGGACTGAAGAATAAAATAAAATATGTTAACTAGTTAAATACGAGCAGAGTACAAATTAAATATATTATGGTAAGGCCTACCATCTTGTGTTAGGTAGGACCTCATTTTACGAATAAAATGACTTACAAATTGGATACATTACACAAATATAGGTAGGCCTATTTCATTTTTACAATTGAAAACGTACGCAGTCTAGCTAATATTTCTATAGGCTAATGGGTGTACTCAGTAGGAACTCAAGGCTTAGTAGTTGTCTTCAGACATTTTATACTTCATATCAAAGCCATAGATTAAGTTACTGGCAAAAAATTTAGGCAGAATTTACGAACAAAATTTAGCATAAATTTCAGGCCTAATCTACCACTCAAACTTACCAACTCTTGATCAGTCACATCAGAAACTTGTGTGTGTGGTATATCAGGTTTTGTATAATATTTGCAATCGTTTAAAAAACGATAAAACGATGCAAATTTTCACAAAATACATCTGTAAAAAAAATACAATTATGTAATGTTCATACATGAATCACCATAAAAGTAATAAATGGAATTTTTTAGAGTAGACAAAATAATTGTCAGACTTACAGGAGTATCTATAATAAAGAAAATTATTTAATTATATTGCAGTCAGTGCCCTCACAGGGACTTTTTTTTAAAATCAGTTAATTAATCTTAGTTTTAAGTTAACTAGAGTTTAAGGGGTGATTTTATACACCAAATATAAGGTAACATGAATAAATTAACACTGAACTTACTACGTTCCCAGTCTAATATGAAAGTAAAGTATGAAAATATATGTAGACATGCACTATTGGTGTAAGTTCTGGAGCTAAAGATAATTCAACTGTGATACAGAACTTAGTCTATTATACTTAACACCCAGGCCTATAAACTTTTGATCTTTTTCTAAAAGTAATTAATTTTATTTCAGAGTTAGGTTAGGCTTACAGGCTAATCCGCTGTAAGTTTAGCTAAATCAGTTATATTATCATAGGCCAGACTTAATCTAAATAAAATTATTCTGTGTAAAGGTATCAGTAACTTGATATTTATACAGAATAAGCATTTAATACAGAATACATATTTCATTTAACTGGAGTCAGTTCCCTCACAGGGTCTTTTTCAAAAATGGGTTAATTAATTTTATATTTTTAGTTGATTAGAGTTAAGGGGTGCTTTTATACACTGAATATAAATAACAATTAAAACTATATGTACCTTTTTTTGCTGTAAGTCTGCTAGGTCTAGGCCTACTTTCACAGTCATCTGAAAAGTAAAATATGACAATTGATGTAGACATGCAAGTATCTGGAGCTAAAGACAATTTACTGTGATAAAGAACTTAGCCTATTATACTTAACACCCAAGCCTACATGACACAAACAAATTTTGATTTTTTCCTAAAAGTAATTCATTTTATTTCAGAGTTAGGTTAGGCTTACAGGCTATTCCGCTGTAAGTTAATCGGCTAATGCCCTGCTAGTTTTGTTAACATAATTAATCTTTCAGCGAAATCAGTTCTATTATCACAGGAACTTTGCTGTTGTTAATAATACATCAGCACAAAACTAACTGGAAGTTTATTCCTAGTCCTAGGGTTATAGAATCAAAGTCTTATCTAAACACTGAACTATCCTTAACTGATAATTTCATGTTATGACATCCAGCTTGCATACAATACAATAAATACTCATGTTCTTCTATACCACAAAGAATCTATGATTTCTATTCAAATATTATTATTCTGATATTTTGATTTTTCTGTTTTACCCTGCACTTTTCAAAGCAGGAATTACAATATTAAAGTTTTACAACAATGCATCTAATAAAATTATTCTGTGTAAAGGTTTAGTAACCTGATATTTATACCACTATTGTATTAACAACTCGGAACACTAAGTGTGTTTGATATTTATGTAGCATAATTGTGAGGTCTAACGTATAGCGAAGGTGACGCGTAAATGACAGGTTTTATTAATGCAGTAAAGGAACAAATCTAATTTAAATAGTCTTTGTATTATTTTGGAATTCAATTTTTTAAAGCAAATGATAATACCTTATGCACCTTTGTAAAGGTTTTTACTTATTGGGGATAAGTGAACTGAATTAAAACATCAAGCAAATGATTTTTGTTTCACAATCAAAACAATAGGCCTACTGTATTAAATTTATTATGGCAATTCTATTTACCCTAAAACTCCGTGACAAACACTAGTTTATTCATCAAGCAACAGGTCCGTTAAATAAATATGAATTATTATTATTATTATTACGAATAGACTTATTACTACAATACAAAACTCCAGAATTTTTGTTTTTGTATAAATTGGCCCGCTAATAATGAAAAAATAAAATTGTATTGATTAAAGTAGAATGCTAACTTGCTCAATTATTAAATTTTGGGCAGAACACAGTGATATTAGGCATAGTTGGTTCTATAACAGATACGTGTTCGACAAAGTAATCTAGACATGCAAACATAACCTAACGTAACACCTAATATGCTACAAATAACGGACAACATACACTAAATAAATGATCATCTTACCTTTCATTTTTATCCCTAGGGCTTCCAACATCTTCCTGCTCCGACTAGCCATCGCAAACACTTCAATCCAACAAAATAATACTGTCCCATACACCTTACTTATTACCGCGGACACACTGAATTAAGCGCGAATTAAAACTATTGGTTGGAGCCTTTTTTTCATTGCACACACACCTTACCTATTACCGCGGACACACTGAACACTGAACAAAGCGCGAACTAAAATTATTGGGTGGCGCCTTTTTTTCATTGCACTAACTAAACAGAGTAAACACATGGTATAAACACACTTCCCTCTAGTGTCTGTCTTTTGCACACATGTTATACATTTAATAGAATAATATATTAGAGATGACAAAAAATTAAATTTTTACTCCCACAAGAACGCATGGTGTTAGCCTAGGTATGTTGTATTAATTAAATTAGAATGCTAATTTGCTCCATTATTAAATTTTGGACAGAACACAGTGATATTATGTATAGTTCACTACACATAATCTAAACAAAGTAATCTAGACAAAGGAATCTAGACATTCATACATAACCTAACACAGCTAATTTGCTACAAACAACGGACAACATACACTAAATAAATGATCATCTTACATTTCATTATTATTCCTAGCGCCTCCAACATCTTTACTATAGTAACATCTTTTTACTTCGACTTGCAATCGCAAACACTACAATACGAACAACAAAATTCTGTCCCACACACCTTAACAAACGAAAACAAATTACCTCACAGCGCCAACTGAACTAATAGCCGGTCAACAACTAAACTAATGGCCGGTCCCAATATTTCGTTATACCAACTAAACAGAATAAAAACACACTTCCCTCTGTAGTGTCTGTCTTTTTTACACATGTTAAAAATTTTATAGAATAATTATCACGAATGCCAATATGGCCGACTAACTACCCATATTTCATTATATACATTTGTATATATCGAACAAGTTGTGATGCTTCAGCGTACAGCAAAAATACGATGTATAAAAATTTGTATAAGTTTTTCGTACGCTGACACACCATAACTTGGTCAAGGTAACTTCATCACCTAAAAATGTACTTATACAAGTTCGTCAAATTTGTTTTAGATACCCTGGGTAAAAATTGGGGTGTGATGAAGAAATTATGCGGCGCTAAGTGTATATATGTATATTCATCACTTTCTGCTACAGTTCGTTTCTTGATATATATAAAGTATTTAAAATTTATAATTATATTACCTCAAGATGTTCTTTTCCTTATTTGGAACATGTTTCGAGAGTTCCTGTTCTCTCATCTTCAGCCTTCGCCTATATTACATTTAATATTTATAATGAATTTACCTGAAGATATTTTTTCCCTTATTAGGAACATGTTTCGGGTACCATCTTGTACCCATCCTCAGCCTTCCGGTTTTTGTGTCTGGTGAAGTACGTATGTGTTGGTTGACTATTATTTTTGTGGTTTCCTGTTGGCTTCTGGTACTTCAAATTGGTTTTATTGTGTGTGATTGTGGTGTATGTGTTAGTTTTTAGTGTATTTTCAATGTTGAGTGCTTTGAATTGTTTCATGTTTTGTATTGATTTGTATTTGCTCAGGTATAAGTTTGTTTTGTGTTTTATGTTTCTATATTTGTAAATTTTCCCAAATGTTCATTATGGTGCCTTTGTGTGGTATATGTTTTATTAGTGTCACATTGGTTATGCCTGGGAATTCATGTTCTGTGTTTATTGCATGTGTGGCTAAATTGGCTTTATATATTTCTGGTTTTTTGTATGCGTTTAGGTGTTCAAAATAACGTTTTTTCAGCTGTATTTTTGTTTGTCCTATGTAACATTTATTGCAATCTTGGCATTCAATTTTGTATATACCTTTAGTTGTTGTATTATCTTTGTTGTGTGAGCTATTTAGATTTTGTGATATATTTTTATTAGTTTTGTATGCTATTTTTATATCTGTGTTTTTAAATAGTTTTGTTAGCTTTGTCATTTTATTATTTAAGTAAGTGAATGTGGCCCATTTTTTGTTGTTGTTATTATTTATGTGTTGTTCAGTTTGATTAATTCTTAATTGTTCAGTTTTTATTTTATAGTTGATTTTATTTTCTATTTTCTTTACAGTATTTTTAGTGTATCCATTTTCATAACCAATTTGGTATATTATATTTCTTTCTTCGTCAGTTTCTTGTTTGTTTAGGGGAATTTTGTACATTCTGTTAAATAGCGAATAGAATGCTGCCATTTTATGTTGTGGTGGGTGGTCAGAATGGTTAGGTATAATGATGTTGGTAGAAGTTGGTTTTCTGTATATTGCATATTGTACGTGGTTGTTGTTTCTTGTGATGGTTATGTCTTAATAGGTGATTTTTTTATGTTTTCCTTTTTCTTCTGTGAATTGTATTTTACAATTCTGTGGATGTATGTTATTGATTTGTTTCAGTATGTTCTCTGCATTTGTGTTTTTGTTATTTGATACGTATAGCCCATAATCTACATATCTTATCCATATGCCATTTGGATCATATGATTTTATATACAAAATATTATAATAATACGTTAATAATAATATGTCAATACATCAAGCATTGTCATTTCTACTTAAATGTAAAGTAACGGACTCTCGTGTACTGAAATGGATTTTAGCCAGAAGAATGTGAGGAGATCTACAATAAGGAAGATAACGAAGAACGTCTATTAACTATACGATTTGAAGCTAGCAACAAAGTAAGAAGAATGCTACAAGATCTAGAAAAAACAGGATTAAGGCATTACCTTACGGCATTTAAAACGTCAGTCTCACATACCAGCTCAATTTAAGCTGCATAACAACATTCTTTTCAGGTTAATAAGACATGATCGGAAAGTTGTGTTGACGAACGAGATGTTATTTAAACTGATAACACCAACTCATGAGAGCTTAGCTCATGCATCGGCATTAAAATGTTATTTATCCCTTAGAGAAGATTTTACTATCAACAACATGTTAAGAGAAATTAAAAATGAATTGAAGAAATGTTATTATTTCCAGACTGCTAAGCAACATAGTCTTCACACATATGTAGAAATGCAAAGTATACAGAAGGAGGCGAAAGGGGAGTTAGTTGCAGTGGACTTCTTAGGGCCATTACCACGATCGAGTCCGGGGGTTAAACACATACTAGTTTGTATAGACGAGTTTTCTAAGGCAGTTCACCTGTATCCTATTATGCGACTCACAACGAAAGCTGTCCTAAAAATTCTGTTACAAAAATATATTCCAATACATGGTAAGATAAAGAGGATTCTGAGTGATCAAGCAGTGCAATTTCAAAGTGAAGTATGGAATAGAATATTAAGAGAAAATGGAATCCAACCCATACTCACATCCATCAGACATCCACAGGGAAATTTAGCAGAGGGAATGAATAAAGAATTGGGTATGCACCTTCGTATTTACTGCCATAACCAACACAATAAATGGGCAGAGTATTTACCATTCTTTAAAAAAGCCATTAATGAGAATTATAGCGAAGCAACGAGCTACACACCGACAGAGATTGAACAAGATCGTCAGCCCGACCGGTTTTGGAAGAGGTATGTTCACAAACCTGCTAATCAGAACTTACCAATACCGTTAAGAGTTAAGATTGAACGTGCTAAAAGAAGAATAATGAAAAAAGGCAAGAAGAGAATAGAACAATTCAACAGAACTCACAAGTTGTGGAAATATAATATTAGGGAGAAAGTATTATTAAAAAAAAATCCAGTTGGAAAACGTATTGACAATACTGCTAAGAAATTCTTCAGATTGTATGATGGACCTTACACTTTGCTAAGACATATTGGCAAACAAACTTTCAATGTATATGATGACACAAGACATAAAGAATTGTGTAAGTACCATGCCAGCGCTTTAAGGAAGATCTATGAATGAATAACTAGGTCACTGTGACAGGTAAAAGAGAACACGCATTAAAGTAGATACTGCGGAGCCACACACCAAGTCAACATGTATTGGAGGTGAATAATTTTGTTCAGCCCACCACACATAAGGGTAAATTAAATAATAGTTTATTCATTATTATGAGCATAATGTAAATAAATATTGTATTATTAAAAATGTACTGTACTATTTTGTCTAATGTAAAAAAGCAAAAATTTAATAAACATGTTTATTAAATTTTGTTTTATTAATCAGGGAAATAATGCAACAGTACAAATGTATAGGGTACTGTGCATTAATTAAAATAATTAATATAATTAAATAAATAATTCATATTGTTTGTAATATCAATTCAGCTTTCAATCTGAACTGTAAGGGAACAAACAAATTTCATGCTTGGACATGTTGATTACGCCACGCAGCTGTGTCTGTGTGTACACATGTATTTTACGTGTGTGTGTGTGTGTGTGTGTGTGTGAGACCAGTTGATTACTGTAATGCGTCACCCCTAAATAAACGCTATTAATTAGATGAATTATTTAAATTGTAAAGAGTCTTCTGTCGAGAGCATTTTGCATAATACACATGTGCATAATATCACAAAAGCAAATACGCCACAGTGTGTATAAAATAAAGACGCACATGTGTACAAAAATATAGTGCGAAAATAATAAAAAGTACGGATATAGTGAAGATAATCACATATAAAACTTATATTAGTTAAGATAGGGAAAAACTTTTTATACACACTGAACACATAAAAATTACCGAGAAGATGACTATCGGGTAATTTGCAAAATACTTCGCATGTTGCGAAGATAAGCGAAATAATTGTGAAAATAATCGTGTTTAGAAAGGGACGCCAACGACAGACCGATACCTGCAGAGGATTGTCGAAACATGATTTTTGCGCCCTAGGGTACAAATACTCGAGACACACCAACTTATTTCTCTTTCTCGTACAACTACCGTGGCAGCCGAAGGCTCTGCCCAACGACAACAATTCTTTTTCGATTAACCGCAGCGGCAGCTGGAGGCTCTGCACGACTACTCATCACTTCCGTTAGAGCACCTGCAGCCAGAGGTTATGACGGAATAGACGGAATACGAGGGAGCAGCCAAATACGTGGAATAGAGTCCAGCGTACGGGACGAGGCAACGGACTACGGAGAGGATCTGAAGGACGAGGATCAAGGACTCCAGGACTACACGACTACAGAGGAGCATCCAGGATACGCTGAGTAATACTGCTACAACTAATGTGAAACAAAACAATGTATTTGTAAAAACAAAGAGACTCAAGTGAAGACAATTAACCATGTAAAAAGAAAGACACTATAATTCAAAAGTGGAATTAATAATTTTTGAAAACGTAAATGCTTATTTGTATAGTAGTTAGAGTAATGTTTAAACGTATGAAAGTATAATTTTGAATGAATAATTTAATCAATGATATTTAAATTAATCTGAAAGAAAATAGTAAATTTTTTAAAACAAAGAAATGCATATGCAATAATAAAAAGAAAATATATTATTAAAAAGAGATCAGATAATCTAATAGTTATCAAAGTAATGAGCAAGTCGAGAGCAATGTTATATAAAAAAAATGATTATTGTATTATAAGTGTGTATATTATGTTCTATGTGTAATACAAGGTATTAATTATATGTTAATAACTAGATGTGTACTACGGCTGCACACATGCGAATAATAATAATAGTTTAAATCTCAAAAGAATTGAAAATTTTTAATTAATAAATTTTTAAATGGTTCTAAACAATTTCACGTTGTGTTATTATTATTACGATTACACCAGTCATAATTTTAAAGCGTATGTAATGTTGCTTATAAACGGTGTTAACATTATAAAATAAATGGCTCACAAGAACATGGGTCTTCACAAATACTTAAAGTTATAATATATATATTGTAACGATACAATTTAAAACGGCATAGATAGGTAATATAGAAATTATTACAACAGAGTCTATATCTGGAGGTAGGAAAATTTACTAAATTAAAACAATAAAATTTACTACGGTATTGTCTTATTAATTTATAATATAAAATTGTTTATTTAAATTTGTCTTTCAATAATTAAGTCTATTTGCTGGTTTTACAACTATGTTACTTGTTGCGTTGAATTCCGACAGTTTGCGTCCACACCGCACCTCGACTGGACCGCTGTGACTGCACGTTGACCGATGACTGCTACGCTGATAATTCACGTCTTTGCACCCACGCACACCGCGATATGATCTGTTATTGTTTATACTTTAACTCCACTTAATCTCAGGGATTTCAAAACTGGGTTAAATAAACCGTGTATTGATTTTACACAAACTCCGGTTTCTTGAAGTGTTCTCGCGTAACTATCAAAATATCTCGGCAGATATGTTGTCCCTACTCCGGGAAAATCTTCCACTGTACGCAAAAGCACTGGAATGATCTATTGTTTTATTTGAGTTCTCTAAGTGGTATTGGTTTCGAAGACCTGGAAGCGTGAGTCAACTTCCAAGTGTAAATGAAAACGACCTGTCTTGTCCCGAAAAACTCGTGACAGTGGGTACATGTTTCTACGGCAAGTCCTAAGAAAAAAATGAGCAAAATGCTCTCGACAGAAGACCATCTCAAATAAATTTTAGACCCTCTGATTGGTTGAAACTTTAGCAACGTCACAGATGAGAACACAGATAGACTGAAATCGTGCTTAAACTCAGTCCGATTCTGCAAAGGCCTGTGTATATTAAATCTACAAATTTTATTACTTTCTAGGAGATAACAAGAATAAAAGACGACGGATTTTATTAAAAAAAAACCATATACAAATTATAGGTGTGGAGAATTGATTATATGGAAAATGTAGCTTACAACCATGAGAATACTCTGTCCACGTTTCAGAGCGAAATGTTAATTTTCCTCGAAGTTATTAAATAAAATGTAAATCACCAACGCACCCGCCCACTTACACACAAATATTTTACATGACATAAAAGATAATAAAATTGTGAACATTTTGGCATAACATACTTTTTTAAACATAGCTGGGTTCAACATTTATTACTGCTTTACAAAGAAAGAACAAAATCAATTAAAACATGTTTATGGCCATCAGAAAATGTTATATAGCATTAGTATTCCACTTAAATGAACTTCATATCCTGTGTACTGTTGCACACAGTAATTTTTTATTATGTAAATTTTTGTTACATTTATTGTTATAGATTGTTTGTCGTTCTATGTGCTATTACGTTGCGAGTTTGTGTGGCATGAATGTAACGTCGATGTGCGCGGAGAATGCTGTCAGGATAGTTTCAGTCTGGAGACATAGACTTAGGTATTTTGATCTACTGCGGGCTAAACTTTTCAAGTCCCCGTCGATTGCCTTTAAAGTGTTTACCAGCTCGCAGTGGGCGACTGCAAGGCTACCGACGAATTTAAATTGGCGACCCGAACTAAAATTAGCACTGGGAAGTCAGAAGTTAAAATTAGTGGCACAACTTTGGAGGAATGATTAAAGGATAATCCCCTCCTCCCCCTGAACTGTTAAAAGCAAAATTCTACAATCACTACTTGCAAGCCAGTTGTATGTGTTAAAGTAAGGCTTATATGTAAGCTCTCAGGAAAACGCTGTTGCCTTACTTATAAGAGCGTTCTAGTTCTAAGGGCGTTTGGGAAAGTTCTTGTTCCTAACGCAAACGGGCGGGTTCAGTCACCTGTGTTGGTACTTTACTTTCGTTTATAGAACGTACTGGCTGTTTGTGTGTGTACATTACTTTGTTTACCTAATGCTTCAAATCCTCCCTCTTTTGTAACTCTTTAACTATGACAGAATATAAATGTAGCAACGAGACGCCTATCAAACAACCCAGAACATTCTCCACTCTTTCCCCCGCCAAGTATGGCAGGTGTTGCCCCAGCCAAGGCCGCTTCCAATAGTATGTTCCAGTGTATTCAACAACACTTGACATACGCATTAAGCCGGCGTGCAATAAGGTGGAAAAGCTGTACTGGACCTCTGCGCGACATATGTAAAGCCATAGCAGCCGGCTTGTCAGTTCAGTTTAGTAGCGATTTCTGCTTAGTGCGGATCGAGTAGTGTTTGTGTAAAGTTAGTGCGGAATTCTTTTTATAGTTGACATTATTATTGCGTGTGAACAAGTTTTGCTCGGATTATTGTACTAGTTGATCATAAACTGTTATTTGCAGTAATTAAAGCTGGTAATTAGAGACTTAATTGGTGTCTTGTATTTTGTTGTTCACTGTAGTATACGACGATCAGTAGAACGTCGTGACAATATGATATAATTTAATGAATACTAAAACCTATGCTGAAAATAAAGTTATATTATGTCATAGAAAGAGGGTGGATTTAAAGCATTAGGTATATAAAGCAATGCACACACACACACACACACACATAGACAGAGTGTAGTAGAAGTACCGAGACGGGTGACTGAACCCCTTGTCTACAAAAATATGTACACCCTGTGTACATAAAAAAATTGTCTCGTTTTTCTTCATCATCGTCTTCTTAACGGTTTTAGGCTTTAGCGGCCTGTTTCTATTCAAGACTTCACCTTTTCTTATACTCTTTATAGTCTCATTAAAGCGGAAGATGATATACAATTTACTGGAATTACACTCATGATGGAAGTACCCAGCGAAGATGAATCTTGAGATAGCCTAAACGGCTATTTTGTTCTTCTTCCGTTCTCAGTCAATGAACTGGCTGGGAGCTATTATTCATATTGATCACGGCTGTGTACCTCACTTCACTTAGGCATAGACATTACAATTTACGTAATTTGATGTAGAAACCGAAGTTTTCTCTTAACATAAACGTTATTTATTATTGTGATTAACTCGATTTTCAGTTGTTCCTGAAATTTTTTTCTTTAATACCTGATACAGTGTTTAAGCGTATTGTGTTTGATTATAACACAGCAAAGATAATTACAGTTTACTTAATGTATGAGTCCAATAAATTAAAACTGTGTAAATGAAGTGATGTTTGGTTTATGTTATTGTTGTGTGTTATCTCGGGATGCAAGACGGTGACTAATTCTACTTTCTTTCTTCAGACGCAAACGTACAATGCCTGTAGAGAGTTGTGTATCCAGATGCTGATTGTTACGCGAGTAAATTCCGCTTTTCCGAATTACTTCCCACGATGTGCGTCAATTGCCTTGTACTTTCGTTACGAACGAAATTTAAACTCCTATTCGTAAACGCATCAACTTATTAAAAGTTTGACTTGTAAAAAGCAGTAATAACAGGCTCTGACACAACCAATTACATTTACAGAAGCAACATAACGGAATGGAAAAACAAGTTCACTGAAACTTCATCATACAGATGTACAGCTCAAAACCCAACGCACGCAACAATGCGAGACAACAATAAAAGGAAACATTAGCATTTTGTACGTGAAATCCCTAGCGCAACGGACTTACACAACTGATATGTAATCGGCAAAGTTTGTTAATCTCGTGGTATGCTCCGTGACTTCGGTCTTTTGTGTTTAAACTTTCCCTCTTTGAAGTTAGCACGCAAACGTACAATATCTCTACAGTGTTCTGTGTATCCATATTTATAATGCTGATTGTTACGCGAGTAAATTCCGTAGTTTTAAGAAAAACTATTACGTTTCATGTTTTGCTCTTTTTTACTTATAGTCTTATATATTGTAGACAAACACTTCTTTGCATTTTTGGCAACTTTCTTCACTTTATACTCCCCCACTCATTCTCCTTGGAAATACTGCTCTTCTCCCAGTACTGCAATTCTCTTTCACATCCGCCGGCTATGTCTTTTTAACCAAATATACTGTAACTCACCGTCTATGGCCTTTCTGTGATGTTGTTATTTCGTTGTTTACATGTCTCCAGGCACTTGCCTCATCATCAGAACTTTATAAAACTAATACATGTCATCAATGATGACATGTGTCAAAATATTAAAAACACAATACGGCACTAAACTATGTACAGAACTTGTTTTAACAATGAGCACGTCAATGTTAGGTGTGTCTTGCAAAACAACACCCGCCGTACTGTCAAAATCTAAGTTTTATCTCGACGTGATGTGGAGTGTGCTGGGCATGACAAATACAATTCAGGAAAGTGCAACTATGAACAAAATGTAGGCTTGATGATTGGCGACTTTTGGGACAAATACAGCGTTATAGAAGATACATTTTTACAGAGAACAAACAGAGTAGTATTATTGTAAGCCGTTAAGTACGAGGAAACACTGCCAACAGTAAACGTATGAGTAGGGAGGAGGCGGTGATGGGGGCTGGAAACACGAGGTGAAGATTTACATTCAACTTGAGCGTAGGCAATTAGAGTAAGTGTGTGTGTGACGTCACGTGGCAGAGACATTAACGCACAATTACAACGCACACCGTACGTACGCTGTCTGCCATTACGCGTCATTATTGTCGCTATTATCACGTAATTGACGTTAACGTGAATATAATAGCGTACATTAAGGTATCTTTTACAATTTGATTACGAGACGAGTTTCAAAGCACTGTGCTGTCACTGCATTATGAAATGCGTAGATTAAGCCAGTTAAATTGACAAATCTCGTAAGTACCCATTTCTTACACACGTTTTCCTCTATATAGGTCTATATGTATTGTAACGACGGTCTCCATGCTACAATGGAAAACAAAATACGAGACACCAATTAAGTCACTAATAACCAGCTTCAATTAGCACAATTCATAATTTGTAAACAACAATAATTGAAGTAAAAATTTTCCACACGCAATAATAATGTCAACTATAAAGATATAAAGAATTTCGCACTAATTATAACACAACAACCCTTTGCTACAATACTTCTACAAACACTGGATCCGCGCTAAATAAATCGCTCAACACCACTGAACTGACAAGCCGGCTGCTTTGGTTTTTATAGGTAGCGCACGCCTAATAAAAATCTTCCATCCTCAATGTTCACGCCACTTAATGCTGACGCTAATGCGTATTTCAAGTGGCCTCTTGAAGAATCTGGAACAAATAAGGGGATAAGTATGAAAGAAATTATGTAGAACAATCAAGTTGATGGGTAGGCGTGAAATTTGGTCCTTCTATCATAGGGTATGGGTGGAGCTAAATGGAAGAAGTATGAGTAGGAAATTAGAGAGGCCTATGAGAAACAAGGATTTGGTCAAGGCGTTTATCCAGAATAGGTTGCCAAGGAGACGAGGAAGAAGAACGAATAAGAATGGTTACAGGGGACAAGCCAGAAGTTTAAGGAGGAGTTTTCGTAGAAAAATGGGTGAAAACCAATAAAATGTAGAAGGTGGGAAAGCTAGCATTTTGAGCAGAAATGTGGGAGAAATGGATTATAAAAATAAGTGATGACTGCGAACGCGTCTCAGTCTTACGCAATACCTCAGTTTCACTCAATTTTGGCTCAGTTGTACGCAGTTGTGCTCAATTTTATATCAGTTTTTGTTTTTTTAGTGCAAAGTCTCAGTTCAGTTTTCAGTCAGTTTTTTGGCAATAGTCTTAGACAGTCAGTATGAGTTCTATTCTCAGGCTTTCTTATTTTCTTGAGTCAGAACTTCAGTATACTAGAGACAGAGTTTTAATATTCTCAGTTTTAACTGAAGTCTGAACGGAATGTTAATCGAGAGTTGTAAGGTAGTGCGGGACCTATGGGACATCAAAGTAGAATTTTGAAAAGAGAAGTAGATTTATTCGAGAAGTCGTATAATGACAAGTTAAGCGAAGGCGATCTGAAGTTTGACGGAGTGTTAAATTAAAGACATAGTGTTAAAGTCGAGAGAGGAAGAACAAGTCGGAAATACAAACTAGACATGATGATCGTGTAGAAACTATTGTAACTGTTTACGTTTATTAAACAATGTCAGTTGCAGTGACAATAAATTAAGTCCGCGAAGAAACTATGCCGACGAACAAATGACAAGAATTCGGTAGTGATTACTGAAGTATTAAAGTACCAGTTGTACGTGATGAGAATTAATTAAAATTAATTCGGCGTTAGAAAGATACTATTAATAACTGGTGCAAAACCTAAGTTAAATATCGAGAATTTGCAAAAGAATTAGGAACGCCGGAGTGCGGAATACAAAGTGTTGTGAAAAGAGTGTTCATTCGGAAGGTGATGAGTGCGTCAATCAGCGCATCGGGAATCCTGGAGGACGAGAGGGAGAGAGAGAGAGGGAGTGAGCGGAGATCATCACACTTTCACGACGCAGTTGTGGATACGTACCAAGAGTAACGAATTTATGTATACTTAGTGTTTAGCAAAACCCACTGTCTGTCGCTCTAAAAGAATTCGCTGATAGTAATATTTAAAATCATTTTTAAACTTGTTCACGTTAAATTAGAATGACCGATTCTTTAAAGATAAACACAAATATCTATATAACACTATGAATCCATTTTGTCAAGATAAATTTTGTATAGAGCACAGAATTATAATTATTAATTCTGTATTTAGATTAAAGACCTTGAGAAGATGCTCAGGGTAAATGAATGATTACGGAAGTAACTAATTAAATTGATATTAACATGTACTGTTTCCAAGATAGCAAGAACTATGAATAAATAACTTTATTATCACAATATCTGGTGTATGCTTGACTTATTTAAATGTCACCTGTGATGAGGTATTACTCATCCTTAATATTACAAAACGAAGCAACATCATAAATTACAGCACATTAAAAGACAACTTTAACCCCGTAGCGTTGTGTATGACGCCCGACAAGTGGGGCCCGCTAGAGTTATTTAACTGTTTTTATTGCCTTTATTACTTTTATATCTTAATTATTTTATATTCATTAATATGCAAAGTTGTATATGGCTCACCAAAGCGGGGCAGTAACAGTGTATATGGCCTCCAAACGTGGTGCACAAGAAATATAAAGCACAGAAAATAAACAACGTAACAAATGATAGTTGTAATGTGGATACGAGTCGTCCGACTTGTTTCTGGTAGTAGTGGCATATGGGTTGGAACCATGGCCGGCTCTAGTAGAAGGCTGAATATTAAACATGGCAACGTTGCGTCTCAGACCTATAAGCATAGTGTAATAAAATAGCTAAAGTAAACATGTTATGTTTTGATTTAATTTCATAGCATTACTAAACTAATGAGTAGGCCTATTTATCGCTAAATATAAATTATAGGTCTGTGCGCACTTAATACTTTACGTTTAAGTTGAAGAAATTAGTGTTAACCCTAATTAATTAATTTTGTTGAAATTATTGAATTCGTATCACATGAATGAGTTAATTATTATATTTATTAAATAATATAACAGTATTTGACATAATAAACTTTTAAATTGGAAAAAATTATGAATTTTAAAACTGCAGTTAACCGGCAATTAAAAATGACGTGATTTGATTATTCAAATACATAAATTAAGAGATCGTCTAGTCAGCCTAAAAATATCAGCTGGTTCCAGTGTTGCCGCGTTTAATGTTTTGCCCTTCTACTAGAGCCGGCCATGGTTGTACCAAAGCCAGGAAACTCAGTGTGTCGCAGGCCTAATTCTTTACAGGGAAGAAGAAGAAAACTGTCACAGAAGCCATGGACAAATGGATTTGAAGGAAACTACAGAATATTCTCTGTTTGAATGAATACAATTGCTTCAAGTTAGGGATTAGGAAAAGGTTGTATTCAAATTTGTATTAAAGCTGACTGTACCATCAAAGTAAAAAATATAAAACGATGGAGGGGACATAGAAAAAGTAAGAGAAAGGAGAAATTGATAGAGAAAGATTATTCTTATTTAGGCTGTACTATGTTTACACATTTTCCGGAACCAAAGATTACAGAAGTAATTTAATTCTCATCATCCACTGCTGCTTGTCCATCCAAAGAGCTTCTTTAATTTCTCGTTCCCTTAATATAGTCTGAATTTCTTCAATCCAGGTGAAAGGTGGTCTTCCTCTTTTCCTTCCTCCTGGTGGGGTCTATTCCATGACTCCCCTTGGCAATCTTTCCTATGTCATTCTTTTTGTGTGTCCATACCCTTGTAATTTTTTTGTTTGAATAAAATCAACAATTGAATTTTGAGAGAGAAAGATCATTTGTTTAATGTGAGAGAGACAGGAATGGAAAATTAATTTGAAGGTAAAAATTAGGTTAAAAAATTTTACTAATCTCAACAGTTTACGGTAACATCACCAAAAACTGGACTTTCGTTGAGCTGTCTTGGAACATTACAGGCTTTTAAAACCGATTGTACTATAACTTAGTAACAAAATATAATTTAATTGTCCTACTTATCTGATTTAAATGAATTTACAGAAATTTGCGACGAGTAAACACTTGATGTAGTACAGAATTTTAAAGAAGAAAATGTGGGTGTGTGTGTGTGTGTGTGTGTGTGTGTGTGTGTTAAACAAATACAGACGTTTATAAAAATAAACTGTAATTTATTCATTTGCGTGCAAAGTTTTAAAGACGGCAGACGTTTTTGAACTGGCAAACAACATTATCAGTTTTAGAGGCAAATTAAATTAGGCCGTTTCACGTGATAGGAAAGTAAAGAAACTGTTTTAAGTATTTTAATTTGCTTGTATAAAAAATTAACATAACCTTATTTTGAAGCAGACAAAAGTGGTTTCAGTTTTATTTCAGGCAGAAATTAAATGCTGAATTAACGGAGCTCGCAGAAAAAAACTGAATATTTCTTTACAATATTTAACAAACCGTTAATTAATTCTTTTAATATGTTTTAATTAATTATTTCATGTCGTCAACGTCTAACACGTCTTTTTAAAAATATGTTTATTGTGCAACCAAATATACTTGACGCAACGAACACAAAAATCCTACGACCTGACCGGTGTTTAACAGTTTATAGTCGCGTTGGGAACATGGTCAGAAATATATTTATTTTATAATACTTGTAACTTTGCAATAATTATCTTTATATTTTGCATGATACAAACATTAAATTGATTTATAATGTCCAGTGCTACTTCAGGCTTGTCTTGACCTTTTCAGTAACAAATACACCGTGTGCATTATTCTCTAGAGAGCCACACACACACACACACACACACACACACACACACACACACACACACACACACACACACACACACACACACACACACAAAGTGTTACAAAGAAAAACAATTGCCATCACATTTATTCAGCCAGTGACCCAATTCTACTGTACGTTCTTAGAGAACCAAGCGTTTCACACTATAACAAGGGGACAAAGTATTTTACCAACAGCGAGGGAATTTATTCGACAAAATCGCTGTTTTGTTCCCTTGAGCTAACATTTTATTGCTTCCCAGCTTCACAGTTTTACCAACTAACTACCAACTACTTGTCGTATTTGTTCGCGGGTGTCGTGATCTGTGTCCCCGCGCCACTGAACACGTACGTCATCGGTATGGACAAAACGTCTCGTCATAAACAGGAACAACGAAGACCACGACGCAACAGCGCGAAAAACTGTAATAATCTACAACATTATATTGCAAATAAATATCTAAACGAATAGATTCGACAAAACCTGTTATTTCCCATTCATTCGGCACATGGATCTTAGGAAAGTTATTCCGAATAACAATTGCGTGTGCTATAAAAATATCGGTATGGAGAACTATACATATAGATGACTTCCATGTTCTAAGATTTATATTTAAAATCATTTTCGAAATGAAATATTTCCCTAGAAACTCCGTCTTCCTTAAACTGCGTATACCACCTCACGTTAGCGCACTCAATTTTCACTGAAGATAGCAGTCGATGGCACTGCCGAAACGTCTGGTTTTGCAGAAAACATTGGGCCACCGCCAAACATGCCGGGAAGGAATTTTAACAACTAACTACTTCCTCGTTGTCGATAACGTAGTACACATATAAAAATATATCCCCTCCCATTTCAACTACCATTTTCATTTATAGAAAATTACCCCCACTCCCTTCAACAACCCTTTTTATTTATACATATTTCATCGACCATTTTACAGTGAATTATTATAACCTTCTTTTCAGGATACTTTATTTATGAAAATTAAGTACTTTACTCTTGTTAAAACATAAAACGTTTGCAAGTAAACTGTCCCTTCCCCTTAACCGATCTTCACCAAATTCAACAGCCCTTGAAGCCTCTACAACGCAGGAACATATGGAAAAAATTATTTGATTCTGTTTGAATTTGCGGCAGATATCATTCGCCATAGAAAAATTGTACACACAGACACACGCACAGACACTTTTCGGGAAAAGAGTTTTCTTCATGTTTTGAATGTAGTACAATCTGAATCTGCCCATATCTCGAAAACAATTTTTCCGCAATCACGATACTTCCATTTCCTTATGGAACATAGAAATAAAAGGAGAACAAATAATGTTATAAATTGATCTAGCGTTTCAGTTTCAAAAAAATCATTTCCACAGCGCACTTTTCACAACTCTGCTTATATTTAATGGATCCCGTTGTTGAAAATAGATACCAACAGGCAAAGGAAAACGTTTAGCGTCATCGATGTGCATTAGGAATTTGCCGTACACAACTATGTGTCACAAGGGTTATTGTAAAATTCTGGGCATTGTTTTCCGTAGCATTGTTTTTCTTATGTGATTGTTACATCAGCAGCTGGAGTTCAAGCAACAATGTATTTGCTTTGCGAGTTCCAGTAATTCTGCATAATAATCACTGTCTCAAACAACAATGAAATCACTTTTGGCTTCATCAAACGAAAGTTGTGGTAAAGCTTTAGATAACTCGAATTAAATACTTAAAACAGATCTTTACTTTTCCATCACGGGAAACAGCATAATTTAATTTGCCTTTAAAACAGATAATATTGTTTGGCCAATTGGAAGAAAGTCTGCCGTCCTTAAAACTTCGCACCCTAATGAATAAATTACACTTTATTCGGTAAACTGTAGTCATTGTTTTACAAACAACTAGACAGGCGACACACACACGCATGCACGCACACACACATATAAAGCGAAACATACCTTTCGATAAAATTCTGCCAATTGGATTTATGGTATATTATAATATAAAAGTATTTTATCGATTGTTAAATTTTGCTCTTCTGACTTAATGTCATTTAAATAACATTAATTAATTATTAATGTAATTTAAACGAGTAATTGCATTTAATTATTAAATTAAATTCAATTAATTTTACAAGCTTGTATTATCACACGGCTGCTTAAAGAACGTTTAAGTTTTAAAATTTAGCTTTAAAATTTGAGAGAGTTAAACTGTTCAATTTAAATTTTAACTAAAAAATATTCATTATTCAAAACGCAAACCTCCCTGTCCTTCTCCTCTCTCACTCACTATTCTCTCTTTCTCTTTCTCCTTCTCTCTTTCTTCCTCTCTACCACCCTCTCTCTCATTTTCTTTCTTTACCTCATACCCTCCTACCTTTCTTATGGTCTGGTATAGTCACGCGCTTGTGCCCACGTTGTAGAGTAACTATGCCTTTGTAACTTATCCACCCAGGCATTCCAGATAAGACCGTTGTATTATTGTCTCTTCCTACCAGTAGTGATTGGGCAGCGTAAAGGTATTATTATTACATGATAGTTTTATTATATTTTAATTATATCTTTAGTATATTGCTATATTCTTCACAATCACATCAGATTCCTTCTACATAATTTTTATAAGTAGTTTTAATTACCTTATTATTATATTAAATTTTTTACTATTTTATAATTTATATGTAGTTGTTTTACACTAACAGCCCAGCCATGGACAGCGCAAATATCATTTCCATTCCTTCTCCTGCCAGAAGGCCCTCATTCGTACACTATGCGCCGCCTTCCTTTACAGTGTCCACCCCTTCCGGGCCTTATTCTCACCGCAGAGAACCTCTAGACTTTGAATTTTGTTTCTGTATTTATTTGTAGTCACACAAGGTTCAGAGTGCTGGAATGCAGTCTCTTCGAAATACTTTGAATTATACATTGCAAATTAGAATAAGGAATGAAGATATAAGGGCAGAACTTGAAGTAAATGTCAGAAATGAAATTACTTCAATTTACAGAAGACAGTGGTGGGATCATCTGCAAAGGATGACAGAGGATCGATTGCCGAAAGAGGCGCTGAACTTTAAAGCCATTAGTAGAAGAGACGTGGGTCGTTCGAAGATTAGATGTGTGTCGGAACAAGTTTATATAACCTAATCATTGAAGAGGAGAAGAAAAAGAAGAAAACACAGAATCAGTTTTTAATTTCATGCTCCAACAATTTTAAATATTTTTCGGTTTTCTGGGGGGATATATCACGCATATTCCCGCCTGGGTTCACCCCTGTTGTGAACAATACAGAATAATCTTTTTTAATGAATGGAACTGAAAGAGTTGCTGGTAATAAACTGTGTGTGATGTGTGTGTGTTGTCACCGGACAAAAGGCTTGTCGCATGACAAGTGGCGCCAATCGTACAATTCTTAGTGACACTAAAAAGAGCCGTGTGGCGAAAATGCTGATGTTGGTTGATCCGCCCGAGCCGCGCTGAGATATTCGGCGGCTGCGCCAGCTGTTCATAGCGTACTGCAGTCCTCCTCTTCTTTCAGCATCGGTTGCGTCGAGTTCGCTGCCGGCCCAGCGACGTCCATCGCTGGCGCGGTACAGGTAGTGCGAAAACGTCGGTTCTATTCTTCGGCTGTTCCTTCCGTCTGACTCCGCGTCGATGTCGTCCGTGAGAGGAGGGGAGATGAAGTGCGTCCGATGGCGTGGCGATGAAGTGCTGTTGCGAAGTGCGTCGTGGTGTGGCGTCACAATTAGCAGGTAACGGGTTGGTTAAGGCGTCCCTCGTGTGTGCTCAGCAATTTGCTAACAGCTGTTGCATCACTCAGACCAGACAGACAGAGGTAGTTCGTTATCATTAGGCTTTAATTTGCTATTGTCTATATAAACGTTTAGTTTCTCTCTTAACATGAATGATGTTAATCATTATTTTGGTTCCCGATTTTTTCTGTTTTTTTTTTTACACGAACAGGCCAACCGTGGGCCACGCGAATATAATTTTCTTTTTTTCTCCTGCCAGAAGGACCTCACTCGCAAACTATGCGCCGATTTTCTTTCCACTGCCTCCATTTTATCGTCTTTTTCTCGCCACAGAGAACTTCAAAATTTTGAATTTTCATTCTGTGTGTATTTCTATCCACACAGTCGTTCAAAGAGATACCCAGTTTCATCATTTCATCCTTGAGTTGTTTGGTGTATCCGTTCAGACAGGACAGTTGCCAAATATAGATGAAAATTTGTTTAATTAATGTGGACCGATCTATCCAAACCATATGTCTAAGGAATTTCAGTCTTTTCCTTTGGAAACCGTTTTCAGATCCTTCAGATCCCTATACAGCTCTTCTTTGAGTCTATGCCTGTACCCATCTTCAGTTTCCTTGGGGCCATAAATTTTCCAAAGAATTCTTTGTTCAATTTGAAGGAGAGGTTCAAAATTTTGAAAGCACATTGTTTTAACTCCACACATGACCACCGGTCTGATCACAGTGCTATAATCGCGGACTTTCCCACTTCTGGAAATGTTTTTATTTCCGTACAGTTTCCGCGTTAGAGTAAAGGCCTTTGCTAATTTGAATTTCCTCATCTTAAATGATTCTTTGTCTGAGGCGTTTCTGGATATGTTTTTCCAAGTAATTTGAAATTGTTTTATGTACATCTTTATTTGTATACAAACTTTAAAAAAAAAAAATCACTACTTTATCATCTACCTTTGCAGATGACACAACACATACAAATATTTCTCAGTAGATGGCGGCAATGGTTATTCGTTAACTCAATGAGACATTTGGTTACCCAGTCTCTCACATGAAGCGCTAGTATAATTTTTGTAGTTATTTCATTAAACAATTTTAAGAGCTGTTTCTATTTATTTTACAATTAAATAATGTTTCTACAAGTTATATTACTGTGCTAGTGAATGTATACCTTCTTAAAGAAATTACTGTCTTTGGTAAAACTAAATGTTGATTAATCTATGAGTGTATTTAACTACACGTTACGTTCACTTGTGAAATTGAACAAGGTTATGTTTGTTAGACAGTGATTGCATAATTGATACACAATTATTACCTGCCAGGTAAGTTGGAAACTATCACTTAGTATTATTCAAGTTTGTGTGTTTCCTTTTATATCTTGTTGCACTTTGTTTGATTGTTAACGATCTGATAACTAAGGAACTCCCGCATTCGCTATTTGGGTTATGTTTAACGATTTGTCTTTAAAATAATATTACGTAAAATCGCACGTTACGTACGCATGTTACGTATTTGCGTATATTACGTTTTGTCGTACGAATTATTACGTAATGCGGAAAAAGTGTCACACAATTACACAACATTCTACGTGTTTCTCGGCTGTTCCAGCGGAGCCCGGCTGTAATGTGTGCGTGCGTACGTGATCTCAACATGCGTTAGCCAGACTGTTCCAGGCTTCGCCAACCGCGCACACTGTGTCAAGGCCGTAAAGAATTACGCTCTAGTGTAGCGCTGACGCGTAGAATGGTCTATTCTACAATTTCAGCGGGGTATAAATATAAGCATCCAGCGACGGTTAGTAGGCCTACAGTTTACGTCGGGCGATTACGCAGTGCGTCTTAGTGGCGATTTATTCAAGTTACGTTCGAAGTATTGTGGTGATGGATTATTGTGTTATAATTTTGCGGGACTCTATTAGTTGACATTGTTATTGCGTGTGGACAAATTTAACTGAATTATTGAGCGAGTATAATCTTGTTGATTAAGTTGTTGATTTTAAACTGTTTATTGTGATTTATTAAAACTGGTGATCAATGAATGAATTGGTGTCTTTATTTTGTTTTCCACTGTACCATAATGAGACAGTCGTAACAATATGGAGGCTTTCGATAATATTCTCTCACATTTGTACCCCACGTTTGCGCAGTTCTTTAATTTTAAAAAAAATTTGAACCTTCACAGCTTTAACTTCCGCTCTTCTGTTTTTCGGAGATCGAACTCAAAAGTAAAAAGGAGATCGAACTTAAATGTAAAAATAAACGAGAGTAGTAGAATGCATTTAAAAGTAATCGTGGGGCACATAAACAAATGCTACATTGTCGAAATAAAACTTAGAAAACTCGCTTAGCCTGTTCAATTGACTTACAACTGTATAAGCCAGGCAATGTCAAGGAGGAGATGACAATCAGATAAACGTGTCTGAAAGGAAGATCGTCAATAGGATTATTTAGTAAAGCCTTTGTCGGCCCTGTCCAAACTCAGAAGTCATCCGACAAATCGGTTTGAAAAAACCATGAGGCTTACATATGATGTAACTGTATCTACATTAAGTGGAATCCTGTGCGATAAGCAAAAAATTAAAGCAGAAACTAAAACTACAATATTTAAAACAATTGTTAGAAGTATCATGACTTACGGCTCAGACGTTTGGACTAGTCTACCAATAAACACACAAGAACAAAATTATTGACAGCAGAGATGGACTTATGGAGACATGCGGCTGGAGTATCCGGACGTGATAAAATTAGAAATAAAGTCACTAAGGATAAAATAAATGTGAAAAATTCAATTGTTGATTTTATCCAAACAAAAAAATTACAATGGTACGGACACACGAAAAGAATGGCACAGGAATGATTGCCAAGGAGTGTTATGGAATGGACACCACCAGGAAGAAGGAAAAGAGGAAGACCACCGATCACCAGTCTATATTAAGAAAACGAGAAATTGGAGAAGATCTTTGTATGGATAAGCAGCAGTGGAAGATGAGAATTCAATCACTTCTGTAATCTTCGGTTCCGGAAAATGTGTAAACATTGTACACGCGGAATAATAATAATAACGTAGGATGTAGCAAACAAAGTCTGCAAGGAAAATTATGATGTTGAAATTGCGCGGATTAAGGAATAGTAACGAACGCATATAAATCTGCATATATGGAAATAAAGAAAATAATAAAAAGCTGGGTGATCGTAACTGGATAAATAACAACGTAGGGTAGGCCGCAGCCTAATTTGTCCCGTTATGTCATAAGGAAGAAAAGAACGTTTAAAACAATTTGTTTTTAATAATATTGAATTTTTCATGTTTGTAATCTATTAAAAGTTTCCATTATATTACAAACGTTGCTGTATTCTCATCATTACTGTGTCGCGTGTACTCTTGTTAGTCTGCATTTACAAATATTAACAAACGTATTGAATTCATATGGTATATTAACAAACGCTCATTATATGGTATTCATATGCGGTTACTATTATTGTGTGTTATAACAAGGAGCCGTGGCCTTGATTTCTGTTGAATTGTGCGTCAATATTTCCAACGTCGCCATACCTCAGTGCACACTACAGCTGTTCAGTGCTTGCTGTATCACGGCCATGGCATACAGTGTCTACACATCAATGTTTCGGGCCATGTGATTTGTAATCCATCAAAAATATACTGATTTTACTATTACTGTACGTACAGTATTTACTTTTATTAGGCTACTTTTGTAAGTGCTGACAAACGTATAAAGGTAATTATATAGTATATCCGTGGACTTACTATAATTATATCAGTTTATAACAGTAATTGTTAATATTTTATTAGGCCAAACATGGAGCTGTGGCCCTGACTTCCGGTTGTCATTTCTTCGCCAAAGACGTCAATAATAGCCAACATCGCCATACCTAAGCGCACACTACAGCTGTTCAGTGCCTGCTGTATCTACGCTGTCACGGTCATGGCAAACAATGTCTACACATCAATGTTGCCGCTCTCTATCTGCTGTTTCGTCTGCGGTTTCTCTATTATCAGATTCAGACACTCGATGCTTAACACAATGGCTAAAGCCTACTGTTGTATAATAACTGTCGTATGTTTTGCTGCTTGGTGTGTCGAGCTGATACAGAAGGCGCTGGACGATCGACAGAATAACATTACCACCAAACTGTACTTGGTTATGGACGCCACGCGTATGTCTACTTTGACTTACTACCGATTAAAGTGCGTCAGCAATCGAAACGTTCTCAGCGATATTCTGGAACACATCAATTATGTGGACAAACGATTAGAAACGGTGCGCATCAAAGTACGGCATTCGAAAAACTTGATCTCGTGTACTCTGTGTGCTGTGCTGTACATTTTATTGTACTCAGTGATTTCTTTAATATTTGTATTAAAAGTAAAATTTGCAAGAACAAAAAACGCCACGGGTAATATCGCTTCCTTCTTCAACATAGTAACCAAAGCATTCGCGTATCACTCACTAAAATTCTTCACTATGCACTTTGCGTTCACCGTATACGTGATCGGAGAAAGGATGAGACTCACCCGGTACGCGATAGCAAAGTTACCGGACACGGATGAGATACGTTCGGCGTGGACCAGTTTCTGTAGAGTCCGCGGCTTCGACGCCCAACAACGGATTCGATTTACAAAGCAGATCGCAATGTTATCCAGTTCCATGCGTGACGTCTTTAACAGCGCCAACACCCTATACAAAACGCTTTTCTATTCCAATTTGTTACTCTCAATTATGAATATGTCGTTTGGTATCCTGTTTGCTGTTATCGACGTCAATTATGCACGCGTGATATTAGTGATACTGCACACCGTACAGTTCACTGTAATCCCTCTGGGCGTGTGCACGTTTTTGGCAAAACAGTTCAGCGCAATGGATTCTGCCATTTACAGCTTACATTACACAAATTACAGTACGTTTTTGAGCAGAAATGCAAAGGCGCCCTATTACGCCTGCTTCCGTAAGAGCAAGTGTTTCGATTGCGGTTATTTCAAGCTGGAGTGGACGCTGTTGTGTGCTATGTTCAACTTCGTACCTATGTTCGTGTTCGCCCTCCTACCGCTGCACAAGTAACTCTGTTCTTGTTACTATTCTGCGCCCCAGAGGCATAAGACACCATCTCCAATGTTTCGATTGCGGTTATTTCAAGCTGGAGTGGACGCTGTTGTGTGCTATGTTCAACTTCGTACCTATGTTCGTGTTCGCCCTCCTACCGCTGCACAAGTAACTCTGTTCTTGTTACTATTCTGCGCCCCAGAGGCATAAGACACCATCTCCAATGTTTCGATTGCGGTTATTTCAAGCTCAAGTGGTCGCTGTTGTGTGCTATGTTCAACTTCGTACCCATGTTCGTGTTCGCCCTCCTACCGCTGCACAAGTAACACTGCTCTTGTTACTATTCTGCGCCCCAGAGGCATAAGACACCATCTCCAATGTTTCGATTGCGGTTATTTCAAGCTGGAGTGGACGCTGTTGTGTGCTATGTTCAACTTCGTACCTATGTTCGTGTTCGCCCTCCTACCGCTGCACAAGTAACTCTGTTCTTGTTACTATTCTGCGCCCCAGAGGCATAAGACACCATCTCCAATGTTTCGATTGCGGTTATTTCAAGCTCAAGTGGTCGCTGTTGTGTGCTATGTTCAACTTCGTACCCATGTTCGTGTTCGCCCTCCTACCGCTGCACAAGTAACACTGCTCTTGTTACTATTCTGCGCCCCAGAGGCATAAGACACCATCTCCAATGTTTCGATTGCGGTTATTTCAAGCTAGAGTGGAGGCTGTTGTGTGCTATGTTCAACTTCGTACCTGTGTTCGTGTTCGCCCTCCTACCGCTGCACAAGTAACTCTGCTCTTGTTACTATTCTGCGCCCCAGAGGCATAAGACACCATCTCCAATGTTTCGATTGCGGTTATTTCAAGCTAGAGTGGACGCTGTTGTGTGCTATGTTCAATTTTGTACCTGTGTTCGTGTTCGCCCTCCTACCGCTGCACAAGTAACTCTGCTCTTGTTACTATTCTGCGCCCCAGAGGCATAAGGCACCATCTCCAGTGTTTCGATTGTGTTTATTTCAAGCTGGAGTGGTCGCTGTTTTCCGCCATGTTCAATTTTGTACCTGTGTTCGTGTTCGCCCTCCTACCGCTGCACAAGTAACTCTGCTCTTGTTACTATTCTGCGCCCCAGAGGCGTAAGACACCATCTCCAATGTTTCGATTGCGGTTATTTCAAGCTGGAGTTGTCGCTGTTGTGCGCTATGTTCAATTTTGTACCTGTGTTCGTGTTCGCCCTCCTACCGCTGCATAAGTAACTCTGCTCTTGTTACTATTCTGCGCCCCAGAGGCATAAGACACCATCTCCAGTGTTTCGATTGCGGTTATTTCAAGCTGGAGTGGTCGCTGTTTTCCGCCATGCTTTACTTCGTACCTGTGTTTCGTTCGCCCTCCTACCGCTGCACAAGTAACTCTGCTCTTGTTCTATTCTGCGCCCCAGAGGCATAAGACACCATCTCCAGTTTTTATAAAATAGAGTTTTTTGTGTTCATGTACATATTGGCCTCTTTCTAGTAGTTATTTTTATACAGCCTATATGCATGTTTAAAATGACACTATCTCACGTTGCTCTTGACGCAAACAAAATTTCTTTTAGCTGTCCTGTAAAGTAATGTGTATGTGACATGGTGTCTTATGCCTCTGGTCAACAGATATTTATTTTCTGTTTATAGTCTACATTTCGTGTCTTGTATATTTCTTACAACCGTCTGTTAACAAACAGTTACGCTACGTTTTTACTCTACGTACCTGTTTTGAGTCACGTACGTCGTTAGCTATAACCAATTTAGCGTTTGGCCAATTTTCCACTGCCATTATAATTAAACATAACGCTTGCTTTCTTTATAAATTTATGATGATAACAGTATTTTTGAAGTGTTCTAATCAGACACGGCTGGAGAACGACTTTATATAAAATAAAATTAGTGTGGCCTATTAGATAATGTAAGGCAATACTATAATAATATATGATAATTTTTTAAGAATGTAACAATGTATAGTATAATATTAAACAAATATAACAGTGAACGTATGTAGTTTAAAAATATTAGAATGTACATCATAATTGCTTAAAAACATAAGAGTGCTGAGGTCAGCATGAAAGACTAAATATATAACATTTTAAATTACAATCGTTAAGAAGTGTAACCGTGTATATTATGTAAGTGAAAACAGATAGTAGTGTATTATTGCAATAGTGTGAAAGTGTAACAGAGTAAATACGTAAGTCCAAATTATAGCCTAACAGTGCATATAATAGCTGCAAAATATAACAGTTCATATTATAGTATCATGACTATAACAGTGTAAAAAAATGGCATAAAATATATTAAATCCTTAAATTTTTAGTGACCGTCAATCAATCAATGTTTTAGTGGATGGTTAGTGAGGATCGGTCAATAATACAAATTTTAGTTATTTTGTGTTATTATGTTATTATTATTATTTCAGTTATTATGTGTTTGGCGTCAGCAACAATTGTCCTGAAGATGACAATAAATATTGTCGAAACGTCGACGCAAAATAACTAAAATTTGTATTATTGACCGATCCTCACTAACCATCCACTAAAATATAAAATATATTACGTACCTATTTATTTACATATTTATGTATATATTATGTATATATGTTTACACACAAACACATACACGTATATATATTGCAGTGTACCAGGTCGCATAGAATAAGTTGTCGATATTTAGATACTGGAATTCTTCGGTTTATTAAAGATTTTCCTTAATTTTTTAAAAATTGCTCACATATTTTACTATAGTTTATGATAAGACGTAAATTAATTGACTTTCTGATACAAATAAAATAAATTATTCTGAACATAATAAAATTAATTATTACTGCTTCTGTTGCAAAACAAATTTAATTAACAGTTTCTGTTGACCTATTCTTTTTACACTTAAAATTCTCACATCTTTTCTAATTACATGAATCTTAGTTTGTACAAGTTCTTTATTTTGGTTAATGATATTTTTAAAATGAGTTTATATAAATGATTTCACTTTCCTTGTTTGATGATGAACGATGCGAGGTTGCTCATCTTGTTCCTGATAAGCGTCGACAGATGCTTCTTTCAGGTATACGTTCAGAATTACTGCTGTTCCATCTGTTGTTCCTACAGGATCTACTTCTGCTCTTAGCGTTCAGGATCGTTTTTCGGGCTGGGTACTTCAACAAACAGTGGTGAATTACTACTAATTAACGATTTGTATGATGTACAAATGTAAGCAAATTTACATATCTTGGGGTGCTATAGTCAATGAACAATGGGACCACTCTCAAGGAATAAAGAGCAAAATTGAAAAGACAAGACCAGCGTACACTAGAATGAGTAGTTTATTCAAAAGTCACGATTTAACAATAAACACAAAGATGTGACTTTTACGCTGCTACGTATTCTCGGTCCTCTTCTACGGTGTAGAATCTTGGACTTTGACTGAAGCCACAAATAAAAAATAGGAAACTTTCGAAATGTGGTTTTACTGTAGAATACTGAGAATTTCATGGACAGCACATATAATTAATGTTGAGGGTCTTAGAAAGATGAAGAAAGACAGGGAAGTTACTAACACACTGGAGATAAGAAAGCTTCTGTATCTGGGACATCTCATGAGAAATGAACAGAGATTTTACTGATTGATGTCCATAATACAGAGAAAGGTACTTGGAAAGAGAGGAGTATGTCGACCGAGAATCTCATGGCTGAGAAATTTGAGGACCTGGTTTGCCATGAATACAACTGACTTATTCCGTGCAGCAAGTTAATATAGCCTGTATGATATCCAACATCCAAAACTGATAGGAACTATCAGAAGAATAAGATGGTGTATAAAACGATACTCTACTTCGGCTAACTTGACGTGTTTATATAATCCCCAAGCTTGAACTGTACCGTACTAGCATCGTGCAGTACTCGCCAAAATACTTACTTACTTACTTAATCCTTAGTTTTCTACCTTTCGGTTTAAAGCTATGTTGGAGTTGAGTCCTCTGAGGTCGTCTTTTTCCACATATCCCTCCATTTCTTTCTATCTGCTGGGAGCTCCTTTATTTTCTCCCATTTTTTCCTCTTCTTTCTGCAGCTGTGCGGGCTTCATCCTTCCAGACCTTTCTCGGTCATCCTCTCTTTCTTTTACCTGTTTCTCTGGGTTCAAACACTTGCTTTACCAGTCTTTCTCCCCCATCCCCCATCCCCCATCCCCAGCCATCTCAGTTGTGCTAGTTCTACTGTTATTGCTACAGGAACAATATCTAACTTTTTTCAAAATATTTCATTTCGAATTCTTTTGTCTTCCCTTATATTTTTCGAAGAAACCTCATTTCAATACTAGTTAGCTGGTTTTTTATTCTCTCATCTGTTGTCCATGTTTCGCTTCCGTAACTTAATACTGGCTTCATGATTTTTCTGACTATTTCTGTTTTTATCCTAGTAGGTATTTCTTTTTTACCCAAGAAACGTGATTTAATAATATTGAATAATCTTCCTGTTTTCGCTACTCTTTCATTTATATCTTCCTCTAAATTTCCTTTGCTGTTATTCACTACACCGAGATATTTATAACTTTTTACTTGTTCTAAATATTTTCCATCATGTTCTATACTGTGATTCTCTTCTGAATTTCCTATTACCAAAGTTTTAGATTTATGTATATTAATCTTCATGTTTTTCCTTCTAAGTTCTTAATTAAATACCTTTTTGTTATTCTGTAACTGTTTTTCTGTTTCTTCTATAATTATTAAATCGTCTGCGTAGAATAATTCTGTTATTGTTATTATCTTCATAGATAATATATTTAGTGCGCTAACGTGAGGTGGTATACGTTAGTGATCGCAGTAATGTGGTTTAGGCTGAAGAAAGAAGTAGTTTTTATAGAAATATTTCATTTCGAAAATTATTTTAAATATAAATCTTAGAACATGGAACTCATGTATTCTTCACCATACCAGTTTTTCCAATTTCATAATTGTGGTTCTTACCGTTTTTATTCTCTTTTACAGTTTAACATATGAAGACTATTTTCTTTTACAAGCGCCACCTCCTCTAAGGAATCTAACAATCAACAGACAATGCTAACTCCAGGCACAGTTGTTCTAAACGAGTCCATCGAACTGGAGTTGTAACAGTCTTTCAAGTTCTTTAACCACGAAGTGCGCTTACTCCGGGGATTACATTTCATTTTTATCTTCACTGCATTATAACTTATAAATAAAAGAGATTATATCTTCCTATGCACATTATGTGCCAAAATATTCTAGTTTTATCAGTTTAACAGTGTTGGTAATTTCTTTCATACTTTGCATTCTGTCTCAGGCACGTGGCATGGTATACTCTCCACGATCATCGAAGTAACACAGATATACGGCAGGAACTGAATGGTATAAATATACTCGACAGGATTGCCCGGTATCGGCTGGATTGGTGGAACATCTTTGCCTAATTGATGACTGCCGCATCCCCAAACAACTATGGAACATAAGCCGTGGGGACGGAGAAGTGTGGGACGTCCGAGGAAGCACTGGAGAGACCAGCTCCAATCTTTGCTTATTTGAGACCGGAACAAACTACCCTTGGTTTAATCCTTGCATATGATAAAGATGAGTTTGCATTCTTCTACTTTATTTCAATATTAAAGTCTATATTGTACCGCTAAGAACTACAGAAGAAAAGCTAACACGGCGGGGATTGGAAATGCGCAGTGAAATCTTACATTTAACTTGAGCGTAGGCAATTAGCGTTAAGTGTGTGACGTCACATGGCAGACACATTAACGCACGTGACAATTACACACGCACACACACCGTACGCTGTCTTCCATTTCTCGTCATTATGGACGTAATTATCACTTATTTAACGCTAACGTGAATTTAATAGCGTACTTTGACAATTTGATTACAACATTCATAGCGCTTCGCTGTCTCACTTTTATAATAGGCCCAGATTCGCAGATCGTGAAGTACAGTTATTACTTTATTATTTTAACACTTGTCGGTGGCGAGAGTGTTGAATGGCTAAACCAACGAAGTCAGGAAATTACAATAGTTTATAAAAAAACGAATTTTACATTTTTACAAAGCAAGTTCCACTATTTGTAACTTCTTCTTCTCTACGCCAAGGTAGAGAAGAAGGCTTGCAGATTATTCTACGTTTACTGAAGCCATCTCTTCTTTCGTCTACCTATATCTCGTCTTCCTTGAGGTTTGTGTCTTATTACTTGTTTAGGTAGTCTCATATCTTCCATTCTTTCGATATGTTGCCTCCATTTTATTTATCCTTCCCTTATTCTGCTGACCATAGAATATAAACTCACTTGGTTCTTATTTCTTCATTTAGTATTTGATCTCTGAGGGTGCAATCGTTAGTTTTTCTTAAGAAGTTCATTTCACTTGTTTGTATTCTTCGTTCATCATTTCTCGTCATCGTACTAGTTTCACTTTCATAGGTTAAAACAGGTGTTGCCGTTACTTTATAGAATTTTAACTTGGCAACTTTCCTTGCCTTATTTCCAAGTGTTCTCTGAATAGTACCCCCACATATCATTTGAAATCTATTTATTTTTACATCGTTGTCGCTATCATACACTCATAAGTTATATCGCAACCTAGAAAATTGAAATGATACACCTGTTCTATAGCCTGATTGTTTATAATTATCTTGGAACGTTTCGGATTCTTTCCTCTAAAGGTCATAACTTTTGTTTTCTGGGTCGATATTCTAAGATTATATTCTTCGCATATTTAGCACAAATAGAAAACTGCTAATTAGAGATCTTTTTCTGTATTTGGATAATACCCTGATCATCCGCAAATAGCAATATATTGATACACTGCTTGGTTGGTGTCAATTTAATTCCGTGGTTTATTTTTTCCTTCCATTGTCGCACAACCTCGTCCATATAGATTGTTAATCAAATCAAAATTAACAATACAAAATAATAACAGTCTGTTTGTAGAAGTAATTATAATAAGATAATATATACGATTACACAAGTATCCAGCAAGAAATTCCACCAGTTAGGAGTCATCAATGAGTTGTACGAAATCTGAATTTATCAAAAAGGTAGGCACAAATTTTACTTTGAGAAAGACTAAGGAAGATTTGGAACACAGAATGTCGCTTTAGAACGTTGAGGATTGGAGTATAACAAAATGGACGGACCGCAAGCGTTGGAAGCTGGATGTGTCGAGAACCGTAAAGAAAATTTGCATATCATGATGATGACTTTAAAAAATATAATAATATTTTTGGCTGTGTAACGATTTGTCTACCTATTAATTTAGGTTGTAAAAAGTAATGAAACAAACCATATTATATTTTCTCTTTTAATGAATATACGTAAAATACAAACAGTTCAACAAAAAATATTTAAAGAAAACAACACGGTTGCCTTAACTCGACTCTGAATGACTTTGTTTCTCAGAGTAACATAAATTACACAAGTTATGTAAGACTGTAATTGCAGTGCTGAAAGTAAATTTCGAAATTGGCGGACTCTTTCGCAAACTCGTAACACATTTTTTGTCCTCTCTGTGAAACTGGAATTTCCCCAATGACTAACGGCTGAGTATTTGTTTATACCGGGTCTGGAGAATGTTAAGCATTCTTTACGAATTCTCTGTGCGGTATAAATAAGTTCTCGTTCTTGAATGCGGGAAAACATTCTCTTATACGAAACCATTTATTGTAAGTTTTAAACTTTCTTAAACAAAAAACTCACACACATTACAAGTGTTATTGTCAGGATCCTAACAATTATACTTAATGCTTCAGTTTGTAGTTAAAAACATAACTCCGTTTGTTGTAGAAGATGAAAGCACAAGAATATTGTACCTCAGAGATTGTTCAATAATTGGGTACACGTTTGAATAAGCAGCGCCCGCTATTATAATAAATGATTTTTTCAATTTATAGAAAATTAAGTAATTCGCTCATTTCATGGTATAGCCTTTATATTGAAATGTACACAAAGGCACAATAATGAATATATGGGAACAAATATTTATGTTTACAAATATATAAACATAAAAAACAGAGCAAACTAATAGCAGAACAAATACAAATAAACACAAAACACGACACCATTTTTAAAACACTGGAAACACTTAAAAACGAAACTGTACAGCGTACCACAACTGCACACAAAAACACCAATGTAAACAAGCAAAAGCCATAAGAGGTTGTTATCGTCAGAGGCTCAGACGATGCTTGTAATAAACAAAAACTGCTTCAGGCTCTAAGGTAAAAATTTATCATGTTTGCCAATAAAGAGCTTAGTGTTTCGAATCAGTAGTATTATACTTATAATTAGTTAATCAACGGAAACGTCATGGACAACAAAATCCAAATGAAATAAATGTTTTATGCATTTTTTATAGCTTAAATATGTTTTACTTAAAAAAACTTCCTTAAAACCCTGTAATACACGACTTTCAATGTGAGAACTATAATTTTTGAGACAGAAAATTTTGTCGTTTATGCTGATTTACCTTTACAAAAGGTAGTGTACCAAATGGAAGTAAAGTCAATGTTACAGTAATAGTTTAATGCCATTACAGAATGTTCTACACGTTTCTCGGCAATCCCAGCAGAGCCCAGCTGTAATGTTGTGTGCGTACGTGACACTTAACAAGCCCCAACAAACGCAGACCATTCTATACTGTGTTCAACGCTGCCATCAATTACGCTCTAGTGTTTTCGAGTAGTATTGACGGGTATTATGGATTATTATTTAACGCTAGAGCTATCTATTTAAACAACGACCGGTGCCGCTTAGGGTTTAGTTTAAGTGGCGGTGTATTAAAGTGAGTTTCGAAGTATTGTAGCGAAGTGTTATAATCGTGCGGGACTCTATTAGCTGACATTACTATTGCGTATGGACAAGGTGTGCTTGGATTATTGTGCAAGTTGATTATAAACTGTTAATTGTGATTAACTAAGGCTGGTGATTAGTGACTGCATTGGTGTCTTGTATTTTGTTTTCTACTGTACCATACGACGATCGTCACGATTTAACAATAAACACAAAGATGAAACGTTTACGCTGCTACGTATCATCGGTCCTCTTCTACGGTGTAGAGTCGTGGATTTGACTGAAGCCACAACTAAAAATTGGAATCTTTCGAAATGTGGCTTTACCGTAGAATACTGACCATTTCATGGACAACACATATAATTAATGTTGAAGTTTTTACAAACTTGAAGAAAGAAAGGGATGTTAATAACACAGTAAACATACGAAAGCTTCAGTATGTGGGACATCTCATGAGACATTAGCAGAGATTTTACTTACTGCAGTCATACTACAGGGAAAATTACTTGGAAAGAGAGGAGTTGGGCGGGCGAGAATCTCATGACTGAGAAATTTGAGGACCTGGTTTGGCATGAATACAACTGACTTATTCCGTACAGCAGTACAGAAAGTTAAAATAGTCTGTATGATATCCAACATCCGAATCGGATTGTAACTATCAGCTGAAGATACGACGATCAGTTAGACCGTCACAACAATGGTAACGAGAGTGTAAACACTGGAATCCAGTCACAGCGTTGTTCCCGTCTCAATAAGAAACACAAACAGAGCAGCCTACACTCAGACGCAAACTGCTGACGCTGGGGCTTCGCTGATTTGCTTTGGCCGTCTGACCACTGCTGACTGGAAAACCTAACGAACAGAAACACACTAGAATAAAATGTATACCGTAAAGTTTTGTTTGTTAGAGCATGTATTAACCGTAATCAACTCTCTATCGTAGGATTGTCATATGTTATAAAACACTTTTAAGAAACAACTACAGAATGCGCGTCACCAAATAAGATAAATGCAGCATTATCATAAACAAAGGATATCGGTATGGAGAACCTTACATGTCTTCCATGTTCTAAGATTTACATTTAAAATCGTTTTCCTAATGTAATATTTCCATAGAAACTACTTGTTCCTTCAGCGTTAACCACAGTACAGTGGTCACTAACGTATACCACCTCACGTTAGCGCACTCGATTTTCAGATGATGGTGGTCGATGGCTTTGCCAAAACGTCTGGTTTTGCAGAAAACTTTGGATCACGGCCGAACAGCCCGGGAAGGAATTTTAACGCCAAACTACTTCTTCGTTGCCAGTAACGTACTACACATATAAAAAATTAACCCATCCCCTTCAACTATCATAGGAAATTACACCCTCACCCCTTCAACTACCCTTTTCATTTATGGACATCTACCTTTCTACAGTGGATTATTACTACCTTCCTTTCAGGATACTATATTTATTAAAATTAAGTACTTTACTGTTGTTAAAACATAAAACGTTGCAGGTCGACATATATGCAAACTCAGACAAATATGCAAAACATTATTTGATTCTGTTTGAATTTGCGGCAGTTATCGTTCGCCATAGAAAACAAATTTTACACATAGACACATAGACAGACAGACACACAGACACTTTTAGGAAAATTGCTTTTCTTCATGTTTTGAGGGTAGTACAATCAGAATCAGCCCATATCTCGAACACGATATTTTTCGCCATCACCATACTTCCATTTCCTTATGGAACATGGAAGTAAAAAACAAAAGTTATGAAATGTTTCAGAACTGGAAATCAAAAAATGCGATAATCCTGGACGGTTGTAGACATGCTGGTGCAAGTCATGTTCTTTAAATATCTTGGCTGCGAATGACCCAGTAATGTAAAGAGTAGAATTGCTCAAGAAAAACAATCACTTCTTGTGTCTACAAAAGTGTCGCTGAAAACAAGTAAGGAATATACAGTCAGTTTTTTGGGGCAAAAGCACATATTTCTCGAAAGTCTGACCTACGAGTAAATTAAAAGATAAACACAATTTATTGGTTGAGTCCAATGTTTACTAAACTTTTATTGCAATATATTAGTAATAGTTTATTATTACTATTACTACTGCAATAGTTTAAAACTATTACTACTGGAATAGTTTATTACTAAACTATTAACATGGAATTATGCTTTCTATAAGCGCTTTCAAGCCTCTCGGCTCGTCTTCAGGTAGGAATACAACAACCTACCTAGAAACCTTCACCCTTTATATATCTTATCTACAACCCTGAAGCGTCAACTTGACATAAACAAACATAGCAGCTAAACACTCATGTTACGCCTTAGCCAACATACAATCAGCCGAGTCACACCCCCTGTCCCAGTACTTTTCCATTGCTGCCTGTTAACTAAGTATCAGACTGCTACCAACCTTTAAGCTTTACATTTCCCTTTTCCTTAATATGTTTTTTTTTGCGATTTAATTACGGTTGCGCCGCCTCTCCCAGCCTAGCTTCCATTGGCGCCGGTCTAAACAGTCCTGCTCTGTAAGTCCTCTTGCATTCATTGCATTTTCGATGTCCATTTTCCATGAATGTTTAGGTCTTCCTTTTTTTATTTTACAGGGTGGAGTCCATGCCCATACCTTTATTGGCCATCTCTCTTCCGACATCCTTTTTAGGTGTCCGAACCAATTCAGTCTTCTAGCTTCTATTGTTTCTATAATGTCAAGGTGGATTCCCATCGCTTGTCTTTATCTCTACATTTCTCGCTCTATTAAGTTTTGTTAGTCTACAGCACCTCTACCAGTAATCCATCTCCATAGCTCTTATTTTGATTTATTTTTTCATTAATTTCCCACAGTTCTGCTCTATATAAGCCTATACGCATGACTAGTTTTATATATTTTGATTTTATTGATTTTTTTCCCTTAATATGTGATAAAATATGTCTTGATTATCAAATTTCACCTTTAAATTAATTAAACTATTTATGTCCTTTTTTGTTTCTTTTCGGTGGAAAGAAAGTTGAGAGAAGAACTTGAAATATTAAAGGAAAGAAAAAACTGCTTAGGGAAAGTATAATTGCGTATTAGTGGTGGCAATACGAGTAAATTGGAAAAGAGATACTTTGAGTCTTTTGCACTTTTGCAGTTTGGTGCTGGAGGCGTACTTTAAGAATATTTTGGGAGAAAAGAGCACCAAATGACAAGTTTTTTAAGACTGTGGGTGGCAAGGGACGCCGGTGTTGGAAACCTGATTATTTCTCTCCTGTACTCACCTAATATCGTCTGCCGTCAATAATCTATTCCCTCCTCTCATATTTTCTCCTTTCATTGTACTCTCAAGAACAATTGTTATGTCACCGGACAAAAGGCTTGCCGCATGACAAATGGCGCCAATCATACACTCTAGTGTTTTTGGTGGCCCTAAAAATGACCTGGTGGCGAGAAAGCTGATGTTGGTCGTGCCGGGCTGAGATGTTCGGCGGCTGCGCCCTCTGTTCGTGGCGTATTGCAGTCCTCCTCTTCTTTCTGCATCGGGTGTAGAGTCGGTTGCAGAACCGATGTCGGCTACAGTGTTATCTCGACCCTTACAATGCATAACCTCGAAGTCATATTCTTGTATGGCGAGGATCCACCCTGTTATACGGGAGTTATTTAGATGACATTTCTTGATAAGAACTAACGCCTTGTTGTCGGTGATGATGGTCAAGGGCTTCCCTAGCACGTAAGTTCTGAACTTTCTGCAAACAATGGACGATACTCAGCAGTTCCAGCTTCGTGTTAAAGTAGTTTCGTTCCGCCCCTCTCACCACTCGGCTCGTGAACGCAACCACTCCGATATCATTGTTATTGTCTAATTGGTATAGCTGTCCGGCCAACGTATAACGGCTCGCATCAGTTTGCAAATAAAACCGCTTGTTGGGGTCGGGATGCTTGAGAATTACCGCCTCGACAAATAGTTTCTTGACTGTCTCGAAGTGTCGGTCCATCTCGCTCGTCCACTTGAAAGTAACGTTCTTCTTTAGGAGGTTCAATAATGGTTGGGTAGCCTCGGCGTATCTATTGGTAAAGCTATTGTTAAAATTGGTTAAACCAAGGAATCCTTTGAGCTGCTTCTGATTTTTCGGTGTCCGAATTTCCTGTATAGCCCTGATTTTCTCTGGTGCGGTGGTAATACCCGTGGTTGTTAACCGGTACCCCAAATAATCAATTTCCTCTCGGAATAATTATGATGTGCTAAAGTTAACGGTTAGATTGACTCGTTTTAAATCTTGTGACAATAACTTCAGGTGCCGTAAGTGATCTGCAACACTGTTCGATATGCATAAGCAGTCATCGACGTACAAAATGGTGAACTCCTTTACTTCCTTCGATAGCACTCAGTCTAGTCCCCGCGTCAAGCTGGCCAAACTCGTCTTTAGCCCAAACGGCGTCACCGTGTATCGGTAGCATTTTCCTTCGTATAAAAATCCTGTGAAGTCCCTACATTCCCGATGTAATGGGATCTGCCAGAACGAACTACGTAGGTCTATCGTGGACATTACTTTGATATTCCCACATTTTGCTAATATTTCATTTATCGGAAGGGCTCCCTCATAGTCAGGAACGGTAACAGAATTCAGCTTGCGCGCATCTAAACATAGTCTGACCATCTGGTCCTTTTTGATAACTGTGACCATCGGGTTGACATATGGACGTTGCCCCTTTCGATCACACCATATGCCTCCATCTTCTGTATCTCGGCCCTCACTGCATCCTTGTACTTTAGTGGAACCGGCCACCCCTTCTGGCAGTACGGTGTCCGATCAGTAACTTCGAATTTGTGTTGGTATGCTTGAATCCTACCGGGAGTATTTCGGAAGATCGTTTTGTTGTCCATTACGATTTGCTGTAGTTCATTCCTTTCCGCCTCGGTTATTCCGCCGATTGATCGCACCTTTTGTTTGATTACCGCTTCAATATCTTCTCCCCCCCGACACGATTTCTACGTGGAATATTTCTGCCGTGGCTTCCTTCTGGTCCCCTTTTCTTGGAATTGTTAACTGCTTGTTGTGTAAGTCGATAACGCACCCACGTACTTCCAGCAACCCCACGCCTACTATACAATCCTTTACTAGCTCTGATACCACGACGAATACTCTGTCAACTTCCACATCTCCGATCCTGGCCGTCAACAATACCTGCTGCGTCACCATTTTCGATTTATTTCCAGTTGCTCCTTTGATAACAGTATTCGATATTCTCAATGTTTCTACGTTCCCCAATTCCTTCTTCTTATTCTTAAACCATTGCTCAGATATAGAGTTTACTTGGCTCCCGGTATCGATTAATGCGCAGATGGACACTGCGTTTAATGATATCCTGGTCTCCGCGCACTTGTTCACAGGATAGGTTATATTTATATCATCGTTACACAATAAATCGTCTCTTACATCTAAAAAAGTGGTATTAATATAATTATTAATGGTGCTTAAATCTAGTTCATATGTACAACGCTGCCCTAGTTTTTTGACATTGCAGTGGCGCTTTTGTTATTCTGGATACCGCTAGTCGAAGGGATCGGCTCTGGTTCATTTTCAAATTTGTTTGGCCGTTCATTGTAATGTTGTGTAGTCGGTCGGTTTTCACTTTCGTGCGCCCGTCCTTGCTCGACCCTTCTCCCACTCTCCTCTTCATCTCTTACCCATTGCTTATGCTCGCGCCGACTGTCATAATGTGTCCGGGTCATTGTCCTTGCTTCGCTTTTCAAATTCGTGAACTCTGATAATACATGCTCGAACTCATTAATAGTTGTAACCCCACGAGTAATGATGGCGATCTGTACTCCCTGAGAATAGTGTTTTGCAATTTTTCTGATCAGGTATTGATCCGGTATCGGTGGAATTAGCTGCCTGTTCTCCAAAAATTTCCGTTCTAAATACTGTATCATGCTCATACCACTCTCCATCTGATAACGTCCAAACTCGAGCTCGTTTCTTACTTTTTCTTGAATCACATCATTCCAATATTTGTTCGTGAAGGCTTCCTTAAATTCTGCGAAGTTGGTCACGCTATTTTTTATCAACCTCCACCACACCGCGGCCTCTCCTTCTAGGTGCCTTCCGATCCATGCGACGTTGCCGTTATCTTGGTAATGTTCCATACAGATATCTTCCATTTCCTTTATAAACTCCATCGGGAAGTCTCCAGTCCCGTTGTACTTGATATCTTTGAATTGTTCGTGAGTAATGTTACGGTTGCACGACTGGTTGCTAATTGAAGCTAATTTATTCCTAACTTCTCGTTGTATCTGTCGTATTTGCAGGTCAGTTTCTTCCGACTTACGGTCAATTACATATATATTTTCGTTCACTTTCTTCATTTCTTCCAGCTTTTCGGCTCGTAACTCTTTGATTGCTGCCGTATTGTCTTCGGATCTTTTGTTGCTTACATTGATTTTTTCGCTCATGATCTGAATGTTGTTGCTATGCCGTTCGTCCAACTCTTTGATCTGCTGTTTAGTATTAATACTAAGCTCAGTAATCTTATAGGTGTTGTCTTGGATTTTGTTGTTAGTCTCTACTTGGCAGTCTTGGAACAGTTTTTTGTTCTTTGTTCTCTCTTGTTCCATTTGTATGGCGACTTCGTTTCTTATTTCTATGTGTTGTTTATGGATTCGTTTTTTCATTTGTTGTAACGCTTTTTCTAATTTTAATTCATGTTTTTCTAACCATTCGTCTGTTCTTTTCGCATGTACAGCAATTTGTTGTGCTATCTGTGCTCTTGTTTGTGCCAGCTGTTCTGATTGTCTTTGTATTTGTTCTGTTTGATGTGACAGTTGTTTTTCTGTTCCCCCAACTGTTGTGATAATTCTTGTATTTGCTGTGTTTGCTGTGAGAGTTGTTCATTTGTATTTCTCGATTCTTCTTGTATTTGTTGTGAGAGCTGTCCTTTTGTTTGTTTTGTTTTTTTGGATCTGTTCTTTTATTTTTTTCGATCGTTCCTCTATTCGTCGTGTGTGTTGTGACAACTGTTGTTCTAATAATTGCTGTAGTATTGTGTATATATCAGTGTTTTTGTCTTTCTCTAGTGGTGTTTGACATATCGGTCTTTATCGAATTTCTGCGATTTTTGTTGGTGTAAATTGTTGTGTTTCTGCGTTTTCATCGTTCTGTCCGTTTTGTCCCCGCGTCCCTGACGCTTGATTCTCCTCTGAAATGTCTGCGAGTGCGAGCGTATCTGGATGGCCTAACTGATTATTTATTTCAAATTCCATCTCGTTGCTTTGGGTATCTGTATTTGTGGTCATGTTGTTGTACAGGTTGTGAATGTTGTTATGTGTGTCTTTGTCTCTCCTACTCCTACTTCGCGTAATCATATACAATGTTTGATATTATTTCTATTCTTAACTTACACTTAGTCTTAATCCATAATTTGTTCAATAATAACTCAATTGTCCCACGTTCCGGGCGCCAGAATGTAATACACTACTTGATAGGCATTTACGAAAGAGTTAAAGTGTTGATTTGCATATTATGTTGGCCTATGAGCATGTAAGAAGTAAGGTTTACAAACTACTGTAATCACTGATAATATTAATATTTCTACTCAATAGACTATAACACTTCTCCAGTGTACCGACTCTTAATTGTACATCAGGGCGCCAGTAATAGTAAACACAAATTAAAATATATCAATCAACTTTTAACGATTCATTTGCATTTATATACTACAAATTTCTTTAACATGACTTGAATAGTTTTGCCTTATAATTTAAATATTATTTCGTGGCAATGAGTTCTTTTTAGACAAATTGAGTCACTATATTTGATTACAAATATATATATTTATAAAACAATATTGAATCAAATGTTCATTTATTTGTTACTTGCGTGGAGAATCCTTCCGATGTGCGTAGTCCTTAAGGTGTTGCATGCCGGTGAGTTGTCAGCAGCTGTTTGTTGCGTGTTAATCCTGGTTATGAATACACTAATTCACTTTGTCACAGATGTACACTACACTTGACATATTGGTGATACATACAATTATGTCGTATAATCATACACTCTGGTTTACAACGTATTCTTGAATTTACATTAAGTGCATCTAACACAGTTCGCGTCGCGTGTGTCTCGATTATCTCATACCGTCGTGAATTTAACCCGAACTTATTCGCTTTCTTCAGTGATTTTACCACAACATATCGTATTGATGAACATTTATTGTAGTATTTACTTCTCGTTGTTTGTTACTACTCCGAACATTCACTCATTAACTTATTACTGTATATTAAACTTTATAAATTTAGCGTCAGCAATTATCGCGTTCCCGTACTTCTGTTTACTGCTGCGAATTTACTTTATTCTTTAAATTACTAATAAAATTTATATCTATATAGTTAACGCAAAACAGCGCACGCAAGTCTCTTCAGTGTAGTTTCGCCGATATAAAGAACACTGCCTAATTGCTCTCCCAATTCATATTTTTCTACTAGCTTTAAATTTCCGCTAACAAGTCTCGATAGAAAAACAATCCCATAGGTTTAGACTAGCGCTAAATACAAAATCGCGCAATCTCCTTAGCGAAAACCTCCCGCGCAACACATGACGCTTCCTCTGATTTGCCGAACGTTTTTCGCGTCTCACGTGCTTAAAAAACTAGCGTCACTATCTAACTCACTCTTACATCGCTCTCTCGAACATAACGGTATCTATTGTTACATGCACTTAAAGTTTACAACATTGGCAAACACCCCTAATATCCTAGCGAATAATACATTTTATGATAGTTATGTCCCAAAACGTGACTTAGCCTAATATTACCTTCCTTATAGACGTCAGCCCCAAGGCCGGCGTTGCTAACCTACCGCTATACTCTACAGCTTTTTACAAGTTAATTTCTTTCATGTAATGCCGCCTAACGGTACAGGCGTTTCACTACCTCCCCGTTTTCTAAAACATACACATTTATTTGCGTTCAGCATAGTTTGATTTCGTAAAATTTGCGATTGCTCAATTTTTGCGTTACAACATATAAACAGAAAAAGACAGCTGTGAACACAGGAATGCTAGGTGCATGCGCTGAGTGTGTCGCCTTCACACTTCTCCGTCTCTGGAGACTGCGAGGCTCTACATTAATTCCCCCCTCCCATCACAAACTGACACTGCTGCCGTCGGCGCGTTGACAAAGGCTACGTTATTTGTTTCTTTCCGTTCAGCTGTTAATATCTAAAGACAAATGTGGTAATAATTTCCCAGGGGGGATCGGCCGTGTTGAAACAGGATACGACGTGAAACAAAGAGCAAAACCTTTCGTTTTCCTAAACATGTCAAAGACGTGGCGCGTCATTGCTCATTTCAAAATAATAATAAAATGTTTTCTTAGTACACCACAAAATATATAGAAAACAATGCAAATTTAAAATTTATTTTCTTTACATATAAATCAAACACTTTTTGCTACAGTCTATTTCTTGATGTATATAATATACTTAATATTTATAATAACTTTATTTGAAGAGGTTTTTTTAGTATTTGGAACATGTTTCGGGACACTTAGTGTTCCCATCCTCAGAAATATTAATTTTGAATCTTGTAGATTACTTGTGTGTTGGTTGGTTGTTGTTATGGTTTCCTGTTGGTTTTTGGGTTTTAAATTATTATTGATGTGTGTGATTGTAGTGTAGATATTAGTATTTTGTGTATTTTCAATGCTGAGTACTTTGACGGAAACATGAGACAATTTTCAAAGCACTGAACATCGAAAATACAATCCCATCTGGTGTGTCGAAAGGAGGGAGTGCCTCGATCAAGATTGAAGGAGATATGGGATAGGAAGAAGAGAGAGGAGAAGAAGGGAAGAACCAGTTGAACCAAACGTAGTCCACAGTGGCTCATAGGAAAGAAAAAATGTAGACAAATTTAGGATACTGGGTGTTGGCGATTAAAAGAATTTATTTTAAAATATTTCTCTACTTCATCACTTCGACACGAGTTGTGAACGTTAACAGGAAGCTTGGCGTAGAAAAGAACTGCAGTAGCGGGAATAAACATTTAAACCTAATGGCTGGAAGAATTATCTAATGAAGAAAAAATACTGAAAATGGAGACGAAGAAGCCGTTATAATCAGTACAGTGAAATTGGATGGACGGATAACAAAATGACATGGACATATTTAAGGATGTCGAAAGATCGAACCGCTAAATTCTTGTATATTGTAACGATGAGTTTGATCGTCTCTGAAAAATGTGTAGACGTGTTGTATGTGCTAGTGCGTTCGTCTCGCACTGGCGTCGTTACATCTATTTTGCGCTACCGATGTCCGTAGCGTTGCTGTAATTACCAATACAACACGGCATTAACCTTACCTGTTCTTTAATAGGGGTGTGTTAATCCCCCCTATAATCCCCAAATTTTATTCCAATAATAAAAATGGTTTCATTGTCTTTTTATTTTCTTTGTATTAAACATTTTATTTTATATGAAGAATTATATTATAATCCAGAATCATCTTTTTCATCCCTGGTATTGGGGTGGCTTATTTGTGTTGTAACATATTGCCTCTCCTTCGAAATTGATCATTTTGATAAAAAACTTAGCATAGTTTTTTATGAAATTATCAGTTATATATTATTTTTTTCCCTTCGTTTCTTGTTTGTTTCTTCATTCTTATTTCTCTTCTTACTTGATTCATCCATTTTATTTGGATCTGTTATTATTTGTTTCCATTAGTGTGTTCTCCCTTTTATATAAATTTTTCCCTAAGTTTTAATAGCTGGTTTCTTCCATTACTACTCATTTTTCTGATATCAGAGGAACATCATCTCTGCTCAGTTTATTTTGATTGCTGGACTTTTTCAACAGTCAATCTTAAATAACTTTTTTGTCAACTTGTGACTTAAATTAATAATAATAATATATTTTGGGATTGTCCACCTTGTGGTTTGTTTTTAGATCATTTTGGTCTTTTACTCATTCTTCCTTCCGATGTACCTTTGCTATATACTGTTATCTACTCATACAGTCGATTGTTTTTTATTTATTCAGTGTTAATTTCATCATTAGCTTGTTTTTCTATTCTTCTTGTGATCATTTTAATTATCTTAGACATCTTTTTTCTTTTTCTTGGTTTGTAACGTATCGCCGCGTTACAAATCCAGGGAACCCATCTTAACTGACCTCTGTCAATTAGATGGGCTGCCTACATTGTAACGAAATGTAATCACACTTATTAATCGAACAAATTACTTACTAACTGTGTAAGGAAACAAGGAAAGGTATTTTATTGATTTACGCACTCATTATAGGTGTGTGACAAGAAGACTTCTCTTTATTTGACAACATTTACTGACAGATCCCATGACATCACTAATTAAATAATTAAAGTTATTTCAATGCTTTCATCAAAATTGGGATCAAATTGATACTATATAGCTATACCTCGGATCCGGGTTAACTTTCTATATTTTGTAGTTAAGACTTTTAATTATACTCATTTCATGATATTAGCTTGCAAGACTTCTTTAACCATTTGAAAAATGGTACTATTACTCGGAATGATACTACTATACATTAACATATAAACCGTTACAACGTATGATATTTGAGTAGTTACAGTAAAACTTTTAGATTTGCTCTTTTAATGATTACATAAAATTAATAGTCTTTGAAAAGTCTCTTTTAAAGTTGTGTAGTGTAACAAATATTAGTAACCCTCGATAGACAGGCTATCGAGTCACCTTTAGAATGGAATGTAGAAACCTCGTCCTGGGGTGTCCGTCTGGGGAATCCTTGAATCCAGCGTCATCATGTCGGTCGGGTCTTCGTTGATAATGTGTCGAATTTCCTCAGAGTATATTGAAGCTTCTACGGTGTAATTATTCGTAGATTCTCGGCCGTCCTGATCTGCATCTTCTGTCGGCATATGAGTGTTTATAAAATTCTGGTAGATCGCATCTTCAGGAATGATGTTGAATGTGTAGTTACTTCTTGAAGCGAGTAGTCCTCTTGTTTAACACAATTTTAGTGTTTTGTGTTACATTTGATGTCCTTTTGTTTCACACATTTTTACTAATTGATACATAACACACGTTTTAGTAGCAATATCTCATGTACATTATTTAAGTTAAAACAAAAGAATTAGCGACGTTGTGTCAGAGCTTTCGCTCGCACGTCTGTTTTTAGGTATTATAGTGAGATTTAAAATGGCTTAATCGCTCGCAACCTTAATTTTTTAAATTTTTTTTATTTTACAATTATTGTTACAATTTAAATCGTCACATACTCCACCGCTTACTTTGCACGTTACGGTTTTTTTTTTTTTTTTTTTTTAATACTTGGGAACTCGGAGTATGATTGATGTCAGTGTGTGTAATTTCTTTCACATAGTTGTTGGACACTTTACCACGTTTTCCACATAGTTATTTCACATAGTTACAACACAATATACTTTATATATTCTTATTAACTACCTTTTTTTTTACATAATATTCACACTTAATATTTACAAAATTAAAACAAAACTATTTCTTATCTCTATCACTTAAATCTACTACCGGTTTTCTGTTTGTCTTACTCTCTCTCTGTCGAGTAATTTTCTAAATCTTTGCTGTTTAGAATTCTATCTTGTCTTCATTGAGTCCTAGATAACTCATCTAGTTAATGAGTATTAGTTCTCCTCTAGTTAACTAGTATTCATTAATGTATGCTTCGCAGGACTGGAATTTAGGTTGATCAGGCCTCGTTTCCAAACTCTACGTTTTACATTTTCCACGGTTTCAGAAATATAATTTTCTTCACTGCCTAGTATTCCCTTTTCTATTTTGGGTTATACTATTCCGTCTCTTCTTCTTATACAACTTTAGCTGCGAAATATGCGTTCTCCGCACATATTTCTGAGTTACAGGTTCGCACAGGGCTACTGTAACGGGAGTTAGGTACAGTACTTCTGGATTTGGTAAGGGCCACACCATCGGAATGATAGTTTAGAGGTGGTCTTATCAATCGCACTACTAGTGGGGTGAGTCTTGTACATTACTAAGTCACCTACTTGGTACCTAATAGAATTGCTATGATTACCTTTCTCGTGGTATCTTCTGGATTTTTCTAAGTTTGCTCTTAAATTAGAGCGGGCTTTATTCCATATTCGTTTTATCTGCTTATCCGTTATTTGCGGAGGCAGCAGATCGTGTATATTCCATCTTGTGGACAAAGGGTGGTTTGGTCGGTATTTGTATAGTAACTCAAACGGGGTCGACTTGTGACCTTCGTGATAAGCTCAATTAAAAGCGTATTGAATCCAGGATAGGTTTTGGTCCCACGACGTGTGATCGTTCGCATGATAGGCGATCAGCGCAGATTTGAGGTTTCGTAGATACCTTTCAGCAATATTGCCTTGCGGTCGATACTCTGTAGTGGTTATATGGTCTATCCCTAACTTGAAACACATATTCTTAAATTCTTTCGCTTTAAACTGTGGACCGTTATCAGATACTATCCGTACTGGAGTACCGTAGTCTTTAAATAGTCTTTCCTGCAATATTTTAACAGTCGTCGATGCTAATGCTCGTCGCATGGGATACATCCAAACAAATTTGGTGAACGAATCTACACAGATCAGTAACATGGTATTACCTGATTTGGATCGTGGATATGGACCTGAGAAATCTAGATAAAGTTTAGAAAAAGGGGTCTTAGGGATTTCTGAAATCAGTTGGCTTACTTGAGTATTTCTGGCGGGTTTACTGAGGGCACATAATGTACATTTCTTTACGAAGTTGGCTATTTCGCTGTTCATATTGTTCCAATGATATTCCTTTCGAATACGATGTATTGTCTTATTTATTCCCATATGGGCTCCTATGGTAGATGAATGGAAGTATTCCATCAGCATGGGATTAATTACATCCGGGGCTATTATTCTTAATTCCTTTCCGTCTCTTATCTTGAGACACAGTACATTTTTACTCAACACGTACTTCTCGGATTTAATATTTTTCGTAAGTTGTTCTATAATAGGTTTCAGCAAGGGGTCTTGGAGTTGATACAGGGCTATATTTGTAAAGGCAAGGGGGAATTCCGTTATTACGGCGTTAGCAAATGCTATTTCTGGATTCTCTTGTTTTCGGGAGTTTTAGTGGGCGACTGGAACATACGGGACAGGGTATCAGCGACTACGTTTTGCGTACCTTTTATATGCTGCACTCTGAACTTGTAGCAGTTTAATTTTAATATCCATCATCCAATTCGTCCTAACTGTTTAGGGTGATTCAATAACCAAGATAACGCCTGATTGTCGGTTTCCAAAAGGAATTCTTTATGTTCTAGGAAGGGTTTAAACTTCTCGAACGCAAAAACAATTGCTAAACATTCCAATTCATATGCGGAATACTTTCTTTCTTGATCGCTCAGTGTTCGTGATGCATAACTAATTGGTAGTCTACAGTTATCTATCTCTTGATATATCACTGCACCTAACGCTACACTGGAACTGTCGGTTTGCACTACGAAAGGTTTTGTGAAATCCGCTAGTTGCAAAACTGGGGGAGATATAATACTTTCTTTAAGTTGCTCAAACGGGTTTTGATGTAGTGAGCTCCATTGGAACTTCGTTCCCTTCTTTCGTAAGGAGTTTAGGGGTGCTGCTATTTCGGCAAGATGGGGGATATATTTGTGGAAATAGTTCACCATACCCAAAAATCGGGCTATACCTTTTGCATCTCGTGGGGGAGAAAATTCTCTAATAGCGCGGGTTCGTTCGGGGTCAATGCTTACCTTTCCTTTCGCTTTCACGATGTGACCTAAGAAAGAAAACTGAGAGACGGCAAAACTTACTTTATTTGGGTTAACAGTTAATCCTGCTCTTAGTAACCGAGATAACACTTCGCGTAAATGTTTAAGATGTTGTTCCATTGATTCGCTGTATATAACGATGTCGTCCAAATAGTGATACACATATTTGAATTTAATATCGTGAAATATCCTTTCTAATAGTCTACTACATACGGAACTTCCTTGAGATATTCCAAAGGGTACTCTAGTAAATTGGTACAAGTTAAAAGGAACTGCAAACGCGGTTAGACGTTTTGATTCTTCTGAAAGAGGTATTTGGTGAAAAGCTTGATTCAGATCCATTACCGTAAAGACCATAGCTTTAGTGAAATAATGAAAGGCACTATGAATGTCTGGAAGAGGGATTGATTCAAATTCTATTCTTTTGTTTAATTGCCTGTAGTCCACAACTAGTCTGTGTTTATCTTGACCTTTTGGTACTAAAAAGGAGGGTGAAGAATATGGGGACGTAGAGGGTTCGATGACTCCTTGGTCCAATAACTTGTTGATATGGTTTCGCATTACTTCCATCTTGGGAGGCGACAACTTGTACGGAGGTAGGCGTATTACTTTCTGATCACTCAGATTAATTTTATATTCTATTAGGTTAGTGAGTCCTAGTTTAGGTGTAAGAACTGAGGAAAATTCTTTTATAAGTTTTAGTATTCTCACTCTATCTCTTCTCTCTAGGTGAGATAAATCTGAGTCTTGGTGCATTACATGTGCAGTAGATGAACTATATTTTTCTTTATTACTGTCAAATCTATATTTCCGTGTACGGTCAAATCGGAAATAATATACTTGCTCATACATGTCAAGAATCATACCTGTTTTACTAATAAAGTCTGCACCTAATATTAAATCAGGTCCTAATTCCTTACATACTAACATTGTAAACATCCAGGTTAGGTTTTTGATTTTAACCTTAACGGTAATGCTCAGGTTCATGTTTATTTTACGTTTATCGGCGGTAGCACACTTTATATTCACCGGTTGATGCCGTTTTACTAGATGGTGTTTAGCTAATGTGTCCGCTAATTCTTGGCTGATTAAAGTTCTACTAGATCCCGAATCAATTAAAGCGACGGTGGATGTAACGCCTAAGTCAACTCGTATTAATGGTAATAGATTTTTTTTCCAGTTACATTTTTTAATCGCGTTACATTTTTCACGAAATTCTCTCACATAGGGATCTACTTCTTTCGGACTTCTTTTCCTTCCACGTTGGTTACAAAATATTTTATTATTATTATTAGTATTAATCTCTTTGCGTTCACCAGATTTCGAGTTGCTGCGGAAGACACAGGATTTCGGGTCTCCCTGCCTTACATGTTTTTCGAATTTGGGTGATTCCGTTCCAATGGCTTACTTTTGCATTCTTTTCTCATGTGTCCATATTTTCCACAATTATAACAGGTGGGTTTATTGCGAGGTGAGTACTTGGTTTCCGCTTTATATGGAGTTACACTTAACTTACCAGATTTGCGCACTTGGTGAGGTCTGCTAAAAACTTGTCTTTCATACGAGGTTGTTACATCAGGCACTACTGCTCGCAATTCATTTCTATTAGTTCCCGTGGATTTCATTGCTTGTCGATTTTGATCGGAGTACCATACATTTGAAGAATGGTTACTGCACTGTTCTAGATCCGCAATTGTATTGGGTCTATTTACCAACGATAGACGAGATCTTTCTTCAGGTGACACTCCTATTAAAATGGTGTCCACCAGTTGTGTGTCATTCCAGTCTACACGTAGTAGTCGAGATGACTCCCTTATGTCGGAGATGTAATGAGCTAATCTCTCCTGATTTCCTTGTACTCGGAGTACTGTCTTTCTTTTTATTTCCTCATAGATGCCGGTGGGAATAAAGTATTTTATTATAGAGCTATGTAGCTCTTCTACTGGAAATGTAGAGGTTAGAGCTTCTAGAACACGATTCTTCAACGGGGGTTTACATTTTGGTAACAGAACTTGCAAAATTTGCCAGTCATTCAGCTGCTGTAGATCTTTTATCTGCAGGAGATAACTAATGAAAGTTAGTAATTTGGAGACATTTAAACCATCTGTGTAAGGGATTTCGGTTAAGATTTTCTCCACAGGATGAGTCATTTTACCGTATAGGTCCGCGTTATAGTTTATAGTAGTCATTCCTTTATGAGAACGATTTGATTCATTGGAGGCGGTAGTCAATTCATGATTTCCGGGACGAAACTGAAAATGCTCGGGAGGAGGGGCATTTATATCTTTATCAGTATTTTGCTCTTGGTTCGCTTGCACTTGCGATACAGTGGGTGAGTTCCGATCCGAGTTGGGCGGAGGTAAATCAGTAGTGGGAGATTGTATTGGGGAGATGTGTAATTTCTTTAAGGACTTCTCTATTTCGTCCATCCTGAATGAGTCGGATTTTCTTCTTAATTCATTAATAATTGAAGGTAAGCAGCGTAGAGCTTCGTCAGCTAGGTTTTGAACTTCGAGAGGTATTTCCGTGAGATTAGGCCAGATCAACAAATTTTTCATTCGCCGGGTTAAATGCTCTATTCTCTGGGTAGTCCGCAAAATTATTGCCGGAGATTTCTCGTCTTGGAGGGTTTGAGACAATAAGGTAAGCTCACTATACTTGGCATTACAAATTTCTCTTTCGCTCTCATAATCGAGTTCACTTAGGTAATTTAATTGCACGGGTGTATCAAATCCACATTCGCGAATTGACCTACGTAATTCTGCGACTGTTACATTCGCATGGGGTAGTCCACGCAAAAGAGCTTCGTAAGACAGCTCGTCTTTTAATAACAAATCCGGGTTAAATTGGGCCATTTTCTTTTTTCTAACACCTTAAAACGTACTTAAAATTAATTCTACAACACTACACATATATTACACATATATAGGATAAATTCTTAAGTAATTAATTTACACAAATTAGAAAAGAACAATTTCTCTTCAAAGGGAGAGACAGAAATTCCACACACATATTTTTCAATTACATAGCCGATCAGCTGTTTTCTGGAATGTAGGTCACCCTCTTTATTTAGTTAACAAAGGAAGGCTGAGTGTGTCAGTGAGAATGGGGGGTTTTGCTTTTACGCATTGTTGTCTACACAATGCTACCTCTTACTACCTGAACAGGTCCGAACTAGCGGAAAGGGGCGCGCTGGCTGGCACGCATAGGGAGAATCTTATTCAACAACACTATTATTACGCTTTGTAACTCTTTGACTCCATTCATTCATATACTTTCCCCGATTAATTCAATTAATTATTTTGCTCACAATTTCAAATTACAAAATTCTTTCTACTTAATTACCTGGGTCTACATTACGCAGGAGCATTATTGTTATTAACAAAGTTTTGTGACAACAGACACATGTTAGTGTATGTCTAACATATACTATGCAGAAGTATTCAAGAAATAACAGGTCATGGATTGTCATAAACAAACCTGTCACAGATTGCTCAGTTGACCAAAATTGTAATGTTTGGTCACAATTCACGTATGCAAGTAGGTACCTGCATATAGCTTATTTGCATTGTATGAAGCTAATGATATTTCAACTTATACAGACTATCATTTACGTAATTTTGTAAAATATGAGATATGTTTTAAAAATTAAAGTTACATTAATCACATTTTCTGAGTGCATAGATCAATAACTGAATCGAAAAATTTACCAAGCAAAGTGCTGCAATTTTGTTAGCGTCACGATGCTTACAACACCTTTATAAGAAAAGCAGAGTGGCGCAATTTTGTAACGTATCGCCGCGTTACAAATCCAGGGAACCCATCTTAACTGACCTCTGTCAATTAGATGGGCTGCCTACGTTGTAACGAAATGTAATCACACTTATTAATCGAACAAATTACTTACTAACTGTGTAAGGAAACAAGGGAAGGTATTTTATTGATTTACGCACTCATTATAGGTGTGTGACAAGAAGACTTCTCTTTATTTGACAACATTTACTGACAGATCCCATGACATCACTAATTAAATAATTAAAGTTATTTCAATGCTTTCATCAAAATTGGGATCAAATTGATACTATATAGCTATACCTCGGATCCGGGTTAACTTTCTATATTTTGTAGTTAAGACTTTTAATTATACTCATTTCATGATACTAGCTTGCAAGACTTCTTTAACCATTTGAAAAATGGTACTATTACTCGGAATGATACTACTATACATTAACATATAAACCGTTACAACGTATGATATTTGAGTAGTTACAGTAAAACTTTTAGATTTGCTCTTTTAATGATTACATAAAATTAATAGTCTTTGAAAAGTCTCTTTTAAAGTTGTGTAGTGTAACAAATATTAGTAACCCTCGATAGACAGGCTATCGAGTCATCTTTAGAATGGAATGTAGAAACCTCGTCCTGGGGTGTCCGTCTTGGCAATCCTTGAATCCAGCGTCATCATGTCGGTCGGGTCTTCGTTGATAATGTGTCGAATTTCCTCAGAGTATATTGAAGCTTCTACGGTGTAATTATTCGTAGATTCTCGGCTGTCCTGATCTGCATCTTCTGTCGGCATATGAGTGTTTATAAAATTCTGGTAGATCGCATCTTCAGGAATGATGTTGAATGTGTAGTTACTTCTTGAAGCGAGTAGTCCTCTTGTTTAACACAATTTTAGAGTTTTGTGTTACATTTTATGTCTTTTGTTATCACACATTTTTTACTAATTGATACATAACACACGCTTTTAGTAGCAATATCTCATATACAATATTTAAGTTAAAACAAAAGAATTAGCGACGTTGTGTCAGAGCTTTCGCTCGCACGTCTGCACTGCATGAAGTCAACATTGCGAGAGAGCGTCTTTTTGCTCGCCTCGACTGGTACTTAACAAAGGGAGAGGGGCAACTACTCCGCGAGAATATAGTTCCTAACTATATTTAAGTTAACTGTTTTAATTACAAAAACTATACCTTAATAAACATACATAATTTAAGTAAGTTACTTTAGCGACTATCTGGGTCTTCAGATTTTTAATTATTAACATTAGGTTTTTTTATCTTATTCTAAATTACAGACGACTCGGAAGACAAGTCGAGTCCGGAATCAACAGGTCACAGCCTGATAACAACAGAGGGTTAAATATGACGATAATTACTTTTACAATTTGCCTTTTTATTAATGTTTCTTTGGGTTTATTAATTACTTCTTCCTCTCATACTGAGTACATACAGGGGTTTTAGGTGTTATAGTGAGATTTAAAATGGCTTAATCGCTCGCAACCTTAATTAAAAATTTTTTTTTTTTTTAAGATTCATGTTACAATTTAAATCGTCACAGGTTGTTTAGCAATATTCTGCTTAATGCCATTTTCTGTATATTTGTTTTATACATAACTTCTCTTTTTTCCTCGTACCAGTTCAGTTTTTTTTTTCTTTGAATACATTGAATTCATTATTATTTCAGGTATGTATCTTAGCAGTTTTTGCTTGATTTTATTCTTGTTTATTTTATTTTGTTTTAAATATTGTATTTAATAATTTTTATAATTTATTTTTTCTTACTTTATAGGAATGTTTGTAACTTATTCTTTTCTTGGTACTTTTTGTTTAAATATTATCGTAAGTTTGTGGTTCTTACTTTTTTACACGAATTTTTGTAACTTATTTCTTATTATAATTTTTTATATTTTACTTCATATGTCAACTTTATTTTATAGTAAGTTGATCTTACTTTGTATGAATTTTTGTAACTTATTCCTTCTTTTAATATTTTATATTAGGCCTCATAAGTCATCGAAATATTGTTGTAAATTGTGCTCACATAATTTTTGAATTTTGGCATTGCTTCCTCTTTTCTTCTCCATTGGTTTGCGTGGTCGGTAAGTTGAACATCAGTCCCATTTCTCGGTGTGTGGTATCTAGTTTACCCATGGTCCATCATTTCCTCTGCACTTGTGGTTCGGATAACCTTGGTGTGTAGAACTATTTCCGTTCTGGTGAAATAGGTATCTTCTATCTCGTACCATAATTCTTCTAATATCATTTGTTCATTTGTCTCCATGCCCACATCATTCACTATATTTTGATTAATCAAAGAAGTTGTTAATTGTACCTCCTTCGTTAATGTTATCATTGACATGTTATTCAGCATTTCTGTTTCTGGTATGCTCCAGTGGTTTAGAGACCTACTTGATTTGTTATACACCGATTTGTTGTAAGTCCTTACTATTTCTGGCCTCTTCCATTTAAGTATAGATTTGCTGAATTTTTCATGCACTGGTTTGTTGTGAATTTCCTCTATAATTGCTTTTAAGGTTCTCCTACATTCTTTATATTTCATGTATTTGCTTTGGTCAGTAATGGGTAAATTAAACACATCAATTAGTCCGTGCTTCATCATCTCCAATTCTTCTCTTGTTTTTAGTAGTTTCTTTTTATATACTTTTCCTATTTCCTTTGGTTCCTTAATCTTCTTAATTATTCGATTTTTCTTTACTCTTCTACGGTTGGTTTTTATGCATTTGATTTTCTCAGTGTTTTTGTTGTGTTTGTACTCAGAAAACAATACACTTGATTCTTCTACAATTTCCATCTCCTTACTATCTTCAGAAGTGGTGTCTAGTGTTTCATTCCATGGTTTGAAATCACTATCTACTGTTTCATTAAGTTGATCTACTGGGTAACTTGTTTCTTCCCATCTCTTGTTCATCCCCGTTTTTGTCTGTTTGACTTCTTCACGAAACTCTATTATTATGAATCTCAATTCTTCTCTGTTCTTCTCACCCTCTTCCTTCATTTGTCGTAGAAGTGTTTCACTATTGTTCTCGATCTTGTCGTTCAAAATCTCAAGATCTTTCTTGATCTGCCGCTTCAATTCCTCACTCTTCTTTTCTAACATCTCTTGGCTTCTCTTCAAATCTTCATTGTTTCTTTCCATCATATTATTTAGAAGTTCTATGCCTCCTTGATTTGTTTCTTTAACTCTTCACTCTTTTGTCTGATGAATTCCCTGTCTTCTTTCCTTTGTTCTCTTGTTTCTTCCTTCATTCCCTCTTGTAATAATTCTTATTTTTTATTCAATTCTTCCTTGTCCTCTTTCTTTGTTCCTGCATTTTGTTATTCCCCTCCATTATGATTTTTAGCATTTCCTGCATGCTCAGGTCCTCTTTGTGAGTGGGTTTGCTGGGTTGGTCCCCGACCATTACTTCCACTTCCGGTTCTGGTTGGTTTGGGTTTTCTGGTTGGTCCTCCTGGGGATACTCTTCCAACAATTCTCCGATCATTTCTTCAATTTCTTGAGCAAAAAGTAATTGGTCATTATCAAACTGTAATGAATATACTGTATCACAATGAAGTGGAATTTCCATGTTCCTGCACATTTTCTCCAAGTCTCTATTGCTTTCTCCGTATACATTTTGAAAAGCGTGGATGATAGACAACATCCCTGGCGTAAACGTTTGGTCACTTGGAACACAGGTCACAAATTCTTTCCTATTTTTATTCTCAGTATTGGATTGTTTTAGAAAGTTTGTATAGCTTTTATGATAATGGAGTTGTTACTAGTTGATCTTAAAGCTGTCCACATATTGGCTACCGTACATTGTCATAGAGATGTATATACATCGAGACGTGGGAAAATTAGAAATAAAGTTATCAAGAACACCATATATGTAAAAACTTCAATTGTTGATTGATCGGCAGCAGGATGTGCACCTAGTGTGGTGGCGGAGGAGGGTGTAGTAGCCCAACGGCTGCACACATGGGCTGAGTCAGTTAGCCTACTGCGACCGGGCAGAGACAGCTCGTCAGCTGAGGCTAAAGCAAATCTCTAGGGGAAGAGCAGCCCGAAATCAAATTTCCTGGTCCTCCAGGTTGGAGGTTTTGCAGCAGGCCAGTAACCTGCTTAAGTAAAAATGTATATATTTACAGAAATCATACGAGCCTCGGAAATAGGATGGGAAATACGGCAAAACAATCTAAGGTAACGCAAAAGGACAATTGCAAATGGATTGGAAAAGAGATGTCGGTAGACAGAGGAGGAGATGGGTTCCGTAACAGGTCTAAGGTCTAGTTCTTGGAGTGATCATGGTAATGATGTGAAACGAAACTTAATGACATGACTAATTTTGCTGATGAAATATTCTTCATATTTTACTTTTTCTGCTAATACTACAGGCGGGCGAACTAACTCACGTATCCGAAGCTATCGTGACTTAGTAGCGACATCTGCAGCTGGCCGAGGAGTCACGGTGCGCCTGTGAACTCACCCTGCTTTCGAGCGCAGGGATTACACCTTATTTCAGTGGCATCGGCTCCGGTGTTTGGGAAATGTCCGTATCGCCCGCGCGGAGGGTGAAGGGTTATACTGTGACTCCCAGTAGCGCCTTGCGATCGGGAACCAGGGTACACATCCCTTGCCAGAAGATGTGTCGGGCCTCTCAAGCCAGTCCACCATGTCAATTAACATAGTTACAATCTAGTACCTTTGGTCCCGTTCTCTGCCTGTTCCCGCACTCGCAGTTCAAAATGTCACAAGCTGTTTTGTTGCTAGACATACATTTAAGGTGCTCCGTCTTTGGCCTCAAGATGCCTCGCGACACCTGTAGACAATGACGTAGCCAGTTTGCAGCCCTTCATAGGTCATAATGTCAGTAGAGTCGTCTGCGATGCTTTGCGACATAATGCGATAAAACGGTTCTGTCGTGAAAGTAAATGCTGCTCCAGTGGGCGGCCGGCCTTAAGGTCTTTGTGGATAGCGTTTGATTTGAAACAAGCTGTGGAGCGTTGATTATCTGTGGAATTCTTATCAGTTATCACCTACTTTCCCACTGACCTGGTGGGGTGGTGTTATCCTCCCGCCGCCAGAAGGTGGAGGACAGGCCGTAGAACTCCAGGAATGATCCTATGAGACGAACAAAACTTTCGGGTCCGTAACCATTCAGGATGGTGGGGTGGAGGTCGTCGTGTTGATCAGCAACGTGCTCAAAATGGTATAACGGGATCGTGAACCCGCCCGGCCCCCCCCCCGTCTTCCAACATTCAAGTGTTGATGAAAGTTGCGTGGTGGCAATATTACTCTGCCTTCATTATATTGTAAAATCAAGAAAGTTGTGTTAGTAGTTATAATCACAAATAGAATTATCACTGTTGCACACAACTATAGAAAAATTATTCCGATTAGCACTTTCAGGCTTCTCAGCTCATCAAATTCATGGCCGGTGTTTAAATGGTTGGGGTTACTACTAAAGCGTTGGGATTATCATTATGGGTTTTTTATGGCAATCGTACCTATGTTGATAAATTCTTTTATGTAAATATTGGAACGTAATACCAGTGTAAGTGGCTGGACAGTCATTGCATTGGACAGTGTATACAACATTATATCGTTTGTCTTTGGGTGTCGGGTCTTTGTAGCTCGAGAAGAGGGATCGTACAGTATGTTGGATTTTGAATGCTAAAGTTCTTTTGAATTTTTAGTAGGAATTTTTTAAGTTTTTCATTTTGTCATAAGTTGTAGAAACGTACGAGCCGGCGTTAGGCACAGGTGTTTTGGGCAGATGTAACGTTGGGGATCAGCTGATTTGCGCGATGCTTATGAATTTCCTGTCTGATTATGTGGTCTAGGTAAGCAACAATTGTAAGTGGGTCACTGATACACTGGCTTTAGTATTATCTAGGTAAACATATAACAGTTCTTATAGACACATATTTGATCAGTTTTAAACTGAGTACAGTAGTCATCTGCGTTCTGCATAATTTACACTTAGGTGATAAAAAGAAGAGAATAAAATAGTTTTATACTTAAGTATTGATGCCAGAATGTGTAGTGTGCTTGTGCGCGCGCGCGCGCGTGTGTGTGTGTGTGTGCTTGTCTGTGTTGTTCGTACACGTCTGCGTGTTAGATTGAGGGTATATATCTGTTTAGATTGCGAGTAAGAGAGAGAGTGAGAGAGAGCGCCCGAGTGGGTAATTTGAGTGAGAAGGTGTTGTGTAAGTCTAGAAATAGAGAGAGAGGCAGACAGACAGACAGAGGCAGAGGCAGTGAGAGAGAAAGAAGGTTGGAAGAGTGAGAAACAGAAAGAGAGAGAGCGGGTGGGAGACAGTGAGTGAGAGGTAGTGTGAAAGAGACCAAGAGAGAGAGAGGGAGTGAGAGGGATAGAGGGTGAGAGAGCGATTTCATGTTAGAGTAAGATGCTTTGAGAAGGAGTGGTAAGGGGGAATTGGTGAGAGAGAAGGTGTGATTGTGGACATATACATAAATTTACAGTATTCTATAGTACTCCTGACTATAATTTACAACAATATGATTACAATTATTATCCAAGTTTACATTTTATATAAATTTACCATAAAAGTTAACATAAACGTTTGTAACCTTATGTCAACTATCTGATGTAAGGTAGTAAAATTCTACAGTTATTGTGTAATTTGTATGTTTGTAAATTATGATTGTTTTTTAACACCAGTAGTGAGTGAAACATGTTAAAAATAACTTTTAATAATTACATAGTTGAACATCCCCTAATCTGTTGTTAGTTATAGGTAATATATTTTACTATGCTATATGTTTACTGCTGTATGTACAAACGTTTTGTGTACCAAACTAATATCCCATTGTTGATTACTGTTTGTTTAATTAATTAAAATATCATTACACATAGTAATTTAAATTGTAATAGTGTATAAATTAAGTTCTGTGATACTACAATTGTTGTCGGTTTCTTAAAGGAAATATTTGAAAATTTAAACAAACTATCTCAACTCCATCACATATACAATGATACACACACACACACACACACACACACACACTCTCATACACGAACACGTTCAGTCAAATAATTGTTCTGTTGTGTTTGACATTTCTTTTTTATTTCATACACAGGTCCTGATGATGACAATAAACACTGTCAAAACGTCGACACAAATAAGTTAAAAATTTGTGTTATTTTTGACCAATCCTCACTAACCCTTAACTGAGAAAACTATTATTAACAATATTAAAAGTGTACCTTTTGCATACCACCGTACAAGGTGATAACAACTTTATCCTTCTGTTGAAACTTCATGTATTTTCACATAACTGTAACTAAAATACGTAATAGTTTTATATTTGAAATATTTTTTTTACAAAAATTCTATCTAGAAATGGATCATTTATGGCGGTTGTATTTATTTTTAAGAAACCTTAACAAAGTGATTTGATTATATTTATCACGTTTTCCTGTAGAGCGCTAAGAGATATTGAAGCACAAAAAATTGCAACGCCATATTCCTTTACATTTTTTGCAATAAAGGTAGCGCTATCCCCAGGTAACGATGTGGTACTAACACTATTGTGCCCGTATGCTATCATTGTCTCTACGTAAAAGCAGTGTCTCCACACGTTTCTATTTCAGATGATCAGGTTGTCACCTGATAATGATAAATATGTTACCTCGTTTGTAGTGACAACTGTCGGATGAATGTTCATTGAGTGGTTTTAAAATTAATATACATAAATCAGAGTATGGAGATATATGTAGTGGAGAAATTTGAGTGACATCGTGCTATAAGGTGGAAATATAAGAGTCTTGTCTAGAATGTAAATATCATTGGAGGATAATTAGGCAAGAAAAAACTTGCTATAAAGATATTAACTACAGACGCATTCGAAGATGAACAACTATCAAAAGGCTAAAGTTAATCGCTAATTGTCATCAATGTTTAGTGCCTAAAATGAACGAAAATATAAGACTCTGCGTGAAGAGGTATTTCCAAAGAGGAATATTTAAGAAATAATTCTGAAATTAAATTAATTTTGTACTGTAGGTGGTGCACAAAGCTTGCTATGTATACATGGATACAGTTGGTTATATAATTTTAAGGGATACAATTTGTCCGATGAGTGTTCACAGAGGGATTTTAAAATTAATATACATCAATAAGAGTATTTATGTGTAGGGCAAAAGTGAGTGACATCTTGCTACAAGGTGGAATTATAAGAGTCTGCTAAGATTATAAATATGTAGGGACCATAATTAGTAAAGAGGAAACTTGTTATAAAGATATTAATTATTAGGTCATTCAAGGATTAATAGCTACCTAAGCTAAACTCTCTTCGGTTAAATTTAATTTGTATGGAACAACTGTTCAGCCAATTACAACATATGAATCCGAGTACTGTCAGGTGATAAATGCAAACTGGATCCATTTAAACAGAGTCTGAAAACATCTTGTCGGATATCCCGGCAGCAATCATATGGTACCTCGTTTGTGGTGAGAAACCTATTGAATGAATGTTCACAGAGAGATTTTAATATTGATATACAGAAATCAGAGTATCTATATGTAGGGTGAAAACGGAGTGACATCGTTCTACAAGGTGAAATTATAAGAGTCTGCCAATAATATAAATATGTGGGGAGCATAATTAGCAAAGGGGGAATCCCCCATAAAGATATTGTTACGACGGTCTCCTTGATCGCCGTATGGTGCAGTGGAAAACAAAGTACAAGACACCAATTAAGTCACTAATCACCAGCTTTAATTATCACAATTAATCTGTTTTTAATCAATAAGATAGTCTCTTACAACAAATCAAATTAAAAATTGTTCACAATAATAATGTCAACTAACATATAACACAATTGTATTACAATTGTCCCACACAATTATAAAACACATAATACTTCGCCACAATACGTCGAACCGTACTGAGTAAATCGTCCGACAATATCTGAACTAAGCGCCGATAAATTCTTATATTTATACCCCGCTAAAATTCCAGAATAATCCATACTACGCATCAGCGCTACACTAGAGCGTAATTGATTGTAGTCTTAACACATTTCGCGGGGCCGGCGAAGTCTAGAAAAGCCTCGCTAACGCATGTTAATATCACGTACTCGCACAACATTACAGCCGATTCCACTGGAACATCCGAGAAAAACGTAGAACGTTCTGTAATGGTGTATCGGGTTTTCCGCATTACGTAACAATGTTAATTGTTAGGTTATTCAAAGATGACTGGCTATCTAGAAGCTACAGTCTCATCTCCGGTTAAATTTAATTTGTATACAACAAATGTTCAGCCAATTACAACGTATGAATCCAATTGCTGGCAGGTGACAAAACTCAATTAATAAACTGGATCCATTTAAACGGAGTTTGAAAACGTCTTGTCAGCTAACCCGACAGGCATATGTCAGAAATGAAGTAATTACATAGTGAGCAAATGTTAAACAAAAATTTAGTGATCGACTTGAACGACGTATGTTAATGTGGTACAGGGAATGAGCAACGAGGGAGAGCCCCGAAGGACACTTGAATGTCATCCGTCAACGCGATCTAAACAACAAGTGTGAATTTTCAAACTGCTTTTATTATTATTAGCGGGGGTCATACAGTCTATGCCGCATCCCGCATTCGATCCCCATTTCTCCTTATCTTTCCAGTCATCGTCTTCAATAGACCGATCTCTCATGCTTTTCCTAATTCCTGTTATCCATTGTGTTGTTAGTCTTCCTTTTATTCTCCTGTTTTGTGGTGTGTAAGTCAATGCTTTCTTTGGCCATCGCTTCTCCTCCATCCTCGTTATGTGGCCATATCATAGCAACTGCCTGGATTCTATTCTTTCAGTTGTTATAAATATGAACCTTGTTTTCCTTCTCTTATATTTTTGTTTCTAACATGTTGCATTCTAGAAATATTACACGGTCTTCTTAAGAAGTCCATTTTGCATAGTTTCTATCATCTTTTTCTCTTTATCTGAAAGTTGCCAGCATTCACAGCCATAAGTTAAAATGGGCTCCACAATAGTTGTATAGATTGTCAGTTTAGTTTGAAGTTTCATTTTGTTTGACCAAAGTACGGTAACGAGTTTAGCAAACGAATAGCCTTTTTCCCGTGTTTTATCCTATTTTTGATGTCATTCTTTGTTGTCATTCAAACTGCTTTTCAAAAATATTAAACTCTGCGTAAAGCGTTATTTTCAAAGGAGCAAAATTCAATAAATTCTTCTCAAATAAAATGAATTTCATAATTTAGGTGTTGCAAAAAGCTTGCTAATATACATGGAGACAGTTAGTTATATAATTTTACGGGGTACATATTATATTCACACATTTAATAATAGTAGTACTACATATATTCATAAGCAAATAATATTGTCAAATGTAAACATTAGAATAATGCTGTAGATCAGGGGTCTCCTAACTACGGCCCGCGAAGGGTCATTTTCCGTCCCGTGGCAACCGGCCGATCCTCTTTGAGTTCTTAAATAGATCGTCAAAATTTTCAAATATTATAACATTGTTCTAAATAACTAAAAAAGTAAAAACCTTTTATACAAGTTAAAAACATTTATATGGTTAATGCGCCCGTTCTTCTGGCTGCCTTGAATGACTCACGCTTTTCACTGGCATCAACGTAAAGCGAAGATTCTTATTCCCCCCGTGCGCTCGCCAAGAACAACGCTTTCATTGTTTGTTTTTACCTACACCTGCGAACAAACGTTTTCAAAAATGAATTTATAAAATCATGGTACACGGCTAAATTGTCAGAAGAACACTTGAAATCGGCTCTAGTGATAAAAGCATCAAACTTTTATGTAAAATATACAGACATTATATGCCAAATTTTATACATCCCATACGTACATAAAAAAGCCAAAAAATAATACATTAGAAATATCTTTCAATGTATTTTTTCCTTACTTTTACCTACATTATTTTGAATAAATGGATAAGTCTGCTTATTTGGATTAGTCTGCTAAATTTTTATTAAATAACTATTTTATTTACTTAATTATTTCGTAAATAAAATAAATAAGTTTATAGTATGTGTGTGTGTTGGCCCGCCTGACTTCCAAGATTTTTAAATTTGGCCCTCAAGTGAAAAACATTCGAGACCCCTGCTGTAGATTGTCGTGAGAAACCAGCAAACCGTTGATCAGTTCAACTGGTTCAAAAGGCTGTTGACTAACAATTGTCGTGGGCAGCTAGCAATAACTGCATTCTTTAAACGTTTCCGTTGTAAGTCAGCAAATTCTGAAAAAATTTTACTTTTTAAGAAACCAATAAGGTGATACTTTTATTGTACTGTTGCATGTGTATCGAAAACGCGGACAATAAGAAAAGAAGAAAAAACGCCTTGTAACAAAATATATGTCAACACCTGTAAATATTTTTTCCAAAAGGTATTCTATGTAAACTTGAAACATATTCACGAAGATAACTGAGCAAAAAAAAAATTATTAACTTATGTCTTCCGATCCACTAAAATGCTACCTCCTTTTGCCCCGACTTCGACAACACCTTCTGAAGGTACCCATAAGAAACGTGATCCAGAGAACAAGTTAGAATCTGCAAACCGCTTTGTAGAAGATCCTTGGGACATTTTAGGGAAAGTATGGTGTTGTAGCGAAGCAAGGCGAGAGAGTTTGAATAGACTAACACTTGTAGATAGCAGAAGGAGAAGAAGAGAGGAAACAAGAAAAACAGAATAAAAGGAGCAGCAAAAGAAAATGTGAAGGGAAGGCAATGACGACGACGACGACGATGATGATGATGATTATAATAAAAACTTTATATTTATATATTTTAGGCTACTAATAACAATCTATAGTTAGATTAAAAAACGTTATCTCCACTTTAGTCAAAAAATATTGTGCAATTTCTTCAGAGTCAGCTAAAAGAATCTGTATTACTTACAGCTTGCTCTTCACAGGGGCACACATCAGGATATTGGGCCTCCGTCCGCCGATTGGAAGAACTGCCGCCACGGCCAGACTGATCAACACCACGAAGTTACCGATGGTCTTCATTATATGTAGTCAGCAGACGACGATTGATGTCTTGGCTACGACACCCGTTGCTTGTTCTTATACAAGTCTAACTAGATCCCCTTCCGTTTGCAAAATATAAAATAAAAAGATAAAGCGTTAAGATTGTCAGATTGTGATTTCTTATTTAATATGTCAAATATGTTTCTTTAAATGAAAAGTGTGAATTTATGCGGTTAAAAAATAGAAAAATTGCCTTTGCCTTTACTAGTTTTACCGTTTAAACATTATGCAGTAAAATAATAATTACATAATTACCGGTGTGTGCGTGTGGAGGAAGAAAATTAGAAAAAAATATTCTTAATGCCATAATTTACAAGTCTGTTTATGCAGCTTCGGCAAATAGTATGAAAAATACGGTTACATAAAGGTCGTCACACACAGATTGTGTACAAATTTAAAGCGTCTTGGGTCACGTGTTAAACAATTTTGCGCAGTATAGTAAAGATGTTTTTGAAAATTTGTAGAAAAACAAAACACTAAATTATTTCTTGGATTTCGTTGTCTATGACGTGTCCGTTACTTAACTAAATATAATTATTTCACTACGACTCGGAAAACAAAACTTCTTATGGGTAAAAACGTAAAGGTTTTACATTATAATCTGAACCGGTTTTCACTTTTAAAAAGGTTCTTCAGAGATTGCCGCTGGTTGTCCGTCACCAACAACAAGTCGGACAGTGCTACCACACTACCTACAAGAAGACAAATCCTCAGCGCTTGGCCGTGACTTCATCACGAGTCGACGAACGCTAGTCAGTTGTCTACACACAGTCTAACGCAATATAAACTAACACGCGTTTCGATACGTTTAATCTGTTTATTTTAAACGCACACGTAAAAGGTTGCAAGCATTTTCTTTTTTAATTACATTCATTAAACCATATTATTTTAATACATCGATAGCAAAAACGAGTATTATTATTTTTCGTCAATTTAAAATCTCAATCTGGATAAGAAATTTTACATTAAATATGAAAATTAACTTTCACAAAACGATCGAAAAAACACTGGATACATTTGTAAAAATATTAAGTTTTGTTTATAAACAATGTATTTAAAAAATGACTGCTATAGTTTGTCAGCAATTTAGCATCAATAATTTTCCATGTATTACACATTAGAGTGTAGGCCTACATAAATTAATATTTTTCAAGTAAACATTTTCTGTCTCAAAATTGTAATAATAAGAATTTATAAAAACTGATAGGCATTTCATGAATATTTTTAAATAAATTTCTTCTAACCTAAATATATTACTCCAGCCTAACACATTTTCATGATATAATTAATAGTTATACTGGATTTGGTAGTGGTTACATATATATATATATATATATATATATATAATTACAATACATATATCTATAGTCCACATATATATATCTCTTTTACATCCTCTATATTTTGTGTGCCTAATTCAATAATTCAAGGTTTTAAAAGGTTGGGATTAATAGTAGTTTGTTGGCAGCATACATATATTTTGTTTTCTCCAAGTTTATCCGCAGTTCAGTTTTACTTGAGGCTTCCTCTAATGCTGTAAAAGCACTAATGAGATCTCGTTTTGTCCTGGCAATTAGATCAATATCGTCTGTGTATGATAAGAGCTGTATACTTTTTGTTCAGGATTATACCTCTTGTGATTATTTGGGAACCTCTTATCGCTTCTTCTAGTGCTAGAATAAATAACAAACATGGAAGACTATCACCTTCTCGGAGTCCAGTTTGAGTTGTGACTGAACGTGACACGGTTTCTGCACTTTAACTTTACATTCTACTTTGTGTTTATTTGGCAGTTTCTAGTGCTACATTCAATAACGAGCATTGCAGACTATCACCTTGTCGGAGGCCAGTTTGAGTTGTGACTGAACGTGACACGGTTTTCTTCACTTTAACTTTACATTCTACTTTGTGTTTATTTGGCAGTTTCTAGTGCTACATTCAATAACGAGCATTGCAGACTATCACCTTGTCGGAGTCCAGTTTGAGTTGTGACTGAACGTGACACGGTTTTCTGCACTTTAACTTTACATTCTACTTTGTGTTTATTTGGCAGTTTCTAGTGCTACATTCAATAACGAGCATTGCAGACTATCACCTTGTCGGAGTCCAGTTTGAGTTGTGACTGAACGTGACACGGTTTTCTTCACTTTAACTTTACATTCTACTTTGTGTTTATTTGGCAGTTTCTAGTGCTACATTCAATAACAGGCATTGCAGACTATCACCTTGTCGAAGTCCAGTTTGAGTTGTAAGTGAACGTGACACGGGTTTCTGTACTTTAACTTTGCATTCTACTGTCGAGAGAGATTCTTGTGTTTTGGATTAATTTAATTAAGTGTGTTGGTATCTTTGCATGTTACAGGAAACTGCTAAGTTACAAATTGGAATGATAAAATTACTATGTACAGCATTTTACTGTAATTAAGAAATAATATATTTAAAATTGAAAATTAATAATTTTGAACAACGGGCATACAAACGTATTTGTTCTTCAGCAACAAAATAATCAAACTACTTTATCACATAATAAACTAAGAATTTTTTTAACATGGAGGGCAGTAATCATACTTTTAATATAAGTAATGCCATAATCATGAGTAGAGATAGATCCTTTTACTTAGTATTCTTTACTTAAGTGGTGGCACATTGCTTGTGTAAAGATGGAAAGCTAGGAGAATATATTACTTTTGAATTTGAGTGATAGTCTTTATAATAACTGAAACAGAAAATATCACAAAATAGTTAAGATGCTATTAATATTTCCCCCATAGATTATTTGCTATTGTGGTGAGGGGGATGCCCTACTATATCTCCACCAGCGACCATGATTGGGGTAACTAAAAATATTAATTTTCGATTTTATATGATAATTTCAGAAACACTCAAATATTTATTACATTCCAGATTGGTGTTGTATTTTCTATACACTTAGGATAATAAAGTTGAACACATGAGAACACACCATGTGACGATTTTAAAAGAGGAAAAAATGAAATAAAAGAAATTTAAAATAATTTAAAATCTCACATTAAAACAGAACATAAACCCCTAATAAAAATGATAATGTAACCCCTCAATAATACCCAAAATAAATAGTTTTAAAACCAAAAAGAATTCTATAATAAAATTGCGATAACACCCCTTAATAATTAACCCGGCTTTAACCTGCCGAAACCGGCATCAACACGCATAATTACCCGTGAATATGACTAATAATTGTATTAAATCGGAACTTGATAAAAAAAAATAATGATGTACAATAATAAAATAATAAGTAAGAGATACCGTAGTATAATTAAATATAGTTAAATATGTCAGAGAATAAACGAGTAAATATTAATCGAATATGGAACTACTTTTATGCTGAATAGTAAGTGAAGCGAGATTACTACTCTGACCCCTTAACTAATAAACTACTTGCGATGGAGCGGTCGAGGCGTAAACAGCATACTGCCGAGATGCGGTATAGTAATTATATTTTCAAAAGTTAATAAACTCACAGTTGAGACGTAGCGGCACTAAATACAAATTTAAACAACATGTGAACCGCGAATATAATCTACAAGTATAATTAAAGTAAATATGTAGTGAACAAGTGAGTGTGAATGAGAATAGAGCGTCTATGACATCTCTAGAAATCTAAACAATAAAGTGTATGTAATTAGAAATATGGTGAAATCATAATGTGAAATTCAATAACTAAATCAACATGTGACGTGATTACAAGTGAATAAAACTTTTGTGTAAAAGTCCAAAACAACAAGCGATTACTACAACTTATTAAAAAAGGAGAGAACCAGGACTCACCATGACTAAAATGACCTCCGAACTTCACCAACAACAGAAACCTGATCTTCAGAAGAAAACTACAAGACACCAGGACAACCGAGAGAGTCGCCGATTCGCCGAGGATGATACCCACAGGTGACACTGAACTTTGAATTCAGTGGTTCAAAACTTGAAGTATAATATTGTATGATAAACACTAAATAGATAAAAACTGAACGTTAAGTAAAACAAGAAAGACTGATTTAATTAAATTAAATGTAATTTCATGTTTAGCAATAACATGCGTTAATTTAAATAATTTTTGGTTAAATAAAGCAGTATTTAAGATAACACAAGAATAAATATTATAAATGTAATATCATATGCTGAAACGAAGTACTCGGATCCGAGGGTATTAATAAAAGAAAAACTATGTTAACTCAGTACTAAATTACTCTAATTCTCTTTGTACAAGAGGTACAAATGTTTTAGCTTTAATATACTCATTGCTAAATTTATGTAAAAAAAGAGATGTCATGGTTATCCAAAAGGTGAGTGAATATATCTACTAAATCCCTTGTCAATATCCCTCAATTCACGGGACCCTATTTAACATTTGTGTACTTAATAGTTATTTATGATTTTGTAAAGAATATGGCAGCCTTGTTTAATTGACCTGAGCCAATTAACCAGGTTCCCGAATTGTAACGTGTGCAAAACGTTTCAACCATCACAGTTATTGTTGTTTATATTAATAATATTATAAATATTTTCCTGACATTATTTCTAAAACTGAACATTAGAATAACAAACTGATATTTTTCCATTGACAATATTATTCTAACTTAGTAATTATCTTAGTAATTAGTAAGTGTTTAGTAACTTAGTAATTATTAATTTCATTATAAAAATATAAAGAAGAAGAAAGAAAAATGAAAACATACCTAATGTAACTACTAAAAAACAAAGCTTCACTGAACTGTTTGAAAATTAGTTTATTAACACAACTAACTTAAAACATACACAAAATAACACGAGCAGGTAAAAATGTTTTATTTATAACGCATTGAAATAATTTTGAGCTGTCATCTCCTTACATTTTCTGAAAAAAAAAACACGTATTATGATATCATATTTTACCTTAATTTAAAAATCAATTAAGAGCATTACCTTTCCTTTTCTTCTCTGGTTTAAAAATTTTGTCATTTTTCTCCTTGCAGTAGATTTTTAACAATGTGTGGGTACAACACCTTAACAATATTGTTCATATTTTTTTTATGTGTGCTGGAGGCAATTTTCAATATACATTTCTTTAAATTTCAGTATATCTCTTGTTACCTTAACAACTAAATTTCCTTGACCAGTTACTTGGAGAAATTTCAATTCGATTTCTTTATTACTAATAATAAATTTAACTACTAGAAAATTGTGAAACTATAGCATTAACAACAGATACTGCTGGAAATCTAAGTCCTCTATCACATGAGTGGATCAATGTCAAAGTCCGGGTGTATATCCAAAGGCCTTCCAATGGTTAAATTGCCTTCACAGTCCTGACAGTTATATCTTTTTAACAAAGAATTTACACAATACCCGGTTAAGCAAGTTAGTGAAGGCATTTCTGCATTTACTTTTGAAATATCCTCGTCAGTCACAGAAATATAGCTGAAGCTACTATCTCATAAAATTCTCTCCAGATTTCTCAACAGTTTCCCCAGACGTATCATCACAAAACTGATCAATAATGAAGGACCCCTTTAAGCCTGAGTTTAAAGTTAGTCTCTGAAGAGAAAAACCTCTAATTCTACTTTCGATTTCAAAAATCTGACGGACTGATATATGGTATTGGGTGGCTGCTAGCCTTCTGTACAATCCAAATCTAATTTCCAAACCATCAGTTCGAATTTGGCCTGGTAATATGTATGTCATTCCTAATTCATTAACACAATAATCTGTAAATTCAATAATTGACGTTGTACTAAGCACTAAAGCTGAATAAGTTTCTCTAGTCATTTTTCCACCATTAATATTAAGTTCATTCCACTTATCAAGCCAGTTTACAAATGCTTTAAGAAAAGCTAGTTATCATCAGTGACACAATTTGTCAGTGGCTCTTGATAAATATTTCTTAACTTTAAACCTTTAAAAGGAGTCTTCACATTCATAACATTAAACCAAATAGAAAATATTTTGATAAATGCTGCTGTACCATCAGCATTGATTAAATTATTTTTGTCTTTAAGTTCAACAAGGCTATTTGACACATGCATATTTATTAATTTTAGAACTAATTTTACATCTTGGCGTTCTAAATTTGTGGGCCACAGTGCTTTTCTTGACACGGTTTATCCAAATTTTAACAAATTTCTACACTCGATATCATATAATTTTTTTACATATTTTACTGAAGCTATATTCATATCACTATTGTGAATATTATTCTAAGTTCCATTATTGTCATGAACAGAAACAGTAATATTGTTACTACCACTACTGCTGGTGCTGCTATTACTGCAACTACAACCCTCACTTCCATCATTATTACAATTACTACAATTATAATTAAAACCAGGAGAATACATGGCTTGTTCAATGTTCTTTTTGTTTAACCAATTATTCCTATCACACTTAATTAAATGTACTGTATCAACACAGTAGAATAAAGGTCTCTTTGGGTGACACGGATGAAGATACACGTAATCTGCTAGTGAATTCTGAAACATTACCATAGTTTTTGTGTTTATTGAGTTATTGTCAGTGACAACCATAACTACGCGGAAGTTTATTGCTTCTAACTTTAAAATTATATTTTTTAATACAGTAAACAGAAAACATCAGCTGTAATTTCCTTCACAGGTAATATATAAGCCACATCTTTGTAAGAACTCACAATACAATTAATCATAAAAACAAATGTTCTATTAGCCATATTAGAGTTATCATATGCCATACCAACAATAAAACCTCCTTTATAATCTTCATACGGTTTCAAGCGTATTTGATCAATCATTATAAGAATATTTGTATCGGATTTCTTCAACATTTTGCTTTTTTACTTAAATATGAGAAAAAACTAGGATCACTAATTTCATTCTGAAGACCTAATTTTAATTTGCTGTTTATTTTTTTAATTGTCGTTGGATGAGGAAGAATAAAATGGCCAGACTCCTAACAAATTTGTATGCCTGTGGGGAAATTAAAGAAAAACATAAAAGAAAAAATTAATAGTTCTGTGCTGTACCGGTAATTTCCTTGCTTGCAATTAATTAAATTTATTTGTTCAACCATAAAATCTATATTAAAATTTTCTGTTCAGACACATTATCTATGCACGAGTTTAAAATTGTGCCTATCACCTGGATTACGTTGTTAATGTTATTACAACTGATATTGTTGCTGCCATCACTACTACTAGAATTGGTGTTTAAGTTTTCTATACACCTTAAAATCTTATATATGTTGTTCATGTGACAAATCTTCTGAGGAAATTCCCCAGTGATTTTTAACTTATCAACTGGTACTCCCCTATACGATACTGTTACATTTAAATCTACATTTATTGTCACCGCGTAAAACAAAGTCACAGCCCCGTTTTCATTTTTCAAATGTAAAAACATTAATACATCATCACTTGTCACAACACTCCAATACTTATTATAATTGAACTTTCTATATGTGTTTAGAAGTTCATCAAAATTAGAAAAAGATCGGTCCTTTACATATTGCTCAAACGATTTTACACTAATGCTGTAAATGTATGACGTTATATAGGTCGTCTTACCTCAGTGGCGTGCAAACGCTAAACATGGCTTCAGGCGTCCTTCCATTTTAGTTTTTAAGTTACGGTTTTTTCCTTCAGGTATATATTTTATAAGTAATTAGTAATAAATATTTAACTAATTATTTATAGGCACAGAGATACGGTGAAATTAGAGGTTAAAAATCCAAGTATTATTAACTTACACTTACCTTGTGTAGAAAATACGCTCTACTATAAGTTTTCAACATTTTGGTTTATTCAATTTTTGTACTACGTCACAAAACCCATAGAATATTACATTCAGATAATTTAGCCTGAGTAATATATTTGTTCAAATTATTGTTTTTGCCATTTGTCTTTCTTCTAACTTCATCTTCTTTAGGTTTATATCTTCTCTTGAAGAATTCTGACGTGATAAGTAAAATGGTCAACCAGGAAATACATTTGGGACTGCAGTGTTTTTAAGTCTTGGATACTTCAGTGGTGCAGACAAAATTTTCCCTGTCTTCTCATCAAATTAAAATGTACTCCACTCAATGTCATTGGCAGCAAAATGTCTTTCACAGACCTGTTAAAAAAATATTATTTAAAAAGTAAATAGTAAAATTAGGCTTTATCTAAAAGAATTCCAACACTGAATACATTAAGTGCTGCAAATACTCAACTCTGTTTATAAAAACACTCAACTTAATACAAGTATTTTTACTGAGTGAATACTTGTTAAAAATTTGTGCCGAAATTTTTCTATATTGACCATACATTTCAATTAATACCATATTGTTGAGAAAAACATAAATGCTTTTTTTATCTTTAGTGTCACCAAATGAACATTTCAGTGTTAACTTGTATATACTCTCAATGATTATTTATGAAATAATGCAGAATGACTTGAAAAATGAAATGCACTAGTAACTGTGGTCTGTTCATACCATCTGTTTTCAAACAATGAACAAAAATAGAACATATAATCTAAAATTACAGACTACCCTAACACCCCTGCTGTTTTACTAGTACTCTCTTTATAATTCTGTACCAAAATTTAACCACTGAATCCAAAAGACTAATATTTATACATTGACATATTATGTATAAAAAAACTCAATATGTCCTAAATAGCCTTAGCTTTAAATCAAGATAATAATGACAGACTTTTTAAATATATAATTTTCTTAGAAAAAATTCAGTCATTAATTCGAATCATTGGTTGGTGTATCTATGTATTCATCTAGTTGTATAGCAAACTTATTTCCAAAGTTTATCTATAAATTTGAAATAAACAATTGGTTTAACTTCTCCCAAACAAGTTATTATTAACTTTATAATTCTTAATAACTGTACAGACTACCAATGCTAAAAGTACAGTATAGAGCTAGAGGAAGAAGAAATGCAAGTAGTCTAAGGAAACCGTGTAGTGGGCACCGGAACACGTCTTGCGAGTGTATACATTGGCAGTTGAGAAGAAGAAGAAACAGAAGAAGAAGAAGAAGAAGAAGAAGAAGAAGAAGAAGAAGAAGAAGAAGAAGAAGAAGAAGAAGAAGAAGAAGAAGAAGAAGAAGAAGAAGATCTTTAAATGTAAATGTATGACGTTATATAGGTCGTCTTATCTCAGTGGCGTGCAAATGCTAAACATGGCTTCAGGCGTCCTTCCATTTTAGTTTTTAAGTTACGGTTTTTTCCTTCAGGTATATATTTTATAAGTAATTAGTAATAAATATTTAACTAATTATTTATAGGCACAGAGATACGGTGAAATTAGAGGTTAAAAATCCAAGTATTATTAACTTACACTTACCTTGTGTAGAAAATACGCCCTACTATAAGTTTTCAACATTTTGGTTTATTCAATTTTTGTACTACGTCACAAAACCCATAGAATATTACATTCAGATAATTTAGCCTGAGTAATATATTTGTTCAAATTATTGTTTTTGCTTTTCATGAATATTTTAGTGTATTTTGGAAGAACATTTAGATCTAGGCACTTTTTGTTGAAATAAATGTTTCCAAAACAATTAATTAATTGTTTTTTACGTCTAACATGTAGGTTATAGGAATGTGTGTGTGGCGACTTAAAGATTTCGTGATTTGAAAGTTTTATTTATCTACTTTTGTTTGTTACCTATTTATTATGTAAATACATTTAGTGTGTTTTGACGCCTTTTCGATTGTAAGTCAGAGTATTGTTTATTTTTAATTTTTGATGATTTAGTTTTGTTTTCGCCTGAAGAAAGATTTGTTTTGTTACCGAAGCGTCGCTTTTAAATGAAAAACCATCGATGTAAATGCTGGACATAATAATAGGCCTAACGTCAACAAACCATCAGAGATTTTAATGAAATCGCAAAAACTTGATGTAGGGTTCAAATTGAACAAAAGTTTTACCAACACCTTATGGAGTATTACGGTTTAAATTTTTTTTTTAATTTTGAGACCTTAGTGCACAAAAAAGGGATCTAAAAATTTGGAAAATTATTCAGGATGTAAGACCAATACAGTCCAAATGTTAACAATTTCTAGTGTTTGTTGTATGATTGCGTACTCTGTAACTGTTATATTATTCAAGAAATATTAGGAAAATTGGGATTTTTCTAAGCTTTCCTTTACTTGGAAAATTATCTACCATCTAAATTTGTGTAATAATAAATTACATCATTCTAAGTAAAGAACGAGGACTACAACTCATGGAATATACTAGTATAACTTGTTCACATTTAATTTCCTATGGGTTTAGACTTACTGCCTTACACCTGTGATAACAAATTAAATATAAATTTTATTATAATAATTAACAAACATATTTATTAAGCAAACAGAATAAAAATACAAATTAACATTTTTTCAAATGATTAAAGCAATTTGTCATCATATTTTAAAGGAGATTCGACGAGACTTTTAGAATAGAACTCTGTGCATATTGTGATCTTCACATCCATCCTCTTCTTCTATCCAACAGCGGGGTTACAGAGCTAACAGAATGACACTCATCTTCCGATCAACCGTACATAATCGAAATAGCATTGACAGTTTATTGAGTCGCAACAGTAATCCAAACGTTTGCACTGAAACCAAACAACATGTTTTACCACTCTCATTAAATTGATAAAGGAGCACTTGTCAATATTATTAACAATATCAAATAGTGTACCTGTTGCATACCACTGTAAAACGTGATAATCACTTTACTCTTCTGACGGTACTTCATGTGTTTTCACATCAATGTAACTAAAATAGATTAAAGTTTTATATTTCAAATATTTTTGGTTTACAAAATTTCTATCCAGGAATGGATCACTTATAGCGGTTGTATTTATTTTTAGAAAACCGTAACAAAGAGATTTGATTACATCAGTTTCACCTCTAGAGCGGTAAGAGGTATTGAAACACACAATATTTTAAAGTCGTATTCTTTTACACTTTTTGCAATAAAAGTCACGCTATCTCCAGTTAACGATGTGGTGGCAACACTATTAACACTATTATCCCCGTATCCTATCATTGTCTCTACGTAAAAGCAGTGTCTCCACACGCTTCTGTTTGCAGACGATCAGGTTGTCATCGATAATGTTAAATATGACACCTCATTTGTCCTGAGAAAGGCATTGAATGAATGTTCATAGAGGGGCAGTAAAATTAATATACAGAAATCAGACTAATTATATGTAGGGGAAAAGTGAGGGATATCGTGCTACAAGGTGGAATTATAAGAGTCTGCCAAGAATATAAAAATGTGGGGGGTATAATTAATAAAGAAACTAGTGCTATAAATTAATGAATAAGTTGCATAAGTTGAATAAGTTTAGGTGCGGGACCATTAAACGACCCCTTAAGGCAGCAAGTAAAGGAACACTCTAAAAATTCTACAAGGTGATGGCACTTCCCACACTTCTTTACGGGTCTGAGAATTGGAATTTAACGCAAGGCAAGGCCAGTCGCATCCAAGCGGCTGAAATGAGATTTCTCAGGTACATGGCAGGGTATACTCTCCATGATCATAGAAGGAACACAGGTAACAGCAGGAAGTGGATATTATGAGTATACTCGACAGGATCGCCCAGTATTGGCTGAATCGGTGGGAACATCTTTGACTACCGTATCCCCAAACAACTATGGAACTATAAGCCAAGGGGACGGAGAGGCGTGGAACGTCCAAAGACGCGCTGGAGTGACCAGCTCTAATCTTTGCCTATTTGGGACCGGAACAAACCATCCTTGATAATACTTGAAGATGACGATGATGATGAAATCAGAGTATTTATATGTAGGGGATAATGTTCGTGATATCGTGCTACGAAGTGGGATTATAAGAGTCTGCCAAGAATGTAAATATTAGGGGAGGATAATTAGCAAAGGGTTAACTTGCTATAAAGATATTAATTACTACGTCATTCCAGGACAAATAACTACCTAAAATTAACTCTCTTCCATGGTTAAATTTAATTTATATAGACAACTGTTTAGCCAATTACAACATATGGATCCGAGTGCTGTCAAGTGACAAAACAGAATAAAGAAAACTGGATCCATTTAAACGGAGTTAGAAAACATATTGTCTGATATCCTGGCAACAATGTGTCAGAAATGAAGTAATTATGTTGTGAGCAAGAATCAAACAAAAAATTTAGTGGGCTACTTTAACAGCTTATGTTGATGTGGTACATACAGAGAATGAGGAAATAGAGAGAGCCCAGAATGTCCAGAGTCCAGAGTGGGTCCAGAAGGACACTTGAATGTCATACTCAACGTGATCTAACCAACAAATTAGAATCCGCAAACCGCTTTGTGGAAGATCCTTTGGAAGTGTTAGGGACGGATTTGTTTTGTAGTAAACCAAGGCGAGAAAGTTTAGTTACACTAACCCTCGTAGATAGTAGAAGGAGGAGAAGAGGAAAGAAGGGAGAACAGAATAAAAGGAAGAAAAAATAAAAAGTTGAAGGTAAGGCAATTATGACGATAATTATAATAAAAACTGTAGATTTATATTTTTATACTATTAATAACAATCTAAAATTATTTAAGAAAAAATTATGCGCACTTTAGTCAAAAAACATTGTGCAATTTCTTCAGAGTGAGCTAAAATATCTGTATTACTTACAATTTCCCCTCCAGAGGGGCACACTCCAGTCTGTGCCTCAGGCGAGTGAAAGAGAACTGCTGTCACGGCCAGACTGATCAACAACACCACGAAGTTACCGATGGTCTTCATTGTACGTAGTCAGCAGACGACGATTGATGTCTTGGCTACGACACCCGTTGGCTGTCCTTATATAAATCTATCTGGATCCCCTTACATTAACAAAAAATAAAATAAAATAAAAATATAAAGCGTTAAGATTGTTTGATTGTGTTTTTTGTTTTATATGTGCAATATTTTTATTGAAATGAAAATTTGCATTTATACGGTCATAATGATAAAAAAATTGCCTCCGCCTGTACTAGTTTTGCTTTTTAAAGATTATGCAGTAAAATATAATAATTACATAATTACTGGTATATTCATGTAGAGTTAGAATATTAGAAAATATTTATTCTGAATGACATAATTTACACGTTCGTTTATGGAGTTTCATAAAAATAGTATGACAATTACGGTTACAAAAAAATCGTCAAAATAATACAGATTATATTCAAATGTGAAGCGTCTTGGGTCACGTTTTGAACAATTTTGCGTAGCAGACTGAAAAAGATGTTTTTGTAAATTTTTATGAAAAGTAAACACTAAATTATTATTGACCATATTAAAAAGAAAACTGTATCAATAATTGTTGATTGTCAAACTCTGAAAGTAATAAGGTTGAATTTTGTTGAATCGTGTTTTGGGACCGTTGATAGATGTCAACAAATCACGTATTCGGTCTATGTACGTCGTTTTAATAAAAATTGTATATAGAATGTAAAAAATTGAATATGTAAAAATTGTATTACACACCCTGTACTATCTGAAGTGGTAATATCAGAGGGCGGATGGGTTACTTATTGTGACGTCACAGGGCGGGGTGATACGTGTATAGAGTTTAGTTGTTTGTGAAGGCCTACGTGAAATCTGCACTGAGTGGTTGGAAAGTTGACGACCGCAAATTCTGGGTGTTAAAGTTCTTCCGCCTTGTCCACCGTTGGGAATTTCTTCCACATCCGCCTTCGAGGCCGTTGACCGGTTTAATTATTGCATCTCTAAATGCGTAAAAAGGCATTGCAAGAGGAGTATACAAAGAATGGACTGCAAATAAAATATGATTAAACTAAGTATTTGCTATTAACACATGTTAATGTACTCAAATTTGAAGTAGCCAATTGTCATGTAGGTAAAGGAACAGGTTTTAAGATCCCCATTTTCCATTTCAGACTGCATGTCTTACACAATCAAAATATAAACACAATTTAGTGGTTAAGTGTAATTTTTAATAAACTTGTATTGCAGCCACTAACACGCAATTGTATTTCCGATAGGTTCTGTTCGATCTGATGATGAGCCGAGAGGCTTGAAAGTCCTAATGTCCATTAGGTTCACAGCGTTACTACGGATTGTGTTATTACTCGGTAATTGTTTCATGAACACAGTAATCAACAAATACGAGGGTTATTCAGAAAATAAGATCCGTTTTGAAATACTGCCGTGGTATCGATGCCGTCACGCTATCGCGGATGCGCGCCCAGTTTGTTGATTAATTGGCAAGGCAACAACGCAATTTGTAAACAACTGTACACTGAGTAAGCTTTGTTGGACATGTTTATAGTGTAGAAAAAATTCGAGACGTCCGCTGCTTTTGAAAGTAGGTACGTGATTTGGTTCTTGAATGGGAAAGGCATTAAGACAATTGAAATTCACCATCAGATTTTCTATATTTATGGAGAAGAAGCAGTAAACGATTCATTGGTACCAAGATGGATACGACTTTTTTGCTTGGTCCGATCCAGAGTAAGCGACGCAGTATGCTTACCCGGGACATTGCAATGAATCAGGGCACTGCACACACACACACACACACACACACACACACGCACACACACACACACACACACACACACACACACACACACACACACACACAGCCGCTATAACGCAACATCTCCTCACAAAGATTGGCTGGCAACGATGTGATCATCCGCCTTACAACCCAGACCTCACACCAAGCGAGTGTCACCTTTACAAGCATGAGAAATCCTTTCTTGGTAGCTAACGATGTCAAGGAAGCTGTTAATACATGGTTCAAATTACTGACAGGAAATTTCTACGACGGAGGTATACAACGCCTGGTGCCTCGCTACGAAAAGTGTTTCAATAATGACGGAAACTATATTGAAAAAATAGTTTAAGGTGTGTACTTTAAATAGCAATAAAAATGTTTTGTAAATATATTGTTAGTTTGCTTTAATACCCTATCGGAACTGCCTTTCTGAATACCCCTCGTAATTACTCTGGCAATTTGTGCAATTAGGTATTTATACAATCTCACGTACAATTGTGCGCCGGCCGTTGCTACGATTCGTTATAGCGCCGCAATTGTCCGGTTTTCCATATTGCGCTTAAAAAAGTAGATTTTCGGTCGTCAACTTTTCAATCACTTAGTGTAGATTTCACGTAGGCCTACACACAGTGCCGGATTTAACATTTTTGAGGCCCTAGGCCAAGTTTTGTGAGCCGCCTCTCCCCCCGGCCGTGACTTTGAAGTAATAGCCTATATGTTCAGTCACAACGCAGATAAACAATGATAACAAATAAGGGTGGCACCACGGTCGTGTAAATTCGGGGGCAATATAGCGGACGTTCAAAATTTGCATGCGCAGATTAGTTTTCAAAGATGCCACAACCTCTTAAAAATAAGCTTTTCTCCTTTTTAGGAACATGTTTCGTGAGGCTCGTGTTCCCATCTTCAGCTTTCCTGATTTTGAGTGTTGTGTGATTTTAAATTTGTATACAGTAATATTGTATGATTTAATTACAGTATACAAATCCCGTTGAATTTAAAGACGTCTGTATTTTAATAGAAGTTCAAATACTTTTTGCTTCAATCCGTTTCTTGATGTACGAGAAATATAATATATCTCTATATAATATATTTAATATTTATACTGAAATTACCTCAAGCTATTTTATTTTCCTTATTAGGAACATGTTTCGAGAACCCCTGTGTTCTCGTTTACGAAGGCTGAGGATGAGAACACCGGGGTTCTCGAAACATGTTCCTAATAAGGAAAATAAAATATCTTGAGGTAATTTCAGTATAAATATTAAATATATTCTAATATAAGCATGTAATAGCGGCTCATGGATACTGCTAGTTTCCCTAAATAACGATTGAATTCGCTTGTTGTTCTTTACCGTTTTTTCTCAGTCAACAAAAATATAAATTACATTACATTACTGTACTATTGTTCTAAGGCTTTCACAGCCGGTGTCAGTTGTATTACAAATGTTTACCCGGCTGTTTGGCCGTGGCCTACGGTTTACAGACGAACCAAACGTTTCGACAGCACCACTGGCTGTCATCATCAGTGGAATTCGAAGAATTCGAGTCTAACCTGAACGCGGATTCTTAAACGTCACAGTACGCCTGAACTGAACGTCACATTACGCCTTTACCACAGTACTGTGGGCCTGACGTTTAACAGCCCCCGTTCAGGTTAGACTCGAATTCTTCGAATTCCACTGATGATGGCAGCCAGTGGTGCTGTCGAAAGGTTTGGTACCTCTGTAAACCGTTGATCACGGCCAAACAGCCCGGTAAACACTTATAATACAATTACATTACTGTTTCCGATTTAGCCGAATTTTCGTTTAACCGAATCACTTTTGGTCCTATCAGATTCGGTTAAACGAGTCTCTAGTGTATGTGAAAAACACGAACTTTTACCAGTATATCATACCGATTATCACGTTTTACAGTGGTATATCAAAAGGTATAATAATTAATATTATTAACAATATAGACAAGTGCTGCTTCATTAATGTAATGAGATTGATAAGACTGATATATTGTTTGATTCCAGTGCAACGAAACGGTACCCTGTTATTGCATCGGCGACATCGACCCGAGTTGTAGGTGCCACCCCATTATTACTTTTCCAGGGTTTAGCGGCGAATGCCGGAACTTTCTACGCTTTTAGCACTGCGACAACGCTGTCGGACACAGAAGAGGATGGAAATGAAGATCACAGTATACACAATGTTCTATTCTAAAGTTTCATCGAATCTCTTTTAAAATATTATAAAAAATTGTTTTAATAATTGAAAAAACTGTTAAGTTGTATTTTCATTCTGTTTGTATATTAAATATATATATATTAAAATTAATAAAGTATTCTAATAAAATTAATATTTATTTTTCCATCACTCTTGTTAGTGCAGTAAGTCTACCCCCTTACCAAATTAAATGTGATCAAGGTATACCAGTATGTTGCATGAGTTGCAGTCCTCGCTCATTACTTTGAACGTAGTACGTTTATTGTTACACAAATTTAGATATTAGATAATGTTTCAAATATCGAAAAGCTTAGAAAAATTCCAATTTCCCTATTATTTCCTGAATAATATAACAATTGCAGACAACACAATCGCACAACAAAACCCTAGACATTGTTAACATTTGGACCGTATTGGTCTTACATCCTGAATAATTTTTCAATTTACTTTTAAAATTTTTGATCTCTTTTGTGTGCCCTGGGGTCTCATAATTAAACAAATTTTTAAACCTATTACTCCATTAAGATGTTAGTAAAACTTTTGTTTAATTTTGAACCCTACATGACGTTTACGCTATTTCATTAAAATTTTCACTCACCTTAAGAAAAATTATTTTGGAATTTTTAGAAATGAATACTATAGGCGTACTCTTTAAAAGACGTCAGTGATGGTTTGTTGACGTTAGGCCTATTGTTATGTCGAAATTTTTGTATCGATAATTTTTTATTTAAAAGCGACGTTTTCGCTATGCAACTAATCTAAAAAACAAAACTAAAAACATGAAAAATTAAATATAAAAATGCTCTGTCTTATAACGAATGAAATGTTATATGTTGAAAAGCTTTCAAAAATCTCAATTTTCCTACTACTTCCTGAGTAATATAACAATTGCAGAGAACACAATCATACAACAAACAACAGACATTGTTAACATTTGTTCTGTAATGTTACAAAGGTAATGTAGTGTTACCGAATTGTTAACATTTGTAACACTGGTAACATATGTAATTTTACATAGTTAATTATTTTTCAACTTATTGTCAAAGTCTTTGGTGTTTTTTGTGTGCACTGGGGCTCAAAATTTTAAAATTGTAGAAACGTAATATTCCATTCAAATGTTAAAATTAAAACTTTTGTTTAATTTAAACCCCAAATGAGGAGTTTTTTGCGATTTTTATTAAAACTTTAACCTAGATGCTAAGCTTAGATGGAAAGAGCACATTAAAAAAAAAACGTGAGGAACTGAATGTCAAATTTAAAAAAATTTATTGGCTCCTTGGTGTAAACTCCGAGCTTGCAGTACATAATAAAATTATGCTGTATAAGCAGGTGCTCAAACCAGTTTGGACCTATGGAATCCAGCTGTGGGGGCGTGCCAGTGCGAGTAACGTCGAAATCATACAACGATTTCAAAATAAAGTACTGAGAAATATTGTTAATGCCCCTTGTACATAAGGAATAGTGACCTGCACAGAGACTGGGGTGTGGAAATGGTTGCTGACGAGATTAGGAAATTTGCACAGAACCATGAACACCGACTTCATAACCACGTTAACGTAGAGGCAATTCAGCTGCTTGACCAACATGGAATATTGAGAAGGCTCAAGAGGACCAAACCTTTTGACCTGGTTTAGTGTGGTGTGTGTAAAGCAGACTACAGTGTGAAGTGTTGTGTATGTGTATGTTTTCACCATTAGAGTAATCTGAGGGATACCAGTGGGTAAACCCAGTAAATAGACATTTAGTTTTAAGATATTGATAGAGTCAAATTGCTTGTTAATCTATCTAAGATTAGTTGCAATGTAAAATTAAATTAAAAAAAAAAAATTAAAACTTTCACTGCTGTTAAGGAAAATCGTTATTATTATTATTAAAAATATTATTATTACACAAATATTGAATAGCTTACACTTTGATATTACATAACGATTTGTGTAATATCGTTTATTATTACAGAATTATGAGACAATTTTTCAACTATTGAAAATCTTAGAAAAATCACGGTTTTTCTACTATTTCTTGAACAATGTAACAATTAAATGGGTGAGAAAAAGAAGGAACAGATTCCACATTTTGTTCAAATTTAACTGAAATAGCGATTTTGTTTAAAAACTGAAAATACATCAGCTGGTGTACAAAAGCGAAACATTCCCTGACTTTTAATGTAGTAATCAACATGCTAAATATTGTCTGGTTCAAGAAGGAAAACATTCCTAGAGTGTGTCGTTTCTGACTCTCAATATGTTGTTAGTGTACTGTGTACTGTGTACTTGCTACAGTACGAGGGCCAGACGAAATGTTCGCGGAGCGACATCTGTAGCTCAGTGATACAACTAATATCTTTCGTGTGTCTGCAAGACGTATATTTCGCGTGAACACCTGTTAATTTCCAGATATATCTGTCAATTTATTCACTATTTACCAGCTGTTTAAAATTTTCCTGTCACGCGTGTTTTTAAAATTCACAAAATCAGACATCGTATTGTGATGAATTCTCTGTTAAAAACGTTTTAGCCCTAATGGCAAATCAAAATATGTTAGAAGACGCTGCGCCCTCAGAAACAACGGTAAGTGGGGCACACTCGACTTTAAACGTGGTTGTACAAGCACTGAAGACTATCCCAGCAGAAGACGCCCAATAAATTGAAAAAAAATATGACATTATTGAAAACAATTTATAGGGTGTTGGAACACCGCAGATTGAGGAGTGGATGACGTTGCTGAAATCAGAGGCGTCTCATATGAGCGTGTGCATCATACTTTAACTCAAGGACTTGGTGTGAAAAGCGTTGTGCAAGATGGCTGCCGCATCTGGAGTTGTTGCATTGTTGTGGTCGTCCAGTGTAACCACGTTTTCAGTACTCGTACGACCACGTTTAAAGTCAAGTGCCTACTTGCAAACCGTTGGTTTTGAAGTCGCAGCATCTCTTGACACATTTACAATTTCGTTCAGAATTTCCGTTGGCGCTAAACAATTTTTAACAAAGAAACACACCACGATGTTTGATTTTGTCCTTTTTTTATAACACGAACGACATGTCGCTTTTAAAACGCTTCTGAACAATGAATAAACTGACAGATAGATTTGGAAATTAACAGGAGTTTACATAAAATATAATTCTTGCAGCACACGAAAAATGTTAGTTTTACCGCTTACCGCTATAATATTCAAAGTGAAGTGTTCAAGGTTTACATGGGGGGCGGGAGACACTTCCTTCCTGTAGCAATTTTTAATATAAATAGTGTCTATAAACGAAAAGAAGATGCAAGGTGTGGCAAAAATTCATTATTATACACCAGATGAACGTAAATAATTTTACAGACATATTATGTGGTGAGCTACATCAAATACGTAGGAAGAAAATGGTGAACTACAAAGTGATTAAAGTGCTACAAATAGTGGAAAAGGTAAGCACTAGTTACTCTTACTTTTTACACTCTTATTTGCTGTGATAAAGAAACACAGTGTAATTACAAGTGTTACTAACTGATAAGAGAAAAACACTGGTCATGTAAATTTTTGTCTCTTAGTTCGTTATTTTTTAATACTCGAAACATTAAAAGATTACTTTAAATCTACAATATATTGTCACCAGTAGTAAACTACTAAGTAAAATATTTAATTATGATTTTTTTTTTAAATTTGTCTGTTATCAGTTATAAATGAGATCAAAATAAAAAGACTTTAGAAAGTTAGCTATCATGTAACGGTTTACGTGTTACAATTATCATAACATTAAAATATGGGACGTTTATTTAACGTTTTAGAGAATAACTTTATAATGTGAAATTTTTCCGTTCAATCCCTTGTTTAGCTACAAAACAGTTTTTTATCCTTTTCTGAAAATGATTATCTTTGGAATGTTTTTTTGTTCTTCTAACCCATTCAATTGCAGAGAACACAATCGTACAACAAACACTAGAAATTGTTAACAAGTGGACCCTATTAATTTTCAAATTTTTTGGACTCATTTTGTGCAGTGGGGTCTCAAAATTTTAAAATTTTCAAAACATAATACTCCATTCAGATGTTAATAAAACGTTTATTTAATTTAAATCCTACACAAGATTTTGGCGATTTTATTAAAACTTTTACTCACGTTAAGGAAAATTATTTTGAAAGTTTCAAAAATGGATACTATACTCTTCAAAAGGCTTTAGTGATGTGTTGTTGACGTTAGGCCAACCTACTATTATGTCGAACTATTTACATCGATGATTTTCCATTTAAAAGCGACGTTTCGGCTACAGAACGAATCTTTCTTCAGGCGAAAACAAAACTAAAATATCAAAAATAAAAGATAAACAATACTCTGTCTTACAATCGGAAGGGCGTTAAAACACACAAAAGTATTTAAATAATATATAGGTAAAAAATAAAACTAATAAATAACACTTACAAATCATAAAATATATAAGTCCCCCCATACACACACACACATACATTGAAAACACAACACAAAACACATAAACTCACGTAAACACGCATACCTCAAGGTCACCAGCAAAATGCGACAAGCGACACTAAGTCCCATCCCTTTGTATAGTCAACCAGAAAACACTCCTCCTGCACAAACTAACTACCATAAAACAATAACACACGCTACCCAGCTCGAAGCCTAAACTTCTAAAGTATTTTTCTGATGAAACGGAAAACAATTTTAATACTGTTGGAATGGTATGAAAGCAAAAATTTTTAAATAAATATAACTTATCAGCTAACGTAAGCTGTAGCCTAGGTAAGTTGACTAGAGTTTTGTTATTTAAACAAGGTTGTACGCTATGTCTGATATATGCGGATGACATAGTTCTTATTTAAGAAAATGAGGATGATTTGCAAAGAGCTATGTTTCAACTACAAGAAGTGGCAAGAGAGTACTTACTGACAATTTCAGTAAGAAAGACCAAAGCTATGGCCTTCAAAGTTAAATATCCAGTGAGGACTAAGATAGTTATAATCAAAAGTATTTTAGAACAAGTGTGCTGTTTCCAATATCTCGGCTGTGCAGTAAGCTATGAATCTGAATATGACATAAGAGAGAAGATAATTATAAATTTAGCGATATTTGTGGTATGCGACAAACAAACAAACAGCTGAAAAAACGTTATTTTGAACACCTAAACGCATACAAAGTACCAGAAATATATAAATCCAATTTAGCCACACATGCAATAAACACAGGACATGAATTCCCAGACATAACCAATGTGACACTAATAAAACATATGACACACAAAGGCACCATAATAAACATTTGGGAAAATTTACAAATATACAAACATAAAACACAAAACAAACTAATACCTGAACAAATACAAATCAGTACAAAACATGACACAATATTCAAAGCACTCACCATCAAAAATACACAAAAAACTAACACATACACCACAATCACACACAATAAAACCAATTTGAAGTACCAGAAGCCAACAGGAAGCCACAATAATAATAGTTAACCAACACATATGTACTGCACCAGACACAAAAACCTGAAGGCTGAGGATGGGTACAAGATGGTACCCGAAACATGTTCCTAATAAGGAAAAAAGTATCTTGAGGTAAATTCATTATAAATTTTAAATGTAATATTTATATATATTATAACAATACAAATTCAATGTAGTTTAATTTGGGTAGCCCCACGCTTTGGAGCGCCAAATTTATATAACACACTGTGCCGTCTCCCTTGTTAAGACAACACAAAAGTCGGGAACTAGTTCAATTCTTTACCAGTAAATTAAACTAGCTGCCGTTGTTGGTAAAAAATACTTACCAACAAATTACAAAACAATTATGATATAGGAAATTGACAAGGTTTGCATAAATTTATTCACTCACTAGGTGTTAGCGAAAACATCTCTTTATTGCTATTCAGATATTATGCTTGATTTTAAAGAAAAGTTATTTTAGTAAATTCTGCTTTTACTGCTTCAAAGATCTTAAGTATATTATTCGTTTTATCTCAAAATTTATTCATATAGATGTTAGTTTTAATACCACGGATCCGGGTCTCAACTTTCTCAAAATAATTAATTTATCAAAACTTCAACCATATTATTAGAAGAATAATATTGGTGATACTCTACATTATTGTCTTACATTTATCTATACATTGCGGTTACTATTACTTCATTACAAAATTACAAAATTTACAAATCTGATAATTTGTTCTTTACATTGCTAAAGTTCTTTAAAGTTCTTTGTTACTTCTTTTATTAAGGCGAAATTTACAAAAGTTGTGGTTTGATATCACCTGAATTTCATATGATGTTGTTGTTGTATCCTTTGGGGCATCTCCTGTCGTCTTCTAAGGGTGGAGTACGTTGTTCCTGGTGCATCTACATCGGGTTGATTATTTCTGCTCTCGAAGATCGGTTGTTTACTTGAAGTTCCAATTGTTGTAGTTTCACTTTCCTTGGTCCAGACATTTGTAGTTCACATTTCTTTTTTTTTATTATAGTTCTCACTTTGCAGTACTAAAGTCTAGTAGTTACCTATCTTACACTTACATTTTATATTTTAAAAGAGATGTGTTGGCTACCTTTTCCTTTCTGTATGTATTCTCACTAACTCTACACACTACATTATTCACAATAAAACCATCTCACGCTGGATATACTTTTAAGGACATACACTTACGTGTATGTACACAACACCAAAACTCACATCTTGTCATGGCGAAGTTCTACTGGCGAAAGCGCGTATAGTTTAGGGGCGAGGGCTCAGTAAGCTGGTGCGTATTTACGCACTAAGAAAATAGTTCGTACTTTATATATTATTAATTATCCATTAATTAGAATGTAAATACTTTATGTTTACTTTATTATGACTTAGGGATTTCTTTATTTATATAGTCGCATTTTTAATAATTAAAGTAATTATTATTATTATTCTTTACTTAATACCTTTCTTGGCGTGTTGGTACTGGAAAGTTTCAAGTTGATTCAGGAATCTGGGTATAGGTAAGGGTGTATGATACTCTTACTTATTAAAATTAAAAATTTTAATTTGTGCGATTTTCGATATATTTAAAATCGTCACATCCTCCTGCACTTAACTATGAAAAACGGGGGGGGAGGTGGAATAATAAAAATCTAATAAACATTTATATTTTGACACAGAATTCCATACTGAAATTTCTCTCTCTCAGATTATTTCTATTCATCAATTGATTATCTTACACTTATGTCACATCTAAATTCTACTATATCTAATATATAAAATACACAAAACGTAAATCTACCTTATTTTAATTCTTACATCTACTACCGGTTTTTTCTTGAATTGGTCACTCGTTTTACGGAGTTATACTCATGAGTATGTTACTAATAATAATCACGTATTGTTAGAACAATCGAATTACTTTTAGTTTATAGCGCTAGGGATTATTTTCTTTCTTTCTTTTTCTCTCTTCATCTTCATTATCATTGTCATCAGATTTCTCATGTATAATATCATTCTCGCAGGACATTAGCTAAGGTTGATCAGGCCTCGCTAGTATTCGTACGAAGAGGTTTTGAGTTTATACTCACTTATAGTATAGGATGTTGCACAATCTTATCCTATTTTCGGTATAAGTATATACACTATATTTTATTCTTAATACTTAAATAGTATTCTAGGATTTCTATCTTTCTCCTGTATTTTGACACGAAAAACATTTTTTTATTTGAGACAGATGGCTTCTGCGAACGTAATTTTCTGTATTGGGTTCATACAGAGCTACAGTAACGGGGGTGATGAACTTATGAATTTGGTAGGGGCCACACCATCGATATGATAGTTTCGAAGTGGTCCTATCAACTGCCTTACTCATAGGATGAGTTTTATACATTACTATATCACCTATTTTATACTTTATTTGTTTATTATTATTCTCATGATACTTCCTTGATTTTTGTAAATTAGCTCTCAAATTTGCACGAGCTTCGTTCCATATTTTTCGTATGTTATTCCCATTCACGTCGCGGGGTAATAACTCATTGATTTTCCACTTTGTGGTTAAAGGATGGTTGGGTTTGTACTTGTACAGCAAATCAAATGGTGTTGATTTATGACCTTCATGATACGCTGAATTGAATGCAAATTGTATCCACGAAATATTTTGATCCCAGGTTGTCTGGTCTTTAGCATGATAAGATATTAATGCTGATTTTAAGTTACGCAAGTATCTTTCTGCTAGATTTCTTTGCGGTCTGTACTCGGTCACGCTAATATGATTTATACCTAATTTAAGACACATGTCGTTAAATTCTTTCGACTTAAACTGGGGTCCATTGTCAGATATTAAGCTTAAAGGTGTACCATAGTCTTTAAATAGTCGTTCTTGTAGAATTTTAATTGTCGTAGATGCTAATGCACGACGCATAGGATACATCCACACGAATTTAGTGAATGAGTCTACACAAATTAACAGCATAGTATTTCCGGATTTAGAGCGGGGATAAGGTCCAGAATAGTCTATGTATATTTTCGAGAAGGGAGTGGTAGGTATTTCGGAGATTAATTTTCCGACTTGACTGGTTCTTGCTGGTTTGCTCAGGGCACAAATTTCGCATTCTTTCACGAACTTTTTTATTTCACTATTCATGTTTTCCCAGTGGTATTCCTTGCGAATACGATGTATAGTTTTCCTAATTCCCATATGAGCTCCAATTGTCGATGAATGGTAGTACTCCATTAACATGGGTTTGATTATTTCCGGGGCGATTATTCTCAGTAATTTTCCGTTTGCCTTTTTAAAACAAAGTACTCTTTTACTCAAGATATATTTGTCAGAGTTATTTCCTTTTTCTATTTGTTCGATTATTTTGCACAATTTCGGATCTTGTTGTTGGTGATATGCTATATCCTTAAATGCAAGGGGAAAGTTAGTAATTAGTGTATTAACGGTAGTGGTTTCAATCTTGTCTTCTCCAGATATTGTATTGGGTAGTTGGAACATGCGGGATAGAGTATCGGCTACTACATTTTGAGTACCACGAATATGTTGCACTTTGAACTTGTAGCAATTTAATCTTAACACCCATCTTCCGATACGACCTAACTGTTTTGGGTGATTCAACAACCATGATAAAGCTTGATTATCGGTTTCTAGTAGAAATTCTTTGTGTTCCAAAAATGGTTTGAATTTATCAAAGGCGAATACTACGGCTAAACATTCAAGTTCGTAGGCTGAGAACTTCCTTTCTTGCTCGGTCAATGTACGGGATGCATAGCTGATCGGGAGTCTAGTATTATTTATTTCCTGGTATATTACGGCTCCTAATGCTACACTTGAACTATCGGTCTGTACAATAAATGGTTTACTGAAATCCGCTAACTGCAATACAGGTGGGGATATAATGCTTTCTTTAAGTGTTTCAAACGCTTCTTGATGTTGAGTAGTCCACTCGAATTTCGTTCCTTTCTTTCTTAAGGCATTCAATGGGGCTGCTATATCCGCTAAGTGGGGTATGTACTTATGAAAATAATTAATCATACCTAAAAATCTAGCTATACCTTTGACGTCTCTGGGAGGTAAAAATTCTCGGATTGCGCGTGTACGTTCGGGATCGATGGTAACCTTACCTTCGGCTGATACTATGTGACCTAAGAAGGAGAATTGTTTTACAGCGAAATTAACTTTACTCGGGTTTACGGTTAGTCCGGCTTTCTTTAACCTGGATAATACTTCACGCAAGTGATCAAAATGTTGATCCATTGACTCACTATACACTACTATATCGTCAAGATAATGATATACAAATTTAAATTTAACGTCATGGAAAATTTTTTCTAACAGTCGGCTACATACTGAACTTCCTTGTGATATACCGAATGGTACTCTCGTAAATTGATATAGATTAAATGGGACAGCAAAAGCAGTTAAATGTTTTGATTCCTCAGCTAGTGGGATTTGATGGAATGCTTGGTTGAGATCCATTATGGTGAAGATTTTCGCTTTTGTAAAATAGTGAAACGCACTGTGTATGTCTGGCAGTGGTATCGATTCAAATTCTATACTCTTATTTAGTTGTCTATAATCCACGACTAGTCTATGTTTGTCAGTTCCTTTTGGTACTAGGAATGCAGGTGATGAGTATGGAGACGTTGACGGTTCAATGACGTGCTGATCAAGGAGTTTGTTAATGTGGTTTCTCATTATTTCCATCTTGGGCGGAGATAATTTGTATGGGTGCAGTCGTATTACCTTGTTGTCACTAAGATTTATTTTATATTCGATTAAATGAGTTAATCCTAACTTGGGGGTGAGTACAGCAGAAAATTCTTTTATTAAATTTTGGATTCTTAGTCTCTCATTTCCTTTTAAATGACTTAGACTCGATTCATGATGCTCTGAATGAATAGTTGCGGTTTCACAAATAGCGTCGTTACTTAACTCGGAGTCGAACTGATATTTTCGAGTACGATCAAATCTGAAGAAATATTGTTTTGCATATATATCAAGGATTAAGGCAGTTTTTCTTATAAAATCCGCGCCTAATATTAAGTTCTGTCCTAACTCTTCAGCTACTAGTAGGGGAATATACCAAGTAAAATTCTTAATTTTTAATTTCACCGTAATACTGTGCGATATCTTTAGATTTTGTTTATTTGCGGTGGTACACTTTATGTTCACCATTTGGCTACGTTTAATCAGTTTATGATTAGCTAATAAGGTTGCTAACTGTTTACTAATTATACTACGGGTAGATCCGGAATCAATTAAACCAAGGGTATTCGTTGCTCCAAGGTCTATCTGTACATAGGGTAGTTGGCATATACTTGTTTTACATGCACCAATAGAGTTGCACTTCTCGATAAATCTTGTTAAATAAGGGTCTCTGCGTTTATTTTTATTTATTTTTATCTGATGCTTAGTATTGTTGTTACCTTTCCTTCTGGTGCTTCGGAAGACGTAGGCTTTTCGGTCTTCCAGCTTCACACGTTTTTTGATTGGTCAGTTTTCTGTTTATAGCGCTTTTGTTTACATAACTTGCTAATATGTCCGGCCTTTCCACAGTTATAACATCTTCTTTCCACATTTACTTCGCTCGTAGATTGTCGGGGTTTTGGTTTAGAGTATGAAACATGGGGATAGTTTTGGGTTTTATGTGTACTTACGAATCGCTTATCGCGGTAGTTTCGGGTATCATTTCCAAATGGTCTAGTTTGGAATGAATGTCTGTGTTGACTCAGGGACATAGAAACGCGTCTATTCTGGTCAGAATACCAGACGTTGGATGAATGTATACAACATAGTTCTAGTTCGGTGAAAGTGGTAGGTCGCTTCACGAGTGCTAGGCGAGATCGCTCCTCGGGGGATAGTCCTACTAAGATAGTGTCTACTAACTGTTGCTCACTCCATTTAACTTGTAGCAATAAAGCAGATTCTCTTACCTCAGATATATAATGAGCTAGTCTCTCGTATGTGCCTTGTGCACGAAGTACTAAGTTTCGCTTCAATTCTTCGTAGATACCGGTGGGAATGAAATGTCTTATTAGTGTGGTGTGAAGTTCTTCTACCGGGTGATTATACCTTAGGGATTCTAACACTCTATCTTTTAATGGAGGTCTACACTTAGGTAAAATTACTTGCAAAATCTGGTTATCTCTTAGTTGTTGCAGGTCCTTTAATTGTAAGATGTGTTTGATAAAATCAAGGAGCTTTGTAATATTCAGCCCATCAGTAATTGGTATGTCACACAAAATACTTTCTACAGGGTGGGTTATCTTTCCATAGAGCTCGGGAGTTAGATTTATTTGGCTCATCACTCTAGATTTTTCCGCAGATTGATTAGTCCGCAAGTGAGAAGGTAAATCGTAGGTACGGGTCATATTTTCTAGTTCATTAGGGAGTAACGTAACGTTTACTGGTTGAATATTTACTTGACTACCAGTTAACCGTTCTTTGAATGGATTTATATTTGATTCCTGCAGAATCTGAAGTTTTGCAGTACCGTTTGGCTGTTCTTGAGTCGGCGATTGGGTAGGTGAAATATTTAATTTCGTCATAGCTTCTTCGATTTCGTCTAATCTAAACGATTCGGATCGTCGACGTAATTCGCGCATTATCTCAGGTAATTGTTGTAATGCTTCCTCGGCGAATTTTTGTACATCATGAGGGGTATCTTTATCACCTGGCCAGTTCAACAAATTGGTGATACGACGGGTTAGATGCTCGATTCTTTGGGTGGTGCGTAATATTACTGCGGGGGATTTTTCATCACGCAGGGTTTGTGCGTACGAAGTTAGTTCCGTATACTTATGATAACACGTTTCCTTTTCGTATTCAAAATCTAAAACACTCAAATGATTTACTAGTGAGGGTTTGTCCGGTTTATTTTCACGTAACGTCTTGCGAAGTTCCGCGACAGTTACATTAGAGTAGGGAAGACCACGCAATAATGCTTCATAGCTTAATTCGTCTTTCAACAACAAATCGGGGTTAAATTGAGCCATTTTTGATAATAACAACTTTAAATACACGACGTATTACGAACGACAAATCTTATGTCACTTACTTTAATTCGTTTTATCAATGTTTAAAATAGTTAACATTAATTCATTTAAACACATACACATATATCTTATTTCATATTAAGATTCCATATGCAATCTTATCTTAATTAATCAACATAACTTATCTCACAACAATTAAATTCTCAGTATTGACTTATATAATTAATCAAAACAAAACGCTAATACCATTGTATCGTAGAGAGAAATTTCATATACGAAAAGTTCATTGGTTTAACAATAGCACAAAGAGTCAGCTGTTTTGGGGTGTCTTGTAGTTGCGTAGGGTGGTAAGTCAGGACAATACAAAACAGGAAAGAGCTTGTCTAATATGGTTTTGTTTTCTTATGGGGAGGAGGGGTTATGAATGAGAGGGGTGTTTACAAAGGGGAGAGTTTACATTCCACAACACGTATTTAACATGAACCGACTGGTTTGGAATTTAATACTTACCAGCTATGACTTGCTTAATACGGCAAACTAGCGATACTAATATTATTATAATATAATTTAAAATTTTACTCATTTATTTTTTTTTTTGTTTATTTCTGAGTGAATAAATTTATGTTTGTCCTCGTTATCGTTAACGAATTATAAAATTACACAACAACAGCAACATAATCATTTCTTGCTTTAAAGTAGTAATGGTGCAATTTTGTGTGTGACACTCTGTACACAATTATTTATTAAAACAACAGCACAATACACAATTTTTTTTTACAAAGCAGAGTGGCGCAATTTTGTGCCGTCTCCCTTGTTAAGACAACACAAAAGTCAGGAACTTGCTACCCGCCGAATTTACCCAGGCTAGCTAGTGGAGAAGGGGTGGGGTTCCTTGGTAGATATTAACACCACCTACGTCCGTATCAATAAGTGTGAGTGGTAACCAGAAATCCAATTCACTTATATATAGTTTTTTTTTTTTTTTTTTTTTTTAAGGGCGCCACTCCGTGCAGGGAAAACCAACGGGCGAACACGGAGATTCAATTCCGTCCCAATAAGGTTGATCACTAAACCACTTGATAAGGCAGTTTGCTCAAATTTACTATACCAATCATGTAAGGCATACAAAATAAGAAATCATTTTCTATTTTATTAAGTTTTGCTTGTATCTCCAAATAACAATGAGAGTAAATGACTGTATATCATTAGCTGATGCCGCAATAATAATAAATGTTTAAACTGACAACAACTTAAATCTAAATAACTTATGTAATACGCTATACTAATGTATACAGTATTTATGTGGCGCAAAAGTGATAATCCCTCGAAGAGTAACTCTCCGCAAGTCCGTGTCGAAACACCAGTCGTGGCACAGTTTAGGAAATTAATCAAGGAAAAGATACACTCACCACAAGTTCTCCGCGTAATGCACGCACAATCGAACAGTAAGCGTATCGGAAGTCCAGGTCGGTCGCGGAAAGCGGCGGCGGAATGCGGAAATCCGCGGCGGCAGAAAGAAGTCTCCAGATGACAGCACCAAGCCCCAGGTGTGAAAATGCTCCAAAGTAACAGCAATCAGGGTCCCAGATAGTTCAGGAATCAAAATTAAACCATGTAAATTCATTAAATAATAGTATTGTGCATATAACATCTTCCTATGCAAACATTGAACACTAATTCATTCACTAGAATGTGTTTTACATTTTTTTCTTATTTCACCAAGTTTATCTACCAAAATACTCGAAATACAATTAAATATTCAAAGTACAAAAGCAAGTTACTAAATTTACACTCAAAACTTCAAAGGTAATTTTCTAAACATGGAAAAGTTACCCCTTAATTAGTAATACATTTACAGTTAACAAAAATTTCACATTATCAACAACTTTTAATTGTAATTGGTCAGGAATATGAACTGAGTAATAAGTGTAATAATTTATAATAATATAATTTAATTCAATAATTTATTTAGCTGCATAGATTCGCTATAGGCTTGTCCACAATAAAGTATTTTGCATGAAATTCAAAACATTGTATTTAACTACTATTCACTGTTTCGAAACCCTAGCTATAATATTTGGTGACCAAGTGTTTATATCATTCAACTAATCTAATAAGATAAAATTTATGGTTTAGTTATGAAATTGCTTTAGATAAAGTGTGATATGAAATAAACAATACATTATCTGGGCACAACAATTCGAACTACAATATTTACATTAAATTTCTGACCACAGCCCGGTAATTACGTCGCTGTTAGCTTTAGTTACAACAGCTGTGGCGGCACTGCCTACTTGATCGTGCCTTTCGTCGCTACTCCTACTGAACTCAAGGTTCACAATGTAATTGTTACCTTTTGATTAACATTATTTACAACGATATTAAATTATAGGGAATACTAATTACAAAATTACTTTCTACAAATATATTACAATATTAAAAGTTTACTTTGTACAAATGAGGAATACACTTTCACGTAAAGACAAGATATTGTGCTTCTCAATTGAGGGAGCATGTGCCGTCCCACACTTACGATATTAACCATAAATTAAGCTTTTAGTTACAAATAATTTATTAATAAGTTGAAGGTAAAATTTAAATATAATAATAATTCAATTAATTGGCTTGAGATATTCTGTGAGCACATTACACTGAGGTTGACAAACAGTACTGTCCATACATGATTGGCAAAGTTTAAACAAGTACATAAAGTTATAATTTGGAACAATTTACACTCGCTTTTCCCGCAATCGAAAATAGATTAAGATATTTTCGGTAAACTGCCTTACCTTTTCGCACTTGGCTAAGTGCATAGATCCTCACGTCGAGAAAAGGGTTGTACTGCAGCGCTCGAAACGTTGACTCTCAGTAGTAGGCGAACTTGACCAGCAATGACTCATTTCAAGACTGCCACAATCTTGGGTTCCTACATAGTTAGGCTCCCTACCGAGTTGGGGTCTTATCAGTTGCTGATAAGAACGGACCGGCTGGGTAGATCGTAACAGCTGTGCTCTAGATATCGACATTGTTTGCATGCACAACAATGATAACAATACTCAGGTTGATCAGGCCTGATTTAGACAAAGTATTGAGCTATTTTACTGTTACAAATTACCCCCCAACTCGAAGAAAATTTCCTGAAATTTTCTTAAGCAATGAATCGCTTCAGATCAGAAACATGCCAATTTCCCAAGTTCGATCCATCTTCCTTTTTAAGTTGATAGACCAGTGGTGATACCTTCTTAGAAATGATAAACGGACCTGTAAACTTTGGTGCCAGCTTGGTGGAAAAGTAGTGTACAGCGTTTGACTGGGGAAAGTTCCTCTTCAAAACCCTTTCACCTACTCTGAAGTCCTGTTGTCTTCTCCGTAGATTATACCTCACTGCGTTCTTCCGGTGTGCTGATTTAAGCCGGGTTTCAACCTCCTGGTACACATTCTTCAACTCTTCCATCTTGCGCCCATAAGATTCTGTCTCGTCTACTTCTGGTGTCTCTCCATTTTCTTCCGCCTCCTTGGTCCTTAATGTCAGCTCTCGCCCGAAGTTGAGAAATGCTGGAGTATATCCCGTTGCTTCATGCTTGGCCGTCCTCAACGCAAACCCAATCTTTGGCAGCTGTTGATCCCACAAACGGTGGTTGTCGCCGACAAAAGCCCTCAACATATTTCCAATTGTCTGATTGACTCTTTCAGTTGGATTTGCTTGGGGATGCCTACTAGCATTGTACAATATCTTGGTCTTGTATTCGGTCGCTAAAGTCTTTAGTGCTCTTCCAGAGAATTCCGCTCCATTGTCACAAATAAGATATGTGGGAATACCGAACATGAGGAAAATATTCTGTTCCAGGTGTTTGGCTACGAGAGATGAAGTTGCCGCTCGCAGGGGAAACAAAACAGTAAACTTGCTAAAGGCGTCAGTGACCACAAGAATGTATTTATAGCCTGAAGTGGACCGAGGTAGTGGCCCTAACAGGTCCGCCGCAATCATTTTCCATGGTCGATCTACTCCTCTTCGGGATCCCATCATTCCCGCTGGTCGTTGGTTGTCACTCTTTGTGGTCTGACAGACTCGACAGCGTGCAACGTATTTCGAAACGTCCTGTCGCATCTTTGGCCAATAGAACTGGTTTTGTACTCGTGAAAATGTCTTGAAGGATCCTAGGTGACCTGCTGTAGGTTCGTCATGACACATATGGATGATTTTGGCTCTATCCTCTTTGGGGATGACTCGCTTCCATTCTGAAGTGATATCCCATAACGCTGTTCGACTAGGGATGTGTTTCCACAAAAGGTCCTTTTCCACTCTCCAAGTGGGATACTGGTCACCCTTTTCGGTCACCTCCCGTAGCATCTTCTTGTACCATCCATCTTCAACTTTCAGAACTTCGGAGACCACTGGAACCATCTCCTGCTCCTGCTCCACAGATCTTGATAACATATCTGGAACCACGTGCTCTTTCCCTTTTCTATGGACTAGAGTGTAGCTGTATGGTTGAAGTCGAAGTGCCCATCTGGCTAGCCGACCTTGGGGGTCTTTTAAGTTATGCAACCACAAAAGGCTGTAGTGGTCAGTAATAATTGTAAAGTGACTTCCCTCAACATAAGGTCGGAATTTTTCCACCGCCCATATGACGGCCAAACACTCTCTTTCTGTCGCCGAAAATTTTTGTTCAGTTCTTGACAGAGTTCTAGATGCATAAGCGATTACTTGCTCTCCTTCTTGAGTGAGAACAGCTCCCAATCCTACACCTGACGCATCACATGATATAAAGAAGGGTTTGTTAAAATCAGGGCATGTCAATATAGGAGCTTTAACCAGGCAACTGCGTATGTCTTCAAAAGCATTTTGGGCCTCATCTGTCCACGTAAACCTCTTGTTTTTCCTTAGCAGGGACGTGAGTGGATAAAGTCTACTTGCAAAGTCAGGGATAAACCTGCGGTACCAAGAGGCCGTTCCGCAAAATTGTCTAACTTCCTTTTGGTTTCTGGGCACGGGAATCTGAACAATAGCCTGAACTTTTTCTGGGTCCACGCGTAAACCTCTACTATCAACCACGTATCCGAGGTAGCGTAACTCCTGGCGACAAATGCAGCACTTTTCCTGGTTGAGAGTCACGTCCACAGCTCGAAGTCGATTGAATATCTTCTCCAGAACTTCCAAGTGATGGTCAAAATGTTGAGTCACTACAATTATATCATCCAGATACACGAAAACGTGTGGTTCTAGGTCCGCTCCTATGATTTGATCGATGAACCTTTGCCAAGTGGCAGGCGCATTATGTAAGCCAAACGGCATTGTCACAAATTCAAACAGTCCACGACCCTGTACTGTAAACGCTGTTTTTTCTCTACTGTCTGCGGCAAGCGGGATTTGCCAATAAGCAGATTTTATATCCAATGAGGAGAGGTATCTAGAATCTCTTAGTCTGTCAAGAATCGTCGTAACCTGAGGTAGAGGATATGCGTCTCTTTTTGTTACAGCATTCAATTGACGAAAATTAACACAAAATCTTTTCGATCCGTCAGGCTTGTCTACCAAAACTATCGGTGAAGACCATGCGCTTTTTGATGGGGTAACAACTCCCAATTCCAACATTTTGTCCAGCTCCTCATTCACAATCTTCTGTATACTAGGGGACATCGGATAATACCTTTGTTTTATGGGTTGGGCGTCGCCCGTATCAATCCGGTGTTCTACTACACTTGTCCGTCCTAATGGTTTTGTCTGTTGTTTGAATTGGTTTTCAATAAATTCCTCTAGCCTTTTCTTCTGCTCAGGATCAAGATGTTCCTCAGACTGCAGTCCCCCTTTTGTTCAAATCGATGCCAGTCCCACTTTTGTCGGTGCAAATTCCCAAGTCCTGTTGTAAACGTCTGTGACAATTTGCATAAGGTTCCAGAAGTCTATGCCTAGGATAAGTGACTGGTTCAAACTCGGTACAACAATGACACCTAGGTTTCTTGTCCTAGCCTCAAGAGTAACAGGAAGGTCAACAATTCCTTCAATCACATGTTTTTGGCCATCCGCTGTTTCCACATATTTGTTCTCAATAGGTTTCAATTTGGCTGGGAACCTCTCTAATATCCAAAGTCCTTCCTTACCCAAAACTGAGTGTGAAGCTCCTGAATCAAGTAAGGCTCTAATTGTTTTACCAAATACCCGCACTTCCAAGTATGGTCGGGGATCTCCAGATTTAGAATAGAGAATGTAATTGATTTTTATATTAATTAAACTGTCTTGGAAGCCAACTTCAGGAATCAAGCTGACTTCCTCGTCTACAAGTTTTGGCCCGCATTTTTGGCATTTATTTTTGATGGTATCTGGCTCTCCGCAGCCATAGCAAAATTTCTTTTTAGCCTCCCTGCAAGTAGCATATCGATGTCCTCTTGCTCCACAGTTCCAACACTTAACACTTCCTTAAGTTGGTGCAACCTGTCTGATACAAGAAATTTGTGGGGTTCTTCTTTTATGGGGTTCAGCATATGCTAAATCTGGTTCTAAAACACCCATAGTTCGATCTACATTGCGAGGTACAGTAACCCTAAAACGTCCTGCTTCTGCCTTACGTCCCATCAGGCGTAAATCTTCCAGAGTTTTTATGTCCCACAGTGCTAGTCGATCTTGAAGAGTAGGGTGGAGATTGTTCAGAATCTGAGCAAGTCTGACTGATTCTGGGGTGTTTATTGACAGTCTGCTATACAACCCCTCCATGGCAGCAATAAACATATCGTTTGACTCCTGCTCTCCCTGGAGGCGATAAAATATCTCTTGTTGCAACCTAAAGTCATAGTCAGGAGTTCTAAAAACAATTCTCATCTCCTGACATAAATCATTCCACGATTTAACCCTAGATATGGTTGACCTATACCAAACCAATGCTTGTCCAGCAAATAAATCAACAGCTGATTTAAAGAGTTCTTCATGGGTTACGCCCCTAGCTCTACGAATCTCTTCTACTCTCTCAAGAAAAGCACCCACACTTTGACCACCCTGACAATCAAATCTTAGTCCCCACTTGTACACGGGAACAGTTTTTGTGTTTGCTGCCAAGCTCTGAGATTGCTGGATCAGTTGGGGTCTATCCTGGTTGGCTAGTACAAGTTCAGACGGTGTGCCGTTGTGCCGGTTTGTAGTATCAACTGGTTTCGCCAAAGGGAGAGTGCTGGGTCCTAGTGATGACTTCTTACTGTGACCAGCAACCGAGGCTTCTCTAATTGGTAGAGTCTCTTGAGTAGCTGTAGCTCTGGCTGGTCCTTCACCTATCTTCGGTTTCTCCACTTCAGGTGTGACAAAAGAATCCAATAGACTCTTCACCTTGCGTTGTAGCTCCATCCTCTTCTCCTGCGATTCCTCTTCTTGGGTGTCCTCAGCATCTGGAATCGGAATGCGTTCAACTCGAGGGTAGAGATGCCACAGCCTCGCCACTATCCTCTGATATTCGTCATCTTTGAAGTTTCCCTCATATTGTTGTACTAGGTCCTCCAAATCATCTAAAATTAAAGTACACCCTTCCAGCTCTTCATCAAATTGAAGTGAATTGACGGAAGCCTCATTTATTGGAGTGTTTTTCGACATCGCCTGCGTCAACCGTTTCCTAAGATCATTAGCCGAACCATCAGTTGAAAGGCCTCGGATCCTGAGCTCATACGCAACTTCTACTTTCCTCAACTTGTAGGCAGACATATTTAAAGTAGCAACCAAATTTAACAAAGAAGGAGAAATGCTCATTAAGTTATACACAAAACCAATGGCTATATATCAAGCCAATGACAAGTTCTTATCCAAAAATCTGATAACGAATGTCCAAGTTCAACTTTACAAAATGTAGCTTTAAGGTGGACCGCAATTCTACAGCTAAATACAGTCCCAATAGATATTTCAAAATTATCAAAACTCAAAACATTTACAATAAAAAATCTGTAAAGAATTCAAAGATTTCAAGCATAAAATAAACCTGAAAAAAAAATGCCCACACAATTGGTATAGATTTATCTCAGATGTTACGGATATAGATGTCTTCACCAGAGAGAAGGGCCCCACGTTGGGCGCCATTTGCTACCCGCCGAATTTACCCAGGCTAGCTAGTGGAGAAGGGGTGGGGTTCCTTGGTAGATATTAACACCACCTACGTCCGTATCAATAAGTGTGAGTGGTAACCAGAAATCCAATTCACTTATATATAGTTTTTTTTTTTTTTTTTTTTTTTTTAAGGGCGCCACTCCGTGCAGGGAAAACCAACGGGCGAACACGGAGATTCAATTCCGTCCCAATAAGGTTGATCACTAAACCACTTGATAAGGCAGTTTGCTCAAATTTACTATACCAATCATGTAAGGCATACAAAATAAGAAATCATTTTCTATTTTATTAAGTTTTGCTTGTATCTCCAAATAACAATGAGAGTAAATGACTGTATATCATTAGCTGATGCCGCAATAATAATAAATGTTTAAACTGACAACAACTTAAATCTAAATAACTTATGTAATACGCTATACTAATGTATACAGTATTTATGTGGCGCAAAAGTGATAATCCCTCGAAGAGTAACTCTCCGCAAGTCCGTGTCGAAACACCAGTCGTGGCACAGTTTAGGAAATTAATCAAGGAAAAGATACACTCACCACAAGTTCTCCGCGTAATGCACGCACAATCGAACAGTAAGCGTATCGGAAGTCCAGGTCGGTCGCGGAAAGCGGCGGCGGAATGCGGAAATCCGCGGCGGCAGAAAGAAGTCTCCAGATGACAGCACCAAGCCCCAGGTGTGAAAATGCTCCAAAGTAACAGCAATCAGGGTCCCAGATAGTTCAGGAATCAAAATTAAACCCTGTAAATTCATTAAATAATAGTATTGTGCATATAACATCTTCCTATGCAAACATTGAACACTAATTCATTCACTAGAATGTGTTTTACATTTTTTTCTTATTTCACCAAGTTTATCTACCAAAATACTCGAAATACAATTAAATATTCAAAGTACAAAAGCAAGTTACTAAATTTACACTCAAAACTTCAAAGGTAATTTTCTAAACATGGAAAAGTTACCCCTTAATTAGTAATACATTTACAGTTAACAAAAATTTCACATTATCAACAACTTTTAATTGTAATTGGTCAGGAATATGAACTGAGTAATAAATGTAATAATTTATAATAATATAATTTAATTCAATAATTTATTTAGCTGCATAGATTCGCTATAGGCTTGTCCACAATAAAGTATTTTGCATGAAATTCAAAACATTGTATTTAACTACTATTCACTGTTTCGAAACCCTAGCTATAATATTTGGTGACCAAGTGTTTATATCATTCAACTAATCTAATAAGATAAAATTTATGGTTTAGTTATGAAATTGCTTTAGATAAAGTGTGATATGAAATAAACAATACATTATCTGGGCACAACAATTCGAACTACAATATTTACATTAAATTTCTGACCACAGCCCGGTAATTACGTCGCTGTTAGCTTTAGTTACAACAGCTGTGGCGGCACTGCCTACTTGATCGTGCCTTTCGTCGCTACTCCTACTGAACTCAAGGTTCACAATGTAATTGTTACCTTTTGATTAACATTATTTACAACGATATTAAATTATAGGGAATACTAATTACAAAATTACTTTCTACAAATATATTACAATATTAAAAGTTTACTTTGTACAAATGAGGAATACACTTTCACGTAAAGACAAGATATTGTGCTTCTCAATTGAGGGAGCATGTGCCGTCCCACACTTACGATATTAACCATAAATTAAGCTTTTAGTTACAAATAATTTATTAATAAGTTGAAGGTAAAATTTAAATATAATAATAATTCAATTAATTGGCTTGAGATATTCTGTGAGCACATTACACTGAGGTTGACAAACAGTACTGTCCATACATGATTGGCAAAGTTTAAACAAGTACATAAAGTTATAATTTGGAACAATTTACACTCGCTTTTCCCGCAATCGAAAATAGATTAAGATATTTTCGGTAAACTGCCTTACCTTTTCGCACTTGGCTAAGTGCATAGATCCTCACGTCGAGAAAAGGGTTGTACTGCAGCGCTCGAAACGTTGACTCTCAGTAGTAGGCGAACTTGACCAGCAATGACTCATTTCAAGACTGCCACAATCTTGGGTTCCTACATAGTTAGGCTCCCTACCGAGTTGGGGTCTTATCAGTTGCTGATAAGAACGGACCGGCTGGGTAGATCGTAACAGCTGTGCTCTAGATATCGACATTGTTTGCATGCACAACAATGATAACAATACTCAGGTTGATCAGGCCTGATTTAGACAAAGTATTGAGCTATTTTACTGTTACAAACTAGTTCAATTCTTTACCAGTAAATTACACTAGCTGCCGTTGTTAGTAAAGAATACTTACCAACAAATTACAAAACAATTATGATATAGGAAATTGACAAGGTTTGCATAAATTTATTCACTCACTAGGTGTTAGCGAAAACATCTCTTTATTGCTATTCAGATATTATGCTTGATTTTAAAGAAAAGTTATTTTAGTAAATTCTGCTTTTACTGCTTCAAAGATCTTAAGTATATTATTCGTTTTATCTCAAAATTTATTCATATAGATGTTAGTTTTAATACCACGGATCCGGGTCTCAACTTTCTCAAATTAATTAATTTATCAAAACTTCAACCATATTATTAGAAGAATAATATTGGTGATACTCTACATTATTGTCTTACATTTATCTATACATTGCGGTTACTATTACTTCATTACAAAATTACAAAATTTACAAATCTGATAATTTGTTCTTTACATTGCTAAAGTTCTTTAAAGTTCTTTGTTACTTCTTTTATTAAGGCGAAATTTACAAAAGTTGTGGTTTGATATCACCTGAATTTCATATGATGTTGTTGTTGTATCCTTTGGGGCATCTCCTGTCGTCTTCTAAGGGTGGAGTACGTTGTTCCTGGTGCATCTACATCGGGTTGATTATTTCTGCTCTCGCAGATCGGTTGTTTGCTTGAAGTTCCAATTGTTGTAGTTTCACTTTCCTTGGTCCATACTTTTGTAGTTCACATTTCTTTTTTTTATTATAGTTCTCACTTTGCAGTACTAAAGTCTAGTAGTTACCTATCTTACACTTACATTTTATATTTTAAAAGAGATGTGTTGGCTACCTTTTTCTTTCTGTATGTATTCTCACTAACTCTACACACTACATTATTCACAATAAAACCATCTCACGTTGGATATACTTTTAAGGACATTCACTTACGTGTATGTACACAACACCAAAACTCACATCTTGTCATGGCGAAGTTCTACTGGCGAAAGCGCGTATAGTTTAGGGGCGAGGGCTCAGTAAGCTGGTGCGTATTTACGCACTAAGAAAATAGTTCGTACTTTATATATTATTAATTATCCATTAATTAGAATGTAAATACTTTATGTTTACTTTATTATGACTTAGGGATTTCTTTATTTATATAGTCGCATTTTTAATAATTAAAGTAATTATTATTATTATTCTTTACTTAATACCTTTCTTGGCGTGTTGGTACTGGAAAGTTTCAAGTTGATTCAGGAATCTGGGTATAGGTAAGGGTGTATGATACTCTTACTTATTAAAATTAAAAATTTTAATTTGTGCGATTTTCGATATATTTAAAATCGTCACAACACAAATTCAATGATGTTAGGTGTAATAGTAATAAGAAGATTGCGTAATACGTTTTCTGAATCTTTACATTATTTATTCAGCAACCGCTTTACTTACTTCGGCAATACAAAAATTCATTATTCTTCGCTTGGGTGATCTTATGTATATGTCATGTGGTGAATAATTTATGTATAAACAGGTTATATAAAAATCTTATTATCTAATCTTACTTATAATTATTTCTACTCTCGGCTTGCTCACTTAGTGTGCCACATTTGCAATTGCTTATCGATTTATTTCAACAGTGAATTTACTTTTAGTTCAATTTCTTTAATCTTACTTGGTTTTAATTCTTTTCTACAGCATATGCATTTCTCTTTTATCAATTAAAGACTTTACTAATTATTTTAATTTACTTCAATTTAAAAATCAAACATTGCCCTCTCATAGCATTTACGTTATTCCAATATTAATTTCTATACATGAGACATTATTCTAAATGAACAATTTAGACTTTACATTGCTATGTACAAATTAAATTCAGTTAGCAACAGTTTTGAATGTCTTTCATTCTAGTTTAAATATTGTCTTTTAATTGTCTGTAATTATTATGGGTTTTTATCACCTCGTTTGATGTGGCAATCAGCGTGTCCTTGGGTCCTCGGGTCCTCTTCCAGTCCTTGCTCCAGTCCTTCGTGCCCTTGGGTCCTCGTTTCCTCTTCCAGGATTCCACTGCTTGTCTTTCTTAGTTGTTGTTGTCTCTGCTCACATCATGGGTTGTAGGTGTGTCCATCGAACCTCTGTCCTGCCTCCCAGTTCGTCAGGTGACGCTTACAGTAGATTTACGATCGCGTAGTTGACTGACATAGCCTCCTACGGCAACGGTTGAATATAAAAGAAGAAACTTTATTAGCGCGACCTGGTATATTTATAGCCACATCGTGCAAAAGCTCTTGTCTGAACAATATCTGTCTTGACAGAGTTTGACGACGCGTCCTTTCTCCCACTCTCGTCCGATTCATTAATTTCGCTTATCTTTCGCTTATCTTTTACATTACACAATACTCAATCGATCGCTAATTTTCTTATGTCTATTACATGTAACTCACACTTCTTTATTATAATTATTCAGTGAGTTATTCTCTTTTTATTCATTGTACTTTCATTTTACGTCACTTTCAAACGGTTTTTTAACCCTTTGTGCATCTTTATAAACTACACATTTTGGTGTCTTTTGTCTAACATTATCATACATAATTTCCTTATAATTACAATTATACTCACAATCTAACATCATTTGAATAGGGGTGGTTACTGTCCAGGAATGGACAGGCTTCACACACACAAACAAAATATACATGTACACATAGCTAGCGACAGGTGGCCAGATATGCGTCTAAATGCCTGAACGGTGCGTTCCCTATATTGTAAACAATCCAGCTTGCAATCTGAATCATGTCTATTAACAATAGATTTATTTATTTTTATTAATTATTATGATTATGTTTGCAATGCACAGTACCGTATACGGTTGTACTGTCGCAATGCCCCAAAGTTGCAGGCGCCGTTTTCTGCAAGGTAACAGGTAGTTAGCCGACAGGTAGTTAGCCGACCACACTTGCAGAAAAGAGTGCTCCATTAGTGATTACATATATTCATTGATGTTTTTTCTTACACGATACTTGAATTAAAGGTTTTCTTGTTATTTATACAATGATATTAATTTAAATGTTCAAGTTTTCTTTTAAAAAATGATACTATTTGCAAAGTTTAAAAATTTTCTTTTGACAGCTTTATATTATTTAAAATCAAATTTAGTTCTTAAGTTTTGCTTTCCTGAATTCTCGTCTTCGTTGTCGTCCCCGTCGAAGATCTCGTTCCCGGTCTCCAGCGATCCGTCGTCCGTGTTCCATGTTCCAGCCACCACCTCCAGGAATTTTTATTGGTAAAAATGTAAAATTTTTACCTTTAAAGCCTGAAAAAGTTTTCGCTTATTACAAGCTTCGTCAAAGGCTGCCATTAGGGGAACAAATTTTAAAAAGCAGAGTACAGAATCGCATACAAAACTACAAACAAAACAGAACACGCACTATCAAAAAACACACACAAAAACAAAACAAATTTGATTTACCAGGTGCTTATAAACTAAACTGCTCAGACTGTAACAAATTTTATATAGGGCAGACAGGACGTAGCTTCAAACAGAGATACATTGGACACACAGAGGCACTACACTCTACCATAGAATCTACCTTTGCAACCACCTCACTGAAGGAAACCACACAAACACAAACATAAATTTACATGGATAGTCTACACGTAAACACAAAAGGCCGAAAACTAGACACTATTGAACAACTAGAAATATAAAAACACACAAAAACACATAAAAACGACATTATAAATGAACAGAAATAATTAAAATCACACGTACTATTCAAACATATCAAACTGCACACACATAACATCGATCTTTCAAACGACGGCGCCGTCACCAAGAACAAGACGAACAGCGCTCCTAGGGGCAGCCTCTGACAAAGCTTATAACAAGCGAAAACTGGCTCAGGCTATAAGTTAAACATTTTACAATTTTACCAATAAAAAACTTAATGTTCTGAGTCAGTAGTATGATACTTATAATTAAAATTATTAATTAGTGACTTCATCGGTGTTAGTTATTCTCTTTCCACTCAACAATACGACGTTTCGTGGGACGCTTGTACCAGTATTGTTACTTGGTTCTAAGGTAAATAACTTTTCTTAGAGTTTAACGCAATAATGTGACGTAAACAGGGGTTGAGGACAGACTGCTTCGTAGTTGAACACTTTAAGCTACTCAACCGTGATCGAATCGCAACTCAACTAACACCAGCAGCAAACTTTAGGATCAATCTCAACCAAAACAAACAGCCACCTTTGCTCGCGACTTGTTGACAACTCTTTGTTCACTTGTTTGCTGCCTGTACTCTTTGCGGGAGGGGGATAATAAAGCAAAACTGTGTTTGGTAACGCAAACGTTTAAGTGTTTTGTTATGTACCCGTTAGATGTGGAATTTTGTTGTGTACTGCGCTAAACTTTGTTACTATTCTTTTTATGAAACAGTTTGACCTGAATACTAGATTTAAATAATAACTGTAATAAACCACAATGTTAATTGATGATTCGTTGGGCACTTGGTGAAACATATCAATACAAAGGTTTTTAAAAATATATACACACTTGGTGCGTTTCACAGTTTTTCTTTAACTCTGGCAGCTGTTTCAGCTTATTAGGCTATTCTCAAAAAGATCAGTGAACAACTAAAGAAAGACTGTAAGCGTGGTGAACATCTGTTTAGGGCGTGTATCGGAACGTGTGTGGGCTGTGATGATGGAGGGGGGTTGGAGAAGCTAAGGATAGGTCAGGTGTTTGTAAAAACTAAATATAATCTGAATGCAAAATATAAAAATTAACTAAACTAAATAACAAATTTTAATAAAGGAGAGTTTCAGTCAATAACAACACAGAATTCAGTTTGTTCATTTGTTAAATTTTTGTCACTTTTTATTGCTTTTTTAATTTATAGAATTTCTAATAATTCAATTTTTTATTTTTTTGTGTGATGTACAGTAGTGTTATGTTTTTTGTATCTATGAAGTGATTGTGTTATAAGCAATGATCTGCAAAACGCGTATTGGCTGTATGAGTTAACTATGTTATGTTATGTTATGTTATGTTAGAACATAAGAAGGGGATTTTAACTAATACAGGCAACTCAGGTTTTGCAGATCATTGCTTACAACACAATCACTAAATAGATACAAAAAACATAACACTACTGCACAACATACAAAAAGGTAAAAAAATGGATTTGTTAGAAATTCTAGAAATTAGAAAAGCAATGAAAAGTATTAAAATTTAACAAATGAACGAACTGAATTTTGTGTATCCCCTTCATTAAAAGTTGTTATTTAGTTTAGTTAATTTTATATTTTGCATTCACATTATATTTAGTTGTTTACAGACACTTGACCTTTCCTTAGCTTCTCCAACACCCATCCATCATCACACCCCACACGTGTCCAGATACACGCTCTAAACATATGTTCACTACCCTACCATCCTTTGTTTAGTTGTTCACTGGTCTCTTTGACAATAGCTTAATAAGCTGAAACAGCTGTCAGAGTTAAATAATAACTGTGAAACGTACCAATTGTATATATATGTATTTTTAAAACCTTTGTATTGAAATAAATATAACTCAAATATTACATCAGTAATACTAAGCGTGTAGAGACGCATTCAGAGCTCTAAATTAAATTTGTTTAATTCATTAGCCCTAATTAAATTTATTGGAAGTTTATACAAGTTCGAAATTGAAATACACTTTTACAAAATTGCGAAGCGACAAGAAACGCTGTAAAATCTATCTGTAGAGAGATTCATGTTTACAGTCGAAAGACGACAACAACACTACAGTAAGCCGACGTTTCTCCCCGTCAAGATTTCCATATATTTACAACCCCCGTTTACACTTGACCGCAGTTGTAAGCCGTCTTAAAAGGGTCGAGTGTGGTCAGCAGAGCGTGTATTTACGACAAGAAAACTTTTTCTTTGGTAGCACTGCTGATGGAAAGGTTTATTTTATTTTGTCCTGAATACTATATTTATTACATAAGTAGAAGGAAATAATATTTAAATATTTAGATTTAAGCATACGATTGGTAAATTAATTAGTTATAATGAAGCTAGAGATACAGAAAATAAAGTCATGAATTTTACAAGGATGTGTCGAACGATATGTAAAATGTTGGGCAATAAATGTAGGAATGAAACCTGAATAAGAGTTTATAAACGACGGCAATACCTACACTACTATATGTTTCTGAAGAAGATACAAACAGCAGGAATGAAATTTCTGAGATTAGTTAAAAGGTGTAATAGACGAGATCATTAAGAAATGAGGAGATAAGAAGTGATTTAGATATTTTTGCTGTTAATGAAAAGATTAAAGTATACAGAAGAAAATAAATTCAACACATAGCTGGATTAAAGAAAGTAAAATACCCGAGATAGCGAAAGATTACAACCCTAGAGGAAAAAGAAAAGTTGGTAGGACTACGAAAATGTGGACTGTGGAATAGGAAGAGGCCGCTAAAGCCTAAAACAGTTAAGAAGATGATGGTGATGATTGGTAAATTAATGTAACTTCTTGCGTTCTATTGGGCACTACTTTTGTATTCCGCAGGTAACCTTCATGCACAGTGGAAAGGCAGTTATCCGAAACAATTGGTGCAGATCGGTTTTGGGAAATCAACGTTTTCGGACAATCGACCTAGGATGGTAAAAAAAGCATCAAACACAGAATTTCACTAATATCAATAACAATTAAATATTACTTTATTTTATTTTCGGTATTGGCAAGAAAAGTTTGTTAGGTATTCAAGTATAACCGGTTAGATTCCCTGGCGTTTTTTAGCTGCCAGATTAACAACATCCTTAGAGTAACGATGAGAGGATACAATGTAATGCTGGCCACACTATATTTTGTACGCACAACGGCGCTCATTAGCCAGCTTAGTACGTCTATTCTGTCACGTAAACTCTGCGTAACATTGATATTGTAACGAGGTGCCTTTCGAACAACCCAGAAAATTCTCCCCGTCCAATGTTGCAGGTGTTTCCCCAGTCAAGACCTCTCTAAGTAGGTTCCAGTGTATTCAAGAACACTTGAGATAGTGGCGTGTTACGTAATGCGGAACGTTCTCATGCTTTTGATGCTGCCGTTCTACAAGCTTCTAGACTAGCCCTGTCGGTGTGTGTTTCTGCCGAGGGCGCGCTGAAGTATCCTCTAGAATTTTCAAGTGTTTGTTAAGGACGCATATTATGGAACCCTGCAGACTATAATTAGCCCATACCTGCCGCTTAGTTTTCAGTTTTGAGTCAGGCGATTTCGACAGTGCGTCTCAAGTGGTGTATTAGTGAAAAGTGAATATAGTGCGGAATCCTTTATAGTTGACATTATTATTTTTGTGAACAGATTAACTTAATTTATTGTACGAGAGTAATCTTGTTGATTACAACCTGTTAATTGTGATAATTAAAGCTGGATTTTAGTGACTTTATTGGTGTCTTGTATTTTGTCGTCCACTGTACCGTACGAGATACTTTCGTCACGATATATAATAATTATTTACATATAATACGAGTCTCTCAGTAGCAATGTACGGTTACGCGTAACACAGTTCGTCTACAAGAAATTATGTTTCTATAAAAGTTTATTTCTTGTAACCTTTTTCTCACCCTCTAAATCTCCAACCCTCATTGCTACCGTTTTACAAGTGTAGTTTTTCGCTCGACTGTTCTCAAAAGGTCAACACATTTCCTCTCGTCCCGGAGCAGCGCGAAACTTTTCCGACTCCACTGAAGTGTTACTATATCTTAAGGAAAAGTTACACTTCTTGCAAACAAAATGTGGTACTGTCCCAATGGTACTGTGTACCAGCACTCATTTTAGAGATTTCAATTATGTGATTATTAGCATTGACATGTAGTGAATTTTGCATATAATTTTAGTTAGTACTCGTAAATATGAATCGTGAAAATTTATTTGTCATTATCATCACCACTCGGAGGACGAGGAAAAATAAATATTGTTTATATATTTGTAAATTTTCCGTATATTCATTACTATGTTTATTATGGTATCTGTTTTGTCAGTGTCATACTGGTGATGTTATGGCATTTCGTGTCCTGTATTTATTCCATGTGTGGCCAAATTAATTTTATAAATATTTGTTTTTTATTTGTATGCGTTTAAGTTTTTAAAATACAATTGTTTAAGATAAAAACGTGTAAAAAAACGTTATTTTTAAAATAACGGCAAAATACAAAATACAAATATATAAGGCTATTTCAATTTCCACCATATCTTCTACTACTGTAAGATCGTTTTAAGGATGAAGTTAAATTAGGAAGGTACGAAGGAAGAAACAGTTACTGAATTAGCTGACTGAATTGTAAGTGTACCACTAAAATGTACGAATAAGTTTCTGATAGACGAAAAATTTCACAAGACCATTTCTTACGTTCTAAAATCATCATCATCATCATCATCACCATCACCACACTAAGGTCTAGGCCTTAGACCTGTTCCGGAAACCATCTCTTCCTCGGTCTACTGACATCTCTCTCGACAGTAGGGTAATAAACCAAGGCAACCACAGGTAGACGGATATCAGGTATGCAGTTCAAGTGTTCGCACCATTTCCTTCTGTGGTCTTTAGCTTTCTGGTGCAATGATACAATGTTTAAATCGCGTCTAATATCCTCATTCCTTCTTTGATCCAAGAGAGAACAATCTTGCGTCCCTCATAGAAATTTCATTTCGGCTGCCTTAATTCTCTGCACGTCTCTTCTACCAAGACTCCATGTCTCACTAGCGTACGGGAATGTGGGGACAGACACAGTTATATAAAATTTCCTTCGGTTATCCTTCCATGTTTTATTTTTTAGGTATCTATGAATCGTTCCACCTACTGATAAAATTAATCTAAATTTAATAAATTTAAATTTTGATGGTTTACTATGCCAATCAATATCAGAAAATTTATTTGTATATGTTATAAATATGTTATAAAATAGTTTGTTGGCGATTTCAATAGTGTTTCATTGTTATGTTTTTTACGATAAATGTTTCTAGCAATAATATAAATTTTATGTCTGCCTATGACGTTCAAATGTGGCGTTGTTAGCTTACATGTAACCTAAAATTACACATGGAAACCAATATGCCTATAAAATAATACTTTCTTCTTTTTAAAATCGACTCGTAACGTAAGTAAACCAACTGGAAATAAGGCGGCAGCCATCCCTGCCTGTTACTATACATGTCTCTCTTTTGTGACAGACCTCGTTTTTCACTAATACTTGTTTGTCACTAATACTTGGCTTTTGTTTCACAAAAAATTTGCTTTTAGTGAAGTTTTTGAGATTGTACTATTTAAGACATAAGATATTTGCCACCTAACGAATAACAAATGTTTTTTTCATTTATTAATATATTGTTTTTGTTTTTAATTATTTTGATATTCAGAAATAATTGTATATTGCATTTTACATTTTCAGTTGTTGTTTTTGTTAAAAATACAGTATGTTCTTTGTTTTTAACGTTTCTCTCTTTTAAACATTGTGCAGACACATTAATTATCATATATTTCCTAACCATGGGTTTTATTTCTTTAAACAGTAAGCTAAAAACCAAAAACCATTATTATCTAACCTCACAAATGTAACAACACATATTTTCGCTTTACATTAAGAAATAGAACAATTTACTAGTAGTTCACTTCTTCTTTATCTTTCCATCGTTGCATATCGATAAAATCGTATATTCAAAACATCAAAAATATTGAGCGGGTACGGATGTTAGGATAGTTCCTAAAATGTGTATCCCCCCAACACACAAAACGTAAATTACCATTGTTTGAAAACTTTCCCGGCCGGTGTCACTGGAATTGAAAACCTTTAGGTCCTTTTGTCCTAACGTTGGAATCAAACGAGAGTTGGGTTTGACTCGTTTCATCCACTGAAGATGGGAGCCAGTGGTGCTGCTGACACGTTTGGTTTAATTGATAACGTTGGACCACAGCCAAAGAGCCCAGCAGTTAGTTTAAATTCAAGAAAACGATCATTCTTAAACAAATAATATTTGCATGCCACGTTGGTTGTCAAAATGTTCGGGCTTATCGACCAAGGTTCGTTATTAAAAAAAGGTCTCTTCGTTATTGGTGTTTCGACGTCTCGAGCAGCTGTCACGATCAGAGTAGAAACCGCTCACAGTTGGTAGAGATGTCCCAGGACCCATCTGTACAAAGACGCCTTTATTACACAAAAATGTTATGGGTCTTTGAGCCAACATGGTTATGTTGGCCAAGTTTTGGGGTAACCTAAAGGAATACCAGATTATTTAACTATCCTTTCGAGTGGACAACCAGAGGAAACGTCTGAATTAAGAAGAGGAATTGAAAGATACTAAACAAACTATTTACTAACAACAAAACATTTGATACGAATAATCACATCAATTTATAAGTCTTCAAATAGTGAAATAATTCTTCTGGATATTTAATTGTATCTCTTAAAGATTTATTACTTTTGTTCTAACTCTACGTTACATTGCTCAAAGAGTTGTATTTACTAGTACTATTACTACTATATTTACTATTGGCTTTAAAAGTTTTAAGGTATGTATAAGACTGATATAATTATGTTGTGAATCTCCGGCGTAAAAAATTTGTATAACTCGTGAGACTTGGGTAAATCTCGTAAGAGACGTTAGTAGAAAAAGATAAATAAGTAGAAGTAGACAAATAGGAGGAGGAAGTAGGAAAAGGATGAGAAGAAGGAGGAGAAGAACGAGAAAAAGAAGTAGAAGAAGAAGGAGAAAAAGAAGAATTATAAGTATGAGGTGGAGGAGGAGTAGGAAGAGGGGGAAGAGGAGGAGGAGACGGAGACAGAGAACAAGAAGAAGAAGAAGAAAAAGAAGAAGAAGAAGAAGAAGAATAAGAAGAAGAAGAAGAAGAAGAAGAAGAAGAAGAAGAAGAAGAAGAAGAAGAAGAAGAAGAAGAAGAAGAAGAAGAAGAAGAAGAAGAAGAAGAAGAAGAAGAAGAAGAAATACAAGGAAACCAAGAAAAAAAGGAAAAGAAGTAGAAGGGAAACAAGAAGCAGAACAAGAAGCAGAAGGAGAAGTTGCCTGGTACATATGGGTGATATGGACTTGTAAAGTGTTTTAATCCTGTGTAAGATTAACACGGTAATCACGCGTGACATTTAGGCAGAAATTTCGTAAAAAACGGTAGTGGAAGAAAAAAAAGAAGAAAATTATGAATAAGAGGAACAAGAAGATAAACTTGTTATTTAACTAAATGCTATTGGTAATATATATAAAAGTCTGGTTAAATTACCGTGAATTAAATAAAACAAAATTTCGATATATTTGACTAGATGTTTAGACAAAAAACTGTGTGTCTTGTTCAAGACATTTATATTTTTAAATTAGTTGTTACAACACACTTGTTGCAGCTCAAGTGTCATTCTGTTTCCATAACACATCGTTTGCAGGTGTCCTGAAAATGTCAATATAGGCCTACATTGTGATAAATCTGACAAAAATAAATAAAGATCCGCAAGCTTTCACGGCCGGTATTTGATTGATTAAAATAGTCCGACCTGTTACGGCGTGGTCTGTATCTGTTAAAGTTGAAGTTGTTGTTATTATTGGTGAATCCTGCGGTGGATCCATGCCTTGGACAAAATAGTTTTTGGTTTTGATGGGTGCGAGTCTCACACAGCGCAGAAGGACGCACCCTCCTGCGGCAAACATAAGTTTTCCAGTCTCCCTCGCAAAAAAAATATTTTGTTTTGTTGTTTTTATTATTATTATTATTAAGCAGAATGATCACTGTTGCACATCACTATATAAAAATTATCCCGATTAGCGCTTTCAAGCTTCACAGCTCATCGTCAGCTCGGAATTGAAACAAATCACCTGAAAACAAACCCTTCACCCCATCTCACCCAATAGTGCAACAGTGATCAATCTGCTTGTGATTTCAACCACTAACCCAACTTTCTTCATTAAACTTCTGTTAAGATATGCAATCGACGACACGTAATGGACAACAACAATGAGGTAATAAACGACAGCAATAAGGTAAGTAAAGTTTTTAAATATCTTAAGTTAAAAGTTAAATTGAAAAGGGTTTTAATTAAAATATGGTTTAATAAACAATGTCTGGATAATAAAGTTAAAATTAAAAATAAGAACAGTGTGGCTAAAATAGTAAAAGAACAAAGCGAGAAGTCGTGGATAAAATTAGAAATAAGGTCACTTTACGGCTTAATCAATAGATATAATAGGGAATTATATGAATGACATAGAATTGTTAAGAATATACTCGTAAGTAGAGTTAGAAGAAATACTATAACATTTTGGTTTGGGGTACGTAGAAAAGAAATTGGAAAATAAAAATAAAAAATTGGTAAATAAGTTAAATAAATTAATAAGGAAAAACGAAGTAAAAAGGGAACACCTCTCTAAGAATAACTATGAAAAAAGAGTAATAAACCTTTCATAGGTAACTTTCAATACAGAAGAAAAAGAAATGTTAACAAAAGCCTTAAAATACGCGCCGCCACCAGAATTAAATCAAGAAAAACCGATTGATTATTGAATGCGAAAGCATAATACAAAAACTAGGAAATGGAAATGATAAAAAGAGAATAAGGTGGGAAGTAGGGAATGTAGTAGATAAAATATTTAAGAAACAAAATTTGTATAATTCAAAAAATGAACAAAAAATCAAATCAACTGTAACTAAACTAAAGAATAAAATAAGAAAAAATGATATTATAGTTTCGAAGGTGGACAAAGGAAATACAATGGTATTACTAAGAAAGGACGAATACATAAAGAAAACGGAAGAATTTATAAGTGAGGGACCATACGAGGAAATAGAGTATGATTATACAAGTAAGTACCAGGTAAGGATAAAACAAATGATGAAACAGATAACATTTATAGAAGAAAATAAGAGAAAGTATTTATTAGAAAGTAATCCAACAGCACCAACTTTTAAAAGTCAGGTTAAGATACATAAAGAAGGAAAACCAATTAGACCGATTATTTCTTTTACTAATGCATCTATTTATAAATTATCAAAGGAAGTTAGCAGAGTACTGAAAGAGAAATATGAATTTGGGATAAAATACAGCATAGAGAATAATGTAAAATTGATAGAAAATATTAGAATTAATGTAAATACAAAATTGATATCACTGGATGTTAATGACATGTTTACCAATATCACAGTAAATAAAGTTATTAAGTTAATAAACGATAATAATATGGGAGAATACAGGTATAAAAAGCAGTTGATTAAAGTAATTAAAGAATGTGTAAATCAGAACTATTTTAGGTTTAAAATAACTATGAGGTCTTCATTATCTCCTATTCTTGCAGAAATATACATGAATGATTTTGAAAAGCAATTAATAAGTTCCAATAATTATAAAGACATTATAAAATTATGGACTAGATACGTTGACGATGTATTAGTAATTTGGGAAGGAAGCATAGAAGAAGTGCATGAGTTTATAAATGAGGTTAATAATAAGGATAAAAACTTACTATTTAAAGAAGAGATAGGAGGTAAGAAAATAAATTACTTAGATTTAAACATAGAAATTAAAGATAATGAGAAACTACAGTTTGGGATATTTAGGAAAGAGTCGTGTTCTGATATAATTATACCAAGGGAGTTTTACCACCCTTATAGATATAAAATTGCGGCGATAAATTCATTTTGTTATAGAGCTCAGAAGTGTTTAAAAGAGACCGAATCAAAAGGTAGGGAGTTAAAAACGATAAAGGGAATTGTAAGGAATAATAACTATAACACCAACATAGTTGATAAAGTAATGAAAAGTGTTAACATACAAAAAGCTAAAATAGAACCAGAACAAAAGAATTATGCAGGGTCATTGACATACATAGGTTTACATACTAGAAAAATTATAAAATGTTTTAATAAATACGGAGTAGATATAGCTATTAAAAAATGTGAAACGGTATTTGATAAGATAAGGAATAAAAATATATAGAAAAAATCCCAATATTACAGAAAATCTGAATTTATAAATTAAAATGTAGAGACTGCAACAAAGTGTACCTAGGTGAAACAGGACGAAAATTCGTAAGCAGGTTGTCTGACCACAAACGTGGAGAAGGTAATAGAACAACCATTTCGTTATATGCAAAACATTTCATAAAGACAACCATAAGTTTGTTAATCCTTTGGAAGACTACGAAATTGTAAAAGTAGTAAATAACACAGTTGGAAGGAAGTTTAGGGAGGAGTTAGAAATATTGAAAGAAAGATAAAAATGATTAGACAATTTAATTAATACTAAAATTAAATTTGATAATGAAGAAATAGGTTAAAACATAATTAAGAAGTAATTGATAGAGGACAGATAGATAAGATTAAGAATTAAATTACATAGGACTAATTAGGTGTTTTAAAATAAGGGTGTGTGACTGGCCCACATCTGTGGTTGAGAAAGACGGGTAGGTTTAAAAGGAATGTACGTGCGCGCACACAACACTGAAACACAAGGAATTTGCTAGAAAAATATGTAACTGTCCAGATGGAGGGACTGGACTAAGGGGGTGGGGAAGGGACATTTGAATTATAGCTTGTTGTGTGTGAGCAGGATGGGGTGAGATGGGGTGAAGGGTTTGTTTTCAGGTGATTTGTTTCAATTCCGATCTGACGGTGAGGTGTGAAGCTTGAAAGCGCTAATCGGGATAATTTTTCTATAGTGGTGTGCAACAGTGATCATTCTGCTTGTGATTTCAACCACTAACACAACTTCCTTCATTAAAATTATTATATTATTATTATTAACATTATTAATAATATTGAAGTTTGAATTCCTAATAATAACGGGCAACAAACTCTTGAAAATTTAATAATAAACGTAGCAAAATCAGAAGTTTTGGCCATGACCACGTTGGTCTTTGTCAGTGTTGGATGGTGGGGTGGGGGTCCATAAGCCCCGCGTAAGACGTCCATTTTTCCGTGTGCTCATAACGCGGCCAAAACGTCTTGTTTTATTAGGTTTATTGTTAAATTTATCCCGGGTTATTTACTATTATTATTATGACTTTTAACACTAAATAATAATAATAAGATTAATAATAATAATTACAATTTTAATACATTCAGACCACAACGTAGCCTAAGAGTCGGGATAATTTTAATCAATCTGGACATTCTGGACAAGGATATCCTAAAACCTAATTTAGGTAACTGAGTAAATTTCGTCAAAATAAGTGACAGACATATACAATTATTAAAATTAATATTATTTGGTATTTTACGCAAAAATGAATTTTGTTATTTAATATCCTTTAAAATGTTTGAACTATATTTTAAACTATCATCTTCTTTAGAATGTTATTTATATTTTATATAATTATATAATTAAATACATTTTAAATTTAAACTTGAAACGTATTTTAAATAACGCCAACTCGAAAGCACACACATACACACACACATGCGCTCTCGCTCTCTCTCTCTCTCTCTCTCTCTCTCCCCCTCCATCATGTGTAGTAAGTTATTTATTATTCACTTACGGTTTTTTTAAGTAGACATTTTTCTAAACTTAAGCAGAGCAACCAAGATTCTTCTCTATAAACAGTTACTAAGCCAGTGGTCTTGTATGGGCCCGAAACTTGGATAATAACAGTGACAGAGGAAGAGTAGTTGTTCAGGTGGGTAAGAAAATCCTCAGGACGATATTTGGTGCAGCGAACGTCCAGGAAGCATGGAGAATAAGGACGAATGCATGCAGAAATCCAGCAACTCTATGGAGAACCAGATATCGTCACTGACATGAAGGAAAGTAGAATCAGGTGGTGGTCAGGGAGTGTCTGGAGAATGTTAGAGACATCAACATTGAAGAAAATTTTTACTGGGAGACCTGATGGAAGAAGAAGGAGGGAAGAAAACGATCGGTGGATGACCTTGAGGACGACTTGCGCGGGCTCGATGTAAGCAGATGAAGAATGACAGCAAAGGATTGAGACGAATGGAGGCGGATTGACCAAGTGGCCAAGGCTCTCCAAGAGCTGTAACGCCAATTAAAAAGAAGGAAAAGACGTTTTTCTAGCATTATAAAAGGAGCAGACGATTGTATTAATTTAATCACCACCATATTTATTTTCGCCTGAATTCTATACTTAACGATTTCTTTCCTATGGTGTTATGGAATCTTGTTTTATTTTGTAAGTTAATAATCTAAACGGCTGTCGCATCAGGAATGAGCGTTTAATGTTACCCTCGCCTTGCCAGCTATATACGTAATGGAGGGAACATTACGTAGGGGTTTCGTGCACAGCAACCGTTGAAACAAAATTACCCCAGACCGTCGCGACGTCATAATTAGCATGTAAATATTAGTTAAGGCGTCGCCCCGCTCGTTTGTGTGTGTTCAGCAATTTGGTTACAGCTGCCTCCCTCACACCTGACAGACAGGGGTAGTTTGTGATGCTTTCACTGTAAATTGCTAATGTTGGCTGTCTAAATGTTTTTTTGTTTTTTTTTTTTTTTTTAAGTAACGATGTTATCCGACGAAATTTTGGCAAGTTGTCAAAATGTTATTGAATATTTTGTAAAACAATTTACCATCTAATATTGGTTTACATAATTTAACATTGATTCCGTAAATTAGTTCTTTTCCCTTTCCTTTATTTATATAGGTTTAATCGACTGTTTTTCTTCACCCATCAAAGGGATTCGCTATAGTTCAATTCCAATTCCCCAACCATCTCTTTTCTGTGGTCGGCAAGGATTCTTTTCCTTGGGTTTCGTTGTCCGTGACATGTTCGTTAATTAACTAAATATAATTAAATCACTACCGACTCGGAACACAAAGTTTTTTATGGGTAAAAACGTATAAGATTTACATTATAGCCTAAACCAGTTTTTGCTTTTAAAAAGCCTCTTCAGAGGCTGCCGCTGGGAGCACTGTCAGTCTTGTTCTTGGCGACGGTATCGGCTTTTGAAGGATCGATGTTGTGTGTGTGGGGTGTGATATGTTCTAAAATGCGTGTGATTTGAATTGTGGCTATTCGTTTAGGATGTCGTTTTTATGTGTTTTCTTGTGTTTGCATATTTCCAATTGTTTAAGACTGTCTAGTTTTCGGCCTTTTGTGTGTACGTGTAGAATATCCATGTTAATTTTGATGTTTTTGTATGTGTGGTTTGCTTCAATCATTTCCCAACGGTCTAGAATCTCGCACTATTTTTACTACAATCTACCTGTTATAAATGTAAGTCAAAAATTTTTAAACTGTTGGGCGCGTTCTGCATGTCTGAGACCTTACTAGAGTGAAAATATTATTATTCATCTGTCAATTATCGTGACCAGTACACTAATGACCTGTATAGTTTGATAGCTGTAAGAAGATACTTTGATTAGTAAAGTCATTTAATATTTCGTTGCATATAACGTTACATTTTTAAATAAAAAGTAATTAAATGAGTCTGCAATAAATATTTGCAAAGCGTAATGTTATCTCAGTTCTGACCTGATTACACGGCGCAATTACAGAATGATAATAAATTTTGTGCACTCTTATCGCTATTTCAAATAATACCATCATACACACATACACCTAGTATACATTTGTCGCCACGAAATAATAAATTTTAAAATATTTGAACTTTACAAAAGAGTATTTTTAGATTCGGCTTAACAGCACTCGTTTACGTAAAAAACAAGTGTTTTAATAAAACGCTGCATCCAAATGTACACTTTGTGAAACACACACACACACAATCTCTCTCTCTCTCTCTCTCACACACACACACACACACACACGCGCGCGCGTTATCAGATACTGAGTGTGTCATGAGGACAAGTAAGAGGTAATGCCCCAATTTTGTGTGTGTGTGTGTGTGTGTGTGTGTGAGAGAGAGAGAGAGAGAGAGAGAGAGAGAGAGAGAGAGAGAGAGAGAGAGAGAGAGAGAGAGAGTGAGAGAAGGAGAGTTGGTAGTTTTCCTTATCGCTAGTGCCGTGTTCTCTCAACAAACACTTTACATACATTACTTTACATTTAACACGACAAACGCATTACGAACGCGTGCTTTCTAGTTCACACGGTTGCGTCCTGATTCCGTACAGAGCAGATTCCTTAAACGTCATACGATGGTCAGTTGAAAAGTTCGCGGACAAGAATACATCATTTTATAGTTCTTGCCTGTCTACCAAATAACCAGTGTCCAGATTGCGTACAACAAACATCTCGGCGTCTGGTATGTGGCAGAGACTAGTGGGAGCAGCAGTTGGACGTGTTCCGGTGGTCGTAATGCCCGGCCGAACCCGATGACTGCCTGCCTGTTACCATGGTCAGCGAACTCGCGCTTTTGCAGGATATGAACCTACTTCGTTTTAATTTAGGAGGAATGGAGGGTTGGAATGACTCTGAAAACATGTTGCAGATGGGTATACGTTTGTTAAATCGAATCTGCAAACACTCTGGATTGCAAATATGCACACTTAAGACCGAGGCGATGGCTTTTCGTGGAACTGATCCCATACGAGCAAAAATTATTATCGATGTCCTAGAACAAATTAGCAATTTTGAATACCTGGGCTACAGTACGTCTTATAATGCAAGCAACGGCGTTGTGAATGAGTTGCATAAGTTCAAATTTATGTGCAGGACCATTAGGCGAACCTTTCAGTCAGCAAATAAAGAAACACGCCTAAAATTCTACAACATGATGGCTCTTCCCTCACTTCTTTATGGGTCTGAAAATTGGACTTTAACGAAAGGCCAGGCCAGTCGTATCCAAGCGACTGAAATGAGATTTCTCGGGCATGTGGCAGGGTATACTCTCCATGATCATAGAAGAAGCAGAGATATACGGCAGGAACTGAATATTATGAGTATACTGCACAGGATCGCCCAGTGCCGGCTGAATTTATGGGAACAACTTTACCGAATGGATGACCGCCGCATCCCTAAATAACTATGGAACTATAAGCTGAGGTGGAGGAGAGTTGTGGGACGTCCGAGCAGGAGCTGTAGTGACCAGCTCTAATCTTTGCCTATTTGAGACCAGAACAAACTATCTTTGCTTTAATACTTGAAGTAGATGATGATGAGGATGGTGAAATGATGTTATTTTGTTGGATTCTGGACTTGGAAGAGACTCGCAACAGCGGAATGGGAGGGGACTTCAGATACCTTTTGATTGGGAGCCAGGTATTACCCGCCCACAACGGGCGGGGCACCTTAAACCGCGCAGGAAGTCTCTCAGCAAATGCAGTCTCCGGAGACTGCGGGTTGGCAATATTGAGTCACGAGTGAGAGAACAGAAAAGAGGAAGCACTCAGAAAATTACAAAAGGCGGCAGAAGGCACACCTGAGGCAAGCGCAACACCCCTCCGTCCAAAACGCCCTAAAACTGCCCAGGAAGTCTGCAAAGGCTGCCGAACTTTAAAGACATACTACATTACTGTACAAGAAAGCCTAAATTGTAAGAGTAAGTGAAGAACAGCTACAGTGCGTTTACTCTAAATTTTAAGAAAAATAAAGAATATTTTGTCCCCAAAATTAAGCAGAAACTATCCAGGAGGATAAATTAAACGTGTTTATGTAAGTACCCGCTGAATATTTTTTATTACTTTATTTTACTATACCATAAAGTAAGTAATCTGTACAGTATTTGTTCGCGTACCTCATTTTCCTTTACAATTTGCCCTGTCGTGACCGAACGGTGAATCAACAACAAATTATTAAGCAACGTGAGTGGGTTGTGTGAAATGATTGGTTACTGAGTCTAGCTTTACAATAAACATTACTTTATTTATCATTTATCAAAATTGACGTTTAAAACATACTCTTTTTAACACTTTTGAACACTCTTGTAGAATCACATCTCAGTACTTACAACACGCAGCACACCACACAGTAGCTACGAAAAGTGATTAGAGTACACATGTCTACGACGTACGCGGTACACACACCCGACCCGTTCGCCAATATGTGCGAACTATGTCAGTCTAAGAACAATAAGAGCGAAATAGAGCGCGATCTCAATGTGTTGTCAGTTTTTATAGATTCCGGTTACTATGGGACCACGCCCGGGTCACAGGGTTCGGACTGGGCCTCAAGGAGCATCAAACAACCAATCAGGAGAGAGGTTTTCACTCAAGGCGATGTGACGTGCGTAAAGGTTAAAAGGGTCCTTTCCTCCTGTACTGGCTTGGGAATATAGGAATTTATGGTTTTCGTGGTTTTTATTAACAACTGGCACATGATCACAGTGAGAAAGATTTAAATAAAATATCGCACACTCATGATAAGAGAAAGAAAGAAATCTAATAAATAAATAAATAATAAATAAAGAAACGTTGAGCCTTACTACAGCCCATTTGACGCTAAATTTTGTTACCATGGAATTCGGTTAACATAAAAAAAACCTGTTCCCCGTCATATCGCGTTAAACTTTATTCTCTGTAGTTCACTCTGCATAGCATAATAAGTATAAAGAGATAAATAAATAAAGTAAAGAGACAAAGGAATAGACAGCTACTGCTATTATTGATAATTCAGTGCACGTATATTCGTTTAAGTTTATGCACAAACAACTATTAAATGTTCAGTAATTTAGCCTATTGCCTGTAGGCCTATGAAGTTATAAAATATTTTTATTAAACATAGTTAAGTATTTGGTATGTACGGGGATGTAATTAATCAGCATTCTTTTTATTAATTAATGTCACTCCTTTCCTTTAATTTTATAATAAAATTTCCTGGTGTTCCATATAGGCCTAGTCTACATTTACGGCACATTTATTAGTTGAGTCTTTGCTTTTATGTTAACATTTACTTGCACGTGTGTTTGTAGTCTATCTAAGTGATAAAACTAAAAGGACGATTGCGGGTCCATAGCTTCCGTGAGTCTCTTCGCCTACTGTTCTGAAGTCTTGCAAACCTTGTGTTTGTGTTTTTATGTTTTAGAATATTTTAGTCTGAAGGCGGCTAGAAAGCTGTGGTGTAGTCGGTCTTAAATGTTGATTAAAATGTCACTGTTTTATGAATACGTTTGGAATTTTGAATGTTTACACAAATTTTTATTACTGTTACAGCTGAAGATATTTATGATTCTTTGTGAAAAAAAAACACTTCAAAAAAGGAAATCTAAAATATCTTTATTTTTTATTATAAATACTGTCCTATACAGAAACGTTTCAACAAAACAATTCACTTGATACTTTTTTCATCTTGTTTTTTGAATTATCAATCTCTGTAATTCTAATTTTGTCATGTTTACTTGGTGATCTGCTACTTGTCACGTTCCGGACGAGGCATTGTATTTTATCATATTTTGCAAGGGTGAGATATGTGTATTCCGTCACAGTGTTAGGTAAGTAGACAGCTGGGTGTGTCTTAATAAGGTAATAGAGGGAGAGACGAATCTTCGTAGCAAGTAGCAGGGGCGTGCCTTAACGGAGCTGAGCCAACAGGGTAGTAACAAGTAGACTTGTTTACGATTTGACCTGCCGTGAAGGCGGATTCACGGGTATATATACGGGTTCCAGTGGGACATTTTTGTCGTGGTTAAGGACTTGAAAATGGTGAAAACACTGAAAGACCTCATCCGGAACGTGACAAGTAGCAGTTCTGCAAGTAAGCGCGTCTTATTGTTGCTCGTTTAAAAATCAAAACTTTACGTGAATACAAAAGAACGCCAATATTATTGCATTACAATTACAATAGTTGTTATAGGGGCACCAGACCCATGACCAAATTACTGTTCACAGATTTTTTGTCATTTTTTTCTTGATAAAAATTTTTAAGATATACCTGATTCACTGCTTTAAAATTTTTATTGTAATTAAAAATTATTAAAATTTCGTAAAAATTAATTAAATTAATCAAGAAAGGATTCAAAAAGTGGAAAGAGCATATGGTATAACTGAAGATATTTACAATAAAATGTGCATATTTAAAAATGTGAAAATAAGGCATCACAGTATACTAGTGAGGCCAGAATGCCTATATACAAATGAATGTCTAGTATTGAATTATAATTTAGACAAACTTAAAGTATTGGAAAGACAGATTATTAGAAAAATATTAGGCCCACAAAAACTTCAGAACGTTGCCAATTAAGAAGTAATGATGTAGTATATCAAAGTATAGAAAATATAACAGCACGTTGTCAGATATTAATTGGTGTCACTCCCCCTCGCAGTGTAAATTATTTTTTAACTGCCTTCCAAACACGTGTTACTTTCATTTCTTTCCAGTTGTGTGATTGGCGTCCAGCAACAATTGTAAGTGCCTCACTGATAATATTATTTAATACTAGCTAGGTAAACATATAACAATTCTTATAGACACATATTCGATCAGTTTTAAACTCAGTACAGTGGTCATCTGCGTTGTGCTTAATTTACACTTATACTTGAACTTGCGTTGCAGTTATTCGGCATTCCTGCCGAATGCAACAACCGTTTATACTAATTTAAACATAGTAAATTTTAAGTAGTCGCGCGACCGAAAATTACCCGTTGATCGGTCAAAGTTTCTCTGACATCACGCCACGTTTTCTTTACTAACGAAGCAGTGGGCTCGGATAGATCACGTCAGTGGAACACCAGACCGCCCTTGTGAGCAGATCCGTCCGTTGAGCACATTAAATAAGAAGCCTCGATTACCAAGGTAACTAAGATTTTTTGGTTATCATAAATCAATGCTGGTGACGAATAATTTTTGTCTATTACGTTTGTAAAAAAAGAAAACTTGTAATTTCTGTAAAAAACTGTTATTCATAAGCAACCATGATATATCTTGTTTGTAATAGTTAGCCTCGACTATACCCAATTTTCAGTCAATCAATTTAAAGAAAAAAGCAAAGATATGTAAAGTTCAATGTCAGTACTTGTTGTGTATATAATTTGAAGTTGTAATTTTGTAATATAATTTTGTAATTTTGTAAATTTGCGATTATGCATTGTATGAATGAATGTGTGGGTGCTAGCTAAACTGTGTGGATGCGTAAAGTATACTAAGAGATGTGGAACTTTCAGTTACAAGCTTGGTTCGACGTACAGGAGTGAGAATACGAGAATATGGACCCGATGTAGTTTTTTCTACACACGTTCTTCCAGCATGAACACAGCAGCAGTTCGTGCCGTGAGCTGAGTAACACGCATCCGTCGCGACCAGCTACTGCGGACTGTGAGCGAACCTCTTCGGATTGCCAAGTAACACTTAACCGTTAATAACTTTCAGGGGAAGTTACAGTACTAATGAAAAGAGAGATAGACCAGATTCCTCACCTTCTGTGACATGAACTAAAACGTTTTTACAAATATTTTGTGATGCAGAACAGTGTTAGAATTTTCATGAACAGTTCACAGTTTGTATGCTAAACCACATTAACTGTAAACTAGTAGGGCCTATTGATTCATGCAATTGTTCCATATTCAGTAACTAGTTTATCCACTATGTAGTTTATACAACTATTTAATTTTAGCAAACCATTTATAAAGTATTTACTCTTTTCTACATTTAGTTTATTTTGAGTTAAATTAACTCAGTAATTGACTTTTGCTGACTGACTTATGATTACATAAAAATTTTGAGGCTTATTTTTTTTCTAAAATAAACGGGTCGAGCTCGGCTCTGCTCACTAACTGGTGGTAGGCTACTGAATTTTTTTTACATACACCTCCCCCTTTTGGGAATTATGTTAGATATTAAGGCTATTTTAGAAGTATCTTATAATGTGTAAAGAGACATAATCAGTAGTAAGTATTTTGATTATTTTTGGTGTATTTTGTGTGTTACGTTTTTTGGGGCTCAGCAGTGTAACGTGCCATAGTGACAAACAGAAGAGAATAAAACAGTGTTGTACTTAAATATTGATGCTAGAGTGTGTAGTGTGCTTGTGTGTGTATGTGTGTGTGCGTACACTTCTGCGTGTTAGATTGAGGGTATAGGCTATATCTGTTTAGATTGCGAGTGAGAGAGAGAGAGCGCCCGAGTGGGTAATTTGAGTGAGAAGGTGTTGTGTGAGTCTAGAGAGAGAGAGAGAGAGAGAGAGGGAGAGGGAGAGAGAGAGAGAGAGAGAGAGAGAGAGAGAGAGAGAGAGAGAGAGAGAGAGAGAGAGAGAGAGAGAGAGAGAGAGAGGGAGGGAGGGAGAGAGAGGCAGACAGACAGACAGACAGATGCAGAGAGAGAGAGAGAGAGAGAGAGAGAGAGAAGGTTGGAAGAGTGAGAGAGAGAAAGTCAGTGAGAGGAAAGGAGACAGTGAGTGAGAGGTATTGTGAAAGAGAGCAAGAGAGAGCGTGAGTAGGAGGGATAGAGAGTGAGAGAGCGATTTCATGTTAGAGTGAGAGGCTTTGAGTAGGAAGGGTAGGGGGAGAACGGGAGAGAGAGAAGGTGTGATTGTGGACATATATATAAATTTACAATATTCTATAGTACTCTTGACTATAGTTTCCAACAATATGATTACAATTATTATCCAAGTTTACTTGTTATATAAATTTACCATAAACTTTAAGATAAACGTTTGTGTCAACTATCTGATGTAAGGTCGTAAAGTTCTACAGTTATTGTGTAATCTGTATTTTTCTAAATTATGATTGTTTTTAATAGGGTACCAGTAGTGAGTGAAACATGTTAAAAATAACTTTTAATAATTACATAGTTGAACATCCCCTAATCTGTTGTTAGTTATAGGTAATATATGTTACTATGCTATATGTTGACTGATGTATGTACAAACGTTTTCTTTACCAATCTAATATCCCATTGTTGATTACTGTTTGTTTAATTAATTAAAATATCATTACATATAGCAATTTAAATTGTAATAGTATATATATTAAGATCTGTGATACTATAATTTTTGTCGGTTTCTTAAAGACAATATTTGAAGATGAAAACAAACTATCTCAACTCCTTCACATATATAACGATACATACATACGCACGCATACACACTCATATACACAAACACGTTGAACCAAATAATTGTTCTGTTGTGTTTGACATTTCTTTTGTACTTCATACACAGGTACTGATGATGACAATAAAAATTGTCTAAAAGTTAAAAATTTGTGTTATTTTTGACTAACTCTCATTAAAGCTTCACTGAACAAAACTATTATTAACACTATTAAAAAGTGTACCTTTTGCATACCACATTACAAGGTGATAACAACTTTATTCTTCTGATGGAACTTCAGGTATTTTCTCATAACTGTAACTAAATTACGTAATAGTTTTATATTTCAAATATTTTTTTTTACAAAAATTCTATCTAGACGTGGGTCTATAATGGCGGTTGTATTTATTTTTAAGAAACGTAAACGAAGTGATTTGATTATATGACGTTTACCTATATGGTACCTCGTTTGTGGTGAGAAACCTATTGAATGCATGTTCATAGACAGATTTTAAAATTGATATACAGAAATCAGAGTATTTATGTGTAGGGGAGAAAGTGAGTGACATCGTTCTACAAGGTGAAATTATAAGAGTCTGCCAATAATATAAATATGTGGGGAGCATAATTAGCAAAGGGGGAATCCCCCATAAAGTATTGTTACGACGGTCTCCTTGATCGCCGTATGGTGCAGTGGAAAACAAAGTAGAAGACACCAATTAAGTCACTAATCACCAGCTTTAATTATCACAATTAATCTGTTTTTAATCAATAAGATAGTCTCTTACAACAAATCAAATTAAAAATTGTTCACAATAATAATGTCAACTAACATATAACACAATTGTATTACAATTGTCCCACACAATAATAAAACACATAATACTTCGCCACAATACGTCGAACCGTACTGAGTAAATCGTCCGACAATATCTGAACTAAGCGCCGCTAAATGCTTATATTTATAGCCAGCTAAAATTCCAGAATAATCCATACTACGCATCAGCGCTACACTAGAGCGTAATTGACTGCAGCCTTGACACAGTCCGCGGGGCCGGCGAAGTCTAGAAAAGCCTCGCTAACGCATGTTAATATCACGTACTCACACAACATTACAGCCGAATTCCATTGGAACATCCGAGAAAAACGTAGAACGTTTTGAAATGGTGTATCGCTTTTTCCGCATTACGTAACAATATTAATTATTAAGTCATTCAAGATGACTAGCTATCTAGAAGCTAAAGTTTCGTCTTCCGTTAAATTTAATTTGTAGGCCTATACAACAACTGTTCAGCCAATTACAACATATGAATCCGATTGCTGGCAAGTGACAAAACGCAATTAATAAACTGTATCCATTTAAACGGAGTTTGAAAACATCTTGTCAGATAACCCGGCAGGCATGTGTCAGAAATGAAGTAATTACATAGTGAGCAAATGTTATACAAAAATTTAGTGATCTACTTGAACGACGTATGTTAATGTGGTACAGGGAATGAGCAACGAGGGAGAGCCCAGAAGGACACTTGAATGTCATCCGTCAACGCGATCTAAACAACAAGTGAGAATTTTCAAACTGCTTTTATTATTATTAGCGGGGGTCCTACAGTCTATGCCGCATCCCGAATTCGATCCCCATTTCTCCCTATCTTTCCAGTCATCGTCTTCAATAGATCGATCTCTCATGCTTTTCCTAATTCCTGTTCTCCATTGTGTTGTCAGTCTTCCTTTTATTCTCCTGTTTTGTGGTGTGTAAGTCAATGCTTTCTTTGGCCATCGCTTCTACTCCATCCTCGTTATGTGGCCATATCAAATAGCAACTGTCTGGATTCTATTCTTTCTGCTGTTGTAAATATGAGCCCTGTTTTCCTTCTTATATTTTCGTTTCTAACATTTTGCATTCTAGAAATTTTACACGGTCTTCTTAAGAAGTCCATTTTGCATAGTTTCTATAGTAGTAATAAAAGGTTGGTTCTGGGACAGCCACGCCCCCCTCGTTTGTTTATGTTTACATTTTTTTCACTCCCTCCACCCCCGTCTTTACCTACATAACCGCCGCGCGGTCACCCATCTCCGCTCGTTTGTTTACATTTTTTCCGGTTTGTTTACATTTTTTCTCTCTCGCCACGCCCCCCACTCCTCTGTTTATGTTTACATTTTTCCTTCCTCCCCACCCCCACCCTACCCCGCACCCGCCGCGGTCATCGACCTCCTCGTGTTTATGTTTACGTTTTTTTCTCACCGCGTGTCCCAGCTTTGCGTTGTTTACGTTCTCTCCTCTGTTTATGTTTACATTTTTTTCCTTCCTCCCCACCCCCGCCCTACCCCGCACCCGCCGCGGTCATCGATCTCTTCGTGTTTATGTTTACGTTTTTCGTGTCCCAGCTTTGCGTTGTTTACGTTTGTGCCGAGAGAGAATGTTTATGTTTACGTTTTTTTCTCTCTCACCGACGCGGCTATCACCACGTGCTCGTTGTTTTCTTTGGCCGCCGATCGACGACACGCTGACCCAGTAACAAACGTAAACATAAACATTCCGACAAACGTAAACAAAGTAAAGCTGGGACACGAAAAACGTAAACGTAAACATTCGGAGTTCGGCGACCGTCGCCGGAGCGCGTCTGTTTGTAAACAAATGTTTAGGAGAAGGGATAATGGCGTGATATATTTTTTTATTAATGATGTTGTTTGGTATTTGTCATTGTACAGTACAATCGGAAACTATGACACCGCTTAAATCTGTAATATTTTTTTTAACATTATGGGCAAAATGCGATCAAATATTACTAGCAAATTCTTCGACCGATAATACAACACAGATTGAAATGGATAAAGTTAAGCGATATTTATATGACTATGGTTATCTTAAAACAGATGATGAATTTTCGTTGCAAGCGGTAAATGAATCAGATATTGCTAACGCGTTACTTATATTTCAAGAATACTATAAATTGCCTACTGATGGCGAATTAAATAATGAAACTATAAACTTAATGTCGAAAACTAGGTGCGGTAACAGTGATATTATCGATTATCGAGTATCTAGTTTCAAATGGAACAAGCCCGAAGTAACATGGCATTATTATTTAGCGAATCAAGAGGTGTTAGAATTGACTAAACAAGCTTTCGCAGTATGGGAGGAAAAGTCTGGTATACGTTTCAAACATGATAGAGTGAATACAGATATTTTAATTTCTAATAAACGATTGAAATATATGATGCAAAAAGAATCATGGCAATGTACGAGAATGTTTGACGGCAAAGGCGGAACATTAGCGCACGCATATTTTCCTGATTATAATAATTCAAGACGAGAAATTCATATTGATGAAGATGAAAATTGGTCATATTCGACTGGCAAAGTCGTTCCTCTTGGTCAATCAAGTTTGTATGCAACTTTAATACACGAAATCGGTCATGCTATAGGTTTATCACATTCAGATGTATCAGATTCTGTAATGTATGCTTATTACAACGGTAAAATCGAGTTAGGTGATGATGATGTTTTAGCTATTCAAAATTTGTATGGTAAGACACAAAACACTTTTATGACGTCTTTCATACCGATGTCACCATCTTCTTCAATACCAGAGACGGAAGACGAGCGTCCTATAGATACAAATAAAATTGATCTTTGTAATTTTAAAAATATTAATTTATTTTTAATTGCCGATAAACGATTATATATATTACATGAAAAATGGCTGTGGATATTAAATCCGACAGAGATGATGTACACCAAACCGCTTATAATAAAGCATTGGTTAACGTTTCTTCCAAGAAATTTCACAAAAATTTTAGCTGTTATCAACGGCCATCTGGCGAGATAGTTATGTTTATAGATTCTTTGGTATTCATGTTTGATTTAATGAGTCTTAAATTAAGTCATGGTTATCCGAAGCATATCCAGTCTTTATTTAACATACAACCGAATAATTTGCATGCGGTATTTAACAGTTATACAGGTAAAACTTATATATTTCATGATGATAATTATTATAGAGAAGTCAATGAGTGTATGTTCACTACTAAATCATGGGGTTATATATCCGATACATTTCCTGGAATACCGCCTAAAATCGATTCATCATTTAGATTTTCTGATGGCAATTTATACTTTTTTAAGAATAACACTGTGTATGTCTTTAATGAATTTATGGGCGGATTAGTTAGAACAGAACAAAATAATCTATCGATATTCGGATTGAAATGTGCAAATGATGATGTACTATACAAATTGAAAGAATTAATATTACAATTGATAATTCAAAAGAAAGACCAATCGATTTCACACAATAATTGATAGTAATATCGATGAAGAAGAATAAAAGTTCAGTTTGTAAATAAAATTTATAAAAATAGAGTTGATATGTATTATTCTCGACGCTTGTTTACGTTACAGTCGATGGATAACCTATAACCTTCAAATTGATATAACTCGAATTTTTGTATTGAGAAATATTTCATTGTTGTAAAGAGTGTAATAAATTGTATTGTTAACAAAACACTGGTTTTATTTTAATTATTCCTACGAAATAATAATAACAAATCAAAGCAGATCACAATATTTATTATCATACCATTAAATACATATATAATGATCGGATTATATCAACAAATACATACAAAATGATTATTTGAATAGTTACAAATTTTGTGATAACAAAATAATTGAGATTATATTAATAAGTACATACAAAATGATTATTTGAATAGTTATAAATTTTGTGATAACAAAATAATTGAGATTATATTAACAAGTACATACAAACTAACTATTTGAACAGTTACAAATTTTATGACGACAAAATAATTGAGATTATATTAACAAGTACATACAAAATAACTATGTACATATAAAATGACTAACAAATTTTGTGATAACAAAATAATTGAGATTACATTAACTATATTAATAAGTACATACAAAATAACTATTTAAACTATGATAACAAAATAATTAAGATTATATTAACATATTATTTTTTATTTTTATTTTATTTTTTTTTTTTTGTCAGCAGTTGGAAGTCAGTCCTCCTCAACCTATAACAAACAAAAATAATAATTTGTTAATTAAACGCACCAAGAATCCTTTGAAAAAAAAGTCATATTTTTTTAAAAATTAAACAAAAGATAAACTAAACTTTTAAGAACTAAAAATTGAATCCTATTAACTAAAGATAAAAAAAGTAATAGAGAAACGTACAGAATACATTATATATTTTAATAATTACATATTTAAAAAAAAATGATATAGGAAAGACTTAAAAGACAAAATTTTTGGAATAGAGAAATGTAAAAACGACATATGAAGAACCTACTTATTTTACAGGTAACGAATTAAATTATATTGTGAAACTAATATAATCACCTATTTTTTTAAAATAGTAAAAATTATTTTAAAAAAAAATACCTTAAAGATGATAATGATCACATCCAAGTTGTGTTATCACAAACTGGCATTGCGGCATTATTTTCTTATGTAATGCTATAGGGCAATCCTCCGCCGTCCATTCCATAAATCTGACTCTACATGTCAGACATCGAACGGTGTCGCCATCGCCTTCATAAACAAATCCAGCGGCTGCCAGATTGTGAGGATTTTGATTCCTATTAGGATAAAATCTATGATAATGTTTTTTTCGTCCAGCTTTTTCAATTTTATAAAACGTCTTTAAGCGTTTCAAAAATTCTGTGTGATTATACATTACAACAGTTGGTATGCTTCTGGATGCTGAGCCACAATTTTTAATCGGTTTATATAGACAGAAAACGCATTATCGTCAGTACGTGTTATAAGTAGAAGGTCAAAAGATTAATTTATTATTGGTTTCATTGCAATTAACACAATCACGTTTCCAGTATGCGTTTCAATGAACATTTTTTTGTGTAGGAAATTATTTGAATATTGTCGATATCGTTTTTTTTGTTCAGGTATTAAAAATATATACATAAAATGTCATGGTAAATTAAAATATGTTAAAATAATTGAGATATAGTATTCCAAAGTTGAGTAACGCGTTGATCGCATTTTAAATGATTATTACAACAAGTATTTTGATACACATCAAACTTTGTACAATTTTTAACACACTCCACATTATTATCATATTCTTCTACTTTTTCACGAAGAAATTTAAATATTTTAGAATAACAGATATTAAAATTTTTAAGTCCCATAGTCTGAGTATCGTAAATATTAAAAACGATGTTTTTACGTTGATTGTGTTTATTTTGCAACATAAAAAGACGATTCATAGTTCGACTATAAAGTATCAACTTGAATGGCTTAATGAATAATGACCGTACGGGATTGTATTTATCCCGTTATCACATAATACTCTCTTATCATCATTATTGCTTAACGCTAATTTATTAATTGATACCGATTCTACTATATGTTTTTTCGATCTTATTAATTTCATAATTCTACGCTTTTCTGTTTCCGAAAGAGTATTATGAAGACAATTTTTGAAATCGTTAAACGCGATCTCGTTATTAATTACACATTTTTTAATTCCTTTCGCTTTCTTTTGAATATTATTGTCACGCGTAGTATAGGTATATAATTTTGATCGTAAACCAATAAATTCCTTAATCGGAATACCGTTACATTCGTCTTTAAATTTGCCAATTACTTTTTTATTTATAGTAGAATAACATTTATGATCAGGAGGATAATCGCTAGTATCAAAAAACATTTTCAAATCTGGATCTAACATATCTTCATAAAAATCATTTGTCAATATTTCATAAAACAAACTGTCAGTATCAGTATATAATAACGAAATTTTGTTTCCATATTTTTTTTTCATTATATCATAATGAAATTCATACATTAAGGTTTTGCTCAATTCTAATACTGCGAAACCTACATAAATTGGTTTATTAAAATAAATAGACGTTTTGTTTGATAATACAGCACAAAGTGATTTATCATATATAATTCTGTCTTTGAAAGTCGGCTTAGAAATAAGTTTTAATAATTTTTTATTTTCACTTACAAGATCTAATTTCATTCTTTTTCTTACATTTTCCATACACTTACCAAAGACAGAATTATTTAACAATTTAAAAAAATCTTTTTCAAACTCGTTTGTTGCAATTCGTCGTTTTTCCGTATTTAAATCGATATACGGTTTTAACCATGGTTTTTGATAAAATTTTAACGTTCTGTGAATTTTAGTTACTTTCAACCCGTGATTGACAGCTTGTTTTAAATTGATATAATGGCAAATATAATGTTCTTTTGGTTCTAATGTAGTTAGTAATTTTGTTTGTTTTGTGTGATTTATACTTTTATTAATTGGAAGAAATGGTAGATCCATATGGTTATCGTGTAAACTTTCAGGGTATTCTATATCGACTTCTAATATATACCCTGTTTTAGAATTATTAGGGGTATTTAATATATCTGTAATAGTAATTTTATCAGTCCATACAAAGTTAGAATACGGAATATATTCACTCATCGCCCACCCGTATAGATTATTCGCGTCTAAATATGCTAAAAATGTTTTAGGATAATTTGGATTATATGTTTCTTTTATATATTCGTTATTGGCTTTTGAATGTTTTTTAATACATGACGATATTCCTCCTTTTATAGCGGCCTCAAAAAACATATACATTTCGTATTCGTTAAGCAACTCAAGTTCAATACCAGTACAAAATAGCATCGCATCAAAAGCAAACCCTGGAACGGTTAAATAGTGCGCGCAATCTAAATTATGTGAAGATAAACAAAGCAAACGAAAACTTTCAAAAACATCGCATAAAAGAAATACGTCAATTTTCAAATATAAATCACTGTAGTCGCCCAACGATTTAATTTTAAAATGATTCCAAACTTGAACCGCGTGATTATAATCTTCATCGCTTATATGTTTCGCATTTAATTTACTATAAAATTCGACTTTAGGAGGTAGTTCTTGTACTTCCAATTTTTCCCACGAATCGGTATATTCATAAGGATATACACCTTTTCGAGTGACTAAATCCATATCATTATTTGAAAAAAATTTGCTAGTATGAAAAAATTGATTTTTTGGTAGATTATTACTTAGTTCTGCTAAGGATCTATTTAGAAAACGAAAAGTATCAACAAATTTAATAGTTATTCCGTTACACGTTTTTTTTGAAAATGATATATATTTTTCAGTCGAATTTGGAATAACAATTATTTGCCTAATATCATACCCTAATTGGCGGACGATAAAATGAGAATCATAATTTGAACTAGCGTGAATAAAAACGGGAACAAATTTTTGATTTTGTCTCCTCAGATTACAATTATTACATAATGCGGAACGGTAACGACCGGTAATATGACAATGATCTCTAACGGGTCTGTAAAATAACGTGAATTCGCGTTTACACATTTCGCAATGTGTAGTAGATTTATATTTGATTTTATCTTGTTTTGTCATTTTTAACGGTATAATATTATTAAGAAGCAAACCTAATAAATTTATGTTTTCAACGAGATATGATACGAATTTTTCCGCAGCATTTTTACCTCTATATAAGAACGGTTCTGATGGCAAATGTTTTTTAATATTAGCGGGAATTGAATTTTCTACAACGAAATAAACGCAAAAACTCATAGGTTCGTGTAGTTCATTCGCGACTGTAAAAGAATATTTCCGATCAGGGTAACAAGTACTTATCGGTTTTAATATACATTCAAAATCCGCGTAAACTACTATTGGAAGTTTATATTGGTATTGGAAATTTTGAAATTTTAAATTATCAGTCGGCATTATCACTCGTGTAGGTGTATTTTTTTGACAGTTTCGTTTATGTATTTTTAACTTTTTAGATTTAACAGTGAAGTAGGTTAGACATCGTTTACAAAATTCTATATCATTAAAACTTTTAGTTACTTGCGATCTAATTAATTTGGTGAAATTTTTAATATAACAATAATGGGTCGTATTATTTTTATTTAATAATAAAAGATCGAAATGGTTTGATTTTTCATTATCACATACTTTTAACGGGTAAATTGTGATATCGTTTTCAACACCATACACGTTAATCGAAACGTTATTATTTTTTTCAAAAATTTTTATTTGTGTTAACGGAGTAGGAAAATCGATATTATTAAAAGTAAATTTATTTTCTAAATCCTTATAACGAAAATTTATGCGTTCCGGGTGTGAACCGTTTACGAATTTACAAAGAATCGCCCATTTAAAACAATAATTATCTGTATTTTTAGGATTAATTATGCTTTTTTTAGCAGTCAGTTTTGGTGAAAGCGGAATATACGAACTACCTCTTAAAGGCTTAAAACGATTAATTCGAATTAATATCCCGTCAATTGAATGTAACGACCATCCAGAGCCTTTTTGTACATATATGTCTTCTTCATTACAAATACTGTTTATCATACTGTCTATTTCAGATGGTATAGACGAACTATGAAGTAAAATAATATTTTTGGTTTTAAATGTTCTGTCCTGATATTCATTAATATTATTTTTAACGTATGTACATTCAACTAAAATATTGAATTTTATAGCGTTATATATTACAATCATATTACTTAAAATGTTTAATATTTCTAATTTTAAATAAATTAATAATAGACATATGTCTTTAATTACGTTATTATTATTTTTATAAAAATACGTTCTTAAATTACCCTTAAACGCATTTTCTATTTCTATAAATTTATTTTCTAAAATTATATGTTTTAATCTATTATTTTTTAAATGTAAATTATTATTATTAGATGATGATGATGATGATGATGATGATGATGATGGTGATGATGTGGAAGAATAACTTGGATGTTGTATATAAGATGGCCCAGGTTGAGGATCTTGTCTGGATGAAGATCCCGGTTCAGGTGTGCGAGTATTTGCGTCATTATCGGTTCTCACAGACAATCTCTTTTTGAATGGGAGTTGTTTGTCCATTATAATCTAAAAAAAGTAAAATCATTCATTTTTTAAAAAGTAAATATTTACTATTGAATTAGTCTAACAGTAAAATAAATAATTCCAATACCTATAGGTTGCTGTTGTTCAATAAAGCTGAGTAATAGTTTTGAAGGTACACAAAATTCGTTGATTTTGTTATGAAGCGATTGTATCTCTCTATCTGTCCTGTAACGAATTTGATGAATTTGTCTTCATACTGATGTAGAGAAATAAAATCATAGTATTTAAACGTTTTGCGTCTATAACAGTAAAATACAAATTGAGAAAAAAAAATATTTACGTCATTTCAGTTAATTGGCGCTGTACATAAATGGAAAAACCAATTTGCGATAATTCCGGGTTGTTTAATCGACAGTACTCTTAATTATATTATTTTTTGTTTTGTTTTTTATATTACAATCTGTAAATAACAAGTTTCACGTGTATATCACACGATTATTAATTACAGTTATTAAAATAATTGGTTCGATAACGAAATCCGGGTCCAGAGTTTTAATTATTATTCTCTCTACTGTATTCTTACATATTATTTTTTTGTTGTTTTGACATTACAACCTATAAATAACAAGTTTCACGTGTATGCCACATGATTATTAATTGCAGTTGTTTGTACAATTACGTAAATGGAATTAGCTTGATAACGAAAACAGTAAACAAAATCTGGATACAAAGTCCTAATTATTATTCTTTTTACAGTATTTTTATTTCTTTATATTATTTTTTTGTTGTTTTGACATTACAATCTGTAAATAGCAAGTTTCACGCGTATATCACATGATTATTAATCACAGTTTTTTTGTATAATTACGTAAATGGAAGTGGCTTGATAACGGAAAACAGTAAACAAGTCTCTGTACAGAGGTCATAATTGGTATTCTCAAAAAATGTATATAAAGTAAATTGAATTTTACTGATCTATGTACAATTCTTCGTTCGACTCGACGTGTTGTACTGCTGCTATCTCAGGTAAGAGACAATTTTTTGTATACACTAACATTGTTGATGGTGATAGATTTTAAATAGATAATGTTAAGTTGTGAAATTAATACTTTTTTTTATTTTTATACAGATATCATCTGCTTACTACTACTACTACTTCTACTACTACTACTACTACTACTACTACTACTACTACTACTACTACTACTACTACTATTTTTGGTAAGCGGATATTTTTATTTAATATAAAAACATTAGCGCTGTTGATAGTAATAGATTTTAAGTTGTAAAATTAATACAGATATTATCAGCTTGTTTCGTCTCCCTTCGTACGTTTTTATCAATCGACTACCGTCACTTTTGGTAAATGATTATTTATATTATAAACACTAACGCTACTGGTGATTATGTTAAGTTATAAAACTAATACTTTATTTTGTTTTATACAGATATTATCAGCTTGTATTTATATCAGCTTTCGTCTCCCTTCGTACGTTTTTATCAAGCGACTGACTACCGTCACTTTTGGTAAATGATTATTTTTATTAAAAAATACTAACGCTACTGGTGATTATGTTAAGTTATAAAACTAATACTTGATTTTGTTTTATACAGATATTATCAACTTGTTCTTCTTCTCTTTTTTGTACAACAACTTCATACATCAATTCAGTAAGTAATTGTTTAAAATTGTTTTTTAATATATGTTAATATTATCCGATAATGTAATTGTTTTTGTATATAGATATTATCATCGCTGAAGGCAGTATAATTTGTTTTTTGTGTTGCAGGCATAATGGCAGTTCCAACTCTGTTTTTTGTCAAGTTATCTGATAATGCTTATCCTCCAGTCAAAATGAGCGCATATGCTGCGGGTTTCGATCTCAGAAGCGCGTATGATTGTATGATCGCTCCTCATGACAATGCGTTAGTTAAAACTGATTTGGCTGTTAAAATTCCAGAGAAATGTTACGGACGAATTGCACCACGTTCTGGGTTAGCGTTAAAACACCATATCGCCGTCGGTGCAGGCGTTATTGACAGAGATTATCGCGGCAATGTTGGTGTAATTTTATTTAACCATTCTTCTGAAATTTTTTACATTCGAAAAGGAGATCGTATAGCGCAGTTAATATGCGAACAAATAGCTGAGCCAAAATTACAAGAATTAGCGAGTTTAGATTCAACAGCCGCGGCTCTTGTGGTTTTGGTTCGACAGGAGGAACAAGCGTTGCAGATAACTATGATGATGATGAAAACTTATTGCTAGAAATAGAAAAATTTTTAACAGATTTCTAAATTTTCTTTTTTTCTAACAATATTATTTATTTTTTTAAAAATGTTGTTAGAAATTAATTATGTTATTTTTTTTCTGTTTCTAGTAATGGAACGCGAAGCATCCAATACTTCTCCTTCAGCATCCGCCGGCCCATCGACGTATTTTTCAATTAAAGACCTGATTCAATGTCTTTACATAACGGGGCTGGTAAAAATAGTGCTGTGGGAGGAGGCATTAGAAAATTTGAAAGCGATTGTACTGGACCAACCTTCAATTATTATTAATTTATATTTAATTATTCAGAATGCGGTCATGCATATATTTGATGATGAACCGTCAGAAATCGATATTTTCCGTAGGAAACAAAAAGAAATGACCTTAGCGGAAATTATCGATTATTTTAATTCTCAGATTGATGACGAACTTTACAATAGCAAAAATTTAGATCATGATAGTATTAAATTGTTTCGTGAATTAATTAGTATAAAGAAATCGGCCGAGACGATTGAACTCAATAAAAACAGCGATAGTAGTACCGATACTCAATCAGATAGCGAAGACGATTTTGATAAAATTTTTAACTCTTTTTCCAAATCTAAAAAATCTGAAAAATCAAAAAAAATCAAAAACACTAAATTTGAACAAAAGTTTGAGATATTAAAAGACGGTATGAAGAAATGGGTTAAAACACCAGGTGAGGAAGGTCCATATTTGATCGAGGTAAAATTAACGCAGACGGCTGACATCAAACGTATACATTCCGACAACTGGTGGCAAAAAGTATCCCGTAAAGTGACTGTTTTAGCATCGTCACAACAAGACCCGCTGTTCGTGGCAACAGCCGATTTATTTAAATCGGCTTTAAACAAAATTAAAAATGTTAAAGATGTAGCACACGGCTCGTACAAGACGCGGTATAAGCCGTATTAAAATAATTTAAGGTTGGTCTGTTAGTTGATTGATTGATGTATGTAAATATGTATATATTATAAATAAGTATTTAATTTTAATTGTATATATATATATATAAATAATTTAATTTTAATATATATAATAAAAATAATATGTTTTACACAAGAACGTGTATAATAATTCTTGTTTTTTTTTTTGGTCACCTGTAAAATAAGTGTGTTCTTTTTATATCATTTTTAATATATGTATTATTACAAGGTATAACGTGTTTTACATTTCTCTATTCAAAAAATTAATTTGTTTTTGTTATAAGACTTTCCTATGTTATTTTTAAACCGTATTTAATTTTACATAGAACACATTTACAGCTGTTTTTGACCTACTTCTATTTGCGTCTTTGATGGAAATGAACACGTCATCAAAACAGGAGGAGGAGAGTCGTCTTCTCCATAAATGGTTTTTTTCGCCAAAAAGATTAACACGTGGAGAAATTGTGAAATTGAAAGCGATAGTCGACAGACCAGGCTCGACTATACAACCGTTTATAAAAGAATTAATAAAAAAATTATAGAATTTTTGTAATTTTATATATATATATATGTATAAATAAATAGCATATAAAAAAAATTTAGTGTTGGTGTTTAATACTTTCACAAAATCCTTTCCTTTGTTTGGTATTTATCATGGATTCCCGGATTAATAATAATGTGATGTTCTAGCATAGTAATAGTGAAGAAAAAAAAAATATGTTTATACAGACTGTTTTAAGACACTTAATGAGGGACACTTCAACCGACTTGTAGTCGATCATAGATTAATAATAGTGAAGGAAAAAGATGTGAAATAAATACATTAAAAAAATACATTTTAAATTTTATTATTCAATATCCAATTTGCTATATGAAATACATTATTTAGCGCACAATGATCAAGATTATGTTTATATGGACAATCGACACGTGCCACAGTCTGCTGTTGTAAGACAGTTAATGATGGACACTTAAGCGTTTCGAGATCTATTACTTCAACCGACTTGTAGTCGATCATGTCCTCGATGAGTCTCTGTTTTTCCGCTCCTTTAGTGTACACATATTCACCTTCAGTAACGATGCTGTTTAAAATATTGTGAAGTTCGTCATAGCTGTGAATTCCACAATTCCAGCTGAAACCATGAAAAAATCTTTTCAACCACTCTACTTGTTTTTTTCTATTTTTTGATAAATAACGATAATCGAATGGTGGTAAAAACAAAAAATGTTCTCTCACACCGGTACAGTTATGATTTTCTATTCTTTGTACACACAATTCTTTAACAATATAATTTTTAGCGTCGTCGAAAAAACATTGAACATCAACAATAAAACCGATCATTATTATAAAGCGCTAACACTACAAGTGATTATAAAATGTGTATGACAAGCGAATAAATATAATGTTAACAATCGATTCATTCTATCGATTTTCTTATAACACCAGATAAAGGTAAATATACAAGCAAATTATCAGATATTAGTAAGCAGTATGCGGTCGTTTACGACGGAAAATTCTGCGCTGCTGCTATTTCTAAACGAACATCGACAGAACCGGTTTTTAAAAGGTCGCTCTGATGAGAGCAGTCAATAACAATTATCGGCGCGTATAATAAATAATCGGACCTGTCCAGAACAGGTTCGTTCTCGCTACCATCATAATACGATGATTGAAACCCTTTATACATCTCGTATAACGTCTCTTTACTTCCGTTTAAATTATCATACGGATAGTATTGCGAATTCAAATATAATTTAATATTATGCAAGTTGCATAAATCAAAATGAGAGGCATTTTTTGTTATGTTATTTTTTCTATCTGTTTGAAAACCTACAATTATATAACGCGGTTTATCAGTCTGTGCTACAGTTTTTATCGTCCATGTCAACTGTTTAGTTTCTGGTAAAGTCGGGTATTCTTGCAACTCCCATCTACGAAACGCTAATTTTATTGGCGTATCTCTATCAACAATACTCAATAATCTGTGTCTATACTCATCGCTAACATAAATATAAGGAATTCGCCAATTGATTTTTGTTAATTGTAATTTATATTTATCGATAGCGTTTAAAACTACAGCGTTATTATCAGACGATGATCGTATTAAAATCAGTTCTTGTTTCACATTTAAAATTATGCGTTTGTATTGTTCAGCAAAACCGAGTAATAATTTTAAAGGAATACAAAACACGAAATTCGTTGAATCTGTTGTGAAGCAACTTTTTACATCTCCCGTCCATCCTGCATTAGTTATTTTCTTCATATCACCGGGTTTGAATGTTAAAATATTCTTCATTACTGATGTGATGCCAACATTTTTAACACGATCTACTTCCGTAGCACATATTTCGTACCGTATTTCATCGAATAAAAACGCTAATCCGTTACTAATTAATCGAATATTTTCGTTTTTCTGATTGTTTTCACCCATTAATTTACCTTCGATATGTAGATAACTCTCACAAGGAAGTGTATAATGATCTTGTTGATGAACAGGAATACGTATCTCATCATTATTATTTAATGTAGTAGATGCGTAAGGAGTGTGTGTATGATACGCACGTCCGATGATACTATCGTCATCATAGACAGCGCTATTTAACACGTCCAATATACTCATTGTTAATAAGTACTTTATACCCTAACGACTTTAAAAATTTTCTATTAAGAGATGTTAACTGATTAGCATCCCGTATTTTACTGGCCTATTTACGGGCTTAACTATTGTTTTATTTTGCCCATATGGAAAAATTAGCCTCATCTCGTCTTTTTCTTATATGTAATCGCAAAGAAATCGTTTCTTCTCTAAAATTTATTAACTTTCCGTCTTGATCTTCTAATCTTATTGTGATATTATCTAATCTATTTGTATTCACTGGCAAATAGATAACGTTTGTCGGTGATTCTACTAATTTATACCCCGGTCCGACTGTCGGATAAAATTCGTGTAATATATGAGATTCTCGACCGTTCTTCAATGATCCAACCACGGCACTGCAGACAAGTCTTACAACGTCCGTCTTTACAATGTTGATTGTCGACTGTGATGAATGCCATATAAGCGGTTCGAGTTTGGCAGTATTAGCGAATCCGAGAAGAGAAGCCAAAGAATTCGGTTTAGTGAAATCTATCGTTTCACTCGAATAGATTTCGCTTTTCAAAGTATTATTATTAGCACGTATTAATAATTTAATAATTTTCTTTTTATTACTTTTTGGTAATTTTTGATTTATATAAGTGTTTATATCCTCGATTTCATAAGAGCCTGTAGGTAATTCAATCACTCCATCGTCACCGAAATAAAACATATTATTTACATTTTCTTCAACATTCGGTATGGAATTGTATGTCATGAAATTAATCAACCCGAGTTCCCAATTTCCTTCGAGTTCGATGGGAGGAAATATATCACAACTAAGCGACGATCCTACTCCGTTTAAGCTAAACATTATTACTAAGAAACTGCAAACACAAACGTCCACAATTAACTGTATTTGATCGTTGATAACGTTTATAATTATAGTTTATATTGACGGGTTGTTGCTCCGATGTTTGAAAGTAACGAACTAATTCAATTGGCGGTCTTAAATTACCAAAACTATCAAAATAGTTTATTGTCTTATTTTGTTTACGGTAACATACCCAATGCGTACCTGACCCGCGTATACTATCTAAATTAACAATACCGGTTTCATTTTTCTGAATTTTTAACGGTAAAGTATCTTTCATAAAAACACCTCTAAAATTAGATACATTCAAGAGTTTAGCGTAGGAAAACAATTCATTATTGGTGAGAGCGTGTGAGGGAATCTTTATTTCTTTCGATGTTTTTTTTTTTTATTCCCACCACCACCAGATTTTTTATACGGTCGTAAGTATAATCCCCTTCCCCTCCTTTTTCTTTTTTTTGATTTAGAAATTCGCTTATTTTTTTCTTTTTTTTCTTTTTAATACCGCCGCCGAATTTACTTTTCGCTTTCATAATATTAGTTAACGCCCAAGCAGCAGCTTTTTCACCGATAGACGAGTCTCGTGCTTTTACACGTTGCCAAGCTTTTTCCGCTAATTCACGATCGGCTTTAGAACGATTTTCAGTATCTCGATATTTCGAGTATATTATATCGTGTTCCTTACAAGCCGCGTCTAATTTATTAATACCCGAATCTCCGCGCTGTAATCGTTTACTTAATTTCGTACCCGGTCCGCAGTATTGATAACCAGGAACATGTAGTTCGATAGGTAAAATATCGACCGCTTTATTCAGTAAATTTCCGATTAATCCTCGACCGCGACGGACATCTTCTGCACTCTTCTGATATACACGCATTTGTGACGGCGATAAATAATAATTTACAAATATATATTTTTTTTCCAATCTTCTATATCTCTGACAGGATTATCTTTCGTTGTTTTTACATAAACATTATATAATATACTATACACGTGATTGTTTAATATATTAACAAAATTGTCTAATCTGTCTTCAACTCTCTGTTGAACTATATTAACTGTATCGAGTATAAACTGTTTGCTTACAGCATCTGTCGGAACCGATGGATAACCTATATTATTTAACCTATAACCTTCGAAGTTACAAATTCCATTTGATACGGTCGGAATTTTTGTATCTACATACGATTTAGTCGCTGCGTCAGTAAGTAATTTCGGATCGGCTAAATTAATTATATTTTTCAAAGCAACGTCGTACTGGTTATCAATTTGATATAAACAATTTTCTTTTAAAATTTTAAAACTAACAGCATCTTCTTCCGAAACAGCGTTACCGACATTAGAGAGTCTCTTATTATCTATATCATAATCACCCTCATCTGTTAAACGAAAACCTTCACCGGTAGGACCGCGAACAACGTTTATCCGCATATGTCTATTGTAACGTCCGAATTTATCGATACTCATTTTGTAAATGACAAAATTAACATTACTACACGTTATTTTATTATATTCGCTTCTCGCAATTCTTCGATAATTGATATGATTTCATTTTCATGACCGGAATGACCGGTATTCTTAGATGCTATTAATAAACGTAATCTGTCGCATAACTCGTTCGGATCATCCCAATATACATAATTCGGTTTATCGTCGTTAGTTAACGATAAAACACCGCGTCCTTCAATACGTTTCAGTTTCGATTTAGTAGACGTTGACTCTGATACCAGATTTTTAATTATATTATTATATTTATGTCCTTTGTTACTCTTAACTCGATCAGAGTGACTCTGTTTATGAGCATTTGTCGCTTTTAGTATCAAACCGTACGTATGCAGATCCTCTTCTGAATATATATAATCGTCAGGTATTTTCATAAAAAGAAGTTCATAAAGTCCAGGCGTACCTTCATACGTTACATTATCGATAATAATATTATCGCCCTCGAAATTAATAGTTGAATTGCCTATCTTTATCGAATCATCGTCTCCAAAATAAACACCGTAAGTATGATCGATTTCCTTATTTTTATCATTAAACAATTTACGTAAATATAGTCTAGGCAATTTTCCTGTGACAGCGTTATCAATCCAATAATTTGCTCTACTAAGACCAGTAGATGTTGATAGTACTTCTTGTAATGTCGGGGGTGTTTCATATATTTCCGTAGCACCTTCGTTAACATCCATTTCAGGTGTACTAGTTATCGATCCAATTTTTCTCATTTTAATCGGCGTAATTCCTACTTCTTTTTGTTCTTCTATTTTATTTCCACGACGTTTATGTTTTTTTAAACGCGTTTCTACATCATCCATTTTTTCATCCGTATCATAAAGCACATTACGTAAATTTATTAATTTTTTTAAAGGTTGAACTATCGGTTCTAATTTTTTCTCTAATTCCTGTTGTTCGCTGATAGCGCTTTGAGTCAAATTAGCGTGTTTCCGTCTAATATCTTTCCTAATTTGTTTGATCTCTTTCGCAAGTTGTTCACGTTTCGCTCGCGACGTCATCTTGTACAATAATTTATCAATCCTTATGTATCTATATAAATATCGAATCCAATACGATAACGACCGCAACGCATATCACTCTCTTTGTCTATTACTAAAAAATGATGTTTACCACGTATCCATGCTTTATTACAAATTTCTTTAAAACAATCAAAACTCATATCCGTGTTAACATGATCGGCAAAAACATGTTTTAAATTTAGTTCATCTTGCCGAAATAAAACTATTAAATTTGCGTTATCTCGTATCAGTTGTTTTGGAATTTTACTATACGACTGGCACAAATAAAAAACATCAATATTATTATGTCTCCCCATTGTAAAATAATTTCGTATATTATACTGCCGTTCACAAGCTATATCGTCGAAAATTATTACAGAATTAGGTTTAGCTTCATTCGGATGTATAACCTCGTCATTATCTGTAAACGTATGATAACCTATAAACGGTATTTTTGAAAACACTTTATTTAAAAACTTGTATTTAGGCTGATACAACGATTTTGAAAACACGTATATATTTTCAAAGCATAATCCGTTCGGATCGAATAACAAATTAAGCATTAAATTAGTCTTCCCCATGTCTGATGAGCCTGTAATTAAACATCTAATATTATCTGGTAATAATTTACTATGTTTTTTTCTCTTTTTCTTCAGATCCCTACAATTATAAACAATCGTATCAATATCGCGAATATTTATTTTATGTTTCTGCCGTTTAAGCTTCATCACTGACGTCTATTTTTTTACACACGTTATTATATAATATTATTTCTATTAATCCAACTATCATGTGATTTATCATAACCCAACCAACGTACAAGTACTTTCTCACCTTTACGTTTTAAAATTTTTTCAATTAAATATACGTCACCGAATTTTGTTTTACTTATTTCTTGTTCATAAAAACCACCTTCTAATATATTACCTTTATCGTCCTTCAGAATATACGTTCTCGGCGCTGTAGATTTAACGTTGTAAATAGTAAATAACTCGTTTGTCCAGTTAGGAAGGTAACCTTTAGCAAACACCTTTTTATATTTGCTAATTCTTACTCTATCACCGATTTTAAATTTTGGAGGTTTCTTATTGAACGTTAATTGTTTTCTTTTATTTATTCGTAACAATACTTCTTTTTCGTTATTCTTGTTTACATCTACAGGTTTCATTTTAATCGTTCTGTGCACAGTATTATTGTAGTCTCTCAATAAATCAGGAAGGACATTCAACCACGTATACTTACCGTTAGTTGTAAACCATTTCCACATTTTATTTTTCAAAGTACGGTTAAACCGTTCGATAATAGAAGCTTTTTTATCTGAATGTGTAGAATAATGATTTATATTGTATTGCTTCAACAAATTACGCACACGTTCGTTGTACCATTCTTTACCTTTATCTGTTTGTAAATGATTCATTTTATTATTTTGTAATAAAATTTTAAGTACTCGCGCAACATTTTCAGACGATTTTGTTTTTATTGGAACAGCGAATGCGTATTTACTGAAGCAATTTATCATCGTTAATATATACTTATAACCTCTATTCAACTTTGCATATGGAATCATTTCTACAAGATCGGCTTGATATAAATCATTAAGACCTTTGAGCTCAACACTACGAGTTAAAAAATTTTTTCTAACGTGTTTATGTAATTCGTTACTGATATTCTCTCTTACACTCATTATATATATGTTGATGGATTCTCTCTTACACTCATTATATATATGTTGATGGTTCTAACTACGATAAGAAAATGAATAAAAAACAACAAACACAAATACATCAATACTATTTTTTAATAATAATAATAATAATAATTAATTACATACAATCTTCACCTTTGTGAATTTTCACCAAAAAACAGTGTGGTGATACTTTTTCATGAACAGTCCAAGGATCGTCAGAACATTTCCAACCGTTTAAAATGACTCTACACTCTATACATGATAATTTACTACCAACGCCGGTATAATAAAATCCGGCGTTAACCAGTTTTTTAAAATTGGGCTCGAGTGTAGGCCAACTTTTAAATGATAATAACATCACTTTTTTAGTCTCTGCAATACATCTTTTCGCATTCCTATAATTATTGAAATTATACATTATGCATTGCTCCATCTCGCAATTCGAATTCGATAATTTATGCATAAACTGAATATGTTCGATAGGTAAAGTTCCTCTTGTTTGAAACCCGCACAAAGAACACTGAACACTATCTAAATATCGTTTAAAAACAAAACCGGATTCTAACAATTCGTTTATCGAATGATTGATTAATCTTTCACACAGCAGCGCTTGTTTTGACATTGTTTTTTAACCGACGTCTTCACAGCGACTGGTGACGCACGAACTGATTTTACTTTATACAATTTTTCTTCTTCTTCATGATCGATACTCAGTAGTGTTTGACGACTACAGTTTTTTAATTTTTCCAATACAGCACCGTATGTATAAGTAATCGGTAAACTGATTTTAATAATCTGCTTATTCCTTTCAATTTTAACAACATTTGCTCGTGTAAATTCGTTCACTATCAAACAACAAATTTCGTTAAAATTTAATTCTCCATCGAGCGGCGGGCCGAAATAATATATTTGCCAATTAAATGCGGAAATACTGTTTTCAAATTTATCAGTCATTTTGTTTTTAAAAATCGAAGATATCTATCTACAAAAAATAATTTAATTTCTGAATCATCATGACTTTCAATCAACTGTAAACAACACAGTAATTTATTTTTATTTCTTTCAAAAATAGCGCACGGGCACGGACCGTCTATAACGTCAGTAAACTTATCACTACAACAACACCCGTCTTCAGATAACTTTTTTACTTCACAATAAAAAATAATTTCTTTTAAGCAATCATATATTCCCTTCAGTTGGCACGTTCGAAAATGATCTATCACCAAATCGTCTAAACTCGTTACTTTAATAATATTTGATAACCTTAATACAACGTCTTCTGAAAATTCGCGTTTTAATAAGTCGATTATACTTCTACCGTCCATTCTTTCGTTAACATGTTCTCACAGAGACTGTAAACTGAACACTGACAATAAAATTGAACGTATACTAAATATTCGGTTAGGTGGGGATAGAAAATAATTCTTTATATATTCTAACTAATAAACAATATGGCGAGGCTTTTGCATGCTCAATCCAAGGATCGTCAGTCTCCTCCCACTCACAAAGAACCGCTTTGCATTCCACACACATTACGTCATCTTCAATTCCGGTATAATAAAATCCCGCTGATCTGAGTCTATCGGCTGACGGTGAACGTTTTGGCCATGTATAAAATGTCAACTTCATCATTTCTTCTGTTTCTTCAACACATTTTATCGCATTCTGATAATTAGCAATACACTCTTTTGATTTAGAGAGTAACATTTGTCTCAGAAAATTCATTATTTACAAAATAAATCTGACGAAAAATCTGCGCTCGTAAAAACACAATGTTGCCGCTAAGACCGCAAGCCATTTACTGACAGAGAATAAACATTTGTTTAATCGGGAACTGAAAATTGTTCTTCATATATTTTAATTAATAAAAAAAAATAAAAAAAAATATGATTTGGTAATGCGAGGGATAGAACCTACGAACTAATAATACTGATAAAACCGTTATAGGATACAATTAACGCACACGACCAAATCATATTTGATAAATAATAATTTTAAAACGATACTAAACGAATAATTCAAAATAAAAAAAGCGCATACATTTCCAGATAAAACTTGTTTATTACTACTACTATTTTTCCGCACACTGTCTCTTGTGCAATTTAATTAATACACAGTCTGGCGAAGCTTTCGCGTGTTCGAGCCAAGGATCATCAGTCTCCTTCCAATCACAAAGTACTATTCCGCATTCAACACATATTACGTCGTCTTCCGTTCCGGTGTAATAAAATCCCGCTGATACCAGTCTCTCGACTGACGGGTAACGTTTTCGCCATCGAGGAAACGCAAATGATGCTTCCATCTGTTTCCGCGCTTCTCGAACACATTTCACAGCGATTGGATAATTTGTAATACACTCTCTCGATTTAGCGTAATCTTCAAATTTATAATACCTATCGCGAATCATTCCGCATTTCGGATAAAAAAGTTTATGCATGAACTGGATATGCGCGATTGTCAGATATACTTTTGTTTTAAAACCGCACTTGCTGCATTTAATATTATCTGAATTAGTTATAAAAACAAAACCTTCGTTGACAAAAAAATCTAGTAAATTATTATAAATAAATCACCTTATATCCGTCGTGTGACTTCGTTCGATTAAAATGACGCGTTTCGGAACATCTGTTCCATCATCAGATAAAATCGCTCTATTGAGGTCGTTAAACGTTTAAAAACACATGTTACACATAATTGTCCACTACGTAATTCACTTGCTTCTTAAATGGTGCGCACCACGACGAAGCCGATCGGACACTGAACTATTATCTGAGTGATTACGCCCTAAGCAGGTTCAAAGCTGTATCGTATAGCGGGTTGGATTTAAAATTTAAGTGGTCATTCAATATGAAGTCTCGGCTGTTTATGTTATTATATGCTTTGTATATTTCGAACTCCTCTATTGCGTCCCATGTAACGCCCTTTGTTGCACACATGTAGGGGTATTAAATTAGATTTAAAATCAGTATAATTATGATTGTGTAAGATTAAGTGGCGGGCAAAGTTGGACTTGATATTATTTAACAAAGTGAGATTATTTAGGTGACGTTTTGGTGTGTGTTCCTTAAATCGTTTGAGGAAACCTCTCCCCGTTTGACAAATGTAAAAACTGTTGCAGTCGTTACATGATAATTTATATATGCCGGATTTCTTTTCTAAAGGTATGGGTTTTTCTATGACGTAGTATTTTTAATAGACTATTGTTTGTTTTGAAGGTAGCAGTAATATTCAATTTATTAAATGTGGAGGTTAGAATCTTTGGCATTATATTTGTGTATGCGGTAGAAATAAAAGTTATTTTTGTATCCTTATCTATTGGGGGCTTGGATTTTCGAACTTTATGTTTCTTGATGAGATTATCAATCAACGTGTTTTGGTAACCATTAGCTAAAGCTATATGTTTAATGGTATTCACCTCCTCACGGTAATCATCATCACTGAGAGGTACTGCCAACAATCTGCGGATAAAGTAATTATAAGCTGCCAACTTTTGCGAAAATGGATGATAAGAGTCAGCATGTATTGTCACATCAGTGATAGTCGATTTTCTATAAATATTAAATTTCAATTTATTTACGTGTTTAGTGACAGACAAATCTAAAAAATTCAATTTATTATCCACTTCAGTTTCCAACGTGAATTGAATGTTTTTTATTAATATTATTCATATAATGTTTTAGGTTTTTCGATCTGTCGTACAGTACCATTGAAAATTAGAAAGGTATCGTCTACATAACGTGCATAAAATATTATATCATTTTTGTATTTGTTATGTGAGAGCAAATGAGAGTTTTCATAAAAAATTCAAGTAAACGTCAGCCAATAGACCAGAGAGAGGTGAACCCATGGCCAATCCATCGTCCTGAATGAAAAATTGGTTATTGAAAGCAAAGTAATTTTGTTCTAAGATAGTTTCAAGTAAACCAATTAACTCGTTTATCGTCTGTATATTTAATTTATTATTCTCTAATAAATTTTCTTTTAAGATATTTAGTGTTTCTTTTACTGGTATGTTGGTATACAAATTTACTATATCAAACGATGCTAACTTATAATTTGGTAGTATATCAACATTTTTACATTTATTAATAAAATCCGTGTTGTTTTTGACACTATGATTGTTCTTTAAATTTATGTTTTCTTTGATTACTTTGACGAGTTTTTTAGCTGTTTTATATGCGGGCGCTGTGGTAAAATTAACGAGTGGTCCTGACCGGTATGTCGTGTTTATGAATTTTGGTAGAAACACAAAATTAAAAACATACATATGTCGTGTATGCGGTAGAAATAACTTTTATTTCTACCGCATACACAAATATAATGCCAAAGATTCTAACCTCCACATTTAATAAATTGAATATTACTGCTACCTTCAAAACAAACAATAGTCTATTAAAAATACTACGTCATAGAAAACCCATACCTTTAGAAAAGAAATCCGGCATATATAAATTATCATGTAACGACTGCAACAGTTTTTACATTGGTCAAACGGGGAGAGGTTTCCTCAAACGATTTAAGGAACACACACCAAAAACGTCACCTAAATAATCTCACTTTGTTAAATAATATCAAGTCCAACTTTGCCCGCCACTTAATCTTACACAATCATAATTATACTGATTTTAAATCTAATTTAATACCCCTACATGTGTGCAACAAAGGGCGTTACATGGACGCAATAGAGGAGTTCGAAATATACAAAGCATATAATAACATAAACAGCCGAGACTTCATATTGAATGACCACTTAAATTTTAAATCCAACCCGCTATACGATACAGCTTTGAACCTGCTTAGGCGTAATCACTCAGATAATAGTTCAGTGTCCGATCGGCTTCGTCGTGGTGCGCACCATTTAAGAAGCAAGTGAATTACGTAGTGGACAATTATGTGTAACATGTGTTTTTAACGTTTAACGACCTCAATAGAGCGATTTTTATCTGATGATGGAACAGATGTTCCGAAACGCGTCATTTTAATCGAACGAAGTCACACGACGGATATAAGGTGATTTATTTATAATAATTTACTGTTCATACGTGACTTGGATACCAGAACTAATATGCATTTTAAAAAAATCTAGCACAATCTGGACGGGTGTAACACGCGTTACAGACATCATAAACGAAAATCTCGTATTAACTGAAAAAATTGATACGTAAACAATACCACATTAATAAAAAAATATATCACGCCATTATCCCTTCTCCTAAACATTTGTTTACAAACAGACGCGCTCCGGCGGCGGTCGCCGAACTCCGAATGTTTACGTTTACGTTTTTCGTGTCCCAGCTTTACTTTGTTTACGTTTGTCGGAATGTTTATGTTTACGTTTGTTACTGGGTCAGCGTGTCGTCGATCGGCGGCCAAAGAAAACAACGAGCACGTGGTGATAGCCGCGTCGGTGAGAGAGAAAAAAAGTAAACATAAACATTCTCTCTCGGCACAAACGTAAACAACGCAAAGCTGGGACACGAAAAACGTAAACATAAACACGAAGAGGTCGATGACCGCGGTGGGTGCGGGGTAGGGCGGGGGTGGGGAGGAAGGAAAAAAATGTAAACATAAACAGAGGAGAGAACGTAAACAACGCAAAGCTGGGACACGCGGTGAGAAAAAAACGTAAACATAAACACGAGGAGGTCGATGACCGCGGCGGGTGCGGGGTAGGGTGGGGGTGGGGAGGAAGGAAAAATGTAAACATAAACAGAGGAGTGGGGGGCGTGGCGAGAGAGAAAAAATGTAAACAAACCGGAAAAATTGTAAACAAACGAGTGGAGTTGGGTGACCGCGCGGCGGTTATGTAGGTGAAGACGGGGGTGGAGGGAGTGAAAAAAATGTAAACATAAACAAACGAGGGGGCGTGGCTGTCCCAGAACCAACCTTTTATTACTACTTTCTATCATCTTTTTCTCTTTATTTGAAAGTTGCCAGCATTCACAGCTATAAGTTAAAATGGGCTCCCATAGCCCTATAGATTGTCAGTTTAGTTTGAAGTTTCATTTTGTTTGACCAAAGTACGGTAACGAGTTTAGCAAACGAATAGACTTTTCCCCCTGTTTTATCCTATTTTTGATGTCATTCTTTGTTGTCATTCAAACTGCTTTTCAAAAATATTAAACTCTGCGTAAAGCGTTATTTTCAAAGGAGCAAAATTCAATAAATTCTTCTCAAATAAAATGAATTTCATAATTTAGGTGTTGCAAAAACTTGCTAATATACATGGAGACAGTTAGTTATATAATTTTACGGGGGTACATATTATAGTCACACATTTAATAATAGTAGTACTACATATATTCATAAGCAAATAATATTGTCAAATTTAAACATTAGAATAATGCTGTAGATCAGGGGTCTCCTAACTACGGCCCGCGAAGGGGTCATTTTCCGGCCCGTGGCAACCGGCCGATCCTCTTTGAGTTCTTAAATAGATCGTCAAAATTTTCAAATATTATAACATTGTTCTAAATAACTAAACAAGTAAAAACCTTTTATACAAGTTAAAAACATTTACATGGTTAATGCGCCCGTTCTTCTGGCTGCCTTGAATGACTCACGCTTTTCACAGGCATCAACGTAAAGCGAAGATTCTTATTCCCCCCGTGCGCTCGCCAAGAACAACGCTTTCAGTGTTTGTTTTTTACCTACACCTGCGAACAATCGTTTTCAAAAATGAACTTTATAAAATCATGGTACACGGCTA